>CP141137.1:61862339-63289839 GCA_035236585.1 Warburgia ugandensis
CTCTAGTGTAGTCTAATCAAATCGATGATAGTTTCTCTCTTTTTCATGGATATAGGCCGGAAGTTGGCCAAACTACATTAATCTCTTGTTCTTTGTGTGGATTTGTATTTCTCTTAGTCTCATATCCTCAGATCTGATAGTTAGATCTGCACAGATTGACTAAGCTACAAACTTAAATTAACATCCTAATGATGCTTTTTCAGGCGGCAAACTCCTTAAGGGTGTGCGTGAGCGTGTGTATATGTGTCCATCACTAAAAAAAAGGGAACTAGTCACAAATGTTTGCCAATCTTTACGAATATATGCCCTGCCAATTTATTGTCGTCCCGCTTGTAAGGAAGGAGCTTGAGTTTTTCTCTTTAATCGCCTTGTAATAAAGTTTTTTTATCAGCTGTTAAACCACCGGCAAAACTCAGTATCTAGCAATTGCTAGCAAATTGCTATCTCATCAGATGCTAGAATGCTCCAAATATCTTGATTGTTGGTACTTGAGTTATCAAAAGTGTGGAGAAATCTAACGAATGGGTGGGATCATCTAAACGTGGACCTCTTCATAGAAAAGTGGACCACTGCTCGGCAAGTTCCAAAGGTGCCCAACAGGGGTAGATAAAAATTTAATAAGAGAAGTGATAAAAGAGTTTAATACATTTATCTCTTTCTTCTTGCTTATCTTATTAGTAAGAGTAGGTATTGAAATACTATGGAAGGGAAAGTCTAGAAATTGAAAAAAAGAAAAGAAAAAAAAAGGACACATGGCCACATTAATTTGTTTATTATTTTCAAAATATAAAGATGTCTAGACTTTCTCTTTTTATACTTGAAATTAGTTCTTGCAAAAATGCAGGATAAGACAACGTACTATTAACTCTTGTGGTCTTTTCCTTTTTCGGACCCAACATATGTGGGAGCTTTATGCACAAGAACTGTCCTTCTTTATAAAAGGACTAGAAGAAACAGCATCTCTCCGTCACCACTCTCAAGCAAAAGTACGGGAGAATGACTAACACCCACTCTCTTTTCCTCCCCTCATAACCATGCTATTCAGTTCCCCGGCCACAGAGAGATAATGTTAGCAAACTATGTACCTGTCTATGTAATGCTCCAAGTTCGTTCTTCCACCACATCAATCATAGACCTTTTAATATACTGCAAGCCATAAACCCATAAGCAGTACATACTAACTCTGTCTCTTGCTACATTTTTTAAGTTGCGTGTTGTCACAGCTGAGAATGCTTTTGAAAGCAAAGAAAACCTCAATAAACAGCTCCAGCAACTCAAATGTATAGATGTGGATGGGGTCCTAGTAGAAGTACAGCTGATTATTCTCTCTTCATTAAGAAAACTCTCACTTATATGATTGCTTTTCTGTATTTATGTAGATTTTATGTTACATTAATAAAGCGAAAAGCCTTTAAAGTACGCAAATACTTAAAAATTGATGTTTGAGAAGATAGAGTCAGGAGCGGTGGATGTAGTCATGAAGATGACGAAACGAAGTCATGGTAACTGGAGGTAGATGCAACAAGAGCAGAGCAGGACTCTACACATCACAATGCATGAGAGAAAAGGGGGCAGGAGGACTAATTGACCATAAAGGAATTAGAAGAGGAAAAGGGAAGAGTCCTTTGCGTAGCTAGCTGACAATTGGTGTACAGGGGAGAGAAGTGGGAGGTAAATGAAGGGGGTTGGATAAGAGCCCAAAGTTGATGATTTGTTTGAAGTGAGCAAGAGAAAGTGACTGAACTTCCTTCCTGGCTTGAAAATTCAAGTCATACAGTCATTTCATCAGTGTGAAGAAAATATGGGGGACGTTGTTACCATCCCAAACCAAAATGGGTTAGAAGCATCGGTGAACCAGACCCTGATATCTATTGTACGAATACAAGCAGGACAAGAAACTTGGAATATCTTACCAATGGAGTCGAAATAAGCCCCTTTTGGTGGGCGTACAGCCAATTGAGGTCCGATTCACCCTTGCACATGTCGTAAGTGTTCACTTTCATATTCTCTTTTTGATGCCTGATACAGTTTGTTGGGTCATATGTTAGAGCTTGGTCTTGGTTGATAGTTCTGCATCAAGTTGATCTTTAACCAGTGTGACTTGTACTTACTTACACTGTTAAGTAAGAGACTTCTGTTGGTCGGCTCAGATCTACAGCGACTACATGAAGAGCTTTAGGGAGGACTTTGCTGAATTCTTGGAGGGAATGATAGCTGATACAGAGGTAGGACTTGGTTCAGCGGGTGAGATGAGATATCCCTCCTATATACAATCACAAGGATGGGAATTTCCAGGCATTGGAGAATTCCAGGTATCATTGATGTCTTAGGTAGCCAGGATTCTCCCGTCTAGTAGGCATATGCATGCACAGGCCTAAGTCTGACCAATCAAAATGTAACTGACTTATTTGTCCAAACACTGACCTGCAAAAGGGACACCCGAGGTATGCATATGAGCAATAGAAAGCATCAATAAAGGAAAGTCCTGCATAATGGTATTTAAAGTATGGTCCACATGGTGTGCCCTCAAAAGAAGTTAGTATCACTGCCAAGTGCCACGTTTCTGACCTTGGTGTAGGCCTCATAAGCAGTAGTTGTCTTGTACATTATGTTTCTCCTATAATTTTTTTACCTAACTGATTTAGCATAGAGTTTTAAATGAAACTCCAGCCTGTCGTTCAATTCATATTTTTCCTATGGTACCATTATCTTTTCCATATATGTATGTTAGCTTCTATGTAGTTATAAGTTTTTAATTAAAAGTAAGAATTGGGTTTATATTTATAACATCAATTTATCATGACTTTGTTAACTTTTTCATGTAATTATCAGGAAAAGTCATTTGAATTAGTTTATAGCATTAATAACTACTTATGTTGTTAACAGAATTATCTTGACTTGTCCTTCTAAACTTAACGATGAGAAGCAAAAGAATTAGTGAGCTTTTACTTTTGTTAAAAATAATTCTAAAATCAATGAACTTAAATCACACCACAAAACTGAAAATTTATCTAAAATCAGTGAACCTCTCTTGCGTATTACTTATATTTTCACTTCTCCAATTTCCAGACACTTGCTTGGGTTTTCCCTTCTTTACCTCTATTTTCGTATATTCTTCCATTTTTTATTTTGTTATTTTTATATAGCTGAGTCCAACGTTAAAAACTTAAATCCAGACACTTGCTTTGGGTTTTCCCTTCTTTACCTCTATTTTCGTCCAATTTTTATTTTATTATTTTAATATAGCTGAGTCAAACTTTAAAAACTTAAATCATATATGAGGAGAGCTTACTTTTATATGACATTTCACAGATTCTTCTCTTATTAGTGCATCTTTCCAGATAAATTCATGAGCTTACCCAGCCAGTTGACAAATCCAGGACTCAGGATAGTGCATTGTTCCACAGATTTAGTAGTGCATTCTTCCACTTAAATCTGTGAGCTTACATGCCCCTGTGGGCAAATCCAGGACTTGAATACCACTTCTTAAACTACATAAAATGTAAAGTGCAAACGAGTGTTTTTTCATGTAGTCTATAACTCTAACCCATTACTGAAAATGGCAATAAGTTTAGCCTCTATCTAATTCACCGATCCAAGGAGAGAACCTTACAAAAAAATATGCAGTGTTATGACAAATATCTGAGGGAAGACTTCAAAGAGGCTACAAAACGTGCAAGCCATCCAAAGTGGTACCTGCCTAGGGTGAGTACAATGACAAACCCAATTCGATGCATTTCTTCTGCACAAATGGAACATATCTTACTGAGAAAGGGAAATTTTTCCTAACATGGTATTCAACCGCACTGACATACCATGGTCATCGGATCATTGATGCAGCCAATCAAACTTTTTTTAGGCTGTCAAGTCAAGCTAGCAGCCAAGGTAAGTCATATAAATTGTTCGAGTTTTGCCTGACATCTAGCTACAGTCATTTATATGTGAGGTAGTTAAGTGCTTTATCAAAAGCAGGCATCAGGAATCCATTAGTGGTCTAAAACACCCAACCATGCAAGCGAGCTCACCTCGACGTGGTCATAGGCCCTTAGCGAGGATATTGTCAAAGGCATTATGCTATTCTTCATATTACATGTGTTGAAATGAGAGATTCTGAACAAAGTGCAGATGCAAAAAGTGGAACTGAGGAACTTGTTCAGCAAATAACCGCTGATGAACTCCGCTCTGTTCAATGACCTATCTTCCTGAAATTATTTCTGGTCTTGAGTGCTGGATGGCGAGAGAAAAGTGAAGTCGCATGTGAAAATGCACTTTCCAGATATGATAGGGAGGCATATAACCAAACAATGAAGAATTCAAGCTCCAATAGTGCTAACAGAGACAGGGCACCAAGACTGCGGGTTGCTTGCAATGACATATCTCCAACTCTCAGACGATCAACTTCTGTGGGAGAACTTTAGAATATTCAAGAAAATTGTCAGGAAAAGGCATGCTGGTAAGGTAAACTACATCTTTATATTGGTTAGTAAAACTAGATTCAAATGTTAAACTCAACGTGAAAATGTGCATCACGTCTGAAATGAAATTGTTTTCCTGACATGAAGAAACTACGCACTAACCTGAAATATGCTTGTTTCACGGTTACTTTCCAGACCCACAGAAGTTCTTCAACCCCGTGGTTCCTCTGGAATGGTCAAAACCAAAGGTGATAGTTGAGTTTTATTTGGAGGCAAAAACCAATGAGGCCATTCCCACTTGACTCTGAAACAGATATGAGCGTTTACGGCAACTCTGCCGATTGAACAGATGGAACTATAGATGAAGTAGCCTCCCTATATCAGTAAACAACAAAGAAGATAAACTAAAGGAAAAGAAAGAAAAGTTTGATTTTGGGCCAGACGAGTCCAACAAAGCTGCAGCACTTGGGAGTACTGATGCTATGTCAGCCATCTTGTCATTTTGTTGAAGTTCTCCCTTTATGCGAGTAATTTCATCTAGGTACATGTTGAATAAGGGCATGATTGTCATTAGGCTTTTTGCTAGCCCATTAGCAAGCATTAGTTCAAACAGTCTGAAGAATAACTCGATGAAGGAATTATGTGCACAACACTTTCATGGATCATGTACAATCGGAACTCTATAAAGCATCATATTGTTCTTGAACATACAAGCAAGCTCAATTCATCCGTTAGTAGTTATCATGCATTTACTATTCAAAGCAGCGCTTGACTTCCCTGACTTTCTTGATCTTCCTGGGGTCCATACATTTATGATTTTTGCTTTTCTATCAAGCGGAAAATAGAACTTTCAATTGAATATTCCTGTCTGTTCTGCTGGGAGTTACCTTGCTGGGCTTTGCATTTTGATTCCTGGAAATTCCGGTTACAGCGGAAATTCCGGTTACAGCAGATTCTGAAAGGATAGGACAGTGAAGAGGCCTTATTCATTAGAAAGTATAAGCCCTTTCTGTAAATCAATATATATCACCAAAGCATGTGTTCTCACCCAGAAGGAACCATACCAGAGAGAACTGCATCAATGCTTTTGTTGGCCGTTCATGGACAACCACCGTTTCTTCTATGGCTATGCATCAAAGAAAAGATCCATAACTTCATTTCTTAACTTAGAGCTCAGTGGAACCCTTTGAGAACTTTTTAACTGCAATTTCCTTCATGTAGCATGTCTTAAGAAAAGCTTTCAGTAGGCCACATTTTTGTTCTTTCGAATGTTCTTGCGGTAGGTCATATTACCAAATAATGACTACCAACTAATTCAAGTCTTAAAATAAACAGAACCAAAACCTCCTTTTCCAAGCTTAATTGCATTAGAAGCTATTTGTAGATACTTGTGCAGTAGCCCGATCTATAATAGGAACTCTTTAATCATCACATTAACCCTTCCATGCATATTTTTCAATGACTGAAGTGAACGCCAATCATAGATTGACGTCATATAATAAGCTTCTTGACTATTTTCCTTCTTCTGTAAAAGAATTATGGTTTAAGACCAGTGGTGGCGCAACAATCTTCTCCAGTAGCCAGAGCAACAGGTAATTTACCTTTGGCTGGTCTCCTCTTGTTACACGAACAATAGATACAGAGTACAAGTGGACAAAGAATCCTAAACATGTTTCCGAAACAATGAGGTTACCATCTTACATTTCCTTCTGTACGAGGCAAAGCATCATGTGCTAGAATTACAATGCAAAAGGAGTAACTTATTATAATTCTTCCAAATTATTCAATGCCAAAAAGCAAATTCTGCTATTCAGAGTAACAACTGCATTTTCACTTTACAACAACAATGCATGAATCAAAACTCTTCAACATTGGCTGATACGTTATTCAGTTACATAGAAAGAGTCTCTAATTGCCTTCTAGACCACCACCTAGGTACTTAGCTTGAAGGTATTAGAGAACTGTTCCCCCACATTTGTTAGAAGGGAATAATGCCATCAGAATTTCAAAGGCAAAGGATGAGATATGAATAACAGCAATATGATGTTAGAAAGACATGAGAATAGCTTTTATACTTAGATTACTATGGAAACAAGCAAGGATAAAACTTTATCCAATTATTTTAGTTGCATGAGTATCAAAACCTATGAATTGCTGGAGAAAGTAATCGCAGGTTACTGCATAAACAGTAGTTGCTTTCTCTTCAAAATTGGGCTTTATCTCAGAGGTTGAAGACACAAGGTCCAGAGAAGGTCCCAGAGAGATTACCTGTGAAGGAAAGAACAAAGAAAAGATATATTAAACAGATTCTCCAATTCACCCAAATAACTTGTTTAGAAGCCAAGGCCATGATCAATAACATAGATGTTTTGACCATTAAAGCTTGAAGTTGTGAGAAGTTAAGGAAGGGAAAGAGAGGAGAAGACTAGTATGGAATCTCAACTGATAAGTGATGTAACAATATATTACATTAAATGACAAATTTTGCAAATGACCAATACACCGTCAATACTAAGCACAACTAGTTCTACACAATGGCTCACTTACATTTTCTGTGAAACTCCTCAAGCATGTCCTACATTAGTGCTAAACAAAATCTGTTCCTTATCTTTGTGGTGGAAGTAGAATAATAAATGAATTTGCAAAACTAAATAAAAAGTCAGAAAGGTGCTTCTATGTGAAGCAGATCAATAAGGTACCTAACTATAGATTTCAAGCACATAACAAACAAATTTTCTACAACTGTTTCATGTCTTATAATGAAAAGAAACAATTCAACCAAGATAAAACTTAGTATTTTTTTTTTAAAGGAGATACAGAACTAATTCACTAAAATTACATGGAAATTAATTTGATATTTGGACTTTGACAATGTGTCATACACTAATGAGAAAGGATATGATAGAGTTAACTGAACCCATCTCTTTCCAGAATTGCTTGTTCATGCGCCAAAGATAAATTTACCACTAGTTACCACAAGAACTAGATCCAGCATGGAAATGCAAAACTGAAAAAATGATTTCTTACTATGACTTCCCAGTTGAAAAGCTTTGCCACGAGTTTTTCTGCAGTATGGCAATCACTATGCAACCTAAGATTCTTTGTGATCCTGATAGTCAGACAGAGAGGCAAATTCACACTTGCAGAAGCAATAAGCCAGCCTCTCACGGTTATCCCCAAGGATCTTTTCCTCCACATCTTCTAGTATCGCATGACGACACGGGAATCTTGTGTGTAACCAGCTTCCTTCAGTTGCTGACACAATTCTTCCAACTTAGGATATACATACATACATACATACATACATACATACATACATACATACATACATACATACATACATACATACATATATATATATATATATATATATATATATATATATATATATATATATATATACACACACACAATTCTTCCAACTTAGGATATACATACATACATACATACATACATACATACATACATATATATATATATATATCCTCTGTTTGTGGATGCGATTTGTCTCCAGCTAGGAACCAATGAATTAATCATTAAATCCAACAAAACTACCACCTGGTTGTTTCTGAAGTTCCTACTTGTAGCATTAATATCATATCACTCCATCTTTTTTCTGCAATGCAAGTCTTGGCAAGGGAAATCTAAGGGCTGATACATTTTGGCCTTGATGAAAAGCCTTACGTTCGGCAATTCTGATAGCTTGACATTTGGATGGACTAGGCAAGCCGATGTTACTTCCAGCCAGGCAACAAATTTTGGTTCTCCACTTCTAATTTAGATCCCACTTCCATAATTTTTCATGAAATCATATGCTTCGTCTATATGCTCAACCCAGCTAAGGTCTAACATGCAGGAACAATGCTCAACCATAGGACTTAAAATGTATTCACCCAGCATTTGGTAGAGAATTCCTTACACCCATCCATTAATACTGCATGGCTATTGCTGACAAAACAGAAGTAACCTCATTGGCTGAATATCTTTCTCCTTCATGCATTGAATATAGCAACAGTGAAACCTGTATCCTTCAAGCATAGCACTCCAAGATACCAAATTCCTCTTAGGCATCTCCTCAAAAACTCGAGGTGAACAGTGTAAATTCCCACATTTCAGTTACATGTCTACAAATGCAGTTCCCACCATTACAGCTGCAGCAAATTCATTTCTAACAAGATGCACAAGGGTAAAGTTGTCGTCATGTGACCTTGAGGTCACAGGTTCAAGGAGTGGAAATAGCCTCTTGCAAAGATGCAAGGGAAGGCTGCATACTATAGACCCTTGTGGTCCACCCCTTCCCTGGACCCCACATAGGCAGGAGCTTTGTGCACCAGGGCTGCCCTTTTTACGCACAAGAATACACATACCAAACTGCAGTGTTGCTATGGGACAACAAGCACAAAGAAGAGTAAAAAGAGTTGCCAGTCTCAGGATTTAAGCTGCATTGCCACTCCAAGAATAAACCCAAAACTGTAGAATTTCATGGGAGAGTATCTTTCCCAACCATCTCATTATACAACTTTTTGCACCCACAACATAATTGAAATTGCGGTATGCATTGGCAAAACCTTTAATCACAGACTCATCGGTTCAAATCCAGTTTGAACTACATGACCGTGAATTTCCTCTCCTTGTTCTAGTGCCGCAAAACCTGCCCAAGCAGGAAGCAAACCAGAAGCAACAAAATCTGTTCTTTTTCCAACCTTGCCAAGTATTAATCCATGATTCTTATTCCCATGGCAAACAGCCCCATAATGACTCTCTCAGGTTACCATTATTGACAAAACCTGAAATCATTGTGTTCCAAGAAGTTAAATCATTGTGCAGAAATTTCACCAAATAGTAACCTTGCAGTCTTAATATCATCATCATCATCATCATCATCAAGACCTTATCCCAATTAGGGGTCGGCCACATGAATCTTATTCCTCCATTCCACTCTATTAAATACCATGGCTTCATTTAGTCCCAAAGTTTTTAAACCTTGCAGTCTTAATATATGCCAAATTTTATACACTTTGGTTTAGCCTCAGCAATTTTATTCACTTTGGTTTAGTCCCATATCGCCAGTGAGAAATGAGATACGAAGTGGGATGCTTACAAATTAAAGTCTAATGAACAATTCTGATCATCTTTGCGCTTGGGGCAATGACGTAGCTAGTGAGGTTTTAACCGAGGCGCGTCAATTGCTGGTTGAAAACTATTTCCAAACCCCCTCATTGGCCTGGGCTTGACCCCGGCCACTGAGAATTTCTGGAAGGGCTCCCTCTAATCCAGGGTAATGCCCTACAATTCCAAAATTAAATTTTGTTATCTAAAGAGGGTATTGGGACCCAGGAATCCGTCGTCCATTTGACCACCTAGAATAAGATGGACAAATAATCCAATGGAAGAAGAGCTTCTTGACAAAATCGAGGCCCATTAGGGAGTCTCCAAACTAGCCTCTACCAACAAAATGATAACGACATCCTTTATTTTTGGCTCTTTGATTCTCTTCCGGTGGCCCCAAGTTGCCAAACCACCTCGGATAAAGTACAGCCATTGTGAGTCTGGCTTTTATTAAAACTTTTGCATCATTAGGGGCTGTTGGTCAATGTGAAATAGAATTCTTTGGTTTTTGCATCATTTAGGAACTGTTAGTCAAAGTGGATTAATCTGCATACAAGATCAATCACATTTGATTCCACCTGTCATGAATTCCACGTTTCAATTCACCGGCTTTCAATGGAGGATTTCAATGGGATCAGTCAAGACAACAGCTCTTGAATAACAGTAAACTGTTTCAGAGGTTTTATCCATCCCATGATTCAATTCAAACAGTTTGATAATGCACAACATAGGCTTGTCTAGCATATACTCGAAGTTGAGTTTTCAGATTTGATTCAAATGTATTCAGTAGACAGTTCATATACCTGTAGGTTCTTATTGTTGTGACTGTGTGTTGGCAGAGATTGCAAATGAGGAGACAGGTACTCGTTCATACTTTAAGAAAGGCATTTACATGGCAAAGATTGGTCCCAAGGAAAGTGCATATAGGTTGAGGAAGTATGCTTTTGATCTGTTGGGATTGGAGGATTTGCTAGGACAAGACTCATGGGATAACATCCGGAGATACCTTTTCGTCAGAAATCCACCTTCATGTACTATGATTTTGATACTGTCATTTCGGCAGCTCCGGTTGATGACAAGCAAACACTCACAGATATAGCAAAAAGGTTCTTTGACAGTGTAGAGAAGGTGATACGCCATTCATTGCCTACTTATCTTTCCATACTGCTCACTGGGAAGTTGCAAAATTCTTTTGAAAAGCCAAAAAAAAATCTTAAATTGAATCAATGTGCTTAGATCCAAAAACTCATTTAGAATGAATATCCTTTTTTTTATTTTTTCTTTTTGAATGTAGGACACTCATGATCAGCCTTAGACCTATGACCTATCACTGGAAAAGCTCCTTTCACCATTGTTCTTTTGATAAGCGACAATGCTAGCCCCTATCAGAGTGACAGGCAGAGTTGCAACCCTACCCCAACAAGATCATTATGTAGATTAGCGAACCAGCAGCTGTTTCGACAAGAACCAATCTCCAACAAGACCTTTCTTTTCTAATGCAATCAAAAAAATATTTAAAACCTTCCTGTCTTTGTTCTGGTTAAATTTTAATCGGGCTTTGACTGCTGAAAGTTGCTTGTTAAACTGTCTTGGCAGCTTGAATATGCAGTCAAAAAGCACAACGACCCTCAGGAAGTAATGACTCGAATGGCATAAACATGTAACATCTGCAATATTTATATTCGGTTAAAGTGAGAAAAGGAAGTCTTTGTATCTATCAGATTGCCCGCTAATCTAAAATACAAGGCATATTGCATAAGGTGGATCAAACAGAAAGGACAGACTGTCTATCATTCAACCTGGAAACAGCATCTTAAGACAGAAGGGTTTTGGTCCCATTAGGAGAAGTGACAGAGAATAACCATTTAAGAAGGGGAAAGCCAGTTGTTAGCTCATTCCAGTGAAACCTTGAAAATGTTCGAAGTGGCTAGGATGCTTCATAATAACATACCCCTTTTGATGCATCTTTAATAAAAGTGAAGTCTAATGACACTAGGACGACCATTAAAGGAAACTAATTAGGAGATCAATTGCTTTTTCTCAATGTCTTGTGCACTCTCAAAACTCAAATGTAGGCGAGGCTTATCAGCACAGCACCAACCACACATCAACTACGAATTAATGCTCATGTGGATTAGAACCTCTTGCACTGAAACAAATGCATGCCTTATGCAGAAATACTGATGATTGATCAGCACAGTTAACAGAACAAAAGGCTAAATAATATTATTACAGTCCTGCTAATGGAATAATATAGATAGATAAGTGCTCAACGATGGTTAAATCACTCAATAAGGAGCCTCACAGTACTGGTACAAGCCGAAGCCACTTCATACTATACAAATTACAAATTAGATGAACATGTTAGGGAACTCTTGTGCTTTTGATTATGTCATCACATACAGCAGTAAAGTGAAACAACAATGGTAAAGAATTGTGTTGACTCAATACAACTGACTCAGCCATAACTCAGACGAGAATCCAAGGTCCGGACATTAGTCTGCCGTCGTGGGACACCAATCTCACAAGCATTAACCCTAGCAGCAAACCTCAGTGAGCATAGCGACTCACTGACAGAAGATGGCTCTGGAGAGACGTTGACAAACATTAATGTCTTTGAGTCTCCACCAAGGCAAGGCTACCGCACAGGCAAAAGTAAAGATTATTAAGTCAAACTGCAACAAATAACAAGGGGAAGAAAAAAAAAAAGAATATACAATTTAGGCATGAAAATGACAAAGTAACAAGTGTTCAACTACCAACAGAAACAATTCCTGTATGACCAATGCTCATATTTTGCTAATAAGTACAAGCGAGGATCCTTGTTTGAGGACTTGAAACATTTATTTGGCAGGTCTTAAGATGGATGAACCACCAAGTTAACTTATTCAGGCAATGTTAAGCTTCAAAACTGTAGCCCCTGGATGAACACGAATAAAGGACTAATGATCTGGATCAATCAACTAAGCATAGAAAACTATCTGATGAGGGAGATTGTTGATGTGAGGCCTGTCCATAGCAATGTTAGAAAAAAATAATTGGTTCGAATAACGGAAGTTGTGGTAACTTCTACTCTGACCACTTGTATTTCTTATTGGCAAAGTATATGCATCACATAACAGTCTTAAAAGAAACACTGTCTGTCCATCTCAAAGCTACCCAAATAATTACCTTGGATTATGAAAGCTGGAATAGCTTGTACTTTGACCGCTTAAATTTTTCATTGCAAAAGTACATGCATCATATAACAGTCTTAAAAGAAACCATGGAAACCATGGGAGTTCAGGGAAGCTGACTTCACATCAGTCTGCACCAGACAGTGCTCCCCTTCCAGCATTTTCCTAGAAACTCTGGTCTTGTAAACAAACACCTATGGCTGTATTATTTGTGATATTTTCTTTCATGGTAGCATTCCAGTACTCCACAATTTAATAAACATTTCAATTTTCCACCAAAGTCCTTTCATAATGGATAGTCTGAAGAGTTCATGTAAAGAGGAGAGAACCTCCATCAAGAAACGGTGGATTCATGCTTTCCTAACTAAAGTAAGCATCCTCCTATCCTTTTACAGGGTCCACCAATTGTTACCTATAAGTATGTTTGATAATAAATGAGACATAAATACCCAAATTACCCTAATTCCAGCATAGATCCTATATTAACAAACATCACATGAGGCGCTGTATTGATTTTTACAAGAAGTGAACTTACCTGGAGGAGGTATGTAAGTTTAGAGTTTCTGAAAGGAACATGATCCTCTCTTTTTGCAATAGCAAAAATAACATCACTCAAGGATGATAAGCTTTTGTTGATGGCCTGAATCATTATAATAAGAAAAGTCAATATCATAATTGAACTCAAATATGTCATGAAGAATGCCGTGAAGAAGACAGTTAAAGCACATCGACTTAAATAACCTGAGTCTCCCGTAGTCGATCTCCAGTTGAACCACTCTTGGAGAGTCGTTCACTACCAGCAAGGTCAATGAGATTTAGTACACCCTGTACTTGTTGTTCAGTGTTCTGGGAAATCAAGCAAATGCATCAGTACACTGCAAATATATAAGAATGGTCAATAAGTTGAGAGTACCTCATTGACTCCAGATATTCTCAAAGTGAAGACAAAGTGGCTTCTGGATGACTGCTCATTCATTTGTGTTTTGCCCACGGATCTAGAAAATCAAAGCCAGCACCAGCGTTATTTCATGTATTCGGACACAATAGTAAAGAAATGAAAAGGAGGGCAATATTATTGCTTCTGAAAATCATTTCATAACTTATGCTTCTGCATAGTCGCAGAAAAATATCAAAATTTGTAAGGGTATAACCTATTTGCAACAAACAATTTTTACTGCTTAATTTCTTCAATATATTCAAGAAGTCAATTAGTGGAAAGTTCGATGTAGCTCCCCTTTCTCCATAACTACTGACTAGGTTAAATACCTTGCAATTTGAAACTTCGTCTCCCATTTAAAAAGCCAAGTTGGTACTATTACAACATAATTCCTCCCTTTAAAATTCAGAATGTAAAACTAGTCAAACAATTAGCAAAGCTATTGTCTGTTAAACAGCAATACCCCACTTCGGAGTACATGATTATGGCCCCCAGAACAACAGTATCAAACTACTCAGAATGTTATTTCTTTCTTTACGCCCCTGACATATGTAAGGTTGTTATTTAGAAATCAGTGAAGGAAGAGACCGGCCTTTTATCATCATTTTCCAGCAGCTTTTTCAATATTTAATTACAGCGGTACTCTGGGCCTTGAATCAAACTTACCTTTTATCTCATAATATTCTCTACATCCCATCTCAAAGGAGGCAAATGCAAACATCAATAGGTTTGATTTGTTTTCAAGGGAAACCACTGACACCTTCAGACACATACTTTCGAAAGTGAATATCATCATTTAAGAACCAATATCACCATCAAGCATCTTCTGAAGAAATTTCAGGTTGATCTTAAATGCAAAAAATATGAAAACCCTTTAGTGAAAATAACTAGTAAACCCAATTTCAGAACTTACTTCCGTGTAAAGCAGCTAAAAGAAAACATCAGATCCAAACTTTATGCTAAAATAAATTTAATACCTCTCAGCAAATTAGACCAATTTGTAATAGATATGCTAATCACAGAAAGATCTGATCCAAAGTCCTCTCCTAGCATAGATATCACACCAAATAAAAATTCCAAGTTCTTTCATGGCAAAAGTGGACTGAGAAATTAGATCTACAAGTGTTTCATCAGGCACTTTCCTGTCCCCAACAATGAGAGCCTGGTCCAGTTTTAAGCAACTCTAGGTAATTAAATCAGGAAGATCTTCTATCCGTTATGCTCTTAGACATAATAGATTAAGCTCTCCAGCAATTACTTCGACATAGATTGTTAACCTCTCAGGCAGTTGTTTGTCATGAAATAGGATTTGAATAAAGGATGTCATGACTAGAACTTACCTGCTTTGGGCAGCCTGGCGCAGAAGAGAGGAAACCTCCATGATACTGCGAACATCTACAATGGTGAGGTCAGACACATGTGTGTTGCCATTTACATCATGTTTCACTGTATATTGCTTCCCAAGACCATTGTCTCGTGACAGGTCAGGACCAGAAGAGCGATTTGTGGATAATAGATCACGGATTGTCTCGTTGTATATTTCCAACATTGATGCCTGCACTTGTTAAAAAGAACATGCTAAAGTAGGAAAACTACAAAGCTGGATTCTTTTTTCTTTATGTACTTTAACCATTTCAAATATAACACAGAAACACCAAAACTTAATGGTCACCTGCATTTTATATTCCCATCCCTGAGAAGAAAGCAACTGGCTAGTTTGAAATACTTGTTCCAGGGACCGGGGTATCAGCCCTTTCTGTTCTGAAGTTTCTGGCTTGCCCATCATGGTATATGTTTTGCCAGAACCTGTCTGACCATAGGCAAAAATGCAGACCTGCAAAAACATATAGTTTTAAGGCACATTGTTTGCCTAAGTTTGAGAATTTCATGCTCACTGAGGCCACAAATAAAACTTGCAACTACAAGTTTTCTTCAAAAGCAAAGAGTTAGCCATGCAGTGTATGCAAAGCATAAAATAACAATGATAATTCTGTAATGAAAGCTCTTATGTAAACTGAGGAACTGCAAAACACCTGGAAAAACAAAATTAAGCACCAACTTCATGTAAAAATTAAAGATTTCCCTTTTCTTTTGGAATGGTAAACAATAAAAATTGTAGAAAACAGCAGAATAATGAACAATTAAAAAAATTTAAACTTAAAAAGTAACTCCTCTCAAGAAAACTAGAAATACTAACTTGCACTCCCTGCTTATAGGTTAGTATAATCCCATGGCAGGGTCAGGCAAAAGGATTCGTGATAGATCAAAAAAATATTTAAGATTTTTAGATAGCTACCTGCTAAATGTCAATTACACTTGATTACAGTCAGTCATTCTCAGGTTCCAAACAAAGAATTTGAGACAAAGTAGACAAGCTGCTGAGAGTCTTGATTATGAAAAGCGAAGCGGAAACACATTTGATCACCTTGTAACCATCAAGGGCACTCTGAACAAGCTGCGATATTTCAACAAAAACATCTTCTTGTGAAGCCTCGTGATTGAATACTTTATCAAAAGTAAATGGAAATTTTTGCCCTGACAGAAAGGAAAAATGTAGTAAGCATTGAGCTTAAGACTAGCCAATATATGTGGAAGAATTCTAACCTGTAAATCAGAATTTTTACCAAACATGATAGCATATACCAAGACACTGCACTATTAAACAATAAAAACATTCTTAACTGAACTTACCAGTTTGCATCAACTCAATTCCCCGTCCAAGAAGTTCAGTGGATTGAGGATAAGAAACAACACTCATTTCAGGGCCACTACAATTGTCATCAGGTAATAAAGGTCGAACCCTACAGAAAACTCGAATGTTCCCTTTCAGTTCCTGCAAAGCACAGAACATTCAGCACCAGTATAATTCTACTATTGCACTACCAATAATAATTGCACTACCAGTATTGTGTTATGCAGCTTTTTACGCAGCTTCTCTCCTTCTATGAGTTTAAGCTCTGCTTCTTCTAGTCGTTTTCTACAATCCTCCAAATTTTTCTGTTGTTCTTCATATTCCATCATCTTGGCAACGTGCAAAGAATCTGTCATCTACATGAAGGGAATAAAAGTCAGATCAATCAAAAAGTTTTGTAGCTCCAGATTCATAGTAAAGCAATCCTAATATTTTCAGCAGTGAAAGCACAAATATACAGCTCTTTTTTCTTCTCTACAGGTAGACAAGATTAAAATTTAAAGATTCATACAGTCGATCATACCCTCAATTTATTATTTGCCAATGCAAGTTGCTCTTGCAAGTTTTTAATTTCTTCTTTTTGGCTTCTACAGGTGATCTGCAGAAGAAGAGAATATAGCATTACAGATTAGGCTAGTGCATTGACAAATAGAAAAAAAGCTGTATTAACCAACCTCAAGCTCATGTGATGTTGTTGTCAACTTCTCCAAATCAGCAGTTGTTTTTCCTGTAAACTCACTGTAACGCTCTAGGTCACCCTTTAGAGCATATACTTTTGCTCGTTGATCGTCACGCTCATCTCTAACTTTTTTAAGCTCACCTGTAAGGCGATTCACTTCATTCTCAAACGATTCCTTCTGCTCTTTAGCTTCCTGTTGAAATGCCTGCAAAAAGAGATACATAGTTAAAGATAATTAACAACCTCAATAGTCTTTTCTTCTTCTGAAAATACTCGAACCCCACATAATCCATAAATTTATTGGGAAAACCCAACAAGACACAGGTTTCAAAGTGTCCCTGTGGATGTAGTATCCAGCATTTGAGTTTGCATGGCACTTAGAAATTCGAGTCTAATTTGGCCCAGCCTCAAATCAACCTCACTTTGTTAAGTTTATGAATTATCATGGACCAACCTCACACACATGCAATGTTGACACTAGTAATGCCAGGGGACAATTGCGGTGCAATCTAATATAACAACAGTACATAGTACCGAATTGTGCTTCTTTCATTACCCACTTTACAGTTTGTCTTATCCTGTGTTAAGAAGAAACTGAGTGAAGGATAGAAAATATACATTTGTGAGCAAACACATGGGAACTTTCATCCAAGAAAAAATATTTCTAAGAAGATTTGTTGCAGACAGCACTAAATATGTCCTTTAGATGGTATTACTAACTTATCAACCTAATGCAAATTTAAATGCACAAATTCAAGTTAATCGATCAAAAATTTCCATAGCACCAGAAGCAAGAGCAGAAATAGGCAAGGAAGTCTAAGAAGAGGTTTTACAATCGAAGGATAAAATTTCGGCAAAATTTGACTAGTTTGTTGATAAGAAATATTAAACATCCCACTTCCCAATTTAGCTGCTCCGTTTCAGACAGACTTGAACGGCCACATAAATATTTCCTCGCCATGAATGTGAAACGATATAATCCAAGGAAACTATCCAAATAAAGGCAAATCTTTGAAAAAATGAATACCTCCAATAATGGCGTATTTGTGCACAGTAGATACATAGAAAGCAAGAAACAGACTCACTCTAGAAGAACCCAATTGGTCCTGCAACAGAGCATTATGACCCCTTAAGTTGCTGAGGTTCTCCATCATTGCAGTCTTTTCCTTCTGTAAACGTGAAATGGTCTCGGCAGCATTACTAGCATCCCCCTGAAGTTTGCTGTTGTATTGCTGTAAACTGGTATTATACTCTTGCAGTCGCTTATTAATGTCATCGAGAGAATTTATCTGCAGAATATGAAATTACCCAGATTAAATTACCCAATCCGTCTTGTTTGGGATGAAAATTACATCAAAGAAATAAATATATCAACCTAAATCATCTTCATACCCTCTGTGCAGCACTTGATATCTCTTGGAGCGCTTTCTGGAGCTCTTCTTTTGACAAATCACGTTCCTTCTCTGCGGCTAATCTAGCCTCCTTTTCTTGTCTGTGAGAATCGATTGCTGCCTGTGTTTTATATATACTAATGAAAAAATCAAAACGCAAACCATAGTAATAACACAATTCACAGCAGCATATTGATATTCTCACCAACTTATCGGCCTCTTCATTCCTGAGTTTATTCTGTAAAGCTGCACAATTGCTCTTAACATCCGTGATTATCACGTTCAGTTCATCTTGCTTTTTTCTCATTTGGGCCTCTTAAGTAAATAAAATCATAACAACAAATTAGCAAGCAGAATATTTGGAAACAAAGATTACACATAAAAAGATAAAATAAACAAGGATTACCAATTTCGGCTTCTTTTTTCTCTGCCAATTCCAACATATTCTGAAGCCTCTCCTGCTCAAGTTTACAGCTTTCTTCCATTTCTTGAAACCATTTTATGCAAGCTCTAAGCTTCTTAATATATTCAGTCATTTGCTCACATTTTCCCTGTAAAATCAAAACCCACATAAACAAAAGCAACCAGAACAATCCCAAATCAAGAAATGCCAAAATTTGTAGTGGAACCTTGTGATCAAACTTGTTCTTCCCCTTCATCTTCTCATTCAGAAGCGCCTCAACATCTTCTTTGGTGAATTCAACACTTCCACCACTTCCACATTCCGAATTCCCATAACCATCCGGCCGCAGATCGTGCCCAGCATTCACGACGGAGAATGCTTGGCGAGTTCGGGCCGGGCCCACCATTTTCGGCGCAATCTTTCGACGCTTATCTACCTGAATCTCATCTAAGTTTTCCTTCTTCTGCAGAAAAACTAAGAAAAATCAGATATGTAGATGGAACCCCTAGTGCAGAGAAACTAAGCCCCGGAAAAACATAAACCCTAGAAAGAGAAAACGGGGAGCAAACCTTACATTAGAAGGGCTGCGGGGATTGATTTGTGGGGGTCTGTATTGGTTTCTGGAAGACATGAAGCAGAAGAAAGGAGGAAGGAGAAGGAAATATAGAGAGAGTGGGGGTATTTAGAAACAGTACTATCGATCTGGTTAATGTGGGTCCGTGGATTGCATTTGAAGGGAGGAAGGGTTTATCGCAGCCGTTGCTTTTACTAGCAGGAAGGAGGAGAAACGCCGAATGGAGGAAGAGAGAAGAAGAAAAGGCTCTCTCTCTCTCTCTCTCTCTCTCTCTCTCTCTCTCTCTCTCTCTATGTCTCTTTCTCTCTCCTCTCCCTTCTTTCTCTCTCTGGTTTTTTCGTGTTTTCGGTTAGAGAGAGGAGCAAGAGGCTCCAGAGGGTTTGAATTTTTTTGAAATTGGTATCGGGCGGCAGTGCGGTGTGGAGTTTAAATGCCTAAAATACCCCTCTTCTGGTCTTATATTTACGTCATAGTGCCATGACTATTTTTACTATACCCTAATGGTATGATCTGAAACGTACAAAACGAGATCAAAAGGATCACGGATCAACGATCTGCATCTAATGACCAATTAGAGTAGATAACAGGCACGTTGTGGTAAATCTAGAGACAATCCGTGGATGGGGAACTCTAGATTGAACTTTTAGAGTGGGTCCATCCTTCAGTTTATACATGACTTAGATGAGTATGGCTAAATGACATTGTTATTGAAATAATGAAGACAAACATTATGGGCAATGTTATATTATCATCTACATAGAAGAACCCAATAAGGAATAATAGTTGTTCATACTGTACATTTTCTGACAGACATTACTAAAAATCTAGTGAATCAACTAGATAGACTTACAATGCAACCAATTCAATGATCCAAAACATTCATTTGCCGGGCTCTATCTTAGATAGTTCATTGCCCAATATCTATAAGATGATCTAAACCCTCTGATCTCAAATTTTGGACTCCATTTCTAGTTTAACTCCACTGGCCCACCAGCCAATGTATCTTATAGGAGATGAAGGAAAAATAAAGGACGGAAAATTGCAATGAGGCAATTCCGTAATTAGATGATAAATCCTGACCAGTTTTGGGATCGTCTCTTTAACGTTTGAATCAACGGGCATCCGCGGAATGTATAGGAGGCGCGAGTTTGACGCTATCATTCACCAGAAAATAGTTTTTTGGACGCGCGCTCTCATTTTTTTGACGGGCATCGGAAATGGAAGTTGCCATCACGTGGTGTGCGGGCTAAGTCGTTGGCACTTCCATTCTGGTTTGGTGCTCACCCAAACTCCGGGGTCTCTTTCTCTAACCTTTTAGGCTTCTTCCTGGTCAATACTCATCTAATCCTCATAATTAAGAGATCAAATGGGGAAATCTGATAGAGATTTCACTCGTAATCTCCCACCACCCACCCTATTTTGGACTAAACACATTTCTTTGACGTTTCTATTGTAAAGATAATCAAGGAAGAGAAGCCCTCCCATGCAAGTTTCCTCACCAAATGTACATGGACTACTCACTTTGTTTTGAGGTTATAGCTCACCTACTATGGAATGTCTTTTCAATTGGAAAGCAAACAACGACCTAAAAGTCATGCAACTAGCTAACACAAATTCAACTAAGTGTGACATCAAAGCAAAACACAGCCCTAGACCTTGAATCCTGAACTCTGAGCCCTGAACCATAATCTACCGTGGAATCCATTGTTCAATTAGAAAAGCACACCATCACCTGCATTCGACAATGATCTGTAAACTGCAAGTCATGCGATTGGTTATCGCGTATTCGACGTCTAAGCGTGTCGTTTTAGGTCCAAGATTATTGTATAGGAGCAAGGGGGTGCATCAAGCAAGGGAGCTTGTAGCATGTTAATATGAAAAGCTACTCAATGAATATGATTAGAAGTTTTGCGTAGGTGAAAGGAGAAGAACTTTAGGTTTATTCGACTGAATTGGAGACCTGGTCAATCTCATTCTCGCTGGTCATCATGGGGAAACATTTGATTAATGTTTAGCAAATTGTTACTGTCAACAAGTCTCAACTCTAGCTCATGGTCGTAGCACCACCGCATTATGTGTCCCAAATGGTTGTTGTTAGCTAACCAAATCCAGTATTCCTCACAAATCATCAGGCAGTTAGTAGGTTCCACATGGAAGAAATTCGAGTAAAGCACAGCATCTTTGGTGATGCCGCAAGCATTATAAAACGCCCATCAACATAAACTAACAAAATACTAAACTTAACGAGAAACGAAATATTCTGGCTGTGGCACAGTAGTTCCAAGATTTTGTTTAGTAAATGTTAGATGAGGAAGATGTCTTCTCGTCCAACTATCTTGTCATATTGTAGATATAAGTTGTAGACTTTGAAGAGAAGGAATACGACATGGTCTGCACAATTCAATGGCATCTTAGAATAAACTAAGGATCTGAAGTGGATGTTTGTTGTAGAATCAAAGTTGATATACAGATGTAATATACATGCTGAGGTAGCAACCAATTGTAATCTTTGACATACATCGAGACTCATTGTAGAAGTGGGGAAGTTTAGAGATAAGAGAGGAACTGCTGCTCTTTAGGCTACATGTTCAAATGTGTATGAGAGAGAGAGAGAGAGAGAGAGAGAGAGAGAGAGAGAGAGAGAGAGAGAGAGAGAGAGAGAGAGAGAGAGAGAGAACGAAAGGATTGTTTATTAAGCTGGGGAAATGGGATCATACTTTGATGAAATGAGTGTGTAGCTTACAGAAACTTTTTATATAGTTGGTTTTAAATTATTCTAGTGCAGTGGTGCAAGGAGGTGATCAGGATTCGAGGCTGTTGATGGTGTGCCAACTTCAAAAAAAAGGTTGTGGAGCATAGGCTTTCCTTTGATTTTAGAAGACCCAAAACCTGAAAATGGTGCAGATTACTCGTTACGGTATGCAAGTCATTAGCCTTAATTTGGTTTTGCTAAAGTAGTACATAGGTAGAGAATGAGAAGCGACCATGTGTAGCAATGTGTCTGGGAGCTCGTTAGATACATAAAATATTGCTGGCCCACGGTCTACGTCATTGACGTTGAGGTCATGACTTTGAATCCGAGACGCCCCATTTATCAAATCCATGTAAAAAGCCAAAAAATACCTTTCCATGAGAGGTAGAAGCCGTAGCTTGATTTTCATTGTCTCATATACACGGTTCAATCATTTGCATCCTTGGACGTGCCAAAGCCTTTACTGTGTAGCTCTGCTGATGAATGTAGATCCTGCTGCTTTCTAAGGATTAGTGCAAATTGCGTATATAGAATGTGAGAATTGGTAACCTCAACCACTTACACTCTAGTCATTCCAACCTTCTCAAATCAGCAAATAGACATGGGAACTCCTAGATAGAGATAGCACTTTTATATCAAAAAGACATGTTTTGTCCACAGAAACAGAGAAAGGCTAAATCTAGACCTGAATCATGAAATGAACTTATTACTTCATGCTAAAGAAACAGCACCAATAGAAGTGAGGCCATTTCCTTGCTTTACAACTCATTTGCATCCCATGGCAGTAGCTTTTTACTTAAAAATTATGTCAACATATACTTCAAATGAAAGGTGTGGAAATAGCCTTTTGCAAAATGCAAGGTAAGGTTGCATACTATTGACCCTTGTGGTCTGCCTTTTCCCCGGACTCCGTATATGCAGAAGTTTCGTGCACCGGTGGTGTCCTTTTTATACTCCAAATTATGTCAACATATACTGCACTAAGGTGGTAAACAAATGCGAGGAACTGCTGTGAGCCGTTACACCTGAATCAGCCGTAATTGAGACGATAATCTAAGGTCCGGATATTGATCTGCTTTCGTGGAATGCAATCTCACAAGCATCAACTCTAGCTGCAAATCTAAGCGAGAATGACTCTCTCAACGAAGATGGCTCCGGAAAGATGTTGGCAAACATTAATGCCTTCAAGTCACTATGGAGGCAAGGCTACAGTGGCAAAGTAAAGGTTATTGAATCAAACTAAAATCAATAAGCCGAAAGATGTTAGCAGAGCTGGTGGCAGACAACAAGCGTCTCTCCTTGCTACGTTTGGTCCGAGGTTCAGTCTAGAATTTAGAGTATAACTTGTAGGTAGTTTGCTTCTTAGTTCATCACTAAAAGAAAATTACAAAATAACCAGAAAAATTTCACAAAGTAAAGATCGTACATATTTTGATTCTTCAACGGAAAAAAAGAAAAGAAAAGAAAAGAAAATCTGGTATATTTTGGTCAGCTAGCACAAGAAACAGGTGCTAAGCGATGAATGCTCATACTTCCCTCGTAAAATGATCAGCACCTGGTTAATATTCAAGACGGGCCAACATGTAAACATTTTACCTTGACAAACAGTTGGTCCACTTGTGGTTGTTGGCGGGGAATATCAGTGATCTAAGCCGTCAACTTCTCTTTGTTCTGTCTCAGATGTAGTATAACCAAAGAAGCTCATCCACTGGATGATCCACTCCCATGTATTTCTGGGCATTTTTAACTTATAGAAACAATCCCAAAAGCATGGAGCTTATAGATGTGATGACTCGGGTTTTTCCATGCATTTTATAAAAAACAATGCAATGCAGAAAAAAATTATTTCATTTAAACTCATTTTGAAAACCCCAAGTGTTATTTATTTTCACAACAATCAAGTAGTTTTGAAAAATATTGTAATCATAAATGTCTTCTCAGGTCTACCCAGTCACAGCTCACAGCCCAACTGTAAATAAATACAGATACATGTCCAAAGGAGTAGAGAGTTTACTTACATTAATCTTGTCTCTTTTTTAGTTACTTGATCATTGTACTAACATGTTCCTGATGCTTCTTCTAATTCTGTGTGGAGCTAATCTGGAAAAATAATATATTAGGTTGAGTATTTCTCATACTCAGTAGGTCATCTGATACTACTATTTTGAAAACACGGTATGCTTCATGCATGGTTCCAAGAGCTTTTTATGTAAAACATCAACGATCTATTTTGCGTAAACATGCATAGTTATGCATAAAACATAAGCTTATTGATGCGATTTCAATCATAGAATCCGTATACAAATCACGTCATATGAATACAACTAAAATAGAAATCAATAGATCCATATAGGAAGATTTTGGCAAATGCATCAAACCAGCGAGTCACATAGAATACTCATGAAAATCTTAAAATAGTCATCATTCAAACATATACTAGTATCATGCACATGAGTCTCTCGGCGTACATGTCAGGCCAACTGGTTACGAGTACTCGTATACAACTATTTCAATGCTATATGCGTATCAATTACATCGAAATCATAGGGTCATTATGCTCACGACGAGAACCACTCTGAATCGTGTGTCTCCGATATCTAGAGACCAGTCCACTATAGCCTCCACGGCGACTATGGATATGTCCCCAAAAGGGTGTCGTGAACACCTCCAGTGGTCGTCCCTGTTTACCACAGTAGTCAGAAAAGGGACAATGCCGTTTTTGGCAATAATACCATCCACCTTTTTGGTGGTAGAAGCCGAGAGGCCAAACCCGTACCCCTTAGCATAGTGCCCACTAAGCTCAATAGCCCACAAACATACATAATCCAAATTTCAAATCAACATAAATCATACAATTTATTGTAATATCCTTAATTTTTAGGATAAAATAGGAAATTAATAAATAAATAAAAATAAAAATTTATGGATGAAATTTTTTTCTAAAAACATAAGAATTAGAAAGTGCTCGTCGATACGAATCCAACGCCACCAAGAACGCGAGAAACGGAGCTCAAACGAGGGAGTTATGAGCCGTCAAAGTTGTAAGGGCAAAATGGTCTTTTGACATAAACGTGTTACACAGGGGTCCAAATTGATAACGGCACCCCTGTCTACACACGTCTCTACCAGTCCAACGAAATCGCCGGAGAGACGTGTGGGGAAGAGTTTCTCTTCCCCAAGACTCTAAAACCCTATATCTATGCTCCTCTAGGAGCCAAAACGCTCCACTTTGAGCGTTTTCCATGAATGCTACGCAAAACCCTAGCCCTGCAAAAATCTGAAGTTTTCGGCGAGTGGATCCCCAGCAACACGAGCAACCCCGACCAGGCACAAGGTAAGCCTCAAATCCGTGTTTTTCTGTATTTATTAATTAGGAAATTAATTAGGAAAGTATTTAAAAATTAGAAAAAAAAATCAGATTTTTTAGGAACTTTGTGCACGCTACTGTTGGAGCGTGATTTCAAGGATCAAACCTAGTCCGTTTGAAAATCGCACCGTCCAACTAGTGCACAAGAGACCCAAGAGCATACTCTTTAAATTTGGGAGTGATCCAACGGTGGAATTCTCCAGAAAACTCAAAACCAAGACTAGGGATGTTTTTAGGAACTTGGAAAAATCGTTTAAAAACTATGGTTTTGGAAAAATTAGTGCAAAAAGGAGGCATAAATGGATTCTAGAGATAACCCTGAAGAAAATGGGGCAAAATCACGCAAAACGGGCTGCAGCTCTCAGTGCCGGAGGCGACCGGAATCCTTGGTCTTCTCCGGGCAATCGGTGCACAGCTGACGCCAGGACGCACTTGGTGACGCCCGAGGGACGACGTCATACGACGTCGTCGTCGTACGCGTGCGCGGCGCCGGGCGCGTGCGGGACGGCCGCGGTTGGCTGTCGCAATGGGACCGGGACGCGGCGCGTCCTAGCGACCGTGACGCACGCGAGCGTGCGTCAAGGTGCCGAAGACGCACCACGCGCGTCCCGTTCGGCGTCTACGTCGGCGTGCGTCTTCGTGCGCCGATATACGCCGGTGTAAACCGGCGAAAAAGGGTGCCGCCGGTTTAAACCACCTTATGGTGGTCCGGCAGGCCCCATTTGAGGGTAGTTTTCACTAAAACTTTATTTTTGGGAGCTAGAGAGGTCCAAATCACGATCCGAAAGAGGCGTTGTGACCGTATTGA
Organism: Warburgia ugandensis; assembly: GCA_035236585.1. NCBI lineage: Eukaryota > Viridiplantae > Streptophyta > Magnoliopsida > Canellales > Canellaceae > Warburgia > Warburgia ugandensis. The sequence continues at coordinate 61,888,643 of CP141137.1, forward strand.
CGACACAGACCTAGTTTTAACTTAAAAACTTAGAAATGATCACTTTTTATTTAGAAAAATTTTAAAATAGTGATGTGACATGTACAGGTGCACTTGAATATACCAATTAAAGGGAGTTATTAGCACAAGCGGTCTCACACTGAGGTAGGTGACGACAACTAATGTTTTGCCTTGATTTTAAACCATGTTTAAACATAGCATCATGTGTGATTGTGTTTTAAATTGTGATTTTTATTTACCATGGATTTCATGTGACATTGCGTACAGGATGGTTATTCCAAATTGAATTCTTTACCTATGAATAAACTTATTTAAAATGCTTTTACAAGCATGATGTTAATTAGTTATGCTTAATTAGAGATTTAATTCTTATTATATATATAGAAAATGCATGGATTTACATAGAAATGAGTATAGAGGCTTAAGAGTTTCATTCTTTATAAAGGCTAACCCTGTGATGAGGGGCATGTCTTGGGGATTTCAAGCTATAAGTGCTCTTGAGTTTTAGCATATACATATGATTTCCGTGTTTTATATTTGTTGACGGGTGCTCTCGCCTGGCGTCATGCTAGGAGGGATATGGCCAGGCCACCCACCTTCCGAGATTATGATGTGATGAGTTTGTGATATGATAGACACCGCCCATAGATGGCATTCAAGTAGGGGTTTGGTAACATGGATAGTCCACACTACCTCCGAGCCTTTCCATGGGGGACGTACGCTAAGTCTCCCGTTATGGTGTGTCGACGGAGAGCGGTGGTTCGATACCCATGGAGGGTTGCCAACCGGCATGATGGCCCATATTCTTGTTATGTGTGCATGTATGATGAGCATGGTTATGGATGGTATGCTTGGGTGTGACGACACTTAGAGGTTGACTATGTGTACTCCTGATCAGGGATGTTAGTGCGATGTGGTGGGACCCATTACCTTAGGGTGCCCTTATTCTTATTGTATGCTCCATTTTATTGATTCATGTCATGTTTTAACTCTATGATTGCATGTTTTAGCATATAGAATAAATTGGCATTTATTTGAACATGACATTATGATATCACTATTTCCATAAATGTTAGACTTTTTCATCAATGCTGTTCATTATTTCTTTCATTTATTACATTAACTGTCTATGTACCTACACAAGCGATAGCTTGCTAAGGCATTGCTTTGTTTTGCAATGCCTTAGATCTTCAGCGACACCGAAAGGAAAAGCGGTTGATAAACCTTGAGAGCCGCTAAAGACCATTTTTCTATGTTGTTAGGCAGTGATGTGAGTCAATAAACAGGGATTATCATTTGGATTTTTTTGTGGATCGTATACTTTATATTTGGATGTGATTAGATGTTTGACATATGTTGGACATTTATATGGGATGTTATGAGATGATAGATTCGGGCCATATTATTATTGTCTTTTGGACGTTTATTTGATTTAAAATAAAGGCGCCTATTTATTTGACGTTGATTTATACGCGGATTATTTATTTATGTTTAAATTACATGTACGTCATTTTGAGAAAGGAAAAATTAACACCCGGAGTTTTAAGATAGGTTTAGTAAAATGTTAAATAAATCTTTTCTCATGGGATCCCAAATGCTCTTATTTAAATTGCCATTATAAAAAATAAAAAAAATTTCTTAAAAATCCGGGGTGTTACATTTATGCATTTGTTTTCAAAGTATGCCAGCATGGCATGCAAAGTCATAACCCTGCCTAGAAGCCTGATAGCCTAAAAGCCTGTCAGCTCTCTCTAGCTTGCTCTCATTGGCCAAGGCTACACTTCTCAAAACATGCATAAAAGCATATTAAATGTAATGATAAGTTCAAATGCTTTAATGTTATAAATCATGCAGACAATTTCGTATGCTTGTATAAGAATATCGTATTTCAAAAGTATCATAAAGGCAAGTAAATCATTTAGAGTTTGGGATGTATTTAAAACGTAACAGTATCGGATTACCAACAAATTAAGTATATTTGGAAAAACATAGCAGCATCAAACCACCTACCTCGATTGTCATCACTTAGCTCGTGTCCCTCTTGCAGACGAATCCTAGAGTATCTTTATGGGTCCTGTATATCATTTAAACATGAAAATTTGGATTTTTAGTATCGCGCCTTAATGGACGACCCAGATGTGTCAATTAGGGCCCTGCACGCCACGGTTCCTGGGACTCTCGCGTGCCCTGGTTGAACCAGGACTCGCACCTATACGTCATATGCGCCCGAAGGCCGTGCTAGGGACTGTGTTTGCATGCCACATGCATGCCCAAGTGATGCGCTATGATGCGCGTACTGAATGGCATCGCGTAGATGCGTCTTTGGCAGAGGCGTGGAGCACCTCAGCTCTCGGGCTGCTCGTGTGTCCAGGTCGAAACTCGGACTGCGCCCGCACACGAGAGGACCTCCCCAGGGAGCGTGCTACACCTGGCGTCCTTGGGTCGTCTTCTTCGATGGGTTATTAGACCCATCAGGAATCTGGCGTTTTCAAGCCGGAAAAAATAACCAGATTCGGCATGGATCCGGCTTGAGGAAGGAAAAACAGAGAGAGGAGAAAGAGGGCTTACCTTGGGTAGCCTAGGGAGCACCCATCGCCGGTGGTAGACCCCCTTTCCGGTGGTGCGGCTCCCCTGTTTCATCTGCCTAATTCCCAGGTCGCCGGAAAACACGTGAAGGGGAAAACCATTGTTCGGTGCTTCTATGGGAAAACAGGGGAGAGAGGAGAGGGGAGAGGTCGGCCCTTGCTAGAATCTACATGAAAAATCGAAGGAGGGTTTTTCGATTTTTGCCAGAAACCCTAGCCCCAAATAGCCAGGAAAACGTAATTCGGAGAGGAGGGAATATGGCTTTTTATAGAGGGTGAAAGGCGGTGCTGCCAATGGCTGTGCCGCCATTTGTTGCTGCCATTCAGAGGCGGTGGTGGAAGCCTCTAGAAAAATTGGGAGAGAGGGCTGGAGAAGGAAGAAGACGAGGGGTGCCGTTATCAAAACGGTGTCCTGCGGTTTTTGTCCTTTTTCGTTTTTTAAATGCAAAATACAAAATTGCCACTAATATTTAAACGGTCGTAACTTCTTCATGCGAACTCCGTTTTCGACATTCTTTGAAGTGTTGGATTCTATTTTTCGAGTAGAATCTAATAGTACCAAGTCTTCTTACAAATTCCTTCATTTAATATTTTAAATAAAGTAAAACATTTAATACAATTCATTTCCTATAGAATGTCCAATTCATTTTTGTTAAATGGATCCAAAATAGCATAAATTGCACGAGGCATTACAATAGACATCCCATGGATGATATTTTCGAGACATAGCCCATCTAAGACGGTGCAAAGAAGATGAATGCCTCAGATTTCCTAAAAATCATTGCCCACATGTACTTTCTATGTTTGCCTTTTGTAAGTTTGGGCACACGTTTGTGATTTTCGAAACTTTGCTCAAAATCGTAATTTTGTGGAAAAACAACGCTTTCCCAGCCGAAAAGCAGAGAAAGTTCTATGCAGAGAAATACTTTCTTAGTTTCAACGATTTCTCCGATGAAATTGCTGCACAAGGATTTTCTCTGATTCAAAATCTGAGTTCTTCATGTGAATCTCTGGTTCACCCAGAAATGAGAAGATACACACTTAGAAACAATATTTATCCACCATTGCACGATTATATCTAACCATGCATTTGAAGCTAACAAATCTGAATTCAGAATCGTCCACATTGTTGGGATCACTGAAATAAGTTCCCCACAGGCACTTTGCACCCATATCTTGTATTGCGTGTCTGGACTCCATTTGCATACATATATGATCTTACATGTGCAGCAGATTAAGATATCTCTGCAATTCTGTGCAGGTATCTCAGATTCAGAGCCCGTTTGATCACGAAAAAAAGTACAGCATTAAAAAGCAAGGATTAAGATCATTCAGTCTAGATATACGTGTACAAGCCTGCTGGTTCCCCTCCATGATAACCATCTTCTTACATTTACCAGCTTGTAATTCTTCGTTTCTTCTCAGATGGCAGCCCACTTCTTCCAAGTTAGGATGCAAAACTGAGTGAAAAGCTCGTGGGTACCTCCATTAAGATCATTGTCAACTTCAAGATGAATCCCGTCCATTTATCTGTCTACAAGTTGCAGGAAACGCTAACCATGTATGTATTTTCTTTTTCAGCTGGCTATACCTAAGCTTTCTGTAAACACTTAACGGGAGTGCAATCAGATAGAGCAGTACTCAGGAGTCTTCTTGACGAATGGCAGGTTTAAGTTAAACAAGGAGGCAATGGAAATTTCTGTTTGGCTCGAGTTGGAGTGACTCTTATCAACAACATGATTTACAGTATGGAAGGTTTCTAATGTTCATGTACATATCACGGAAATACGGTTTTTGATGTACTGATACTTGATCATAGTGGGTGGTGAGAAATAGTATGTTGCAGTAGATGAAGGTGATAAGATGGGAACAGCAATGAGAAAAGCTACTCAGAAATGGAAGAATAAGATGAACAGAGAAAGAGATCAAGTAGAGCATGTAAGGCAGGAAGTAGAGGAAGAGTTTGAGGTGAGCTCTTGTGAATTTCTTTTATTTTCCCCTTTTTATTTTGTTTATCTCATCATTTATTGGACTTTTTTTTTATTTTTGGAAGGCATATTTGCAGGTGGGAGAGGTAATTAAGACAAGAAACTGGAGAAGGGAAAAGTCTGTGGAACATCAAAGAATGACAAGGAAAGAAAAAGTGTAAGAAAGAATGTGAAACAAGAGAGAGGAAGAGTGAGAGAGGAAGCAATTCTGATTTATGGGTCATCTCCATGGTTCATTACCTTGAACGAATAAAACTAGACTCTAACAAAAAAATCTTCTCCGTTGGATGCGTGAATATTACCCGACGACCTTTGCTCACCCAACTGGAACAGGTGTTGATCGCTGAGCCAACGAATTGTTCCGATCATCAAATTAAACGGTCTAGATGAAAGAAAAAAAATCTAAAGTATGGGCCACTACCCATCTTTCTGCGCCTAACACCGTCATAGTTTAGAGAGAGAGAGAGAGAGTTACTTTCTACAGGGCTCAATTATTGTAAGATCTAAGCCATCCACAGTTTGAAGAGCTATGCACCAAATCTCATCCATTAGCGAGAGATACTCATTTTAGCTCCACTTCTTCAATGATCTAAAGCATCCATAATATTGGCCTTATCTTAGGCTGATAATTTTCATCTATTAGAGAGAGATTTAATCTCGTTAGGCCCCATTTTTGGATAAATATATAATTTTAAGTATTGATCACGTGCTCAGTACTAGTATCTCCAAAAGAGTGATGAATCCTAGCCTCCAGTGGGTTAAAATGTTGTTAACATTTTTGTGAGCTTAGCCGTCCACGTTACCCCTTAAGAGAGTTGTGGTTAGGAACTTGTTTAGTGATTTTAAGATGATTGTTGTCTGATTTAAACTTTTGATCTCTTTTGATGATGAAGCCCACTCTTAATATAAGCAAGTTCATAGCTTACACAATAATTAATGCCAAATCATATAAGCCTTTGCCATCTATGATGAGGTTTATAGCCTACAAGATAAATGGTTTGGATCATCAAATAAGTAAGTTTATGTATAATTTTACTTGCCATCTACAATGAGGTTAATAGACTAGAAGATAAATGGTTTGGATCATTAAATAAGTAAGTTTATGTGTATTTTATATTATATAAGATTCCAATGGGGTAGATGGAAATAGTGAGAAAACATTTAAAAATTTTAGGACTAAATAAAAGCATGACACTTAATAGACTGGAATGTTGGAATAAAGTTCATGCAACCAAACCCTCATTGGAATAAGGTCTTGACAACGATGACGGCAATATTCCAATAGAAATTAGTGCCGTCCGAATAAGAAGTGGGCTCATTATTCAAGAAGAAGTAGCATCAAATGGAGCCCAATTTGCATTCCAATGCAATCAAAATTCAAACACCCTTAGATTTCCTGGACCCACTGTCGACGAGCGGGTTTTAACGGTGAGGATCACTCTTTGGGTAGCCATCGCCAAACACTACGAGGAGAACGTATTGGAGTCTACATCCTCCAAATTCCAATCCCAACAATGTACACGTGTTCCAATCTTATTGGCTGCATCAGAACCAAATTCAGCATGTCCAATGTGACGGCTACATGACTGCCACGTGTCGACAAACTAATGGGCGATGATAAACCTAGCTTATCCAACCGGTGACGGCCAGATAAGGCACCCGCTTTCCACACCACAGAAAATAACGAGAAAACAAATAAAATCGACTCATTTCTCTCTCTACCCAACAAAAAAGGTTGTAAGAAGGGAAGAGAAGGAGAGAGAGCAGCAAAGAGATGGCACAAGCTATGGCTTCCACGGCTGGCTTAGTGGGCTCCTCTCAAGCTGTCTTGGAGGGGAGCCGCTCTATCACCAGCTCTAGCCAACTGAACGCCGCTGGAAGCAGCCGCTTAGTGGGTAGCCGAACGAGTTTCAGAACAATTAGAGCTCAGCAGGTTCCTCCTCAGACAGAAGCCGCCGCCCAGAGCAGCCGCCGAGCCGTTCTCGGTATCGTAGCTGTTGGATTAGCCGGCGGATCTTTTGTTAAGGCAGTGTTGGCTGAAGCTAAGCCGATTAAGGTCGGTCCGCCTCCCCCGCCGTCCGGTGGATTGAGTAAGTTCCCGATCCTTTTCCGGTGAATGTAGAATTCATGTGGAAATTGTAATCCTAGAACCATTGATAGGATTCTAACTGGAGATCATCCTCGAGCAGCACTTTTTGTGGATAGATCAATCTGTCAAGTGGGTCACCACTTAGCCTGTGTTGATCCTAGCGGCAGGATGTAGGCAAAGACAGTTACAGAAACATTAAGAGAGCCCCCTAGATGTGGTATGATTACTACTTGGCATGAATTTACTACGAGGGAGGGCTCAATCTTGAAATTTTAGTATGATGTAAACCATTTCATCTAGTCTGCTCCATTTAGAATTGCATTTTAATTGGTATGATCTTAACATTCCAATTAGAAGACTTAAACATGATCCATGCATCTGTTAGCATACATTCCCTTTAATATGTTACACCAAGTTGGCATCTACCTAATCTAGTAGTTATCATGGTTTGGATTCACAGAGTTTGATTTGCAATACTTTCTAAATGGCAGTTGGAACTCTAAATTCCGATCAGCCCAGAGACCTTGAGCTGCCGTTGAAGAACCGTTTCTACCTCCAGCCATTGACTCCGGTGCAGGCTGCACAGAGGGCAAAGGAATCTGCTAAAGATATTGTAAACGTGAAAGAATTCATAGACAAGAAAGCTTGGCCTTACGTCCAGAACGATCTCCGTCTCAAGGCAGAATACCTCCGCTACGACCTCAACACCGTCATATCGGCCAAGCCTAAGGAGGAGAAGAAGCCTCTCAAAGACCTCACTGGGAAGCTCTTCGACACCATTAGCAATGTGAGTCAAAAATAAAATTTTCTGCATAACAATGGTCTAGATAGACACTTAACTGAGTTAGTAGGAGTGAACGAGCTAAACAACCTTCTAAACTTGATCAAACTGTTTCGACAAGTGCAAGCCATCACCTGGTGGAGGCTGGCGGCTCTCACTTGATTAATTGTGTTCCTAACACCTGTTGAACAAATCAAGTTAACCATTACTCTCGGCTTGCTATCCAACTCGTTATCGGAATTGGAATGAAAAGTTGAGACGGTTGTGTTGCATCGTGTGTTAGCAAAGAATTTCTGCTTTTTCTGATTTTATCTTGATAAAATTGTTTTGTTTTGTTTGGTGATCAGCTGGATTATGCCGCGAAGGTCAAGAGCACTGATCAAGCTGAGAAATACTACGGAGAGACCGTGTCTGCTCTTAATGATGTCCTTGCCAAGATTGGCTAATGAGATGAAATTGTCTCTCTTTTGTAACCCCTCATAATTTCTTAATATTCTTGCTTATATGTACATCTAGACGGCCTTGGATGTGGTCTCAAATATATTTGCATTAGAAAGAATGGTTCAAGAATTAAGAATATCAAGTACAGAATAATCTTAATAATTTCAGATATAGGTGTTCTACTATCCACTGAGAGTTGATTGATGTTGAAGAAAAGTAGCTTACATATTTGTTATCGGGGTGGAATCACATAGCATTAACACACCTAACTATTTTTACTCATTGTTTCCACCTTCTCTCCGCAACTCTGTCAGCAGTAGCTTCACATGGGGGCACAGTAAAGGGCCAGTTTCATCCCATGTTCTTGAGAAAAGCAAAATATCTAGTGCAATTTCTGATCTCAGAAGGGAAAGCAGATTCCAACGTCATGTAGTTAGTGAAACACACTCAGCCTATGACCTTTGTTCCCGAAATTATGAAATCTACCCGTGAGAACATTTGACTAGATGGTTTTTCATTCAAATCCTGGAAGATCGCCATAGCAGCGCGGCAAGAGAACAACACTGCCCGAGGTTTGCTATTCTGAGTTGTTCATACTCCACCCATGAACCTCCCCTTCCACATCTCTACAAGAATTTTCTACGTACAATTCTGTCAGAAGCTTGACGAGGCCAAATGGCCTGATCCAAAAGCAATACGGAGTGGAGTGTCACCTTCTGAATTGGACTGATGGCAGAGAGATGGATATAGCTGGAGAGCTTCTCGGGCGAGGCCTTCATTCCTAATCGGACTGCTATGTGGAGGCTTGTGATCTTGTAAAGAGTCATCGAGAGAAAAAGACTTGGGAGTTGGGTTGAGCAATTTCTTTGAGAAGCTTGACATCTCTAAGTGTTGCTGCTTTGTGTAATCTGAGATCCATCTCTGCCTATGTTTTCCTAGAATTGAGACTGGAAACATTCGCCAAACGGTCCAAACTAATCTTGTAAAGAGGCCTTTCTTTTGAACAAATTCAAGTCCATCCTCTCTTTATGGGTTGGCATTGCTCAAGTAAATGCTTAGAATACATTGGGAAGTTCAAGTTCATTAAAACAAAAGAATTGGACAACTCTCCTAGTTTCCATCTAGAGCTAAGTAGACGAAAATAAACAATAAAGCCTGATCAAGACTTTCTTATTTGCTTGCGAGGAAATCCATTTGCATGATGGGACCCCATCTTTATGTGAATAGATCAATTCTTTAAGTGGCTTACCACAAGAACGGTCAATTGTTTTGTTTCACTTAGCCTGAATTGATCCTAGCCGCAGGATATAGACAACGACTTCTGTAGTACTCCGACATGTAGATCTCATAAACCGAAAAAGTCGTTCAGTCAGACTGCCCTGATCAACCACTTAGAGAAAATACTCCATTAGAACTTGAGTCCATTGTCAAAATTTCCTTGACTATTTAATTGTAGGTCATCAGCTGAATTTTTTGGTTTTCACAACTTACAGCTTTTACCTACAGCATCTCCACGATAGATAAAAAATCATGGTGATTTCCCCGAGCTGCGAGCAGGAACGCTTGTGGAATTGCATCTGTTATTATAATTTTACCTTCATATGTTACAGTCTATGTTAAGAAGGGGAGCCTTGAAGCAACGGTAAAAGTTGTTGTCATGTGACCTTGAGGTCACAGGTTCAAGGCGTGAAATCAACCTCTTGCAAAATGCAAGCTAAGGCTGCCTACTATAGGCCCTTATGGTCCGCCCCTTCCCCGGACCCTGCATAGCCGGGAGCTTCGTACACTGGGCTGCCCTTTTTCTATGTTACAGTATATGTTAGCATCTAATCAGTAGTTGTCCTGGTTCAAATTCAGCTACAAATCTCCACTGATTGTATGTGCTAATTTTGACAAGTTCCAACATTCTTTCCCAGTGCAGGTGTATAGTGTATGCCAGTTGGAAATCTAAACTCCGACCACGCAAGAGACGTTAAGCTGCCACTGAAGGGCTCTTTTTACCTCTTGCCACTGACTCCAGCAGAGGCTGTCACATAGTGCAAAAGAGTATGCCAAAGATATTCTAAACGTCAAGATGACAGACAAGGCATGACCTTACACCCCAACACTCTCTTCACAGGGCAGAGTACCTCCGCTATCACCTCAACACCATCATCTCCTCCAAGCCTAAGGACCAGAAGAAGATCCTCAAAGAACTCACTGTAAAGCTTTTCTCATTGATAATATGAGTGAAAAGTTTAAAGATTCATAAACAATGCTTCTACTTATTTGCTTGGTTCTAGTTATGAGAATGAGAGTAACAATTGTCAGTAACTGTAAGATAATGAGAAATGTAGAAGACCTTGAGAGAGGTCTATTGTATTCCAATGGATATGTGTGCAGGATACTAGAAGATTATCAGTGTGATATATCTTCCTTGTATACACTAACTACCAATAAAAGAATAGTATGTGTATGGAAGGTTACAACAGATAGGAATGAGCATCTAATCAATGGAGTAAATTAAGGGTTGACTTATTATCTATTGCTCCCCTCAAGTGAAACAGAGTTGCACGAAGATTGAGCTTGAATGATAGTAATTGGAAACGCGCGCTCGTGACTGAGGGCTTCAAGAAGTACATCAGCTAGTTGATTAGATGAAGAAACATGCTTAATATTCAAAGAACGATGAACAAATGGGTGCAAAACAATTGGTAATCAATCTATATGAGCCGAGTTCAGACTTGAAAAACCGAATTCGTAGGGATATTGTCCCACAATAACAACGGAGAGGTGTATAATGGAACCCTAGCTCTCTGATAAAATACTGAAACCACATTATTTCAATATCTGTTATGGCTAAGGCACGATATTCTGTCTCATCTCTAGATCTTGAAACAATATTTTGTTTCTTTATTACGGTTCTACTTATTTCCCTTATGCTTTTTATCTTCTTCGGAGGCAAATCAGAACTACTTGAGGGGGAAGAAGCTGGAGAAAGTGGAGAGCTGGGTGGAGCTCTATCCTCTTCATTTTCCTCATTTTCACCCTCTTCATTAAACTTCACATCCCCACTTATCACAATTTTTTTAGTCAACGGATTGCATATTTTGTAAGTATTTTTTTACTAAATCCAACAAGAATATATTTTTCAGATTTATCATCTAATTTGCACCTTTTTTCAGCAGGTAAGTGAGAATAGGCAATACTACCAAAAATTGTCAACTTTGCAACCCAATGCTTATGACCATTCTAAGCTTTTGGAGGAGTCATACCTTAGACATTTTTTGTTGAGGCAATATTCATAGGATAAATGGCACATGCAATGGCTTCTACCTAAAAATATTTGGCATTCCTTTGGCTTTCAACACATTTCTTTTGGCTTTCAACATATTTACTGCCAATTCCATAATGGTTATGTTCTTTCTCTCAGCTACACCATTTTATTGAGGGGTATACTTTGTAGTAAGTTGATGTTGAATCCCATTTTCTTATTTTCAAATTAATGAGACACATGTTCACCATCTCTATCAGATTGCAATGTTTCAAAATAAAATTACTTTGCGTATTGACCAAAGAGTTGAAGGTTTTAAAATATCCAAACACTTCATATTTTTCTTTAAGAAAGTAAACCCATGTCTTTTTTACTATAGTCATCGAATACAACGATAAAATAGCAATTACCTCTGAGAGAAGTTATTTTCATTGGCCAGCAAAAAACTATGGGAAAAGAATCTATATTATGCTTTTCAAGTGCTTATCCTTCATAAACTTGGTCTTGGTTGTGGATATTAACATGCCTCTTATCGTATGCTTCTTGTAGTTGTGAAATAAAAGTGCTAAAGCTCAAGTACCCAAAGTAGAGATGCCATAGCCATGATCTATCATTAACAATTCTATTGAAACAAGGAAGAGCATCACTATGAAGCTTAAAAAGGAAACATACTATCAGGAGTCATTCTCACCTTGACAATGAGAACTTGATTCTTGTCTTTGATTTTAGACATATTAGCTTTTCTTTTTTCTTTTATTATCTATTAAAAAAAGAAAAAATATTCTATTTGTATTATAACTCATTCCTTTTTTCATAGAAGAAGCTTTATTTGAACATTTGAGTAGCATAGGTGTTTTTTTAGGGATACACTAGTATTTATAATACCTCAGGAGCTAATCAAACTATTTTAATGAACTTCAACTGTCTCAATTCCCAAAATTGCCCCAAAAAATCTTGAGAGAAAAAATATGTTCACATATTGGAGAATAATCAATATACTTCTAATATCAAATTGGGATCAAATTAGACAAAAATAAAGCATTGGGTTGAACTCTTCTTTGAAGTCAAGATAATAGCTATAAATAGTCATTGACCCAGGTGGCGAATAGTCGACATCAAGGTGCCAAACCTTCTTATCAGCGTAAACTCTTAGGAAAGATCAGAAAGTTATCCCTAGAGTAACTTTTATCTATTGAGCGCCGGCTCTTCCACTTGGCCATGGTGTTGTTAGGATCTTATAGAATCCTTTATGACTATATCATGTTAGTAGACCTTTATGAGCCTCTAAAATATCTTACTCTATAGGTACTAGTGCACAATTGGAGATTGAACCCATTTTTGTGAGTGAATGTGTATATATTGAGTCATCTTTCTTGAAGTGAATGTTTTGCCCTTTAAAGTATTTTTTTTCACAACTCTTCTATCTTTGATTTCATCTCCTCTAATTCTCAATTGATTAACAAGAAAAATGACCTAATTATAAAAATTTTCAACTACTTTCAAAAAAATTTATTCGTAGATAATCAAACTCACTTCTAAGATTTTGTAGTGTTCCCACTTTTAGCTTCTCTTCTCCTTTCTAGGACATGTAGAGTGTCTCACATGCTTGCTTTGTTGATGTCGCAAAGGAGACCCTTTCAAAGATGTTTTCATCTACCACTTGATGGATGAAGAACAATAGGTTTATTTCAACTCTAGTATATTTTTATGAAGAGATAATAGATGGATTTGTTGGTTCCTCATACTAGGTCTAAACAAGATCCTAAAGATCTTAAAACCCATAAAGCACCCTCATTTGAATGCTCCAATGGTTGTAGTTCTTCCCTTTGGATCTAGAAAGCTAGGGCTACAATATGTTGTTGTTGGAAGCCATGGTCACCTGCAACAACCAAACTTTGTTACCACTTTGTTGGGATTAAACCAATTTGGTTGAAGAACGCGGAAGAGAGTTCAAGAGAAGAAAGTTGTTCTCATAAAGCACAACACATTATAAACATTAGCTACTTTAGTATACTATTCAAGATATTTGAAATTTCTTAGAACTGACTTGTAAAAAATGCAGTTACAAGGCCCAATTTATAAGCTACATCTTGCATTTGAATTTACCATGATAAACAATATTTTAGTCTCCTAAACAGCCTTCTATACACTACTAAATGTAAATACATTAACAAACAAAAGGTTTACTATATAAAACACTAATAATAAGATACTTAAGAATCTAGGCATCCTTTGAGTGCTTCAAAGTTTGTTAATTTTAAACATACATCTTCCAAAAAGATAGCTTTGAGCTAATCACCACAATTAAAAACTCCAAGTCTAGCTTAAATTTCAACACTCTGCTAAAGTCCTCATGACCTAGTAAGACTGTTATGTCAAGAAGCAAGCACTACTACGCATGACACTTCTAAAGTTGGTATAAAGTAGTCCTTATATTGATTATTGACTTCATAAATATTTTCCAAGTCATTTAGAAAAAAACGACTTTAAAAGTATAGACTTAAGAAGTCGTTTAATAAAAAACTTCTTTAGTTTGGCGTGAAGAGGAATTTTTTCGCGGGAATTTCAATACTTTTAGTGCTAAACAACTTCAAAAGTGTTGGACTTTTAAAGTCATTTGTTTAAATGATTTCAAAGGTCCTTGATTTTTAAAGTCGTTTACTTAATAAAAGTTATCGACTTTTCAACCCGGCTCGATAGAAGTCTTTTTTTAAGGAAGTTCTATTAGCATTTTAAACCTATTTTAAAAGCCCCCAATGTAGTAGTGAAGTCTGAGAAGTTGGCTTTAGCAAACTCTTGGAGAAGCTTGATGTCGTGAGCAAACTCTTGAAGAAGCTTGACATCTCCTAGTCTTGCTGCTCTATGTAAACTGAGATCCATTACTGACTTCTTTCATTGAATTGGTACCGAAAATAAAGAAAAATTAGATGAAAGAAAATACCGAGCTCTTATAAAGATATCTTCATGGAAGTGATGGTTACAATTGGTTACACCTGCACTTGAAAATAATCATTGCATTAAAATAGTGATTGCTTATATTTTTAATCGAAGATTAAGTCAAAGAAAATTAAAGAGAAAGACTTGATCAAGACTTTGACATTTTCTTATAGAAAAATTTTGAGAAGAAACACATGGTCCTGTGTGCAGATTTGGTCCGTTAATCTTTACGTACAGCTAGTCACAATTACATAATGTGATTTGCTCTTCGCCGAAAATTCTTTGGCATAGGATTGAGAAGTCTTGTTGAGGATCTTTACTATCAATATGTGAACGTTCCATTTTTGTTAGACTATATCTTGCTGATGGGGAAGGAGAGCCTTGACGCAATGGTAAAAGTTGTCGTCATGTGACCTTGAGGTCATGGGTTCAAAGCGTAGAAACAGCTTCTTGCAAAAATACAAGATAAGGCTACGTACTATAGGCCTTTGTAGTCCGCCCCTTCCCCACACCCCGTATAGGCAGGAACTCCGTGTACCGGGGCTGCCATATATCTTGTTGATGGGATCAATATGTGCTAGTTAATCATAAGACCAAATCATGTGGTTAACCAGTTTGTTGTCCATAAAATTCATGGTATCAATCGAAAACATATATTTTAGTGTTGAGGTTGGTCTCTTTGTTGTATACTAGTTCTTGGGGACTAACCGATTGAGGGATGGTTTTGTTAAAAGTTAAAACTATAGCAATTTTCTTTATAGAAACACAACTAGAATAGCTTTATTTCATCTGTTTCCCGTACTCATTTTGAAATACAAAAGCTCGATCGAGTAGGACCAAAATACAAGACAAAAAAAAAAGGGATATAGTGTGACTATGTGATGAGGAGTTGACACTGCTTAACGAGGGTAATACCCAAGGAAAATCGACAAGATATGACTAGCAGGGCTAAAACTTGCAAGTTGATATAAAGAACTTGTCCAAGCTTCTTAGCAAATTGAGTCATTCAATAAGTCAACTTGTTACATAAGAAAAATGTTTAGCTGATCTAAATTTGAATTAAAACCTCCCAAATCAAAAGAAAATATCTTAACCAACCTGGCAGTCATTTTCTGTACAAAAATTAAAATATACGTAGTAAACAAAAGATTTTACTAAAAATCCCAATTGATATTTTGAGTCACCAATGGGTGGCTTTGGGAAAAGGGGCCTTGGCACAATGGTAGGGCTGTTATTGTGTGACCTAGAGGTCATATGTTTGAGGCATGGAAATAGCCTCTCACAAAAATGCAATGGCCTAAGCCTTCCTTGGCTCTCTCTCTCTCTCTCTCTCTCTCTCTCTCTCTCTCTCTCTCTCTCTCTCTCACACACACACACACACACACACACACACACACACACACTGATGGCTTCGTGCATTGGAATGCGCTACACTCATAGGACTGGCCTCCTCATGAGTGGACTTGATTTTTCCTGTAAACTTGCCCTCCTCACGAGTAGAGATGAGTTTCAAGTACAACGTACCTAAACATTCCAATGATTAAAATCCTCTTTACATAATCAAATAGAAAAACACCAAATTTAAAATGATTTTCACAAATAATCAGACTAAATGCTAGCATATTATCAGTAAACTACTTGCACATCCAATTTAAAGAAAATAAAGCACATCCTAATCGTTCTTTTCCACTTAATGCTATTTAATTTCCCAACTCTTTTCTGACTTTCTTGAATTTTCTCATAGTAACTTGTACGATCCAGAATGTTATTTATGCTGCAACTTAATCTCATAATATAGGAATGGAATTACCATAAAAATCCTTTTCATTTTAAGTTGCATCATATAAAAGTAGCTTTATTCACCCTTTCCATTTTATGTTGTACTATGTCTGGATCTTACATTGAATTTACGTTTCCTTGATTCATGGGCCTGGTAATTTGTTCATTTGACGGGTAGAGGCGGAGTAGGTGTTGAATAAATATTAGACAAGTGAAGGTACCACATAGCTCATAGAGCACACAGCAAGTGCTAACCACGATGCTTCTAGTGGGCTTTCCTTCGAAACAACCAAATAAATCCCAGTCATGAATGTGATCATTGTTCCGAAAATCGCGATCCCCATTAACCTCATGCAGGAACCAAGAATGGCACGAAAGAATGTAGAATCCCCCTACATTGCCCAAATAATGAAAAATACCACTGTTATGGTGTTGCACATGGCAACCGTATCAGAGAGAATAGATACTTTGACGGCAATTTTTCTTATATGGATGGCGATGCTCTCTTCAGGGCCATTGTCTTGGTAGCCTCTTTGGCATTTGAGGAAGTGGCAGCAAAGGTTACAGTGACCAACAGTGTTGCAACTAGTTAGAGAGTGTTGGCCACGGATTTTAAAACGACGTTAGGGCGGCCTAGTGGGTTTTCAAATAAGGGACACCCTCTGTCGTCGGTCTTGTATGCAGGTTGCACCAGGACTCATTCGGGATCTCAAATGAATATCTTAGTTAATGAAATGAAGCATTCAAGTTATCTATCGTACTCACAATGTTTGAGTTTGAATACAAGGCAATAGAAATCTAATTGGGTTTGGAAGAAAAAAAAAAGATGATTTGTAACCATTTGCCACGTAATAGATGTCTTCTAACGTCTCACATTTGATTCAAAAAATTGATCCTACTTTTAGATTAAATGTTGGGTGGTAAAGGAACAACATGTACATAGGATGAGCATAATCTAAATAAAGATATTGAGATGGATGAGTAACAAGACAAGAAAGAATAGAATTATAAATGAAAACATTAAGAAAAACTTAGGAGTAATATTGATGGGTAACAAGATGAGGGAGGGTAGACTTAGATGGTTTAAACATGTCCAATGAAAATTGAAAACAGCACCGGTTAGAAGGAGTGAGCTGATCCAAGTTAAAGGCTCTAAAAGAGCAAGTGGAAAGTGCAAAAGGATATCGATAGAAGTGGTGAGAAAAGATTTAAAAACTTTTAGACAAAAATGAAGCCATAACCCTTGATAGAGGAGAATGAAGGAATAAGATTTGTATAGCCGACACCTAATCGGGATAAGGCTTTGATATAATGATGATATACTCTAGGAAAACTCTTTTGACTCAAAAGCATCTTAAAGCAGAGGTTGGAATATTTTCAAAACAAATTCAGTTATTCAGAGAATTCTTCAAAAACTCCTGATACATGAAATATTTATGTGTAATATGTGAAACAAACACATCAATATAGCATCGAGTCCATCTTTGTTGGCGTCGGTAAGGTCTAACATGTTCTTGAGCTAAGAGAAGCTTTACCAAGTTAAACAGGCGGCGTTTTGTGGCCAAATGTAGAGGCGTGTTACCATTTTGGTCAGGTTCGTTAATCAGCGTCTTATGCTCTGTTCTGCTTAACAAAGCTCCAACAATTTGAATCTTGTTGTTTTCAGTGGCTAGTGAAGAGCGTTGTGGCCTTTAATATTGACCATCCCGATGGGACCTTGACAGAATTCAAGTGTGACTCCAACAGTTTGCAAAGAGCCGGAACCAACAGCCAAGAGTAAAGGTAATTGGTCCTCCTTGTCGGGCATAAAAGCGACTGAGGGATCAAACGAACTATCTGAAATAAACATTTAGCAGCTGCGTAGTGAGGAGCTGTCTTTCCAGAGTAATCTACTCGTTCGACAAGGCAAGGGATCTTCTCAAGCAGCATTTTTACGCTTCCTAACATTTTTTCTTTGAATTGCTAGTATGGGGTTGGCACTTTTCATAGGGTGCTTAGTGAAGATTTTGATCTAGGGCCATCTACATGCCGAGGCTTGATTCAGGTAGCGACTTCTCTAAATGCAGCAGACTCATTGAAATTGAATGCATTTGGACCCTGCAACTTATCATTCTTGCTTCCTTCTGTAGGAAATTAAGAATCCCTCAAAAAAATGTTTCAGTTTTGACGACTGGTCTGAAAATGGAGTTCTTATATGACGGATGCACATAATTTGACTTGGAAATAGTGGCGGAGAAGTACAAGTACTCTCGCTCACTCTTTTTAACAGTAATGTAAACTAGCTATCTCCAACGCATGGTTTAAAAAGTTGAAAGCGTTAACTCGGGAACTAGTAAGATTTAACCAAATTGGTAGCAAATGAACAACTTACACATTGCAATACAATGAAGATGGGAGTACACTCTGATCAAAAGACCTCCGAAATAGAAGAAAACCTGCTTAATTACCAAGTGACTAAGCAATTATGGTTTGTGAACTAATATAAATTTTAGATAGACGTACAAATTAGACAAATTTCATTAAAAATCACGCTCTAGTTTTATCAAGTCGCCTCATTTTTCAGTTGAATGGATATTAGTGGCCCGTTTGTACTTTTACTGGGTCATATTTTCCCAGTGAAAACATGTGCGCTCAACATAGAACGTAGCACATGCCTTCTGAATAAATAAAAAAATCAGATACAGAATGTGTAAAGGAAATGATGGCAAGCCTTTTTTGTTAGGTTTTTGTGAAATTAAAACAGAAGTACTTAGTCGTTTCCAAATCACAGCAGCGTTTCCTTGAGGGACTTGCTGGCTGAAAGCTGATGTAAACTTCGCAATCTTTTGTACCACCGGCAGCAAACCAAGTCTAGCAGCCAAATAAAGTGGGCTTTCACCAGCATCACCGACAAAGCAGACCTGTCCAGGATCAAGGTCCAACAAGTATGAAGCCGCACGCTGATGTTTGTTCCGTACGGCCTCCTGAAGAGGCACGTTTCTCTCCAAGTTCCTACTTCCCCTATCCACGAATCACTGTCACAGAGTTCTCCAAGTATCACTCAGTGAGGAGCTTTAATTGGCCAAAGTGCTCTGATCTGGCTGAGATATGAAGGCTCTCACCATTTGCCTTGGGCTGATCACAGAGCGATGGGCGTGGCTGGAGAGTATCTCCAGCGAAGTTTTCATGGCCTAATTATTCCGACTGTTAAATGGAGAATGAAGTTCTCGTATGGACTTACAGAAAGGAGCTCTTGGGGATTGTGCTGCGCAATATCTTTCAGAACTTCTACGTCGTGTGTTGCTGCTTTGTGTAATTTGAGATCCATCTGCTCTCTCTGTTATTGGGAAGGGAAATGGGTAAGCATATACATGACTAGCGGAAGTTTGGGATGGACCAAATAGACCTTTTAAATAAGCAAGTTTAAATTCTTCTTTTCCTTTCTTCGTGGGATTCCATCTGATGGTTATAGCTTATTGTAACCAATAAAGACAACCAAATGATTGAATTGAGAAGCTTGAGTATACCAACATTATTGTTAGGATCTAGCCTGACATTTAGACTCTCCAGCCCAACATGGAGCATTATATGTCATTGACACTGTTCAACTTGTTGACTAGGCCGTCAATGGGTGACCTGCATGAACATTTCTAATGCTAGATCGAGTCCATCCTGTGAACCATGCTTTTCAAATGAGGCACAATGGATCAAGGTAAAATTGGAGGCAATTGGATGCAGTTGGATTACCTGGTAGAATAACAGTTTGGATCGTCCTCGAGTGGCATGTAGGCTTGGAGAAGTGTTTATTGGAAGTATATTATTCATTAAAATATATCAAAAATGGCTATTCGTAAACGCCCATGTTTCCGTCGCATTGCTCATACACACTTCTACAATTATAAAAAAGGGCAGTCCTGTCCCACCTATGCAGGGTCCGAGGAAAGGGTGGACCACTAGGGCCTATAGTAGGAAGCCTTAATTTGCATTTTGCAAGAGGCTAATTCCACGCCTTGAACCCGTGACCTCAAGATTACATTATGACAACTTCTACAACTATACAATGACTACAAGAAGTGGGTCTACAAAAACAAAGAACGGATTAAAGCTCTGCTTATATGTCTGATTTAGAGTTTAAGTCAACGAAAAAGAAAATAAAGACTGGCCAACTTAAACAAAAAATATATTTGTTGCATAATGATTGTGTTGAAGGTGTTGTCACAAGATACCTTTTCCAATTAAACATCAAAACTAGAAATGCGGCAAGATTAATAATAGAGTCATTGCCACAATCATGGGAGAAGCAGAGCAGTCTCATAACATCGTATCACAGGATGTTTTTCCCATTGAAATTGAAAAAAATGGGGATTGATCGGCCTTATAGCATGCGAGTGCAACACGCTCGTAGCCGTTGCACACTTATTCTATGGCTTGATGCGATTACCAAAAATTCACGTCAATTGTTACATTACAAGGGTAGTTCTGCTCTTCCTTTGGATTTTCTGTTAGGGTACATTGTCAGGTTGTTGATTGAACTTGCGTTTCTGTACTCTGGCACGCTGGGTTGATTTCGTCGTGCGAGGGGTAGAGGTGGAGTAGGCGTGGAACAGATAGTAGACTAGGAAGGGGACCATGGAACTCATGACGCACACAACAATTGCCATCCATTGGCTCTCTTTGGATACAACCACGTACACCCCTGTCATGAAGGTGATCATTGTTCCAAGAAGTGCGATCAGTAGTAACTTCATGCAACAACCAACTATCCCGCACAAGAAACTGGGATCCCCCAACATTGCCCACACAAGGAGGAATGCTACTGTAATGGAACTACACATAGCAATTGTATCAGAGAGGACAAACACCTTTAGAGCCACTTGCCTTACATGGATTGCAACGCCCTCATTAGGGCCATCTTCATGGTAGCCTCCTGGCATCGTGAACGCAGCGGCAAAGGTCACGGTCGCCAAGAGTGTTGCCACAAGTGATATGGTGTTGGCCATGGATTTCAAGTCCGCATCTGGGTGCTCCAGTGGGTTTAGAATAAGAGGCCCTCTCTGTCGTGTGTATCGCTTACGAGCAGCACCATGGCGCATTAGAGATCTTCTAATAAATATCTGCAATGTCAAGAGATATGAAAGGTTAGTCTAAATTAATTCGATGAATCTTTATAAATACAGATCCTAAATTTAGGAACAATTGTGCAATGTAAACTCAAAGAAATGTGCAAATCTTCTTTTCCTCGATATATGGTAAACTCAGAATTCAATATAAGTTACATCCACTTGCAAGTAGGGGCACATGTAGATTGCTCACGACCTTTCTTGAATTTTTTCCAAAAGCTTTCCATCATTACGAGAATTTAGTAACAGTTTGTTGTGTTTGTTTATACCTGTCGAAATGCAAGTCCTCCATCAGACTCCGAAATATCCAGAGCAGTGAGTCCATCTTTGTTGGTGGCCGTAAGATCGACGCCTTCTTCTGCTAAGAGGAGCCTCACAATGTTGTACAAACGGTGTTTGGTAGCCAAATGTAAGGGCGTGTTACCATTGTGGTCAGGTTCATTGAGTAGCCTCTTATGTCCTGGTCTGCTTAGCAGGGCTTTAACTATTTGTATCTTGTTGTTTTCAATGGCATGGTGAAGCGCATTTCGGCCTCTAGTGTTCAGCATCTCAACCGGGTCTTGACAGTACTCGAGCATGGAGCGAACGGTGAGTAGTCGACCAGAGCTGGCAGCCATGAGAAGAGGGAGGTGGCCGTCATTGTCAGGCATGTATGCAACGGACGGATCCGTTTCAAGTACCAAACGAACTATCCGCGCAAAGCCTTTAGAAGCCGCATAATGAACCGCAGTCTTTCCAGAGGCGTCTACTTGTTTTGCTAAATCAGGGATTTGCTGGAGCAACACTTCCACGCTTTCTGATAATTTTGTCTCTCACTGTTAATACTGAAAAGGGCCCTAGGATATGCACACAAAGGAGACAGACATACAGAGAGAAATTATACGGTGCACTGTGTAAAGAGTACACAAAGAGGTGGCCTATTTTGCGAGTTTCAGTACTCCAAACCATTCATCTGATTGCGTCTATTCTTGAGCAGGGAGATTTACATCCATTTCACACCTCTAAGACCGTCTTGTGACTTAAAATCTTGTTCTTGCCAAGTTATTGTTTTCTGAAAGTTGGACACACGGCACGCACAGCCTCCAATCCCGGTCACCGAGGCGAGAGACTTCTCTGGGCTGCTGCTGTGAGAGGCTTTGGTGCTGTTTTTGCCAAGTTTTGTGTCCACAAAATACACAAAATAGAAACTATTATTTGTTTCGGAGTTTTTTGTGTTACACCGTCCATCTTCGATGAGTACCATAGACGTACGTTGATGGTCAACTACTAATGGAGCCCATGCTGAATTTCCAGAGCCATTGATATATGAATATCCAATCTCACTTAGACTAGTTAACAATTGTTATCGTGTGACTTTGAGGTTATAAGTTTAAAGAGTGAAAATGCAAAACACAAAATAAAACTTGCCTCTTATAGTCCACCTCTTCCTTGCAGCTTCGTGCACTGAGGTTGCCTTTCTATTTAGACGAGTTAACAAGGACCTAATACATCTCATAGTCACCATCTGACGTGGTGAGAATAATAAGGTCCACCGACTCAGTTCTAAATAGTCCAAACAGAAATCATCAAATCAGTTCCCAATAGTCAATGCGGAAATATCATATCTTCTCAATTATTTATACTCTTTTCAACTTCAATTGGCCAACCATTCAACCTTTATGAGACATTTGCGACACAAAAGTCCACCCTTGTGACAATGAAAGCAACATTATATATTATTTTGTGGGGTTAAATCTCCATTACGGTACGTAAAATTCTACCCGAGAAGCTTCCCCTGTAACGCTCTAACAAGGACACTTGATAACCACTAAATGGCTTTAGTGGCGTTCTTAGTGATCTAAGCCGGATCTTACATTGGTCAATCACCAAAATCCTCTCTGATGGGTGATACTAACTACAACTACGGAGTGATAAGAAATGGATGGTGAGAAAATCCACATGCCAATTCGACGGTTCATATCATTTAACACAGATGATTTTTATATGTACCCTAGAAGAACAACGGCTTGGATCACCACCATCTGGGTCCCTCAGGGCAGTATATCATTGAGTTCTTAGAATCATCTGATTGCTACCAGGAAATTCTGTCACACATATGTGGACCCACAATCATATATGTGGTGCCGGCAATATATTGGGAGAATAATCGCAGGGTTGGGCCCGCTTAATGCAGACAATTTATTGCAAAGATCTGTAAAAGATTAGGTAAAGAGAGAAGATGCTCTTACTCAATCGTCTCCAAATAACGGCAGCGTGCAAAGGAGTCTTTCCATCTGGGCCCTCTTGGCTGAAATCCAACGGAAGCCGTACGATCCTCTGCAATGCAGGAAGCAATCCAAGTCTAGCCGCTAGATAAAGAGGACTTTCACCAGCGTTATTCACAATACAAGCCTGTCCAGGATCAAATTCCAACAAGTGCAAAGCAGCATGCTGATGTTTATTCCTCAAAGCTTCATGAAGGGGAGTGTTATTCTCCAAGTTATTCATCCTCCAAATCCATGAAGTAACTGAAACTTTCGATTCTCCCGCTTCTACATCCCTTGGAGAATTCTCTTTGTACCAGTCTGTGAGGAGTTTGACCAGGCCAAAATGGCCTGATCTGGCTGCTAGGTGAAGTGGGGTGTCGCCTTTCGAATTGGGCTGATCATAGAGAGATGGGCATAGTTGGAGAGCTTCTCTGGCGATGTTTTCATGGCCTAATCTGACTGTTATGTGGAGGACTGTGTTCTTGTACGGAGTTACAGAGAGGAGAAGATCTTGGGAGTTTTCTGCTGTAATGTCTTTGAGGAGTTTGCTATCTCCAAGTGTTGCTGTCTTGTAAAGTCTGGAATCCATGGATTTTGATCTTCTTGGCGTTCTGGTCTGTTGAATTGGGAAGAAGAAAGGACAAGATAAAACCTAGGGACAATTCAAATGACTGAATTGGCCTTTTAGATGGTCTAGTACTCCCTATCCTTTGAAAATTATGTGGTTGCCGGGCGTTTGAACATGGGCAGCAAAAAGTGCATGTGGGTTCACACCAGTGGTGATTAGGATCATCCAACAGGAAGTTTTTCGTGCAAGACATATCCAGGATGTGGCCCGGAAGATGAGCGGCTTCGATCCCCAAACATCTAGTACCCTGGTTGTAGTCGTAACTAAGACAATACCAGCAGACTCTACGGGCCTTACCACCAAACCCTTGTAGTACAGTGACAGAAGATGGAGTCTCTCACCTGGCTGGCTAGGGTGTAAGGCTGCCGATGATTGTGTGTCTAACTTTCACCCAAAAAAAAGGAAGGAGACTGACAATTGGTGACAGCAAAAATAAAGGAAATGATTTGGTAAAATATAATTAAGTGGCTATCAGGGCAAGCCCATGTTGACCCGGCATTGTTAATAAAAACGTTTATACAATTCATACATTGACATGAGCTAGTCAAAGGAAAAGACGAAGAGACCAATGGTTGCATTAACTAGAGTTGAGTCAAGGAAAACATGACCAAGACAACCGTACGTGTCCATTTGAACGAGTTTAAATTTGCTTACAAACTGCAACGAAACTTTGACTAACGTTGGATTGGAACTCATAGATCCGATTTAGAAGGTCACCCCATCTATCTTAATGGGTTGCACATCCTGTCAATCAGACCTAAATTGCTTCCAATTAAGGGCATCTTTTGGTCTTAGTGTATGAAGTGTCACTTAAATATCATTCCTTACAGCCCTTCTTTCAAAGGATTAGAAGGTCTTACTGATCAGATTTCACAGTTTAAACTGAAGTGACCTCGCCTCATGACACTACGAGTCCAATAGTTGCACTGTAGGTGTATATGCCCTAATGAGCTAAGGTCTTCTACATGCGAGGAGCCTCTTCCATCGTAGGGCAATGGTTTCAGGCTGCTCGTGGGAGTGTTTGTGTCCAACATTCAGAATAAAAATCTAACTGCTTACGTAGAAAGAAAAAAGAGAAATGCTAGAGACGCTCCAGCATCTATGAACCACAAATAAGGGGTTGTAGTTTAAGCTTCAAAAAATTAGAAAACTAGACTCAAACTCAAAAGTGAGACGAAACGAGTTAACTTGCCAACAGTAGGTGACTCAAATAATTCGAGGGGGATTTGGAATACTTTTTGTTTAGATAATCATATTTATAGATCAAATGTTCATAAGTTTACACTGCCAAATGGCTCGGTGAGATTGTTAGAGGACTTTCTGCAACCAACAGGTCATTAGATCAATCTTAACCATCATTTTCAATACTTTTGAATAGTGAGTTAACCTATGAAGAGACTTATTTGCTTGTGAGTCGCGTTAACTCAGCCGAGTTTCAGAGTCTACTTGCCACATTTCATGATCATATTTGCTATTTCGACACCTTCCCAGGAATCAATCCCACTGCTTTCTGTTCTGTCTTGATCCGATGATCCTAAATCCTTGAGTAACAGCAGAAAATATGATTTTTGATGGAATATTATTTATTGTGGATGGTATCAAAATCACATGGCTTTTGCTTGTTGATGGTCTACCAGTCTAACGGTACGGATCAATCACACAATGGAAACTAATGGCAATGGTTTTGTATGGACCCAACAGAGTTCACTGTAGCTGAAACTGATCATTGACACGATACCTGGATAATTTTTTAGTAAAATATTTCAAGCAAGTAATCAAATCTTGGCCAATGGAAAGTTTGAGATATTTGAAGAAATTTTTTTTTTGGAGAGTAACAGTTATTCGATATGTGAGACTTTTGAGGTATTTGCTAAAAAAGATGAGGCCAACATACAGCACTGAATGTTACAGCCCATCTGCACTCAAATCCAAACAGAAAGACGATTCTACAAGAAAGAAGATTTCACAACAAATGACAAGTCCCTCAAAGAATTTCTTGCTACTGGCTTTGAACCAGTCCCAAAACAGTTTGTTGTGGTAATACTATTGCTACGGATAATCTTGATCTCTACTATTGCTGCTATTTTGATCAGTGGATCATGTCTTTGGATCTTCTTGTTGTTCTGTTTTGTTGTATTTGAGATGTTTATTGTGTCATCGACCTTAAAAAAAAAGAAAAAAAAGTTCATTTCACCATCTTTTATGAAATTTTGTTTTAGTTTAGCATTTGATTATAAAGGGCAGCCCTTATGTACAAAGCTTTCGCCCATGCAGGGTTTGGGAAAGGGGCAGACCACAAAGGCCTATAGTATGCAGGCTTATCTTGTATTTTTGGGAGAGGCTATTTCCGCGCCTTAAACCCATGACCTTAAAGGTCACATGACAACAACTTTTACGGTTGTGCCAAGACTAATTTAGTGTTTGAATATGTGCTGTAAAAAATACACGTGGATTCTGATAGCTGGTAATCCCTGCTGTTGGCCTTCAAAGTTACCTTATAGATAAGCAAAGAATATCTAAATCTCCTTCACTGAATGTCTTAATTCTTGATTAGTTAACTTTTAACTATCGAAGATGTCGGCAACAAGATGAGCGACTAGGATTACCAAAAATCTCCATACCTTGCATATATACACTTCTAATTCTGACATAGTCATTTTAAAAACGCCATGTAGAAAACTGGTCCTATTTCACTGTCCCTGTGAGAGAGAAAATGCCAAATGTAATTTCTAGTCTCTTTCTCGTTTCGTGTTCTTTCAGTAAGTATGGCATGCAATGCTATGATAAAGTAGATGATCAAGTGTGGATTGATCAATGTCTTAGTGGACAGGCTCATTTCGAAGGCTCAGATTAACTTGTTCAATGTGGGACCAATCTGATCATAGTATTTTTCCAATTGAGTACATTTTTGGCAGTGGTTCGGGACCATGACTTAAGTATCATTTCTGACCGTCCATGTAAAAGGACTGAAACCCATTACATGACAGGATTGTCCAATCGGGTTGGGGAGATTAGAAAGCCCACTAACAAGAATCAATGGTCCACATTTTGCTAGCCTGACCTCAAACAAGCCTTTCTAGATCGAGGGCCTAGAATCATGTGGTCAACAATAAATCGTATATGATATTCTCAACTCTTTGATAGATGGTGCAAAGAGTTTTGGGTAGGTTATTGACATTCACGCCCCTTGCTTTAAAAATCGAGTTATGACAACTCTATGTCAGAAATGGCTTGAAAAATTGAGGTATGGCACTTGGATTTCTCATAATTACTTACGCCATTTTTGTAGATTTCAGCCGATCACATATTGGGAATGGTCTTAGATGTATTAAGTACCACATAATTCCATGCCCATTAGACAATTTATATCATGTATTTTGAGTTGATGTACAGCCATAATTTATCCTATGTGAAATTTAGTATTTAGCCATATAAGTTATTTTTGACATGATAAATGACGTAGATCTAACAAAAATGCAAAGCTTAGATCTATCAAAAAAAGCAAAGAAGAGTTAAGCTAAGCGCACTTGGATCATTCCCTAAGAAAATTTATCGTTGGGCATCCAAATGGCCCTGGATAAAGAAGGAGAAACGCGTGCGCCAAAAACCCCTTCACAAGCCCGTAAACATCCTTATACACGTTCCTCTTGGAAGATATGGAAATCTTCTAATGCAACTAAATCTCTGAAGCATCAAAGCAAACCCAAAACAGATCTATCAAGAAGGAAATCTGAAACTAGAATATTTACATCGTCAAAGGAGCTCTAAAATCCTTCATAAGCACAAACATTCTGGCCCCTTTAATTTCTTGCGTAGATTGAAGGATTGATTGATGAGACCCTGTAGGAGATAATGATGTTTTGATCGTCTTGGGACAAGAAAGCTACACCTCTTCAATCTCTTCTCTCTCGTAGTCTTCAATCAGCTCTTTCTCCTCGCTCACCCACTTGACTTTGAAATGGACCCTCTTTGTCGGCCAAATCAAGCGCATTCTAGACTTGTAACAGCAAACTGTGGTTTTCCATTATTTTTCCTGCCCTTTCCTTTGGTTTCTTCTTCTGTTAATCTTTGGCTAATCTTTCCATTGATCTTGAGTTTTTCTCTAAGCTTCTGTTTTCGGTTGCCACATGGGAGTCTAAGATTTTGTTGTTGCAGCTGTAACGTAAAAGTCTCTTACCCTCTTCTCTTCGGTTTTATAGAATAAGAAAGAAAGGCTTACCGCAGTTTCTTGATGGCTACGATTTGTGTATGAAGAAAATTTGGAGGGAGAGATCCAAATCCGACCACTAAGCAAGTGCGGGATCAACCAAAAGTGGAGTCCTTTGTGGGCACTAAAGAGCCCGGTGTTGATGGAGCCATGGACTCGGTGCAAAGCACCAGCTGCAACCCTACTATTACTTTTCTAGGTAAATGCTAGGCTAAAGCCCTAAATGGACCTTATAAAAAGCGCCCACCATTTGACATTAAGGGACCTGCCTTTGGATAATCTGATCATCAATCTCATTGTTCTATGTTTCGGTAACAAGCAATTTAAATATGCCTAATGATGATTAGATAATTTTAACATCTGAAAAACTCTACTTTGTATCTAAAAATTAAACAGAGGGTTAGAAATTTAGTGATATAACAGTCTGAATTCAATTCTAGAAAACATGATTTGTATGAAGTTAAGAGTTTTGCAATTATCATGCGTTTTCAATTACTAGCTACCCAAAGCTGGACACGGTCAGATCATCCCCCTTTAGTAATACCAAATATTGGGCTTTTTTGGCTAAGGTATCATGGCAGTCCTCATTTTTCTACGCCTATATGCATACGTTTCATTTTTGTTTTTTACAATGGTTCAAGAGTATCATTTACTCAAAAGTGATCAATCACTACGGACCTTTCTGACTCACACTAGCATTCTAAGAAATCCCCCAATTGCTCAAGGCCGACGACCTCACCTTTACAGGACTCCACCCCCACGATCAAACTATACAAATCAAAACTCCTGAGCAAGAAACCCAAACCGACAAAAGCACACCTCCTTGAACAGAAAACTAGAGATTCACTTGACTTGAGATACAACAGTTGAGCCCTTGGTACTATAGCACTGAACCAATTACAGTCTAAGTTCAAGCAAAATGAATATGCCAACTCCGATTGCCTTCCATTAGAGTTCCCCGCTTGGCCAAGTTGTCCACAACAGAGTTTGAAAATCTGAAGAGCCACTTAAATTCAATGTTCTCATCTTTGATCCACTCAGCAGTCTAATCCATTATGCATTGCTATCTCCAAGCGGGATCTTTTTCTCCTGTCAACCATTTAATTACATTCCTAGAAATCACCTTACACAATTAATGGGTTCCATCTTTCCTTCCAAGTTTTAGTCAAATAGAAAGCAGCAGTCATCTCTGTTTCACTAGAATCTGCAAAGTCCAGATGTCCTTTGATTTGAAACAGCATGGTTCCTTCATCATCTCTCAACAGCCCTCCAAAACCTGCCACTCCCGGGTTACCCCACCTAGCTCCGTCAAAATTGATTTTGAAAGCTCCCTCTGGGAAAGGACACCAAACCGGTTTCAATTTGCATTTCTTCTGTGATTGTGCCAAGTTTTTATCCCGGCGATTGATGAACTGTGAGACTGTTATATAACCCAAAGAGCCCATGTGCCTGTGCCCACTGTATTGCCTGAATCTTTGTCTTGGTGCAGATCCCTTTAACTTTACCGTTAATATCTAAAAAGTCTTCTATTTCGCTCTTTCCAAAGTTGCCATGGCATAAGGAGCATGCAGGCCTTCCACATTGTTGTCCTGCATTTATTCCCATCAACTGAGTTCCATTGTCTTATCATATCAGAAACAGCAGCTGGGCTCACCCATTTAATTGAGAAGAGCCTGAAAAAGTGGGATCAAACCTCAAAGGCCTATGGCAGTGCAGTAGAGTATGAGACGCAAAGTCAGATTGGCTATTGCAAGTGACACATACTAGGGAGATTCCATACCCTTCTAGCCAGATAATCAGAAGCAAGAAATCTGTTGTGTGCCACCGTCCATAGGAAGGCCAAAACTCTAGGGGCAGCCTTCAAATTCCAAGTAGATTTGAAAACAGGAGCAGAAAGAGAAAAATGACTAACATGAGAATTTTCCTGAATTTCATGGTCTCCAAATTCTTTTGTCTTGTCTGAGGTAAAGATACTGAAATTTTTTAGGACATTTTCAAGCTCCAAAAGCTGCCGTTCTCCCCTCTGAAAGCAATTTCTCATATTAATCTTCCCTCTAAAAGCAATTTTTTCTCACAGTAATCTTCCAGACAATCTTCCCCTCCATATTATAGTAGTCTCAGATTTTTTGCTAGTTTATGTTTAGCAATAGCATAGATCCTGGTCTAAATACATAAGTACTAACTTAATGTACCCATTTTATAACTCAAATTAAAGCGGCATCCCACAGAAGTATGGTGTACCCGTTTTATAACTCAAATTAAAGCAGCATATGGATGTTGTCAGAAAGCATAAAAATTGGATGAGTCCTTGGGACGGGTCACATCCAAGACAAGGCCAACATTGCTAGTGGTTTAGGGGGGTTTATTTAATGGCATATGTTTGGCGTTTTTGAGATATCATGGCGTATCTTAGAAATGGAGCTTATTTAACCTTGATATCTTCGGCATATGTGAGATATTAGGTTTATTTAACAGCGATATCTTTTGTATATGTAAGATATCAGGTTTATTTAACGGCAATATCTCTAGCATATTTGAGATATCAGCTTTATTTAATGGCGTTATGTTTGGCATATGTTACATATCAGGTTTATTTAACATTTTTTCCAGTCGATATGTTTGGCATTTTGGAGATATGCCAAACCATTGTGTAGTGTAAAATTTGACCCGTTTTAGAGTGAGAAAAATCAAATTGAAATGGTTGTTTTCTAGTGAGAGAAGAAAAGTGTGTGTTCCCCCTGAGTCCTCACCGGAAAAGCAGCCTTAGCATCACCGCATCACCCTCCTTCTTCATGTCCAATAGATCTTGTCACCACAGTTGAATGTCTCAGGCATATCGTCTTTGTCCCACCTCTCTCGACGTCTCCGGCAGATCTTCTACAACAGAACATCTTTGTCCCACGCCACTCGACGTCTTTAGAAAATCGTCTTTGTCCCACCCCTCTCGACGTCTTTAGAAAATCGTCTTTGTCCCACCCCTCTCTCTTCTCTCTGATTTTAGGTGAACATTTTTTATGGCATATTGGTGTGAAGCTATTATCTCTTTTGGAATTTTTGGATGATTTATTACTAGTATTTGTAGTTGGGTTTTTTGGATTTTGGAGACGCCTTTCTATGCTTTCAACAAATTCCTTTCTTCTCTCCTCTTCCCCTTGGGATTTTGTTTTCTACCACCAACAACAATGTCGTTGGTTTGAGAGAATCAACTAGAAGAGGGGAATGGGAGAGAACAATACCCGTAAGCAGAAAGGTTAGGGTTATAAAGGGTCATTCCATGAACAACATCTTCTCTTTCTTCATTGGCATATACTTCTAGGGTTTTTGAAATCAATTTGCATTTGGATCTTCTTCCTTGGCGGAAATGGAAATGGGCATTTTGATGGATTTCCGCTTCCCTCCGTTTTGATTGAGCAGAGCATCGGAATCAGCAGACCTTGTTCTTCTTTTATTCATGATGAGGTGTTCTTGGTGTACATGTCTATCAAACAAGATAGATCAATCTTGGCATTGCATGATTTGCACTGTTAGGAGGGTAACTCTGCTTATCAGAAAGTTGATCAATATGTTCATGTGATGTGTGCCAAGCAATTCCAATTCATCTTCACCATCCCATTTTAGTCACACTTTTATAAG
The DNA here is from genome assembly GCA_035236585.1 of Warburgia ugandensis. Lineage (NCBI taxonomy): Eukaryota > Viridiplantae > Streptophyta > Magnoliopsida > Canellales > Canellaceae > Warburgia > Warburgia ugandensis. Next base: position 61,920,309 of record CP141137.1, read on the forward strand.
ATGGTCATGGTGGATGAACATAGAATGAAAATGACCGATATAGTCTTACTGGGATGACACGTATTAGATCATTATGCAAAAGTATTACACCTACTTTTGCTGCTCCTCACAATTATAAGTTCATTCCAGATGATGTATTTTGTATTGCTTTGATCTGGTTTGTGTATATACGGTTCTAGGTGTTAGAATTCTTTCATTTTGAAGGAGAAATGTGTTCTTCTTTATTATTTGGGGTTATAAGCCGTTTGATTTGCTCTACTCTTTTCATTCTTCTTTACTATTATGTTTGCGGAGATTCATGAGGGCTTTTGTTTCACTTGAAACATGTAGATCTTTTGTTCTGTACTTTGTTCTGAATGTGTTATGGTTTTAGCTTCTCAATAGTGTTTTTGAAGTTCTTTTCTCATTTGAACATAAAGCCTTTAATTTTTATTTAGGATCCTTGACGAATTTTGGTTTTTTCAGCTTTCTTCCAGGTAGGAGCAGTTAAGTTTCAGTGTTTAGGATCTTAGAGTATGTAGGTCTAACTAGTTTACTGTGAAATTGTTTAAACCAAAAACTTCTTTGATTCAACTAGTTTTTGTAGTTGGGTTTTTTGGATTTCGGGGACCTAATTTACTGGTTTTTGTAGTTAGGTTTTGGTTCTTATTGGCAATTTTTGTGTGTTTATGAATAGGAAACTATGCTTAAAGCCCTGTGTTTGTATGAAGTCAGGTTGTTTCTTATTTCTTGTTTTGTTATACTCAGTTAGGACTACGGAAACTCTACTTCCATCTTTAAGTACATATTTGCCTGCTGGAGGATTATCATTTCAGTTGGTGCGTGGAATAGCTGCTAGTCTTCTTTTTGTTCCCATTATCTCTTGGTGGAAGGTCGAATATTGTTTTTATTTCTAACTTGATATTGACATTTGATGAATCTTGAAATTGTGTAATGCTGAGAAATTGGGAGTAATTAACATCACACATTAAATAGTTTAAGAAGCCTATAATGACTTTCTTATCTTTTTGAATAATCCTGTTTACTGATTTGCACTTTCTTTTATCTTATTATTGTACTTGCTTTTGCTCGGTTCTTCTACTTGATTCTATTTTTCTTCTTCCTCTCAAAGGAATGTTTGTTTTCTCTTTGCGATCTGTTTGCTATTTGTGTCTACTATATTTGTTGTTGGCATTTCAAAATTTATCTTCATATGTAATCTGAAATCTCTACTTTGTGTGAGAATAAATGTGATTCCTCCACTCATGTAGACCATGCTTCATATTTATGCTTGGAAAAGGAGACACTATTTTGTGTAGTGCATCCCTTACTTCTATTTTTTTGCACCATCAAAGTGCCTACGTCTAGTAGTGACCACTTTGATTGAATGAATTATTAACCATGATTTATGTAGTCAAAATGTAGATCAAATAAGGTCACTTGTGTTGTTTGAGTCTTATTCGTCCCTTTGTATGCAGTTGAGAATTTTTTTTAATAATCCATGAATTTTCTTTTAGGACATGGTAATCTAAATATCTGTATGTGAAAATTAAGGGTGCCAAAATATGACACAACATGATAACACGACTCAAACCCGACAAAAATTTAGTGGGTTAGGGTTGAGCCTTATCATATTCATGTCATGACACGTAAAAAATCGTGTCGTGTTTGGGTCAATCAATGTTGGTCTGTCATACTGACCCGTTTGACACGCGACCTGGTAAAACTTTAAGTTGAACGGAATGACACATGACCTTGGCTTACACTAAATAGGACGGTTTCTGAGTAACAATCCTATATTTGAACTAATAAAGGACAGTATGTTATATAGGACAGTTAGTAAGTAACCGTCCTATATAATTAAAGGTTTTACTTTACAGTCATATATTTATAAATTATATAGGTTCCTATAGGCTATAGGACGGTTAAGACAAAATCATCCTATATTTTTATATGTTCTATAAGACGGTTGATAAGTAGGTGTCTTATATTTGTATGTTATATAGGACGGTTATTAAATAACCATCCTATATATTAGGGTTTATAGGATAGTTATTAGTTAACTGTCCTATATTTTAAGATTCTATAGGACGACTATTTATTAACTATCCTATATTTAATAAGTGATATAAGACGGTTACTAAATACCCCCCTATATTAGCAAAAATTGTATAACCTGTATTACTGTCTAAGTGTCTAATGTGTGACTCCACACACAATTCTCTCTTTCCATTAGGCATTAGTCCATAATACACAGCTTCACTCCTTAGTCCTCACATATCAAAACCCTGTCTTGACTCTTGAAGCCTTGAACACACCAACCTCCCATCATTAAAAATTTGAAATAAAGCAAGTACATTGAACACACAATCACATTGATATATACATACTTGAATCAAAACAAAAAATGGAATACAACTATAGTAATGGACTGTTGTGTCAAAATAACACATTCACATCCAACCTGCTATATTTAAAATCATTGTACACATTCACTTCTGCTCTATATAGTTCACATTGAATTGAACAAATACAAGCACACCCAATCACCCATACTGTACATGATACATTCACTCTTCTAACTTCTTCATAGACAGCCACACCTCACCATATATCTTATGTTTGGTTCAAGACACCAACTTCCAAATCCCATCATTGAAATTTGAAAGTTTGAAACAAAGAAAGCACATACGTTGAAACAGTGTACTTCAATTAAAAGAAAAATAGAACATATCCATAGAAATGAACTGATCTTTGTATTATATTTGAGTAAAATGTATATACATGATTGATGATATATTCATTTACATCACTGAACTACAAATTAAAATTCATAATAGGATCTGTCCATTCCATTTTAATATCGTCTAAATCCAACTGGGAGTAACTCTTGCTTCCCAAATCTGCCTACAAGAAACATATAATAACTTAGTTTAGACATGTAATCTTAGATTCAGCCAGGAAATATACAAAACAAAACTGTAACATTGGTTAGTAAGTCTTACCTTTCTCAATTGTGAGATTGTAACTCCATTGCGAATGAGAGTTCTCATGTATTTGAGAACATAATACCCACACTCCCAATTTGATTTTTGTTTGGGGCACTGCAGACCAATGTCACCAAAGACAATAGAAAAGGTTCAAAATATCGTGTCAAATAAGTCCAGGTTTAAAATTATAGTAAAGAGTCTAAAGAGTAGTAATTAGTAAACCTTACCTTGGCCTTCTTCTAGTTAAGTTTTGCTGGGTGGTCAATACCTTTCTGCTCAGCCCATTTATACCATGCTCTACACACATATAATTGAAAAGCATTAGATTATGAATATTATGATAGTTGCCACTTATCAGGTGAGTAGTCATATTATAATGAAAGGAATAATAAAGACTTACTTATTTATAATTTCCATCAGGTGCTCCCGAATGTGTGCTCCACACGAATCGAAAAAAATTACATGGCCACCATGCACATACAAAGCTAGGAGCATCCAATGGGACCTATAAAAATAATAATTCAATTGTATGTTCTCAAATATTAACTGATATAAATATTGATGTGTATGAATTATGAAATTGAAATGACATAATTTAGCAACATATGTTACAGCATACTCGCTATTGTAGGGAATCAATAAGGCTTACCCCTTCGCACAACCCATGAGCCTAAGAATGATATCTTCACTTTGTTTGTTTGCGGGTAAATAGTCCAATCAAAAGATAAGAAAAGGGTCAATGAACTTGTAAATGTCCTTGACCTCTAATCTTTGTAAGTTATCATGCAATTACCTGCATTAGGAATTTGGGTTAATGTCAAATAAGTATCAAGTGTTATTAAAAAAGCAAGTAATGCTACTTTGATTTGTAATAGTCTAACTCTAATAGAGCAATTACGTGACCACATACCCTATATAGACTATGATATGCATGTATTCCAATTGAGCCATATTACATATGGCTAAGAGGTCTTCCTTGAAGAGTGGAACCTCAACCACAACGTTTGCAAGTACACCTGCCTTTATCCTTATGGGGTTTATTTCCTTATCTTCATTAGCAAGTCTATACAATACCCTTAGGAATGGAGGCGTGTTAGGTGGAACCTCCACCTGATCCCTATACTGTTGATGTAACATTTCAGAAATTAGTAATGAATATATATAATACATAACATATACTGGTATACTAGCATATATAAAAGAAGAGAGACAGTGAGATCAAATTATAATATTTTATCATATATTGGGATAAGGTCTTGATGATTATGATGATGAAAGTTAAAAGAAACACATGAATTCCATAAAACACTTTTAACCATTACTTCAAATAAGATTACAAGTTCTAACCTACGATAAGATAATAAAACTTTTTAATCTTTAATCATTACTTCAAGTAAGAATCTTAAATCACAAATTCTAACCTAAGAAAAAACAACAAAACTTTTTAAGCTTGTGGGCACCTAACAAATGTTTACAATGAGCTTGTGAGCACCTAACAAGTGCTTTGAACTTGTTAGTTATTGCATTGTTCAAGTCTACACGTATCATGATACAACTATGCAAATATATAGAACTAGTACTACTTGGCAAGGTTGGGATGGGGCTGCACTTGCCACTACATCAGAATTTGCTAGTGGGGAAGTTCGCTTCAATTGCCCCTTGTGCTACTTCTAGTGATTCGACATGTTACAGACAATATTCATCAATTAACAATTTAGGATGGCTTAAAAAAGGTAGCAGAAAATGATGTCATGACTATAGTTAGAATATATGTACCTTGGAATTGGATATCATTAGTTTAATAAGTTCCTCTAGTCAACACACATGATATCTAATTGCATCCCCAGCTGTTTCAACATCATCCCCTTGTATTGGAAATAGAAGGGGAGCATTTGGTTGAATGGCAGCAGTAGTGCATACGCGCTTAGTGTGTGGAGGCATCAGCAAGGTGGCAGAAGTCATGGGCCAAACCTCATACAGTGTTGCCACATCCACATAGTTCTCAGATGTATGTAGCTACAACATGCACTGACCCACCTGCATTTGAGAAATGATATATATATAATGATTAGTGATGTAAACTGAAAAGGTTACTAAATAATTAAACATTATAAAACTAAACATGTCAATATAAATACCTCACTGATCGGGACATCACCTTCAAGTACTTGGTCTACCACCTCTTCGTCTGATGGAGGACTAGGAGTGCAACTATTGTCAGATTGGGGTGGTTGAATTGGAAATAGAGGTTTGGAAGCATATGGGAGATATTGTGGTAGTTTGGTTGACCAAGTTGTTTAATAAGATTATAAAATCAAAGAAAATGCCTGATGAGTGGAGGAAAAGCTCTATTGTACCAATTTATAAGAATAAGGGAGACATGCAGAGTTGCAATAATTATCAAGGGATCAAACTTATGAGCCACACTATGAAACTTTTTGAAAGAGTGATTGAGAAGAGGCTACGACATGAAACAAGTGTATCTGAAAATCAGTTTGGTCTCATGCCTGAGAGGTCTACCATTGAAGCTATTTTCTTACTAAGACAGTTAGTAGAGAAATATATAGGGAGAGGAGGAAAGACCTCCACATGGTCTGTATCGACTTAGAGAAAGCTTATTATGATAAAGTCCCTAGAGAGTTAATATGGAGGGTGTTCAGCGATAAAGGGGTTTTGCTGCTTGCAGGGGTATATAGAGTTATAGACATAATTAAATATATGTATGAGGGAGATAACAAATGTTAAAACTACTAGTGGGGAGACTGGTGATTTTTCTGTCACTATAGGATTGCACCAAGGATTGGCATTGATCCTTTATCTTCTCACATTAGTTATGGATGAGTTAACAAAACATTTGCATGAAGAGATTCCTTGGTGCATGCTATTTGCAGATGATATAGTCTTACTTGATGAGATAAGGGAGGGTACAAACATAAAGTTAGAGTTATGGAGAGAATAAGATTCATGTGGCTAATCCCTAATTGGGATAAGGTATTGATGATGATGATGATGAGCCATGCAGGTTGCATATGAAGAATATTGTTAACCTTAATGGTTTTTAACCCTATATTATGAGATGTAATGTAATAAGAGTGCTACATAACAAGAATAGGCAAAAAATGGTGACATTACGTAGAGTTTCCAAGAGCAGAATAGAATCGGTACCTGATGAACCTCCTTCCATTGTAGTCGTCCGTTAGTTTTTGAGTTTCTCCCTTGCTCTCTCACTCTCTAGTTCTTCTCTACCCTTGATAGGCTATCACACTTTCTCTCTCCCTCTCTTCTTCTCCTTCTCACTAACACTCTTTTGGTTTTTACATTTGCCCTAGTTCTGGTTGAAAGGGGTTTGAGAGAGCTTGGACTTCGAAGGACTTAGGTTAGGGAAAAAGAAATGCGAAGTGAAACAGTAAAAGGCAGTAGAAAGAAGGGTTCATACTTTATAATTGAAAGATAAATATAGGACGGTTCTAACATAATAGTCCTCTATCATCAAAACAATATAGGACTGTTCAATGAAAATCGTCTTATATTAAATTAATTACAAGACAGTTAATAACTAATAGTCCTTTATTTAGTAAAAATCATAGGATGGTTTAAAAATAACCGTCCTATACAGATATATAAAATATAGGATGGTTATTACATAACTGTCCTATAAGTAACAAGTGGTATACAAAATATAGGACGATTATTATATAACCATCTTATATCATTATGTTATAAAGGATGGTTTTGCATTAACCGTCCTGCAGTTCCTTAAAAAATAAAAACACAATTATGAAAGTAACTCATACTCATTAGTTACTTGTTGAGGTTGAGAATGACTAAACAAAGAGTTATGTAATTAACTCATCTTAGTTGAGGATGTGCTTAAAAAGAGTTATATAAGTATAAGTAAAGAAAGAGTTATGTAATTAACTCATCTTAGTTGAGGATCAGCTTAAAAAGACAGAGTTATGTAAGTAACTCATACTCATTAGTTTAGTTGTTGTGGTTGAGGATGAGTAAAGAAAGTGTTATGTAATTAACTCATCTTAGTTGAGGAGGAGCTTAAAAAGACAAAGTTATGTAAGTAACTCATACTCATTATTTGTTGTGGTTGAGAATGAGTAAAGAAAGTGTTATGTAATCAACACATCTTAGTTGAGGATCACCTTAAAAAGACAGAGTTATGTAACTCGTGCTCATTAGTTTAGTTGTTGTGGTTGAGGATGAGTAAAGAAAGTGTTATGTAATTAACTCATCTTAGTTGAGGATGAGCTTAAAAAGACAGAGTTATGTAAGTAACTCATACTCATTATTTGTTGTGGTTGATGATGAGTAAAGAAAGTGTTATGTAATTAACTCATCTTAGTTAAGGATCAGCTTAAAAAGACAAAGTTATGTAACTCATACTAATTAGTTGTTGAGGTTGAGGATGAGTAAAGAAAGAGTCATGTAATTAACTTATTAGGTGAGAATGATTGAATGAGAATAGAAGCAGTTATGTAATTAACTCATTATTTGAGAATGAGTGTAGAAAGAGTTATGTAATTAACTCATTAGGTGAGAATGATAATAGAAGGAGTTATGTGGTATAAAGTATAAACTATATTGGTATAATAACTCAGTTGTTGAATTAGCACAAAAGCTTATCAAGAAAGAATTAGAGGGATATTAATATGATAACTTTGGTGAAACTAAAATTAATTATAGACTGTGGTCTATATTTAGTGAAAAGAAGTACATTTGGCATTGATGGTAAAATGATCATGAAAAAATAAAAATGTTGAATGATATTACTAAATGACTAACTACCTTTTACTCTACATGGATCATGGATGAATGAGTTATTCCCAATCTATTATCATCAACTAGGAGTTAGAAATGAGAAACATTAGTAAGAAATAAAAAAAAAAATCTTAAGCTACATGAGTTAGATAAATGATATTCATGAATTTGATGAAAAAAAGATATATTAGATCAATTGGTGATTACATGTGGAATTAGTATAAGAAAATCATGAGTATTTATAATTTTATACAATATATGACAGTTAGTCACTTATATAAGTTACAAAACTTGTTAACTAATTATTTACTAAGTGTAACTTGTAATTGACAATGTGTAACTAATCTTAAAATAGTTGCTAAGAGGATAGTAAGTGAGGCTAAACTTAAGGCCATATGATGATCACTATCATAGACTAGGATTAGGATAAGGTGAGAAAGATGTGTTTAAACATGCAAAAATAAGATAATAGAAGGGTAAGGCCTTAGACCACATTAAGTGCATTAGATTAGAAGTGATGATCAAAGGATACTAGTCAAAGATGACGAGATTAAACAAATGTGGGAATTTTACTTTCAAAAACTACTAAATGACAATTGCCCTAGATAATTAGTTAACAAAATAATAACTTTCGTGGGTTATGTTTTGATTTTGTTTTCCCTCCACTGCAAGGGGGTCCACATGTCAAATTGGACATTAAAGACTCAAAAATATTTGACAAATGATTGAAGTATAAGTTTCATTAACTGCAGTTGCCACTTGCCAATTTGGAATTGAAGGAGAGGAGGTTGTCCCTATTCAGCAAGCCAGCGACTAAGCTAGGCGATCTGGGCAAACTGGTTACTAGCACATCACACAATCACATTCCCACAGTCCCATGCAGATGGAGGCATGGTAGTCCATGGATTTAAGTCTATACTGAGTGGCAATGCAACTAAAGTACTAAACTATGCAAGTGTAAATAAAGGACGGTTACGTAATAATTGTCCTATATTTTCAACATATATAGGACAGTTTATTTCTAACCGTCCTTTATGTTTGTGAAATTATAGGATTGTTATTTTTTAACCATCCTATATTTCTAAGTAAAATAGGACTGTTATTTATTAACCATCCCATTTGTTTTTCCAAATATAGAACTATTACGTTTTAACCATCCTATATTTTTATTAAAATAGGACAATTATTCATTAACCATCCTGTACTATAGATGGTTATGTTTTAACGGTCTTTTATTTTGTTATATTATAAGACTGTTGTTATTGAGCCGTCCCATATTAGCTTTTCAATTTACCTTTTATTTAACATGATCGATGGGAGAGAAAGGAGTAATACATATTCATTTACTAATTTACACTTAGATCTTTTGTGTGAATCGGTGAAAGCCCAACCCAAGCTGCTTTTATTGTTTTACATCTCTTTCAGATTTTTCTTCGCAAATATCTTCAACCATTCTCACACAATGAGCAGCACACTTACAGCACCATAGGTATGTGTTTGTTTTTTGTTATTTCTTTATCATTCTGTCTCTTTTCATTCCTCACTCCCTTATTAGTAATTGGTGTTGACTATTAACTAAATTTTGTTTGTCAATTGCAATATAGGCACAAGTTGGGAGCATCGATGTTTTTGATAATTTGAATATGTTGCATGACAACGACGATGATGAGCTTGCTAATTTGGAGAACATGGAGTTAGTTTCAAAATCCAATAGAGGTAAAAAGCATAGGAAGCTAATATCTCCAGTTTGGAATTTTTTTGAATGCCTTTCGGTATTAGAAGATGGAAGGAAAAGGCGTAAATGCAAGAAGTGTTTATATATTTGCGATATCAAATTTGGTACTAGTAACTTAAAACGTCATATAAAGACTTGTCAATGGAGTTCTTCTCATGATATAAGCCAGTTGCTTTTATCTCAAAGTCAGGGGAGTGTGTCACTAAGTTCAGCTTGAGCTAATAAGTTTGATCCTGAAGTTTAGCTGGAGTTAGTAGCAACTGCAGTTGTTATGCATAATTTGCCTTTCCAATTTGTTGAGTATGATGGAATTAGAGCTCTACTAAAATATTTGGGTGCAGATTTGCATTTGATTAGTAGAAATATAGTAAAAGCATATGTTATAAAAATGTATAAAAGAGAAAAAGGAAAGATAAAAGAGATGTTAGAGTTGGCACCTGGTAAGATAAGTTTGACATCTGATTTGTGGACTTCTTGTATTACTGATGGTTATATAAGTCTCACAGCACATTTTCTAGATAGTGAGTGGGTCTTACACAAGAGGATATTAAATTTTTGTTTCCTACCACCTCCACATAATGGAATATCATTAGTAGAAAAGGTATACTCATTATTGGTAGAATGGGGGATTGAGAAAAATATTTTTTCAATCACTTTAGACAATGCTTCTGTTGAGCTGTTAAGGCATCAATTAAACATCAGAAACACTCTTGTTTGTGGTGGAGAGTTCCTTCATCTTCGTTGTTGTTGTTGTTGTCATGTTTTGAATTTGATTGTGCAATATGGTTTGAAAGAAATTGATGATGCTATTCAAAAAATTCAAGAGATTATCAAGTATGTCAAAGCATCGCAAAGTAGAAAACAAAATTTTTGAGAGTGTGCAAATGACATGTCAATTAAGACAAAAAAGGGCTTAAGACAAGATTGTTCTATAAGATGGAATTCAACCTATGTGATGCTTGAAAGTGCTCTTTGTTACCAACGTGCATTTTGTCACTTAGAACTAAGTGACTCAAATTATAAGCACTGTCCTTCTTTTGATTAGTGGGAAAAGGCTACAAAATTTTTGAAGTTTTTGGCAGTTTTTTATGATGCTACCTGCATGTTTTCTAGATCCAAGTATCCCATGACAAATCTCTACTTTCGTGCAATATTTGTAATTTATTTGAGTTTACTACAATACATGAGAAGTGATGATGACTATATGAAACGTATGTCCATACAAATGTTTGCCAAGTTTTTAAAGTACTGGTATGAATTTTGCACCATTTTGGCAATTGCATGTGTGTTGGATCTTCGATATAAGCTTTTCTTTGTAGAATTCTCATACAAGAAATTGTTTTGTAATGGTTGCTTGGAGTTTGCTCAAGTTCGAAAAAAGTTATTCTCTCTCTTTAATGAATATATGGTTAAGAGTTCCCCTATTCCTTCCTCATCTTCCCTAGTGGCTAGAGGTATTGATGATAGACATAACTTGTCATATAGTGAAGAGGTTTTAGATGTAATGAAGGTAATTATATTTATAATTGTATCTTTCATTATATGTCGCTTAGCATATTAAAATTTACTATGAATTGTCTTACAGTAAATTGAATAATATAATTGCATTTGCATTAGGAATTTGATTTATTTAAAAGTGAAGGAGGTTCTTTAGTTATGCAAAAATCACAATTTGAGCTTTATTTGAATGAACTAAGATTGCAAGAGTCAAAGCTGGACATTCTTGCATTCTGGAAAGGCAATCAATACAGGTTGGTTGACTAATAATCTCTTGTCTCATAAAAATACTATTTTCTATAATCTTATTTACATTTATATTTGATTCAAATGTTGATTTTAGGTATCCTGAACTTACTACCATGGCTCGTGATGTCTTGAGCATTCTCATATGTACAGTTGCATTAGAGTCTGCTTTTAATGCTGGTGGTCGGGTTCTTCACCAATATAGATCTGCTATAAAGTCAGATACACTGCAAGCATTGATTTGTGTAAGAGATTGGCTATATGGATTGAAAGGTAATAATTTATGATTCTATATTTAAATTATATTTCATATGAGCTTAGTAATGACTAATGCATGTTTATTCTATATGATTGTAGACTTTGCCATTACACTTGCCATGGATGAGCTTGCTGAGAACATTGTAAGCATAAGTAGTAGTGCAAGACCACCTCAACCAACTGAAAACTATGGAACAATTCATTTTGATTAATTTGTATGATTTTCATAACTTATATTAATTTATTGTGTTTGATACATTGATGGAAGTAGATTTCTCTCATGTGCTACTTAATCCCTCAGTTATTTACTACTATTATGGTTATTTGATTCATTTGAATCTCTTTTAGACCTCATGTGAGTGGTGTAAAGTATTGTGTTACTTCTAAATAAAATATTATAGGAACTTTATTGGTAATTTGGTATGGATCAAGGTTCACCAATACTAGTTCGTAATGCTTGATTGCTTTTTGTGTTTTTTTGTGTTATTGTTGTGTGGAGCAATGACCATGAGCATGAAAGGAAAAGGAGTTGGGGAAATGAATTCCGTCCTGACAATTCATGTGGGGGTTGAAAGTTCTAGTTCATAACTCAAAGAAAGACCCATGCCATCTGGTCTTCTTCTGTTCTTTTCATTCATTGAAAAGTGTACTGTTGGGTCATCACTCCTCGACTACATTTGCTACAATTCCATTTATTAGTTGTGCTAACCTCTTTAACTGGTCGAGGCTCTTTACCCTACACAAGAAACATGAATATGAAGTTCTTGTTCTTCAACATGGAAGATCTTACAGCTTACTCAAGTTAAGCATTTAAGTGAGATGCCATGTGCTATTGTGCTGAACTCAAGCATTGAAATAAGTCAATGCAATTTCTTGTTTTCTGCTACAGAACCTCATTACATCAAGGCATCATCCCCTTTAGAAGATCAGAAGTATTCATCATCCCCTTCAGAAGATCAAAGATTCAGTTCAGAATTAGAAAATTATAGCCATGTTAGTATACGTTAGATATATATAAGACGATTAATAAGTAACCTTCCTATTAAAGGTTTTACTTTTACCGTCGTATATTTAGGCTATATAGGACAGTTAATACAAAAATTGTCCTATATTTTTATGCATTCTATAAGACAGCTAATAAGTAGGTATCTTATATTTGATGTTATATAGGATGGTTATTAAATAACTGTCCTATATTTTATGATCTTATATGTTATATAAGAAAGTTATAAAATAACCGTCCTATATTTAAGTAACTCATGTTAAGGAATCGAATCGTTTCATGTTATGTCGTGTCGTTTCATGTCGTGTCATCCAACACGACTCAGTCACTTAATCGTATCACACGAGTCGTGTCGTGTCAATTTTTTAAGAACTGAGTCATGTATGAGTCATAGGTTTTTGACACGACTATTAATCGTGTCGTGTTCGTGTCGACTCATAATCTAATTTTGTCATGTTCGTGTATACACAAACACAACCTGCCAACCCGAATTGCCAGGCCCAATGAAAATCTTTTTCATACGTCAAAGGAAACTAAACACATTGTCAATAATGTTTCTTGCTTTAAAGCTCAACTACAAAGCGTTGTGTAGAAAAATAGCAACAAAAATAATTTAAATATAAATTTTCAGAGGCTTTTTTTTGTAGCATCCATGGGAAAGAAGTAGAAGTAGTTATCATTCATACATTGACACTTCTAAACCAACCAACTATACAAAATTACTAGAAGTACAATCATCACAAGCTATTTTTCTTTCAAATATATTATTTTGATGCATCCTCCTATTAGTATGATCTATTGGAGACATTTTTCAGATGCTGAGCAAAAGAAAGGAGAGAGTCCTTGTGACACCTAGTCCTGCTCATGGTGAAGATCTGGACAGTGTGTCTAAAGACATAGTTGATGGAGATTAGGGACCATAAAATAAATGGAATAAGTAACAAGAGGACTTTATCATTGAAACACTTTATGATGAAATAATAGAGGGTAGAATCATCGCAACTGGGAGTATGCCAAAGGGTGCAGTGATTAAGGAATTTTTGCTTCGCTTCAAAAAGTTATTTGGAGTTGATTTGACAATGAAGCAATTGAATACCAAAATAAGACTTTTAAAAAGCACGTACATCACACTTGCAAAGTTAAGGAATGGAGACTCAGGATTAGGGCAGAATGTAGAGAGAAATTGCTTCCTCGCAACTCCAGAGATCATGAATACCCACCTCTAGGTAATGCACCACTCCAATTCTATAATAATATACATCACCTTTGCAATGCCTTTACAAATGTTTGTGTATGTACAGTTGAATTCGGAGGCTCATTGCTTATTTGGGAGGAATTTATGGAATTATGAGCACTTGGAGATGATGGTTGGGGGGAGCATTGCCACTAGAGAATTTTTCTCAGGGATTAATAATTATGTAGAAGATGACGGACTCCATGAATCGAGCATGGCCTATAGTCAATATACACAACCACTTGAGAAAGTATATAGACCAAATATATCAAATGTGGATGTTGATGCATTTGACTCACAGGTCCCATATTATGGGGAGGAAGCTGAAGGGGACAATGATGGATTGCACCCACAAGATCCATTTGAACACCTTCCACAACCCCCTATCTACTAAGCTACCTCCACAACATCATCCTCAATTCCCTCCTCTAAGACTGTTAACCCACGATGAGTGAGGGAAAAAGTGAAGCAAGCTGGTCAATCATTGTCCTCAACATGTAATGATCTCCCTCCATTCATTGATCCTTCCATTATATCAAGGTTAGAAAGACTTGTAGGCATAGACAACACCTCGTGGATGACTGCATTCGATTCTTTGGAGGGTATGACTAAGATAAAGAGGGTTAAGGTGTATAGTATTCTGCAAAAAACGGACATAGGTTTTAGGGAGGGTTTTGCTCATTGGTCACAAGAGAGACAACTGTTGTATGTGAGGTTGCACCTGTAGGTGTTTATTCTTTCTAGAGAAACTATGTTGGTTGAAACTCTTTGGTGTGTAATTATATTGGACCTCTGTAGAAACTCTTTGGTGTGGGTCCTCGTGATTTGTCAAAGTGGCGTACTAGGAAAGGGTTCATTGCATAGAACGTTCTTGCATGCTGCAATTTTGACATGCAGTTCACATATGTGCTTGCTGGCTTTGAGGGGTCTGCACATGACTCTGCCATCCTAAAAAATGCTCTTATAGGAGGAGGAGCACAATTGACAATTCCTAACGGTAAATCCATTATGTGTTTACATTTGTAGGTTATACCTTGATGCCTTGTTCCTTAATCACTGATGCGTTTATGGTATAGGAAAATACTACCTGGTTGATGGGGGTTATGTAAATAGGCAACAATTTCTTACCCCTTATCGAAAGAACTAGGTATCATCTGAAGGAGTTTGCCTAGGGAATGCAGAAACCATAAAATGCCGGAGAGTTATGCAACCTTTGACATGCACAGTTGAGGAACGTAATAGAGCAAACATTTAGTGTTCTAAAAAGTCTAGATTTCCCATTCTCAAGACTGCGCCTCCCTTTCCTCTTAGGACACATGTTAATCTTGTCAAAGCATTATGTGTGTTGCACAATTTTATGCGCCATGAACACATTGATGAGACGTGGCTGACAGAGGAGATGGGAGACAATCCTGAGTCTCAAAGCAACAACGACAATGACAGCTGCAACTTCAACAATGATTTAAAGGATGAAACTGTCATTGATGTAAACTTGGAGAGGGTGAATGCTGGTATGCAAGTGCTGCATCAGGATGAGATGGAGATGTGGGGTTTACAAATAGTCTTGATAAGCATAGACAATTCACAGAGCATGCAGTTATACCCTTCCTAGGAGTCTACTCATTGAGATGCTGCTACTTGGCATGCTTTCATAGCACACAAATTGTGGTTTGATTATGTTCAAAGAAATAGCCAGTAGATGTGCATTCATGACACAGAAAATGTTGTATTGAAACTCTTGTTTTAGGATGTATTACTTGATTGCTTGACTGTTGCTGCTTGAATGCTTATATTAATTGTATATACTTTTTACAGCATAAAAAAATGCACATGATATCTTCTTACAAGAATGGAGCAAAACCCCCACCCCTCATGTGCATGCGGTAGAGGGCCTATGTTGCTACTTCAGGTGCCTTCGAAGCCCAATCGTAGTAAGTGGTACTTTCGTTGTCCTATCAACGAACAACATACGAGATGATTTATTTGGCTTGATGAGTACATGCTGATTGAGCTACCACCCTTACCACCATTTAGGAAGACAATGCGCTGGAGGGAGCTGTTTGATGGGAGATTCGATCAAAATGTGGTGTCCGAGTCTGGTGGTGCATTACAAGATGAAGGGAGTGACTGTGTCTCCTTCGTATTTAATGCCCCCTCCTCATCATTTAATGCAATAACATATGTCCTTTGTGGACTTCTACTTTTAATTATCAATTTCATAGTTGTGTTACTGTTTATGTAAAACTATGATTTCTTTTTCTCACTGCCTCATGATGGATGTGATTTCTAACAATGTATATGAATATTGATAGTGTATTTGTGATATTTTATGGTTTGTTGTAATCTTTGGAGAGAATTGTGGTATGTAAGAGAGAGAGAGACTTTGACAAGGGTGAGTTTTCCGTGATTAATGGATGCTTATTGTCTTTATTCATTTTTACTGAGTTCTTCATGCACTAATATATCTGTCTTATGTATGTATGCAGATGCAGAAGCCTTTATTGATTATTGCTGAAGATATAGAAACTAATGCATTGACTTCGTAGAAAATATAAAAGCCAATTTGCATGAGCTGACTACCCTATTTTGAACTAGATTCTACCTTCTCCTCTTAGTATTTGTTATGGATTGGAAGGCCCTCTTGCTCTGTTGTTGCAAAATTAGGTGGTCATTTCTTGGTACATAGATCTGTGTTGTTTAAAACATAAGAGAATCATTTGCAATAACATATCTGACTTTGTGTTCACAACATGGAAGAATTATTGCATTAACATATCTGTCTTTGTGATCACAACATGGGAGAATCATTTGCACTAACATATCTGGCTTTTGAACATTTGCAGGGGTAAGAGCCTTTATTGATTATTGCTGAAGATATAGAAACTGATGCATTGGCTTCGAAGAAAATATAAAAGCCACTTTGCGTGATCTAACTACCCTCACTGGAGGAGACGTGGGTTGATATTGCTAGTTATTCATCTTCTAATCACCTGAAACTTGTTGTGTTTATCTATTATATCATTATTCATATATATTTTTTAAGTCATAACTAAAGAACTTGGTATGAACCTCGAAAAGGTGGACCTAGATGTGCTAACCTCTTGTAAAAAGGTGAGCCTGCCTCCTACAACGTGTTTCAATTTTTAAAATATTAGATTTCTGGATCTAAATATGAATTTGTTGAGTGCTTATTAACTTGTTCAGTTTCTTCAAGATTTTGATGTTCAAACTCTACTTTCAGTTCCCATGTTGAGTGCTTGGGCCTTTTTTTCTTTCCATGTTTACTTACTCTATTGCAGTTGGTTGCTTAAGTTCGGTTTACAAAGCCTGATGAAAGATACAGAATGTTGCTATTAATAACATGTCTAGTTTTATCCACAAGGTTGGGCCTTTGACAAAAGTTGTTGAAAGCGATTCAGGTTGAGTTTTCTTGTTGGCTGATTGGGATCAATACTCGTTTTGTGATGTTGCTCAGCTCATAACTTAATGATAATTTAGGTTACAATTTCTAAATATCACATTGTTATTCTTGATGGAGCTAGTGATAAGGCCATTGAATAAAGGTGTGAACAGATTGGTATTCGTCCTTTATATTTGCTCATTCAGGTCTTGGGACTTCCCTATAGCTTGGTATATGAAGGCCATTACTTGCTCATTTAGGTCTTGGGACTTCCCTACTAGTCCTAGTTTTATTTTAACTTAATAAAGATTATGTCTACTTAACTGTAGACATCGGTGCACACAATTGCATCCAATGCTGGAGTTGAAGGGCCTGTGGTTGTTAGCAAGCTCTTGGAATAGGATAACCCAGATCTCAAATATGATGCCGCTAAAGGTAGATTTCCTTTTTCATAATGCTTGCCATTTTTTTCTTGTTTCATGGTTTTTTTGGAGGATGGGTGCTAATCTGTTTCCTCCTATTGTTATAATTAGGTGAATATGTTGACATGGTTAAGTAAGGGATCATTGACCCATTCAAGGTAATAACAATTGCCTTGGTGGATGAAGCAAATAGTAGGAGAGCATCACTATCCTTTGATGACGTCTTAGTTCATGTGTTCTTGTATCTATGCTAAAGCACCTCCTACGAGTTGAAACTAAAGGTGATTCGAGCACTCATGCAAACACCTATAATTGTAAAAAATCTGATCTTGGGAAGTAGCAATATACCTTAATTCTAACATCTACCATTTCATTTTCTTGCAGTGTTTCCTAATTGATGACTACAACTGAGGCTGTTGTTGTTGAGTTTCCAAGAGATGAGAAGGAAGCTCCACTCATGAATGATGGCATGGATTATTAAGAGAGCCTAGCAGTAGCAATTCAAACTTATTTATTATAGAATCTATGTGAACAAATCAAAACATAAAACAAGGTTACAATAAGGGGCTGGGTTGGTTAAATTTGTGTGCTTACAGGTTCTTACTTATGTCTTGCAAAGTTTCATGTTGGGAGGCTCAACCAATGTAATTATATTAACATGTCATTACAAAATTTTGTAGTAGTTGCTTCAGTCAGTGATTGTAGCATCTCTTTGAGGACAATCTTTTGTTCTCTCTCTCTCTCTCTCTCTCTCTCTCTCTCTCTCTCTCTCTCTCTCTCTCTCTCTCTCTCTCTCTCTCTCTCTCTCTCTCTCTGCGTTTTACTGCTTTCTAATTTAAGGAATCTTTGTAGAGACATTTGTAACTCGTTTAGGTAAAAAAGCAAGCCAGGAAACTAAGACTATAACTAGTACCGCAATATATCCAGTTTCATCATTCTCATTACAAAGAAAATTTTAGCATTGTCTACTCATACTTTCTTGCTACTTTTCCTTCAAAAGGGTGATTTATTTTTAAATTTTTACAAAATTACCACGCAAGGAACATGAAAAACAAAAAGAATGTCAACCTATTTGAGACTTGCCTTTGTAGGTTAATGGATGAGGCATCTAAAATTTTTCTTATTGATGTAAGCCTTTCATCAACAAGGGGAGCCTTGCCACAATGATTGAGTTGTTGCTGCGTGACTTGGAGGTCACAAGTTTCTCTTCCTATACCCTGCATATGTAATAGCTTTGTGCACGGGGCTACCCTTTTATATCAAAGCCATTAATCATGTTTACTATAATCCATAACCCACAAAATATCAATGCATTTGGTTGTTCTCAACCCCTTTATTTTTGGTCTTTGAAAATAAATAAATGGATGGCTCTTAATTTGTTACATCATATGCTAAGCATGAAATTTGATATCTAACCTATCTAACGCCTTCATAAGCGGCTTGGATATGAAAAAATTGTTCCAAATGCAAGAAAATTGGGAGGTGAAATAGAGCGTGGAGTATTAGCATCACTCAAACTCTTATTGAAGGGGCCCACCCTTTCAATAATGTGGAAAAGCTACTCTTGAGTTGTACCCCAAGGGAAGGAATTATTTTTAGAAGTGGCAATACGGTTAAGATGAATGGCCCAGATCATTGATGAATAGCATGGTGTTGCTTGATATCATGGGATATCTCAGAAATACAGCTTATTTAACTGCGATATCTGAGGCATATGTTTCTTATGACATATCAGATATCATCAAAAATATCACCAGAGATATCACAGAACAAATGCTACATATCCCAGATATCACAGAATATATGACACATATCTCAAGTATCATAGAAGATATCATCGTAGATATCGCACGAGATGTGCCAACAAAATGCCAAAGACACGCTGTTAAATAAACCCCCCTTAGATGATCCAAAATGCCTAATAACCCAGTTGTCTCTTTTGTTGACGCTAGGTCGCAGGTTCTTCCTCCATCCATCCCCAATGGGATGGAAAGAGCTGCAAGAGTGGTGAGTTGCTTCCCTTGTAATTCTTCGCTTTGTACCAAAAAAAGAAAAAAGAAAAAGAAAAAGCAAAGATACTAGCCAGAAACCCCGAATTGGATGTTTATCTTGCATAATTTTACAGTAGTCATAAGGAGGGTCTTGGCACAACAGTAGAGTTGTCATTGCGTGACCTTGAAATTGCCTCTTGCAAAATATAAGATAAGATTGCGTATTCTTGACCCTTGTGGTCCTTCCCTTCCTGGAACCCTGTATACACGGGAGCTTCGTGCATTGTACTGCCCTTTTTAGTCACAAGCGAGATAAAAAGAGTCCAACAATAGATTGCCAAATCATGTCACTTGAAAATCAGGCAAACAATATATGCCCGCGTGGTCCCCCGATTGCTTATAACTTTGAAGAACAAGACTTTGGGTCTTTCTTTTTCTTTATTGATAGTCCGAGACCCTGCGGTCGGTTTGGAAGTTACAACTTCTTCTTCACTGATACTATCCCAAAGGACTGCAAGAGAAACTTCGTGGTCCAATAAGCCTGTTTAAAAGGTGGACTGAAGCTTCTTATTGGAGAACTTACAACTGACTCCAATCGAAATGAGTCTGAAAAGGAGTGTGAACGCCTTCTTTGACCCTATACTTGGTGGTTCTTTCCCACCACTTACCTAGCATGCCCACGGACTACCAACATTGGGAATGAGAATATTCCAACCGTGTCTTATGGGCTGTGTCTTACAGACGTCACCAAACCTACGTTATCCCTGCCCATTTCATGGAATATCTCAGCAATTCTAATAAAACAAGCTGGGTTTTAAAGGCTAATCTCCAATCAAATTTATTCATTCAAGAGTCTAATCGTTACAGGCATGCATAGATTTTTCCTACACTGTGGGCATGAACAATGCAACACAAATCATCATGTAAGAAAATATCCCCAGTGTGCCTTTCTTAGATAAGCTCACTCTAAATGAAATTGATGTCTGCAAGTGTAGAACCGATAATTTTTATGGACTGCTAATCCGAAATGTCTCTGTAGGAAGGCATCTTAGATATAACATGCGTAACTCAAAAATCTCATAAATAAGATAATCTTACCGCATGCAATTGTGATCCGTAATCTAAGATGAAGGTTTTACATGTAATCCATGTGTGACTATAGCATACGCAGCTACATCTGGTCCCGAATGGACGGTGATCCAAAATGTTCATCCTATGGTTGGGACCATTTATCCAAGTTATGGCACAAATGATGAGTGCTCTAATTGCACCATCCAGGTCTGGCCCGCAGATACTCAGCATGTCTTGATCAAGCCAATCAGAGCATCTCTATTTTATATTTGAACTCAGACAAGCTTGACTGCATAAGTTTATGTAAACACACCACCTTCTAGGTTGGCCCATTCATCAGCCATAAGTGGACCCATATTGTCTCAAGTCCACATAGAAATTGAATTTCCTAAGCGACTCTTCCGGGGAGTCTCCTATCTGTTTCCTTTGGAGCTGCTACGTTTGCATTATTTATAGTGGCTCCTACTATAAAAAGGCCATGGATTCTGGCGAAGACTTCGAGTTTAAGCTTGAGAAATCGGATTAATAGGTGCTGTTGAAGATGGTGAGAGCTCCTTGCGGGGGCGAGAGAACTGGATTGAGAAAAGGAACTTGGACTCCAGAAGAGGACATGAAACTCATGGTGCACATCCAGAAGTACGGCCATGAGAACTGGCGTGCACTTCCCAAGCAAGCGGGTAAATGCTAAATCTCAATTGGGTCTCTCTTACAGTTTCTTCATTCAAACATATGGGTGAATGTTTGGGAAACTTATTTTTCTTGTATTCTTTATGTTTCACAGTAGAAAACTAAACTGATTTTCTACTGCAACATTTAACAAAATATAATAAAAACTAGTTTTCTAAACAAGCACTAAAGGATGAATAAGGATTACTATAGCTGTGGATGGAAGCAATCCACGGATATAGCTATGACCCATACCAAACAGCCTCATAAGTTGCCTCACAAAATTAAGCAAAATCCTCTGTCAGTTGGGTTCGTTTTGAAACTCCTGATCCTTTAAGTTTCTGACTAACCATGGCATAAGCCAAGCTCGCGAATTTGGTTCGGTCTTTTGCAAGAAACAAGTTCTCTATTCTTCTTGCTTGCTAAGACAACATTCAATTCTCACTTCTTGTTAACTGACAGTTCATGACACAACAATTAATAGTTATCAAGTGCCAACAAATGTATATATAACACAATTGGTTGCAGACAATTCAGCATCTCTCATTTTTTTAAGTAGGTTGGCCTCAGGTTCCAGTCGCAACTTTTTCCTTTGATTAGGAATTAAATATAGGAATATGTGCGAGGGCTTTGCTTTGGAAATCTTCACTTGAAAAAGGAAAACAAAAAAGGTAGGTATCAAGGTCAGAAATATAGGTTAAAAGATGAATGATAGTATGAGTGATACCTGTCCATCTAATTTTTCTGGCCATAGATATCTTGTATACAATAATCTAAAACTTATGCTTCGTATGATTGTGGACCGTTCTTTTTATGATCTTCCAACTGCAAATTAGTATTTTTTGACCAGTAATCGTCCAAAGATGAATAAATCAGATGGATGGGTCTCAATTAAAGGTGGGCTCCATCATGCCAAATAAAATCTTTTCTATCTAACAGCTTATTTTCTGTTGTACAATAGAGAAAAAATAAATAAAATAAATAAAACAAGTTTCCCAAACGCGCATTGACTAAACTGTGATTCTTTTCGTGATGACTAAGTAGAGCATATTACGCATACAGATGAGACCAGCTAACCTGATTGCTACCTTTTGAGGTGCCATCAGGATTTCTAATAACATTGTCCTCATGAAGCGGGGCAGGTTTCATTCAACCAGGACCTGCCATTGGCAATCCTCAGGATGTTGGGCTTCATCATAGTACTTTCCGTTGTAGATCCGGCATTTTTTTGTCATGTAACGACAGCTGCAAAATGAATTGTCGTGATCCATAGAATATTTTGAAAGCTTAGGTATTATTTTCTCATCGGGCACTACCTCTCTTCTTTAGGTCTATTAAGGTGCGGGAAGAGTTGCAGGCTTCGATGGTTGAACTACTTACGACCTGATATTAAACTGGGAAATTACACTAGAGAAGAAGAAGAAATGATCATCAAGATGCATGGATTACTTGGAAATAAGTAAGCCAATTCCCCATTGCTGGAACATGATTCATTTTGATTGATTGAAGTTAGGCTAACAAAAAACTTAGTTCTTTGTTATTGAGATCAGAAGCCATGGACGTATGTGAATTGTTTAGTTTTCCAGCAATTGCAAAAAATTTCAAACAAAACAAAGAGAGAATTAATCCCAAACTCTAACATTCTTCTTTTTATCTCCAGATGGTCGGCAATAGCGGCGAGATTGCCAGGGAGAACGGATAACGAAATAAAGAACTACTGGCATACTCACTTAAAAAAGCGAATAGATGGAAGTCATGGAAGCACAAGCCAATCGATGGAAGTAGCCAAATGCCATACTAACATAACTCTAGACCAAATTAATAAGGATGATCTGAGGTTAGAACGTTCCGATTGCTTTCCTTTGTCTCCACCGGATTCTTCGAGCAGTTCATCCTCCTCCAGAAAAAGTGATGATTCTAAGAGGGAAAGATCCGCAGTGTCTGATGCGAGTTTTTGGTCTGAAGCATTTGTGGTGGAAAGTTTCGGCCATGGAGAGGACTTGCAGGCAGCTTATGGTGACTGGGGATCGGAATTACCACTCTCCCCAGTTTTACAAGCCGAACCTTTATATTCCGACGCTTTGTATAATGATTATATGGAACATTTGTCCAACGTTTGATGCTCGTGCTCGCTGATTAGCCCATCGAGTTCTTTCTGGATGGAGAATTTGTCATACTAGAAGAACTTTTGGCTTCTCCTAGTTAATGAAAACTTGACCCCCCAAGTTAATATGGTTTAACCATTGGCGATTCAAAAGGAATTGGGAGTATGAGTTGTCCCACAACAATTAAGAAATAATGGCGCTATAAACTAGAAGAAAATATCCTGTGGACTTGCTTTGCTTAAGGCTCAAAATTTACGAATACCTTTATCTGACTATTTTTTTAACCAATCAAAGAACTGCTTCACTTCGCCAGTCCCAAGCCTAGATAAAAAAGAGGGGAATTTTGTGTCATGTCTTAGCCTACAAGGAAAACCTATGGCAAACCCCATGACATGAATCAATAATTGATAATGAATCAAAGAATTGCTTCTTTTGCTAGGGCATGGCCCCATTAGATATGAACCACATGTACATCTACCACCAAGAGACAAGTGCATTGCTAGGGGGTTTATTTAATAGCATATGTTTGACATTTTTGTTGGCACATCTCCTGTGATATCTCCTGCAATATCTTCTGTGATATCTAAGATATGTGTCATATGTTCTGTGATATCTAAGATATGTGGCATTTGTTCTATGATATCTTGTGTGATATCTGAGATATGTGTCATTTGTTCTGTGACATCTCTGGTGATATTTCTGGTGATATCTGAAATATGTATGTGAATTGCATGCCAAATTCTTTGCTAATGGACCTTAGATGTATCATGTAAATACTCATATGACATACTCTTGCTCTTTAAAGAAAATCTAGAAGAATGTTTTAACATGAAAGATCACTCTTAGATGTTATGAAGATGTGACTAGGCAAAGAATTAACATGCAAAAATTCTCATTGATGGGTGCTAAAGTTAGAAATGATTTCTTACATCAATGTGCACTGTGCATAACACGTGCCATCTTTTGATCCTGGTTTGGGTAGGTCGTGGTCCACAAGTATCACAAAGATATTTTAAACTTTTTAAGCCATCCATTTGACATCCCAGAGCATGGTGAATAAATTTCATCCTACTTGTGAATGATTTGGATCACTGGATACAATAGTCCCACATGTAAGTGCATATTTATTTAATTTTACAAGCATTCAAAGTATACAAAAGGCACTCTTTCTTAGTTGATCTTTTTAATTTTATTTACTTAACGGACTGATACTATAAGAATTCCTGATTTGGAGAGGCTGAGTTGAAAATATATTAGTATAGGCCATTCTTTGATGATCTTTGTGGTTATCCCACCTATCTAATCAAATGTAAAGATATAACTAGTATTCAAAGAAAACATCATTTTGAATGGTGAACTCAGCAACAGAGAGAGAGAGAGAGAGAGAGAGAGAGAGAGAGAGAGAGAGAGAGAGAGAGAGAGAGAGCTTGCTCCAAGAAAGAAACGAACAAACATCCCATTTAAATGTTTGATTCAAACAAGTACTCAATTTTGTAACAAGAACAAAGGTAACATTTTTGAAAAAGGATGATACAATAATTCCAATATTCTACTGCATTTGTACAAACTAAATGAAAGGTCTGATAAAGCTATGTATTTGTAATCTTCCAATACATTTGTCCAAACATGGGCTTAGGTATCTTCACATGGGCTTAGGTATGGAAAGAAGAAAAAAAGGAGATCCTCTTCCAAACTTCCAAAGAAGCAACATGACCATTCCCATACCCCAAGTCCATAGATCAAGCATCTGAGCTTTGGGGAAGCATGAACATGTATGCTAGAGAAGAACTAATGATGCAGTCATACGTTGGACAAGAGCAGTGCCTATGGTACATGAGCAGGCTGGCCTGTTACAAAATTACCATGCTTCTTGTGTCTGCACTGGAGATGCCCAAAATTAGTGGATTACTCAAAAAAGCAGCTCTTATATATTGAATTTAGAGCAGCACTGCTTAGCATACAAACAAGCTAACCTGGTAGCAAAATTGTGTTGCTTTTTTCTATTTGATATGAAGATCCTCGCAATAAGTAGATGACTCAGACTCTTTCTATCAACATCAACTGCTGGAGTCATCCTCAGCGAAATCACCCTGGCAGAGGTTGAGGGAAGATTTCCTTGTCCTTCTCAATTAGTCTTGAGAGGATAACAATGAAAATAAAATCTCAAAGATCATTAAGTTTGATGGAATCGTTACACCATTGTATCTTTGAGGCCTCCATTCTAGATTCCACCAAATGATTATTTTTTGGATCAGTCATCTTTTCCAAAGCATCTGCTAGAAATACCTCCTAAACACCTGATCTGTAGGCCCTCCTGTATGATTCATAGCCTGTTGCTTTTAATCCAACAGAGATCATCTCCCTCAGAGCAGTAAAACCAACTGCTCCATAATCAATTTCCTTCAATAGAACCTCAGCTGAACTAGGATTCCAAAAAACTACAATGGCACAGCTCTTATCAACCAACCACACATCGAAGTCATCGAACAAAACATCATGGAAGCCATGCAGTTGCCTCTTCAGTGTTCCAGCTGACATCCCAGACCTAAATCCCCATAGAAGAACCAAGTTGTCAATGCTCACTATTCTCCCCTTATCCATCCACACTTCAATGTTTCCATCCAATGGTTCCTGGAGGTAGGTGTACCTGGGGTAGAAGATATTTGTATAGTCTTCAACTGTAGTAGTACGATGGCTAGCCACAGGTTGGCTGGTGGGAGGACTGATTTTCAGTATGGAAACGACTTTCACAAGCAAATTGGCTATTCTTAGAACATTACGCCTAAGGTTTGTTCCTATGCTTCCCTCCACTGATAAATCCAAAAGGTGTTAGCCAATGGAAAGAAGAAAACAAAGTAATAGGAGCAAGTAATTTGTAAGGTCAATTACCTTGGTGTGGAATATCCATTTCCAAAGGCACAAATAATTGTCTCCTTAAGTATGCAAATGCAGCTAATAAATTATCCGCCTTCTTCAGGGGGCCAATCTCTCTCCACAAATGACTGACATCCAAGAGATTGGAGAATACTAACCAGATGGAACACATTAACTCACTCATACTTGGAGGTAGGGGGCCAATAATCATAGAATGAATAAATGTAAAATCTCCAATAAATATGCCATGATAATCTTTAGCAGGAGGATAAAAATGGAAGTATAATCTTCAAAAAGAATATGGCAATCACCAGTGAGCAGTTGTGGGCTTTGAGTGGTTTATTGGAAGTGGACATTGCATCTATAACCACCTGAAAGCCACAAAATTGCTTGCCCAGTTTCTCTTGAAGATTCTAAAGCTCACTCTACAAAGGAAAAACAATTATTTCCCAGGTGACTGGGTAAGATAATTATCATTTGGTGTCTTGGAGGCCATACCTTGAGAAGATTCTTGTCCTCATCGGAACTTGTTAACACAATTCTTCCCACCTTAGTTCCCCCACCCTTGTCTGAGATAATTAAAGGTACAAGGTCATCAGGGAACACACCCAACATCTGCAATCAATCAAAAATCCAGAAACATCTTAAAGACTGATGCTAACAAGTGGGACATGTGGTACGTCAGAATCAAATGCCATCTCTCTATGATAAACCATATAAATCCAAACATTTGAAACAAAAGTTAGTTTTTGATCTGCTTCAAAATATTTCATGTATCTGTCTTTTATATGGGTAGAATCTCCTCCAAAACAATGCATCGTGGGAGATCTTAAAATTTTTGTTATTCTCAGCCTTTTGGAAAAGAATGATAAAGTATCTTAAAATGAAAAAGGGTAAAGGTATGAGATAAGAAACAGCTTTAACTCATGTACTCATTGAAATTACAATGGAAGTTGCTTGGTATTATCATTATCATTGTTTGGAAAGCCATATGTGAAGGGCGTAAGCTAGCAATCCAAATGTCACAGGTCCAGTAGCACTTGATTTTGTCTCAGATGAACTACAAAGTATATGTAAAGACCATCAAAAGAAAAGACAGAAGCCACCATGATGTAATAACTGGCACCTTGTGACTTCCTTTCTAGAGAACATTCAACCGAGAAACTTCATCAACTCCTGAAGTGTAAATAATCAGACTCCAACCACAAGTTAGAGAATAAATTATTTCAGTACTATACCTCCAAGATTGTATATTGAAGCAAACACTAAGCAAGAAGATTGTCTCATAGATTAGAGCCATGCCTTGTGCATTCTACCAAGCATAAGACTCGAGACTCCAGAACATGGTGTTTCAGTTCTAAAGATTAGAGTGGCAGCAATATTCATCCTAGAAAGAAAAGGTTTCTTGGCAATGTTAACATTATCTTGATTTATTTTAATATAGTCATGACTAATTGGAAAGCTTGTTTAACAAACACTATCAACAACACATGCAAGCACAAGCCAGGTACCAAAATGTATGTCTTGTAGAAACATGACATGCAATATCCCTGTTTCTTATAGTTAAGCTAGGATATAAGTGTAATGTATAAGGCAATGATGTTTGATCACTGAGGACCTAACGTCAAAGCATAACTATTGAAGCAAAAACAATTATACCTTACAGGCAGCAACCAATAAAGCATACTGGAACCAGTGCATGAAGGTTAAATGTAGTATCCATGGGCATGCTAGCACAATGGAGCAAGTACTCTCTCACCTGGGTGACCATGGTTCAAGGCAATGAATGGTTGTATGTGTCTCGCATTCAAAAAATGTAAGATCCCTGCAGCAAGAAGATTATGACAATAACACCTGAACTTTACCCAGAAAATTTCACAAAATCTAACATAAGCTTAGCCCTGTCTTTGAGAACAAATTTGATAAAGAACCTATTTTTCAACATGAAGGTGTAACCCACAATTAGCAGTTGGCACGTCTTGAACAGCATAATGCAGCCACTTCCTTAAGCATGTCAACATTGAATCTTAAGAACTAAGGACATTAATCTAGCAACCTCTTGGTATCTAGAATAATATAGCCAGCATATTTATAAAATAATGATTCAGAGCTTTTTATTTCCATCCAAGTTGCCATCAAACCCTACAGCCTTGCACAAAACCAACAGATCTGAGTTGAGCCAACATGATTTAGAGAGTGAGCTTTCAAGAAACGAAATTTCCAAATACAAGAATTATACCTTAGGATGTTGGGAGCAAATCCGTATGGGAAGAAGCAAATCCGTATGGGAAACAGATCAAGAAGCAAATCCGTGGAAAGATGAAGAAGCAAATCCGTAGAAATTGAACAAAGAAACCATGTGCAGGAAGCAACTCTGTCTGGGAAACAGATCAAGAAGCAAATCTATGGAAAGATGAAGAAGCAAATAAGTACAACTTGAACAAAGAAACCATATCCAGGAAGCAAATCCGTCTGGGAAACAGATCAAGAAGCAAATCTGAGCAAAGATGAAGAAGTAAATCCATAGAACTTGAACAAAGAAACCATATCCAGGAACCAAATCCGTTTGGGAAATAGATCAAGATTGGGAAACAAAGATACCTCTTTAGACTAAAAATCTATTATGATTGAATCCGTAGAACTTGAACAAAGAAAAATCTGCGCAAAGATGAAGAAGCAGATCCATCTGGGAAAGATCGGGTTATTTTCTGGGACATTATTTACCTGTTCAGAAGAATGCTGGCAGATCTACCAGCTCAGGTGGGAAATGGAAAATTCTTGCCTCTTCTCTTCGTGGAAGCAGACTAGGGTTTCCTTCTTCTCTCCAGGTTCTAAGGTTTCCTGCTTAGAACGAAAATGAGGGTTTCCTAGGGTTTCTCTTTGGAATGAAAATGACCTATGTTGAACTCCCCCTTCTTCTCTTCTCTCACTAGAAAATGCAGGTTCAAAGTTGATTTTTCTTTCACTAAAACTGGGGGCATTTTACACTGCATACATGGTTTGGCATATTTCCAAAACGCCAAAGATATCAACTCCTCCATATGTTAAATAAAGCTGATATCTTAAATATGCCAAACATATCGCAATTAAATAAAACTGATATTTTAGATGTCCCGAACATATCGTAGTTAAATAAACTTGATATCTCAAATGTGCCGAAGATAACGCAATTAAATAAACCTGATATATCAAATATGCCAAAGATATCATAGTTAAATAACATGCACATTTGAGATATGCCGGCATATCTCAAAAGTGCCTAATATGTGCGATTAAATAAACCCTCCTTAACCAATCAAAGAGCTGTTTGACTTCGCCGCTGCCAATCCCAAGCCTAGATAAAAAAGAGGGGAATTTTGTGTCATGTCTTAGCCTACAAGGAAAACCTATGGCAAACCCCATGACATGAATCAATCATTGATAATGAATCAAAGAATTGCTTCATTTGCTAGGGCATGGCCCCATTAGATATGAACCACATGTACACCTACCACCAAGAGACGAGTGCATTGCAAAGAACTCTAAGCTAAGATAATTGTTCTCCCTAAGATAAATGAGACGTACATGTTTAATGATCTAAAACTGTTCATCCACTTGGGTCCCTTGATTTGTAGATGAGCCCCACAACAAAACTACTTAAACCCATTTGCAATCACAAGCCGCCAGTTTCCGATTTCTAAGTGAACTTCGAGAAAGTAAGAAAGTTATAAGGCAATGCTTTAATGCGGTAGAGATCTTCTCTGCTGGCCCCTCGGATGAATAGTTAAGATCAGACAACATCCATCATGGACTTGAGAATGATTATTCTTCACGTAGGGCTCATTTGCTAGCGTTCAATTACAATGGGCCATGCACCAAAGGGCTTATACATAGAATCATCGAACAAAACAGCACGGAAACTTCTGTTTTTTAATAATAAATCTTACAAACTTAAGAAAAAAATATAAGAAAGTAGACTTAGCAAAAAGTGCATATCAACGAATGCAGCGGGCCACTTTTTCTTGGAACTGGTTGAGGAGAAAAGTGTTACACGATAGCCATTGATTTGTACATCTTGTACAAACAAGAAAGCCGCCTCTTTTTTTAGTCATTTTTTAACCCTAAATATAACTTGAGAGTCCTAAGAGGAGGCCACGACCACTTTCTTCTATCCACGACCATTTTCTTTTATTCAGAACATCTCTTTGGAAGAGTATTTAAGTAGTTCATCATATTTGGTGCGTAAGAATTAGTTAACCCACGACAGATCAATGCATCAAATGGATCCTAATCCTTTAATTTATCACTAAAAAGATCGACAAAATTGATGGCTGTGATTTTAATTATAGAAATAGAGCATAAAATCACTAAAGTGGCAAGAAACTTTTTGCTGAATGGCTTAGATCTTCTACATGATGCAGTTAGATTAAATATAATAATAATAATAACAACAACAACAATAATAATAATAATAATAAGTGAGTGTGAATTCCATGTACACCCCTTTAGCGTGGACTCTTGTCCAAATTCATAACATAAATAAAGTCTTCGTAATAAATAAAAAAGGGCAGCCTCAGTGCATGAAGCCCCCTGCCTATGCAAGGTTCGGGAAATGAGCAGAATATAAGAGTCTATAATACTCAGCCTTACCTTGTATTTTTGTAAGAGGTTGTTTCCACTCCTTGAACCAGTGACCTCAACGTCACATGACAACAAGTTTACTGTTGCTCTAAGCTCCCCTTCCCTCGTAATAAATCTTAGATGATTCTAACTACTCTCTCTCTCTCTCTCTCTCTCTCTCTCTCTCTCTCTCTCTCTCTCTCTCTCTCTCTCTCTCTCTCGTGTATGTGTTTGGAGAGAAGGGGTTTTAGCCTTTTTTTCTGCTGCAAAATCCAGCAAGAAGAAGGAAGGGTATCGGCCCTCTTTTTCATTTCTTTAAATTTTTATTGCAATAAAATTGACAATTATAAAAAATCTATAATAAATTAACATAATGAGACATGCATTCAAACCTAACTTCGGACGAGGAACATTTCTAGTGATTAATTCTAGGGACTAAAGTTTAGTTTCTTCAAAACAAAATTTAAGTCTTGCCACTTGCAATGCTTATTCCTAACACTAGTATTTTAAACACTAAGATCGTTAACAAGATCGATAGATCAAATGGCTACTGAAAAACAGATATCACAAGATCGTTCACAACCCGAGATCAGCCAATTCCATGGTCGTATCAACCGCCCCAGCCCTTTGGATAAACATCTTTAATCTTGAAGATGTTGGCCGACTGTTTATTTTTCACAGATACTATGGAGCTAATCTATGCTGTGACGCTCAGCTTGGCTTTCTTTTTTGGGAGAATGGTTGCAAGTAGCTCTGGCATATATGCTTCTATGTAATAGAATTTAAAAACATCAAAAGAAGTGGTTAGAATCATCCTAAACTTATTTTACCTTATTTTGGAACATGAATATGATGAAGAGCCTTGATCTCCTATGATAATGCCTAGGGTTCACACCCACTGTTATTAAAAGGGCAGCACCAGTGCACGAAGCTCCCGCCTTTGCAGGGTCCGGGAAAGGGTGGACCACAAGGGTCTATAGAAAGTAACCTTACCTTGCATTTTTGCAGAAGGCTACATCCACGCCTTGAACCCATGACCTCAAGGTCACACCCACTGTTATTAAGACTCAAATTTTAAGAGTATGATTACTTGAACTCACTTGGTTAAGGAAAAAAAGACAGCTAGGTGCACTAAGCTTTTGCATATGCAAGGTTTGAGGAGCAGACCACAAGGATCTGTATTATGCAGTCTTAACTTGTATTTTTTCAAGAGGTTGTTTTCACACCATAAACCTATAACCTCAAGGTCGCACGATGACAACTCTACATTTGGTTGATGGAGAATTACAAATTATCAATTGTCACGTGACACTCTTTCTCTAGTGCTTGTCTTTTTTAATGAGTTCTCTAAAAAATTAAACTGCTGACTAAACACTAGTTTGAAGAAAATATATCATGTGACACTAAGGTGGCAAAATATAACACGACACGATAACACGACTCGAACCCGACATGAATTTAGCGGGTTCGGGTCGAGTCTTATCGTGTTCGTGTCATTTTCGGGTCAACCCGAAATTGACACGGCAAAAATCGTGTCGTGTTCAGGTCAATCAATGTGACCTGTCGTGTCAACCTGTTTGACACAACCTATTTATTCATCTTCGATTCTTCATCACCTTGATGCTTGATCCATCTAACCTACGATTGAAAATAGGACTGTTCCGGTTCATCTGTAACCATCATATACTAGATGCAATATAGGACGGTTCATCTAGAACTGCCCTATATTCTTCAATAAGTAATATAGGACGGTTATTCTAGAACCGTCCTATATTCAAGTTTCAACAAGTAATATAGGACGGTTCTGTTGGAACCGTCCTATAATCACAGCCACACAAGTTAAACAATTCATGGTGTTGGAACACCATCCTTATCCTTATACAAGGTAAGTAGAAAAATATCATTTCTATGTTCTTCTTCCATGTAGTAAAATGTCCGCTACGATGACAAGAGGCTATCTATGGTCTTGAGCAAGCACCATGGCGGAAGGCTTTCTATAGTCACAACACAAGCAAGCGCCATTGGTGAAATTTGATAGAAGTGATTCATTACTTACATCAGTGCATCGTCAATCTATAATGTACTAATATGGCACATCAACATTTAGAAAATCAGGCTGGATACATGTGCAACCCTAAACTGTATGTCAAGTTTTCCTCCATCTGAGGTAGAGCTACGACCCATTGTCTCAAGGCTGGATTGGACGAGCTCTGAATCGCCGCACATATGTAAGCAATCTATATGACTCAAACACAGACAAGTACGACTCAACTATTGATATTTGCTCTTTTATTTAACTTTTTTTTTTTTTTTTTACAAGCAAATAATTGCAAAGCAAATTACTCGTAAACTATCCTAAATATTATCCCGATCAAAGAGAAATGCAGCAACTGAAACCTACGACCAAGTGTATTCTACAAGAAATGGCGAGTTGTCGGCGAATCACAGGAATATAGGACGGTTCTGCTGGAACCGTCCTATATTCTCCTATATTTTCCTATATTCACAAGTAAATATAGGGCGGTTCTTCTGGAACCGTCCTATATTCAATTAGTAATATAGGACGGTTCTTCTAGAACCGTCTTATATTCTATAAGTAATATAGGATACTTGTGGTTACTTATGGAAAAAGTGATGCTTCAAACAATGGTCTATGGTGCAATCTCTATATCTTATTGTGTTTGAAAATGTCAGAGTTTCTTTGTAGCCAGGAGCCGGGCATCGCTTTTTCTTCGTTGCTTCCTTGTAATTTGATGGATCACAGTTGGTGTTTACATGTGACTCCCAAGTAATATAATAATCTTTGGATCTTTGTCAGGAAATACTCGGCACTCGTCTCCTTTGCATAGAGTTGGCACTTGGCATATCAGTATTGAAACAAAGATAGCACATACATTGAAACAATGTACTTAAATCAAAAGAAAAACAGAACACATCCATTGAAATGAACTGATCTTTGTTTCATATTTGAGTAAAATGTATATACATGAATGATAATATACATTCATTTACATCACTGAACTACAAATTAAAATTCATAATATGATTTGTCCATTCCATTCTAATATCATCTAGATCCAATTGAGAGTAACTCTTGGGTCCCAAATCCGCCTACAAGAAACATATAATAACTTAGTTCAGAGATCAGACATCTAATCTTGGATTTAGTCAGGAAATATACAAATCAAAAGTGTAATAACATTAGTCAATAAGTCTAATTGTCCAAGTGTTACCTTTTTCAATTGTGAGACTGTAACTCTATTGCGAATGAAGGTTGTCATGTATCTAAGAACATAATATCCACACTCCCAGTCTGATTTTTGTTTAGGATAACGCAGAACAATGCCACCAAAGACAATAGAAAAGGTTCACAATATAATTTCCAATAAGTTCAGGTTTAAAATTATATCAGAGATTCTAAAGATTAATAATTAGTAAACCATACCTTGGCCTTCTTCCAGTTGAGTTTTGGTGGGTGGTGAATGCCTTCCCTCTCAGCCTATTTATACCATGCTCTACACACATAAAAAGACAGAGCATATATGTAATTAACTCATCTCAATTGAGTATCAGCTTAAAAACTAAACAAAGTTATGTAAATAACTCATACTGTCATACTCAATTCAATAGTTGTTTTGTTGAGGTTGAGGATGAGTAAAGTAAGTGTTATGTATTTAACTCATCTAATCTCAGTTGAGAGGATTAGCTTAAAAAGCAAAGTTATGTAAATAACTCATACTCAATTCAAAAGTTGTTAAGGAATTAAGATAAATAAATAAAGAGTCATGTAATTAACTCATTAGGTAAGAATAAGTGAATGAGAATAGAAACAGTTATGTAATTAACTCAATAGCTTGAAAATGAGTATAGAAAGAGTTATGCAATTATCTCATTAGTAGATAATGATTATAGGAAGGGTCCGAAGGGAATAGTTATTAGTTATATAATTAACTCATTAGGTATTTAGGTAAGGTGAGAATGAGAATAGAGAATAGGAGTTATGTGTTGAATTAACATAAATGTTGAATGATATTACTAAGGGAGTTACTAAATTTTACACTACATGAATGATGGATCAATGGATCATGGATGATTGGGAGTTAGAAATGAGAAACAAATATTGAGTTATATGAGTTGGATACATGATATTCATGAATTTGATGAAAAAGAGATATATTAGATCAATTGGTGTTTGGTTATGACATGTGAAATTAACATAAGAAAATCATTAGCATTTATAATTTTATACAATATATGACAGTTAGTTAGTCTCTCACTTTACTTGTACTTGTACAAGTTATAAAACTTGGTTAACTAATTTTCTACTAAGTGTAACTTGTAAGTTTGTAACTGACAATGTGTAGCTAATCTTAAAATGGTTGATAAGAAAATTAGAGACAGTGTGTAGGTGTAGTTAAGTTTTAGGTTATAACTTATAGTTATAGGCTTATAGCAAACAACCACCAGCCAGGTCTATAAGACGGTTCTTCAAAAGCCGTCTTATATTAAAATATAGGATGGTTCATCTGGAACCGTCTTATATTACATTTAGTCCTGTAATATTATATGTTACTTTCTGCTGAAGTGGATTCACTTCAAAATACCTACCCATCCTTGTAGTGGATTCACTTTCTCCCCCTTTCCTTTCAAGTGAAAAACATTTTAAATATTGCAGGAAGAAATGGTGCCCAAATTTCAGCAACCTCTTCAACTCATTTTCCCTCTATTAAAGGTTCTCTTCTTGCCTTCATTTTCCACTCGTCCCCTTCTTTCCCTGAATTCTTAGTGCTTTCAATAAAAAATGGGAAAACAAGATCAAATCACAAGCCCTGAAACCAACGAACCCCTCCCAAAACTTCAGAAAACCAACCAAAATGACGTATCCACAGGTTCTCCAAACCTTCTCTTTCTTTTGAGGGTAAAAAGGATCTTTGAGAATGCCAGTTTGCCTTCAAAAGGTTCTCCTCTCTCAGCAAGATATGATCTTTCAAGGTAATGTATACTTTAATCCATCTGGGTATTAGTGATTTTGAGTAATGCCTATCTCAATCTTCCATTGTTTGTTTATTTTCCAGTTTTGCATCAACAACCGTTCCCGCCAGAGGAAAAGCCCTTGTTCCTACCAATTTAAGCATAGGAATACCCTAAGGAACCATAGGAATACCCTAAGGAACCTATGCTCGCATAGGTATGTGCTCGAAATAGAAAACCTTTTGATGCGTTTGATGATATACTTATGGATGAGCTTGTTATTTGCAGCGCCGAGATCTGATCTGGCTTGGAAGCATTCGATCGATGTGGGTGTAGGCG
This sequence comes from Warburgia ugandensis, assembly GCA_035236585.1. Classification (NCBI taxonomy): domain Eukaryota; kingdom Viridiplantae; phylum Streptophyta; class Magnoliopsida; order Canellales; family Canellaceae; genus Warburgia; species Warburgia ugandensis. Next base: position 61,956,459 of record CP141137.1, read on the forward strand.
TGATTGATGCCGATTATAGAGGTTCAGTGGGCGTGATTTTGTTCAACCATTCTGATGTTGATTTTGATGTGAAGCAAGGAGATCGGATTGCTCAGTTGATCATTGAGAGGATAATGACGCCCGAGGTTTTGGAAGTTGAAGATCTTGATGCTACGGCGAGAGGCATAGGAGGATTTGGATCTACAAGAGTTTGAGTAGTCGTCCATGTAGCAGTTTACTTAATCATCTATATTGGCTCTTTTGTTTTTTTCATCTTTATTTAGAAGGATGATTCATTGGAGGACTTCTATCAAATGTAATATAGGACGGTTACTAAGTGTAATATAGGATGGTTCGTCTCATAACTGTCCTATATGTTATGTTTACACTTTCTAGGATGGTTATGATACAACCGTCCTATAAAACGTAACATATAGGATGGTTATTTCACAACTATCCAATAAAACATAATATATAGGATAGTTATTTCAAAACCGTCCTATAAAAATATAAAACCCATATCATATAGGACGGTTGAAAAATAACCATCCTATATTTTGTGGCTGTGTTCACTCAATGGCTTCATCCACTTGGGAGCAGTTTTTTTACCAAGTCGTAATAGGGAAATAGAGTCGTGTTTTGTCATATTGTGTCATTTCGTGTTGTATATCCAACACAACTCAGTCAATAATCGTGTTACACAAGTCGTGTCGTGTTATTTTTTTAAGAACCGAGTCGTGTACAAGTCATAGGTTTTTGACACGACTATTAATCGTATCGTGTTCGTGTTGCCACAAACATGACCCGCCAACCCGAATTGTCACCCCTATGTGACACTCATTGATATGCAATTAACCCACAGTGCAGTAGAGAGACTTTACCATCGCTCATCTCCATTCTTCAAGACTGCAACAATACAACCTCTAACAATCTGTAAATTAGATGGCAGGGAGCTTTACTATGGAGCCCCCTGAACGAGTGGATCTCCCTCTCGCCCACTCTTAAGTATAGATTTGAAGGCTCAGATTCTTCAAAACAAGCGAATGCTCTGGCAAAGCCTTTAGAACTCACGGTTGTGATCATTTACGAAGTGGGCTCCACTCGTACTTACATGGAGGGACAGAGGCTCCTACATAAATTCCCAAAAACTCATTCCCAGAGCTTCTCCTTACCGAAAATCATGGGCCTTCTTTCATGGTTGAAAGGCAAACCACAGGCGCCTAAACCCAAGCAACCCGCCGACTCTAAGCCCCTAAAACCGACAGGAACTTCAACCGCCGACAGTGAAATTCCGGGCACGAACGGCGCCGTGGAAGTTCCCCGCCCAGCCGACGCCATTGTCTTCGAATTTGGCTCCGCAGCTGCTTCCTCCGATAAAGTCACCCTCGCCGGATATTGCCCAGTTTCTGATGACCTTGAGCCGTGCCGATGGGAAATCTTGCCGTCGACGGGCACCGACGCTCCACAGTTTCGGGTAGTTTTCTGATAATCTGTAGAAGCCCTAATTTTAGTTTCTCTTGCAGAGATTAAATAGGCTTCTACTGAATGTATTTGGTAAAGATTATTACATCTTCTGATATCTCAGTATTTCCAGTGGAACGGATGAAGATAATTTAAATTTTTAGGATTAGTTATGTTTAGGTTTTCTTTGGGGCCTGTTGGCATGTGGTTAACTGTACATGAACAAGCTTTTGCATGTTTGGCCTTGCTTTTGTTGCTGTTCAATGTTTCAATTTAGGAAATCCATGAAAAATATTATCTTTGTGCCAAATAACTTTTTTGGAATTGATTTATAATACTCATAGTTCCAATACTCATAGTTCCAAGCCTATGAGAGTCTAACGAGAAGATTTTACTTTTCTAGTTCTAGTTGACTGCATCATGAAAAATGATACAATGGGGTTGAAGAAGAAATTGAAGAAATGGAAGCTAGAGAACTGTGGTTGGGGATATGCTATAAGAGTGAAGAATTGGGTTAGGAAACTGAAAGGCTGAAATCTTTGGAATTGGGTTAGCAGCCATTTTCATTCCTGTTAGGATTGCAACAGTTTAGGGTTGAGGGTTAATTTGGATTAGTATAAGAGCCAAATGTTTAGAACTTTGAGAACTGGCCTAAGGAAGTAGAGGGCAAGTATGCTCTAGCTTTATATAAAAGTATGCCTAGGTTTCTTTCGGAATTTAACTTTGTGAGTGGAGGTACATGCTGAACAATTCAACTGTCTATCAGCATGTGTTTACTTTCATGATCGGATTTACTATGGAGGAGGGTGAGGAGGTGGGGTCCTAAATGGATTAGGTTCCTTCATATTTCCGTGCTATTATGGGCTTGAGGACTATAGGCTTGTCATGTTTTGGCGCACAACCTATCTATTTGTTTTAAGGTTCCTTGCTTCTACTTCTATGTCTGAAGAAAAAGCAGTATACTGGCAAGCATCCTCATAATTTCATATCCTCTGTAGCTCTTTCTTCTTTTGAAGGAGCTCTTCTTTACCTCAGTCAATTTTAGATTTTATCTCTGAACTTGTTTTAGTTAAAGAAGAAAAAATTTCTAATTGCAACTACTTGTTTCCATTTTCTTCAGCTATTTTATGCATGACCAATGTTACCTTGGTGTTGAGTGCTCGAACACACCCTTGATCTCATATCAGGATATGACGAACAGTTTGACCTGTAAGATAATCAGTCAAACCATTTGACAATTTCATTGTGTGTGGGTTTGGAGTAAACTAGTCCAAAAGGATATGATAGTTGATCCAGTTACTAGATGTGTAACACTTTAATGCTAGTTGGATCATTAGACACAACAGTTTCTGCTGTTGTTAGATTTTTAAATGACTTCTAGACTAGGATTGGTGTTTAATTTGTCTCTATTAATGGTTGATGGCTTGTCCTGCCAGTGCTTCAGCTGTTTATTTTTCGAGTTAACTGTTTAGACTTCTAAAGCACCCTACATGATACTTGACTTTAGGGTGCTCATGCTTCCTCGGTTGAGGGACAGTGCCCAATGACAGTGGTCAGTCGATTCGAGGTGACACTCTAGGTTTTGGTTAATGTGCATCAAGATTTGGTGATGAGTTCTGCTGTATGTCTCATGACGTGGATGGACAACTTGCAATAGGCTGTCCATGTCATTCCTTTTGTGCCAAAAGTTGAAGACAGGTGGTCGTGCATATTGGCTCATGGTGTGTCTTCATCCTTGAGGACCAAGACAGAGGATTTGTCAGATAGGTTCATGGCATGGTCATGCCTTGTGTCCAGGGGCTCTTTAGCTTAATTTATAGGATGTCTTATCTTGCGGATTGGTATATAGCACCGTCATATGCCTTGATCAACCATTTTGGAGGATTTGACAGAGTGGAGTGTGGTGGCACCTTGGCTTGTATCAGGCAGTGTAGACCCCTATAGGTATCAAGGCATGGTATAGTTGTGCCTTGTATCCAGATGGATACTTGGTCAAAGTTTGTGGTGTTTGCCCAGTTAGGTGGTTAATGAGGCCATGTCTTGATTTTTGGTCACAGAGCATGTAGCAAAATCGTGCTTCAGATGCATGTGGCTTCTCAATATTCCATGGGAATGTGAAGAGGTGTTTGATATTTAGGGCTTCTGAGGGCTACAGCATCCCATGTCATTGTTGCTGGGAGGAAGTGAAATCCTTAACGGTTGGCAGTTCATGGCATTATGCATCTAATGCTGTGGAATACAAGATCCTTTCACTTAGAATTTCCATCAATTCTAATGAACTCTGTGACAACTGACAAAAAATCTGTTGCTTTGATACGGTTCCTTTAGGTAGTGTCTATTGCTTTAGAAATCTTGTAAATGTTTTGGACTGATGGCTCTGCAGAAGCTACTTTTGGATGCAATCGTATTCACTTAATTTGCAGTATAACCTTTGACTATTCTTTATTCCACGAATTATGTTTGAAATTTGCTCATCCCACTTTTCTATGTTAGGTAACCAACTCTAATTTATAGATATTATATTTTCTTTGACTTGTTGATTTTTGGGGCAGTACCCTTGTTACTCGTCCAAGAACGGGTCTTATCCAGAATCTGCTCTGACGTGCTCAAGACAATCCCACGAAATTTAGATTCATGGCGACCTTACTCTGTTAAAGCTGATAACTGAACCCAGAATGAAACTATGATCGTTACTATGTATTCCAGTTCTTTTTTCTAACGCCGCCATCTGAAAGAACAAATGACACATCTAATACTAAAACATGATAAGGAAAATTTAAGGAGATCTGCTGTCCATGCGTCTCAATTTCCCTCTGCAGATCAATTTGTTACTAATATTGTAGAGGACTTGCTTAAGAATACATCTAGCAAGCAAGCATGCTGATCTGTCTCTGTAAGGAAGGAAGTTTGAGTTGCTGATTGTTGTCTGTCCTATCATGCATACATTTCAACCGATCTATGGTAAATCTGATGTCTTTTAAACATTAACCAATAAAACACCCAACAAATCGTTCCATCTTCTGTAGTGAGACGACAATTCTGTTTCAAATCCGTGAAGAGCCCAATTCCAAGTACGCGTCGTTCCATATCAAGTCTTAAGATCCTGCCTATGTTCATACTTCCATGTAAAAGCTCTTTCTTAGCACTGATTGATTACTATATGAGTTATTGATCGTGCCATTTGTTGTTATTAAACGTTTTGGTCTTTGTTCTAAGCCGTCCAAAGCAGGGCATATGATACTAACCATGGATATTCATGGCCATGGTTGTGATCCCTGTGCCCAACAGGCTCTAAATGCTGATCTCGTGACAAGCATGCGTGCTCCTTCAATCTCCAAAGAGATCTGAGACCAGTGTTTGACGTGTCGAAATATCCATCTATGCAAACTGCTACAAAAGTTACCACGGGTAGCCATGAAAACTGATAATGTAGTGGAAAATGGTTCAACAAATTCTTGCAGCAGCATGGGTTGGAGCACTTAAACCTAGTACAACCAAGAGGTTTTGGTAGAATGCACTCGCCAATGAATAAACAGTAAAATGCTAAACTTCATCTCAGCTAACTTTTATTAACAACTGATTCGTTGATACTTCCGAGCAGAGTATCAAAACTTGTTTGTGGACTCGGGGCAGAATTCAGCTGAGTTGATGGAGGTTCTTATCTTTTCCTATCAGGCGAGTACTTGCCCATGCTAGCCTTAGTCCTTCTTGTGTCTGCATTTTGAGTTTTGACATTTGTGTTTATCTGTGCTGCATTTTTAAGATTCAGAGGGTTTTTTCTTTCTCTTATGGTTTGCCTCTTTCTTGAACCCTGCATATATTGGAATTTTGGGCAGCAAACTGCCCTTTTGGGAGGGTTTTTTTTTTTGTTTTTAAAAAAAAAAACTAAAACCATTGGAGATTCATTCAAAACATGAACACAAACGAAATTGTCAAATTGTGCATAGAAACAAAATAAACCACTTCTATTCTCGGAGCTAAGGTACATGAAGAATCTGTGAAGGAGTCAAAATTGTTTTAATAGAGACTTAAAATCGGCAATCGCAAACAGTATAAAATATTATGATACTTCTCTTTTAGTGACAAAGTCATCCACTTTTTTTAAACAAAATAAGATGCAAAAGAGGCACGTCTTTCCAACTTGCTGATCTTCTCAACACCGACGCTCTGGTGGCCAAAAAGAGTTAGCATAGTCATTGCCTTGTCTTAACGTGGCTTCACGTTCCATATTCTCCTTTCCCCCACATGAGTCTCCAGCATTCCTACTGTATCTGCATAACACTCCATTTTAGTTTTGTATTTCTGCTCACAGCACCGATTACAACTTTCGACTCACTGCGAATCTGCAATTGATTAAAACCCACGTTAATTTAGGTCGAAGGCCATGATCGAAGCCAGTATAGGAACTTGAAGTTGCAATAAACTGCACATTTGAATTCCTCCTAGTTACACTGGCTCCAGCATGACGGGTATTCCCACGAGAAGAATCCTCAAAACAAATCTGAAAACATCCTTAAGTGGAGGAAACACCCACTTCACAGGCAAAGATAGAATTTAGTTTGAACAATGTTCTTCTGCTGCTACATTTTTAAGTAAAGGCAGCCGCTCAACAGAACAGAAGGGGCTATGCTTAAGAGACTTAGAGCACTCAATCATTCTAGTTTTCAAGCAATGATTTCAGCCCTCTAATTAACATGTTTTCCTTTGATAATCGTGTTCATGTTTGATCAAATGAACTCCACTAGACTTGCAAAGGCAATAGTGATCAAACATGGGAGTCCACATTTTTTATTACCTAGACCAAGCCAAAACACCATGGCTTCATGAATGTTCGACATTAATGAAGTGGACAGCTGAAAGCTTGAATAAATCATTTCCCAATCAGGCTGCATTTTCACAAAATGAACAAATAAATGATAGGCTGATTCATCCTCCTTCTCAACCATTCGATATTATCTTTGGTTGGTAACTTCTTATGAGCCAGCTGAGATTATAAAAAACTTCCTTCTTGAGAGTACATTAGGAGTCCAAATCTTAACTTGCAGATGTGATCGTAAAGCGCTCATCATTTGAAGGAGCTTATAAATTTCATCTTTCTGGAATGAAAAATTCTTAAATCCCTCAAATAGCCCACTTACCATCCTCACTAAGGAGATCGACGTTATACAAGCACAATTGCCCTTCTCTAATAAAGGACAATTAGAAGGGAAGCTTTGGCACAACGGTAAAAGTTAATAGATGAAAATTGTCTCAGATGTGACACATCTATTTAGATGAACAATAGGAACATGGTTGCTAAGACAACCAATCTGCAACTAATTGTCTAACCGAGTTTCCATCCCCAGTTACCCATCTAAATCCATCTTGAAAATTCTCTCTACATTTAAGAATTTTCGTCCACATGGAAGAAGCACTTCCTGGCTTACTGAGGCTCAGAGATTATCCTTCATGCAAGCTTCACTTTGAAGGTTTTATTTGATTTGATAGGATCTCTTAGACCTAGACCCGTGAAGTTTACTCGCATGGAGAGGAGTTTTGTGGCCCAAAATTTGGCAACGTATTGTCAATCCACAACAAAAGTTTGCATAGATGCCTCTCAATGTGGGGAATTTATCCATGATGGCCCACTGCTGGAAAGTGGGCCCACCACAAACCCAACATAGTATGAGAAGTTTTTTCTTTGGGTATAATTGAAGAATTTCAAAGCAAATCATTCTCACACACCTAAAATTTAATTCCTAACTAAAGAGAAAAGTGGTGACTTGAATTTAGATGCCGATTAGTATACAAGCAAACTACTCTAGACATTTATTTGCCGGATTAATCCAGACTGAATCTCACCTTGCGCTCTGAGGAAATCCTTTTCCTTATATTATCACCATGAAAAAGCATAGACTCGTAGAGAGAGGGAGAGAGTTAGACAGTAATTTCATGCTTCGTGCTATAATGAAATCAGGGAGGTGAAAAGTTGCCTCTTGTTACATTAAGGTCATGGGTTCTAAGCATGAAAATAGTCTTGCAAAATACAAGATAAGGCCACGTAGCATTAACCCATGTGATTGCTCCTTCCCTTAGTCGGCATTCCCTTAGTCGGCATCTGTAGGAGTTTCATGCACCGAACTTCCTTTTTTACATTTAAAAAAAAAAAGAATAGAAGAAAAACAAAAAGATATCTTAATACTTACGCAAATATGGTGATATTAATTTGTCTCATGTTGTCTTGCCCCGCTCTTAGTAGTTGATAAGGTGGGGTAGGTCAGAGTTAGGTTATTTACAATCTGTCTTATCTCAGCTCACCTCCTCAGCCCATAAACCTTCCTCATTGACTAATCTTATGCCACCAACCGTTGGATCTTTATACAACTCTTTATCTCTTCTCGACCTTATGAGCCAAGCAATTTGCCACTGCATGTTGTGTGCAATTCGGTCATCCAATGGAGATGCTTTCCACGAGAAGTTTGGGCCCCACGTACAGATTTGCACATCAGCCGCCGATTGCATTTAACACTTCCGGTCCCACATCGCAAAATCCACTAGAAGGGGGCGTTCATTATAAAAGCAGGGGTTGGGAAAAATCTGCAGTGCATTAAAAACGGATCTAAAATGCCGGCCAATTTCTTGGAGACGGCCGTTTTAGTTAAGCAACTCACCTACCTCATAGCTAACCAGAATCCAGAAACCATCCACCCGGATCCAGATCTCTGCGCTCTGAAAATATCGACATGAAGGAGACAGAAATCCAGCGAGCTTCAAATAGACGAGCTATAGAGAAATCTTCATTTCACCCTTCCACCGAACTCCCTCATGAATTGATCTTTCTTCGAGCGCTTCAAAGGTAGATTTTTTTTATCTCCTTGTTATTCCAGATGGACCAAATCATGATCTCAAACTTCACTAGTATATCACATGATCAAATCCAGAACAGCTGCAAATGTTACTGTCGTCTTATTGAGAGTAACACTCTCTGCAACAGAAATTTTACTGTTTTATCTGGGTGGTCTGTTTTTCCGAAAAACAGAAGGAAATTTTCATCCCAAATTAAGTGTTCTTCGGTTGAACAAGGGTTGCAGCTAAAACCCAGGCCGAAACCCCAGCAAATTCTCGAAACCTCTCATGTAGAAACTCAGTCGAAAAGAACCCAGATCAAAACACACACTTCGGATCTCTGTAGCCAAATTGAGAAGCTGGTTTTCTTCAAAAGGTATGAAGAAGCCCTGGAGTTGTTTGAAATAGTTCAATGTGGGGATGAATATGTTGTTGGAACTAGTACATATGATTCACTTGTAGATGCTTGTATTGGATTGAAATCCATTAGAGGAGTCAAAAGGGTGTTTAATTACATGCTTGAAAGTGGGTTTGAACCTGATCAGTATATTAGGAACAGGATATTGTCGATGCATGTGAAATGTGGAATGATGTTTGATGCTCGTAGATTATTTGAAGAAATGCCTGAAAGAAACTTGGTTTCTTGGAATACTATTATTGGTGGGCTTGTTGATTCAGCAAATTATAAAGAGGCATTTCGGTTATTCTTGCTTATGTGGAAGGAGTTGTCTGATGCTGGAACCCGCACATTTGCTACTGTTATTCGTGCTATTGCTGGTCTGGGACTAGTTTCTGCTGGTAGAGAAGTGCATTCTTGTGTCGTGAAGATGGGAATAGATAAGGATACATTTGTGTCTTGTGCACTTATTGATATGTACAGCAAGTGTGGGAGCATAGATGACGCTCGGTGCGCTTTTGATGAGATGCCGGAGAAGACTGTTGTTGGATGGAACTCGATAATAGCTGCGTATGCACTTCATGGGTATAGTGAGGAGGCTCTGGATTTGTATTATGAAATGCAGAAATCAGGTGTGAAGATGGATCACTTCACTTATTCCATAATTGTTAGAATTTGTGCTCGATTAGCTTCATTGGAACATGCTAAGCAGGCTCATGCAGGTCTTATTCGTAATGGGTTTGGGTTTGATACAGTTGCTAACACTGCGTTGGTAGATCTTTATTGTAAATGGGGTAGAGTCGAAGATGCACAACATGTTTTTGATAAGATGCTGAGGAAGAATGTTATTTCTTGGAATGCCCTAATTGCTGGATATGGTAACCACGGCCAGGGTTATGAGGCCATCAAATTGTTCAAGATGATGGTTAATGAGGGAATGATTCCAAACCATGTGACATTTCTAGCTGTTCTATCTGCTTGTAGTTATTCAGGTTTATCAGATGAAGGATGGGAGATTTTTGAATCCATGAGTCGAGATCACAAGATAAAGCCACGGGCAATGCACTATGCTTGTATGATTGAGTTGTTAGGTCGAGAAGAGCTTTTGGATGAAGCATTTGCTCTGATAAGAGATGCTCCATTGGAGCCCACAGAGAACATGTGGGCGGCCTTGCTAACGGCTTGTAGAATTCACAGGAATTTGGAGCTTGGAAGATTTGCGGCAGAAAGGCTTTATGGAATGGGGCCTGAAAAGCTAAGTAATTATATTGTGCTTTTGAATATATATAACAGCTGCGGAAGGCAGGATGAAGCTGCAAAAGTTGTAGAATCCTTGAAAAAGAAGGGATTGAAATTGCTTCCTGCGTGTAGCTGGATCGAAATCAAGAAACAACCTCATGGGTTCAATTTTGGAGATAAATCGCATCCCCAAAGCAAAGAGATCTATGGAAGGTTAGATGATCTGATGAAGGAGATAGCTAAGCGTGGTTATGTTCCTGACCAGAAGTCTTTGCTTCCTGATGTGGGAGAACATGAAGAACGGATATTGTCTTACCACAGTGAAAAGTTGGCAATTGCTTTTGGGCTCATCAGCACTTCTGATTCAACCTCATTGCAAATAATTCAAGGTCATAGGATCTGTGGTGACTGCCATACAATAATTAAGTTAATAGCACTGACTACCAGTCGGGAAATAATCGTGAGGGATGCGAGCCGATTTCATCATTTCAAAAATGGGACTTGTTCTTGTGGAGATTACTGGTAACTGCAAATTCAGATTACAACATCTCACAGAACGAACTTGACCCAATTAGAGCACACTTTTGACAAACATTTGTACCATAGCTCTTGGCAAACAGCGTCTAACTATTTATGTATTACCAGTATTAATAAAAAAAAGGGTCTTTTCGATTAAACTTTGCAACTTTGTGTTTAGAGTTAACACAAATTTTTGCTTTTCTAATAATGCAATTGTACACAGGAATGCAGTCAATGATTCCTTTTGACTTAAAGAGGAATTTATTCCAATTGATCTGTCTGTTGTTTTAGCTCATACTAATTCAGATTCTTTTGGACCCGTCATCTTTTCTTTGGAGGTATTGGGGTCGCAAACATTCTTTGGAATTCTTATCTCCAGAACGTGTTCCTCATCAATATTCGCCTCTATACTTATCCAATTTGCATTCTCAGGCAGCTCCAGCCGCCTGACATATCCATATTCCCACCAGTGCCCGGTTCTCCAATCCTTCGCATCTGATTCTCGTTGTCTCCATTGCCCACTGATCTCCATCACCTTCCCATTGTCCACATATATTTGCACATCTTGGTTCTTTGAACCTGTTTCATCAAATTACGTGGTGTCAGTAAATGGTCTGAAACCTTGTTCTGATAGGAAACTTATCTGATCTGGGATACTGAATTATAATTTCTTCACCTGCAGCACTTCGGTAGTCCCTTCTATTATCCATTCTTTTACTTTTGGGTGGATAAAATAAGTATGGGTGAGCCTTCAAGTTCTCAGAGGAATAATAATCATATACACGATTCCTTGAACAGTAGCTTCGCTTGGAGATTGAGGGTAACTGCCTGAAACCTCTAGATGAGGTAACAAGCTCTATTTTCCTGTTCCTTTCTGTTATATGAAGTAACACTGGCAAATAAGGACTTCTATCTTTAAATCCCGCCCTCAGCCATGGTATCTGTTCATCTTCGGCCCGCCCCATGAAACCCCCATTTTTACTTACAGATCAAAATCTAAGACATATATGGCTATCTTGTATTTGACATATAGGCCTCAGTTACCAGAGATAAAAGCTGAGGTCACAATTACCTGGTAGTCCTGCTTTGAGCACATATTCTGTATCTGTTGTGAGCCAGTCCACACTAGTTCCACTGGATCCATGGAGGCCTGATAACAGAATCTCCGCCTCAAAGTCCCATAGAGGAAAGGCATCAGATGGATCGAAGAATTTCCCAAACAACAATGGGCTGAAGAATGATCCCTGACCGAAAACCTTGTGTAGATTGTTCCCCGCTCGTGAAAGAAATGAATCAAATACATCTTCCCTAAGAGAGACAGACCATTTCTGAGGTGTTCGATCTTCTGATCGAACTTCTAGCACTTGCCGGCATGACATTTGGAATTCTCTCAAAGAAACCTTGACGTTTGTGCCTCTCATATAGGTGAGCTTGGCCTTTTTGTAAAGCACTGGACAGATTCCCCTGGAATTTTTAGAGGATTGGAAAAGCTAGGAGAATATTTCTTTTCTAGAGCTTTCCCTTGGTGAAGGTGAATGTATGGCCATGCGATTGGACGTCCAATCGCCTTAGGAGCATATTCCACTTGGCAACGAGGATGGTGGACACATGGCATTTGAATCCTATATGGCATCACCTGAAGGGCTTTCACAATATGGCATCTATGGGTATCATCTATGTCATGTCTTCAGCCGTACCGATGATGTTCTGGTAACTTAAGGATGTGCATGAGCAGGATGATCAATACACTGGGAGCTTTCCGGAGTAGGCCATGGTATTAAGTTTCCTTCAACTACTCTTAACCTATCATCCTTTACTCTTTATGCAAGCTATAAAGCACTTGCTTACATTATTGGAGATGTGCAAAAGCTTTTGACTTTTACAACCATTGCAATCGTAATCTCTTTAAACAGTGTTAATAATCCTATAAACGTAGCCATTTTATATTGGCCAGTGAACAGATTCCTACTTTAAAGAATTGAGTGAAGATATTAATTGAACAGTGCAGAAACATATCATTGAGGTTTATGACAACAAGGACGTTTTCTGCTAGAGCTGGTGCCTACTATTCTAACACTAGGTAATCTTGAGGAAAGAGATGGTTTCCACTGGTGTTCCATATGATCGAGGGAGGATGCAAGTTGAGCACCTGAAGGTGATCAGTTTCTTGAAGCATACTGCTATGCCAGTCCAAAACAGCCTACGATGACATGATGAACAGAGAATGCAAGGTATTTGTACCCTTTAAAGAGTCTAAAGCTTTCTACAAAAACACAAAAGCATCATACATTCACAACAAATATGTCAAATTGGCAAAGATAGCCTCGTATCTTCTAATGGATGGAAGCTTCAACAGCATCAATTCCTACCCAGTACAAGCTTCACTAAGCATCAGTATGCTAACTAAAATGCCACTAAGCTCTGCACATGGCAGCAACCAAAATTTGTTCTTCATTGTAATAAAGTGCCCCTAATATGCTCAGTGCTTTCATGAGACATGGGCAAGATGCAAATTCATATTTCATTCATTGTATGGGCAAGTCAATGAAGTCATCGACGAAATGCCAAACACCCTTTCGGAAGTGATCCCACTAGCCTTTCACACTCGATAACAGTTCTTTCGGTCCTTTTTACTGGGAAAAGGACCCAGAGGACCCAGATGATGAAAGCTTTCCCTATGTCTCGGTCTATATCTCTCCTTTTCCTTAACGTTTGTCTCTCTTGCTACTTTTCTTGTGCTTATCCCACCGCCAGTGCTCTCCTTTACCACCTTTGCTGTTTTCTGATAATTAGACAACAGCTACTTTTCTCAACTTGAAATGGACCAAACTACCATTCCCGAAGCCAATAGTCCCGTCGGTTTGTATCATCCTACAATCTGATTAGTCTAGCCCTGCTCCAACAAGTGTTTGGTCCTGTTTACTTAATTTGTTCGGGTGTACATCAATTGCTAGGACTTGCAAAAGTCATTTTTAATTCTTCCAAAAGTTGACACGCTAAAATTCCTCAAAAAGTTGGCGCACAGCATTTTACTGTATCCGGACACCTAAACATCCAGGTACACCTCATTTCCTCACGAGATGTTAGCCGAGATGGAATTGAACTCTATGTAAGCTCCACTGTCCTTGAATTCGCCGGCACGTAACATTCATCATATGATGGAACATAGAATTTTGTTAATTGTTTCGACAACAGATTTTCAATCGGTTTCATTGTCACGTCGACTGAATTGGATTCCAGAGCAGCAGCCCCTGCAGATACATTCCCATTCCCTGGGGCTGGGACAATTTAAGACCTCCTGGTAGGATTTTTAAATCCTTCGTTTTATGCAGAGGACATTATTTTTCTTGGCCACAATTGTAGCAGACAACTGGGCATCTCCCCGAGTACACTTGGTTGCAGGTTCGAATCACTGGTTTCTCCCTTGGCTGGAGATTAGATTTAGGAGAGTGCATGAGTCTGATTTGCTTTATAATTCTTTGACTGTACCATGCAAAAATAATAATAATAAATGTCCTAGGAACTTACAAGAGCATGGAGGATCAGCAAAGAGTAGTTAAGAACAACCACGTACTGAAAGTTCTTTACTTGAATTCAGACCCTTTTTTTTTTTCTTCTAACTTTCAGATCCTGGAAGGAATGAAATAAGAAATGTACAAAGACCATCAATCAACTCTACATGACATAACCGATTATCGATAGAGTCTGACATGAGCAGCTCTTGAAGGCAACTCAGCTGAAGGTCCGCTGTTCAAACAAGCATACGAATAAGAGTAAAACATAGTTTTATGCCAGAAGCTACTCTCATGAATCACATATTGAGAAACATGCAAGACAAGCTATACACAGCACCTACGAGTTAAACATAAAATTGGGTCACTTGTGAGAAAAATTAGTTACCATAGTATTTGATCTCCGCTTTTTTAGCTCCCGTGTTCTAGCTTTATTTGGACCTGAGTTTGGTGATAAATACATCTTCTGCATTGCAGAAATCAAAGATACTGAGGAGACCCAACATGCACCCACAAGTTTGGAAGTAGAAGCCGTAGATGCAAGGCAGTTTGAAGTGGCAAAGCAACATGAAACCTACCTTTTCTTTTGCTGAAAGCGATTGCTTCTCTTCTTGCTTAGGTTAAAAATCGAAAACATCATGGAGGAAGGTATTGCCCTGCATACCATGAAGATGAAATTTGAGATTTCTACTTCCACAACGTTTTGTTATACAAGAATGGAAACATCGCCAAGGATGTGGACACTTACCAACATGAGGGCTTGGAATCCACCACCAAGAAATCTCGTGAACATGTTCACCTAAGAGATCTCAGATCAGTTTGTGTGAAGTTCCAATGACAGTGAATGTCGAAGAAAATAAAATAGAAGTAAACATCATGAGAGAGGAAGAACTCACTGGCGTAGACTGCCCCTGTGGAAATCCTCAACTATTAGAACTTTAACCCTGGAACGTTAGGCCTAACACCATTCTGGATAAGAAGAAACTTCAAAATAAGCTTAAATATTTCTCAAAGCAATGAAACCAAAATGTCCTGTCTTTACAAGCAGCATAGCTACTAACCACCAGAAAAGAAATCAGTTCATCTATTGACTCAACCTTTCTGTCCTATTCCTTTACGTATCGATAGAATTTTATGGTCATTATACAATATAAGATCTACCAAAGCAATCATGGATGGATATGAATAGAGCAAGAAAAAGCAGAAGCCCCTATAAGGTTTATATTTCTCAGAAGGCCATTTAGATGACAATGCTCAAATCATGATGATAAAAGAACTTGACATATTACCAACCTCTATGTACTCCTAGATGTCGCAGACAAGACTGAGTTGAGAAGTTCGTTCGTTCCTGGATGTGCCCTTCCTACTAGCTTCAACAGAGAAGTTCTCCTTCTCGCCAATAAGTTCTTCATAATCACTTTTGTAATGAAGCTTTCATCTAAATTAGGTGATAAGGGTTCGTCAGAATCCAATCTAAAAGCATCTGAACTTGAAGACTCAAAAATAACGAGAATGTCTTCTCCAGTGGCTAAAAAGACAGATCGATCCTCCAATTTTAGAAGCTGAAGCAAAGAAGGAAAAATGCTGCAATGAAAGAGATGAAGAGACTCCACATAAGACGACACCAAGCTGCAGCGGAGCATAGTAATAAGTATGACACCTATAGGGATTCATTTAGACTTACTATTCTAATTGATGGTAACACACTTCTGTAACTTCGACCAATCCCCAAGGTCTGAGCAGCTAATTGGATTTCAGAATCAGACTCTTTCGCTACAATAGAAACACATTGGTGAAGAATTGTCTCGTCCGTGCATTGGAAAAATGATGTTAATGCAATTGTTATGCAGAATGGCCTCACAGCGATCAAATCAGCAAGTAGAACTCAAACACTCAGGTCTTACTTGCTACTTGCAAAGTCATGTAGGATTTTGTTTGTGAGTGGCTTCACTATGGTACTCAGTCCATTTCCCGGGTCGAGGACCTCGTCAAGTGCACAGAAAATACTTAGCACAAAGAATGGTATGACATAAAAATGCACCATCTTACGGGTTTTCATGTGAAACATATGTAAGCGTTTTGAGTTTCGGTACTATTCTGTTGATCCTAACCATCCCATGTTTTGTTACAGATGACCAGCAAGAATTTTCAATCTCATCCGACAATGTGGAACCCTTTGGCGCATGGCCTGTCTAATCTAAGACGGACCCATAAGATGATTGGTTTAGTTGAAAGGAAAACCAGGCCCCACTTCTGAATCTTCTGCTGAGAGTAGATGAGATTCATGCTAGATACTCGTGATTACAAAAGAAAATGCAAATTCCAAGCATTCTGCTTGCCAGAGATCAATGGCAGGCTCACCAGGTGAACGGTTGGCGTGGTGGGCTCCACTTCATCTGTCAACACAACCGTTAAAACAAAAAAGACATCGATCTAAAGGTTAGGATTATCTAATCCGTGTGCCATATTAAAGGTTCTAAATGTACGGGTACTGACTTTGGTAGTCCAAAGCCCAGAATATCATCCTCTGTCGTTACGTTATTCAGCAGGTTCATAATCATCTCTCAAAGAAAATAGAGCTAAAAGTCCAAGCAATAAATTCCAACTCTTATTTCTACCTCTTTTCATAAAGCAAATCCACATAATCTTCGAGATCAGAGGCAGTCCCTCCGCTAAGTTCCTCAGGCGTCTCCTGTTCCAAAGATCCCACAGTCGAAACTGTGCTCAATGTTTCATGCATCGTCACCGTCGCTGTCCACCTCTTCCCAAACTTGCTTTGGAAGAAGAAGAAGAAAAGCAGTGTTGAGTAGAAGCTCACGATTTCCCATTGCTGCAAGCATCTTCTTACTGTAGACGTGACCGCCCGATATTGCTTTCCCTTGATATGAGAAAATACAGACTGAAATGAAAAACCAAACAAATAACCCAGTTGCAGATTCAGCGGGAAAAGAGAATTTTGGGTAGTAAATCCATGCCAATATGCACATGGGAAAGCCAACAGCAAGAGTTTTGCAGATGTCTAACAAATGCTTGAATTTCCATGGGAGTAAAGAAAGAAAGAATTCTGATGTCTTTCAAGACTCACAAATCATCTGGCGGCAGGGAGAAATAAGTGCTATATTTGAAGAAAACACTTGCCAAAGGTGGCGAAATCAACAGGCAACGTGTTGGGGATTTACAGTACCCACCCAAGATCAAGCACAAACAAACACTCAAATTTTACGTGATTCAGCCAATATACCTACGTCCACGAATATGCAGAGCAATTTCACTATAAAATGAGATGATACATGGGAAGAATTACAAGGAGCATTTACAAGAAGAGAAGACAGGAAATGTGTTGTGATGTTCTTGATCGATCTTTAGCTCCTCCCTATTTATAAGGTTTTCATAGCTTAATTTTCAACAAATTGTTCACAAAAGTCTTAGGCGGTGGCCGACGACAGCGGCCGACAGTGGCACCTGAAAAATGGGATTGGACCAACAAATCTCCTCCTCCAAGCCCATTAACTGAAGGAGGTTTTCTTCATGTATGGACTTCTAGTCCTTGCCAATTCCCTGAAAATCTCAAACTTACTCCGAGGTAATGCTTTTGTCATCATATATAAATTATTATCGTCAGTATGAATCTTCTCGAGCTTCAGCGACTTTGAGTTCAAAATATCACGTATCCAAAGATACTGAACATCAATATACTTTGACCTTCCATGAAAGGTAGAATTTTTGTTAAGGTATATAGCACTTCGACTATCACAAAATAACGCATACCTCTTCTGCATAAAGCTAAGTTCGTTCACGAACTTCTACATCCACAATAACTCTTTGCATGCTTTTGTTACAACAATAAACTCAGCCTCCATCGTAGACAAAGCAACACACTTTTGTAACTTCGATTATCATGACACTGCTCCTCCTACAAAAGTAATTAAGTAACCTGAAGTAAACTTCCGTGTCAATATCATCAGTTATATCCGAATCAGCGTAGCCCTCAAGCACGGGCTTGCCAGTGTCAAATCCCAAACACAACTTAAAGTACCTCGTAGATATCTCAATATCCACTTCACTAGATTCCAATGCTCTTTTCCTGGATTTGATAGAAAATAACTCACTGTACCAACTGCATATGCAATATTTAGTCTGGTGCATACCACAGCATACATAAGACTATCAACAGTTGAAGCATAAGAACATCTTGCATGTATTCTTTCTCAGCATCACTCATTGGAACCTGATCTTATTAAGCTTAAAGTGAGTAGTAAAAGGCATACTAACCACTTTAGCTTTATCCATGTAAAATTGTTGAAGTACCTTTTTTATGTACTTCTCCTGAGACAGCCATAACTGCTTATTTCTCCTATCATAAACTATAGAAATCCCAAAAATCTATCTCGCAAGACCCAAGTCTTTCATAGCAAAGACTTTATTCAACTACTTCTTTAGCTGACTGATCCTTAAAGAGCTGCTTCCAACAATAAGCATATCGTTAACATAGAGTAGTAAGATAACAAAAGCATCCTCTGAGAATCTCTGCACAAACACACAGTAATCTAAAGTAGTCTTTCTATAACTCTATTGGGCCATGACCTGCTCGAACTTCTTGTACCACTGTCTATGAGCCTATTTCAAGCCATATAGACTCTTCTTCAGCTTACAGACGTACTTCTCCTTACCTTTAGCAACAAAACCTTCTGGCTACTCCATATATATCTCCTTCTTGAAGTCACCATAGAGGAATGATGTCTTCACATCCATCTGCTCAACCTTCATATCAAGGTTTACGACCAAACCCAATACAACTTGGATTGAAGACATTTTGACCACAGGAGAAAATATCTCCTCGAAATTAATACCTTTTCTTTTACCAAAGCCTTTCACCACAAGTCTAGCTTTGTATCATGCTTGTAAAGTGTCACCCTCCTACTTCACCCTTTTAAATCCACTGATTCTTCAAAGCTTGCCTACCCTTAAGCAATTTTACCAGCTCAAAAGTATGGTTGTCTTGCAAGGATTTCATCTCATCCTTCATAGCTGCAATCCACTTTGCATTCTCTTCACTTTCAGCTACCTCTATATAGCTCTCAGGCTCTCCCCCATCAGTGAGGAGCATGTGCTCATCTGGTGAATACCCAGTGGAGGGTTGACGATCTCTTGAACTCTGTCTCAATGAAACTGCTGGCTCCTCAGTAGGAACCTCCTACTGAACATCATTAGCCTTTGACGAAACATCCATGTCTTCAGCAGCTTCATGCTCACCCTCGGCCTGATCATCTTGAACATCAACTGTCGCACCACCATGGTCATTGGTGCCATCTACACTTGGCGTATGTGAAATAAGAACTATATCCAAATCGGTCAGAGTATCAGAACTCTGAGTTTCTGATCCTTCAGCTTTGTCAATGTGTTTAATGGTTTGGTCTTCCATAAAGATCACGTCATGGCTTCTAACCAGCTTCTTTGCAATATGATCATATAGCCTGTAGCCAAACTCATCCTGCCCGTAACCAATGAAAATACATTGTTTGGTCTTGACATCTAGTTTAGACCTCTCATCTTTGGGTATATGTATAAACGCCTTCCTCCCAAATACTTGCAAGTGATCATAAGAGACATTTTTTCCATACCATAGCTTATCAGGAACATCTGCATTCAAGGCAACAATTGGAGACAGGTTAATAACATAAGCTGTTGTGTATGTCGCCTCACCCCAGAAGGAACCGGGCAGCTTAGCTTCAGAAAGCAAGCATCTGACCCTCTCCATCAATGTCCTGTTCATCCTCTCTGCTAAACCATTTAGCTGAGGAGTCTTCGGAGGAGTCGTTTGATGTCTGAACCCCTACTGCTTACAATAAGCATCGAATGGTCCACAATACTCACCACCATTGTCTGTGTGAATACATTTCAGCTTCTTCCCTGTTTGACGCTCAACAAAAGCTTGAAACTCTTTAAACTTGTCAAGCACTTGATCCTTAGATTTCAAAACATAGACCCAGAGTTTTCTGGAATAATCATCAATAAAGGTGACAAAATATAATGCACCACCAAGTGTTCGTAGCTTCATAGGACCACATACATATGAATATACCAATTTAAGTACGTCTGGCTTCCTGAAGAAGGATGGCTTTTGAAGGAAACTCATTGCTGCTTCCCAGTAAGACAGTGAGCATACTTGCTCAACTTTGCAGCTTTGAGCCCTAAAAGCAAATTCTTTTTATCTAGACAACTTAGTCCTTTCTCACTCACGTGACTGAGTCACCTGTGCCACAACTCTGAAGAACCAGCAACATTAACTGTGTTCACAGAGTTAATAGGAATCAAAGCTTGCATCACATACAAGCTAGATGATTTCTTCCCTCTAGCAACTACAAGTGCTTCCTTATAGAGCTTCCATTGGCCATTGCAAAAGGTACTACAATACCCATCATCATCATCATCATCATCATCATCAAGCTTTCTGGCTGATATTAAGTTCAACCAGATATCTAGTACATGTCGAACTTCCTTGAGAATCAACCTCGTCCTATTGTTGGTGTCCAAACTGACGGATCCAATACCAACAACTTTTGACAACCCGTCGTTACTCATCTTCAACTCTCCAAAGTCACCAAGAGTGTACAAGGTGAAAAACTCCCTTCTAAAGGTAACATAAAAAGAAGCACTGCTGTCAATAACCCATCTAATTTCACTGGAGGCTAGGTTGATCTCATTTTCATCACAGACCACAATAAGGCCTGAAGTACTGGTGGCCACACGATCATTCCCATCATCATTTCTTCTTTCCTACTTAGCATTTGCTGTCTTGTTCTTAACTTTTCACTTATAACACTTCTTTTTTATGTGACCCTTCTTGCCACAATAATTGCACTCCAAATTCTTGTATCTAGACTTAGATTTACTCCCGCCCTTATTATTCTTCTTCTGACCTTTGATCATGCTTCTCCCCCTATTTTCTGAGATCAAAATCTCATATTGTGATGTGGTGGCAACTTGAGCTCGTCACCTTATTTCTTCATTTAGAACTGTGCTTCCGGCAGATTCTCATGTCAGAGCGCCACTTGGAGCAGAATTGGCTAGAGAAACACTAAAATTTTTCGATGAGTCAGGCAAAGTATTTAAAAGCCATAAACCTATGATATCATCGTCAAACCTAATGCCAACGACGAATAATTGTTGAAAGTATCCGATCAACTCTTTCAAGTGGTTGTAAATAGAACTCCCTTCCTTATATCTCAGGTGTATCTCTTAATTAAGTAGGAATAACTTATTATTCTCAGTTCTCAATGCATACAAGTTTTCTAATTTGATCCATAGAGTTCTAGCATATGTTTCATTTTGAATATAATTCAAAACATTATCTTCTACCCACTATTGAATGAAACCACATACATGTTCATGTTCAAAAGCCCACTCATCTTCGGACTTATCCTCTGATTTTTTAGTAGCAAAGATAGGTAGATATAATTTCTTCACAAAAAGAAGATCTTTTATCTTTCCCTTCCACTTGTGATAGTTAGTACCATTTAAGCAAATCATTTTGCTCATGTTTGCCTCCATAGCTAAAGATAGAGTACTTATAGCAATTTCAAGAGAGAATCTCGCAAATTTGAGAACGCCACTGCATCTGGAATGCTTGATACAGTCAAGAACCAATCTATCCCTCTCAAAAACCAGTAAAAAATAAGCCTGCTTAAGCCTGATCACTGTTGCAACTCGTCACTATTACAACTCTGCTGCTGTTGAACTAGAATTGTTGCAACTTTGCTACTACTGCAACGCGTAGTGTTTCAAATCTGTACTGTGCAATACGCTACTATTTGCACTCTTACTGTTACAACTCTACACTATTGTAACTCGTACCTGTTGAAACTCGGACTATTGTAACCCGCCTCTAAGCACTGTGAAAACTCAATACTATAGCAAATCACTATAGCTGACAGTAATGATGACGATTTTACTGTAGCAGAATGATGACATGATTTTTTACTGTAGCAGAATAATTATGGTTTACTGTAGCAGAATAATGATGTTTTCACTGTAGTTGACTGTAGCAGAAATAGTTTTCTTCTCCCTCTCACCTGCTGATGTTGCAACTCCATTTTCTGCCTTTATTTTACGGCAGATCCTTGCTCTGATACTACTTGTTGGGGATTTACAGTCCTGCCCAAGATCAAGCACACACAAACACTCAAATTTTACGTGGTTCAGCCAATATGCCTGTGTCTACAAAGATGCAGAGCAATTTCACTATAAAATGAATTGATATACAGGAAGAATTATATAGGGTATTTACAAGAAGAGAAGATAGGGAATGGGTTATGATGTTCTTGATCGATCTTTAGCTCCTCCCTATTTATAGGGTTTTCAGAGCTTAATTTTCAACAAATTGTTCACAAAAGTCTTAAGCGATGGCTGACGGCAACAGCCGTCACAGTTGACGTCGGTGGTCGACGGCGGCACTCTCATAGTTGACGTTGGTGGCCAACGGCGGCACACGCCACAGTTGACGTCGGTGTCAGTGGCGGCTGAAAAATGGGACTGGACCAACACAACAAACGGTAATAACATTCTCTATACGGTAGAGGGGTGTAGTAGAAGGGGCTTTGTTTTGTGCCTGTAGAATCTAGGCAAACGTTGTTAACAGGGAGACACGTTGAACTGAACGTAAAAATACATGTGGTCGTGGTTCGTACCCCTTCGCAATAAGTCAGATGGAGCACAATTTGGCCGACTTAACCGTGATCCTAGTGCTTTTATCCCAACCTTGACTTTAATCTAACTTAGGAGTAATAGTTTTCTTATCTTAATAGTATTTGGGGTTAAAAAAAAAAAAACTGTTGTTTTTAGTCTTACAAATAAATTGTGTGGCTTAATTTGCATTGAGTCTCTAATTGATCTTCACGCTTATAAATTTAATTTTTATAATTAAAAATTAATTAATGCCAATTACCAAGTAATTATTTGTGAATAATTTTCACATCATATGAAATATGCAAGTGGCATATAATATAATCTAAATGATTCATTCTGTAGATGTAAGAAAAAATAAAAGAAAGTTGATATTCCTACCTCGCTTTAGTACTAATACCAAACCCTATTGTGGGATTTTAAGGTGAATGTATATGTATGGTCCACTCTTTTGATTAATTAAACCATTCGTCCTAAGTAGATTGTTATAGATGGCCATATCTCAAAAGTCACATATTTTAAACAACTCAAACATTGATGTTTTAGTTGTTTTTAATAGCTTTAAATTTTCTATTGTTGATTTTAGAACTCAAAAAAAGAAATAGTATAATCATCCAATGTATTCAATTTTTGGGTAAGACCTCATCTATTGCAAAACAACTAAGACAAACTATCAAAATTATCATGAAAGTGGGACCTTTAGATAAAAGTATGATAAAACTAAAAAAAAGAAGCTATGGCATTAGTCCTAAAGAAGCACGAGAATGTTAGGTTCCTAAAAAGGTTATACCTAACTTAGCATCAAATGCCAAATTTTATTTATCAATAGAATTTCTGGTTGTTGTATTTAATTAGCTAAAAGTGACAAGTAAGTTAAAAATAGATGTAAAAAGTTCCTATTTCTTAATCACCAAAATGCTCTTGTACTTATAGTTTTAGAATAATATACGCAAGCAATGTGTCCCCATAAGAGTTGGGGCTTTTTAGGTGTGCAAAGAAGTCAGATGCCTCATTTTATGAAAAATGAAAATTTCTTTTGGAAGCTCTAAATTGTCATCTTATTCTGAATAGCTTAGATAGGTTGGAGATTGAAACTACTATTGGATACTTAAAACTTATTTTATATATTTTTAAAATTGCAGCCAACAATTTTTTTAAATTATTTTTCAAAGGCCAAAACAAGCAGTTAGGGTTATCCAAATGCATCGATTTTTCATGAGTTTTCTATTTTTGGAACACCAAACAAGATCATGACTTAAATCTTATAAAAGAAATTATCTTCCATCAAAAAATGAGATGTCAACCTTTTTACGTGCTTTTGAGTACCAACTCTTACTGACACTCCAACATATAAATGCATACAAAAATGTTCAGGGACTCCTAATTCTTTTAGTCACCAACCTTAGCCCAACCTTAACATAAATTTAGGTCATATTTTTTTACCCTAACCTTACTAGGGCCACAAATTTCTTGCCTGTAACCTGACCCTTATGAGTTAATTATGGTTGGGTACCCTAATTGGACCAACCTTTTATCATCCCTTAGTCCCCTCTGTAGTTAATTTTACCTTTGATATGATAATCCGAGGCCTCTCATTCTTGGAGCATTGTTGTGGTTCCAACTTCCAACAACAAATGTGAATGGTAGATTTTATGGGACTATTTCTTGGGGATGGATATCGATTTGGTGAGAGACCAAAACCATTTGTCACATGTTAATGTTTAGAGGTTCAATGGCATCTATATGTTCTACACAACTTAAGTCAGAATTGTAGATCCAACCATGTGTGCATTTGTAGCAGTTTTCTAGAACTTCAATTTTCTTTATAAGGGCAACGAGAGAATTCTGTGATGCATCTTATTATTAAAGGGTGACAAATGTAGGTGGGTCTGTTCATGAGGTGATTACAAACATCCATCTAATCTAATTGCACTTTTGATCTAGTGGATCATGCCAATCAATTCACATAGTTATAGATAAATCCCATCACTAAAAAATGATTTTATTGGCTTGATTAAAGCCCGCATTACCGAGGGCATAAAATTTGGGAGCACTTATTGGAAAAGCAAGTTTGAGGCTTTGAGCTCATTATGGATTTAAGTAATATACATAGCAAGATAAGGTACAACAACCTAAATAATTGACATTTCTTAACTGGGTCCCACATTAGTGGGATCAACAAAAAGGCACTAAAATTCATTATATCATTCCTACACAAGATGATCTTCATTGTTAATATAAGTAAGCACCTCTATGTAAAGCCATCTACTGCAGTTGGTCCCAAACAACAAGCTATATGTCCTTGTTACACTTTGTTGGAGGTTTGAGATGGCACTTTTCCTTTATTGGTAGATTTTAAGTAGAATTAAAAATTAAGATATAGTTTTTAGGTACTTTGCTTTATAACTCTTTCCCATAAGAGAGAAAAAGGATGATAAACTTTAGTCCTTAGAACTATTTACTTATGACACTTTAGTCCATAAAGTTAAAAAAACAATTTAGTCCCTAGAACTATTGGTTTGGGTTGCTCTTTACTCCTTCTATTTACTTTCCATCAACAAAACTAATGATTCGGTCCCACAGGCAATAGTTTAATCACAAAAGTAAATTGTTTTTCTAAAACTTTAAGGATTTATAAATGAATAGTTCCAAGGACTAAGGTGCACTTTTATATTTTCTAAGAAAATAATAAATTATTGTTTGTGGAGTCCAACTGTTAGTTTCACTAATTGAAACTTAATAGAAGGATTAAATGCAACCTAAACTAATAGTTTCATGAACTAAATTATTTTTCTGGAACTTTGAGGACTAAAGTGTCATAAATGAATGGTTTTAGAGACTAAAATGTACTTTTCTATAAATAAATAAATAAGCCAAAAAAAAGAAGAAGGCTAAGCACCATGTCCTGATTTCTCTCCTCTGTAGAAAGCAAAGACATGCTTTCCAACCAGTCAACCTTCCTTCCTTTCTCTCTTGAAAATTCTTTGACCTGGAGTCAAAACATGTAAAGGGTCAAACTTAGATTTCAAGGACTGGAATCTCTCCCATTCTTCTCCAAAGTGAATTCTCCATTCTCTCTCCTCATTGTAGCAAGGCATATACAGCTTTGCTCCCATGCCCTCTCCACCATCTATTATCTTTATGTATCTCCCTTCCTTCTCATCGATATAGGAACTGCCTTCCATTTCTTTGGCCGACCTTGTAACATTGACTACAGCTTCATCTTGGGGATCACTTGGTTGAATGCTCGCTTTTGATGTAGCTATTTCTATGATTTTCTGGTTTTGTTGAAGAAGGGTCCGCACACATGAAATTCCATAGTTGCACGATGGAGTTGCTGATCGAAGCACACTAACAACATAGAAGATGTCATCCCCCATATCATTTGTTGGCAATATAGTTGACATCTTGAGGTCCCATCTGAATCATCAAGTGTTTTAATTATTAGTATATTCAAGCATATAAAGTTTCTTTCTTGTTTTGAACCAACCTACTGAGAGAGAGAGAGAGAGAGAGAGAGAGAGAGAGAGAGAGAGAGAGAGAGAGAGAGAGAGAGAGAGAGAGAGAGAGAGAGAGAGAGAGAGAGAGAGAGAGAGAGAGAGAGAGAGAGAGAGAGAGAGAGAGAGAGAGAGAGAGTTTTGACAGTGGCCTACTTGTGTCTTAGTAGTGGGTAGATAAGTATTGGCCCATCAGTTGGGGTTGCTGAGAGTGTATCAAGGAGGAGGTCTTTGAATTCTTTGATATGAGACCTAGGTAGAAATACATTTAACCATGGGTGTGGCACCTCCCAGAGTCCTTTACTTCGAAGTTTTTGCTCCTCTACTCTCACACGATTGAGAAAATCGAAGTACCGAATGTTGAGAGTACGCAACTTCGATGGCATGAAACTTAATTGGGACAGCAATTGTTCCAAAGTCTGCAAAGCAATTTTCGATGTTATGAGCTTCCTTGAGGCATGAAATGGTCCAAAAAAGGAAAGATTAAGTACTTAACTAGTTCTGATCATTGTAGTTACATGCTTATCCTTCTAGACTAAGTAGCTCAAAGGCAAACAACAAAATCTAGATGCTTATCGATGCCCCTTTTCATACTTGTCACATGAGTAAGATAAAAGTTAGAAATTGGCATAAATGATAATTACTAAAGAACTGTTGCATGCAAATTAATTTACCTGTTGAACTCCTTGTTCCTCATAGTAATAAATTGCCATTTCAATGGAGTAGAGAGTCATCGTTCTTCTTTCATCTCGGTCTGAGTTTAAGCTTAAATGGGACATCATGCCAGTTGGAGCCCGTTCTATATTGTCAACACTTACCCTTAGAAAACCTTCCACATAATCAACCTCCTTGACTGAAATTAGAAGTTCCTCATCTCTAAGAAATTTATCAAAATCATCGTAAAATAGTCTGACCCATTTGACCTTCACACAGAAAACACAAAGTTCTGTGTCATGTAATTGCTCATTTCTACGAAAACATACATTCATAATGAGAAATCAAATTAGCTTATACAGTAATGTTTTATGGATCACTTAATCACAAAAATAAGGTCAGGTTTGGATACCCACCATTCGAGGGGCGATCTCTAGTATGATTCTAGCTCTTGTTATAATCCCAAACTGTCCTAATCCTCCTAAAACACCATAGAACAGCTCCGAATTTTCCACCTTCGAGCAAGTTACGTGCTCCCCTCTTCCTGCAACTATGGAGTTCAAAACCAAAGTGGAAACAACTTTTCTAAGCTAATCCCAAAAATTACTTGCTAATTACCTGTTACTACATCCAATTCAAGAACATTACATATCTGAGGCCCATACTTGAATGCTTGCCCACCGATACCACCAACTGAAAGTGTCCCGCCAACACTAAGATATAAATAATCGGTCCAAGATCTAGGGGAAAGAGAATGCTTCAAAGTCTCTTCGAAAACATCCACCCAAAGAGCACCACCATCTACATCAACAAAAAAGTGGTTTCTTCCATCGGCACCCACTTCAACATTTCCAATTCTAATTGACCGCCGCAAGCTCGTCATATCGATCACAATTCCATCGAGTGCTTGTGCTTGGCCATAGGTAGAATGACCTGCACCTCTAGCAGCCACTGTGATATTATTGTACCTTGAAGAAGAATATATGGAGCCTAGTAAAAGAGAAATGTCTTGTGGAGTATTTGGCTTGAGAACTGCATAAGGGTAGTTCTCAACAATTCTACCGTAGTCTAAGACTTCAGAGAGCGTAGGAGTTTGGAGTTGTAAAGAGCTTATATCCATGGATGTCTTGAAGAGGATGAAGAATAAGAAAGCGAGAGTAGGAGGAGAACTTTGACACAGAAAGAAAAAGATAGAAACCATGGTGGATTAAGGAAGGAATATAAACCACAAACAATGTGAAGGACTTTTATAGATGAAGAAGGCACTAGGGTAGATGAGCATACGGTTGTAACCTTCCCCACTGAGCAGCCCTAAATTTAGTATTTAGATGTATGGTATGAATGGAACACTTTATTGTTGTCCTAAATGGAAAGTGATGATTTTTCAGAATTTCAGGGCCACCAGATACTCTCTGTTCATTCTCTTTTAGAGCTCTACACAGTTGCATGAACTTTTGATAGAAAAAAGGGACATCTTTTATGGTGCTTCATTTTCCGCGTAGTTGAAAAAGGACAATAGGCCCGCGTAGTTGAAAAAGGACAATAGGCCCATTGTTAGTGATCATAACCGTTCATCTTCTAGACTACATTTTTATATCTCATTCAGTAATGAAGATGAACGGTAGATCACCAACCATCCAGGTTCCCCGTGTAACTCCTTTTGCTTATACTTCACAGGCAGACACCACATAATTTCTGTAGAACGGAAAAGATTTGGATGAGTCTTGAGTGTTGAGTGCAAGTTGGCCATTTGCACGAAGCTATTAGACAATTCGTAAAAGGTGGATGATACTGTGATTCTTACTAGATCGTAATTGGGCCCACGTACAGGATGTCATCATGATCGGTATCTTTCAGTATTGGGTCCACCTTAGTGATATCATAGTTTAAAATGAATGTGATGGTGAATCCTGACCATTGGCCTGCAAATTGATGAGAGAGAAAATAGCATATATACGTTCTTAAGCAGTGCTTCAATTGGATGGCGGGGATTGTCAAGATGGAATCATTTTCGGCTGGGGATTTGCGTATCCATGGTAGGACCTGCGAAATGTACAGGCTTATGTCTGGGAGCACCATGTCACATGGGAACGCTCAAAGGAGAACCGTCATGGTATCTTTGGTCAACAATTGAAGGAAGTTTCTTGGCATTTTGTTCATTAGTTAGAAGGTTTACTTCTTAAGGTGATTTTACACACAGATGGCAAAAATTTTGACCATTGGAAGGAAATATCGAGTCTCTCTCGTCCAAATTGAGTTACTTGCAAGTCGACTACATGGAGTTTGAGTAACTCAATTTGCTCCTAGGAAAAGTAGAGACTCGAACCTACAACAAACCGAGTTGTCTATGACCAACCGCTTAAGACATTTGTTAGCTTCCATATAATTGTTAAATATACAAAGAACATACATATAAAAAGGATAGGTGTTGCTTGATTAGTATTCGTATCTTGTGGGGAAGTACTATTCAGTGATTTGTCTACATAGAGAGCCAAGAGAAAACTGACCATACAATTTTATACAGTCCTACTTAATAAAAGAAATATACAGTATGTGTAAGTCCTAGGAGTCGAATTAAGGTTCCAATGCAGGTTTCTGTTAGAGAAAAAATTCAAGTCATTCTTCCTTGGTAATTATAGGGATTTTGGTGAGGCTATTTCGCAAATATAGGCACAATGCCGGACCACGTTAAACTCTTTATTTTGTATCTGATTGTTATGTTTTGGTGCATTTTTTCCTCCTAATAAATGCACGTTGTAGTGAATGATTTTACTAAACAAACGACCAGAAACTTCTGTTTTATTTTGGTTTTTCTCTTTTTAAGTCATAATCATTTATTTACGGCCTGGTTGTAGGTGGGTGGAGCGGCCTATTACTTTTTGCTGCCCACCAAGGCCTAATCGTGCCAAGAAATCTCTAACTTTTACAACTGTAGTCCATGAAACAGATAGCTCCATTAAGTTAAGAAAACCAGAGCTAAATAAACTGGAGGGCCTCAGTTTCCATGCATATGAAACATTTCTTTGTAACCCATTCCTAAGAAAGCCCAACAAATAAGTAGTTAGGATCAGCAAATCTTCTTTGGACCCTACATCTACTTTTGCTTCCAGTAATTTGAGAATACGTAGAGACCATATAACACCATTTTTGTCAACCAAGTGGACTGAATCTTACATTTTGAAAACCAATTTGTTCGCCGATGCCAATGTCACAGCCCTGAGATCAGTTAATCTCAAGAATCATCAGCCTAAAAGCAGATATCTTTAGCAAACCTGACTGTCAATATGCCCAACTTCAATAGGAATGGTGAAGTTGAGCTGTCCCTTTCTCTAAACTCTTTCCTTTTTCATGTAGAATGTAAACTGCTTTTTCAGTGATCAGAACCAATTCTTTACCAGCCCTTGCTATCGATGGAAGGTATCCTCAAATTCTCAGGCCCGGATATGACAATTCCAGGCCTTTGATTTGTGCAGTCTTCGGTGATGAATGTAGACCATTCTTTTCTCCAATTAAATGCAAGAAATCAGTGGCTAACAATCTCGATATCTGTGACTGGTGTAGCCGATAAGTGCTTTGGGTCAATCACCAAACAAGTAGGCCCAATATACCGCATCCATCATCTATGAAGTGTTCTATTGAGAGCTGCAAAACGGTCTATATCTGTAGCTTGATCGAGTGCAAATGGCCAGCTAACATGGGTTGGCAACCTTTTGGTTAAAGGACCAGCAAAGCTACTTGATTCTGTTCGGTCCACCTGCATTCCAGTTTTGGTTTCAGTCAAATGAAACAGTTCATGAATATATTTCTTTCTTTGGTGTGTTAATTTATGGATGCTTTAGAAACTTTGCCACAAAAGGAAATGCTGAAAGAACATCACTAATTCACTAGCTATCATGGATACACATAGTAGACTATCCAGATCGCTCAAATAGTGACCATCATACAAGATAACAGCCCCAGTTTGTAGTTCTGCAGTCTGCCATTGGTATAAAGCTGATCCACAATTAGATACAAGGATTTGACAGTTCTGACTGCATCAATTGATGTAAAAGCTTCATTCGGCAACCCTTGCTTATTTTAAAATGCTCCTTACATCACCGCATCTTCAGATCGAAATCTTATCCCCACTGATCATGATTTCTTATGTGGCAATTGCTTCAAGACAACGTGCTCTGACTGTTAAAATTGTTTCGGATGGTCAGCGTTTGTTCGACCTGACGTCAATCGATGGTCTAATGATCGGTAACCATAGCTAAGCACCACAGATTGATAGTATGTGACATTCTAAATTCCTTTGTCTTATGTACCAATTGGAATAAATTCTTCCTCACTTGAATCGAGCTAAAGAATGAAATTGGATCCTGCCTTTGTGACTGTTTTGCTTTAGAGGCACATCGATGGGAGGGACTTAATCATGCTGCATTTGAAAGACTGAATGAAACAAAAGACCCATACAAATATAGATTACCACCTTGACTAATAAGGCATTTTGGATTGCCTCCTTTTCCTTTCTTGGCAATGTTTCTTGCTCTTAAACATATAATGCAAGTTGCCACAAGCACAAACAAGTTGCTCGAAAGTGGACTCACTTATGGAAGTCTATGTCAGATTGTCAAGTATATGAAGA
The DNA here is from genome assembly GCA_035236585.1 of Warburgia ugandensis. Taxonomy (NCBI): domain Eukaryota; kingdom Viridiplantae; phylum Streptophyta; class Magnoliopsida; order Canellales; family Canellaceae; genus Warburgia; species Warburgia ugandensis. The sequence goes on from CP141137.1 coordinate 61,987,851, forward strand.
TTCTGAAACAAGTCCAAGATTTGGGGCACTTTGTGGCTGTCTAACATGGGGAAAACAATCGATGGATAGCGATCTTAGTCATGTTATTTCACTTAATTTGTAACCACGAAACATGGATAAATTTATATAAGAAAAAAGAGTCCAGTTTACCGTTGTCTTATTGAGGTAGAAGAGTAATACCTATAGTTTAGTATTGCAAGTAACAAGAATAAGATCATTATATATCCATGAATAATTTTGTCCAAGACTTGTTGTCGCATGACAAACAGACCATCAAGCTTGGCATCATTTTTATTTCCAGCATTAGGACTCCTTTTTTACAAAGTTCATGTCGGATGGGCTTTAGGTTTGGTTATGGCCTCTTTGGCCAGTTAGCAGGAAATGGGCAAAAATTGAACTTGATTTCTCTTGTTGTTGACATGGAAAGCCAAATCTAGCCTCGACATGGCCCGGTGGGCTAGGACCGAGGTCTCTCTCCTGCAAGTAGGTAATTGCTTGTTCGAGGTAGTGCATCGCACCCTTTAGGGGATGTAGAAATATGTGTTTGCAGGTTGAGGGATTATCCTGAGGATACGTTTGAAAATAGTGTATAACCATCTGAAACCACATAACATGATGCAACATCTACCCTTTAGCACTTGCAAAATGTCACAAGTAGAAGACTAGCTTTCTAGAACGTCTTAGAGTTCTGCTACTTTCTTATTCCTCGCGTTCTACTGTTTCTTTATGGATCTTCAACATAATGAACTTCTCGTCCAAAAGTGATGCATTTTTAGTTTACTTTCCTCTTCCACTGATAGAATGCCAACCAAGAGCACAAGTTTTGCATTGCTTGATATTGGGTTGTCTATTGGTTGCCATTAGGTGTGTACCGTTAAAATTTTATATTTCTTGATATATACGACCGTTCCAAAGTATGGTTCCTCTTATCCAATACATAAAGGAGAAAATTATTAAACATAAATATGTATTTTTTTTCTATAAATGTTATAGAACAAGTAATCATGTATTTCTTGTTTAACTATTATATAGGTAAGTAAGAATGCAACATAATTTAACTTAAAAGTTAAAAATACATGTCATGCTAATACTTGTAGTATACGTAAGTTAACTATAACATGAATTTAAAATATGAAAGCAACTATTCTTGAGAAGACATAAAGAGAGTCAACATAAAAATATTTAAAAGACTAACATGTTTGCTATAGATTTCAACCTTCTAGTTGAAAAATATCAACTACATTTTTTCCAAGTAAAGAATTAGAGTTACCTTTTTGAGAGAGAGGGATAGAAGGGGGGAGCGAGAGAACAAGAGAGACAAGCTGGAAAGGAGAGCTACCTAAGAGAGAGAGAGAGAGAGAGAGAGAGGATGGAAAAAGGAAAGAGGGAAAAGGAAAATAGGAAAAAGGTTTTTCATTTCATTTCTGATTTTCTAATGAAAAAAAAGTTTTTAAACTGTAGGTGGGTTTTAGCTCTTTTGAGGGGAATAGTATGATTTTGGACCTTGCTTCCCCACTTTTACAATTGTCACTATGCCTATTTAAAAGTTCATATTTACAAATAAATCATTATGGGCCATCCATAAACAATCTCTATATTAAGTAATAATCTAAAATTGAAATTAACTCAATATAAAATAGTATAAAAAGATAACTGAATTAGTAATAATATTTGATAGATTTAAATTACTATATGAGTCTCTAATATCTTAAAGTTTAAAATAACACTGTAAGGATATTTTTGTATGCTAATTAATATTTTCAGTCCATACCCATAAGATTTGGTTCTTTAAAGTGTAAACCAATATCATAACATTGGTTCCAATCGAATAATCATACCCTGATTTTTCAATCCAATTCCTATAATTTTACGGTTTTGGGCAATACCATTTATACCCCTAGTTGTCATGGAAATATGAGTTTTCCATAATAGTACGCCACCAAAATTGCAAGGCTTACGTGGTCAGTAAAATCGATGAGTCGGCACAAATATTTTAGTAATCCAAACCATTCATCAGTAGGCTTCAGCTTCACACAATGATAAAAAATTTATGTGGCTAGAAATATGTCTATATCAGCAAGCAACAAGTGATGACTAATAAGCCAAAAAGATTAAAAAAGAATATATATATATATATATATATATTCATTATCTAACACATACGATCAAGAAAATAATCCCACTCGTTGTCTTCCACTCACTCCAACGCACATGCGCAAAATGTGAAGGCTACACCTTAGATTGCCTATTTGTTTTCCTACTTTAGCCATCTCCTAATTGTTTCTCAAACATTTTACACACTCTGCATTACTTGTTTATTTTGATTGCAGTTTTTTCATCTACTTATCTGTGTCAGTCCATCACAATGGCTTAGTTGGGAAACAGTTATAGGCTTCTAAAGATGGGCTTCCATGATCCAATTATACATAATGCGCCCAATGTTTGGTTGGTCCAGGCCGTTCATCTGATTTCTCCCACTGGATGCTTCACTGGAGGCTGTAATCTCAAGTTAACCATCACTTTGCTCGTTAAACCTCACCGATCTCTCTAGAAATTCTTTCGAGTTAGTTGAAAAGACACGAGTCAGATGGTCACAGACAGGCCTTGCAATGCCCTCGTCTTCATAAAACCAATTCACCCATTCTCTTAACAAGGCTAAAGAGGCTAAAAACTTTCTTTGGGACAAGTCTTTGGCTTTTACGTGGCTTAGGTAGAGAGGGACATTGAAGCTTCAATCAATGCAACACATGGTGCAAGTTAAACCAGATGAATTAGGAAAGTACTTAGACTAGAAACAAAATAGTCAGGGAGGCTTTGCCTCTTACATTCATGTTCCCGTAAAGCTGTCTAGAAATCAGTCCTCCCCATTTCACCATTGCTCCCAAGACAAAAATAGTCGGTTTCGATTATCTTTTCAGGAAAAACAAGTAAATTTTCCTTAAAACAACCAAAATACTGGCAGCATTATGATGGAATGTTTTCAATAAAATGAAACAAGGTACCAATTGAAATAATAGATCCTGGTCGCTTTCCAGTAGCTTTTCAATTAACATGCAAGAATGGCATGCTCTCTTTATCCCAATAAACTAAAAATAATAATAATAACTTGAGGTCATGGTTTTAAGGTATGGAAATAGCCTCTTGCAAAATGTAAGGTTATGGTTGTTTACTATTAACCTTTGTGGTCCATTCCTTTTCCGGTGCCCCATATGCAGGAGCTTCGTGCACCGAACAGCATTATTTTTTAGTCAATCTCAGTGTGAATCTTGGTTCTGGACAAGTTTTTCATGGATTAGTGACTGAATGGCAAGGAGTGGGATTATCCATGAACAAGTTTGTCTATGGTAGCAATCCCATGCCTAACAGACTCGGATGGTAAGGTATGAGTCTTAAACTTCTCGGGTGCAAACGGAAGAATTCTGTCTAATGAAGAGGCAAGGTCTCACTAATTTGTCTTCTCAAAAGATGCTTAAGGGTGGCTTTTGGCTCTTCTCTAAATGCTAATATCCAGGCCTCACATGCTCCAAGGGGACATGATTCGCTTCACTGATCTAGCGGGGGACAACAAGTTCGTCTTGTTATGTTTGACATTATCTTCGTTGGATGATTCGAGGCTCTGTTTGAAGTTAGCAGCAAACTTGATCATTTATGCTTTTCATTAGACTTCTAGCATAACGTCTACAATTGGATTGAAATAAGCATAAGTCTCTGGCTCCATGATCGAATGAGAATGGATAAGAAGCTAGTGCGATTGATATAAAAGAGTAGAGATGGCTATAATGCTGGGACCGAACTCCAGGCGAAGAAAAGCTGCTCAAATGAAGGCAGAATTAAGACAGATGCAGATCAACGTATCAAACTATAGATATTGTTCTTAGGGTTCATTTTATTTTTAATGAGTTATTGATACAAGGGGGAAATGACGAAAGAAGAGAAGGTAAAAAAGGGGGGAAAATCCTTCTTTTCTTTAAACCACTAACAAAGCTCTTTTAATTCTTAAATGAGAATAGAAATAATCATACATTTTCTTAATTGAATTATGTAGAATGATCAAAGAATTCATTTTGACCCTACATTGACATGTATTGAATCCTAGCAACAACCTATTTGATATGTTTGGAATAAAACTGACAAATAACCAACACCATTATAGTAGTACGAGCTTACAGCACTATAGGTGCAGTTTAGCAACCACATTTTATAGGGATCACCTTTGAATGATCTAACTCGTTCATTTCATTGCTCTATATTTAGATGTCTTATATATTTAAAAAATAAAAAATAAATAAAAAATCATGTGATTTTAATGACTTTAGCATCTAAAATGTTGTTCTTAGAAATCAACATTTTAAAAACTTCCAAAACAAAAAAGCCTAGTTTTATAGATGCTAGATGTCCAAACCACATGCTGTCTTATATGTAAGATATATAAATCTAGAGCAATGAGATGAACAAGCAAGATCATGTACAAGTGCCCCATAAAATATTGTTGCTAAACTGCACCTCATGGTTTATTAGCATTCCTCTACTAGTGTTTATTAGTGTCGAACATAAATAAAAGGATGGCTTAGAGCAATGGTAGAGTTGTCATCATGTGACATAGATGTCATAGGTTGGAAGTGTGGAAACAACATCTTACAAAACTGCAAAGTAAGGCTACATATATACTATAGACCTTTTGTAGTCCGCCTCTTTCTTGAACCACATGAATGCAAGAGATTCATGCACCTAACTACCCTTTTTTAGTGTTAAATATAAATCTAAAAAGAGCGTGGCAACAAGCAGTACAGCACATATTTTTTACTTGAAATTATTCTTGTACGAGAAAACTATGATCAAGACTCCACTGTAACTCAATTTTGACTCCTTACTTTTCTTTATTCTATATTGCATATGTACGATAGCTTAATCTTATATAGATTGCATCCTTATTTACTTAATGCATCTATATTAGGTTTGTTTGCACTAGTGGGACGGACTTAACAACGTGTAGCCTAAGCTTGGATATAACCAATAAAATATAGGTTGTCTAAGTTATAATGTCCCATCTATTGAGGCTCAGACCCTTTCAATAGGTAGATGTAAGTGGTTGCATTAGTTTTTGTTTCTTTGCATTTTAGGTCACATTTATTTGTTTTCTTTAATACTTTCTTTTAAGTGTGTTACATTTGCATATAGTATAGGATTCAATGGTGCATACAAGGTCGTCGATCTCTGAACTCTAATTTAGCACTTGTAGATCTTGAGATCGAATGAACTGTTAGACAAGGGTTATGTAACATCCGCCATTTTTTAAATTCTAAAAATATTTAATTTTGTGGAATTATGGAAAATTTGAGAAATTGAGAAATTAGAAAATTAAGGACTTGGAGAATTTGGGGATGAAATTTCGAGTTAAAACCTCAATAATTAGAATGTACTCAAAAAATAAAATTCAACGCTACTAAGAATGCTGAAATTAGAGATCAAATGAAGAATGGCTAATTAATGTAAAATCTATATTTAATAAAACAAGTATGAAGGGAAATCTATGAAGGGCAAATTGATAATTTTACATAGGAGACCGGAAAAACCATACACAAAAAGAGTATTTATGGGGTTCCTTAACTGCACCACCCCCATCAAATGTCCTCAATTCTTCTTCCCCCTTGTACACCGCTAGGTGTTATAAACAGCTACCAGGCTACTATGCTTAACGGAACACACTTCCAGCTGGCCTAATTCGAGGTAAGCACCATCCTCTTTCCCACATTCTCCATTTCCAATATGTGTGCTGAGTTTTTTTAGTTTTAACGTCAAAAAATGACGTGGAATGCCATTTTTCTCGTGACTACATGTAACTTACAGTTTTTGCAAAAGCAACCCAATGAAACTGCGTCAAATGAAGATCTGAACCGTTCAACTTATGCATAATAAAAAAAAGGAACAAACCTATGAAATTTTATGGAGATCCAAAGGCTATGAATGCCGAAAACTAAGAAAATAGTAAGGGGAGATTTTTAGAAACGTGATAAAAATCGTGTAAAAATATGAGATAATAACAAAATCTATTGAAGGGAAGCTTAAAAATGGAATTTATGCAAAAAACTGATCAAAATGGTGCAAAAATCACACCATTTGGACACCAGGGGCTTGCCGGCGGCAACTAGAGTCCTGTCATCGTCTCCGACGACAAGGGGCTAGCCCGGTTGTCATTCCTGGCAACGGCAATCGAGTGGGTGGCAGCTTGAGCGCCGCACACATGAGGGCAACGTCGGGCAGTGAGCGCACTCGCCCCTCAGTACGCCAGTCACGTGCCGTGAGATTTAAAACCCCTTTTTCTTATTTTTTGGATTTTCTGAGCCGTACATTAACAAAAAATGTGATTTTAGGAGCTGTAAATGTCCAAATCACGATCGGAAAGATGCGTTGCAATCATCTCGACAATGCGGACCTAGACTCAAGATAAAAAAAAATATAGATTTGAACATCTTTTAAGTGGTTAAACTACTAAATACCATTAGATGACCTAGATCAAGCCAATCAATGGATGATCAGGCCTTAGACTTTGATTATATACATCAAATATGAGATAATTTAGGGGATTAGAAGAATAGATCTCATTGAATTGTCAAGAAAAGTGATCTTGACTATCGATCTGATCAGGTGCCTTAGGATGGGCTGATCAGAGAGCGATCTGACTATCAGATTGACAAGTAATTATAGAGATCCATGTGAATCACTAAACGAATATAGAAATTAAATGGGTCGTGATTAAAATGAGTAGGATTGAAATCAAAGATGACATATGATGGTCTAGATGTTAGAAAGACAAACATCTAGTTTAGGATTGTCCTAATGGAGGGTTAATCAAATGATTTTGGGTGTTAATCTAGGATTAACTACCAGATTAGAAAAGCTATCATTTGGACTTATTTATTTGAGATGTGAGAATACTAAGTGATAGATACTTCAAGGCACATGACATGATATAGCTTACGCGCCTGATTGGAGTACTGCATTTATCGAGGTAGGTGATTACATTTGTCATTTTTTCATGATTTCTTAAATCATGACATAGTATTTGAAATTTTGAGGCATAGGTTTTATTCCCTGCCATGTTACATGAGATCATTTTCAACATGTATTGCCGATATGCTTGCTACTGCCTTTGTGAATGATTTAAGCATTGTTTTTAGTATATTTCAATTGCATCAACTTGATTATTGAGGATGTTATTCACTGATTTGCGATGCATGATGTTGATATATTGAATTACTCACTCGATTTGGTTTTATAGAGAATGATTACGCATTATCATATTTTCAGGAAAATTCCTTTATTCTACATGATTTAGTCATATATTTGAACATATAGATGAGGGTATACTACCATGTCTTTGACTTGATCTTATTGAGATTTTTACACATGGGAGTTTCTATGCCTTGTCGAGTGAGACAATTGAGCTTGTGATGGGATGGGATGCATCCCCTCGCGAGTGCCTAGGTGCCCGGTGTCGGTGAAAGGGTGAAAGCGGGATTGAAACGCATCTTTTCGTGAGTGCCTAAGTACCCCATTGTAGGTGAAAGGGTGAAAGCAGAAAGTAGTGAGAGTTGCCCCCACATTGCCGTGAGTGTGCTTGAGACACTCACAGGGCTTGACCGTGCACAATGTTTCGTTGGTTTGGACATACATTCATATTGTTCTATGCATACAGATTCTTATTATTATGGCATAGGTGTATCTACGTATTTTCTCGTGTTTTGTATGTCATGATGCCCATGACTGATATCGCTTTGTTTATGTCATGGATTTCGTATATTATGCGTCATGGATATCTAATGTTTTATGTATATGTATTCATTTTACGGGATTTATCATGATCTTGCTATATTGCACCACGTGATTTTCTATCGTTTTTGTTATTGAATATAAATTACATATACAAGCATAGCTAGCTGAGGCATTGCTTTGTTTTGCAATGCCTCAAACTTGGCGTGCGATAGCACTAAGGGTAAACAGGTGAAGCAACATTGACTAAGCGAGGACCTCAAGGATCATCTGTCATTTGTACATCAAAGATAGATTTAGTGTACGTCTCTTGGATTTGTGTTTAGATGGGTTGGGTTGTACGTGGATGTTGATATTTTGAATAGATTGGACCCTCACTACTTGTATAATGTACCTTTACTTGCCGATGGGTGTATGACATAGTGATCATGAATGGACCTTGAGAGAATTTATACATATTATTCTTATTGTTGTCTTTTCACGATTGTGTATGATTTGTCGTGGTTTTACTTTGAGCACGCTCAGTATATCAACGGTTTGACTTATGTTTGTTATCGTGGTTTTGAATATGGGATGACCCTCAGGGATTTCTTTTGATGCTGCATTTTTTATGTTAATTGCAAGTTTTACTTTTAAGGATCCCACCTATTTTATAAAATGTATTATTATTACTATTTATGAATTTTAAAAAAAGGTTTAGAAAAACCTGGGTGTCACTAAATCAAAAAGTCAAGTTCGACAAGGATTCATAACCATACTAATAGCGAGTTAATGGTCAATATATTAGTTGCCTCAATTGTACAAGGGCGTAGAATTTTGATCTTTAGGCTAGACTAGATTACACTCTACATAGTTTGTGTCTTCGTTCATTGCCGTTAAGTTGTTCCAGCTGTTGCTTGTAGACTTCAAATAGTGTTTAGGCAACTAGTTTGTATTTCACCGTATGGCATTTCAATTCCATATCTCTTGAATTGTTGCAAGAATTAAATTGAGAAATGAACGTGTTCATTGCCTGGATATAATCATAGATGAGATGATCGTAATTTTATTTTGGAGTCTTGGAGCAATGGTATAGTTGTCATTGTGTGAACTTGAGAGTATGGGTTCGAGACGTCAAAACAGCCTCTTGCAAAATGCTAGGCAAGGCTGCATACTATTGACTCTTGTGGTCCGCCGCTTCTCCAAACCCTGCATACTCGAGAGCTTCGTACATAAGTGTCAAGTCTCAGGGCCACCGGAGCTGCCATGACATATTATCCGTGTCATGTTACAAGAGGGCTCAGCCCACTCTTGAGTCACCGATGTTCGCAGGTAAATGGAGCCCACTTCAGAAATCAAAAGCCCTTCATCTATCTTGTGAATCTTGTCATAGATAGGCCATTGCAAGAGATCTCGTTCATTGGATGCTCATAGTGCCACCCAAAAATAAACAATGTAAGGCCTACCGAGAGCAACTGGATGGCTAGATAAACCTTGAGCAAGACATGGGATTTCTGAGGCATCTAGATGAACGGTTTAAATCACAAAAGCCTAGGTCCAACTTCTAATCTTACCCGTCGGAGCACACGAGGATTAATTTTTTTTGGTAAATTCTCACGCCCCTCCTTCGGGACCATTGCCACACTCTCAGGGGGGTTTTATGATAAAAGTACAAGTGGGCCCTTATTTTTGGATGATCTAAACGGTTTAAATTAACCATCTTGCCATAGATGAGAGATGAACAGTTCGGATCATTTAAAGATGGCCCCACTTACTTTCTCAATTTTATGAACCCATTTGAGATTGTGGCATTAGTCCGTGGGCTTATCATTTGGGGACACCCGGTCAGTGTCTGCGCTGGTTTTTGCCAATCACAGGTGGAATTCAATTCCTGGTTTTTTGCCAAACCAAAATTCCGAATCTTAAATGAATTCCCAAACGGGAAAATGATTCCAAGAGGTAGCATTTTGACGCCCAAAGTCCAGAATGCAATTCCGTCAATAACATAAATAGGCGTCCGAATTTTGGGGTAGAAGGGAAGGGAAGGGACGGGTCAAACCGTCTTCGCATGCTGTCTCCTCCTTTCCACGTAGCTTCCCTTCTCCTCCGTTGGCAGACGCACGAAGAAAAGAAAAAGGGAAAAAAAATTCAAAATACGAAAATCAGAAAGCCGAATCGGAAGAAACATTCGTCTCCTTGGAAGCTTCTGCACGAAATTGGTATATATTGCGATAATCAAACGGTCAATGAGGCCTCAAATGCTTTGAATTCTAACTTCTGACAGCTCCTCTTCGAAGATCGAGTCAAGAAGCAAAATCATTGGAAAATCCAGGGTTTTCGTCTTTGGATGGTAATCGGATTCAAATGGTCGATTTTCGATTTGCATTGAGCTTGTTTGATGCACTTCAGAGGAGAAAATTTGAATTTGGTCCGTAGTTTTTGGGGAATCAAATCTAGAAGCGACAAGGTTGCAGAAAAGCTGAGAAAACACCGGTTTTTGGGGTTTTCTTGAGGGAAAAGTGATTTTGGTGGTAATACGATTCAGACGATCGAGTTTCGGTTTGCATTGAGTTTTTTTTAATGTGTTTGATCGATTTGAGAAGATAGAGTTTTGAGTTTTCACTTGTGAAGTCAGAGATTCAACCAGAAGCTCAGAAGAAACCGGTCACCGGTCATTTTGTGGTTTTCCTGGGGAAAAAAGTGATTTTGATGTGAAATCGGGGGCAGATGAGCTTGTCTGAATGTGTTTCGCTCGACGTTGTCTATCCTTTTGATGCATCTGAGAAGTTCAAGTTTCAAATTTTGTTGCGGCCAGCTAGTTATTTGGTAAATCCATTGGAGGTTGCGGATTTCTAGGGCTGTTTCTGAGAAATCCGCTAGAAATCCTGGAAGTTTGGAAGGGGTTCGTTAGAAGCCGATTTTGTTAGCGAGATTTAGGGTTTATTCTCGGGATGACATTGAAATGAAAAAGGTGGTATGCGTTTGGAAGGATTTTCCGAGAAGCAATGGACGCGTGGAAAATCGTCGTAGTTTTTGTTTTCGCGATTTCATGTTTTTTTCTTTTGACGGGATGTACGGCCATGCAGAAAACAGGAAGAATTTTATCTGGAGCTGAAGAATCTCCTGCTTCTTCTCTAGAGATAGATGAAGACATGGTAAGAGCATTTTTCTTCTTCATTTTGTTTGTCTTCTACTGATATTTGATATGTTCGTCTTACTTAGTTTGATTTTAGTTGAAAATTGAACCTAAGAGACAAGCTAGAACAGAGTAGAGCAGGGAAAAAAACAAAAAACCAGAAACGTGAAAATAATAATTTTGGTCATTTTATGGATATCATTGGAGTGTTTTTTGTTTTTTTTGGGGGGGGGGGGGGGGGGAAGAGGATTAGGAACCATGAATGATTTCATTTGAACAATAAGCCAATATCTTTAGCTGTTGAATTACTTGTTTCAACATCTATGATGCAATATTAAGTAAAAAAGGGCAGCCTGGTGCACGAAGCTCCCACCTATGCTGGGTCTGGAGAAAAAGAACGGGCGGACGGCAAGGGTTCACAGTATGCAGCCTTACCTTGCATTTTGCAGGAGGCTGTTTCCACTATGGGGCAGTACTGCATATGTACTGGAAAAGGAAGGATTGTTTAATATAAGACAGTATCTGTATTGGAATATAGTGGATGGACGGGAAGTATGTCAATGCATTTGGAAATCAGGGTTTTTGCGGTAGTCTTACAGCCAGCAGATTTACATTGTAAAGAAGTGAAATGCTTTTTCCTGTGTGTATTACTAATTCATAGGAAAAGAAAAAGCGGACAGTTACACAACATTCAGCTCCAGACAAGAAAAGGAAAAACTAGAGATATAAGTAGATCGCACAAGAAAGACCTCAACAGGAGTCCCTGGTAGTGATTCAGTGTTTTGTCAACTCTAAGAATGTCGTCGAAACTATGTTGCTCCACCAGCAACTGTCTGCGACCATAAGGATAACTTCTCCTGTGCATAACATGAATTCATAGGTACAGAACAAACAACATTATGGTATTCAGCTCCAGATGAGCAACGCTGGAACTGAGATACAGGTAAATTACACAAAGCATACTGTACATGTGAAGACTTCTTCCATGCCCAATGATCTGCTTTACTGTTGTCTCCTAAGAATATGACAGGAAGTGATTTTGATCCACTAACAACTATCTATGACTTTGGAGGCATTTGCTTCATTCTTCTAAAGGTCTTCTGTTACTATCCTAAAAGGGCAGCCCCAGTGCACAAAGCTCCTGCGTATGCGGCTTCTGGGGAAGGGTTGGACCACAAGGGTCTATAGTACACTGCCTTACTTTTGCAAGAGGCTGTTTCCACGTCTTGAACCTGTGACCTAAAGGTCATACGCCGACAACTTTACCTTTCCGCCAAGTCTCCCCTTCCTTTTGTTACTATCCTCTGTTGGTAAATCTATATGATAGCAAAGAGCAAAGCTGCCAACTTTGATCAGTTGAAATCACCAGTTTACACTATCTTTCCCTACTCAAAAGTTTGTAGGTAGGAACTTATCCATATATACAGTAAACTGCAAATATGGCTTCCAGCTATGCAGGTGAAAATATGACTCTGCACCTTCTGATTTCTGTAGTATTAATGCCATTTCCAGTTAAAAAAGGGGATAGATGATGGTATTTTATAATTTTGTAACACGTGTATGAACATAGGTATTTTGTTCCATCAAGAAAGATACTAAGATCTTACACCATTTGAAAAGATGTTAAAAGCAGATTTAATTTAGAAACAAGAATTGAACAGTATACACTAATCGTAGTTTCCACAAGACTTGAGAACTCTATAGACACAATTATGAAACTCTAACATATAAGAAATTCGGTAGTTAATTCAATTAGGTTCCATATATTTGAAGCATTATATTTCATTCAGGGTATCGAAGTATCAATCATATTGTGCAAAGGCATGGCAGGGTCAACATGTTTCATATCTTATAAATTGTAGAAAGGAATTGAACAGAAACGTTATGCTGTTCCTTCTCTTTACACAACAGAGTCCTGCATCTTATGGAAGTGGATATGCAATTTAGAGATGTTTCTTTGTGAAAATGGATAATCGTGCATTATCCCTATAGCCTTGAATATTTTCATGACAAGCATCTTTCTTGTTCCTGAATAAGTTGACTCCACCATCAAGAGAAATGACTCCCATAAAGGCCTAAGATTAGATGGAAGCAGAGTTTGTAACTAGAACTAGTGTTTACCAGAGTTTAGGGAGGTCAGTGAGGGTTTAGAGGAGTGTGGTTTATTTTATGAGATAGTTTTTACTTTTGCAATTATTTTGAGCTTATATTTTTATTTTGATGGTTTGATCAGATCCCAGATGTAATGCTCGCTCTTTTTGATATACAGATAGATATAAATGCATTTGTAAATCCCTGTTACTTGTTTGAAGTTTTTCTTGAAGCTTTATGACTCATGCTCTCTACTGCCTGCTTATACTTTGCTCTTGATTCCCTGTGAAGTATAATTATGGCTTCATCCATGGCAAATGGGGTTTACTTATTAGTATGTTTGTCATTAGTTCAGAGTATTATGATCATGTTTCTTGCAAAACAACAAATTGGAATGGGAATATGTCTTGTTGTTTTCTGTGGATGTATTTCCATTCAAAACCATGGCATATTTATTGCTTCTCTGTGTAGTGAAGAAAAGGTGAACTGAAGTCACTAATTTATATAGTGTTAAATTGATAAATACAACTAGCAATCCACCTTAATTGGAGTATACTTTAATGATATGACCCAGCTTATTAAGGTTTCATACTGTACTGCTTCTCGTAAAGGAGTGAGATCCATAATGCCTTAGATTCATTACCATGCACCATGCTACAAAGTTCCCCCTCTTGTATTGAAAATACCAAAATGGGTACATGTTTGAGACTACATTTTATTCAAGCCAAAATTTGTGACACCTTGCAATTTCAGAGTTGTAATATTATGCACTTGCCTTCAATCACTGAAGTATGATGGTATTCTGTGACTACAGACGGAGCAGATATGGACATATTGCACGCTTAATTTGAGGAAGATCAGAGACGTTAGCAAAGAGTCAGCTATTTTCTTTCGTCTGGATGCAGCTTCTGGCAGTCTGATCAATTTGAAGGGAAGGTCATTCACAAAATGCAGCCTTCAGAGAGCCATCACATCCCTACCTCCAGAAATGAAGCGTACTCTTTTGGATTGTCTAAGCAAGACAATTCCTTTCCATGTTTCTGGTGAAGAGGTTGTGTCTAGAAAATGGTATGCCATTTATTTTGAACCTTTATTTGGTTGGCCACCTATGAGTAGACGTCATCTGGCTGAACAGTCAGTTCATAACACTGCTCCTGGCCCTGCCCCTGCCCCTACCCCTACCTCTGGTCCTGTCCATGCCTCTAGCCCTGTTCCTGGCCCTGGCCCTACCTCTGGTCATGCCCATGCCTCTGGCCCTGCCCCTGCAGCAGCCCCTGCAGTTGAGCCATCCAGTCCAATATCATCACCTGATGCGGCACCTGTCAGCTCTCCTGCAACATCGCCTACTGAGGATACTGAACAGTTTTTCTCTCCTCCAGATCCACGTTATTCAAGTATGCAACCTTTGACTCGTGAACGTTCACAAGAGAGTCCAGAATTTTCTCCAGTTTTACCAGCAGAAGGACACAGTAGTAGTAGCAGCAAGAAGACAGTAGCCATTGCTGTTGTTGTAACTGCAGCTGGGACATTTCTTTTTGCTGTATTGCTCTTTTACTGCTATCATAATTGTTGCAGACACAACAGTGTCTCAGGAGGTGGAGAAAGGGATGAGAGACCACTTCTCACCTTAAGCATGAGTGACTTTTCTGTTGGTACGGCATGCTCTGCTCTAATTACGCTATATTGTAAGCTTCTTTCTTGGAAATTCTGAATTCTGTAATGTTTGAACTTTCAGGTTCTTCTCAGAAATCTTTTGGTTTGGGAAACTCAATCAACAAAGAGAAGTTTGAAATTTCATCTTTTACGAGTAACCCAGGCATAAATGGGCAAGCTGCATCATTGGAGTTTAGTTCCATAAGTGTAGACCCAGATACTGCCAATAAGTCAGCCTTGGCTGGAACTTTATCATCAGGATCATTTCCAGGAGATTCATCGACTGCTGCCAACCCTAACCATACACCTCTTCCACTCCCTCCAGGTATGAGGGCTCCTCCCATCAGGGCTAACCCTCCCCCTCCCCGTCCACCACCTCCTCCCTCTACAGCTCCTGCCCCTGCAGCTCCTCCACCGCCTCACCCTAGAGCTCCACCAGCGCCTCGCGCTCTTAGTAATCCACCAGCACCACCCATCCCTACTGGTATGAAGCTTGGTCATCACCCACCTCCACCACCAAAGACTGTTCTTCCTCCTCGTCCCCCACCACTAAGTTCGTCTTCAAAACCAACTGGATCATACCATTCAGGAGGCCAGGAATCTGGGGCAAATGTTGGAGATGAAGCCGCCAAAACTAAGCTGAAGCCGTTCTTCTGGGACAAAGTTCTTGCAAATACTGACACTTCAATGGTCTGGCATCAGATTCAAGCAGGATCATTCCAGTAAGGCCAATATGTCTCTTGTTTACTCTGCTTGACTGCATCTCATTAAATTGCAAATAGCATCAGCAGCCAAAGACTCTAAAACAATTAACTCTAAATTCACAGGTTTAATGAAGAGATGATAGAGAGTCTCTTTGGGTATAGCGCCGCTGATAGAAACAAAAATGAACGCAAGAAAGAATCTTACCGTGAGCCTACAAGCCAATATGTCCAGATTCTTAATCCCAAGAAGTCACAAAATTTAGCTATTCTTTTGAAGGCATTGAATGTGACAATAGAAGAAGTCTGTGATGCCCTTCTGGAGGGTAAAATTTCCTTTCTCTCTCTTTTTCTCATAGAAATAGCTGGCACTGAAGGTGGATATATGTGATTGCCATGTAGAAAAGAGAAATAAAATGCCTAGGATAAAGTTATTGCAAATATATGTGTTTACAAATTATAGTTTAAACAAGCAGGGAAGCAGCAAGTTGAATCGAGTCTCTTTTGCTGCTTGATTGATGCTGTTGGCTGTTTGCTTCTTTATAGTGGTTCTGTTGATAATGGTTTGATTGTCTTGTCTCAGAAATTGTGTTTCTCACACTAACCTCTAATATTTATTACCATTTTTTGCTGCAGCAAATACAATAGTATGCTCTCTTTTTTGTCATGATTAGGAGATGTCCTTTTTTTTTTTTTCTTTTTCTTTTGGGTGTAAATTAGGAGTTGTCTTTGACTTGTCTGTTCGAAATGACAAGAGATGCCTATAATTGCCTGTTGCTTGTCACGAGCAAGCTTATTAATGTACGAGGTGTAACCTGTGTTCTGATAATTTGTTCAAATCAGGAAATAAGATTCCAACGGAGCTCCTTCAGTCATTGTTGAAGATGGCACCAACTGTTGACGAGGAACTGAAGCTTAGATTATATAATGGTGAGTTGTCTGAACTTGGCCCAGCAGAGCGGTTCCTGAAGACCTTGGTCGATATTCCTTTTGCTTTCAAACGGATGGAGGCATTGGTTTTCATGGGTTCTCTTCAAGAGGAGGCCTCGGGAGCTAAGGAGTCATTTGCAACTCTGGAGGCAAGTCTATGGTCACTCATGTCTATAACTTGATTGCACTCCGTAGTCTTGCAGCCTTTTCTTCCAATATGTATAGATTTTGAAACTCTTTTGATGAAGAGGTTAAATGGGATAAACAGTTCTCACAACTGAGAGCACCATGAGTTTATAACATAGACTATTTCCCTTAGCAATGGGAATCCTGCCATCTAACTGATGTGCCTAGAAGATTGAAAGGTATCCTGGTTATGCAAATGTGTGGGAATACCTTTCTTTCCCTGTTTGCTTTACCTGTCTGATGCAAAGATATACCAGCAATATGAATTGTTAAGGAAACTACTCTTGGCAAGACAGATTCAAGTCATGGTCAAAATTTACCTTTCTCCCTGGTTTTCTCATTCACTCACTCATTGTATCCTTGTATCTTTCTGGTTAGCCTTTGAAAAACGTATCTTAGAAGGCATTGTATCATTGTCAGTGACATTATCTTGCACATCATACAAGTGATGCTTGTATAGAGAAAGCAGCAGTGCCAATATCAGCTGCCTATAATTGAACAATAATATTAGTTAGATGCCTATTGATAAATCAAATATGTCAACAACTGCATATATTTTATAACCAGTAGTATAACCATCACTATCATATTTGCTAATAATTTAAATTCCTGCTCACTAATGATATTTTGATGATAATATGCACTTAATCAGTAATATAACCTACAGCATGTAATTTAATTGCATATTATAGTAGTGTTGATAAAACTACTTGTTAGTGTTTTATCAATTATGCAGTTATAATAGTGCTTTATTTAGTTTGCTGTTTACTCGATCATGTTATATGAAAAGCATTTCTGCACTTCTGCCTGAAGTAACGATAAACAAAAAGTGGCTATTATAGTTAGCAACACAAAAGGCATCTAATTAATAAAAAGGGTAGCCCAGTACATGAAGGTCCTGCTCATGTGAGGTCCAGGAAAGGGGCAGACCACAAAGGGTCTATAGTATGCAATCTTATATTACATTTCAAGAGGCTGTTTCCACACCTCAAATTCATGACCTCAAGGTTACACGACGACACGTCTACTATTGCGCCAAGGCTCCCCTTCTTAAAAGAAATCCAGGAAATCACACTAAAATATAAACCAATTTTTTGTTCAAGTAAATTTGCCAATGGGTTTAAGTTCAGCAAATGACGCAGCTGGCAAGCTTTATGGGCAGGGTATTCAGACAAAACTTGCTCATTGTCTCCTCCATTGAGACAGCATTTTAGTTCTTGATCTGTCTTTTGTCTTCTTCAATTTGACATGGTTATCTCATGATGTCCACAGTCATGATATGTAAGTATCTTTTACTTTCAATAAACTCCAATCTTTTCGTAAAAAGGAAAAATCTTCCAAAAGTAATAAAATTGAAAGTAAACACAAATATGTGGTCTAATGTTGCATGTAACTCTTGGTTTGAGACCATGATAATCTGTATCACCTGAGTCCCAGGAACTATACACACGTCGACTAACTAATATGTGGTAGAATTGTCACTTTGAGACCATAATAGACTTTATCACCCAATTCACTGGTATATACATGTATATGTTTCTGTTACTGTGTATAAGTATGCATGTGGTAGAATTATCACTTTGAGACCAAGACCATAATAGACTTTATCATTCAATTCACTGGTACATACATACATATACATATACATACATACATATATATATATATATATATATATATATGTTTCTGTTACTGTGTATAAGTGTGTATTTCTACTGTGTATAGCAAATGACAATGAATGAGCAGGTAACTAAAGCTCATTATATGAACGAGAGGTGGCAGAAAGTATGGAAGAATTTCGATTCCCCTCTTGTCATTGCCATTTTATTAGTGCATCTCTGTTATTGTGTAAAAAAGAAAAAATAAAATAAAATCCCTGAGTGGTGTTTAAACTTCAAATGTTATGGAGGTCTTTGTCCACATGCAGAATGACCCTGTTTCATTTTCCTGAAGTGTACAATCTGTTGGATACCTGTTTCATTTTCTTGAAGGGTACAATCTGTTGGATACTTCTAATATTAAACTTATTTAAAGTATGGAAGAATTTCCGTGCCCCTGTTCTTCCATTTTATTAGTGCATCTCTGCTATTGTCTAAAGAGAAAAAGAAGACTTTTGGTTGAGCGGTGTTTAAACTTCAAATGTTATCGAGGTCTTTCTCCAACACATGCAGAATGACCCTGTTTTCTGGTATCTAATATTATTGTTTGTTCATACTTATCAGGAGGATTAACCACTGATTCATTTGTTTTCAAAATTGTGCAATACAGATAGCATGCAAGGAACTCAGAAGTAGCCGGCTGTTCTTGAAACTCTTGGAAGCCGTTCTGAAAACTGGAAATCGTATGAATGATGGTACCTTCCGTGGAGGTGCACAGGCATTCAAGCTTGACACGCTTCTGAAGTTAGCAGATGTGAAAGGAACTGATGGCAAGACTACACTGTTGCATTTTGTCGTTCAAGAGATAATTCGCTCTGAAGGAGTGCGTGCTGCACGTGCAGCCAGACAGAGTGAGAGCATCTCTAGCATGAATTCAAATGATCACATTGATAGTTCTCCCCATGAAACAGGAGACCATTACTGTGGCCTTGGTCTTCAGGTGGTTGAGGGTTTAAGTGGTGAGCTTGAGAATGTCAAGAAGGCAGCAGCACTGGATGCTGATGCCTTGACTGGTACAGTGGCAAACCTTGGCCACTCACTTGTGAAGACAAATGAATTCCTAAACTCAGAAATGAGAGGCGTGGAGGAGGGTGACAAATTTTGTCAGACACTTAAGAGTTTTGTGGAGCATGCTGAGATCGACATTACTTGTCTACTAGAGGAAGAGAAGAGGATACGTTCTTTGCTGAAGAGCACAACAGATTATTTCCACGGAAATGCAAGTAAGGATGAGGGGCTACGCCTGTTTGTAATAGTACGGGATTTCCTATGCATGTTAGATAAGGCATGCAAAGAGGTGAGAGCATCACCAAATAAGGCAACAAGGACATCAAGAAATAGTGAAGTCCCAACCACACCACAAGTTAGAGATCACCGGCAGTTGCTTTTTCCAGCAATTAGGGAGCGGCGGGTCGAAAATTCCAGTTCAGATGATGAGAGCGGATCTCCATAGCTGTCAATGTTAAAGGTAATAATTTTCCTCTAAGCTTGATTTTTTTTTTCTTTTAAGAATTGAATTTTTAGTGTAACCCCAACATGAACCCTAGTAGCTTTCTGCTTATGAAAAATGCCCATATCTTCTTGAATGGTTAACCTATAGAATCCAGAAGCGAATGAAATATGCTCACGTCAGATTTCTCAGATTTGGAAAGCTATAGCAAAGACAACTACAAATGTTCCTCCCAGTTAAGATGACTGAACCCAACACTTAATTGCCTTTGAGAAACCTAGTTTTGTGCTTACCTGCAAAGGAAATGATTAATTTCCTAACTGTATGGGCAGAATTTCACTAAAACTTGTAAAGGTGAAATTTGAATTTCTTCCTAAGCTTCTGAGACCTTAAGAGTCTACTTTGGGAAAAGAAAAGGCTTGTTTCATCTGATTTTCAGTGAAATAGTTAAGGCATGTACCATTTACATGTCATGCAGCCTAGGTAGTATTAGTATCACTTTCCACCAGTAAACAATGGATGAAAACCAATAATCTTATTGAGTTGGTTTCTTAAAATGCAGAAAAAAATGAAAATGGTGCTTAGAATAACCGTATCTTCTTAAAGATCAGTTGACCTCGGGTAGATCATTACAATTGGCTTTTACATCTGGACCAATTATTTTCAAAATCTAGGATTCTGAAGAGATAACAATGAAATAGTAGGAGGTCGTGGTTTCTTTAGCCATAGAGTCCCAGATTCAATTTTTGAAACCTTACTTTAAACTTCCTGGGCATTATGGAGACATGGACTGTTATTCCTGATGCCGAAAGCACTGCCTTATACCTGTCAAAGTAATAAGTCTCACCTACGATGGCCTGCTTGTTGGTAAACCCTTGTTCTTGAAAATACTGGCTTGGACTCTGTTAAAGCATCTTTGACTTATTCTGTGTGATACATGGTGCCATTCTTGCAGGGTCTCTATTATTTAATCCTGAAAAAGGTTGTAACTTTTCCTTTTGTTCTGATTGTACTATAGTGCTGCCAGTTCAATCTCCATGCCATTACTGGTCACTTGTTGATGGATATCATCGGTAGTCTTTTAACTTCTATTTGGACCTCATCATTTGAGTGTCCATATAAGATGCAAGCACTAAGCATTAGATCATTGTGAGATTCTCTTCATTTATTTCTCTTAGTACTGCCCCTTTAACTCTTGTTAACGAGGATCAGCCACATCTTGAAGAATTCCTCAGACTTTAGCAGTGACTTTATTTACATTAGATTCTTGAAACTTTTTTCTTGAATCATCTCAGGTTCTTATTGTTGCAGCAAATGCATTTTCTTTAATACTTCTTTGAACCCCAACCATGACTCTGGGTTATGTGATAATTATTCAGATCAGTTTGAAGTATCTGACCAGATGATTGTTTTGGCAAGTACTTCTCTTTCCCAACATAAAAAATATGGCTTGGTCCTTCAACCAAAAAGGCTTGGTCCTTCAACCAAAAATTATGACTTTCTTGGTCCGTCAACCAAAAATTTTAAGAGATGAGTGCTATTCATGAAAATTTCCCTGCAACAAATTGAAGGACAAACCAACTGCTTTAGTTATGTATGCAGGGATGATCATGTGCTTATATTTGATCTTTCCTCGCCAAGTGTATGATATCCATATCCGATGCTTGTTGACTTGTCATGCTTAGTTCTTCCACTCTCTTCCACTATTGATTAAAAATGCTCATGCCATTTCTTCAGGTGACGAAAGGTGTTCAAGGAAGTTATGATGGTAAAGGCAAAACCTAATGAAACTAACTTGTGTTTAGCAACATTGAACTGGGTCCTCTTCCTGCCATTTCCAGCTGATGGAATTAGTGTTCTGCCTGGCTGAGGGAGATGAGGTTGTTGTTTATACACATCCTCTGCTCGTACCTTGAATTGTGACACACACGAAACAACCAATCAGAAAATCGATGTAGTTGTTGCCATTGTATGAAGAATGTGGAGAGTGTAGAAAGCATTAGACCATAAGTTCAACTTAATTCTGTGGCTTTCTGAAGGCCCAACCTGTGCATCATTAGGTAGGAGTAATCCATTTTTTCAATTTTTCTGTCCATATCTTGGATCAAAAGGGAAAGAAATGAGATGGCTGAAGCCTACATATGGCAACACTTACGTTCATTGTTTAGTTCAGAAATTTTTTTATGATTTCAGCTTTGCTTTTAGTTTTTAAATGTTAATGGATTTGTCCTGGCATCTCCATTTGAGTGTAAATAGCTTCACTGCCTGTTTATTCTGTTGAAAGAGTCACAAATTCTGCTTGTTTTCATGGCTGTATAAGCAAATTGGCAAATCCTGTTTCCATCTGCCCACTGCATTGCCTTACAAGACCGAATATGCAATCTTATCCATCTGATGAACTTGTAAATAGTTGGTAATCTTGATCTCTACCGACCACTTGAAGGAAAGTGGCTAGGATATTTGGATCTTTTGGCCGAGACCCATCTGTGGTATGTTCTAGCAGATGACATGATGAAGATCCAAGGTATTTAATCACCAGATGACTAGCTTCAATCAAAATTTCTTGTATAAGGAATGTATTTAATCCCCTAGAAACAAACCAAAGCAAACACAGGTGAATGGGGAAGAAAGTTTGCTCTCC
Organism: Warburgia ugandensis; assembly: GCA_035236585.1. Classification (NCBI taxonomy): domain Eukaryota; kingdom Viridiplantae; phylum Streptophyta; class Magnoliopsida; order Canellales; family Canellaceae; genus Warburgia; species Warburgia ugandensis. The sequence goes on from CP141137.1 coordinate 62,010,046, forward strand.
TTCTATTGTACTGCACAATGGTACCACTGCAACTGAAGGAGACTTGCTCTCCTCAAAGTAGGATGCCTAAAGAAGCTTCCAACAGGATATACCAAAATGGGCTGTTTGAGTAAATATTGGTACCACAAGCCTATGTGAAATGGATCTACCAACCTCATGAAATGGCCATGCTACAAATAATCCGTGCGAACCATGTTTCTGGTGAACTTGACTGGCTTACTGTATCCTTGGGAACTCCACAAATTTTGATTGAATTGATTCACAGCTAGCTCACTTCCTCCATTGATGTCCTAAAAGAGGTTTTCCAAAAGAAATCTGAGAGATCATAAATGAAAGGCATATTTAGGGGGGAAAAAAGAAGGGGGCCTTGGCACAACAATAGAGTTGTCGTTGTGTGACCTTGAGGCTATAAGTTCGAGGTATGGAAATAGCCTCTTGCAAAAAATGCAAAATAAGGCTGCATATTATTGATCCTTGTGAGCAAGATGTTATGGACTTGCACTGCAAGGCCCGTGATTAGGGCTTATAGCCTCTAAGGAAAGCTCACTTGGGACGTGGACCAGACCTTAGGGACTTAGGCCTGCCAGTGAAAGGTTCATGAAACTTGGCCTGAATCTAAAAGACCCGGTTTTTGGAAGTCTCTATGTAAATATCTAAAAAGGTAGAAGGTTAGAAACTTGTGTAGAGTTTTCTAGAGAAGGTTCTGGAGTACTCCTTAACATTTATAATAATCTGGACCATCCATTGAGGAGGTGGATGGGAGAAAACAAGTATAAATAGGTGTAAGTTCCTCACTTGTATTCAGTTCAAGTTAGTTTAGCTCAGCTAAGGTTAATACATTGGGAGGTTTCCTTTTTTAGTTCTCTTGAGTTCCTCTCATTGCTTCTGTGGGTGAGTGAGTGTAGTCCTAGCAAGTGAGAGTTTGAGAGATTGAAGGCTCACTTGTATTCAACTCAGGTTAGTTCAGCTCAATTAAGGTTAATATATTGGGAGGTTCCCTTTTTGAGTTCTCTTGAGTTCCTTTCATTACTTCTGTGGGTGAGTGAGTGTAGTCCTAACAAGTGAGAGTTTGAGGGATTGAAGGCTGATTTGTTCTAAAAAAGGGAGTTGTGCACGAGTGCCGCATGGGTTTAGCAAAGGTGAAACTGTGACTCCGTGACAAAGAACTGGGCTGCACTTAGGAAACAAAAAAATCATAATGGACTACAAGTGAGAGTTTGAGGGATTGAAGGCTGACTTGTTCCAAAAAAGGGAGTTGTGCACGAGTGCCGCATGGGTTTAGCAAAGGTGAAACTGTGACTCCGTGACAAAGAACTGGGCTGCACTTAGGAAACAAAAAAATCATAATAATAAAATAATACTGTAATTTGATTGTCAGAAGTGGGATTTGAACCCACGCCCTCTCTCGAGGACCAGAACTTGAGTCTGGCGCCTTAGACCACTCGGCCATCCTGACTTGCGAATTTAAAGTTTCAAAATTTACAACTTGTTTGCAAAAAAATTAACTGCTATCTGTACAATTTAAGCAAATGAATGTGATCATGTATCTCTAATGTTAGAATTACTGAATGCTAAATACCCTATTTACACGTGGACATGATTGGAACGGTCGATTTCCATTGACAGTGTAGATCTAGGCCATCTGGCCGATGAGTATTCGTCCCAGTTGATTAATCAACTCCTTGACCAACAAGATAAGTACGGGTTTCGGGTTCATAAGACAAATTTCATCATAAGTCCTGCCTGGGAGGTCTAAGCTCATGTAATCACATTATGACGGGATGATCCCTGATGATCTAATAAATCAAAGCCGTTGATCGAAACAACCATATGCCAGCAAAATCAACATTATTGAGACACGACGATCACAATAATTTTCCAGTCAAAACATAGAACTACTTTGCATTAAATTTAGCCTAAGTTTTAAGAAAATGCCATAAGTAGGAGTGACAATGGTAATAACCCTTCATACCAAATCATTGTCTGATGTCAATGGAATTGTAACCTAAATCTTAAAGTTTAAAAAAGGAGATACATTTATGGCTGGTTTTGCTTCTATATTTTGGAGTATAATAGTTGAAGGGCAGGGACCATCTTTGGATGATCCAATCCATTCATCTGGTTGCTTAGGCTTTGGATGTCTCGTAACTCAATATCACAATGGTTGAAAAGTTCTAGGATCCTGAGATCAAATGTGTAATTCTCCAGATGATGTAGTCTTCCAATCCCCATGGTTCTTGGATTACTGTATATCGTAAGCTTGATCAATCAGATGAACGCATTGAATCGTTCAAAGGTGGGTCCTTCATGCGAAAGGACCCCAGCTGTTCACATCACGAGTTCTCATATTTTGGTCGGCAGATCCCCAACCAAAGAATGCATCAGTTCAGTGTGACCAAGATACAACTAGGCCCCTTTTCTCAGCGATCTAAACCATCCATCTGATTGGCAATGCTTTGGATGAATAGGGTCACAGCCTAGCAGATGAACGGCTTGGATCATACAGAAAGTGGTCCACAGCGTAGCACTTTCCGCCATATAACGGTTAAGAGTTTCTGGTGAATAGCAAGACAAGGTGGGCGTCAAAATCAACATTCACGATCACCAATACCCAGCAAGAAAACAGGCGTTGCTAGAAAATTAGAGTGCCATTACCAAAACAGAGGGGTGCGATGTTCTTTTCGTGTAGTGAAGAAGAACGCCAAAACCCTGATCGTTCCTGTCACTGCAAACCCACATAACCTAGCTCTTGCCTCTTCTTCTCTGCAAATAAAATGCCACCAAAACAGGCAGCCGTTCGAGATCCACAACCTGCGACTTCATCTACATCTAGTTCGGAATCAGAAGATGAGGAATCGAGCGGAAGCCCACCTCCCCAACAAAATTCGTTTTCCAAAAAGCCAAAGTTGGACACTCCAAGCTCTGTCCCACCACCCCAAAGCGAGGACGAAGATGAATCCAGTGACGGAGAAGAAGATTCCGACGAGCAAGACGATGATCGGTACAAAATAAAACCCACACAAGTCCCCAACCCATCAGCCGATTCTTCCGAGTCTGAATCCGAAGAAGAACCCAATCCTGAAAAGCCCCCAGCTCGTGCTGCTGCTGATCCCACCGTTAAACCCATCAATTCCAAGCCCTTAGATAACGGATCCAAGTCCAAAAAACCCTCCGCGACAAAATCCCAAAACCCCAATGCAAGCCCACAAAGATCTGCAAAAGATGAGAAGGATCGGAAGGGGAAGAGGAAGGTGCCCGATTCGACTGGAAATAAGCAGCCATTTACAAGGATATGGAGCGATGATGATGAGATTGCAATTCTAAAAGGCATGGTGGACTTCACGGCAACCGGGAAGAATCCTACTGTTGATAAAGATGCTTTTCAAGAATTCATGAAGAAATCTTTGCAAATCGAAGTTACTCGCAATCAGTTGATGGAGAAGATAACACGGATGAAGAAGAAATTTCAGACTAATTTGAAGAGGAAGGGAGAAGAACCTAATTTCAGTAAGCCTCATGACAAAGTTGCATATGATTTGTCTAAAAAGATATGGGGCAAGAACACAGTAGCTCAAAATGGGAACAATGTAGCCGAAGCAAATGCTGGTGAATCCACAATTGTAACTGTGAAGCCCGGCGCAAAACAGCGGAATGCTAAGGAGGAGAAGCTCGATTTGGCCAAAGCTGTTGCCAAGAGTCCTACAAAGGGTCCTAAAGCTGATGACGAAGTAGTAGAACATCCGGTAGATTTTTCGCAATTTTCCGAGCTTTTGGATGTGAAGTTTGATGAGAGTTTCCTAAAAAAGGGATTCAGTTTGATTGAGCATTCGAAGGTGAAAACTTTGGCGGAGAGGTTGAAGAAACTTCGAAAGATGGAGGCAGCTTTAAACAAGGAGAAGGCTGCTTTGATAAGTGATCAGATTGCGTTGATTGCAGATGCCATTAATGCATCAGAAGATTAGGGAGGATGTGATGATGACTGTAAAGAATTATCCTGGTGTAGGTTTCTAATCTTCTGGGAGTTATTCTGGTTGTTGTAGATTGAGAGTCTTTTGGTTTTGGAACCCTTCTAGATTTTTTTTTTTTTTTAACTGAGACAGCGTTAGACAAATTTCTGCAGCTTTGGCTTCGATATTTCTATTAATCATATGAAGCCTTGTTTTCTTTCATAACCTGTTGTTCTCTTTTAGCTGCTCTCATTAACTTTCTCGAAATTTGCTCTAGTTTCTTTTGAAATTTCTTTTGTTGATTGTGGATGTTTCTGTTAAACAGCACTGTGTTCTTTGAGATACTTTGTTCCTCCCCAGTTGCTGTGTTTTGTACTATCAAGTATTTGGCCTGGTTCTATGTGAATTAAGCAGGAGGGAATGAGATGGTTTCCGTTTGATGTTTTAGGTAGATTCCTCTGCATTGATTTTTCATTTTTATCTAGAGGATTCATTGTTGGAGAAATCAGGCTATTTAATTATGTTCATTTCTTTTTTTTGTTTGTTGTTATGGCCTGATTGTATGTGACTTATGGTTTGTCTGATGTTTTAGGTAAACTTCTCTGAATTGGCATTTTTTCCTCTCTAGAGTTATTGTTGGAGAATCAGGCTATTTGGTTATGTTCATTTATTTTCTTTGTTTCTTGTTACAGCCTGATTGGGTGTGAATTAAGCAGGAGGGAATGAGATATATTCTGGTTGATGTTTTAGTATATTTCTCTGAATCGGCGATTTTATTCTCTAGAGGAATCATTATTGGAGAAATCAGGCTAGTTGGTTATGTTCATTTCTTTTCTTTGTTTCTTGTTATAGCCTTGTTGGGTGTGAATTAAGCAGGAGGGAATGAGATGGATTCTGTTTGATGTTTTAGGTATATTTCTCTGAGTTGGCATTTTTTATTCTCTAGAGGGATCATTATTGGAGAAATCGGGCTATTTGGTTATGTTCATTTCTTTTCTTTGTTTCTTCTTATGGCGCGATTGTATGTGAATTAAGCAGAAGGGAATGAGATAGATTTTTCTTTTATGATTTAGGTAGATTTCTCTGAATTTTTATTTTTATTTTTTCTCTAGAGGAATCATTGTGGGAGAAATCCAGCATTTGGTTATGCTTATTTATTTCTTTCTTTGTATCTTGTTATTCACAGAAAGATGCTAAGGGTAGCCTTGCCACAACTGTAAAAGTTGTTGTCGTGTGACCTTGAGGTCACTGGTTCAAGGAGTAGAAATAGCCTCTTGCAAAATGCAACGTAAGGCTGTGTACTTTAAGCCCTTGTAGTCTATCCCTTCCCCAGAACCCGTGTAGGCTGGAGCTTCGTGCACCGGGGTCGCCCTTTATTCACACAAAGATACGAAAGTAGAAACAATTCAGCAAAGGCAGAACTTTGCAACTCATGATGCGTCTGTATGTGCTGTCTAGAACCTCTGTACAGCGTACTAAGCAAGAAAAACCAATTTCTTAACCTTTTGTTGTGATATTTTCGACATGCTTGGAAAGGACATGCTTATTGACTGTCGAGTTCTGATGAGATACCATCTTTAGTCCTCAACATTACCCGAACCTAAATTCATTTATGCTTCGTTTTCCCTGTCTCCTCCTTGTGCTTAGTGGAAGGGACACATGACTTGTGGCAGCTGACATTTAGAAAGTAATATTACCCTCATATGGTCGAGAAAAAAATATTTTGCTTCTTGAAAGATTTGTGAAGGGCATGACAGTAATGGGACAAGGTTCATGTCACCTTAATTTGGCTGAACAATTGAGTCTCATAAGCTAGGACACTACCAATAAACATTTGCACAGTGCAAATGGAGTCAAGAAGTCCAATTTAAACCAGCAAGTCGTACTTTAAGTTTTGTGTTAAATTACTCATACCACACAATCAATGAAATTTATGAGTCTGGACATATTGCTCTATAGTGGTGAGTGTGTAAAAAAGGCCAAAGCTGAGTCATAGAGTTTGTGAAAAAGGCTGAAGTTAAAAACTGAAAACAATCTAGGTGGTGTGAGTTCATAATGGGTAATATAGCATCAAAAATTTATTGGTTTCTCGATGGTACATAGTCTTGTATGGTATCCAAATTTCATTGATGTATATGGCACTGTTATTTCGGGCATTTTATAAACAACATTTGTTTTGCATTCTACTATTATGAATGTATTTTGGGTAGCTTCTTCTCTGAGCATACTACTTCGGTGTCATTGACATGGATCAAGTCTGTGGTCCATATAGGTCAGAATAGTATAATGTTTGTGCCTTGAAAGCGTTGTCATTTGTGCTAGGATAAGCTTCTGTTGGTTCATGTTGGGTAATCTTGTTGCAATCAAGGAGAAAGATTGATTGATAATCTTTCTGCCCCCAGTTAGTTTCTATGACTTGCCATAATTAGTGAGGTTTGTCATATCAGATCTATTATATTTTTTCCGTAACAAGCAAACAGATTTGTATTTTTTTTTTGGTTCTCAGCATGCTGGAAGACCATATGTTGGCAAATACAGAGAGGTTGTTTACCACTGTAAGCAGCGTGTAGATGGATTATCAACAACTCTGCATGCATAAACCAATGATGGTAGATTTTGCTTCAATGGGTTTCCGATCTTCCATATGACTTCGAAGTAGAAAATGCAGGGTTGGGGGTTTGAGTTTGCTATGAATGTTTAGCATTTGCTCGTTTGTCTCTCATTACCTGTTATTCTACAAGACTAATCTGCTGGCAAGTTACAAGAGCTAATTTTGCCAATTGGTAGTTTGTGTGGTATTGATGAGCAGCATCTCTAATGTATATTGATGTTTATTTTTCAAATGTTATGATTGTAAATATATAATATTTATTGCAGGGCAAGTAGAAAGGATTGTCAAACCATGGGGACAGAATAGAATTTCGATCAAATTAGAGGGTAGCTTGGGAACTATGCATCTTCCTTAAGAATCATTCTTATGTCTCTCATATATGTAACCTGGAATGATTCTCTGCTACAAGCTGGAACATCTCTAAAGAAGGAACCAATATTTATATATCACAGCTTATTTAAATTAGCACAAATCGTCTACAAACTATAGGCATGACTCGTTGATCCTAGTTTAACTTATTCAAAGAATAACTATTTCATGCCCATTTATTCTAAACTACAAGTATTAGAATCAAAGCAAAATAAAAAACTTGAACCTGTTCCTTAGAACCTCTTATCAAGATATTATCGTACATTGAAAATTTAGAATCTCAACATGAAATATTAATGAGAGACTATAAAAGCTCATCTTTGGCTTGTTTTAATCCCTAAGCTTTGATGTTTAGACTTGTATAATGCACAATCCATGTAGCATTCTTGAAGAACTCTCTATAGGTCTTCTTCTTTAACTCCTCTTATCTCTTGGACACTTGTTTTAACTTTTATGGTTGAAAGAGCAACATGAAGAACAGCCTTCTTGAAAGTGTCTTGGGGAAAAAGCTATTAAGTCTCCTAATTTGGGTTTAACTAGTCTTAAAATAATTATAGAATTTCTTCTCTTTCCTTTTCTTCTTAAAACTCTTCCATTTTCTTCTAAATACATCCTATAAAAGAAATTCAATTAGAAACTTCCCCAAAAATCCAAACTTAGAAATGTTGATTGTTCATAGTTTCCTAATTTGGAAAGAAACGTCCCAAGTTGAAATCCTTGTTAAATTAGGAAAGTGAAGACCATTTTGCTATTTAAATCTCTTTGATAACTTGATATTCACAGTTCAGTGGATCAACCATTATATTTGATCTTCTCAATCTATAGAGCTAAACCTCGATCCAACGGTTAAGATTTAATCTTGGAATAAAACATACAAATTAGTCATTTTAAGGCTAAAACTCAAATATTTCATACCTAAATAAATTAATCCTAGTATCTAACAAACTAAGGGTCTATAGTACTATAGACCCTTTGTGGTCTGCCCCTTCCCCAAACTTGCAGACATGGGAGCTTTGTGCAGCGGGCTCCCTGTTTTTATCTATTCCTTTAATGAAATTGGGGGTATGGTATTGCTGGTGCAGTTCATCTTGACAATTGCTACTGATTGTTGTCTTGGCTCTAAAACTCTGCTTATAAAGAATGTGAATGACGTCAAACATTGCTGTTTGGAAGTGCAATCCATGTTGATTATTGTTTCTGATTTGTTGTCATGGGAAGAAAATTGTATTGACAAAGAATGTGAATGATGTCAAATTCTTGTTTCAAGATGAGACTATTCAGACAGTCATTGCTGCTTATCAAAAGAATTTAGCAGCCTTGCCATGAATCTCAATCAGTTTATTACTTTCGGATGCATCTGGATGCTCGAAAGATCCATCTGGCAGTGCAATGTTGGTGAATGTTTCAAGGGGGGCAGCTCGGGTGCACAAAGCTTCCACATAAGCAGGTCTGGGAAAGGAGCGGACCACAAAGGCTTATAGTACACAGGTTTACATTTTCATGACTTGAATTCATGATGTCAAGGTCACATGACAACAACTTTACCGTTGCACCAAGGCTCCGTTGGATGGAGGATGGCATCTGCACTGGCAATGTTTGGGTTACAAAAGAGACACGGATGCTCCAAAATGTTGTAAAGCGGGTGATGTTAATGGAATTGTTAGTACATATATGTGCTTAGCTTGGGGTAATTGGATTTAGATAGTGGCAAGGATTAGAGATAGATCATTTAATTTGCTTATATGAGGCCGTGTTTGGAAGATTAGTGGTGCCCCACAGATCAGAGGGCTTTCGTTAAAGGGAGCTATCCGCTAATGAATCAATACATCTCAGCAAATTATTACATGGAAATCTTGCCTAATTTGGATGGTTAAGATCAGCTAATGAAGTGGTTGGGTTTAAGATGCAATCCCAGTAATGACGGTTTGGATCACCATCCTTTTTGGACTCACAAACTTTTATAGTTGGTGTACTTCAGGTCCATACACCGTACTAATTTTCTATTATCAGAAAATATATAACCTTTTGATTGCTTAATATAATGGTCAGTTTATACACGCGGAAAGTAAGGGTATGATCATGGGCAGATAATTTTTAGGGAAGGAAAAATTGTGCGGGATTAGTCACGTTTTCTCAATTCTACCCTAGACTTCAATTTAACTAGGCTTATCAATTGTTTTATTTATTAATAAATAAATAAAATTATCAGCTCAAATACACCCTAAGTTGAGAGTCTTTGTGCAATGGTAGAATTGTTGTCGCGAGACCTTGAAGAAAACAGCCACTCATGAGTGGACTGACCTTTTGTTTCTGATTATATTTCAATAAATCCATGGATAGTGATTTTTATATTTCAATAAATGGCCACCCTAGGATAACATTATCCACGTGGACTTCACATGATATAATCACTTCAGATTACTCGTAAATTATACTTTTTCTTTCAATCATTTAAATGATCCAAACCGTTCATGCTGTAGTGTGCCCCGATGACGGGGTGGGCAGGTCAATGTGGATTTTCCATATCTTTACTAGATGAACGGTTGTGATCATTGGAATGACAAGAATCCAAAATACATGTGACAATATGCGGTTGCTCCTCGCTGTTAGTCTTTTGCTTTCATTTTCCTCTTGGTGCTTTGGACTAAATGGCAATCGTTCGCACTCGTCTCGCTGCAGCTCCTGCTTTATCTCCTCATCCGACGTGAAGAGACCTCCATTGCCACGGCCAGAAATGGCGAATTTCTTCACTCTTCTTCGTCACCATGGCTACATCTTCCTCGTCCAAGATCCTACTCAGAAACCCACTTCTCTCCCTGCTCGAAAAATCCAAAACAAGCTCAGAAATCCTCCAAATCCACGCCCAGATGATCACAACAGATCTCATCTCAAACCTATTTGCTGTGAGCCGTCTGGTCATGGCCGCAGCAATCTCAAACGCTTCGAACATGTATTACGCACGACTAATTGTCTCTCAAATTGGTCAGCCCATTTCATTCATTTGGAATACGGTTATTCGTCGCAATGTTGAAAGCTCTAATCCCCGAAGAGCCCTCGTTTTCTACTGTCGGATGCGAAGAGACGGTGTGAACCCGGATAAATACACATTCCCTTTTGTTCTTAAGGCTTGTAGTTTGATGATGGGTCTGGAAGAAGGGAGCCAAATACATGGGGAGATTTTGAAGAGGGGTTTCGAGTCAGATTTGTTTGTGAAGAATGGATTGATTAGTATGTACTGCAGATGTGGAGAGATATGTCTGGGTCGAAAGACTTTTGACGAATTTATTGAGAGGGATTTGGTTTCTTGGAATTCTATGATCGTTGGGTATATTGGTTGCAGGAAGATGGAGGAGGCACAGAAACTGTTTGATGAAATGCCTGAAAGAGATGTCTTCTCTTGGGCTATGATGATCGATGGATACGGAAAGGTGATACTTTTAATAATATAATAATAATAATAATAATAATTATTATTATTATTATTATTATTATTATTATTATTATTATTATTATTATTATTATTATTATATACCTTTCTTTATATTTGATTGTGTAATTTATTAAAGCATGTCACCTATGGATGCAGAAAATTGGCGCCATTGGTCGTGCTCGGGAATTGTTCAATGCAATGCCTAAAAGAGATCTAGTTTGTTGGAATTCGATGATTGATGGTTATGTGACAGTAGGAGATGTAGTGGCCGCTAGGAAATTGTTTGAAGAAATGCCGGAGAGGAATGTGATTACTTGGAGCATCATAATTGTTGGCTATGCTCGCCTTGGGAAACCGAATGAAGCTTTGAAATTATTTGCGCTAATGCTTGACGAACGCGCTAGACCTGATAGGGTTGCAGCACTTGGAGCTATTATGGCGTGTGCCCAGTTAGGTGCCATCGATCAAGGGAGATGGATACATCTGTACCTAGAGAAGAACAAACTCTTACTCGATGTTGGGGTTCAAACTGCTCTAATTGACATGTATATGAAGTGCGGGAGTTTAAATGATGCCTGCGAAATATTCGGGCGCATGCCGGAGAAAAATGTTGTATCTTGGAATGTGATGATTTTTGGGCTTGGGATCAATGGCTGTGGCAAAGAAGCTCTTGAGTTCTTCTCTCAAATGGAGGGAGAAGGATATTACATTGATGAAATGACCCTCCTTGGTGTTCTGACTGCATGTAGTCATGCAGGTTTAAAAAGTGAAGGACTGCAAGTTTTTGAAAGAATGAGAACTACTTATAAAATTAAACCCAGGGTTGAACATTATGGTTGCTTGGTAGATCTCCTAGCCCGGTCAGGCCAATTAGACGAGGCTAAAGCTGTCATTGAAACAATGCCTGTGGAAGCCAGTGCAGCTTTGTGGGGATCCCTTCTTGCAGCTTGTCGAGACCATCGACGTGTTGACATTGCCAACGCTTCACTCAAGCGGATTGTTGAGCTTGAAGCAGATGATTGTGGGGCTTATGTGCTAATGTCAAATATCTATGCACAGGAGAGAATGTGGGAGGATGTTTTAAGAGTAAGGAAGCTGATGAATGATAAAGGGTTGAAAAAGGGAACTGGTGGAAGTGTGATCGAGGTGGATGGTTTATTTTGTGAGTTCGCTAATGGTGACAGGTCTCATTTCCTAACAGAGGAAATAAACTCAGTGATTTGGAGCTTATCGAAATTTTTACTGTCAGGATGGCTTTACAGATGATGATGGGAGAATCTCTTCCCCCTTCCTACAAGTTGTTTATTCCTTTCCTGAATACGAGAGAAATCATACTGTAATTCTTTTTCCTTGAAGCGTCAATAGCGTAGGGAAGTCGCAGATTGCAGCACGCAGATAGTTTGTGTGTTGGGCAATATCTGCCTCGTTTATTAGTTTATACCAACCTGAATGTACTGAAAAGTAGAGCTCTTTAATTCATGCCTCAGTCTAGTAAGATCGTATTCAGAAAGGCTTACAGCATTCAGCTAACTGCAATCTAAAGAGGCTTACTATAAATAAAAGGCAGCTCATTTTCAGACAGGTTTTCTTTCCCGAATGTTGGACGCACTCATTGAGCAGCCTCGATCTCATGACCATCAAGGGGCTATTCATCTCTTTACAATGCTTGAAAACAAAAGGCAAACTAAGCAGCAGAAATGATATTGTAGGGAGCGATCACAAGTCGTACCCCACTTTCATATAATGTGTCCCACCTTTGGATTGATCCAAATGGTTCAAAACAAAGGTTTCCTTCTTGTTTTTATTAGTTGTATCTGCTAAACATTTCATTGTTTATTTATAAAATTGCTCTTATCATTTTCTTTAGTGTTTATGGGATGCTTGGGTAGGACATTCGGATGCATTGTTCCTTTATTCTTCTCTGTAGAGGAAGTAAAATATTATTTCAGACAAGCACGATTATGACTGCCACTCAGCAGCTTTGAACCCATGACCTCAAGGTCACACCATGACAACTCTACCATTGTGCCAAGGCTCCCATTTCCCGGACCCCAGATATGCAAGAGCTTCGTGCACTGGTTACCCTTTTTACTCAGGATTATTTATGGCTTGCCAAGAGAGAGGATGCGTGGTTGAGCAAACTAAAACAAATACAACTACGTTTAGAGGCCTGGGAAGCTAGGATAAACCATTTATTCTTGTGGTAGCTGAGATGGTCCCAAGTATACACCATTGACAATAGCATCTCCCCTTATAAAAGATGGTACATGGACGTTTAAGTGTACTCGCTTCCCATTTGACAAAGTAGAAATGAACGCCGTTTAAGTGTGCTTACTCCCCATCCACAGAGTATAAATGAACGATCCAATAAGCCCCTTGTCATATATAAAGCTTTTACGTGGTGGTTGGCATGGGTCACCATCCAATTTATCGTGCATTTTAATAGCCGATCCCTATTCCTCTGATATCATCATGGCTCTTCTATGAGAAACGAAGCTTGAGCCTTGCCCTTCTGTTGTAGGGGCACTAGGAGGGTGCTTTCACGTTCTAGGTGGCTGGTCCAAGTCCCCCATTGGTTTAGGGTTATCCATTAAGGAAACTCCTTGGAATCGACCATTGACCAACTTTGAGGAGTACTTGTACTATGGTTACCCGTTAAAAAAATTAAGCTATAGTTTCAGTTACAATTAAAAAAGTCTTCATAATTGTAGATACTGAAACTGCATCCACTTGGAGTCTTTATTTTGGAGTGCTATGTGGAAAGTTAACTCGGTGTAGTTAATGAAATTAAAACCTTAGTTAATTTACAATGGTTTAAGCATCAAACTTATTAGGAATGAACTATAAAATAGTTTCAACCTTGCAAATAGATCAGTAAAATAGTTTTAAGTGTCAACAACAACATTTATTCATTTTCTTTCTAGTTTTGTGGTATTATTAATCCATTTGTGAAAGACTAAAAGTCATTCCCTCTCTCTCATATTAGAGCTAGGGTAGTGATATATGAGTCTCTTAATAAATGATACAAATGGCTATATGAAGAGTGAGCCTTAATCGTGCAAGTCTCAAGTTTGAGGCTGCTAAAGGAAGTTTGTGTGCAAGTGTGCATATCTATCTAACAATGTCAACATTTAAAAGGCCAAACAATTTCTCTAAATATTCACCTAGTGTAGATACACATGTTTTCACCACCATTAAATCCAAATTATAATTAAAAATGACAATGGAGAACATTTCAATCTACCTAACAGTGCACACACCAAAGTTGAAGAATTAGTGGTCCAACTAGACCATAACACAAAAGCATGGGCAACAGCCCCATGAACGCGGGCCCTTGAATCATCCAAGGAATTGACGTCTTTGATGAAGGAACAATGGCATCTATGTATTTTCTTCTAGAAGGGGAGCCATATGGCAACCTCTAGCACTTTGGTTATTCTAAACCCATAAAAGATACCCCTAAGTGGCTCCTAAGGGAACACAGGTGACGCATGCATTAATAGGTTACCTTTGTCATCACATGAGGTGGCTACATGATGATGTCATCATTAAAAAGTGCTTCTTCCAAAAGACTAAGCAATAGAGATGAGTAGCCTATGCCACTTTAGTTATAGGCCTACGAGCATCCTATAGAGTCTAGCGGAGTAATAGGAACACCTATTCCTCTCTATTGGAAAGAAAATGCCCACATGCCATTGGGACTTCTTCTTGAACTCTCTCTCTCTCTCTACAATTTCTACCTCTTTCTCAAACTTAATGGCACTTGAACTTTCTCATCCCTCAGTTCTTGCCTTAAGGACCTTTAGACAATACCTTACCAAGCCTTTGCAAAGACCAGCCAACAAGGAAGAGCAATTTTTTTTGCCTTCCAGGAAGAAGTTACATTTTTTGTAGACTCGTGTAAGGCCTATGAAGCACTTCCCATACTACACGGGGTGTCATGGCAGATTCAAATGACTGTGATTTTGATATACCCTATACTACATGGGATAAGTGCCCCATGAGTGAAGCTGTAAATACGAAGGTTGCAAATTCTCTTTGGAGTTAAAGTCTAAATCTATTTTAATCTCATTTTTGTATCTTCATTAGAGAACTCGTATAGTATTACCAACTGTGTAAGTGGTGGACCTCAAAGATACATTCCATATACCTACACATAGTGATGGTTTGGTTAGTAGGGAATGAACAAAATTGTTTCCTACTAAAAAGGAAATTCTCTTGTAGAAAGTGATTTACAACTTGAAATTGGATTACACTAAAGACCCAAAATTTTATGCCAAGAAAGTCTTTGGGTCTTTGGTCTAATATAATTTCAACATGTAAAGCACTTTGGATTGAGAATTCTTTTTTCTTTTTTTAGAAATCATGCCAACCAAATAGGCCTCTAGGTATAAAAGGAAAATCTCTTCAAACTGAGCTATAGTTGTACCCCATCCCAAGGTTTATAAGAAAATTTTGAACTTTTTCGGAACGTTTACCTAAATTTTTTATATTAGCAAAGTCTTTACAATTAGAAATCGTTGGGACATAAAACATGGCACTTTCAATACGAAACATACACAAAACATTCGAACCAATATATTTATTAAATCTTAAACAAAAACAAAAAAAAGTTAAAGATTGGAAATAGTTGCTATCTCCAATTTTAATTTCTCGTTTATCTCCCTAAATTATGTGGTGCTCTTGTAGGAGTAAAGAGAGTGTTAGTTTTGTTTTTTAAGTTAAAGGGATTGTTAATCTTACATTGCCTTTTCTATAAGAGATAGAGAGTGGTATCTATATATAAGGGATATAAACTAATAATTCCATATTGTTTCTAACAGATAGAGTAGAAAAAAAGGTTCACTTATATAAAAGAGTAACTTTCTAGTCCATTCCTTAAATCAAATCCTATTTTCCCTTAAGCTCTCAAAATTTTGGATTTCTAAAGTTTGTCTAACTAAGACATTCTAGAATACATGGAGGGTATGGTATAGGTGAACGAAATGAGATGGGGGATAATATCCTCATTTTGCTTTGTCATATAACTTGTCCATTGCAAATACACACTTTAAGAAGAGGGTTGAACACTTAATAACCTTTAAAAGTTGACTTCATAAAAGCCAAATAGACTTTTTTCTACTTAGGAATAATGACCAATCTATATGTAAGGATTGTAAGGTGATACATGTTGAGAGTTTAACCTCACAACATAGGTTAATGGTTATGTATATCCATATTAAAAGATGGAGTAAAAGAACTGAACTTAATACACATCCTAAAACTAAGTGGTGGAACTTAAAAGGAGAGAAAATAACCTCATTCAAAAATAAGTTGATGGCAGAAGAAAATTGGAACTATGAAACATAAGTAAATACCATGTGGACTAATATGGCTGAGTCCATTAAGAAAGTGGCAAAAGATGTCTTAGGAGTATCTAAAGGTAAAAGGCTATTAGCAAAGGAAACATGGTGGTGGAGTGAAACAGTGCAAAAAGTTATTAAAGAAAAACGGATGCGTTTTAAAGCATGACAGAAGATTAGAAATAATAAAAACTATGAACAATATAAGAATGCTAAAAACGCTGCTAAGAGAATAGTAAGTGAGGCTAAACTTAAAGCATATGATGAGCTCTATAATAGATTAGGAACAAGAGAAGGTGAGAAAGATGTGTTTAAACTTGCAAAAGTAAGAGAACATAAGGGTAAGGACTTAAATTATGTTAGATGTATTAGAAGCGATGATCAAAGGGTATTAGTCAAAGAAGATGAGATCAAACAAAGGTGTGAAACATACTTTCAAAAATTGTTAAATGACAATAGCTTTGAGAATATAGGGATTGAAAATACTATAAATATAAATAACATTGGATATTATAGATATGAACGTAGGATTAGAATACTTGAAGTAAAAGAGGCCTTGAAAAAGATGAAATCAGGAAAGGCCATGGGGCCTGATGGTGTACCAATAGAAATTTGGAAGCATATGGGAGATATTGGGGTAGTTTGGTTGACTAAGTTGTTTAACAAGATTATAAAATCAAAGAAAATGCCTGATGAGTGGAGAAAAAGCTCTATTACAGCAATTTATAAGAATAAATGAGACATTCAGAGCTGCACTAATTATCGAGGAATCAAACTTATGAGCCACACCATGAAACTTTTTGAAAGAGTGATTGAGAAGAGGTTACAACATGAAATTAGTGTATCGGAGAATCAATTTGGTTTCATGCCTGGGAGGTCAACCATGGAACTTATTTTCTTACTAAGACAATTAGTAGAGAAATATATGGATAGGAGGAAAGACCTACATATGGTCCTTATCGACTTAGAAAATGCTTATGATAAAGTCCCTAGAGAGTTAATATGGAAGGTGTTGGATGGTAAAGGGCTTTCTCAGGGGTATATAGACATAATTAAAAATATGTATAAGGGAGCAGTAACAAATGTTAAGACTACTAGTGGTGTGACTGGTGATTTTTCTGTCACTGTAGGATTGCACCAAGGATCAGCATTGAGTTCATACCTCTTCACATTAGTTATGGATGAGTTAACAAAACATTTGCACGAGGAGATTCCCTGGTGCATGCTATTTGCAGATGATATAGTCCAACTTGATGAGACAAGGGAGGGTGTAAACATAAAGCTAGAATTATGGAGAGAAGCATTAGAATTTGAAGGATTTAAAATTAGCCGAACTAAGACAGAATATATGGAATGTAATTTTAACAAGGAGAGTAGGAGTGGAACACCAGCCAAGATTGATAACCAAGAAGTCCCCGTGAAAGACCACTTTCGGTACTTAGGATCATTGATCCATGAGAGTGGAGAGATTGAGAGGGGGGTTACCCAGAGAATCCAAGTGGGTTGGAAAAATAAAGATGTGCATCTGGAGTTTTATGTGATCGGCGGGTGTCACTCAAACTAAAAGAAAAATTCTATAGGATAGCCATAAGGCCAGCCATGCTCTATGGATCATAGTGTTGGCAATTAAGGAACAATATACTCATAGGATGAGCGTCGCAGAAATGAGAATGTTGAGATGGATGAGTGGTAAATCAAGAAAGGATAGAATTAGAAATGAAAATATTAGAGAAAATTTAGGGGTAGCACCAATAAGTAACAAGATGAGGGAGATTAGACTTAAATGGTTTAGACATGTCCAAAGGAGACCAACAACGGCACCAATTAGAAGGAGTGATGCAATACAAGTAGAAGGTTCTAAAAGGGCAATGGGAATGCCCAAAAGAACTCAGATAGAAGTGGTGAGGAAAGATTTAAAAACTTTGGGACTAAATGAAGACATGATATTTAATAGAGTGAAATGGAAGAATAAGATTCATGTGGCTGACCCCTAATTGGAATTAGGTCTTGATGATGATGATGATGATGTCTAACTAAGACATTCTCTATTCTCTCTCTCTTCTACAATATGCCAGTTTTGTGCATCACTTATTTCTTTTCTAGTTCTAAGAGTTGCTCAACAACAATCTCTTAATGTTGTCTTTTAATATCTTTATTCTTGTCTTAATTGATTGGTTGACTTTTCTCACTTATTGTTATCTTTCATGACCTTTATTATTGTTTCACTGATTGATTGATTGAGATTTCTCTCTTATCATTTATTAATTAAAACTATTTTAATCCCATTTTGCATCTTTAATGGAGAAGTCGCATAGTGTTACCAAGTGTGTGAGTAGTGGACCTCAAATATACATTCCATGTACCTACACAGAGTGCCGGTTTAGTTAGTAGGCAATGAATAAAATTGTTTTCCACTAAAAAGGAAATTCTCTTATAGAAAGCGATTTATAACTTGAAATTGAATTATAGTAAAGACCCAAATTTTTTTGCCAAGAAAGTCTTTAGGGCTTTAGTCTAATGTCATTTCAACATGTAAAACACTTTGGACTGAGAATTATTATTTTTCCTTAGAAATCAACTTTCGTCCATTTTTTGCCAACCAAATGGGCCTCTAGGTGTAAAAGGCAAATTCTCTTCAAACTGAGCTATAATTGCACCCTGCCCCAAGTTTTATAAGAAAATTTTGAACCTTTCTAGAATGTTTATGTAAACTTTTTGTATTAGTAAAGTCTTTACAATTGGAAATCCTTGGGCTAAGAAACGTGGAACTTTTAATGTGACACATGCACAAAATATTGGAACCAATATATTTATTAAATCTTAAACAAAACAAAAAAACAAAGTTAAAGAATGGAAATGATTGCTATCTCCAATTTTAATTTCTCATTTATCTCCTAAATTATGTAATTCTCTCATAGGAGTAATAAGAGTGTTGGTTTTATTTTTTAAGTTAAAGGGATTGTTAGTCCCACATTGCCTTTTGTATAAGAGATAGAGAGTAGTATCTATATATAAGAGACATAATCTAATAGTCCCACATTTCTTGTGACAAATAGACTAGAGCAGAGGTTCTCTTATATAAAAGAATAACTTCCTAGTCTATCCCTTACATCGAATCCTCTTTTCTCTCAAGCTCTCTAATTTTTGGCTTTCTAGAGTTTGTTTAGCTAAAACATTATATATTCTCTCTCTTCTACAATATGCCAGTTTTGTGCAGCACTTATTTCTTTTTTGATTCTAATAGTTGCTCAATGAAATATCTCTTAATGTTGCCTTTTAATATCTTCATTCTTGTCTTAATTCATTGGTTGAGTTTTCTCTCTTATTGTCTGTGACGCCTTGGGTTTTATAAAGAGATTTTCTTTGTATTTTTGATAAATCTTGTCAGGATCAATCCTTACAAAAAAAAAAATTCTTTTCAATTCTATATATAATAATAAATTGAAATTACTTTTTCTAACCCAAGTACGTCAAATAAATCTCCACAATATATTTTGCATAACAGTTCATCTTTTTCAGCTAGTCAAGACCTACTAGTCATAGCCCAAACGCTACTAAGTTAAATCACAATATAAAGTTCAAATATTTAATTTATTACAAATTGACTAAAGTCTTCAAATAAATTAAAACTATTTCTAGCTCCTCATACTTTGAAACTCCGAGTTTACTCAATCTCCTTCTCGTCAATTTCAAGCTTTTCCTTTTGCTCTTCACCTGAAGGGTGGTTTGGTGAGTAATATGAATTACCCAATAGAAAATCTAAACCTAGCCAAAAACTCTGAAAATCTTGCCATGCAAGTTTATTTATTTATTTTAAACACATGCATGTACTATCAAGCATGTCATTGTCACATCATAAGCTCTCCATTCATATCAACCAGTTATGTAATAATCATAATGACATCATATTGGATAATACAAGTAATCTCCATGCATATAAAAGATCTGAATTAAATTCAATCCATATTTATTGAATGATTAATTCATAAGTAAATCCAGTTAATAATAAATATATATCTGGATGGAACTTAGCATAATGTCACAAGCATCGGCATATCCAAACAAAATATAAGGTTGACTATACGCGCAGTAAAAACCAAAGTTTCAAACTGCGTTCGTTAGTAGGTACCACACTAACTACACCGACTACATGGGATAGTCGGATCAATCCAATACAAGGGTAGTCCTCCCATGTAACATACCCTCATCAAATATGCCTATTATAGGCTGGTACCTATTGAGAAGTCAGTGGCCAACTGACTCCCTAGTATAGCAATCATGGGATGTGACATAACATCCTTGAGCCAGGATCAACTCTTAAGAGTCTCCTGATTTTCTTCTTCTTCTTATTAGGTTCCATTGCACAAGAGTTCGATAATATCAAATAATATGCACCTCAATAATTTGTGAATTTACTATTGTTGATTTCAAGCATATACATATTCTTGAAGATCAATTTATGAAGTTTCAATAGACTAATAAATTTCATTCATATTTATTCCCAAATCAACTTAAAACATAAGTATGTGAAATTTTCTTGGAAATCAATTTAATATCATACATAACATTTCAATGGTTGACTAAACTAGGAATGACAATAAAGTCCAAGGGCATTATATTAGTTGTGTACTTTAAGCAAGACACACTTTCAAACTATACATAAGTTCCACTAAAAATAAATCCACAATCTTCCAAGAATATAATATTATCTATTATACTTTAAACCTGGAATCTAATCCAACCACCAACTACCAATTTCGTACATTAAGATACCAATTTAACATTTCTAAGTATTATATTATACATCTAATAATATGCTAATCGTGCAGAGTATACCCAAAACATGACTTGATGCATTAAGTATCAATAGTGCTTTATCTCCATTCTTTTATTTATTAGTCGCTATTTAAGACCCATATGCCTATTTACTAATTAATACTTAATGCTCATGCATCTAATCACCAATCACTGATTGGTGCTCACAAGCCTAAGCCTAGCGCGATCTTTGATTAGTGTAATGTGTGACTATCATATGAAATGTGATATGCTCCTGACTTTGATTGGTATACCATGGAATTTCATTGTCCAAGGCATCATGTGCTAAATACAACTAGGTATCCATAGGCTGGTCAATACCCACTACTCATGCATTTGGGTGTTACAATATGTTTTCTATCAATTAAATGCCTATGCATCTGTTAACGCTAATTACATGTGTACTGATTTTCTGTTTAGTGCGTGGGCCTAGTCGCTAATCTTTGCTCATATCCATACACGTGTTTTCTATACAATGCTCAGCACATGTATCTACCTAAGTCTAGTCCAACTCACTACACACTCCAGCACCAGTCCCATATGCCCTTTTTGTTTGAACTTCACACAGTATTTGGTGCGGCTAGAATTTCAGAATTTCTTCAATGCACCATGCATCAATGTATGGTGCGCTAGAATTTCTTCAATGCACCATGCATCCATGTATGGCGCGGCTAGACTTTCTTAACATGAAGTCAAACCATAGCTACGTGTATGTGCATGCAAAAATTTAAAATAAAAACTAACAATACTTCCAAAATACTTTGGTATTCCAATGCCCCACTTGTTTACTAGGCTTGGTCAGTTAGGCTGGATTCTAACCGATGCACATCACAACTGTAAAATCCAAAGTACTGTTTGTATAAGCCTTAATAATGTATGATAAAATTTTCCGGTCTAAGTTGTCATACGCCCAGAGGTACAAGATACCTATAAGAAATTTAGTTTTCAATAGTTTGTGCGTTACAGTCTAGTATGGCATGCCCTGAATTTAACAGAAATTGTCTTGCCATGCATCAAATTCCTATCCATAGTGACATGCATGTTAACCCAAATTTGTAATCTGTTGCTGCTAGATTGTATTGATTATGTGTATGAACTTTACTTAAATGTATGGTATGATTTTCATATCTCATGCATTAGACACTTAGCATGGTTTAGAAAACTTGTTCTCTTCTAATAATACTTCTAATATCTCATGCGTTAGATCCCTTGGGGAATGGTACCCAAATTAAAACTTTTCGTATAATGCATGTTTCAAATATTGTTAAGTATTCTTACTTTTTATTTTATTTTATTTTATTTTACCTTATTCAAGATAAGGTGTGATTGTTGTAACCAGTACTCCATATACTTGAGCCTTGTTCAATATATAATGCACCTAGGCACTTTCTTTTCTAGACATGCCATGCTCTCAAGTTAGTTGTGAAATATGATGCATCTGATTTATATATATATATATATATATATATTTTCATTAAACATTATATACCTACAAAAATCTGGTGTACAGTATGCTTGGAAAATTTTCAGTATTTAAAGCATTTAATCTTTATCAAATGCACATGGAATTAAGCATATATTAGTGCATGCTATAGTTGGTAAAACTCCATGCATTGCACACCATGCAAGATTCAACATGCACTCTCATCATGAATATGTGCATGGTATTCAATTAAAATGAAATGCATACACATTTATATATTATGCGTCGTCTACCAAATTAAAAATCAAAAGAAAATTCTTTGATCTAAACATATATCCATGGATCATGCACAACTATTCAAAGCCATATATCTAATCTAAACATTTACCACATGATTATCATCTAGAAATTTATCGAGCATATATGCACTTTCAATACAACTTCATTCCAAAAACAATCGATAAAGATCAAAAATTATTTTTTTTTCTTTTCAAAAGAAAACAGTGATCTAGATCTAGATTCCCTACCTCAAAATGCGATTTTCTTTAACGCAAATTCCTCTACTTCTAATCCATTTGACGCAAATTTCAGATCTCTGCTTTTCCTCTTGATCTTCTTTTCCTTCTTCTTTTTTTTTTTTTTTTTTTTTTTTTTTTTTTTTTTTCTTTTCTTTTTGTCTCACGCACTCCCCTTCTTCCTCTCCCACTATTTCACATTCCTAAACTTTTCTTTCCATTTTCTTTGTTTCTTTTATGGAAGCTTTCTTTGTAACGGTTTTCCCAATTTATTACATATTTGTAACTCTTCAATTTTTTAATGGTGTATTTACACCCTTTTTCTATAACTGTCAAATTATCATGTTTAGCCATTTGTAACGGTTTTCTCCACATGGCAAAAAAATTCGTAATAACCATAAAAAACATTATTTCTTTATTTCTTAAAAATGCAAGCCATTACATTGTCATCTTTCAAGACCTTTATTGTTGTTTGTTTGATTGATTGATTGAGATTTCTCTCTTATCATTAATTAATTAAAATTATTTTAATCCCATTTTGTATCTTCATTGGAGAACTTGTATAGTGTCACCAAGTGTGTGAGTAGTGGACCTCAAATATATGTTCCATTTACCTACACATAGTGCTGGTTTGGTTAGTAGGGAATGAACAAAATTGTTTTCCATAAAAAGGAAATTCTCTTGTAGAAAGTGATTTACAACTTCAAATTGAATTACAGTAAAGACCCAAATTTTTTTGCCAAGAAAGTCTTTAGGTCTTTAGTCTAATGTCATTTCAACATGTAAAACACTTTGGACTGAGATTTTTTTTTTTTTCCTTAGAAATTAACTTTCATCCATTTTTTCCAACCAAATATGCCTCTAGGTGTAAAAGGCAAATTATCTTCAAATTGAGCTATAGTTTCACCCTACCCCAAGTTTTATAAGATAATTTTGAACTTTTCTAGAATGTTTATGTAAACTTTTTGTATTAGCAAAGTCTTTACAATTGGAAATCCTTAGGACATAAAACATGGCACTTTTAATGAGAAACATGCACAAAACATTGGAACCAATATATTTATTAAATCTTAAACAAAAATAAAACAAAGTTAATGAATGGAAATAATTTCTATCTCCAATTTTAATTTCTCATTTATCACCCTTTATTATGTGATGCTCTCGTAGGAGTAATGAGAGTGTTGGTTT
Source organism: Warburgia ugandensis (assembly GCA_035236585.1). Lineage (NCBI taxonomy): Eukaryota > Viridiplantae > Streptophyta > Magnoliopsida > Canellales > Canellaceae > Warburgia > Warburgia ugandensis. Next base: position 62,033,686 of record CP141137.1, read on the forward strand.
TGTTTTTTAAGTTCAAGGGATTGTTAGTCTCACATTGCCTTTTGTATAAGAGATAGAGAGTGGTATCTATATATAAGGGATGTAAACTAATAGTTCCATATTGCTTCTGACAGATAGACTGGAATAGAGGTTTATTTATATAAAAGAGTAACTTTCTAGTCCATTCCTTAAATCGAATCCTCTTTTCACTCAAGCTCTCTAGAGTTTGTCTAGCTAAGACATTCTCTCTCTCTCTCTCTCTCTCTCTCTCTCTCTCTCTCTCTCTCTCTCTCTCTCTCTCTCTCTCTCTCTCTCTCTCTCTCTCTCTCTCTCTCTCTTCTATAATATGCCAGTTTTGTGCATCACTCTACTTCTTTTTGGTTTTAAGAGTTGCTTAGCAAAAATATCTTTTAAGGTTGTCTTTTAATACCTTTATTCTTTTCATGATTGATTGGTTGAATTTTCTCTGTTATTGTCATCTTTTAAGACCTTTATTATTGTTTGATTGCTTGATTGATGAAAACTATTTTAATCCTATTTTTGTATCTTTATTGGAGAACTCGTATAGTGTTATCAAGGGTGTGAGTAGTAGATCTCAAATATATATTCCATGTATCTACACATAGTGCTGATTTGGTTTGTAGAGAATGGACAAAATTGTTTTCCACTAAAAAGGAAATTCTCTTGTAGAAAATGATTTACAACATGAAATTGAATTACACTAAAGACCCAAAATTTTACGCCAACAAAAGGCTTCGGGTCTTTGGTCTAATGTAATTTCAACATGTAAAACACTTTAAACTTAGACTTCTTTTCTTTTTTCCTTAGAAATCAACTTTCATCCATTTTTTGCCACCCAAATAGGCCTTTAGGTATAAAAGGCAAATTATCTTCAAATTGAGCTATAGTTGCACCATACCCCAAGGTTTATACGAAAATTTTGAACTTTTCTAGAACTTTTACCCAAAATTTTTGTATAATCAAAGTCTTTAAAATTGAAAATCCTTGGGAGATAAAATGTGGCACTTTTAATGTGAAACATGCACAAAACATTGGAACCAATATATTTATTAAATCTTAAACAAAAAAAAGAGAGTTAAAGAATGGAAATAGTTGCTATCTCCAATTTTAATCTCTCCTTTGTCTCCTTGAATTATGTGGTGCTCTTGTAGGAGTAATGAGAGTGTCGGTTTCATTTTTTAAGTTAAAGGGACTGTTAGTCCTACATTGCCTTTTGTATAAGAGATAGAGAGTGGAATCTATATATATTAGACATAAACTAATAGACCCACATTGCTTCTGACAGATAGACTAGAGCAGAGGTTCACTTATATAAAAGAATAACTTGCTAGTCCATTCCTTACATCGAATCCTCTTTTCCCTCAAACTCTCTAATTTTTGGCTTTTTAGAGTTTTTCTAGCTAAGACATTCTCTCTCTCTCTCTCTCTCTCTCTCTCTCTCTCTCTCTCTCTCTCTCTTACAATATGCTAGTTTTGTGCATCACTTTATTCTTTTCTAGTTCTAAGAGTTACTCGGCAAAAATATCTCTTAATGTTTCCTTTAATTACCTTTATTCTTGTCTTGATCAATTGGTTAAGTTTTCTCTCTTATTGTCATCTTTCAAGACCTTTATTATTGTTTGGCTGATTGATTGAGATTTCTCTCTTATCCTTGATTGGTTAAGAGTTTTCTTGTTATCAAGATTACTTTTGACTATTTGATCAATATATATATATATATATATATTCACACAATTTTAAGGCATTGATTTGGAGACAACAAATAATATGAACTAATTTTGGTCATGCAATTGAATTGAGGTACAAATTGAGTTCAGCTTGGTTGAATCTCGAAGATAGAAATGCCATATCCCTTGCACTTATTGGAAGGCTTCAACTATCTTTAAGAAATTATATTAAGCATGCCTCTAAGATAAGTTTCATCGTATTTCAAATTTGTGAAAGACAATTGTATTTCTAATAGAGAGTATATGGGCAGTAGCTAGGAAGATGCATGGGAGGCCCTACTTCTTTTTTAGGGTTTTCATTGCTCTCTTTGTTAATCTAATATGGCCTATCTTAGAATTCTTACATTAAAAAAGCGTTCACTGATATATAACTTGGACACCTTGTTTTTGTATATTTTTAAGTTCTAAAATAAAAAGGTTCTTGCCATGTATATTTTCAAGATGTTGCCCATATATTGCTTTACTGGGAGAGTGGAGCACCATCTCTCTCTCTCTCTCTCTCTCTCTGCCCCATAGACCACTGTTCTCTCACCTCTACATGATAGCCAATCCATCTTAAACTTGAGAAGTATAGAATTTCTCAAAAGCCATCTCTCCTTTTCATCTAGTTTGATAGTTAATCCAATTATCTCAGGAGAAAAAGTTAACAAAAACAGTGAATTGGGAGTGAGTGTAGCATAGCGGCAAAAAAGTGAGCCTCGATCATTTAGATCACAAGTTTGAGGCCGTTGAAGAGAGTTTTGTGTGTGGGTTTTCCCATGTCTATCTAACAATGTCAACATTCAAAAAGAGCAAGCCATTACTCTAAATTCTCACCAATTGCTTGTTTGGATTGATTTCCACGAAAAAGGAATTCTTCGTCATCACACCAAAGGGTTTAATGGCGTTGGAAGACTGCCAGCAACTACTAATATATATAGATATATATTGTTGTTAGAATGGTGTGAGTGAACGAAAGAATGACAAATAATGGGACCAGCATGAAAAAATAATCGAGGATCACGATCTACTTATAATACTAGGCCCACTGGTATTAAGTAGATCGTGATCCTCGATTATCTTTTTGATCAATATCATAAATTAATTTCTTTGCATGTTCAATGCAGGCCTCTCATTAGTATTATTAAGGGCCTCACGGACAATGAGCACAAAAGCGTTAAATCCGTCAAACTACAAGGGCAATTTCGTCTGTATACATCCGTCTCTTCTCTTGCCCTTGTAGTTTGACGGATTTAATGCTTGACGTGGCTACGAGAACCACATCTGACCGTCCAAACACCCAATCTTCAACGGTCATAGATCACAATCCGTGTGCTTGTTTCTCATTGGCTAATCTATTTCCTACCTGCATATAAATACCAAATCAGGGTTTCGCAGCCTAGAACAAACAAACAGCCTCCTTCCCATTCTCTTCGGCGAAAAGTCTCTCAATAGCCGTTCCCAATTCTCTGTAAATCTCGATATGGCCGGCCGTGGAAAGTCTCTTGGTGCCGGAGCTTCCAAGAAAGCCACTTCAAGAAGCAGCAAAGCCGGCCTTCAGTTCCCCGTCGGTAGAATTGCCCGTTTCCTCAAGGCCGGGAAGTACGCTGAGCGTGTTGGTGCCGGTGCTCCAGTCTACCTAGCTGCCGTTCTTGAATATCTTGCCGCCGAGGTAAATTTCTCTTCTGGGTCTGATATGTTTCTGGAAATACTTTTGTTTTTTCTTGGGTTTTTGTGAAATTGATTGTTTTGGGGATCTTTGGTTAGGTTTTAGAACTTGCGGGGAATGCAGCGAGAGATAACAAGAAGACGAGGATTGTTCCTAGGCATATTCAGTTGGCGGTGAGAAACGATGAAGAGCTTGGGAAATTGCTGGGTCAAGTTACCATTGCCAACGGTGGTGTGATGCCCAACATTCATAACCTTTTGTTGCCGAAGAAAGCTGGGGGTTCTGGATCTTCGAAGGGTGTTCCTGCTGATGATGAATAAATGATCTGGGAAAGAATTTCTTGTCTTTTGTTTTTCATTTGGTCCTTTTTTTTTTTTCCTTTTATGCATTGTAGGGTAAATCATATCTTGTAAGATCAGAAAGAATGCTAGATTGTGAATTTTAGTGGTTAATTTTCTGCAAAATCTCCCCTTTTTATTGCCATTTTCTTTAATTTTATGTGATTGTTAAGCTGTGGCTTATTGATTTGGGGGTATTTGCCCCTTTGCAGTTGGAAATTGGTTCTTCCTATTGTTCGTGTGAGATGAACATATTAATTCTTTTATTTATTATTTTCTCTTTTCCAAATTGAAGGTGATTAGCCAGGAATGGTATATGCAGAGTTTGGATCAGTTGTCAGGTGTGCCATGTAGGTTGGTTTTGGATGCGGTTACTTGTTGGCTGTTTTGGTCTAGGGGGATTATCGTTGTTTTACCAGTGTAGCCCTTCTATTTCTCCTTAGTTGTTGCAGTGGGATCTAGAGAGAAATGGTTGCAATCTAAAAAGATATTGCAACCGAAGGGTATGTGGATCAGGAGAGGTAAAGGAGCCATTGATTTTGATGTTTTCCCTTTAGTCTTCAGTTAAACGAAGTAGAGATGGAACTTGGGAAGTGAATTTGGACTTGGTGTTAGAGCATACTTAGTTACACCAGGTTAGAATCTGAATTTAACCATTCCCCCCATATTGTAAAAATGCCAAATTTAGTATAGTTTTTAAAATGTTGTTATTAGTGGTAAGAAATGATGACTTCCATAAATTTAACTAGGTATTGGTCTAGATGAACATGTTATGTAGCTGTGCTTGATGACAATCATGGCTGCATCTTCACTCCAGAATAACTTCTTTCAAAAAGGCTTTTGTTTGCTTGGTAAATGTCTTGGTAGAAGATATTATTTATTGGAACTTAGGTTTATTTATTTTTAAGTTGGTATGTAATTGAATGAGAAATTTCTTTAACTGTGCAATTTCTAACAAATCAAGATACTTATTTGCCCTAATATAAATATAGTAACTATTCTTTTTTCTACTAAAAGAGGGGCTGATTGGGATTGTTTGAGCAATTCATGGAATCGTTGGCCTTTATAAAGGGGTTGCATGTATTAATTGAGAGAGGAAGCTCTGACTCTTCTCGATAGTGAAGGCCATTAGAGTAGGGGTCTTATGCTCTTAGTAGCATTGAATTTTGGCTGTCACATGAATGTCTCCGTAAGCGGAAAAACCCGGCAGTGCAACCATTAAAACCTGGTTACGATTAAAACAGAAGCAAAAATGGAAAGGAGAAATTGGGTAGTGTAGTGGCCGAGAACAACATTATCAAAATGCAGTCTAGAGTACTTATCAAATGGCATGTTTGTTCTGTATCTTTTGTTTCCAGGAATGGCCTTGCAAGAAACAATAGTACTCATTAATATGATGGCCCTGGAATGCCCTGCAGTTGTACCAGAAAGCATTAACAGTTTGTAATTTATAGACACTGGATCTCTCATCTGCCTGGAGTTTGAAGGAGCTAACCAAGGACATAGGTAACTTGATCAATCTGAGGCATCTTGATATTACTGATTGTTGCAATCTAAATCGAATGCCAACTAGAATTGGACGATTATGTTGGCTTTAGACGCTGCCAAGATTTATTGTGGGCAAAGAGGATGGAAGTAAAATACAAGAGTTGCAAGACTTAAACCTCCTTCAAGGTGAGCTTTACATTGATAACCTTTGGAATGTGGAAGTTGTGGCCCAAGCAAAGGACGCAAACATAAAAGAAAAGCGAAATCTACGAGCATTGGGTCTATCTTGGAAGGATGATGGCGATCGTAACGAGGAAGTGAATGTTGAGTGTGTGATTAAGGCTCTCCAGCCACACTTAGGGTTGAGAAGGCTATATGTAGAGAATTACATGGGCTAGAAGTTACCCAATTGGTTGATCAATTCATTGCTCCCCAACCTGGTCAAAATCAAGCTGCTTGAATGTAGAAACTGTGAACGCTTCCCACTGCTTGGGCAACTACGCTTCCTTGAAGCTCTCACTATAGACGGAATGGATGTTATAATGTCCATCGGCGTTGAGTTCTATGGTGGACACATGGCTGGAAGTTTCTCGGCATCGAAAAATCTCAGAATTGAAGATCTGTCTAATTTAGTAGAGTGGTGGGAAGGAAATGTTACGTCCTATAAAACGTAACATATAGGACGGTTATTTTACAACTGTCCTATAAAAGTATAAACCTATATCATATAGGACAGTTATGGGATAACCGTCCTATATGTTATTCTTTATAGGACGGTTATGGCATAACTATCCTATATGTTATGTTTTATAGGACGGTTGTAAAATAACCGTTCTATGTTTTGTGGTTGCGTTCGGTTGTATCGTGTGTGTCATTTTTTTAAGAATTGGGTCGTGTACGAGTCATAGGTTTTTGATATGACTATTAATCGTGTTGACCCATAACACTAATCGGGTTATGTTCGTGTTGCCACAAACACGACCCGCTAACCCGAATTGCCACCCCTACTTGGAGGTACGAAGATGTATCAGGACCTCATGAGACATTTTTGGTGGAATCGCATGAAGAAGGATGTTGGAGAGTGCGTGGCACGGTGTCTGACCTGTCAACAAGTCAAGGCAGAGTATCAGCGACCATCAGGTTTACTTCAGACGTTGGATCTCCCTGAGTGGAAGTGGGATCATATTACTATTGATTTCATTGTTTGCCTTCTAAGGACTGTTAGTGAACATGACATGATATGGGTTGTTGTGGATAGATTGACCAAGTCCGCTCATTTCCTTCCTATCAGGCAGAATCAGACAGTGGACAGTCTAATGAAATTGTATGTCAAGGAGATCGTAAGTTTACATGGAGTTCCCTTGACGATTATATCTGATCGAGACACTCGGTTTACATCGAAGTACTGGGAGAGTGTGCAAGAGGTTCTAGGATCGAAGTTGAAATTTAGCACAGCATTCCACTCTCAAACTGTGACAACCCGAGTCCAACAGTAAAAATATTGTCCCCTCTGGGCGTAGCCCGCACAGTTTTGTTCTTCCCCAATGGCCCAAGGAAAATGCGTTGTTACCGTTAGAGTCCTCCGAACTCTTATAACCAACCCATATCTCCCTCCCTAGATGATGTGAGACTAACTCTCAGTACCTCCCCGCCCTTATTCCCTCAACTATCTTGGGCCTTGACTTCAGACTATCTTGGGGCATCCCCCTCAAGCCCAATTTTGTTCTTCCCCAGTTGCCAAGGAAAAATGCGTTGTTACTGTTAGAGTCCTCCGAACTCTTATAACCAGCCCAGATCTCCCTCCCTAGGCGATGTGGGACTAACTCTCAGTACCTCCCCGCCCTTGTTCCCTTAGACTATCTTGGACCTTGACCTCAGATTATCTTGGGCATCCCCCTCAAGCCATCTTGGTGAATACCTGCGGGTTCACCTTTCCCCCTTTAGGGACACGCGTCCATGCGTGCGGCTAGCCTGCCCCATCACGAGGGAATTGGCTCTAATAACATTTGTAACAGCCCGGGTCCAACGGTCACAAAACACGTCACTGTGTGTATCAGAGTAGCACAACAGAAGATATTGTCTTCTTTGGGTCCCTCAACCTATCTTGGGTTACCTCAGCCTATCTTGGGGTATCCCCCTCAAAGCATCTTGGGCCCTTAAGGTATCTTGGTCACCCTCAAGGTTTTGTTTCCTCCCCTTGCAGGTCAGAACATGTCACACCCATTAGAGATTCCCGATCTCTTATAACTAGCCCAGATCCCTCTCCCCGGGCGATGTGGGACTAACTCTCGGTACCTCCCGCTTCGTCCCTCAACCTATCTTAAGCTACCTCAACCTATCTTGAGGCATCCCCCTCAAGGCATCTTGGCCCACCCTTAAGGCATCTGGGCTACTACAATGGTTCACCTTTCCCCTCTTAGGGACACGCACCCCCTCGTGTTTCCATGCGAGCTCCTACGTGCGGCTAGCCCTCCCCACCACGAGGGGAACTGGCTTGTTTAACGGGTGTGATGCGTTCTGACCCATAAGGGAAGGAAACAAAACCTTGAGGGTTACCAAGATACCTTGAGGGCCCAAGATGCTTTGAGGGGGACACCCCAAGTGTAATGACCCCGAATTTTTGTAAATTATTAAGGAAAATTAATAAAGTTTGAATTTTTAGAAATTCTGGGTTGCAATATTAGGTTATTGAAAATTTTCTTTTTATAGAGATTATATTATGAATTAAAACATATAAATTATGGATATACTTGGAAAACTGATCGAAACAACATTAAGTACGTTCAATTCTGAGTTAAAATGAAAATTCCTTAATTTTTCCATTTGGGGGTAAAATGGTAATTTTACCCATATCCCATATCCAAGAAATAAGACCTCAATATTCATGAAGTACTTACAAATACGATTCCAATGCCACTAAGTACGTTCGATTCCGAGTTCGAACAAATATTGCCTATTATTCTCCAATTTTGGAGTTAAAAGGGCAAAAAGGTCTTTTCACATAAAAGTGGAGCCTACAAAGTGGGCCAACGTTCTAGAAGCACCAATAATTGCTCAGTGCATTATTTCTGGTAGTGGAGATTGTAATGGGAATGGAGAATGCATTAGTAATTAAAAATTCTAAAGTAATAAAATATCTTATCAAAAGAAATGATAAAAAATTCAAATTTGGCTATAAATATGTCCCAAAAATTTTCAAAAATTTTCACAACCTTAATCACAAAATTTCCAAATCTTCCCTAGAATTTCAGCCCCAAATTCCCCTTCATCCCTCCCCAAACTCTCTTTTCCTTATTTCTCTCTCCTCTTTCTAATTGGAACAAGAGACCTAAATTCAATTAGGCACTCTGTTCTAGGAAGAATCTCATCAATTTCATGGTCCAAAACATCCTATACTACAGTATATACAAAATCCCTAAATCAATTTCAAGATCCAACGGTTCCAACAACAAAAAATCACAAAACGGTGGACAATCGGTTTATATTATCATCAACTGATAATTCTCTCAAATTGGGCATCAATCATATTGTTTTTCTCCAATTAGGTAGGTGGAACTACTTCCCATACATATTTATTATGTTTTAGTGTAATTTTTATTTTTTTATAATTTAATTTGAATGAAAAATGGTAAAAATAAAGTAAATACTAGACCCTTCAATTTATGGTGATAGAGAGCTCAGATGGAAATTCTGAGCTTTCCAATCGATCTAGAAGGGTCAAAAATCCCTAGGGTATAATTTTTAAGAAAATATAAGAAGGTTTGGACGCTCAATTGAGAGAGATTAATTCTGTTGGGCCCAGATCAAATCTGGACCCTAGGAACGGCTGTAAAATTCAATTTAAGATTGTGGAGTCATATGAACTCCAAATTGAGATCGGAAAGAAGCTATGGAAAGCTTGTAATATCTAGTTTCTAATTAAGTCATAATATTTCTAAAAAATTATTTCTGTATTTTTCTGTATTTTGGAAATAAGTGTCCAATTTCTAAGATCTTCAAGATCTGAGGTGATCAGATCTTGGAAATTTATTTTAATGATGATATAATAATGTAATAAAGTAATATCTATAGTTAATTTGGACAGATCTTGGATAAATTAGGGGATCGGCCCTTTATGATAGAAAAACCCTAAAATAAAAATAAAAAAATACAGAGGGACCCACTTGATCAATGAGATCAAGTACGATCAGATCCTTGGGATGGATTAAATGGATGATATTATAATGAAATCAAGTTAGATCATGGATGAAATGTGACAAAATCAAGTAGATATGATTTTTGGATCTTAATGGATTAAAAGCCTTAAAGGTAATTAAAATCCTTGATCTAAAGGAAAACACCTAAGATCTAAGGGTTGGATCATATTTAAAGGCTTATAATAATCTTAATATAATTAGTTTAATTGTCTTTTATTGGATATAGAAGTGTAAATGTGATTTATGTTCTAAGTTTTAATTGTCTTTTATTGGACATAAAGGTGTAAATGTGATTTATGTTCTAAGTTAGAAAGCATGATAGTGTAATCTTTAAGGGCCCTATCTTTACAAAATGTATTATAAAATGTGTTATAAAAACCCGGGTCGCCACACCAAGATAGGCTGAGGTAACCTAAGATAGGTTGAGGGACCCAAAAGAGGACAATATCTTCTGATGTGTTACTTTGATACACGGTGACGCGTTTTAAAGTCGTGAGGCACTCTATGTCAAAGCAGACAATATTGTGACCATTGGACCTAGGCTGTTACACAGACAGATGGTCAAACCGAGAGGACCATCCAAACTATTGAGGATATGCTACGAGCTTGTGTTATGGATTGGAAGGGTAGTTGGGAGGACCATTTACCACTAGTAGAGTTTGCCTATAATAACAGCTATCACGCAAGTATTGGCATGGCTCCATACGAGGCACTTTATGGCAGGCTTTGTCAATCACCATTATGTTGGAATGATGTAGGAGAGAGATACATAGTGAAGTTCGAGTTGGTAGAAGAGTGTGTAAAGAAAGTTCAACTTATTTGAAAGCGATTATTGACAGCTCACAACAGCTAAAAGAGTTATGCTGATAAGAGGAGGAAAGACCTTGAGTTCTCCGAAGGTGAGCATGTATTCTTAAAGGTTTTCCCTATGAAAGGAGTGATGAGGTTTGGGAATAAAGGGAAACTTAGCCCCGGGTACATTGGGCCTTTTGAGATTTTATGCAAAGTTGGGCCAGTAGCATACCAGCTAGCCTTACCATCACGGTTGGCAAATGTACACGACGTCTTCCATGTATTTATCTTGAGGAAGTATGTGCCAAACCCATCCCACATGCTAGAGTAGATTCTAAGAGAGTTACAACCATATATGACTTTTGAGGAGAGACCTATGTGTATACTGGAGAAGAAAGTCAATGAGTTGAGGACTAAAACTATTTCATTAGTCAAAGTCCTTTGACAGCATCATTCACTACAAGAGCCACATGGGGACAGAAGAGGAGATGGGGAAGATCTACCCAGAGTTATTTACATAGAGGTATGTACAGAAATTTTGATGAAATTTTTTTTTTATAAGGTGAGAAGGATGTAATATCCTCAAATTTTAACCTTAAATTAGTAATAGGATAAATTAATTAAATTAAAATTTTTATGTATGGAATTTGGTTTTGAAATTACAAAAACTAGAAAGTACACGTCGATAGGAATTGAATAGTATAAAGAATGTTGAAAACGGAGTTCAGATGACTGAGATATGACCATTTTAAGTTATAAGGGTAAATTGGTAATTAACCAGGGATGCGAATTAGAGGGGGTTGTTTTGATAACGACATCCCTTTCCATTCCCATCCAGCTCCAATGGAGGAAGGCGTGATCTACCTTCCCATTCAAAAAAATCAGATCTTAACCCATAAGAACTAGTTTTCCCTTCCATTCCCACGCCAAATAATCAAAGAAAAATCCTAGCTTTCCCTTGTGCATGCCGCAAAAACGAACTGAAGTTAGCACACTTCATAGAATTCCAATCTCCCATCTCCAGCTCTAATCAGGTAAGCTACACACTCTAACTTATTATTTACCTTATTTTCCAACTTTCCCTTCATAGATCCGGGCCAGATCTGATATGAATGGTCGTTGAATGGCCTAGGAAATCAAAACTGTAGAGCATGGTTAGTCCCATGTTAAGGACACATCAAATGAGAAATCTAAGCCGTTCATTGTGATCTTTGGACCCAAAAACCCTAAGAACGGCAAAATAGATAAAAAATTAGGGCTTCTGGGGTTCCAATCAAACCAAAACAAGGTAGACAGCTCGGGTTCATTGTCCTAGATGAATGGTGTGCCCAAGACACCCACCGGGATGCACAGGGGCGGACGCGTGCACATAGGCGCTTCGTCACACGCACACATGCGCTATCCCAGACGACTAGAACGCGCTATGCGTCCTGGTGATGGTGCGCAACGTGACGTCGTTTTGCACCTGTGTAAACTGGTGTAAACTACCTTTTGCACTAGAGAAAACCAGTATAAAATTTCGTTCGCCGATGCAAATTAGTGTAAAAATTGTATTTTGATCTAATTTTTTATTTGGAAAGATTTTTCTAAGATTCTAGAGCCTACAAATGCCCGATCTTCAATTCAAAAGATCTGTTGGAACCGTATCGACGATGCAGACATGACTTTAGTATTAAATTTTTGATCTAATAGCGTTTAGTCAAGTTAAATTCATAAAATAGTACAACATAGCTGATCAAAGGGGGATCAGGGCCTAGAACTTGAACAACTAGATAATATATGGTACAAACTTAGGGTGCTAAGGATCATATTAGATGTAATTACTCTAGTAATTGATCTAGACCATTGATCTAACCCAGATCTTGAAAATTTGTTGATGTAAGGATGATCTAACCGTCGAATCAAGGTGTAGATTGTAGATGTACACCAAAATGAGCAGATGAACATAAGATAAGACTAATTAATAACAAGTAATATTGGGATTAAGGATATAATTATAAATAGAGACCTTAGAGAACGATCCAACAGTTGGATCGCCACAAATTCCACTAAGATGAAATAAATAACACAAAATAGTACTGTGATACTGACAGGTACATTAGAGCGTGCAAGCTAAGAGGATTACATTCTTGAATTGGTTATCTCTCATTGAGGTAGGTGACAACATTTAATGTTATGTTTTAATTTCTAAACTTACATTATCATAGCATTCATAGTTGATTGTTATTGATTGGAATTCGTTTAATTATTTCAAGATTTGTGAGATTCAACATTTTATTCTAGGATCAATATTAGATTTTGATAGTATATTGAATGGGTTTTTATGATCAATTGTTTTATGAGACTGATACCGCATATCTTATATATGATTAATAGTTATCTTTCCTTATTGCATAATTGAGATTGATTGGTTTTCGTAACATTGATGGTGGAGACTTGGTGGCTAGTCCTTTGAGAGGCTAACCCTGAGATGAGGAGTGTGCCTTGGGGATTGTGAGCCATGAGTGCTCCTGGTTTTACAAGATACACGATTTTTGTGTTTTGTGATTCATGGCGGATGCTCTCACACTGTAAATGTCATGCTAGGAGAGAGTAGGGCCAGCCACCCACCCTCCAAAATTGTGATGTGATTGTGATATGATAGACACCTGCCCACAGATGGCTTTCAGTAGGGGTTTGGTAACATGGATAGTCCACGCTACCAGTCTAGGCCTTTCCATGGGGATGGACATTAACTCTCCCGTTATGGTGTTGACGGGGAACGGCGGTGGTTGAGACTCTGGAGGGGTTGCCACTACGGCATGACGCTCCATACTCTTATTATGTATGCTTGCATGATGAGCATGGAGATATTATTGTATGCCTAGGTGTGAAGCCACTAAGAGGATTGATATGAGTATTCATGATTTGTTATACCAGTGTATGGGACACGCATGGGACCCACGTACCTTGTGGTGTCTTGGTTGTTATTGCATGCTCATTTACATTGGATCATATCTATTTTACAACCCTGAGATCATCATGTTTTAAATCCATGAGATGTATGTTTCATTACCTATAATATTTTAAGACTATATTGGCATTGCTTATGATACTTATATTTTCATGGATAATTGACTTACACATTATATCAACATTATCATTCGACTTAGTTTCCTTGTTATTACATTAAATGTTTATGTACCTACACAAGCAATAACTTGCTGAGGCATTGCTTTATTTTGCAGTGCCTCATATATCGATCGCGACAGTAGGAATGGCAAGGCCGTGGAAGGACAGTAATTGCAGTGGGGACCACTTGATTTGACTAATAAATAGCTCAACGTGAGTGGTTAGATGGATTACTGTTTGAACCTATTTTATGGACTATATACCTTCTTTAGATAGATTTGATTATGATATATTATGGACATGTCTTAAACTATGGTGGAACATTCTGATGGATAGAGCTTGGGCCACAATATTATGTTTTTGGATAATACTTTTTTAAAAATAAAGGTGCCGTTGATTTTGACGTTGGATTTGATATTATTATTGTCTTAAATTTATTGCTGCGTAACTTACATTTATCTTTTAATCGTGATCGTGATGTTTTTAGAAAAAAGAGATAACACTTGGAGGTTTTTAGTAAATGTTCTAATAAAATAATTAATAAAATCTTTTGATATTGGGATCCCGACTATGATTATTATTATTATTATTATAAAAATTGTTATAAAAACCTGAGGTGTTACACCTTGAAAAAGATGAAATCAGGAAGGCCATGGAGCCCAATGGTATACCAATAGAGGTTTGAAAGTATATGAAAGATATTTGAGTAGTTTGATTGACCAAGTTGTTTAATAAGATTATAAAACCAAAGAAAATGTCTAATGAGTGGAGGAAAAGCTCTATTGTACCAATTTATAAGAATAAATTAGATATACATAATTGCACTAATTATCGATGGATCAAGCTTATAAGCTACACTATGAAACTTTTTGAAAGAGTGATTGAGAAGAGACTACGTCATGAGATAAGTGTATAGGAGAATTAGTTTAGTTTTATGCCTAGGAGGTTTACCATAGAAGTTATCTTCTTACTAAGACAATTGGTAGAGAAATATAAGAAGATGAGGAAAAACCTCCACATGGTCTTTATCAACTTAAAGATATCTTATTATAGAGTCATTAGAGAGTTAGCATGGAGGGTGTTGGGCGAGAAAGGGGTTTTGCGAGGTTATATAAACATAATTAAAGATATGTATGAGGGAGCGGTAACAAATGTTAAGACCACTAGTGGCGAGATTGGTGATTTTCTTGTTACTGTAGGATTACACCAAGAATTAGCATTGAGCCCATACCCTTTAACGTTGGTTATAAATGAGTTAACAAAACTTCTCCACAAGGAAATTCCCTAGTGCATGCTTTTTGTAGATAATATAGTCTTACTTGATCCAACCTTGTTCAAGTCCCATATGGAAAAGATAGTTGCCCAATGAAGGTTTTTGACTTCTAGTTTCTTCATTGAAAGTAACTAATAAATGTTGACAACGTCCTAAGCTGCGATTTGCGTCACAGGAGAATATTTCGAAATTGAGGTTTCGAAATTCTCCACAGCAATCTGGTGCGGTAGTGAGAGGCTACTATCAAAGAAATTTCACAGAATTCAATTCCTCTTTGACTCCCTTAATGTTCGGTAGGGATTATTGTTCACCCTTACCAAAAAAAACATAATTTTGTGCACGAAATTGATTAAGACAAGGATTTTTATAAGGAGCAAGGCTCCACCTATAGTTGATCGGACCCATTCATCCAATATCTCAAACTTTGGATCATAAAGGGGTTTCCTTCCCCACCCTAGATCATTGGTCCTTTACTCTCATTTTCTTAGCTAAATAATGAAATTGCCCCAAGTATGGGACTTTGAGCTCCTTGAACTAAGCAATGGCTTTCATTTTGAAATATTTTTTTCAAGCTGGAGAACAATAAATGGAATTGAAATTATTTGTTTTCACTAGGGTCTGTACTTAACTCGCTCTAAAACATATTCATCCCCTTGCAATTTTGAAATTGTAGAGAAACGACAGTTCTCCGAAAGATTTTTAAAACTTGTTCTTCCACTTAATCACTATGGAAATTATAGAACTGTTCGACCTCCTATCTTCTCTCATATCTTCCTATGCCGTCTTCAATCTATCCTTTCCTCTATTCCTTAAACAAGTACCATTAATTGCATAATGTGGTAAAGTTCCCACGTTCTTCCTCTAGCGAGCTCTTTCTTAGTCTGACTGGGTTAATCCATTTGAGATCCAAGATTGAGCGTGTAACTTATCAGAGGGAAAGATAGGAGGGAGTAGGCATTTGAATTTATTCAGATATAGCGAAAACTAGGGGTGGCAATTTGGGTTGGCGGGTCGTGTTTGTGGCAACACGAACACGACATGATTAATAGTCGTGTCAAAAACCTATGACTCGTACACGACCCAATTCTTAAAAAAATGACACGACACGACCTGTGTAACACGATTATTGACTGATTTGTGTTGGATACACGACACGATACGACCGAAAGCGACCACAAAACATAGGACGATTATTTTACAACTGTCCTATAAAACATAACATATAGGACGGTTATGCCATAATCGTCCTATAAAGAATAACATATAGGACGGTTATCCCATAACTGTCCTATATGATATAGGTTTATACTTTTATAGGACGGTTGTAAAATAACCGTGCTATATGTTACGTTTTATAGGACGTAACATTTCCTTCCCACCACTCTACTAAATTAGGCAGATCTTCAATTCTGAGATTTTTTGATGCTGGGAAACTTCCAGCCATGTGTCCACCATAGAACTCAACGCCGATGGACGTTATAACATCCATTCTGTCTATAGTGAGAGCTTCAAGGAAGCGTAGTTACCCAAGCGGTGGGAAGTGTTCACAGTTTCTACATTCAAGCAGCTCGATTTTGACCAGGTTGGGGAGTAGTGAATTGATCAACCAATTGGGTAACTTCTAGCCCATGTAATTCTCTACATATAGCCTTCTCAGCCCTGAGTGTGGCTGGAGAGCCTCAATCACACACTCAACATTCACTTCCTCGTTACGATCGCCGTCATACTTCCAAGATAGACCCAATGCTCGTAGATTTCGCTTTTCTTTTATGTTTGTGTCCTTTGCTTGGGCCACAACTTCCACATTCCGGAGGTTATCAATGTAAAGTTCACCTTGAATGAGGTTTAAGTCCTGCAACTCTTGTATTTTACATCCATTCTCTTTGCCCACAATAAATCTTGGCAGTGTCTAAAGCCAGCGTAAGCGTCCAATTCTAGTTGGCATTCGATTTAGATTGCAACAATCAGTAATATCAAGATGCCTCAGATTGATGAGGTTACCCATGTCCTTGGTTAGCTCCTTCAGACTCCAGGCAGATGAGAGATCCAGTGTTTGTAAATTATAGACTGTTAATGCTTTCTGGTAACGAACTGTGACCCACAGTGCTCGATAGGTTAAGATACCTAAGATGTTTCAATTTGCCAATTGCCTCTAGCGATGTTGATGTGCTTAAAAATCCACCTAAATCTAAAGCACACAGGTGCCTTAAACTAAGGAAACTATCAATAGATACTTCAAACTTATCAATAGCCAATAAACGGAATGTGCGTAGGTGTTTTGCTTTGTCCAATGCCTCAGAACCGTCCTATATTACCTAAAATATAGGACGGTTAACCCAAAACCATCCTATATTAGAGGTAATATGACGGTTTTCCAAAACTGTCCTATATTAGAGGTAATATGACGATTTTTCAAAACCATCCTATATTAGAGGTAATATAGGACGGTCTTGGGTTAACCGTCTTATATTAGTATAACATAGAATGGTTCTAGAGTAACCATCCTATATTATACCAGTAATATAGGACGGTTATTCATGAACCGTCCTATATTTTCAAACATTCCATAGGTTAGTAAATGGGTCAAGGTTATGAGTAAATAGGTCACGTGCCAAATAGGTTGACACGACGAGTCAAATTGATTGACTCGAACATGACACGATTTTTGGCATGTCATTATTGGGTGACTCAAAAATGACACGAACACGATAAGACTCGACCCGAACCTGCTAAATTCATGTCGGGTTGGAGTCGTGTTATCGTGTCGTGTCATATTTTGCCAGCCCTACCTCCAGGATGGATCATATAGTAGGACTAGTGTGCCTCCTAAAGTAACTCACACTTCAAATCATCATCTGCCAGTACCACCAACCTACCCTTGAATCTAACTCCCCCATCCGGTCCTCTCATAAAATTTGTCCTCTCTGTCAGATATTGTGTCTCCTTATCTTTGCCCTGTGCCTCTAAGATCCTAGCGAGAAACTTAGACCGTGTCGATAGATTGGCAATCATTACTCTAGACTTCCTGCTCAAGGTATCTGCGACGACGTTAGCCTTCCTTGGGTGGTATTGTAAGGTGAAATCAAAGTCCTTGAGATATTCCATCCATCTATATTGCCTCATATTCAAATCACTATGAGTAAAGAAGTACTTGAGGCTCTTATGATCAGTGAATACCTTAAACTTCTCGCCATATAGATAATGTCTCTAGAACTTCAGTGCAAATACCACTACTGCTAACTCCAGATTATGTGTCGGGTAATTCACCTCATGTGTCTTAAGTTGTCTTGATGCATAGGCAAGTACCTTCCCATGCTGCATCAACACTGCTCCTAATCCCTTACCCGCGGCATCACAATCACATAACTGCCTGCACCTGACGGTAATGTCAACATCAAGGTAGTAGTAAGCCTCCTCTTGAGCTCTTGGAAGCTCTCCTCGCAAGCATCAGTCTAAACGAACTAAGTGTCTTTCCTGGTTAGGGTAGTTAAAGGCAACCCAATCTTTGAGAATCCCTTAATGAACTAATGACAATATCCTGCCAAACCGAGAAAACTCCGTATCTCTGTCACCATCTTGGGCCTCTCCCAATGTAGCACTGCCTCAACCTTCGCCGGGTATATGGCCACTCCATCCTTAGATACAACGTGACTTAAGAATTGCACCTGATCTAACCACAAATTACATTTACTGAGCTTGGCATACAACCAATGTTGACGAAGTGTGTCCAATACCGTGTGGCGATGCTCCTTGTGTGCCTCATGACTCGACGCATAGGCAAGTACCTTCCTTTGCTGCATCAACACTACTCCTAGTCCCTTACCTGAGGCATCACAATAAACCACATAACCGCCTGCACCTGATGGTAATGTCAACACTGGGGCAGTAGTAAGCCTCCTCTTGAGGTCCTAGAAGCTCTCCTCACAAGCATCAATCCAAACGAACTAAGTGTCTTTCTTGGTCAGGGTAGTTAAAGGCAACACAATCTTTGAGAATCCCTCAATGAACCGATGATAATATCCTGCCAAACTGAGAAAATTGTGTATCTCTGTCACCATCTTAAGCCTCTCCCAATGTAGCACTGCCTCAACCTTCACCGGGTCTATGGCCACTGCATCCTTAGATACCACGTGACTTAAGAATTGCACATGATCTAACCAAAAATCACATTTACTGAGCTTGACATACAACCGATGTCGACGAAGTGTGTCAAATATCATGTGATGATGCTCCCTATGTGCCTCATGACTCGATGCATAGGCAAGTACCTTCCTATGCTGCATCAACACTACTCCTAGTCCCTTACCCTAGGCATCACAATAAACCACATACCCGCCTGCACCTGATGGTAATATCAACACCGGGGCAGTAGTAAGCCTCCTCTTCAGCTCCTAGAAGCTCTCCTCGCAAGCATCAATCCAAACGAACTAAGTGTCTTTCTTGGTCAGGGTAGTTAAAGGCAACACAATCTTTGATAATCCCCCAATGAACCGATGATAATATCTTGCCAAACTGAGAAAACTGTGTATCTCTGTCTCCGTCTTAAGCCTCTCCCAATGTAGCACTGCCTCAACCTTCACCGGGTCTATGGCCACTCCATCCTTAGATACCATGTGACTTAAGAATTGCACCTGATCTAACCAAAAATCACATTTACTGAGCTTGGCATACAACCGATGTCGACGAAGTGTGTCCAATATCATGTGATGATGCTCCCTGTGTGCCTCATGACTAGGCGAGTAAACTAAGATCTCATCGACAAAGACAATCACGAACTTATCCAAGTAAGCTCGGAAAACATAGTTCATTAGGTCCATGAACATTGTAGGTGCGTTGGTCAATCCAAATAGCATCACTAAAAACTTATAATGACTATAGTGACTCCTAAAAGCAGTCTTTGAGATGTCCTCTTCTCTAACCCGTAACTGATGGTATCCTGATCTCAAGTCTATCTTGGAGAATACTCGTGTTGATTGAAGCTGATCAAATAAATCATCTATGCATGGCAAAGGTTCTTTACAATGACACTATTCAACAACTGATAGTTAATGCATAGTCTCAGTGACCCGTCCTTTTTCTTCACGGAAAGGACTAGTGCTCCCCATGGAGACTCGCTCGGCCTGATGAAGCCCTTATCAAGTAACTCTTGCAATTGTACTTTAAGTTCTCTTAAATCTACTGGGGCCATTCTGTATGGTGCCTTAGAGATAGGTGATGTACCTTGCACTAAGTCAATAGTAAAGTCAATCTCTCTATTTGACGGCAATCTTGGTAACTCCTCAGGAAAAACATCTGCAAACACCTAGACAACATCAGTATCTTCAATCTATGGCTGCCTTCTGTCCTCAAGGGTCACATAAGCGAGGAACACTTTTCACCCTCGTGAATAAAACAGTACTGCTTTCACAACAGAGATGATGCATGTGCCTGCCAAACTTTTTATGCCTTGGAACAATATTTCTGGTTGCCCAGGTATCTCAAAAATGACCTGATTCTTACGGCAGTCTACGGTAGCCTAGTAGTTAGCTAACCAATCCATTCCTAATATAACATCGTAGTTGACTATGTTTAATAAGATGAAGTTTGAGTCCATCCTCATGCCTGATATCTCTACAAGTATCTCCTGTAAATACTCAATAGCCTCTACTGTCTCTCCCACGGGTGTCATAATATCCAATTCAAACGCTAATTTATGCACGCATACATCAAGGCAAGATGTAAAAATGCATGAAATAAAAGAATGAATGGACCTTGTGCTGAAGAGGGCCTTAGCTTGGCTGTCTAAGACTAGAAGAGTACCTTCTACAACTTGGTTTGAGGCCTGTGCTTGCCCTGATGTGATGGCAAACACTCGTCCTTGACTATGTGGCCAGTAGTTATCTCTGCACCCATCTTGATCGACTTCTCCTCTATCCCTTAGGACAGTCTTTAATGAAATGTCCCACTTCTCCAAGCTAAAGCACTTGTATGACTGTCTCTGGAAAGGTAGCTAGTGTTGTCGCTGCTGTTGGGCCTGCCTTTGATGCTATGGCCTATCAAATCTATTACATCCTCGCCCAGGGTGCCAACCCTTGCACCTGTCACATCTCTTCTTCTCTATGTCTCTCTTAGGCTTGGTCTGTGCTTGATAACGTGGTGCTCTGTGTGCCTGCATAGCATTGAAAGGTCTCTTGCCCTTAGTGGGCTAGTACGTACTCCCTCTAGTCCTAAGAGAATTCTTCTCCAGCATGGAGGCCATGTCAGCTACATCTCGCATAGTTGTGGGTCTTGAAGTAATCACCTGATCTCTCAGCCAAGGTGTCAGTCCATCCACAAATTTATCTGTTGCCTCCTTATCTGAGGCAAGCGCATCAGGAGCAAACCTCCTCAGTCGGGTAAATCAGTTCAAGTACTGCCGAACCATCATATCTCTTTGCTTTAGGGTGGCAAACTCTTTCTTCAGTGATTACAATGCATGAGGTGGAAAGTACTGAGTATCAAAATCCAGCTTGAAGGCCTCCCATGTCATTGCCTCTGCAGGGTCTGGTCACGTATGTGTAAAAGTCTGCCACCAAAAGCCCGCCTCACCCTTTAGTAGGTAGGCAGCTACCTGAACCTGATCCTCTGGTGTAATCTTCATCACATCAAATGTCTTCTTTGTCTCAAATAACTATCGCTCAGCCTCTTAAGTATCACCGTCACCATAGAAGGGTGGCACCATCTTCTGGAATCGTTCTAACAGTTTATCCATCTTCTTAGAGTCACTCATAGTATCACCCTCAGTGGCCTTAGGTGCTGGTAGTGCTTGTACTGGGTGGGTGGAATGAACAGATGAATCCAGTGGTGCCAATGGAGGCGACGTCGCAGGGTTAGGGTTCACCACCTGAACTGTAGCCCTAATCTATTGCAGTATGAGGGGTATCAACCATAGCATCACCCTATTCACCAACTCAACTTCGCGATCCCCTTAATCAGAGGACTCAGCAGGTGGGGTAACTAGCGTAGTGAGGATAGACCTCGTCACCTACCTCAATGAGAGATAACCAATTCAAGCGTGTAATCCTCTTCACTCGCAAGCTCTGATGTACCTGTTAGTATCACATGACTATTTTGTGTTATTTATTTCATCTCAGTGGAATCTATGGCGATCTATCTGTTGGATTGTTCTATAAGGTCTCTATTTATGATTAGATCCTTAATCCCAATATTACTTATTATTAATCAGTCTTATCTCATGTTCATCTGCTCATTTTGGTGCACATCTACAGTTTACACCTTGATTCGATGGTTAGATCATCCTTAGATCAACAATTTTTCAAGATCTGGGTTAGATCAATAGTTTAGATCAATTACTAGAGTAATTACATCTAATATGATCCTTAGCACCCTAAGTTAGTACCATATATTATCTAGTTGTCCAAGTTTTGGGACCTGATCACCCTTTGATCGGTTGGATCTAAGTGATTTAGTACTATTTTATGAATTTGACCTGACTAAACATGATTAGATCAAAATTTTAATACTAAAAACATGTCTGCATCGTCGATACAGTTCCAACGAATCTTTCGAATTGAAGATCGGGCTTTTATAGCCTTCAAAATCTCAGAAAAATCATTCCAGATAAAAAATGAGATCAAAATACGATTTTTACACCGATTTGCACTAGCGGACGGAAGTTTATACTAGTTTACTTTGGTGGAAAAGGTAGTTTACATCGGCGACGGGTGTTTGCACTTGCGGGACGACGTTTACACTAGCACAGAACGACATCACATTGCACACCGTCACCAGGACGTGTGACACGTTCTAGTCATCTGGGATAGCATGTGTGGGCGTCCAGCATGCGTGTTTACGCATTTGCCCCTGTGAGTCCCAGTGGGCATCTTGGGCACACTGTCCATCGGGGATGATGAACCCGAGCCATCCACCTTGTTTTGGCTTGATTGGAGCCCCAACAGCTTTGATTTTTGATCTGTTTTCACTATTCCTAGGGCTTTTGGGTCCAAAGATCACAATGAATGACTTAGATTTCTCATTTGAGGTGTCCTTAACATGGGTCTAACCATGCTCTACGGTTTTGATTCCCTAGGCCATCCAATCACCATTCAAATCAGATCCAGCCCGAATCTGTGAGGAGAAAGTTAGAAAACAAGGTAAATAACAAGTTAGAGTGTGTAGCTTACCTGATTAGAGCCGGAGATGGGAGATCAGAGCCCTATGAAGCATGCAAACTTCAGTTCGTTTTCGCGGCATGCATAAGGAAAGGCTAGCTAAGGTTTTTGGTGTGGGAATGGAAGGGAAAACTAGTTTTTATAGGTTGAGATTCGATTTTTCCAAATGGGAAGGTAGATCACCACCTTCCTCCATTGGAGATGGATGGGAATGGAAAGGGGTGTCGTTATCAAAATGACCCCCTCTAATTCATGTCCCTGGCTAATTATCAATTTACCCTTACAACTTAAAATGGTCATATCTCACTCATCTAAACTCCATTTTCGACGTTCTTTATACTGTTCAATTCCTATTGACGTGTACTTTTTAGTTTTTGTGATTTCAAAACCAAATTCCATGCATAAAATTTTTAATTTAATTAATTTATCTTATTACTTATTTAGGGTTAAAAATTGAGGATATTACATAAGGCCTCTTTCACTTCATGTATTCTAATCTTACGATCATATATATAATATCCAATGTTATTTAGATTTATAATATTTTCAATCCCTATATTCTCAAAGCCATTGTCATTTAACAATTTTTGAATGTACGTTTCCCACTTCTGTTTGATCTCATCATCTTTGACTAATACCCTTTGATCATTACTTCTAATGCAGCTAATCTGATCTAAGTCCTTACCTTTCTGTTCTCTTACTTTTGCAAGTTTAAACACATTTTTCTCACCTTCTCTTGTTCCGAGTTTATTATAGAGCTCATCATATGCTTTAAGTTTCTTTAAAACACATCCGTTTTTCTTTAATAACTTTTTGTGCTGTTTTACTGTACCACCATGTTTCCTTTACTAATTGCCTTTTACCTTTAGATACTCCTAAGACATCTTCTGCCACTTTCTTAATGGACCTAGCAATATTAATCCACATGGTGTTTACTTCTGTTCCATAGTTCCAGTTTCCTTCTACCATCAACTTATTGGTGAATGAGGTTATTTTCTCTCCTTTTAAGTTTAACTACTTAGTTTTTGGATACCTATTAAGTTCATTTCCTTTCTTCCATCTTTTTATATGGATATCCATAACCATTAACCTAAGTTGTGAGGTTAAACTCTCATTGGGTATCACCTTACAATTCTTACACATTGATCGTTCAATATTCCTAAGTAGAAAAAAGTCTATTTGGCTTTTATGAACTCCACTTTTAAAGGTTATTAAGTGTTCATCCCTCTTCTTAAGGAGTGTATTTGCAATGGCCAGGTTATATGACAAAGCAAAATCAAGGATAGTTTTCCCCATCTCATTTCGTTCAACTATACTATACCCTCAATGTATTCTATCATATCATTTATTTTCTTTTCGTACATGGGTATTTAAGTCTGCTCTTATAAATATCCCCTCAGTATTGGAAATTTCTTGCATGACTCCCTCTATATCTTCCTAAAATTGTCTCTTGATTATATCTCATAACCCTACTTGTGGTGCGTATGCACTTATAACATTTATGATCAGCTCTCCTAGAACAAGTTTTATTATTATAATTCTATCACTGATTCTTTTAATGTCCACAACTTTATCCTTTAATTCTTTATCCACTATTATTCCTCCACCATTTCTGATATTATCCTTTCCTACATACCATAATTTATACCCATCGATTTCTTTAGCTTTAGCCCCTTTCTACTTGGTTTCTTGGATAAAGCGATGTTGACTCTCCTACAATTCATCATAGCGACTAACTCCAAACTCTTACATTTCAATGTCCCTATGTTCCATGTGGCAATACGAATCTTATGCTCTAGAGATATCCTATTTATCAATGCCCTTATTGACCTCCATGACATGAAACCATGTCCACTTTTTACTGCACCTGTATTCTGATGTAGCGTGTTGCTTTCAAGGAGACGCTCTAGTGGCCCTTGCCTATTTTTCACTATGCCCGGGATCCTATGTAGTGCGTCACTTCTAGGAAAACACCCTAGCAGCCCTTGCCCATTTTTCACAGCACTCAGGATTCGATGCAGAGTGTCGCTTATGGGGAATGCCTTTGTTTGAGGAAATGTCAGTTTTCGATTCATATCATGTTAGGGTTGCCATACTTTTAAGAAGCTGGAGATGATTTTCATTTATTTCTTTCAAACTAATATACAAATGCTTATTCATTTACAAGCAGGAAAGAAATAAAAAAATCATCTTCAACTTCTCCCTTGCTGGCTGGTACCTGATGCAAGGGTTGCTATACTTTTAAGAAGCTGGAGATGATTTTCATTTCTTCTTTACAAACTAATGTACAAATGCAAGACCCTCCTTTTCATTTGGGCTTGGAACCGGCATTGGCGTAGTTTATCTTTTTATTGTATATGTGACTAAATCGATCCTAACATTGGGTACACGAGTATGTCTGCCTTCTATGGTGCACCAAAACCTGAACCAGACACGATCACTCTCATCAGTCACGCTATTGATAGCGGCATTAGCTTTCTTGATCCCTTGGACTTTTACGGCCCCCACACCAATGAAATCCTGGTCGGACAGGTATGATATGATCGAGTTTAGTTTTTGATTCGATATTGTTCTGTAACTTGAGGGTGATTGAATTGAATTTGGTTTTGGCTTGCAGGCTCTCAAGGGGATAAGGGACAAGGTGCAGTAGGATACCAAATTTGTTGTCAGTTGGGCTGGGGATGGGATGAACATGGTGGTCTGTGGGGATCCAACCGATGCAAGAGCTTGCTGTGAGGCTAGCTTGAAGAGACCTGATGTCGATTACATAGATCTCTAGTATCAGCATTGCATTGACACCACATTGCCCATTGAAGTTACGGTATGTAGCTATGTGTTATTGGTTAGTCTTATTATTCTATATTATTCTAAATTTCTTCTCCTAATGATCTACTCTGTTACATTTATTTATTTAGTCTTAAGGAAAAAAAAATCTCCAATTCATTATCAACGCTGAATTTGAACATAGAAATCATGACATTGGACCATTATACTAAACTGGCAATCTTTTTCTGTTATGGTCTTGGTCAAGAACTTAGCATACCGCTTGAGGTTTTAAGACGTCAGATTGGTTGAGTTCTTCATGTGATATCTTGAAATGCTTCTCATATGAATTTATATCTCTTTTTCTCCAGATCACTTTAAGAACCGAAAATCTCTTTCTGTTGGTTACAGTATTCTACAGTTGTCCCTCGAATAGAGACTACATCCCTGTATTTCTAATCAAAATAAATAGTAATTAGACAAACACACAATACAAAAAATACATGTTGCACATTAGTAGTGGCATTTTATATAAGCAAAAGAGACAAGAAATAGCAATTATAAAAATATTTTGCATATGGTAGCAGTCATATTTTTTACACAAAAACATTAATGTTCTGTAACATAAGAAACTAGAGAAAAAGAAAAAGGAGGAACAAAAATATCTATTATAATACCAATAAAATTTTAAACTTCTCCAAATTCAAGCAAGATTAATATCTCCAATGCAATAGAACAGAGTAAAGTAAAAGATAGAATATCTCAAAAGCCTAAAAATAACTTCCAATAATATCAAAAGTTTAAAAGGAACAAAAATGGAATGCCCAACAAGTAAAACCTACCCCTCTTGGTCTGAACCCACAAAAACTTCCATTACAATCTACCAATGTTAGCCGACAAACTATCACTTGCTCAACTAACAAAAAATTTCAAGTTAGATAGAGCCCTCATAAAAATAATCCAAAACTACTTTCACATGAGCCAATAAAATCTACTTCAACAACATCAACAAGTGAAAAATAGACTGACAAAAAAGATTTCATTGGATATTGCAACTCTGCCCGACAACTTTCTTGATGAATGCAGCTTCCTAAGGCATCCTATTGACACTAAATGGTGTTTGACCTTCGGTATCCTCACCATCCAACTTACACTGAAACCTCAATCATATAGTTTATTCCATGAACATGTTGAAATATAGAAGACATACTCAATGGAAGTAGTGATACTACATGAGGCACACACTCGACACAATTTCATATTAGAGTAGGATCAACTGTTTCTCTAGTATCAAACTAGAGCACCTATTAGTTGAATTCAATTTAGAACTTGTCCTATATTAGCTTTCTGTTCCTAGCCAAAAAGATCATAACCATTGAAATGCATTTTTCTGAATTTGATAAATCGTCTTCTATTGGCTGAAACATGGAATTAGCAGCTAGCGTTATCCCACCAATCTTTTGGACAATCAAAAGTTACTCATGTAACTTTTTTCTTTCTCTTAAGTAATCTTCGACTAGTGAATCCTAGCCAACAAAGTTTAAAAAGGAGCAAAAGTGTGATGCAAGACTAGTAAACCGACAACTCTTGGCCTTGGCCCCAACATCAAACTAAAAAACTGAACCAAATTCAAATCAATTTGATAATTCAAGTATAACTCTTCCTACTAGATCTCATGCCCAGAAAAATGAAGTCAAGAATAGAGACGACACATGAATGCCTGCTCATACAGATTCTTTTGCAGATTCTATGCGGATACAAAATGAAAATCTACATTAAATATCGGAATACTAGTTCCAAATACTCTCATTGAACATAGATCAATTCTTTACACCATGTAAACAAATTCAGTAAGGCCTTCCATAATCCATACTCTTATTGAGCAGTCCCAATTGAATTTCATAGCATGGATTCTTCTATTATATGGATTCGAAAACAAATCAGAATTGCCAATAAAGGACCTTTAAGATATGCGATTCACTAGTAGAAGCTGCATCTCCAAGAGAAAATGTTTGGATAGTTTGTACCATTTAAAAACTAATAGAAACTCAATGGAGTTAAAAAATTAACCTTTCTCCTATAAAATGTAAGGGCTATAACTAAGCCAACAATGTGAAACCCAACTTCTGCGTAAAGCAATTACAGATGTGAAGCATTGCTCTTTATGACCTAGTCAGATTCTAAGGGAATGCTATGCACTTGCAGAAAGACAATACTTTCCATGATACATGTCATCAGCTAAGGTTTCTTTAAAACTATAAATAAACTCTGCAGGGGCTGTGTTTTGAGCTATCTGGTTACGTACTGTTAGTTCCAATTCACCTACCATATTATTTCTAACCTTTTTTTTATCAGAAAAGGTGGGATCAATTGATCATAAGACCGAGATGGTCGAAGTACAATGAGAGAGACCGAGAAAGAACAAATAGAAGAAAGAGCAAGAGAAGAGAACTTGGGAAGTCAAGATTGATTCTCTTTCAACTCCGCTCATCTGCTTGTTGGTTTGCCCATCTCAGAATGTGTTTGAAGCAAACACTTTGATGAACAAGGTGGTGTCCAAGAATCTATAAAGCGAGTTGTTAGGGTTAATCATCCACGAGATCACGTTTCTAGAATTTCCATCAACCGGACCAGATCCAAAGTCCCTCTATCAAAGCTCAGTCTCATTAGAATCTTTAAAACCCATTGGTTCACTGAAAATATGTAAATTGGAACTTCCTCAATTATGTTTTCGGTATGACGAGAAAACATATGATTCAATTAATGGGCTTTGCTATCTAACGTAGCCAGAGTCACTTGTTGCTCAATCAGAGAGCCAAAAAATTATAGCGGGTGTTTATTTCGAATGATTAAAACAGAGTTCAACAAAGAATATTCTGTCTTACAAAATTGAGTTTCCAACGCGGATAGCAAACTGCGGATTCAGGTGTCCATGTATGGCGATTTCCTTAAAACGTGGATAAAATAGCCTCCAACCTTGGGCCGGTCATTTTTTCTTTGTAATCAGACCTCATCTCATGTTTTGATTTCGTACTAATAATATATCTTCACTATTCAGAAAAAACAGAAAACCTTGGGCTCGTCATTCTTAAGCATATCTGTCCATGTTTCAGGGCCGTAAAAAGCAGGGAAACCTTATCCATGAATAACACTATCCATAGACTGTCATCCTTATGCCAAACATCCCCAATAGGCCTTAGAAACAGGGACGCCATTAACTTGGAACTACAATTTCATAAAACGACGGAAATAGCAAAGATGAAAAAGAAATGAACAACCCCATATACAATCATCCTGTAACTTCAATAATAACAGTGGTATCAACCCGATTTTGGTAATACAAATCAATGCAATCAAATTCAAGTCTCTTCAAAGCTAGCCTCACAAGCAGCTCTCACATACGCAGGGTGACCTTGAATTACAGGCGTGACTCCATCTGGGTCCCAACTGATACCAAACTTTGTAGCCAAGACTACCTTCTCCGTTGTCCCCTTGAGAGCTTAAAATGTTGGTATTTAATATACTTTATTGATGAATATTCATTCATCACACCAAAATCCTCCACAAAAATCATCAAGAACAATGACTAGATGTGAAAGCGTACCTGAATTCATGAGTCTGGATGTGATCCTTGAGCTTTACGGTTCTTGATCTTCCAAATTGATACGTATGACCTTCGTGGAGAATGATATTCCCTCTTTTATGATGATGTGATGTAAGAAAAGAATCATACATATAATTTGGAGACCATAACCATTTATAACTGTATTACCTTTCTTTATTTCTTATTTTAGCCTATCATAAAATAAAAATTAGAGATTAGGTATCTATACATAATAAAACTATATCTTTTGAGATGACTATGACCCATTTTACCTTAACTTTATTAGATCACTTTAATATAGGCCAAAACTATACGATAGCATAATATATATATATATATATATATATATATATAGACACACACACATATGTCCAATATTTAACAATCTCCCACTTAGACTATACATATACATACATATATACATATTACTTTATAATTGTATATCAAAGTATACTATTAAGGGCTCAAAAATTTTTCTATCACAAAAATATCTTCGAACAATCTCATCCATCAATTATGCTAATATAGGATCAAGGAGATATTCGTTACATATATCGTAACTAAATCCATATATGGTCATGTATATTAACATAACAAAACGCAATAGATAAAGTATGGATGTGTAGCATGGAAATTACATGCAATGTGATCTAAGCATGCCTATTTCCAACTGGTCCATCTTTATTTCTTATGAGATTATATTAAAACCAAATCAGAGTGAAAAATGGAATTGAATTTTTTATTTCAGCACAAAATATCCATAAACACAAGATGTATGTAAAATAGAAAATCATATAAATACAAACTCCAACTAATCCAGTATATCATCAAATGATACAACACCCATATGAGCAGTATGCCCATAAAAGACCTTGGGTGATAGCCCTTTAGTAAGCGGATTCGCAATCATGGAGTTTGTGTCAATATGCTCTATAAACACTTGACCACTCTGAACTCTTTCTTTAACAACTAGGAACTTGATGTCTATATGCTTTGACTTCGTCGAGCTCCTATTATTATTAGAATATAAAATTGCTGACTTATTGTCACAAAATATCTTAAGTGGCCTTTCAATTCCATCCACAATTCGTAGCCTTGTGATAAAATTCTACAGTTATATCCCATGATTGGATGCCTCATAACATGCTATAAAATTAGCTGCCATGGTAGAAGAAGCAATGAGCGTCTGCTTAGCACTCTTCCAGGAGATAGTGCCTCCACCAAGTAGATAAATATAGCCTGAAGTGAATCTACGACTGTCTTGACATCTAGCAAAGTCAGAATTCGAATACCCAATGATCTTTAGCTTATCCGACCTCCTGTATGTGAGCACGTAATGTCTTGTTCTCTCAAGATATTGCATGACCCGTTTGGCTACTTTCCAATCATCCATTCTTGGATTGCTCAAATATCTGCCAACATCCCAACAATGTACTCAATATCCGGATGTGTACAAATTTGAGCATACATTAGACTCCCCATTGCTGAAGCATAGGGAATCTTCTGCATTTCCTTAGTTTCAAAATCATTTTTGGGGCACTATTTGATACTGAACTTGTCTCCCTTAGCAACATGGGTGTCTTCTGGTTTGCAATCTTGCATGCCAAATCTCTTAAGTACCTTTTCGATGTAGCTCTTTTGTGATAATCCAAGAATACCTCGAGAGCGATCCTGATGTATCTGAATTCCCAATACAAAAGATGTGTCATCAAGATCTTTCATCTCAAATTTGTTTGATAGAAATCTCTTGGTTTCATGCAACAAGCCTATATTGTTGTTGGAAAGTAATATGTCATCGACATATAAAACTAGGAATATGTGTTTACTCCCATTGATCTTGTGGTATACACAATCATCAACCGTATTCATCTCAAAACCGAATGAGATGATAACTTGATGGAATTTGTAATGCCATTAACGGGAAGCTTGCTTAAGCCCATAGATGGATTTCCTTAATTTGCAAACTATATTCTTTGCATCTCTTGACATAAAGTTTTCTAGTTGCACCATATAAATTGTCTCATCAATGTTACCATTGAGAAACACAGTTTTTACATCTATCTGATGCAACTCAAGGTCAAAATGTGCCACTAATGCCATTATTGTCTTGAAAGAGTCTTTCGATGAAACCGGAGAGATAGTTTCATTATAATCAATGCCTTCCTTTTGAGTGAAGCCCTTTGCAATAAGACGCGCCTTATATCTCTCCACATCACCCTTCGAATCCCTCTTGGTTTTAAATATCCATTTGCAACCAATGGGCTTCGCACCTTCAGGTAATGGGACGAGTTCCCAAACGTCATTGTCTTTCATGGATTTAATCTCTTCATTCACAGCATCAATCCACTTTTGAGAATTAGAACTCTACATGGCTTGGTGAAAGTTGATCAGATCATCTTCCACCAATCCAATGTCATCCATGTTCTTGGAGAAATAAGATATAATCATTAGAAATGTCATTTCTCCTTTCTCTAGTGGATCTCCTTAATGGCATTGGTTCTTGAGGTTATTGAGTTTGTCCTTCAGAAATAACCTGTTGATCTTGATTAGAGAGATTTTCAACATTGTCTGTGGCTCTGGTATTACTTCTTGAACAACATCAGGAATAGGAGCTTGATCATTGTCAATAACAATCGTAGGAAGAGAAATGGATTCTTCTTCAAAGACAAAGTGTAACACCCCGGATTTTTAAGACAATTTATATATATATATATATATATAATAATGACATTTTAAGTAAGAGCATTTGGGATCCCATGAGAAAAGATTTATTTAACATTTTACTAAACCTATCTTAAAACTCCGGGTGTTAATTTTTCCTTTCTCAAAATGGCGTACATGTAATTTAAACACAAATAAATGATCCGCGTATAAATCAACGTCAAATAAATAGGCGCCTTTATTTTAAATCAAATAAACGTCCAAAAGACAATAATAATATGGCCCAGGGTCTATCCATCATAACATCCCATATAAATGTCCAATATATGTCCAAAGATCTAAATCACATCCAAATATAAAGTATGCAGTCCATAATGAAATTCAAATGATAATCCATTCTAATGACTCACATCACTGTCTAATACTATAGAAAAATGGTCTTCAGCAGCTCTCACGGCTTCTCAACAGCCTTGCCTTTCCTGTTATCGCGCTCGAGATCTAAGGCATTGCAAAACAAAGCAATGCCTCAGCAAGCTATCGCTTGTGTAGGTACATAGACAATTAATGTAATAAATGCAAGAAATAATGAACAATACTGATGAAAAATCTAACATTTATGAAGATAGTGATATCATAATGCCATGTTCAATAAATGCCAATTTATTCCATATGCTAAAACATGAAATTCACGGAGTTAAAACATGACATGAATCAATAAAATGGAGCATACATCCAGAATAAGGACACCCTAAGGTAATGGGTCCCACCACATCGCACTAACATCCCTGATCAGGAGTACACATAGTCAACCTCTGAGTGTCGTCACACCCAGGCATACCATCTATCACCATGCTCATCATACATGCACACATAACAAAAATATGGGCCATCATGCTGCGGTGGCAACCCTCCATGGGTATCAACCACCGCCGCTCCCCGTCGACACCATAACGGGAGACTTAACGTCTGTCCCCATGGAAAGGCTCAGACCGGTAGTGTGGACTATCCATGTTACCAAACCCCTACCGAATGCCATCTATGGGCAGGTGTCTATCATATCACAAACTCATCACATCATAATCTCGGAAGGTGGGTGGCCGGCCCTATCCCTCCTAAGCATGACGCCTTAGGGCGAGAGCACCCGTCATCAAATATAAAACACGGAAATCATATGTATATGCTAAAACTCAAGAGCACTTATAGCTTGAAATCCCCAAGACATGCCCCTCATCCTGGGGTTAGCCTATAAAAGGACCGGCTACTAAGCCTCTATACTCATTTCCATGTAAATCCATGCATTTTCTATATATATAATAAGAAATAAATCTCTAATTAAGCATAACTAATTAACATCATGCTTGTAAAAGCATTTTAAATAAGTTTATTCAGTAAAAGAATTTAATTTGGAATAACCATCCTGTACGCAATGTCGCATGAAATCCATGGTAAATAAAAATCGCAATTTAAAACACAATCACACATGATGCTATGTTTAAAACATGGTTTAAAATCAAGGCAAAACATTAGTTGTCGTCACCTACCTCAGTGTAAGATCACTAACTTGCTAATAACTCCCTTTAATTGGTATATTCAAGTGCACCTGTACATGTCACATCACTATTTTAAAATTTTTCTAAATAAAAAGTGGTCATTTCTAAGTTTTTAAGTTAAAACTAGGTCCGCGTCGTCAATACGGTCACAACGCCTCTTCTGGATCGTGATTTGGACCTCTCTAGCTCCCAAAAATCAAGTTTTAGTGAAAACTACGCTAAAATGGGGCCTGCCGGACCACCATAAGGTGGTTTAAACCAGCGGCGCCTCTTTTCCGCCGGTTTACACCGGCGTACTCTGGCGCACGAAGACGCACGGCGTCGCAGACGCCGCACGGAACGCGCGCCGCGCGTCTTCGGCGCCAGGACGCGCCGCGTCCCGGTCCCACCGCGACAGCCCACCGAGGCCGTCTTGCACGCGAGCGGCGCCGCGCACGCATGCGACGACGACGTCACATGACGTCGTCCCTCGGGCGTCATGGAGTGCGTCCTGGCGTCAGCGCAGGGCGCCGACGCCGTTGACGACGCCGGAGAAGACGACCGGATTCCGGTCGCCTCCGGCGGAGCTACAGAGCTCCGTTTTGCGTGATTTTTGCGCCATTTTCTTCAGAATTCTCTCTAGAATCCATTTATGCCCTCCTTTTGCACTAATTTTCTCAAAAACCATGGTTTTTAAACGATTTTTCCCAAGTTCCTAAAAACCTCCCTAGGTACTGGTTTTTGAGTTTCTGGGCAATTCCACCGTTGGATCACTCCCAAATTTAAAGGGTTTGCTCTTGGGTGTCTTTTGCACTAGTTGGACGGTGCGATTTCCAAAAGGACAACGTTTGGTCTATGAAATCACGCTCCAACAGTAGCGTGCACAAAGCCCCCAAAAATCCGATTTTTTTCCTAATTTTTAAATGGTTTTCTAATTAATTTTCTAATTAATAAATACAGAAAAACATGGATTTGAGGCTTACCTTGCACCTGGCCGGAGTTGCTCGTGTTGTCGGGGCTCCACTCGCCGGAAACTTCAGATTTTTGCAGGTCTAGGGTTTTGCGTATCATTCATGGAAAACGCTCAAAGTGGAGCGTTTTGGCTCCTAGAGGAGCATAGATATAGGGTTTTAGAGTCTTGGGGAAGAGAAACTCTTCCCCACACGGCTCTTCCCACGTCTCTCTGGCGATTTCGCCGGACTGGTAGAGACGTGTGTAGACAGGGGTGCCGTTATCAATTTGGACCCATGTGTAACACGTTTACGTCAAAAGACTATTTTGCCCTTACAACTTTGACGGCTCATAACTCCCTCGTTTGAGCTCCGTTTTTCGCGTTCTTGGTGGCGTTGGATTCGTATCGACGAGAACTTTCTAATTATTATGTTTTCAGGAAATAATTTCATCCATAAATTTTTATTTTAATTTATTTAATAATTTCCTATTTTTATCTTTAAAATTAAGGATATTACATTCTTCCCTCCTTATAAAAATTTCGTCCTCGAAATTTAGCTACATACCTCTATGTAAATAACTCTGGATGTATCTTTCGCATCTCCTCCTCAGTCTCCCAGGTAGCCTCCTGTAGTGAATGATCTTTGCCAAAGGACTTTGACCAAGGCAATGGTCTTATTCCTTAACTCCTTGACTCTTGTATCTAAGACGCGCACTGGTCTCTCCTCAAATGTCATGTCAGCCTGTAGCTCTCCTGGGATCTGCTCCAATACATGTGAGGGATCTGGCACGTATTTCCTCAGCATAGACACGTGAAAGACGTCATGCACATTTGCTAGCTGTGGTGGTAAGGCTAGCTGGTATGCCACTGACCCAACTCGTCGTAAGATCTCGAAAGGTCCAATATACACGGGACTAAGCTTTCCTTTATTTCCAAACCTCAACACCCCTTTCATAGGAGAAACTTTCAAGAATACATGCTCGCCCTCAAAGAACTCTAAGTCCTTTCGCCTCTTGTCTGCATAACTTTTCTGTCGACTGTGAGCTGTCAGTAACCTCTTCCGAATGAGTTGAACTTTCTCTGCACATTCTTCCACTAACTCAGATTTCACCACGCGTCTTTCTCCTACGTCACTCCAACATAAAGGTGACCGACAAGGTCTGCCATAAAGTGCCTCATATGGAGCCATCCCAATACTAGCGTGATGACTATTATTATAAGCAAATTCCACCAAAGGTAAATGATCTTCCCAGCTACCCTTCCAATCCATAACACAGGCTCGTAGCATATCCTCAATAGTCTGGATGGTCCTCTCGCTCTGTCCGTCTATCTGAGGATGGAATGCTGTGCTAAATGTGGGTCTCGACCCTAATGCCTCTTGCACGCTCTTCCAGTATTTTGAGGTAAATCGCGTATCTCGATCCGATATAATTGTCAAGGGAACGCCATGTGGTGACGATCTCCTTAACATATAATTTCGCTAAGCTATCCACGGTCGATTTTGTCGATAGGAAGGAAATGAGCGAGACTTGGTCAACCTGTCCACAACAACCCATATCATGTCGTGGCCGCTAGCGGTCCTCGGAAGACCTAGAACGAAGTCCATGGTAATATGGTCCCACTTCCACTCTGGAAGGTCCAGTGTCTGAAGTAGTCCTGATGGACGCTGATGCTCAGCCTTGACCTGCTGATAGGTCAAACATCGTGCTACGCACTCTCCAACATCCTTTTTCATACCATTCCACCAGAAATGCCTCTTGAGATCCCGATACATTTTCGTACCCCGGGATGAATTGTATAAGGGGATTGGTGTGCTTCTTGAAGTAACTCGCGCTTCAATTCGTCATCCTGCTGGTACTACCAACCTCCCCTTAAATCTAACTCCGCATCTGGTCCCCTCGAAAAATCTGTCTTATCGGTCGGATCCTGTGTTTCCTTGTCTTTGCCCCTGTGCCTCTAAGATCCTGTCAAAGCACTTAGACCGAGTCGTCAAATTGGCAATCATCACACCCGCCTTCCTGCTCAGGGCATCTGCAACGACGTTAGCCTTCCCGGGATGGTACCGTATGGTGAAGTCGAAGTCCTTGAGATACTCCATCCATCTGCGCTGCCTCATATTCAATTCACTACGAGTAAAGAAGTACTTGAGGCTCTTATGATCGGTGAATACCTCAAATCTCTCACCATAAAGATAATGTCTCCCGGGACTTCAACGCAAATACCACGGCAGCCTAATTCCAAGTCATGTGTTGGGTAATTTACCTCATGTGTCTTCAACTGCCTAGACGCATAAGCAATTACCTTCCCATGTTGCATCAACACTTGCTCCTAATCCCTTGCCGAGGCGTCGCAATAAACTACATAACCGCACGCACCAGATGGTAAGGTCAATACCGGAGCGGTAGTAAGTCTCCTCTTGAGCTCTTGGAAGCTCTCCTCGCAAGCCTCGGTCCATACAAATTGAGTGTCTTTCCTAGTCAGGGTGGTCAATGGTAATGCGATCTTAGAGAATCCCTCTATAAATCGACGATAATACCCTACCAAACCGAGAAAACTGCGTATCTCGATCCTTTGTCTTGGGCCTCTCCCAGTGTAGTACTGCCTCTACCTTTGTTGAATCCACGGCCACTCCATCTTTAGATATGACGTGGCTTACGAAAACCACGTCTAGCCAAAAATCACACTTACTGAACTTGGCATACAACTGATGTCGACGAAGTGTGTCTAATACCGTGTGGAGATGCTCTCTGTGTGTCTCATGACTAGGCGAATAAATCAAGATGTCATCCACAAATACAATCACGAACTTATCCAAATAAGCTCGAAAAACACGGTTCATTAGATCCATGAACACCGCAGTGCGTTCGTCAATCCAAACGGCATCACTAGGAACTCATAATGACCATAACGACTCCTAAAGGCAGTCTTCGAGATATCCTCTTCTCTAACCCTCAGCTGATGATACCCTGACCTCAAATCAATCTTGGAGAACACTTGTGCCGATTGGAGCTGATCAAATAAATCATCTATGCGTGGCAAAGGGTATCGGTTCTTTATAGTAACACCATTCAACAACCGATAGTCAATGCATAGTCTCAGTGATCCATCCTTTTTCTTCACGAACAGGACTGGTGCTCCCCATGGTGATCCACTCGGCCTGATAAAGCCCTTATCCAATAACTCTTGCAATTGTACTTGAAGTTCTCTCAACTCTGCTGGAGCCATCCTATATGGTGCCTTAGAGATAGGCGATGTACCCGGTACCAAGTCAATGGTGAAGTCAATCTCCCTACTTGGCGGCAATCCTGGTAATTCCTCAGGAAATACGTCAGCAAAATCACGGACAACATCAATCTCGTCAAGCTGTGGATGCTCCTTTTCCTCAACAGTCACATATGCGAGGAATGCGTTACACCCTCGTGCATAAAATCGTGCCGCCTTCATAGCAGAAATGATGCATGTACCTGCCTGATCTTTCCTACCCTGGAACACTATTTCTGGTTGCCCAGGTATAAGAAAAGTGACTCGCTTCTTTCGGCAGTCTACCATAGCACCATAGTTGGCTAACCAATCCATCCCAAGAATAACATCATAGTCTACCATGTCTAATAAGATGAAGTCTGTGTCCATACTCACGCCTGATATCTCTACAGGTATATCTCTAATATATTCTGTAGTCTCTACTGTCTCTCCCACAGGTGTCATAATATCTAATCCAAATGCTAGTTTGTGTACACATACATCAAGGCAAGATGCAAAAATACATGATATAAAAGAGTGTGTAGCCCGTGTGTCAAAAGAACTTTGGCATGTCTATACGAGACTAGAAGAGTACCTTCTACGACACAGGGTGATGCCTGTGCCTGTCCTGATGAGATGGCAAATACTCGTCCTTGGCTACGTGGCGCGTTAGTTGCCTCTGCTCCCATCTCTGTCTGCCTCTGCCCCTTAGGGCAGTCCTTAATGAAATGGCCAACGTCTCCACAGTTGAAACACCGGTATGGCTGTCTCTGGTAAGGTGTATAGGGCTGTCTCTGTGGTTGGGGCTGCCTCTGCTGCTGTGGTCGGTCGAATCTATTACACCCTCGCCCAGGGTGCCAACCCTTGCACCTATCACATCTCTTCCTCTCAGCGTCTCTCTTAAATTTGGCCTGTGGTGGATGACCTGATGCCCCATGTGTCTGCATAGCACCAAATGGCCGCTTGCCCTTAAAGGGCTGGAACGCACTCCCTCTATTCCTGAGAGAGTTCTTCTCATGCATGGACGCCATATCAGCAGCATCTCGCACAGAAGTGGGTCGAGAAGAAATCACGCGATCTCTCAGCCAAGGAGTCAACCCATCCACAAATCTGTCAGTTGCCTCTGTGTCTGAGGCCAGTGCGTGAGGTGCAAATCTCCTCAGTCGTGTAAATCGGTTCAGGTACTGCTGAACCGTCATATCTCTCTGCTCCAGGGTGGCAAACTCCTTCTTCATGGACTGTAATGCATGAGGTGGAAAATACTGAGTGTCAACAGCCTGTTTAAAGGCTGCCCATGTCATCGTCTCAGTCGGATCTGGTCGGGTGAGTGTGAAAGTCTGCCACCAGAAGCTGGCCTCACCTTTCAGCAGGTAGGAGGCTACTCTAACTTGATCATCTGGTGAGATCTTCATAGCGTCGAATGTCCTTTCCGCCTCAAATAACCATCGCTCGGCCTCCTCTGTGTTACCATCGCCATAAAAGGGTTTCACCATCTTTTGAAACCTTTCCAATAATTTGTCAGTCTTCTTAGAGTCACTCGTAGCATCGCCCTCCGTGGCTCTAGGTACTGATGGTTCCTGTATTGGTTGTGAGGACTGAACTGACGAAACCATGGGTGCCACTTTAGGTGGTGGAATAGGGCTAGGGTTAACTGCGTCAACAGCTGTCCTAACCTGCTGCTGTATAAGTGGTACGAGTCCTGACATTAACCGATTCAATAAATCGGCATCTCGATCCCCTTGATCAGAGGACTCAGCAGGTGGAGCCACGGGTGTAGCAGGGGTAGACCTTGTCCTACTCCGAGGAGCCATCTGTCAAAATTTTACATGTCACTAAGTGTAAGTTCCTCTCTCATCGTTTCTCTCTCTACAACTATTATGGACTGTTATTCACATATAAATGGACATTCACAAGGATTTTGATGGACTAGACTGGGCTCTGATACCAACTTTGTAACACCCCGGATTTTTAAGACAATTTTTTTTTTTTTTACAATTTAAATAAGAGCATTTGGGATCCCATGAGAAAAGATTTATTTAACATTTTACTAAACCTATCTTAAAACTCTGGGTGTTAATTTTTCCTTTCTCAAAATGGCGTACATGTAATTTAAACACAAATAAATGATCCGCGTATAAATCAACGTCAAATAAATAGGCGCCTTTATTTTAAATCAAATAAACGTCCAAAAGACAATAATAATATGGCCCAGGGTCTATCCATCATAACATCCCATATAAATGTCCAATATATGTCCAAAGATCTAAATCACATCCAAATATAAAGTATGCAGTCCATAATGAAATTCAAATGATAATCCATTCTAATGACTCACATCACTGTCTAATACTATAGAAAAATGGTCTTCAAGACTCTCACGGCTTCTCAACAGCCTTGCCTTTCCTGTTATCGCGCTCGAGATCTAAGGCATTGCAAAACAAAGCAATGCCTCAGCAAGCTATCGCTTGTGTAGGTACATAGACAATTAATGTAATAAATGCAAGAAATAATGAACAATGCGATGAAAAATCTAACATTTATGAAGATAGTGATATCATAATGCCATGTTCAATAAATGCCAATTTATTCCATATGCTAAAACATGAAATTCACGGAGTTAAAACATGACATGAATCAATAAAATGGAGCATACATCCAGAATAAGGGCACCCTAAGGTAATGGGTCCCACCACATCGCACTAACATCCATGATCAGGAGTACACATAGTCAACCTCTGAGTGTCGTCACACCCAGGCATACCATCTATCACCATGCTCATCATACATGCACACATAACAAAAATATGGGCCATCATGCTGTAGTGGCAACCCTCCATGGGTATCAACCACCGCCGCTCCCCGTCGACACCATAACGGGAGACTTAACGTCTGTCCCCATGGAAAGGCTCAGACCGGTAGTGTGGACTATCCATGTTACCAAACCCCTACCGAATGCCATCTATGGGCAGGTGTCTATCATATCACAAACTCATCACATCATAATCTCGGAAGGTGGGTGGTAGGCCACTATCCCTCCTAGCATGACGCCCACCGGGCGAGAGCACCCGTCATCAAATATAAAACACGGAAATCATATGTATATGCTAAAACTCAAGAGCACTTATAGCTTGAAATCCCCAAGACATGCCCCTCATCCTGAGGTTAGCCTATAAAAGGACCAGCTACTAAGCCTCTATACTCATTTCCATGTAAATCCATGCATTTTCTATATATATAATAAGAAATAAATCTCTAATTAAGCATAACTAATTAACATCATGCTTGTAAAAGCATTTTAAATAAGTTTATTCAGTAAAAGAATTTAATTTGGAATAACCATCCTGTACGCAATGTCGCATGAAATCCATGGTAAATAAAAATCGCAATTTAAAACACAATCACACATGATGCTATGTTTAAAACATGGTTTAAAATCAAGGCAAAACATTAGTTGTCGTCACCTACCTCAGTGTAAGATCACTAGCTTGCTAATAACTCCCTTTAATTGGTATATTCAAGTGCACCTGTACATGTCACATCACTATTTTAAAATTTTTCTAAATAAAAAGTGGTCATTTCTAAGTTTTTAAGTTAAAACTAGGTCCGCGTCGTCAATACGGTCACAACGCCTCTTACGGATCGTGATTTGGACCTCTCTAGCTCCCAAAAATCAAGTTTTAGTGAAAACTACGCTAAAATGGGGCCTGCCGGACCACCATAAGGTGGTTTAAACCAGCGGCGCCTCTTTTCCGCCGGTTTACACCGGCGTACTGGCGCACGAAGACGCACGGCGGCGCAGCCGCCGCACGGAACGCGCGCCGCGCGTCTTCGGCGCCAGGACGCGCCGCGTCCCGGTCCCACCGCGACAGCCCACCGAGGCCGTCTTGCACGCGAGCGGCGCCGCGCACGCATGCGACGACGACGTCACATGACGTCGTCCCTCGGGCGTCATGGAGTGCGTCCTTGCGTCAGCGCGGGCGCGGCAGCCGTTGACGGCAGCCGGAGAAGACGGCCGGATTAGGTCGCCTCGGCGGAGCTCTGAGCTCCGTTTTGCGTGATTTTTGCGCCATTTTCTTCAGAATTCTCTCTAGAATCCATTTATGCCCTCCTTTTGCACTAATTTTCTCAAAAACCATGGTTTTTAAACGATTTTTCCCAAGTTCCTAAAAACCTCCCTAGGTCTTGGTTTTTGAGTTTTTGAGCAATTCCACCGTTGGATCACTCCCAAATTTAAAGGGTTTGCTCTTGGGTGTCTTTTGCACTAGTTGGACGGTGCGATTTCCAAAAGGACAACGTTTGGTCTATGAAATCACGCTCCAACAGTAGCGTGCACAAAGCCCCCAAAAATCCGATTTTTTTCCTAATTTTTAAATGGTTTTCTAATTAATTTTCTAATTAATAAATACAGAAAAACATGGATTTGAGGCTTACCTTGCACCTGGCCGGAGTTGCTCGTGTTGTCGGGGCTCCACTCGCCGGAAACTTCAGATTTTTGCAGGTCTAGGGTTTTGCGTATCATTCATGGAAAACGCTCAAAGTGGAGCGTTTTGGCTCCTAGAGGAGCATAAATATAGGGTTTTAGAGTCTTAGGGAAGAGAAACTCTTCCCCACACGGCTCTTCCCACGTCTCTCTGGCGATTTCGCCGGACTGGTAGAGACGTGTGTAGACAGGGGTGCCGTTATCAATTTGGACCCATGTGTAACACGTTTCTGCCAAAAGACCATTTTGCCCTTACAACTTTGACGGCTCATAACTCCCTCGTTTGAGCTCCGTTTTTCGCGTTCTTGGTGGCGTTGGATTCGTATCGACGAGAACTTTCTAATTATTATGTTTTCAGGAAATAATTTCATCCATAAATTTTTATTTTAATTTATTTAATAATTTCCTATTTTTATCTTTAAAATTAAGGATATTACATTCTTCCCTCCTTATAAAAATTTCGTCCTCGAAATTTAGCTACATACCTCTATGTAAATAACTCTGGATGTATCTTTCGCATCTCCTCCTCAGTCTCCCAGGTAGCCTCCTGTAGTGAATGATCCGCTAAAGGACTTTGACCAAGGCAATGGTCTTATTCCTTAACTCCTTGACTCTTGTATCTAAGACGCGCACGGTCTCTCCTCAAATGTCATGTCAGCCTGTAGCTCTCACGGGATCTGCTCCAATACATGTGAGGGATCTGCCACGTATTTCCTCAGCATAGACACGTGAAAGACGTCATGCACATTTGCTAGCTGTGGTGGTAAGGCTAGCAGGTATGCCACCGACCCAACTCGTCGTAAGATCTCGAAAGGTCCAATATACACAGGACTAAGCTTTCCTTTATTTC
Source organism: Warburgia ugandensis (assembly GCA_035236585.1). Taxonomy (NCBI): domain Eukaryota; kingdom Viridiplantae; phylum Streptophyta; class Magnoliopsida; order Canellales; family Canellaceae; genus Warburgia; species Warburgia ugandensis. The sequence goes on from CP141137.1 coordinate 62,076,488, forward strand.
CAAACCTCAACACCCCTTTCATAGGAGAAACTTTCAAGAATACATGCTCGCCCTCAAAGAACTCTAAGTCCTTTCGCCTCTTGTACGCATAACTTTTACGTCGACCGTGAGTATCGGTAACCTCTTAGAATGAGTTGAACTTTCTCTGCACATTCTTCCACTAACTCATATTTCACCACGCGTCTTTCTCCTACGTCACTCCAACATAAAGGTGTCCGACAAGGTCTGCCATAAAGTGCCTCATATGGAGCCATCCCAATACTAGCGTGATGACTATTATTATAAGCAAATTCCACCAAAGGTAAATGATCTTCCCAGCTACCCTTCCAATCCATAACACAGGCTCGTAGCATATCCTCAATAGTCTGGATGGTCCTCTCGCTCTGTCGTCCGTCTATCCGAGGATGGAATCTTGTGCTAAATTTCGATCTCGACCCTAATGCCTCTTGCACGCTCTTCCAGTATTTTGAGGTAAATCGCGTATCTCGATCCGATATAATTGTCAAGGGAACGCCATGTAGGCTGACGATCTCCTTAACATATAATTTCGCTAAGCTATCCACGGTCTGATTTTTGTCGATAGGAAGGAAATGGCTTGAGACTTGGTCAACCTGTCCACAACAACCCATATCATGTCGTGGCCGCTAGCGGTCCTCGGAAGACCTAGAACGAAGTCCATGGTAATATGGTCCCACTTCCACTCTGGAAGGTCCAGTGTCTGAAGTAGTCCTGATGGACGCTGATGCTCAGCCTTGACCTGCTGATAGGTCAAACATCGTGCTACGCACTCTCCAACATCCTTTTTCATACCATTCCACCAGAAATGCCTCTTGAGATCCTGATACATTTTCGTACCCCCAGGATGAATTGTATAAGGGGATTGGTGTGCTTCTTGAAGTAACTCGCGCTTCAATTCGTCATCTGCTGGTACTACCAACCTCCCCTTAAATCTAACTCCTGCATCTGGTCCCCTCGAAAAATCTGTCTTATCAGTCAGATCCTGTGTTTCCTTGTCTTTGCCCTGTGCCTCTAAGATCCTGTCAAAGAACTTAGACCGAGTCGTCAAATTGGCAATCATCACACCCGCCTTCCTGCTCAGGGCATCTGCAACGACGTTAGCCTTCCCAGGATGGTACTGTATGGTGAAGTCGAAGTCCTTGAGATACTCCATCCATCTGCGCTGCCTCATATTCAATTCACTCTGAGTAAAGAAGTACTTGAGGCTCTTATGATCAGTGAATACCTCAAATCTCTCACCATAAAGATAATGTCTCCAGGACTTCAACGCAAATACCACGGCAGCTAATTCCAAGTCATGTGTTGGGTAATTTACCTCATGTGTCTTCAACTGTCTAGACGCATAAGCAATTACCTTCCCATGTTGCATCAACACTGCTCCTAATCCCTTGCCGGAGGCGTCGCAATAAACTACATAACCGCCTGCACCAGATGGTAAGGTCAATACCGGAGCAGTAGTAAGTCTCCTCTTGAGCTCTTGGAAGCTCTCCTCGCAAGCCTCGGTCCATACAAATTGAGTGTCTTTCCTAGTCAGGGTGGTCAATGGTAATGCGATCTTAGAGAATCCCTCTATAAATCGACGATAATACCCTGCCAAACCGAGAAAACTGCGTATCTCAGTCACTGTCTTGGGCCTCTCCCAGTGTAGTACTGCCTCTACCTTTGTTGAATCCACGGCCACTCCATCTTTAGATATGACGTGGCCTAAGAAATGCACCTGGTCTAGCCAAAAATCACACTTACTGAACTTGGCATACAACTGATGTCGACGAAGTGTGTCTAATACCGTGTGGAGATGCTCTCTGTGTGTCTCATGACTAGGCGAATAAATCAAGATGTCATCCACAAATACAATCACGAACTTATCCAAATAAGCTCGAAAAACACGGTTCATTAGATCCATGAACATTGCAGGTGCGTTCGTCAATCCAAACGGCATCACTAGGAACTCATAATGACCATAACAACTCCTAAAAGCAGTCTTCGAGATATCCTCTTCACTAACCCTCAGCTGATGATACCCTGACCTCAAATCAATCTTGGAGAACACTTGTGCCGATTGGAGCTGATCAAATAAATCATCTATGCGTGGCAAAGGGTATCGGTTCTTTATAGTAACACCATTCAACAACCGATAGTCAATGCATAGTCTCAGTGATCCATCCTTTTTCTTCACGAACAGGGCTGGTGCTCCCCATGGTGATCCACTCGGCCTGATAAAGCCCTTATCCAATAACTCTTGCAATTGTACCTGAAGTTCTCTCAACTCTGCTGGAGCCATCCTATATGGTGCCTTAGAGATAGGCGATGTACCGGTACCAAGTCAATGGTGAAGTCAATCTCCCTACTTGGCGGCAATCACAGTAATTCCTCAGGAAATACGTCAGCAAAATCACGGACAACATCAATCTCGTCAAGCTGTGGATGCTCCTTTTCCTCAACAGTCACATATGCGAGGAATGCGTTACACCCTCGTGCATAAAATCGTGCCGCCTTCATAGCAGAAATGATGCATGTACCTGCACGATCTTTCCTACCCTGGAACACTATTTACGGTTGCCCAGGTATAAGAAAAGTGACTCGCTTCTTTCGGCAGTCTACCATAGCACCATAGTTGGCTAACCAATCCATCCCAAGAATAACATCATAGTCTACCATGTCTAATAAGATGAAGTCTGTGTCCATACTCACGCACGATATCTCTACGGGTATATCTCTAATATATTACGTAGTCTCTATTGTCTCTCCCACAGTGTCATAATATCTAATCCAAATGCTAGTTTGTGTACACATACATCAAGGCAAGATGCAAAAATACATGATATAAAAGAGTGTGTAGACCCTGTGTCAAAAAGAACTTTGGCATGTCTATCTGAGACTAGAAGAGTACCTTCTACGACACGGGGTGATGCACATTACTGTCCTGATGAGATGGCAAATACTCGTCCTTGGCTACGTGGCGCGTTAGTTGCCTCTGCTCCCATCTCTGTCTGCCTCTGCCCCTTAGGGCAGTCCTTAATGAAATGGCCAACGTCTCCACAGTTGAAACACTTGTATGGCTGTCTCTCGGTAAGGTGTATAGGGCTGTCTCGTGGTTGGGGCTGCCTCTGGCTGCCGTGGTCGGTCGAATCTATTACACGCTCCCCCACTGTCCCAACCCTTCCAGCTATCACATCTCATCCTCGCAGTCTCTCTCTTAAATTTCGCCTGTGCTGGATGACACGATGCCCCATGTGTACGCATAGCACCAAATGGCCGCTTGCCCTTAAAGGGCTGGAACGCACTCCCTCTATTCTGAGAGAGTTCTTCTCATGCATGGACGCCATATCAGCAGCATCTCGCACAGAAGTGGGTCGAGAAGAAATCACGCGATCTCTCAGCCAAGGAGTCAACCCATCCACAAATCTGTCAGTTGCCTCTGTGTCTGAGGCCAGTGCGTGAGGTGCAAATCTCCTCAGTCGTGTAAATCGGTTCAGGTACTGCTGAACCGTCATATCTCTCTGCTCCTGGGTGGCAAACTCCTTCTTCATGGTCTGCAATGCATGAGGTGGAAAATGCGAGTGTCAACGGCTTTGTTTAAAGGCTGCCCATGTCATCGTCTCAGTCGGATCTGGTCGGGTGAGTGTGAAAGTCTGCCACCAGAAGCCGGCCTCACCTTTCAGCAGGTAGGAGGCTACTCTAACTTGATCATCTGGTGAGATCTTCATAGCGTCGAATGTCCTTTCCGCCTCAAATAACCATCGCTCGGCCTCCTCTGTGTTACCATCGCCATAAAAGGGTTTCACCATCTTTTGAAACCTTTCCAATAATTTGTCAGTCTTCTTAGAGTCACTCGTAGCATCGCCCTCCGTGGCTCTAGGTGCGATGGTTCCTGTATTGGTTGTGAGGACTGAACTGACGAAACCATGGGTGCCACTTTAGGTGGTGGAATAGGGCTAGGGTTAACTGCGTCAACAGCTGTCCTAACCTGCTGCTGTATAAGTGGTACGAGTCCTGACATTAACCGATTCAATAAATCGGCATCTCGATCCCCTTGATCAGAGGACTCAGCAGGTGGAGCCACGGGTGTAGCAGGGGTAGACCTTGTCCTACTCCGAGGAGCCATCTGTCAAAATTTTACATGTCACTAAGTGTAAGTTCCTCTCTCATCGTTTCTCTCTCTACAACTATTATGGACTGTTATTCACATATAAATGGACATTCACAAGGATTTTGATGGACTAGACTAGGCTCTGATACCAACTTTGTAACACCCCGGATTTTTAAGACAAATTTTTTTTTTTTTTACAATTTAAATAAGAGCATTTGGGATCCCATGAGAAAAGATTTATTTAACATTTTACTAAACCTATCTTAAAACTCCGGGTGTTAATTTTTCCTTTCTCAAAATGGCGTACATGTAATTTAAACACAAATAAATGATCCGCGTATAAATCAACGTCAAATAAATAGGCGCCTTTATTTTAAATCAAATAAACGTCCAAAAGACAATAATAATATGGCCCAGGGTCTATCCATCATAACATCCCATATAAATGTCCAATATATGTCCAAAGATCTAAATCACATCCAAATATAAAGTATGCAGTCCATAATGAAATTCAAATGATAATCCATTCTAATGACTCACATTACTGTCTAATACTATAGAAAAATGGTCTTCAGCAGCTCTCACGGCTTCTCAACAGCCTTGCCTTTCCTGTTATCGCGCTCGAGATCTAAGGCATTGCAAAACAAAGCAATGCCTCAGCAAGCTATCGCTTGTGTAGGTACATAGACAATTAATGTAATAAATGCAAGAAATAATGAACAGCATTGATGAAAAATCTAACATTTATGAAGATAGTGATATCATAATGCCATGTTCAATAAATGCCAATTTATTCCATATGCTAAAACATGAAATTCACGGAGTTAAAACATGACATGAATCAATAAAATGGAGCATACATCCAGAATAAGGGCACCCTAAGGTAATGGGTCCCACCACATCGCACTAACATCCACGATCGGGAGTACACATAGTCAACCTCGAGTGTCGTCACACCCGGAGCATACCATCTATCACCATGCTCATCATACATGCACACATAACAAAAATATGGGCCATCATGCCGGCGGTGGCAACCCTCCATGGGTATCAACCACCGCCGCTCCCCGTCGACACCATAACGGGAGACTTAACGTCTGTCCCCATGGAAAGGCTCGGGCCAGGTAGTGTGGACTATCCATGTTACCAAACCCCTACCGAATGCCATCTATGGGCAGGTGTCTATCATATCACAAACTCATCACATCATAATCTCGGAAGGTGGGTGTGCGGCCCTATCCCTCCTAGCATGACGCCCACCGGCGAGAGCACCGTCATCAAATATAAAACACGGAAATCATATGTATATGCTAAAACTCAAGAGCACTTATAGCTTGAAATCCCCAAGACATGCCCCTCATCCTAGGGTTAGCCTATAAAAGGACCAGCTACTAAGCCTCTATACTCATTTCCATGTAAATCCATGCATTTTCTATATATATAATAAGAAATAAATCTCTAATTAAGCATAACTAATTAACATCATGCTTGTAAAAGCATTTTAAATAAGTTTATTCAGTAAAAGAATTTAATTTGGAATTACCATCACATGCGCAATGTCGCATGAAATCCATGGTAAATAAAAATCGCAATTTAAAACACAATCACACATGATGCTATGTTTAAAACATGGTTTAAAATCAAGGCAAAACATTAGTTGTCGTCACCTACCTCAGTGTAAGATCACTAGCTTGCTAATAACTCCCTTTAATTGGTATATTCAAGTGCACCTGTACATGTCACATCACTATTTTAAAATTTTTCTAAATAAAAAGTGGTCATTTCTAAGTTTTTAAGTTAAAACTAGGTCCGCGTCGTCAATACGGTCACAACGCCTCTTCTGGATCGTGATTTGGACCTCTCTAGCTCCCAAAAATCAAGTTTTAGTGAAAACTACGCTAAAATGGGGCCTGCTTGGGACCACCATAAGGTGGTTTAAACCAGCGGCGCCTCTTTTCCGCCGGTTTACACCGGCGTACTCTGGCGCACGAAGACGCACGGCGTCGCAGACGCCGCACGGAACGCGCGCCGCGCGTCTTCGGCGCCAGGACGCGCCGCGTCCCGGTCCCACCGCGACAGCCCACCGAGGCCGTCTTGCACGCGAGCGGCGCCGCGCACGCATGCGACGACGACGTCACATGACGTCGTCCCTCGGGCGTCATGGAGTGCGTCCTGGCGTCAGCGCAGGGCGGCGGCGCCGTTGACGACGCCGGAGAAGACGACCGGATTCCGGTCGCCTCCAGCGGAGCTACAGAGCTCCGTTTTGCGTGATTTTTGCGCCATTTTCTTCAGAATTCTCTCTAGAATCCATTTATGCCCTCCTTTTGCACTAATTTTCTCAAAAACCATGGTTTTTAAACGATTTTTCCCAAGTTCCTAAAAACCTCCCTAGGTACTGGTTTTTGAGTTTTTTGGGCAATTCCACCGTTGGATCACTCCCAAATTTAAAGGGTTTGCTCTTGGGTGTCTTTTGCACTAGTTGGACGGTGCGATTTCCAAAAGGACAACGTTTGGTCTATGAAATCACGCTCCAACAGTAGCGTGCACAAAGCCCCCAAAAAATCCGATTTTTTTCCTAATTTTTAAATGGTTTTCTAATTAATTTTCTAATTAATAAATACAGAAAAACATGGATTTGAGGCTTACCTTGCACCTGGCCGGAGTTGCTCGTGTTGTCGGGGCTCCACTCGCCGGAAACTTCAGATTTTTGCAGGTCTAGGGTTTTGCGTATCATTCATGGAAAACGCTCAAAGTGGAGCGTTTTGGCTCCTAGAGGAGCATAGATATAGGGTTTTAGAGTCTTGGGGAAGAGAAACTCTTCCCCACACGGCTCTTCCCACGTCTCTCTGGCGATTTCGCCGGACTGGTAGAGACGTGTGTAGACAGGGGTGCCGTTATCAATTTGGACCCATGTGTAACACGTTTCTGTCAAAAGACCATTTTGCCCTTACAACTTTGACGGCTCATAACTCCCTCGTTTGAGCTCCGTTTCTCGCGTTCTTGGTGGCGTTGGATTCGTATCGACGAGAACTTTCTAATTATTATGTTTTCAGGAAATAATTTCATCCATAAATTTTTATTTTAATTTATTTAATAATTTCCTATTTTTATCTTTAAAATTAAGGATATTACATTCTTCCCTCCTTATAAAAATTTCGTCCTCGAAATTTAGCTACATACCTCTATGTAAATAACTCTGGATGTATCTTTCGCATCTCCTCCTCAGTCTCCCAGGTAGCCTCCTGTAGTGAATGATCTTTGCCGCAAAGGACTTTGACCAAGGCAATGGTCTTATTCCTTAACTCCTTGACTCTTGTATCTAAGACGCGCACTGGTCTCTCCTCAAATGTCATGTCAGCCTGTAGCTCTCCTGGGATCTGCTCCAATACATGTGAGGGATCTGGCACGTATTTCCTCAGCATAGACACGTGAAAGACGTCATGCACATTTCTTACCGTGGTGGTAAGGCTAGGCGGTATGCCACCGACCCAACTCGTCGTAAGATCTCGAAAGGTCCAATATACACGGGTCTAAGCTTTCCTTTATTTCCAAACCTCAACACCCCTTTCATAGGAGAAACTTTCAAGAATACATGCTCGCCCTCAAAGAACTCTAAGTCCTTTCGCCTCTTGTACGCATAACTTTTACGTCGACTGTGAGCTGTCAGTAACCTCTTCCGAATGAGTTGAACTTTCTCTGCACATTCTTCCACTAACTCAGATTTCACCACGCGTCTTTCTCCTACGTCACTCCAACATAAAGGTGGCCAGGCAAGGTCTGCCATAAAGTGCCTCTTATGGAGCCATCCCAATACTAGCGTGATGACTATTATTATAAGCAAATTCCACCAAAGGTAAATGATCTTCCCAGCTACCCTTCCAATCCATAACACAGGCTCGTAGCATATCCTCAATAGTCTGGATGGTCCTCTCGCTCTGTCCGTCTATCTGAGGATGGAATGCTGTGCTAAATTTCAGTCTCGACCCTAATGCCTCTTGCACGCTCTTCCAGTATTTTGAGGTAAATCGCGTATCTCGATCCGATATAATTGTCAAGGGAACGCCATGTAGACTGACGATCTCCTTAACATATAATTTCGCTAAGCTATCCACGGTCTGATTTTGTCTGATAGGAAGGAAATGAGCAGACTTGGTCAACCTGTCCACAACAACCCATATCATGTCGTGGCCGCTAGCGGTCCTCGGAAGACCTAGAACGAAGTCCATGGTAATATGGTCCCACTTCCACTCTGGAAGGTCCAGTGTCTGAAGTAGTCCTGATGGACGCTGATGCTCAGCCTTGACCTGCTGACAGGTCAAACATCGTGCTACGCACTCTCCAACATCCTTTTTCATACCATTCCACCAGAAATGCCTCTTGAGATCCTGATACATTTTCGTACCCCCAGGATGAATTGTATAAGGGGATTGGTGTGCTTCTTGAAGTAACTCGCGCTTCAATTCGTCATCTGCTGGTACTACCAACCTCCCCTTAAATCTAACTCCTGCATCTGGTCCCCTCGAAAAATCTGTCTTATCAGTCAGATCCTGTGTTTCCTTGTCTTTGCCCTGTGCCTCTAAGATCCTGTCAAAGCACTTAGACCGAGTCGTCAAATTGGCAATCATCACACCCGCCTTCCTGCTCAGGGCATCTGCAACGACGTTAGCCTTCCCAGGATGGTACTGTATGGTGAAGTCGAAGTCCTTGAGATACTCCATCCATCTGCGCTGCCTCATATTCAATTCACTCTGAGTAAAGAAGTACTTGAGGCTCTTATGATCAGTGAATACCTCAAATCTCTCACCATAAAGATAATGTCTCCAGGACTTCAACGCAAATACCACGGCAGCTAATTCCAAGTCATGTGTTGGGTAATTTACCTCATGTGTCTTCAACTGTCTAGACGCATAAGCAATTACCTTCCCATGTTGCATCAACACTGCTCCTAATCCCTTGCCGGAGGCGTCGCAATAAACTACATAACCGCCCCGCACCAGATGGTAAGGTCAATACTGGAGCAGTAGTAAGTCTCCTCTTGAGCTCTTGGAAGCTCTCCTCGCAAGCCTCGGTCCATACAAATTGAGTGTCTTTCCTAGTCAGGGTGGTCAATGGTAATGCGATCTTAGAGAATCCCTCTATAAATCGACGATAATACCACCTTGCCAAACCGAGAAAAGCTGCGTATCTCGATCCTTTGTCTTGGGCCTCTCCCAGTGTAGTACTGCCTCTACCTTTGTTGAATCCACGGCCACTCCATCTTTAGATATGACGTGGCCTAAGAAATGCACCTGGTCTAGCCAAAAATCACACTTACTGAACTTGGCATACAACTGATGTCGACGAAGTGTGTCTAATACCGTGTGGAGATGCTCTCTGTGTGTCTCATGACTAGGCGAATAAATCAAGATGTCATCCACAAATACAATCACGAACTTATCCAAATAAGCTCGAAAAACACGGTTCATTAGATCCATGAACACCGCAGTGCGTTCGTCAATCCAAACGGCATCACTAGGAACTCATAATGACCATAACGACTCCTAAAGGCAGTCTTCGAGATATCCTCTTCTCTAACCCTCAGCTGATGATACCCTGACCTCAAATCAATCTTGGAGAACACTTGTGCCGATTGGAGCTGATCAAATAAATCATCTATGCGTGGCAAAGGGTATCGGTTCTTTATAGTAACACCATTCAACAACCGATAGTCAATGCATAGTCTCAGTGATCCATCCTTTTTCTTCACGAACAGGACTGGTGCTCCCCATGGTGATCCACTCGGCCTGATAAAGCCCTTATCCAATAACTCTTGCAATTGTACCTGAAGTTCTCTCAACTCTGCTGGAGCCATCCTATATGGTGCCTTAGAGATAGGCGATGTACCCGGTACCAAGTCAATGGTGAAGTCAATCTCCCTACTTGGCGGCAATCCTGGTAATTCCTCAGGAAATACGTCAGCAAAATCACGGACAACATCAATCTCGTCAAGCTGTGGATGCTCCTTTTCCTCAACAGTCACATATGCGAGGAATGCGTTACACCCTCGTGCATAAAATCGTGCCGCCTTCATAGCAGAAATGATGCATGTACCTGCATGATCTTTCCTACCCTGGAACACTATTTCTGGTTGCCCAGGTATAAGAAAAGTGACTCGCTTCTTTCGGCAGTCTACCATAGCACCATAGTTGGCTAACCAATCCATCCCAAGAATAACATCATAGTCTACCATGTCTAATAAGATGAAGTCTGTGTCCATACTCACGCCTGATATCTCTACAGGTATATCTCTAATATATTCTGTAGTCTCTACTGTCTCTCCCACAGGTGTCATAATATCTAATCCAAATGCTAGTTTGTGTACACATACATCAAGGCAAGATGCAAAAATACATGATATAAAAGAGTGTGTAGACCCTGTGTCAAAAAGAACTTTGGCATGTCTATCTGAGACTAGAAGAGTACCTTCTACGACCTGGGGTGATGCACATACTGTCCTGATGAGATGGCAAATACTCGTCCTTGGCTACGTGGCGCGTTAGTTGCCTCTGCTCCCATCTCTGTCTGCCTCTGCCCCTTAGGGCAGTCCTTAATGAAATGGCCAACGTCTCCACAGTTGAAACACCTGTATGGCTGTCTCTGGTAAGGTGTATAGGGCTGTCTCTGTGGTTGGGGCTGCCTCTGCTGCTGTGGTCGGTCGAATCTATTACACCCTCGCCCAGGGTGCCAACCCTTGCACCTATCACATCTCTTCCTCTCAGTGTCTCTCTTAAATTTGGCCTGTGGTGGATGACCTGATGCCCCATGTGTCTGCATAGCACCAAATGGCCGCTTGCCCTTAAAGGGCTGGAACGCACTCCCTCTATTCCTGAGAGAGTTCTTCTCATGCATGGACGCCATATCAGCAGCATCTCGCACAGAAGTGGGTCGAGAAGAAATCACGCGATCTCTCAGCCAAGGAGTCAACCCATCCACAAATCTGTCAGTTGCCTCTGTGTCTGAGGCCAGTGCGTGAGGTGCAAATCTCCTCAGTCGTGTAAATCGGTTCAGGTACTGCTGAACCGTCATATCTCTCTGCTCCAGGGTGGCAAACTCCTTCTTCATGGACTGTAATGCATGAGGTGGAAAATACTGAGTGTCAACAGCCTGTTTAAAGGCTGCCCATGTCATCGTCTCAGTCGGATCTGGTCGGGTGAGTGTGAAAGTCTGCCACCAGAAGCTGGCCTCACCTTTCAGCAGGTAGGAGGCTACTCTAACTTGATCATCTGGTGAGATCTTCATAGCGTCGAATGTCCTTTCCGCCTCAAATAACCATCGCTCGGCCTCCTCTGTGTTACCATCGCCATAAAAGGGTTTCACCATCTTTTGAAACCTTTCCAATAATTTGTCAGTCTTCTTAGAGTCACTCGTAGCATCGCCCTCCGTGGCTCTAGGTACTGATGGTTCCTGTATTGGTTGTGAGGACTGAACTGACGAAACCATGGGTGCCACTTTAGGTGGTGGAATAGGGCTAGGGTTAACTGCGTCAACAGCTGTCCTAACTCCTGGCTTTGTATAAGTGGTACGAGTCCTGACATTAACCGATTCAATAAATCGGCATCTCGATCCCCTTGATCAGAGGACTCAGCAGGTGGAGCCACGGGTGTAGCAGGGGTAGACCTTGTCCTACTCCGAGGAGCCATCTGTCAAAATTTTACATGTCACTAAGTGTAAGTTCCTCTCTCATCGTTTCTCTCTCTACAACTATTATGGACTGTTATTCACATATAAATGGACATTCACAAGGATTTTGATGGACTAGACTAGGCTCTGATACCAACTTTGTAACACCCCGGATTTTTAAGACAAATTTTTTTTTTTTTTACAATTTAAATAAGAGCATTTGGGATCCCATGAGAAAAGATTTATTTAACATTTTACTAAACCTATCTTAAAACTCCGGGTGTTAATTTTTCCTTTCTCAAAATGGCGTACATGTAATTTAAACACAAATAAATGATCCGCGTATAAATCAACGTCAAATAAATAGGCGCCTTTATTTTAAATCAAATAAACGTCCAAAAGACAATAATAATATGGCCCAGGGTCTATCCATCATAACATCCCATATAAATGTCCAATATATGTCCAAAGATCTAAATCACATCCAAATATAAAGTATGCAGTCCATAATGAAATTCAAATGATAATCCATTCTAATGACTCACATCACTGTCTAATACTATAGAAAAATGGTCTTCAGCAGCTCTCACGGCTTCTCAACAGCCTTGCCTTTCCTGTTATCGCGCTCGAGATCTAAGGCATTGCAAAACAAAGCAATGCCTCGGCAAAGAAGCTATCGCTTGTGTAGGTACATAGACAATTAATGTAATAAATGCAAGAAATAATGAACAATACTGATGAAAAATCTAACATTTATGAAGATAGTGATATCATAATGCCATGTTCAATAAATGCCAATTTATTCCATATGCTAAAACATGAAATTCACGGAGTTAAAACATGACATGAATCAATAAAATGGAGCATACATCCAGAATAAGGGCACCCTAAGGTAATGGGTCCCACCACATCGCACTAACATCCCTGATCAGGAGTACACATAGTCAACCTCTGAGTGTCGTCACACCCAGGCATACCATCTATCACCATGCTCATCATACATGCACACATAACAAAAATATGGGCCATCATGCTGCAGTGGCAACCCTCCATGGGTATCAACCACCGCCGCTCCCCGTCGACACCATAACGGGAGACTTAACGTCTGTCCCCATGGAAAGGCTCAGACCGGTAGTGTGGACTATCCATGTTACCAAACCCCTACCGAATGCCATCTATGGGCAGGTGTCTATCATATCACAAACTCATCACATCATAATCTCGGAAGGTGGGTGGCCTACTATCCCTCCTACAAGCATGACGCCCACCGGGCGAGAGCACCCGTCATCAAATATAAAACACGGAAATCATATGTATATGCTAAAACTCAAGAGCACTTATAGCTTGAAATCCCCAAGACATGCCCCTCATCCCGGGTTAGCCTATAAAAGGACCATTTACTAAGCCTCTATACTCATTTCCATGTAAATCCATGCATTTTCTATATATATAATAAGAAATAAATCTCTAATTAAGCATAACTAATTAACATCATGCTTGTAAAAGCATTTTAAATAAGTTTATTCAGTAAAAGAATTTAATTTGGAATAACCATCCTGTACGCAATGTCGCATGAAATCCATGGTAAATAAAAATCGCAATTTAAAACACAATCACACATGATGCTATGTTTAAAACATGGTTTAAAATCAAGGCAAAACATTAGTTGTCGTCACCTACCTCAGTGTAAGATCACTAGCTTGCTAATAACTCCCTTTAATTGGTATATTCAAGTGCACCTGTACATGTCACATCACTATTTTAAAATTTTTCTAAATAAAAAGTGGTCATTTCTAAGTTTTTAAGTTAAAACTAGGTCCGCGTCGTCAATACGGTCACAACGCCTCTTCTGGATCGTGATTTGGACCTCTCTAGCTCCCAAAAATCAAGTTTTAGTGAAAACTACGCTAAAATGGGGCTCACGCCGACCACCATAAGGTGGTTAAACCCGGCGGCGCCTCTTTTCCGCCGGTTTACACCGGCGTACTCTGGCGCACGAAGACGCACGGCGCCGCAGACGCCGCACGGAACGCGCGCCGCGCGTCTTCGGCGCCAGGACGCGCCGCGTCCCGGTCCCACCGCGACAGCCCACCGAGGCCGTCTTGCACGCGAGCGGCGCCGCGCACGCATGCGACGACGACGTCACATGACGTCGTCCCTCGGGCGTCATGGAGTGCGTCCTGGCGTCAGCGCAGGGCGCCGCGGCAGCCGTTGACGACGCCGGAGAAGACGACCGGATTCCTGTCGCCTCCCGGCGAGCTACACTGCTCCGTTTTGCGTGATTTTTGCGCCATTTTCTTCAGAATTCTCTCTAGAATCCATTTATGCCCTCCTTTTGCACTAATTTTCTCAAAAACCATGGTTTTTAAACGATTTTTCCCAAGTTCCTAAAAACCTCCCTAGGTACTGGTTTTTGAGTTTTTTGGGCAATTCCACCGTTGGATCACTCCCAAATTTAAAGGGTTTGCTCTTGGGTGTCTTTTGCACTAGTTGGACGGTGCGATTTCCAAAAGGACAACGTTTGGTCTATGAAATCACGCTCCAACAATAGCGTGCACAAAGCCCCCAAAAATCCGATTTTTTTCCTAATTTTTAAATGGTTTTCTAATTAATTTTCTAATTAATAAATACAGAAAAACATGGATTTGAGGCTTACCTTGCACCTGGCCGGAGTTGCTCGTGTTGTCGGGGCTCCACTCGCCGGAAACTTCAGATTTTTGCAGGTCTAGGGTTTTGCGTATCATTCATGGAAAACGCTCAAAGTGGAGCATTAGAGGAGCATAGATATAGGGTTTTAGAGTCTTGGGGAAGAGAAACTCTTCCCCACACGGCTCTTCCCACGTCTCTCCGGCGATTTCGCCGGACTGGTAGAGACGTGTGTAGACAGGGGTGCCGTTATCAATTTGGACCCATGTGTAACACGTTTCTGTCAAAAGACCATTTTGCCCTTACAACTTTGACGGCTCATAACTCCCTCGTTTGAGCTCCGTTTTTCGCGTTCTTGGTGGCGTTGGATTCGTATCGACGAGAACTTTCTAATTATTATGTTTTCAGGAAATAATTTCATCCATAAATTTTTATTTTAATTTATTTAATAATTTCCTATTTTTATCTTTAAAATTAAGGATATTACATTCTTCCCTCCTTATAAAAATTTCGTCCTCGAAATTTAGCTACATACCTCTATGTAAATAACTCTGGATGTATCTTTCGCATCTCCTCCTCAGTCTCCCAGGTAGCCTCCTGTAGTGAATGATGCTGCCAAAGGACTTTGACCAAGGCAATGGTCTTATTCCTTAACTCCTTGACTCTTGTATCTAAGACGCGCACTGGTCTCTCCTCAAATGTCATGTCAGCCTGTAGCTCTCCTGGGATCTGCTCCAATACATGTGAGGGATCTGGCACGTATTTCCTCAGCATAGACACGTGAAAGACGTCATGCACATTTGCTAGCTGTGGTGGTAAGGCTAGCTGGTATGCCACTGACCCAACTCGTCGTAAGATCTCGAAAGGTCCAATATACCTGGGACTAAGCTTTCCTTTATTTCCAAACCTCAACACCCCTTTCATAGGAGAAACTTTCAAGAATACATGCTCGCCCTCAAAGAACTCTAAGTCCTTTCGCCTCTTGTCTGCATAACTTTTCTGTCGACTGTGAGCTGTCAGTAACCTCTTCCGAATGAGTTGAACTTTCTCTGCACATTCTTCCACTAACTCAGATTTCACCACGCGTCTTTCTCCTACGTCACTCCAACATAAAGGTGACCGACAAGGTCTGCCATAAAGTGCCTCATATGGAGCCATCCCAATACTAGCGTGATGACTATTATTATAAGCAAATTCCACCAAAGGTAAATGATCTTCCCAGCTACCCTTCCAATCCATAACACAGGCTCGTAGCATATCCTCAATAGTCTGGATGGTCCTCTCGCTCTGTCCGTCTATCTGAGGATGGAATGCTGTGCTAAATTTCAGTCTCGACCCTAATGCCTCTTGCACGCTCTTCCAGTATTTTGAGGTAAATCGCGTATCTCGATCCGATATAATTGTCAAGGGAACGCCATGTAGACTGACGATCTCCTTAACATATAATTTCGCTAAGCTATCCACGGTCTGATTTTGTCTGATAGGAAGGAAATGAGCAGACTTGGTCAACCTGTCCACAACAACCCATATCATGTCGTGGCCGCTAGCGGTCCTCGGAAGACCTAGAACGAAGTCCATGGTAATATGGTCCCACTTCCACTCTGGAAGGTCCAGTGTCTGAAGTAGTCCTGATGGACGCTGATGCTCAGCCTTGACCTGCTGATAGGTCAAACATCGTGCTACGCACTCTCCAACATCCTTTTTCATACCATTCCACCAGAAATGCCTCTTGAGATCCTGATACATTTTCGTACCCCCAGGATGAATTGTATAAGGGGATTGGTGTGCTTCTTGAAGTAACTCGCGCTTCAATTCGTCATCTGCTGGTACTACCAACCTCCCCTTAAATCTAACGCGAGCTTGGAATCTGGTCCCCTCGAAAAATCTGTCTTATCAGTCAGATCCTGTGTTTCCTTGTCTTTGCCCTGTGCCTCTAAGATCCTGTCAAAGCACTTAGACCGAGTCGTCAAATTGGCAATCATCACACCCGCCTTCCTGCTCAGGGCATCTGCAACGACGTTAGCCTTCCCAGGATGGTACTGTATGGTGAAGTCGAAGTCCTTGAGATACTCCATCCATCTGCGCTGCCTCATATTCAATTCACTCTGAGTAAAGAAGTACTTGAGGCTCTTATGATCAGTGAATACCTCAAATCTCTCACCATAAAGATAATGTCTCCAGGACTTCAACGCAAATACCACGGCGTAATTCCAAGTCATGTGTTGGGTAATTTACCTCATGTGTCTTCAACTGTCTAGACGCATAAGCAATTACCTTCCCATGTTGCATCAACACTGCTCCTAATCCCTTGCCAGAGGCGTCGCAATAAACTACATAACCGCCTGCACCAGATGGTAAGGTCAATACCGGAGCAGTAGTAAGTCTCCTCTTGAGCTCTTGGAAGCTCTCCTCGCAAGCCTCGGTCCATACAAATTGAGTGTCTTTCCTAGTCAGGGTGGTCAATGGTAATGCGATCTTAGAGAATCCCTCTATAAATCGACGATAATACCCTGCCAAACCGAGAAAACTGCGTATCTCAGTCACTGTCTTGGGCCTCTCCCAGTGTAGTACTGCCTCTACCTTTGTTGAATCCACGGCCACTCCATCTTTAGATATGACGTGGCCTAAGAAATGCACCTGGTCTAGCCAAAAATCACACTTACTGAACTTGGCATACAACTGATGTCGACGAAGTGTGTCTAATACCGTGTGGAGATGCTCTCTGTGTGTCTCATGACTAGGCGAATAAATCAAGATGTCATCCACAAATACAATCACGAACTTATCCAAATAAGCTCGAAAAACACGGTTCATTAGATCCATGAACACTGCAGGTGCATTCGTCAATCCAAACGGCATCACTAGGAACTCATAATGACCATAACGACTCCTAAAGGCAGTCTTCGAGATATCCTCTTCTCTAACCCTCAGCTGATGATACCTTGACCTCAAATCAATCTTGGAGAACACTTGTGCCGATTGGAGCTGATCAAATAAATCATCTATGCGTGGCAAAGGGTATCGGTTCTTTATAGTAACACCATTCAACAACCGATAGTCAATGCATAGTCTCAGTGATCCATCCTTTTTCTTCACGAACAGGACTGGTGCTCCCCATGGTGATCCACTCGGCCTGATAAAGCCCTTATCCAATAACTCTTGCAATTGTACCTGAAGTTCTCTCAACTCTGCTGGAGCCATCCTATATGGTGCCTTAGAGATAGGCGATGTACCCGGCACCAAGTCAATGGTGAAGTCAATCTCCCTACTTGGCGGCAATCCTGGTAATTCCTCAGGAAATACGTCAGCAAAATCACGGACAACATCAATCTCGTCAAGCTGTGGATGCTCCTTTTCCTCAACAGTCACATATGCGAGGAATGCGTTACACCCTCGTGCATAAAATCGTGCCGCCTTCATAGCAGAAATGATGCATGTACCTGCCTGATCTTTCCTACCCTGGAACACTATTTCTGGTTGCCCAGGTATAAGAAAAGTGACTCGCTTCTTTCGGCAGTCTACCATAGCACCATAGTTGGCTAACCAATCCATCCCAAGAATAACATCATAGTCTACCATGTCTAATAAGATGAAGTCTGTGTCCATACTCACGCCTGATATCTCTACAGGTATATCTCTAATATATTCTGTAGTCTCTACTGTCTCTCCCACAGGTGTCATAATATCTAATCCAAATGCTAGTTTGTGTACACATACATCAAGGCAAGATGCAAAAATACATGATATAAAAGAGTGTGTAGACCCTGTGTCAAAAAGAACTTTGGCATGTCTATCTGAGACTAGAAGAGTACCTTCTACGACAAAGTGTGATGCCTGTGCCTGTCCTGATGAGATGGCAAATACTCGTCCTTGGCTACGTGGCGCGTTAGTTGCCTCTGCTCCCATCTCTGTCTGCCTCTGCCCCTTAGGGCAGTCCTTAATGAAATGGCCAACGTCTCCACAGTTGAAACACCTGTATGGCTGTCTCTCGGTAAGGTGTATAGGGCTGTCTCTGTGGTTGGGGCTGCCTCTGCTGCTGTGGTCGGTCGAATCTATTACACCCTCGCCCAGGGTGCCAACCCTTGCACCTATCACATCTCTTCCTCTCAGTGTCTCTCTTAAATTTGGCCTGTGGTGGATGACCTGATGCCCCATGTGTCTGCATAGCACCAAATGGCCGCTTGCCCTTAAAGGGCTGGAACGCACTCCCTCTATTCCTGAGAGAGTTCTTCTCATGCATGGACGCCATATCGGCGGCATCTCGCACGAAGTGGGTCGAGAAGAAATCACGCGATCTCTCGCCCAAGGAGTCAACCCATCCACAAATCTGTCAGTTGCCTCTGTGTCTGAGGCCAGTGCGTGAGGTGCAAATCTCCTCAGTCGTGTAAATCGGTTCAGGTACTGCTGAACCGTCATATCTCTCTGCTCCCGGGGTGGCAAACTCCTTCTTCATGGACCGTAATGCATGAGGTGGAAAATGCGAGTGTCAACGGCTTTGTTTAAAGGCTGCCCATGTCATCGTCTCGGTCGGATCTGGTCGGGTGAGTGTGAAAGTCTGCCACCAGAAGCCGGCCTCACCTTTCAGCAGGTAGGAGGCTACTCTAACTTGATCATCTGGTGAGATCTTCATAGCGTCGAATGTCCTTTCCGCCTCAAATAACCATCGCTCGGCCTCCTCTGTGTTACCATCGCCATAAAAGGGTTTCACCATCTTTTGAAACCTTTCCAATAATTTGTCAGTCTTCTTAGAGTCACTCGTAGCATCGCCCTCCGTGGCTCTAGGTACTGATGGTTCCTGTATTGGTTGTGAGGACTGAACTGACGAAACCATGGGTGCCACTTTAGGTGGTGGAATAGGGCTAGGGTTAACTGCGTCAACAGCTGTCCTAACTCTTCTTTGTATAAGTGGTACGAGTCCTGACATTAACCGATTCAATAAATCGGCATCTCGATCCCCTTGATCAGAGGACTCAGCAGGTGGAGCCACGGGTGTAGCAGGGGTAGACCTTGTCCTACTCCGAGGAGCCATCTGTCAAAATTTTACATGTCACTAAGTGTAAGTTCCTCTCTCATCGTTTCTCTCTCTACAACTATTATGGACTGTTATTCACATATAAATGGACATTCACAAGGATTTTGATGGACTAGACTGGGCTCTGATACCAACTTTGTAACACCCCGGATTTTTAAGACAATTTTTTTTTTGTGGCAATTTAAATAAGAGCATTTGGGATCCCATGAGAAAAGATTTATTTAACATTTTACTAAACCTATCTTAAAACTCCGGGTGTTAATTTTTCCTTTCTCAAAATGGCGTACATGTAATTTAAACACAAATAAATGATCCGCGTATAAATCAACGTCAAATAAATAGGCGCCTTTATTTTAAATCAAATAAACGTCCAAAAGACAATAATAATATGGCCCAGGGTCTATCCATCATAACATCCCATATAAATGTCCAATATATGTCCAAAGATCTAAATCACATCCAAATATAAAGTATGCAAGTCCATAATGAAATTCAAATGATAATCCATTCTAATGACTCACATCACTGTCTAATACTATAGAAAAATGGTCTTCAGCAGCGCTCACGGCTTCTCAACAGCCTTGCCTTTCTGTTATCGCGCTCGAGATCTAAGGCATTGCAAAACAAAGCAATGCCTCAAAGAAGCTATCGCTTGTGTAGGTACATAGACAATTAATGTAATAAATGCAAGAAATAATGAACAATACTGATGAAAAATCTAACATTTATGAAGATAGTGATATCATAATGCCATGTTCAATAAATGCCAATTTATTCCATATGCTAAAACATGAAATTCACGGAGTTAAAACATGACATGAATCAATAAAATGGAGCATACATCCGAATAAGGGCACCCTAAGGTAATGGGTCCCACCACATCGCACTAACATCCACGATCGGGAGTACACATAGTCAACCTCGAGTGTCGTCACACCCGGAGCATACCATCTATCACCATGCTCATCATACATGCACACATAACAAAAATATGGGCCATCATGCTTTGCGGTGGCAACCCTCCATGGGTATCAACCACCGCCGCTCCCCGTCGACACCATAACGGGAGACTTAACGTCTGTCCCCATGGAAAGGAGCGGGCCGGTAGTGTGGACTATCCATGTTACCAAACCCCTACCGAATGCCATCTATGGGCAGGTGTCTATCATATCACAAACTCATCACATCATAATCTCAGAAGGTGGGTGGCGGCCACTATCCCTCCTAAGATGACGCCCACCGGCGAGAGCACCCGTCATCAAATATAAAACACGGAAATCATATGTATATGCTAAAACTCAAGAGCACTTATAGCTTGAAATCCCCAAGACATGCCCCTCATCACAGGTTAGCCTATAAAAGGACCAATTTACTAAGCCTCTATACTCATTTCCATGTAAATCCATGCATTTTCTATATATATAATAAGAAATAAATCTCTAATTAAGCATAACTAATTAACATCATGCTTGTAAAAGCATTTTAAATAAGTTTATTCAGTAAAAGAATTTAATTTGGAATAACCATCACATGCGCAATGTCGCATGAAATCCATGGTAAATAAAAATCGCAATTTAAAACACAATCACACATGATGCTATGTTTAAAACATGGTTTAAAATCAAGGCAAAACATTAGTTGTCGTCACCTACCTCAGTGTAAGATCACTAGCATGCTAATAACTCCCTTTAATTGGTATATTCAAGTGCACCTGTACATGTCACATCACTATTTTAAAATTTTTCTAAATAAAAAGTGGTCATTTCTAAGTTTTTAAGTTAAAACTAGGTCTGCGTCGTCAATACGGTCACAACGCCTCTTCCGGATCGTGATTTGGACCTCTCTAGCTCCCAAAAATCAAGTTTTAGTGAAAACTACGCTAAAATGGGGCCTGCCGGACCACCATAAGGTGGTTTAAACCGGCGGCGCCTCTTTTCCGCCGGTTTACACCGGCGTACTCTGGCGCACGAAGACGCACGGCGTCGCAGACGCCGCACGGAACGCGCGCCGCGCGTCTTCGGCGCCAGGACGCGCCGCGTCCCGGTCCCACCGCGACAGCCCACCGAGGCCGTCCCGCACGCGAGCGGCGCCGCGCACGCATGCGACGACGACGTCACATGACGTCGTCCCTCGGGCGTCATGGAGTGCGTCCTGGCGTCAGCGTAGGGCGCCGACGCCGTTGACGACGCCGGAGAAGACGGCCAGGATTAGGTTGCCTCCGGCGGAGCTACAGAGCTCCGTTTTGCGTGATTTTTGCTCCATTTTCTTCAGAATTCTCTCTAGAATCCATTTATGCCCTCCTTTTGCACTAATTTTCTCAAAAACCATGGTTTTTAAACGATTTTTCCCAAGTTCCTAAAAACCTCCATAGGTACTGGTTTTTGAGTTTTCTGGGCAATTCCACCGTTGGATCACTCCCAAATTTAAAGGGTTTGCTCTTGGGTGTCTTTTGCACTAGTTGGACGGTGCGATTTCCAAAAGGACAACGTTTGGTCTATGAAATCACGCTCCAACAGTAGCGTGCACAAAGCCCCCAAAAAATCCGATTTTTTTCCTAATTTTTAAATGGTTTTCTAATTAATTTTCTAATTAATAAATACAGAAAAACATGGATTTGAGGCTTACCTTGCACCTGGCCGGAGTTGCTCGTGTTGTCGGGTCTCCACTCGCCGGAAACTTCAGATTTTTGCAGGTCTAGGGTTTTGCGTATCATTCATGGAAAACGCTCAAAGTGGAGCGTTTTGGCTCCTAGAAGAGCATAGATATAGGGTTTTAGAGTCTTGGGGAAGAGAAACTCTTCCCCACACGGCTCTTCCCACGTCTCTCCTCCGATTTCGCCGGACTGGTAGAGACGTGTGTAGACAGGGGTGCCGTTATCAATTTGGACCCCTGTGTAACACGTTTCTGTCAAAAGACCATTTTGCCCTTACAACTTTGACGGCTCATAACTCCCTCGTTTGAGCTCCGTTTTTCGCGTTCTTTGTGGCGTTGGATTCGTATCGACGAGCACTTTCTAATTATTATGTTTTTAGGAAATAATTTCATCCATAAATTTTTATTTTAATTTATTTAATAATTTCCTATTTTTATCTTTAAAATTAAGGATATTACACAAAGTCTTTAACCTTATCTCTCCCCTCAAACTCAATATCCTCAAAGAATCGGGCATTTCCCATCTTAAAAAACGACTTGGTAGTGGAATCATAAAATTTGTACCCCCGAGACCATTCAGAGTACCCAACAAAATAGCTACTGACTGTTCTTGAGTCCAGTTTCTTTTCATTTGGCCTATAAGGCCTTGCCTCAATTAGATAACCCCAAATGTGTAAATGCTTTATATTGGGCTTCTTGCTTGTCCATAATTCATAAGGGGTTTTATTCATTTCTTTAGTTGGAACTCTGTTAAGGATGTAAGCTGCAGTTTTGAGTGCTTCGCCCTAGAGTGAGTCTAGTAAGGTAGTATGACTAATCATACTTCTCACCATGTCTTTTAATGTTCTGTTTCGTCTCTTAGCAACACCATTCATGTTAGGACTTCCTGGCATAGTGTACTTGTGACACCCCGGGTTTTTTTCATGAAGATTTTTTTTTTTTTTTTTTGCAATTATTTCAAAAGATGGCGCGCCTCTAAATTTTAAAATACAAAAACCGCGAAAAGTTTTTCTTTGAAATTCATTTTTCCAAAAACCCGCATGTCACCTTCAAGCTCACACTACACACACACACACACACACACACACACACACACACACACATATATATATAGTTTTCTTAGAAGATAGAAATTTATTTCTAAAAACAGGACCCATCCAGTGGTTCACTTGCATAGCCCCCCTAACATTATCTTAAATGTCCAATATCACAATTCAAATGACTAACTATATAATACAAAAGCTTTAAATACAACGTATACCTGTGCGTAGAAGTATCGTTGCTGGATTCCTTTTGTTGTGTATATCTTCTCCTGTCTTTCTGTATCTGAGATATTGTAAACATAAAACATTTACAATATCTCAGCAAGCTATGCTTGGTAGGGGAGTTTAAGAAGCATGCTAAATATTAAGATACATTAATTATTCAATAGTAATTAGAATATTCATTTCCATAACAATTAGGTTAACTTGAATTTACAATATGTTTCATATCTCAATAACCCATTTGTAAGCCAAATATTTACAATACTTCAATTCCATGAACCATACTCTACATACAATTCTACCACTTCACTAACCCATAAGAAACATATATGAAACTACTCCCTTAATCATATTAATATAACAATAATACACATATATAAAAATTGTTAAAGGACATACAAAATTATGAATATAATCAACGTCACCTAATTTGCATTTCCAAACTATCTTGGGTTTCGAGAATCATACCCCTCATCATGCCATATTATATAAGGCATCTCATAATGCCATCATATACACATGTCCCGTAGGCGAGAATACACAACGTATATAATATTGTCCTCTTTGGGTCCCTCACAACTGCCTGGCCCTCACACTGCCTCACCAGCGTCTTTTGGGCACTCTGGTGTCTTTTGGCAACCCTCAAAGATATGCACCATAGTGCACCAAATATAAGGACTACTATGCATGCGGTCGAGAATCCGTACGGCGCGCCGGGATAAGCGCTCAATAATCCACCTATACCATCCTCGGTGGAAATCACAAGATCCATGTCCGCATGGGAGGACCATGGATGTCACAGTGGTGGCCTTCCCATGATTGCCCCACCCGGCTTTTGCAACACATAGTGCATGGTATCCATAACATAATCACTTTCGGAGATCGGGTGGCCAAACCCTCACAACTCTCCTAGCATAGCATCCCCAGGCCTATGCCTGTCTAAAGCAAAACTCTCAGGACTCCATGCCCGGATGTAAAATAATCATAATAGCAAGTAATTCGCTTGTTCATATATTTCATAACAAGAATAACATCCTCACTTATTTGGTGATAACCCACCAAGGATGTGTCCTATAACCTAGACTCATACATCATCAATACTGACATGGTACCCATGTACCATAAACATAATTTCACAATTCACATTCATGATATACAAGGCATAAGCATCAATTATAACATGCAATTCTTTTCATTACATTATTTTTATCATTACAATTTAAAGCATGTAGAATATAATCATACCATTTAAATTTCATAACGTCTATAAGCATAATTAAAATCATGTTTATAATATGCATCTTATGATTTAGACATGCAGTCTTAAATTTCCACCTACCTCATGTGACGCGTTCACTGGATTCCACTAGCTTTAATTGCACTCTTCTTCACAATCGACCCCGTGTGCTTCAATCTCAACTGATGAAATCCTCGCTCATGCATTAATCCAACCCCAAGCTCCGCTAAACAGGCGAAAATCCTAGCATCACTGCATACTAATGCGCATACTTCACCAAACAAGAATCCAAAACCCTAGCCAGCGGAGAGCTCAACGCAAAACCCCCTCCACCAAACGCCATATCAAACGAATGCTCCAGATTGGACTGCACACTCTCCGAACTCCTCCCAACATAAAACCACCATTCATGATCGTACTTTGCGAGTGTCGCTAACAAATTCTCTTGAAAAAAAAAGACCGTATCATCATCTCCAAACACAAACCACCTCACATCCGTCAGATTCAACCCCACTATCTCGCTAACAATCCTAGCCACCCGAATCGCCGATCGTAACCTGCCTTTGAACGTGTACGAAAATCAGGACGTATCTTCCGAAATACAAATAGAAAGGAGATCATATGTGTTTGTGTTTCCGATCGGACGGTCGAGAAAGACGTATCCGCACATTTGATGAGGGTCCCACCATTTGCTGATGTACTGTTGTTGTCTGGGGAAGTATTTGGCAGAAGAAGCGATGCCGAAGAAGACCTGGTGGAGGGAGGTTTGTGGTGGGGTTGGATTGTACGGTGGGGAGATACGGTTTGTGGATAGAGTTAGGATGCTATTGGGAGACACGGTGAGGTAGAGGACTATTAGGAAGGAGGCAAAGATGAACAAGGGAAAGGAGGTTCAACAACGTGATGATCCAAGCAGTGGGGGTTTGCTAGGTTGTCGGAGAGGAGGGTTCTCATGTGCATGAAGGGGGTTTTCCATTGGTAGATATCTAAATGAAGCAGAAATGTGCGATCGTTGGAGGGGAAAGGGAAAAACGCCAGTGAAGAGGAAGGTGATCAGAGGAGGGATGGAGAGCTGGTGACCTGCGTTGGGGAAAAGACACGCTGCAGGTGAAAGGCAGCCCAGACGACCGGAGATGGTAAGGTTTCAAGGCCGGAAGAATGAGATCTGTTCTTGGCCGGAAGAACAGATCATGGGATCTATTCTTTCTCTCGCCAGTGGGAGATTCGAGCAAAGGGAACTCACCGTTCCTATGGCAGATCGAAGCAGGGCAAAAGCCCTAGGTTTTGCCCTAGAGAGAGAGAGAGAGAGAGAGAGAGAGAGAGAGAGCAGACCCGACTTTTCGTCGGGTTTGCAACGTGAAAGGGGGGGGTGCCAATATCAATTTGACCCCCTCCTGAAAAATGGTGTTCTTTGTTTTTTGTTTTGTTTTTTGTTTTGTTTTATTTACCATTTTGGCCTTGATTTCAAAGGCCCATAACTTATTCATACGGGCACTGTTTTGAGCGTTCTTTGGCTTGTTGGATTCCGTTTTCCGAGCACTATCTAATGGTTTTACTAGTTCCAACTTATACTTCTATAAAAGGATATAAATTTTTTTTGTTGTTGTTACAGTACTGTGGGACTATACCACACTCCTCTAAGAATTTGGCAAATGGCCTTGGACGTTGTTCACCTGATCCGTCATATCTGCCATAGTATTCACCACCACAGTCAGTTCTCACAACCTTAATGCTTTTGCCAAGTTGGTTCTCAACTTTAACCCTGAATGCCTTAAACATGTCCAGTGATTAAGACTTCCCATGAATGAGATAAAGGTATCTATAATGTGAGAAATCGTCTATGAACGTAATAAAATATTGTTGACCATTCTATGAAACCATAGGGAATGACCCACAAATATCAGTATGTATTATTTCTAAGATGTTTAAAGATTTGTTGGCTCTTATTCTCTTTATGTTTGTTTGTTTCCCCTTAATGCACTCAACACAGACTTGAAAGTCTAACAAATCAAGGGGATCAAGAATTCCATTTGACACAAGTCTTTCAATTCTTTGTTTAGCCCTAAATGCTTGTGCCAGAGTGAAACTGAATTATCATTGGTTAATTTGTGCTTTATACCACGTGACCTCACATGCAAGGTTTCATTAAAAGAAGCAATGGTATCAAATAAATAAAGGTTATCATAACAAGACAAAAAACCGGTACTAACAATATTGGAATTCAGAAAGAGACTAAACTGATTATTTCCAAATGAACAACAATAACCAAATTTGTCCAAAAGAGATATATAAACTAAATTTCGTCTAAAAGATGGTATAATATATGTCTCTTTTAAATCCAAACTGTAAACAGTCTTTAATAATAACCTAAATGTCCCTATCGCCTCAACCTCCATTGATTTGCCATCGCCCACATAGATAAATCTTTTAGCATCATTTGGCTTTCGGCAACTCAGGCAACCCTGCATAGACACACTTATGTGACTAGTATCACCAGAATCTATCCGTCAAGTGTGTCTAGGTACTGAAGTTAAATTAACCTCAGAACAAACTAAAGTGAGAAGCGTACCTTTCTTTGCATGCCAAGCATAATATTTGGTACAATTCTTCTTCATGTGTCTAGGATTCTTACAAAAGTAACATCCAAATTCCTCAGTTTGTTTCTTTTGCTGTTTCTTTTGAGTTTGTCCTTAAAGGTACTTGCCAAGTAAGCACTTTCAGTCTTTTCTTGCTTCATCTTTTCCTCTTCTTGCACACAATGAGAAATGAACTCATTAAGAGACCATTTGTCCTTTTGGCAGTTATAACTGACCTTAAATTGACTGAATTGTGCAAGAAGAGAAATCAAAACTAAATGCGCAACAAATCCTCAGATAGCTCTAACTTTAGTGCCTTTAGTTTTGAAGCAAGATGAGACATCTCCATGATGTACTCCATGATGTTGCCTTTTCCTTTATACTTCATTGAAATCAACTTCGGCATAATCGTACTTGTTTCAGCCTTATTGTTTTTAGCAAAATGCTTTTCAATTTCCTTAAGGAACTCCTTGGCAGTAGTTAGCTCTTCAGACATAGCACCCCTGAAGGTTTCTGGAATTTCACGCTTCATGATCATAAGACTCATGCGATTTGAGCGATCCCACTTCTCAAAGTCCCATTTTTCCTCAATGTAACTATTATCCATAAGAGTAGTGGGTTGCTCAATCCTTAGCACAAGGTCCATATTCATGCAGCCAAGAACGATCATGACGTTCTCTTTCCATTCCTTAAAGTTGGTCCCATTCAACATGGGAATGGAACTAATGTTAACAGATATGATAGAAGCAGATGTATTAACTAAAAAGTAGAATAAAACAACATGTTCACATAAGTTCTATATCATACTTAAATAAAATTAAATTTAAATAATGGTGGGGCCCATCACAAGATACATAGCACAACATTAATATTTAGTCTTTAGACAGAAATATTAACTTATAAGTGGTACTCTTGATGTGGTAATCAAATATTGACAATAAATCCTGTCAAACAATAAGCCTTTCTTTGGATAGACTTATTTTTCACATGGAATACCTAATAAATGTCACATATTTATTACCACAGGTGTGCATGTAATTCGGCTAAATATTGACCTTCCTTTGGGCCTGTCAATATCCGCATGATCTACATACCCATAGCCATCTTGATGTTTAAAAAATAATTTGATTTACATGAGATGCTACTTTGGTGGCATGTTGTTTCAATCAACTTATTTTAAAATATTAGACATCCAAAAGAAACTTGTACCAAGATTTGAATTCAAATTTTCCTTTTTGATTATCAAATATTCTAGTTTTAGGGCTTGATCGCCCTTTGATCGACTTGATCCAAGCAATTTTGGTACTATTTATGAATTTAACCTAACTACGTGTGATCAGATCAAGGTTTTAGTGCCAAAATCATGTTTGCGTTGTCAAGAGCTTCCAACGGACCTTTTGGATCTTAAATTGAGCTTTTAGAACTCCCAGAATCAGAGTTTTTCCATTTCAGTACACTGTTCAACGACCTGGATTAAACTCCAGGCTGGAACGATGATAATCCTTAAAAAAAATAAAAAAATTTCGCGCGCTGTTGCCGCTTGCATTAGTGCACAATTTTTTCGCTCTCCACGAACATGTGCTGCTCGCATGCGACGGTGCGTCCTCGCGTGTCGTCCTGCCAGCTGCGCCTCGGGGGCATCATCTAGTGGAGACGATGAGCTTGAGCTGTTGATTTTGTTTTGATCAGATCGGAGTCCCTAGTGACCCGATTTTTGTTCTATTTTCGCCGTTTCTAAGGTTTTAAAGGTCCATGAATCCATCTATCGGTTCAGATAATTCATTTGATATGTCTATATTACAGGTTTGCTTCTGTACCAAGGTTTTCAAAGATTAAAACCCTAATCTCTTAAAAAATCGTCGATTTGAATCCATGAGTGATGGGAAAACATTGTATTATGTTCAGGAACCATTTTAAGTCATCACATAAATAAGAAATACGGGTTAAGAAACTTGTTTCTCAATGATTTAACGTGAAGAGGCTTTAATATCATTTGTTGGTATTTAATATACTTTATTGATGAATATTCATTCATCACACCAAGATCCTCCACAAAAATCATCAAGAACAAAGACTACATGAGGAAGTGTACTTGAATCTATGAGTACGGATGTGATCCTTAAGCTTTGCGGTTCCTAATCTTCCAAACTGATGCGTATGACCATGTTGGAGAATGGTATTCCCTCTTTTCTGATGATGGGATGTCCGAAAAGAATTATACGTACAATTTGGGGACCATAACCATGTATAACTGTATTCTCTTTTCTTATTTCTTGTTTTAGCCATCATAAAATAAAAATTAGAGATTAGGTATCTACACATAATAAAACCATACCTTTTGAGATTTACTGTTCTCCATTAGCTACAGCTTGACGGATAATGTGGCCGATACGTAAGGTTTTTGGCTCGAGCCGGCTGATATGGATATCTTAAATCCGACCATCATATAATTTATCTAGCATGAGAAGTCCTGATTGTGTTGGGGTGGACTCATATGTGGTCTATACCCATGCGAGTGAGAATTCTATATATATAATGTTAGGGTTAGTGTGTGTGAATAGGTGAGAGATTGTATGTAAAGAAACAGAAGAGGGTTTCTCCTCCTCTTCTTCCATTGTATCTGATCATATAGTGAAACCTGTTCTCCTATGAATGTAGGTTGAGTTTGCCCAAACTATGTAAATCTCCCTGTCTCGTATTGTGTATAACTGAATCGATCCTAACAGATCCCACTTAGACAACGCCAACGCAATTAAAACAGCTCGATTTGGTGGGTTCTAGGGTGGGATATTATGATGACGAAATTATGCATTTATCCAATCCTAATTTTCTAATCAATAGGTTTAATAGTAGTTAACTCTTCCCAAGAAAAGTAGTAGTAGCTAAGCATTCCACATTGGAGTTGTATGATCAAATATCAACGGTGGGATTTTCATGTTAAGGGGCTTGAGGGGTTAGAATGTTTCATCCCACACCATGATGGTGCCTCGATAAATAATGTCGTGAGCGTAGGTAGTGTCTCAAGGCCTCCCATGGACTTCTCCTAATTACCTCATAATAACGTCATAAAGCATTTATTTGTTGTTACTCGACCAAGAAATCTAAGAGGAAACTTTTGACGTGTATTAGGATATCTGAAAGACTGCATATCTAAGAAGATGAATGTCTTGGATCACCATATCTAAGCCCCACATCTGAATCACATTTCTCCTAAGGTACCGTTTAGTTTTTATTATTCCTTACGGGTGTCATTCTTCTAGTAATTATTGAAAATCTGATTCTTATAAAGGCGAAGCTGACCAAGAAGATACAGATTGTCGTAATATCCTATACTGAGGTCAATATTTAATGGCCCATAAAAAGAAGGTCAATATTTAGTGACAGAGGGGCGTTGAAGTACTACGTATTTGCTTAGTGACTAAAGATTTATAGTGTAATGAGGTATCCTGCATTTGCTATGGCATCCTCAAATAAAAGTGCCTACTTCATTGTGCAATCAGATTTTAGAAAGGAGCTGTTTGATGTGGGGCCTATATTTTCACTTGGAAAAATTAGTGCGAAAAGTGCAAGTGAGACCAACTCGTTTCAATGATCCAAACCGAATAGCTTGATGGGATATGCCGTGGACCACACCAAAATCTGAACCTATCCGGTAACTTTAGGCTCATTATTTTCTCTCTTTAATTTAATTAAATGATTAAAAAGGGCAGCTCTGGTGCAAGAAAGTCCCGCCCATACAAAAGTCTGGGAAAGGGCAGATCACAAATGAAACAAATAATAGGAATCGGTATTCAACACTAAAGCCTAACTCCAGATATCAAAGGCTTAAATCATCAAAAGATGTAGTATCTATCTATTTGTCTCTCTCCATCCATCTACCTATACACACACACACACACACAAAAGGATCTTGAACGAAAATTCCATCATGGCCATCCAATTATAAGAAAATAAAAAGAAATATCCAAATATGACTTAATTAAATAAAGCACTCCCAAATGTGTCAATTACAAAAGCACCCACATAACATACAACCAACCAATACATGAAACAAAGGTTCGGCCATCTTATTAGTAGTATATGCTGTAGTACCAAATCAGCGAAAGGTGAAACTAGAAACCCAGGGCCAAACCGTGGGAAGCTCGGGAGAGTAAAAGAGCTGAAATCACTTGCCCTTCCATGATTCCAGAGGCGGTGTCTCAGCTGTTTTCCAAGTTAGACTATCTCCTGCATATCGACCGCCCTTAAACGCATCCGGAGCAGCAAGAGACTCAAGTTCAGCCATTTCTTCTGGTGTGAGCTTTACGAATAGAGCTCCAACATTTGTGTTAAAGTTCTCAACTTTGGTAGTGCCTGGTATGGGACATACGTCATTTCCCTGGTGGTGAACCCACGCCAATGCAAGCTGTGGAACGGTGCATCCCTTTCTAGTGGCAATTTCATTTACACGAGCAAGTATGCGCGCATTATGCTCCAAATTCTCAGCTTGAAATCGCGGCAGGTGCTATGACAGTGAAATAAACAAATTAGCAAGATGTCTCAGAGGTCTCACATCTCAAAATAGTTAATAAATTTTGACTCCCTTAAAGACACATGGTCGATGGTCTTTCACCAGCATATGCTTATCTAACAGATAAAAGTTTGTACCTTTCTCACATCACCTTCTTCCAATTTTTCTGTCACTTTAGGACCTGAAGTAAAGAAGCCTCTTCCTAGAGGACTGTATGCTACAATCCCTATACCAAGTTCTCTGAAAAATAAGAGAAAGTAGAAATTCGGACTGAGTTTCATATACTAATAACTTTCATAAGCTTCCAAAATTTTAAGTGACTCACCTGCACGTAGGAATTAGCTCTTCCTCTGCGTCTCTTGTCCATAATGACCACTCCAATTGTACCGCAGTTATCGGGTGAACAGCATGTGCTCTCCTAATAGTTGAAGCAGAGGCCTCAGATAGCCCCACATATTTTATCTTTCCTTCTTCGACCAGTTTCTTCAGTTCTCCCATCTTGTGTCAAAGAGAAAATA
This sequence comes from Warburgia ugandensis, assembly GCA_035236585.1. Taxonomy (NCBI): domain Eukaryota; kingdom Viridiplantae; phylum Streptophyta; class Magnoliopsida; order Canellales; family Canellaceae; genus Warburgia; species Warburgia ugandensis. Next base: position 62,108,691 of record CP141137.1, read on the forward strand.
GGAAAGACGAGGAAGTGAATGATAAAACCATTGTTTGAAGCTACAAAGGAATGGAACAACGTCGAAAAGGAGAAAAAATAGGCTATGCTCCAAAAACCTTCTCCATTGGATAATCCTAGCGTTCATTGTTGTGACTCGTGAGAGTTAAAATCTACACAAGATATCGAGTAAGAGAGTTACCGTAACTTCGATAGGAACAGTGGCGTCGACACGGTGCTGGTAATAGAGGTCGATATAATCGACACCCAGTCTCTTCAAGCTGCCCTCACATGCAGCCCTGACATAGGCCGGATCGCCATGGATAATCGGCGTAACCCCATCAGCAGCCCAAGTCATACCGAATTTAGTAGCCAACTGTACCTTGTCCCTCGTCCCCTTGATTGCCTACAAAGGGACGCTAATCAGCCATCTCAGGAAAGGAACTTTTAATTTTTGTTGGCCAATGGACAAGAATTCCGTTCAAGGACAGTGATTTTCTCCCTGCTCTTGTTTTTCTTTGAATGTAGTATTAAGTGAGAAGAAGCTCACATTGGATTTTCTCCCTGCTCTTTGAAAACTTAGAGCATTGATAAACTTTTTTGAGTACAAACAACCATGTCTTTCAGTGATTTCATGGATGTTGCCAATAGCAAGGGATAAGATCACTAGCCATGCATAAGTTGTCCAGGGTCTGTTAACCGGGGAAGCATTGCCTTTGTATGCGTACCTTTCCGACGAGGATTTCGTTGATGTGTGGGCCATAGAAGTCGGATGTGTCAAGATGGGTGACACCAGTTCTAATGGCATGTTGGATCAGAGCAATCATGTCTGGCTCGGGTTTGGGTGCGCCATAGAAGGCAGACATGCCCATGCAACCAAGTCCTTGAGCCGACACCTCGAAGCCCAGAGGACCAAGCATGATCCGAGGGACGCAACCATAAGTGTCAGCGGTTGTGCACTCACTTCTCTTTTGGCTTTGCCTCCTGTATACACGAAGTAAAACCAGGGGATTAGAACAGATACATGTATCTCTCTGAAATTAAAAACTGATGGTAATGCAATGTGTGTAGCTGCAGAATCAAATCGAGATGATGCGTAGATAGATGTGAGAGCATAACCATGGCAATGCATTCATTCGGTTGTTAAAGAAATCAAGAAGTCGTCCAAGCAGATCACATCTATTTCTCTTCTCTGGCACTATTCCATGTTGCCCCTCTTCACCTCTCATCGCCATTGTTGTTATCTTCCGGTAATGGGGTCTCCAGCAACCACTGCTTCGACCTGTGTCTGGCACAGACCAAGATTGACTTGAATGAGGAAAAAAATGGCTCGAGATGATGTTGGTTGGGCAGAAAAGTCCAATGGGACGACTGATGTGCACCGAAGGGGCTGGAGACAGAAATCTGGCCATAAGGATTGAAGCGGTTAGTTGTGATCCTTGATCAGCCGAGTTGAAAAGTTGTATCCAGTCATCTAATCAGAGCGATAGTCAGAAAATGAACGACATTGATGGCTAGAGGTTCAATGTTGCTCCAGCCTGAAACACGAGTCAGGGTGGTGATTTGTTGATCACCCGGAAAGAATCACTATATAATTGAACTGGATTCGAAAGCTATGGATAAATTAATTGGGAAAATAGCGGATGCAATGCATTTTGAGTATGTTATTAGAAGTCATTTTGATCAGTTAATGGAAAAGGAAAGCACATCGGATTCTCGATTTAGCCAACAACAAAATGAATACTGTACTTTGCGGGTGGAGGTCACAAACAACACTTTTGATGGTTGCTCAGAAACTTGTTAACATGGATGCTTATATCAAATCTACCAAATAATTTATGAAAAAGCAGATTAGTCAGTACCAAGCAAAGGAAGATACTGTTTTGTGGGTTCACCTATCCTTTTACTTATTATAAAGGGGTTTCCAGAACCTGGATCACACGCAAGGAAACTATTCTTCTCTGCTGTGCATAGAAATATCATGCAAATGAGTGAACATATTAGAAAACCCAAGTTTTTCAATACACGATCGCAAAATCATTGTTACTATATGATCTTAACCATCAAAATTGAGCCAGCTTAGGCAACTCTGTCTCGTCCAGGTGGATGGCATTTTCACAATTCATGACTCTTCCTGGATGGTGGTATTTTCCCTCCTATACGCAGCCTAAAAACATGTCTTATAACATATAAGAACAAACAGTCCAATGTATTACTCCTCGTGACTTATATTTAATTGAATTGCCTTTCCTTATTAACCTACAAACGGGATTGGTCACAACAAGTAGCTTCAAAAGCACACATCCACGGCGGAGAGTACGTCAACATATTATTTCACTTTGATTCCTCCTTAGAAATGCTATAGATGCTACTTGACTAGAAGCTACATTGAGAAGAAGAACAAAATTGTGATAGAGATTTATGTGAACTATTTTCTAGGTTTTTATTCTGTAAATTATGTAATTACAACTCGTTATAATTTCAAATGCACCTCATTTTTAGTTTTCTTGTTAGGTATGTACTAGGAAATTATTTTTGCAGTCTTGCTTCCTTACCACCGTTAGATTGGACATTGACAATTCTTTCTAAAAATAATTTACAGCGTATATGAAGAAACTGTAAATTGTAGAAATCAGTGTTATTATCCAATATGCAAGTGCTGGAAACTTTTTTCAACTTGTATTATATTCTTTACTTCAAACGGAAAAAACGCTGTTCATGGGTGCGGATGTTCAACATTCGCACGCCACGCGTGTGTTATACTGGTAGCTAAAGATTCTAACTGTAGCATATTTTTGTATATATTTGTGTATCAGGATTTAATGAAGAATGACTTTAGTGCAATCAAGACGTTGGAGCAAACCGAAAAAATGGGTAGAGAATTTGTGTTCCCGTTAAAACAGGAACAAAGTGACTTTATGCATGTTGATTTTGGGTTGAAGGATGAACGCTTGTTGATGAATAAAGATAGGTCCCCAGTAGTTCTTCCGCTTGATTTTATGAATGTGAGGATAAGGTGAATCTACAAACTTCTCTTTTTCTCGCATTTTGAAAAATATTTACAAGGAGAGGAACGAGAGATAAGCTGAGCCTGATTAGATCGGCCTGAGTGTATCATGGGTTCAAGTGATAAACCAGGCTTCATGGGCACAAAAGTGTTTTAGCTATGCCATTTTTTGTTATATATAATAAAGATTTAGTATCTAAACGCCTCTGATGGGCATGAATTTTGATATTTAGCCAAAATTGGCCAGGCCAAACAAGATGAATGGTTTAGATCACCCAAAACTTAGATCTATATGGATGCGTTTAATCCCACGTCATTTTTGTTAGAGAACAATGTTGGATTAGATGTATCCATATAGATCCCAATTTTGGGTGATTTAAACCATTCATCTTGTTTGTCCTAGCCAATTTTGGCTGCATATCAAAATTTATGCCCATTAGAGGCTTTTAGTAATATATGATTTAAAACAAAAATGGCATGGCTAAATCATCCAATTGTCATAATTTTGGTAGATAATCAATATGAGGCATATAAAACATGAGGAATGGGTCATTTTATCCAAATGATGGCCACATGTATTTTGCGTCATTTTCCTCTCTCATTATTGTCACTTTTTGTTAATGATGTTTAAATTTGAGTTCGATTGTCAAGGGTAGTTAAATTCAAGGGTTTTTAAAATCAATTAAATTTTTTGGATAGAATCATTATGAGTAAAAATTTATGAGATTTTTTTATGTAAAAAATTCTTTTAAGAATTGATAGAAGGGTCACTTGTACCATTAACATGCTCAATATATATATATATATATATATATATATATATATATATATTCTTTTCTTTTCTTTTCTTTTTATCATCTAGGTCCTTTTTACTATTAACAAATCCACAATTTCTCTGGGAAAAAGAGTTTCTATAACATTCCATAATTATTATTTTTTTCATGACAAAATTTTTAGTCTTTATTATTATTATTATTATTATTATTAATTTAGATCTAACCTATTCATCATGTTTGAAATGTCTTAGATAGGCAAGAGATCAAATTTCATTGACATTGAATGCTTTTAGCTCATGGTTATTTGGACAAATCAAGACAATTTATTTTATTAATTTTTAAAAAACCCAAAACTAGTGGTTTACATCATCTGGATGCAATACAAAAGCCAATACATTAAGCTGAGGTGCCTCTCTCGTAGTAGGTTAGGGTTTTAGTGTAGTGCATCCCATCCATTTAGGAAATATAGGAAAGGCTATTTGCATGTTGAGAAGGCATTGATACCTATTTCTATATAAGGACTGTGATGAATAGCTTAGCTATAAGGTTCTCCATACATGAAAAAAGAGTAGCAAACTACCTAGAATCTATTATCTTAATTCCTAAACAAGCAACTTGCCCTTGTGATGCACATGCTAGATGGTCTTGGACAATAATAAAAAATTTAAAAACCAAAAAAAACCTCATATAATATGCAAATAGGGGCTAGAGCTACTTATAATATTATACTTGAAATTGTTAAAAATTTATTACAGACATAAATATTATGTAATGACAATAATCCAAGGGTTAGTCTAATGTGTATGTAAGCATTAATCATTAGTGTTCTAGATAATAGTAGCCCTTGTGGTTAGTTAGTTTGTTACTTTCAATTTAAACTATTTGAGCTATCTATTTTATCAAAAAAATTGTAAAAATATTTAACAAAGAAGAGCTTTGAGATACAATCACTTTAACATTGCATTGAAAAACTTAATAGTTATGTACAAATAAAATTTTCTCTTAGTTACTTGCATACATTTATGTTATTGATAAGTTGTATTGAAAAGACAATTAGTATGCCCATAATCTTGTAATCACTTATTAAGATTTTTTCTAATAAAAGTAAATTTAAAGCATCAAAGTTGTGGATGTCATTATAAAATATCTAATATATGGAGAAGCCATTCTATGTTATTTATATTTAAAAGAATTATAAAATTGAGTTATGATTTCTAAAAAATTGGTTATCAACTCTAAGAATAGCATCTTAAGAGTCCAATTTCAAAGCTTTGACATCAATTAGGTTTAATAAAGTACATTGATATACTAATCAATATTTAACTACTCAATAAAACAAAGGAATTCAAATAATTCAATGAATATACAAAATGAAGTATGCATACTTGCTCTTATATTCGTAAAGTCTTTGAATGATTGAATTGTTTTAAAGAATCTAACTTTTTGATATGTCCAAATTTGTACAAAGTTCTCATTTTAAGTTCAATGAAAAGTTACCTAATTAGACACAAATTGATAAGTAAAAAATAAAAGTTCATAAATGTTTTTTTGAATCCTAGAAAATCAATTAAGTTAAAATTTGAATTCACATCATAATCGTGCTTTATTTTTGAACTTTTTTTTTACCTATTTAAAATATAATATTTTGAATATTTGTCCTAACTATTTATTTTTAAATAAAAAGTTTGTAACTATGCTTGTAAATCTCAAGGTTAATTACACATTGATAAGAGCTTTCTAATAAGATTACACATTTGTAGTTAGTATAAAGATTTGTATGTGTTGAAGTATATGGAAGGCATGTCTGGTTGGTATACCAAATCTCTCGTATTTTGAGCCTAATTGTAAAATTTGTTCTTGTAGTTGCTCCATTTTAGCTACTTTGATAGAACATACAATCTTTTTCTCGTTAGAACATTTTATTTAAGATAATTTTCTAGAAAAGACATGAAAAAAATCATCATCATCATCATCATCATCATCATCATCATCATCATCATCATCATCATCATCATCATCATCATCAAGACCTTATCTCAATTAGGGGTCGACCACAAGAATCTTATTCCTCCATTCCACTCTATTAAATACCATGGCTTCATTTAGTCCCAACATTTTTAAGTCTTTCCTCACTACTTCTATCCACATTCTTTTGGGCCTTCCCCTTGCCCTTTTAGAACCTTCTACTTGTATTGCCTCACTTCTTCTAATGGTGCTGTTGTTGGCCTCCTTTGAACATGTCCAAACCATCTAAGTCTAGTCTCCCTCGTCTTGTGACCTATTGGTGCTATCCTTACATTTTCTCAAATGTTTTCATTTCTAATTCTATCCTTTCTTGTCTTACCACTCATCCATCTCAACATCCTCATTTCTGCAATGCTCACCCTATGATTATGATGTTCCTTAGCTGCCCAACACTCTGATTCATAGAGCATGGTTGGCCTTATTGCCGGCCTATAGAATTTTTCTTTAAGTTTGAGCGGCATCCGTCGATCACACAAAACTCCAAATGTACATCTTCATTTGTTCCAACCCGCTTGGATTCTCTCGGTAACTTCTATCTCAATCTCTCCACTCTCATGAATCATTGATCCTAAGTACCGAAAGTGGTCTTTAACGAGGACTTCTTGGTTATCAATCTTGATTGATGTTCTACTCCTACTCTCCTTGCTAAAATTACATTCCACATATTCTGTCTTAGTTTGGCTAATTTTAAATCCTTCAGATTTTAATGCTTCCCTCTATAACTCTAACTTTATGTTTACATCATCCATTGTCTCATCAAGTAAAACTATATCATCTGCAAATAGCATGCACTAGGAAATCTCCTCGTGCAGATGTTTTGTTAACTCATCCATAACCAATGTGAAAAGGTATGAACTCAATGCCGATCCTTGGTGCAATCCTATATTGACAGGAAAATCACTAGTCATGCCATTAGTGGTCTTAACATTTGTTACCGCTCCCTCATACATATATTTAATTATGTGTATATATCCCTGAGAAACCCCTTGACCACCTAACACCCTCCATATTAACTCTCTAGGGACTCTATCATAAGCTTTCTCTAAGTCGATAAAGACCATGTGGAGGTCTTTCCTCCTCTCCCTATATTTCTCTACTAATTGTCTTAGTAAGAAAATAGCTTCCATGGTAGACCTCCCAAGCATGAAACTAAACTGATTCTCTGATACACTTATTTCATGTCGTAGCCTCTTCTCAATCACTCTTTCAAAAAGTTTCATAGCATGTCACCTTTATTTTTATAGATTGCTACAATAGAGCTTTTCCTCCACTCATCCGACATTTTCTTTGATTTTATAATCTTGTTAAACAACTTAGACAACCAAACTACCCCAATATCTCCCATATGCTTCCAAACCTCTATTGGTATACCATTTGGCAGTTTCTTTGAAAAAGATCTAATTTTTAAATAAAGGGTGCAAATATAACTTATCTATTAAATAAATTTACATACCATAAAGGGCATGTTAATAATAAAAGAGGCTAAAACAAGTTTAAAAAAAAGAAGAGAACTACTAAATCTAAGTGCACACTTGTATCTTATTTAATTCAAGTGTGCTATATTGGACGCTTTTGTAGATCTAAGGCACTCACCATGTTACAAATTGCTTAGATAGGATAAGTCCCAAAATTTATGCCCATTATATATTTTATCTTATGTTTCTTTATTCTACGGATTTTTTTAACATGAAAATCACTCCCGAAAAAGTATAAGATAAATTATCTAATGGACATAAAATTTGATACTTAACCAATCTTAGCATTTCTCAATGTGGTTAATAGATTATATCTATAAAATAGATAAGAAAAGTGCACTTGGACTAAGTAAAATTAAAATGTGTACTTGAATTTATCATTCCTCTTAAACATATAGGTTACAAAATATGTAAGGGAAGAGTTTTCTAGAGATTCATGCAGCAACATCAGTAAAGAGTACAAGACAATAGCACAAAAAGAAGAAAAAAGAAGGAGATTAAGAATGAAATGTTTGATCTTTATTTTATTTTGTTTTATATGCTAAAATGAAATGATCAATTAGTTCTATCCCTACTAGAACAGATGGTCCTATAATAGACAACTATGCTTTTAAGTTACATTTTATTGCCAATACCCTAAATATCATCTAGTAATTATCTTAATCCTACAGTCACAAAAAGATTTCTTTACTCTTTCTTCAAATATATGAGGAGAAAATATCACCTATATCACAACATAAATGTAAGTCAAGGGCCTTCTAGCCCAATCATGGTAGAAAACAGGCTTACTAGGGAAGTTCAACACTATAAATACCATTTTTAGGAGAGTGTAAGATTAGTTTATTTGTAAATTTTTTGTTATATATATATATATATAAAGAGCATAGATGTAAAGAACAAATATTGCATAAAAAAATATAGATTTTTTTTTTAAACCGTCAAACAAAAATTATAGGTTCTATTAGGCTTTAGAAAGAAGAAATTAGATTAAAGAAAGCTATATAGAAATGAAAAAATTATGCCCTTCATATTAGAAGATATAATCTTCAAATATTTTTAATAAAATTGCTTTAATATATAATTAGTATTCATACACATAACTATAAAGGTACATATAAGGTACAACTTAGATATTAATAGGTATAGTAAAAATCTTCTCCATCCGTAATCTACACTCTCCAATCGGTTTATAATTTTCAATTGTTTTCATTTGACATATTGACTATCTTATAAGGAGTAACAAGTGTACATATATAACTCTAGCCGTAGTTATAAGTTTTGGTTGTAAGCAAGACAAGAAATCATAGAATTCAAAGATCAAGAAAATGATAGTGTTTATTGTAAAAATTGTAGGCTATTCCAAGGAGAATTAATTATCGACTCCTTTCATATAGACAAATAAGTAGAGTTTAGGATATCTATGGCACTCATCCCTTATGCTTCAGTTCTCAAATATGCTATATAATAATATCATCAGTACTAGTTGAACTTATACTATACTGCTTTGAGTTATGAAACTGCAACAATTTCTTTCTTACATTTAGAATTCTAGTGCTTAGAATCACCCAATGCTCATAGTTTTTTGTTTGTCCTAAAAAATAAAAGTTCCAGTAATGAAATGACTTACAATTTATTTTGCTTATAAGTGCCTACAACCATGTTGGCTCAATTAAAAAATATGATTATAAATGGTCAAGATCTATGTGACTTATATGGGCCTAAATAGAGTTGATAAATTCGGCCCTTCATTTGCATCATTGAGACTAAACGTTTGATGAGCGGTTCAGCAGGAGCTCATTATATAGAGGGGTTTTTGCCTTGTTGCATTGTAATAAGGTCGCCCCAAATAGGATATTTCTCATTTTCTATAATTATGTGAAGGATTTTTCAAATAGCAATTTATCTTTGCAAACGTCGGATTTGAACATTCTCTTTGATCTCAGGGATTGCCTCTCCTAACCAACCTTCTTATGTGATCGGTCACGGGAACGACAGAAGCTCAAATCAAGTATGTTGAGTACATCACCTTATTATCAAGCACACATCAATTGTGTTGAGGACATCAACTTAGCATTTCATCGTGATTCCAGCTTGACTAGAAGCTATATTGAGAACAAGAATGATTTGCGTAGGAGAGATTCGTGTTAGCCATTTCTGGTGGGTTTTCTTTAGTACCTGTTTGCTTGGCAAAAATAGATACTAATTGAGAAGAGTTCGTCACGAAAAGTATTTTATGATTTAAAATTGAGTTAATAAAAGACCCAAAAATTTCACGCAACCAAAGATTATAGATCCTTGGTGCAATTCAACTTCAAGCAGTAAAGCACTTTGCATAGAGATTATGACTTTTTTGCTTTTAATTTCCATTCATTTACTACCAACCCAACAGGTCTTTAATTACTTGTTCTCGCGGCGAACTCTTTATTTTGTAATACTACACTTTTATAAATCTTTGAAGAGTCATCGACTCTTTTTTATTTCATGCACTATGAATTTTCTTTTCTTAACCGTACATATGTTATCATGCCAACAGTGGGTCGCCAACCAGAATTCAATTCATTTGGATGATCTAACCACTTAGTTTAGTTATTGAAAAACTTAATGAAATGAATTGATAGTTTTTATTTTGGACCCAAAGAAAGATAGGCTAAATATGTCAAATTCGATCTCTAGCCCATTTATGCCATTTCGAACATGATGAATGATTTAGGGAGAAAAAAAAAAGTTTACTGTGCATGGAAAAAGGATCGTAGACCCAGAGTCATCTTTGAGGAACCATACATTGCAGAAATTAATTAGTGTCATTATCATATATGCTGAGTGCTTGTAAACTTAGAAGAAAACAAAAGTGACAATCACTTTCCCTTCCACTATTCTAGAGGTGGAGTTTCAGCTGAGAGGTTAGACTGTCACCAACATATAGACAGCCCTTCAAGGCGTCCGAAGTAGCAAGGGACTCAAATTCAGACATTTCTTCAAGGGTAAACTTTATATATAGAGCTCTAATATTTATATTGAAGTTCTCAATTTTGATGGTGCCTGATACAGGACATGCATTCTTTCCTTGGCGGTGAACCCAAGCCAGTGCGAGTTGCGGAACAGTGCATCCCTTTCTAGTAGCAATTCATTTACATAAGCAAGTACGTGCATATTATGCTGAATCTAGCCTGAAATCGTGGTAAATACTACAAAAGGCGGTGCAGTGTAAACAAATTAAAATCCTACCTCGTACTATTTAAGATGTATGTGAGTCCTCGTACAATATTTCCATTAGTTTCTGGTAATCCGACAGAAATGCTTACCGTTCTCATGTCTCCTTCTTCCAGTTTGTCTATCACTTTGGGTCCTGAAGTAAGAAGCCTCTTCCTAGAGGACTGTATGCCACATTCCCCATACCAAGTCCACTGTACAACAAACAAAGCTAGGCTCAGAACTGACTTTCAAATACTAATATCCCACAAAGACTTTGAGAAGTTGTATGAAGTCATTCTCACATGTAGGTAGGAATTATCTTTCTTTGAATCTCTTGTCTACAACAAAAGGGGCAGCCCTGGTGCATGAAGCTCCTAGGTATGCAAGGTCCAGGGAAGGGGTGGACCACCAAGGTCAATAGTACGCAGCCTTACTTTGAAGTTTGCAAGAGGCTATTTCCAAGCCTTGAACTCGTGACCTCAAGGTCGCACAATGACAACTCTGTCATTGTGCTAAGGCTCCCCTTCTAATCTCTTGTCTACAACTACTGCTCCAATTGGACTCTAGTTGTTGGGTGAACAACATGTGCTTTCCTAATTGTATTGAGGCAGAGACCTCAGATAGACCTACATATTTAATCTTTGCTTCTTCAACCAATTTCTTCAGTTCTCCCATCTTGTGCAAAATATTAGAAAGTGTTCGAAGAATGAATGATGCAGCCATTTGGTTTAATCTAGAAAGTAAACAAAAACATAAAAAAGGGGAACGAATTTTAGAGATCTTTCGTAAATCAAAGTCACACATCTTCGAAGTGCCTTGCTGGGAGCTTCGATGGCTGTTGCTAGGAAAATTCTATCGCTGGTTTACACTGATCCTTTGTGTAGATAGCTTTGGCCAAATTAAAGGACATCACATGTAAAATAGAGATGCGGTGATGCTAATAAATCTACTTTTTGGGCCAGATCTTAAGGGGCCATGCTCTAAGGCCTTGATCATGGGATGATCTTGGCATTCATTCTTTTGAGATGTACAATTTCAGATCTAAAAATATTTTTAAAAAATTGAAAAGATTAGGATTATCTGTCGCACGGATTTTTGGGGAATGACCTACAAGATGAATCACAAGGAAACAACTCTGTTGGAAAGATCTATTCATATGGAGCACAATCATGTGCTTAATCAAGATTAACCATGCGACTCTCAAACATGAATGTAGGATGTGATCAATCATAATCTGGAATCTAGTGATACTAAAATCATGAATTCTTTGGTTCTAGCTGAGATCTTTTTACAAGGATGTGGAACTTAAAAAGAGACGGAGCATATAAAAGAGAATAAGAGTGGGAGAGAGAGACCATATTTCAATTGTGACAGTGGTGTCAATGCTGGTGCTGATCATAGAGGTCGATATAATTGACAACGAGTCTCTTCAAACTGCCCTCACAAGGTTGGGTCACCATGGACAATAGGGGTGAGCCCTTCAGCAGCCCAACTAATACCAAATTTGGTATCCAACTGTATGTTATTTCTCATTCCCTTGATTGCTTACAAACTTAAAAAGATTATGGTCAATAATACAATAACAAGAAATGAAATATATTAGGGTGTTCCACAGGGGATTGCAATCCATATGGTTAACTTACTCGTAAGATGGCACGCGACGTTGCGCAACGAAAGAGAGAGACAAAACCTGAGCACAAACATTAAATCTGTTTTTTCAAAGATAAAAAGTATAACAAACAAAATATAAGATAAATTACTAGAAAGATATGCGACAATAATTAAGAGAAGCATACCAATTTATAGTGAAATGAGACATATTAAAGTCTCTTGCATTGGGTTGAAGAAGCCTAAATAAAGAAGAAGGAGACGGTTGGGAGGTCACGAGTATGAAAGATAACCTTGGAAGTATAAGAATCATGATCATGATGGAGCTAGTTACATACTATCAATAAATGCATTTTTAATTTTTTCTTAATGGTGGTTAATTTTTCTAGAATAAGTAAATAGATTACAAGACCAATTTCAGTAAAGCAAAGATAGCCTAGTGGTTGCTTGAAGCTCCTTGCTTGTTAACCTTAGCCCAAGACTAATTGAGAAGATCAACCATAGGAAAAGGACTTAGGATCCACCTTCCAAGAGGCACGTTATAAATGTATTTTTCATTTTGGAAACAAAATAATCCTATATTAGGTTACAATTAAATATAGGAAACTAAGAGGAGAGAATGTATACGTGCCCATTTTTCATGCAAAGTAGAACTTTTTTGGTAGATCTATGCCATTCATCATATTCAGAATGCCAAAAATAGAAAATCCTCATGAAATTAGCACATTTGGATGATCCCAACAACTTGTTTTGGGTCTCTAAAAAAACTAATAAAAATGGATGGTTTTACTTTCTAACCCACAAAACTTAGTCTACAACCGTTTAATGGGTGCAAAATTTGAGTTCTAACCAATACATACCACTCTAATATTGTGAATGGCTTAGATTTGCAATAGAAGTTTTATCTTTTATGAAAAAATAAGTGTCCAAACGTCTTTCCTCTTGAGCATGTATGCCTACTGGGATTTATTTTGGATAGGTTGAATAGAGAAACATAAGGAAATATATTTTAGAAATAAGGAAAAATGTTTATATATGCTTGCAAGAAGAAAAAGATTAAAATTAAAAAGATTAAAATTCACCATTAAAAGTAGGAGAAAAGACTAATAACTTAATTAAATTGTAAGAAAAATGGATTAGGCATAAGTAAAAAATTTGAAGATAACTTTGGTTTCCAAACTACCTAATCTAATTAACTGGTCCCTATTTTATAGGAGGTTGTGTTTCCTTAGGATTCTTGTCCTATAGTTTAATAGTGTTCTTTAGGAAACACGCATCCATCTAACTAGGATGTTGGTTAGGACCATTTGACCAGAGAATATAAGTGTACATGATTCTATTGATAATAATTTCAAAACCATAAATAGAATTGCTATACCTTAATTAGAACAAGGATGATAATCAATTTCAATGGAAGGATAAGTACTCATGTGCTATCAAATGATCCACACTTATCATCATATGTAAGATCAAAACAAATGAATTTATGATAATTTAAAAGCATCATACAAGCATATATATGTGTACCAACTGAACATTTTGTAATAAAGATTCAGAACTAAAATTTATTCTAAACATGCTTAAGCACTACTATCATATTCAATTGTACTATTCATATTTTCAATTATGGCTTAGTCTAATCATACAATCCCATCCGAATTATTTATCTCAAATGCAACACATTTGTCACAAGTTTTAATATTTTGAACACCGTTTGATGGCCCATAAAACTATACATCATACTGAATGCTAGAAATATTAATTGCATGCTATATTTGGTATACCAATTGTACTGAGCGTAGCTCGGTGCATTGAGCATCACAAGTTTTGTTGATTGTGCTATGTAGTATGCTCAGTTCCATTTACCTTGCATGGCGTTGATTGATGCTTATATGACTTAACACTTTGTTATCATGCATGCAACACCACTCAATGCTGACGTGCGAGTCAGCCTTACTCCCCATGCATCTGACCACTGCTCAGCGCACGATGTGGCAAAGTATAGTTTGTCACATGAAAAATTCGTTCAGTTTTACGTGCCATGTACCTGATTATTGTTAGTGTTTGGATCATTTGCAAAGTCCCATATGTCATGTACCTAGTGCTCCACTCATAGTGCGTTTGATACTAGAGATGTTGGGTACATATTATCTTTTGTTTTTGTATTTATTTATTTATTCAAAATTTCATGCATCTAATATTATAAGGTTTTATAAGTTAATCAATATATATATATATATATATATATATTGTTCAAAGTTTCATGCATGTCGTATGGTTTCCATATTCTATACATTGTACATCATATCCACGGACCTTGTATAGTGTGTCTAATAATTTCCCCCAAACGTGCACATCTAACAAACATTTGCTACATGGTAAGTGGGTTATTTCCTTTAATATTATACATTAGAGTAATGACCAGTACAAGATGTGCCTGAGCTAAAACTCAGTACATCGTGCACAGTCTCTGTCTAAAGTCCATGCGCATAGTCACAACTTGGTGCATGATACGCCCGAGCATAGATCAACACTATGCGCATTAGATCATTGACCAAAATACCATCTACCTAAGTCTCATTAAGTTAATTGGTGCGTCTGTCTTGTTTGATGCTCCATATACCTGAGTTTTTCTCGGTACATAGTGCATCTATTGGTACTAATACCTCATGTGTCTAAGCCTTAGTGCCTGGTGCCGTTGCCATGTTTAGTGTACCACGCACCTGAGTTTTATTTAGTGCATGATGCGGCTGCTTTATCCACTGCTTGGTGTGACTTTTGAGTTCACTGCACCACACCGCTACAAGCTATTTACCGTCAATTTCATGGTGCAGTTGGTTTGTGCTGGTGTATCCCACCCCAGCCCCTTATAGATTTCTATTATCAAATATGTATATATACATATTTCATAAAGTATTTTAAATGTGTTAGGAAGGTAAAAAAAAAGGGCAGCCCCGGTGCACGAAGCTCCCGCCTATGCGGGGTCCGGGGAAGGGGCGGGCCACAATGGCCTAAAGTAGGCAGCCTTACCTTGCATTTTTACAAGAGGCTGATTCCACGCCTTGAACCCATGACCTCAAGGTCACATGACGATAACTTTTACCGTTGCGCCAAGGCTCCCCTTCTAGGAAGGTAGGAATGTGTTAGGAAGGTAGGAATGTTAAATAAAATTCTGTTTGTTGCATGTCCTTGTATCATCATACGTATGCATAACTTGACATGTCATGCTTATGCATGAATTGGAGATCAGGTGTTTGTGTATAGTTTGATACTATGTGCTTAATCCCAGCCGTATGTGTTATAGCCATGCATTGGATTAGTACCATAAACATAAATTTGTATGCAGAATTTTATCAATTAGATCTTTGCATGCATTTAGTCAATCCATAGTGAAATATGACTCAACAAGAGTATTATGCGTCAATTCTCAGTACAGAAATAAAAAGCCAAATTTTGATCTCAACTATCCATTTCTATTTTATATATTAATACCACAAAAAGAAGATCAAAGAAAGAACTAATTATACAAGATAAAAAGATAATGCAAAATTTCTTAGATCTAAAATTTAGAAAATTTGATTTATACTTAACCATATGAATTATGCAAAACTTCCCTAACTAAAAATCAAGAAAACATGCTTTTAATCTCTATCACTACATCATGCCTTAATAATAAATTAAAATTTAATAAAAACTCAATTATAACATGTAATTACATCATGCGTCCATATCTAGATAATATAGATTTTTGGCTAGACCAGGTGCATTTCTTAGGCCACGTCATATCTAAAGATGGAGTAGCCGTGGATTCAGCAAAGGTTGAGGTAGTACTATACTGGGAGAGGCCCAAGACAGTGACTGAGATACGCAGTTTTCTCGGTTTGACAGGGTATTATCGTCGTTTCATAGAGGGATTCTCTAAGATTGCGTTACCATTGACCACCCTGACCAAGAAAGACACTCAATTCGTATGGACCGAGGCTTGCGAGGAGAGCTTCTAAGAGCTCAAGAGGAGGCTTACTACTGCTCCGGTATTGACTTTACCATCAGGTGCAAGCGGTTATGTGGTTTATTGCAATGCCTCTGGCAATGGATTAGGAGCAGTGTTGATGCAACATGGGAAGGTAATTGCTTATGTGTCTAGACAGCTGAAGACACATGAAGTAAATTACCCAACACATGATTTGGAATTAGTAGCTGTGGTATTTGCGTTGAAGTCCTGAAGACATTATCTTTATGGTGAGAGGTTTGAGGTATTCACTGATCATAAGAGCCTCAAGTACTTCTTTACTCAGAGTGACTTGAACATGAGTGTAATGACTCTAATTTTGTAATATTGAAATTCCAAGTTTAGCAATGAAAAGTTCAATTTTAAAGAAAAGGGCATTTTGGTCATTTCACTAGTCACCATAACTAAACCCAGGAATTTGGTACCAAAAGTGATTCCATTAGATGCGTCTCAGAAAAAGGAATCCAACAAGACCAAAATCACCCAAAACGGAGTTAAAATGAGCAAGATATGGCCCTTTGAAGTTCAGGGGCAAAACTGTAAATTTTCCAAAAACGATTTAACCTGAAAAACACAGGTGCCTATTTTGATACGGGCACCCCGTCGTCTTCAACCTCCTAGAGGTTTCTAGAACGGCGGTGTTTCAAGAAGAAACCACCGCCATTCTAGAGGGTTCCCCACCTCCATTCAAAGGCGGTTAGAAACCCTCCAGAACCCTCTGTAAAAGCTCTATAAATAGAGCTCTTGGGTGCCTCTAATGGCAGCCCAAAAGCCTTGGAGAAAACCAGTCATGAAGCAGTGACCAAGGGGGGAAAACGTGGAGAGAAAACCACCCACGAAGCAGGTACGCACGAAAAAACCCCAAACCCATCTCCACCATAGTTCCAGGAACGATTTCCCTAGGTTTTTCTATGAAAAACCATGCAGAATAGGCCTCCAGGGGAGCCACAAAGACCCCTGGGACGTCCCCAGGCCGCACTGGTTCGACAGGGTCGAACCAGGGTGACCTCGAGGACGACCAGTCACTAATGTGCAGGACGATCCAATAGGACCGTCCCACGTCGACGCAGGTCGACGCCGTTTGAAAAAAAACCAAACGGGCGCGTCCCTAGACGCGCCAGCTAAAGGGACGACGAGCGGCGTCGTCTCGCGCGTCTGAAGACGCGCACGCTCAGGCGCGCCGCAGACGCTTAGCGCACTAGCGAGGCATCATTTTTTTTGGTTCTTAAGAATGCTGGGCGCACGTCGCAGACGCGCAGCGCCCTAGCATTCCTTTTTTTTTTGTCTTTAAGACTATATGTACATGCAATGTTAAAATGCTTATAACTTGAGATCTAGAGCTCCGATTGAGGCGCCGCAAAAGGTGTTGTGTCCGTATCGACGACGCGGACACATCCAAACCATAAAATCCATAATCAAAGCCCAATAAAAGTAGGGCATGACCCTTAGAATAGGATGGTAGGGCGTGACCGCTAGGACTCTGGAAAACTGAGAATACCAAGGCCTAATTAGGACCTTAGGACACCCATAGGCATAGGGATGGACCCCTAATGCCTAAATAATGAGACCCAAATGCTCTAAACCCATCAAAGATAGGTTAAACTAACCTTAAGTCCCCAAACCATGTTCAGGATTGTATGAGGACAAAAGGGTGAACGCGACCTAGTCAGGTAGGTGCTCTATCACTATTAGATTCTTTTAAAAGATCTATTATTGTTTTGAGAACATACATTATAAGTATATGACTTTTTTAGCATGACTTGATTCAGCATGCATATGATAAACGTTTTGTACATAGACATGTTTCGTAAAAGATTGCATATACATTATGCACACATATGTTTTGTAAACAAGTGCATACATTGCATGATTTAAGTACTTGCAAAGATTGCATGTCCTTGAGGGTTACCAAAAGACGCTGGAGTGCCCAAAAGACGCTGGGTAGGCAGTTGTGAGGGCCAGGCAGTTGTGAGGGACCCAAAGAGGACTGGTTTTGAAAAGAGGTTTTTGCTTGTCTGCATGATAAGTGTAGCCTTAGCCGATGAGGACGGGCTGATGAGGGCGGGCCGATGAGGGCGGGTCGATGAGGGCGGGCCGATGAGGGCGGGCCAGAGAGAGCTGACAGGCTTCTAGGCTGGCAGGCTTCTAGGCTGTCAGGATTCTAGGCAAGGTTATGACTTTGAATGCGAGACTAGCATTGCATGCATGTTTTGCAACCGATTTAATAAATTGCATGGGTTACGACGAGTAAGTGTCATAGGCCCCGTGGAGGCTATGACCAAGTGTCCTCAGGTACCTGGGGACCACACGGCCAGGAGGCCGTGGGCATAGTGGACCCTATGGTTTGATGTGCATTTCATGTAGCATGATATGAGGTTGGTCGACTATACCATACTAGGGGTCCATGAGTTGGACTCCATAAGGCATCTATTGCATATCATGATGTCATCAGATATATGATACTTTCACTTTTGGAATTATGTGATCTTGTAAGTTATGAGAATTTCAGTTGATTATGGATTCTTATACTGATATCGAACTCGAGTATTCAAACATACGCATATTTTGAAATTGATTATGGATTCTTATACCAATATTGAACTCGAGTATTCAAAAATACGCATGTTTTGAATGAATGAGCATATGATTTTAAAACATCTCATGCATTTATAAAACTAGTAGTGATAAGCCCTACTGAGTATATTATATACTCACCCAATCCCCAATATTTTTCAGATACAAAGTAAATACCTAAGGGCAAGGGACATTTGCATTAGGAGGCACAGGCCAAGCACAAGCAAGTAGACCCCTATCTTATCTTTCAATGTTACTTGATTGTAGTTACTCTCTAATAGCTGAAATTTGTGACTAACACTTTCTTGGGAACATTATTGATTTAAAACTTTGCCATGACTAAATAGATTGAGAATGTGTTTTCACACTCGGGGTTTTTATGAAAGGATTGCTTTCCAAATGAAAAAGATTTTCATGCATTTCATATTTATAAAACAAGAGATCTCGCCTTTTTATCAACATTGCATCATATAAAAACCCGGGTCGTGACAATGAGGCAGCATAGATGGATGGAGTATCTCAAGGACTTCGACTTCACCATACAGTACCATCCGGGGAAGGCTAACGTCGTTGCAGATGCCCTGAGTAGGAAGTCGGGTGTGATGCTTGCCAATTTGACGACTCGGTCAAAGTTCTTTGACAGGATCTTAAAGGTACAGGTCAAAGATAAGGAAACACAGGATCTAACAGACAAGACAGATTTTTCGAGGGGACCAGATGGAGTCAGATTTAAGGGAAGGTTGGTAGTACCAGTAGATGACGAATTGAAGCATGAGTTACTTCAAGAAGCACACACCAGTCCCCTTATACAATTCATCCTGGGGGCACGAAGATGTATCAGGATCTCAAGAGGCATTTCTGGTGGAATGGTATGAAGAAGGATGTTGGTGAGTGCGCTACACGATGTTTGACCTGTCAGCAGGTCAAGGCTGAGCATTAGCATCCATCAGGACTACTTCAGACACTGGACCTTCCTGAGTGGAAGTGGGATCATATTACCATGGACTTTGTTTTGGGTCTTCTTAGTACGGCTAGCGGTCACGACATGATATGGGTTGTTGTGGACAGGTTGACCAAGTCCGCTCATTTCCTTCCTATTAGACAGAATCAGACCATGGATAGTTTAGCAAAATTATATGTTAAGGAGATCGTCAGTCTACATGGTGTTCCTTTGACGATTATATCGGATTGAGATACACGATTTACCTCAAAATACTAGAAGAGCGTGCAAGAGGCGTTAGGGTCGAGACTGAAATTCAGCATAGCATTCCATCCTCAGATAGAGGGACAGAGCGAGAGGACCATCCAGACTATTGAGGATATGCTACGAGCTTGTGTTATGGATTGGAAGGGTAGTTGGGAAGATCATTTACGTTTGGTGGAATTTGCCTATAATAATAGTCATCATGCTAGTATTGGTATGGCTCCATACGAAGCACTTTATGGCAGACCTTGTCGGTCACCCTTATGTTGGAGTGATATAGGAGAAAGATGCGTGGTGAAGTTTGAGTTAGTGGAAGAATGTGCAGAGAAAGTCCAACTCATCCAGAAGAGGTTACTGACAGCTCACAGTCGACAGAAAAGTTATGCAGACAAGAGGCGAAAAGACTTAGAGTTCTTTGAAGGTGAGCATGTATTCTTGAAAGTTTCTCCTATGAAAGGGGTGTTGAGGTTTGGAAATAAAGGGAAGCTTAGCCCCAGGTATATTGGACCTTTCGAGATCTTACGCAGAGTTGGGTCAGTGGCATACCAGCTAGCCTTACCACCACAACTGGCAAATGTACATGACGTCTTTCACGTGTCTATGCTGAGGAAATATGTGCCAGATCCTCACACGTGTTAGACCAGATCCCAGGAGAGCTACAGTCTGATATGACGTTCGAGGAGAGACCAGTGCGCATCCTGGATACAAAAGTCAAGGAGTTAAGGAATAAGACCATTGCCTTGGTCAAAGTCCTTTGACAGCATCATGCATTACAGGAGGCTACTTGGGAAACAGAGGAGGAGAAGCAAAAGATCCATCCAGAGTTATTTACATAGAGGTATGTAGCTAAATTTCGAGGACAAAATTTTTATACGGAAGGAAGGATGTAATATCCTTCATTTTTGGTATAAATTTAGAAATTTCTAAATAAATTTAATTTAAAATTTATAGATGGAAATTTTTCTTAAAAACTTAAGAATTTGAAAGTGCTCATCGATACGAGTCCAATGCCACAAAGAACGCGAAAAACGGAGCTCAAAAGAGGGAGTTAGGAGCCGTTAAAGTTGAAAGGGCATTTTGGTCATTTGACAGAGACGTGTTACACAGGGGTCCAAATTGATAATAGCACCCCCGTCTTCCACACGTCTCTACCAATTCTGGAGAAATGGCCAGAGAGACATGGAAAGAGGCATGAAGGGAAGAGTTTCTCTTTTCCTAGGACTCTAAACCCTATATCTACCCTTCCCCAAGAGCCAAAGCGTTCTACCTTGAGCGTTTCTCTAAGTTTTTACTCAGAAACCTAGCTTTGAAAAGGTTGGATTTTTCCAGCGAGTGGAACCCCAACAACACTAGCAACCCCAGCCAGACGCAAGGTAAGCCTTAAACCCTAAATTCAATATTTATTAAATAAGTAAAATAATTAGAAACGCATTTAAAATTAGGAAAAATCGAATTTCCTGGGAACTCTGTGCACGCTACTATTGGAGCGTGATTTCACGGATGAAACCAGGTCCGTTTGAAAATCACACCATCCAACTAGTGCAAAAGAGACCCAAGATCAAACCCTTTAAATTTGGGAGAGATCCAACGGTGGGTTTCTCTAGAAAACGCAAAAACCAGTACCTAGGGATGTTTTTAGAAACTTGGGAAAAATCATGGTTTTTGGCAAAATTAGTGCAAAAGGAGGGCATAAATGGATTTTAGAGGAAATTCTGAGAAAAACGGCTCAAAAATTGCTTAAAACGGAGCTCTATAGCTTCATCGGAGACGACTGGAATCCGGTCGTCTTCTCCGGCGTTGGCAACGGTGTCGACGCCCTGGCGCTGATGCCAGGATGCACACCGTAACGCATCAGCAGACGACATCATATGACATCAGCTTCACATGCGTACGCAACGTCACGCGCGCGCGGGGTAGACCGGATTGGCCGTCTCTGTGGGGTCGGGATGCGCTGTGTCCTGGCGCCCGCGGTGGTGCGTCACGGTGTCGAAGACGCATGCGACGCATCCCAGCTATGCGTCTCGGCTGCAAGCGTCTTGGTGACATAGAAAATTGCTGGTTTAAATCGACGGAAAATGGAACCACTAGTATAGACCAACTTATGGTAGTCTAGCAGGCACCATTTACGTATTGTTTTCACAAAAACTTGATTTTTGGGAGCTAGAGGGGTCTAAATCATTATCCGAAAGAGGCGTTGTGGCCATATTAATGACGCGGACCTAGTTTTAAATTAAAAACTTATAAATGACTACTTTTTATTTAGAAAAATTTTAAAATAATGATGTGACATGTACAGGTGCATTTGAATATACCAGTTATAGGGAGTTATTAGCAAGCTAGTGGTCTCACATTGAGGTAGGTGACAACAAATAATGTTTTTTCTTGATTTTTAAAACCATGTTTAACCATAGCATCATGTGTGATTGTGTTTTAAATTACAATTATCAATTATCGTGGACTTCATGTGACTTTAAGTACATTATGATTATTCCAAATTGAAATCTTTTATTGAATAAACTTATTTCAAATATTTTTATAAGCATGATGTTAATTAGTTATGCTTAAATAGAGACTTATTTCTTATTATATATAGGAAATGCATAGATTTACATGGAAATAAGAACAGAGGCTTATTAGCTGGTCCTTTTATAGGCTAACCCCAGGATGAGGGGCATGTCTTGGGGATTTCGAGCTATAAGTGCTCTTGAGTTTTAGGATATACATATGATTTTCATGTTTTATATTTGATGACGGGTGCTCTCGCACGGTGGGCTTCATGCTAGGAGGGATAGGGCCTGCCACCCACCCTCTGAGATTTATGATGTGATGATATTGTGATATGATAGACACCTGCCCATAGATGACATTCGGTAGGGGTTTGGTAACATCGATAGTCCACACTACCGGTCTGAGCCTTTTCATGGGGACAGACGCTAAGTCTCCCGTTATAGTATCGACGGAGAGCGGTGGTGGTTGATACCTATGGAGGGTTGCCACGCGGCATGATAGCCCATATTCTTATTATGTGTGCATGTATGATGAGCATGGTTATGGATGGTATGCGTGGGTGTGACGACACTCAGAGGTTGACTATGAGTACTCATGATCAGTGATGTTAGTGCGCTGTTGTGGAACCCATTACCTTAGGGTGCCCTTATTCTTATTGTATACTCATTTAATTTGATTTAGGTCATGTTTTAACTCCTTTAAATGCATGTTTTAGCATATGAAATAAATTGGCATTTATTTGGACATGACTTATGATACTGCTATTTTCATAAATGATAGACTTTTCATTAATACTGTTAATTAATTATTTCATTTATTACATTAATTGTCTATGTACCTACACAAGTGATAGCTTGCTGAGGCATTGCTTTGTTTTACAATGCCTTAGATCTCGAGTGTGATATCAGGAAAGGCAACGCTGTTGAGAAACCTTAAGAGCTGTTGAAGACTACTTTTCCCTATAGTTTTAGATAGTGATGTGAGTCATTAAACAGAATTATCATTTGGATTTAATGATGGACTGCATACTTTATATTTTGGATTTGATTGAGATGTTTAGACATATGTTGGACATTTATATGGGATGTTATGATGGATAGACCCTGGGCCATATTATTATTGTATTTTGGATATTTATTTGATTTAAAATAAAAGGGGCCGAATTATTTGACATTGATTGATACGCGTATTGTTTTATTTATATGTATGCCGTTTTGAGAAAGGAAAAATAACACCCGGAGTTTTTAAGAATTGTTTTAGTAAAATGATAATTAAAAATTTTCTCATGGGATCCCACATGCTCTTATTTAAAATGCTATTATTATTATAAAAAAATGTCTTAAAAATTCGGGGTGTTATATGTGTTATGATTGACATGAGAATTTATATTGCTTTTAATGAATTTTATTCAATCGGGTTTTATGGTATTGTTAATTATGGATCATGTATGTAGAATATCTTTTCTTTATTTTTATCAATGTAATTAGATGATTTCTATCCAATTGATGATGGAGGCTTGGTGGCTAGCCATTGAGAGGTTAACTCTGAGATGAGGGATGTGCCTTGGGGATTTTGAGCCATGAGTGCTCCTACGTTTTTACAAGATTCGTGATTTTTTGTTTTATGATTTATGATGGGTGCTTCTACCCGGTGGATGTCATGCTAGGAAGGATTAGGGCCGGCCACCCACCATCTTAATTTATGAGATGATAGACACTTGCCCACATATGGCATTTGGTAGGGTTTGGTATCATGAGTAGTCCACACTATCGGTCCGAGCCTACCCATGAGGATGGACGGCGAGTCTCCTGTTACGGTGTCAATGGGGAGTGGTAGTGGTTGAGACCTGGGTGTGTTGCCACTGTTGCATGATAATCCATACTCTTGTTCTGTATGCCTGCATGATGAGCATGGAGATGTTATTGTATGCATGGGTATGACGACACTCAAAGGATTAATATGAGTACTCATGATTTGTTGTACGAGTGTATGGGACACTTGTGAGACCCACATACCTTGGGATGCCCTGCTTGTTTATTTTATGCTCATTGAGATTGGATTATATTATATTTTACATCCATGAGATTATTATGTTTTACATCCATGAGATTCATGTTTTATCCCCCATGATGTTTTTGCTTATGATACTTATATTTCATGGATATTATGACTTTCGCTTATCTTAGCATTGTTATTCAATTTGCTTTTTATGTTTCATTTGTTATTACATTAAATGTCTATGTACTTACCAAGCATTGCTTGCTGAGGCATTGCTTTATTATTGCAATGTCTCAAATATTGAGAGAAAGATAGGATTGATGAGGAGTTAGACGAATAGTAATCAGGATATCTCAATTGGAGGTATGCTTTGACTTCACATGTACTGTATATGTATATATGCATTATTGGACTTGATTATATTGTTGTTGGGAATGTAGCTGTTGATTGGATGGGTCCTAGAGTAGTGAATTGGTTTTGAAAAGGTTTACTTGGTTAAATGAAAATTTTATTAAGTTTTAAAAGTGAAAGGTTGTGTGATGAGTTGATAGTTGACACTCGAGGTTTTTCTTAAAATAAATTTCATTTGAAATTATTTTTTCCTATTTTGGTTCTAAAAATTTGGGGCCCCACCTTTCAAATTTTTTTATTAAAAAGTGTTGAAAAACCTGAGTCGTCACAACAGTAGAATAGACGATCACTTGCTTAGCTTAGGCTTTGTAAAAAGCCTGTTCGAATCTACTCTTTATGTCAAAAGAAGTGGAACCAACATTCTTATCATCTCACTTTATGTAGATGATCTTTTAGTTATAGGGAGCAATGCAAATCAGATACAAGAGGTCAAGTTGGAAATGATGAAAGTCTTCGAGATGACAGATCTTGGCCTAATGTCTTACTTTCTTGGAATGGAGATCAAGCAAGAACAGTGTGAAGTTTTCATCTATCAGAGGAAGTATGTGAAAGAAATTCTCAAGAAATTTCACATGAAAGACTGCAAAGATATGAGCACTCCAATGAATCAAAAGGAAAAGATGAGTAAAGAAGATGGAACCGAGAAAGTGGATGAGGCACATTTTAGAAGTTTGGTTGGATGTCTGATGTATCTCACAGCAACAAGACCTGATATCTTGAATGCTGTAAGTATTCTCTCTTGTTTTATGCATTGTGCAAGTGAAGAGCATTTAAAAGCTGCAAAAAGGGTGATCAAATATGTCAAAGGCATGATTGATTTTGGAATCAAATCCATGAAAAATGAGAACTTTAAGCTGATTGGTTTTTCTAACAGTGATTGGGGTGGTTCAATCTATGACATGAGAAGTACCTCAGGGTACTGTTAAGTTTTGGATCAGATGTTTTTTCATGGAGCTTGAAAAAACAAGAGACAGTAGCTCAATCCACTGCGGAAGCAGAGTTTGTTGCTGCAACAACTGCTGTGAATCAAGCTTTGTGGCTGAGGAAGATATTGAGTGATCTTCATCTTGAGCAAAAAGAAAACAGTAAGATCTTTGTTGATAATCAAGCTACAATAGCTATTTCTCACAATCCAGTCTTTCACGGGAAAACTAAACACTTCAACATCAAGCTGTTTTTCTTGAGGGAAGTGCAGAAGAATGTTGCTGTAACCTTTGTCCATTGCATAACAGATGAGCAAATAGCTGATGTTTTCACCAAACCTTTACCGGTTAGCAAGTTCGAGTTCTTGAGATTGAAACATGGTGCTTGCAGTCTCTAAAGCATGGATGTGTGTTAGTAGTTGTATTTAGGACTACTGCCATGTTGTCAAAGATGTTTCCTAGTTTTTTAGGAGGTTGTTAACTTTCAATTTCTTTTGTTTAATCATGGCTTAATTATAGGACCATGATCCTAGTTGGTAGTTATCTATCTTAAGTTTATATTGTAATTGCTATAATCTTAGTTCTGTTTTTCTGTTCAATCCTAAGGAAAAACAGCAGAGAGAAACGGCTGGAGATGTTGGTGGTGGGGTAATAAAGTCCAACAGGATGACTGAAGTGCGCCGATGAAGCTGAAGAGAGAAATCTGGCTATGAGGATTGAAGTGGCTAGTTCTGATCCTAGATTGATCAATGTAAGGACGGGAAAAACTTGTGTCCAGTCACTTTATCAGATCCACAGCCGGTAATGCGCAGCCAATTATCGATGGCTTGTAGCTTTACATTACACCAGCTTGGAGGAATTACCCCAGCTTTATATTACCCCAGCTTTCCTCTTTACTCGAAAGGGTTTCTTAGATCACAAGCAAGGGAAGTATTCTTCTGTTCTATCCATGTAAATTGCATGCAAAAGAACACATATAATTCACTACGACAAAATAATTGTTAAGATATGATCCTAAATATCAAGAGTGTGTCCCATGTCGTAGACGGCTTGGACTAAGTCCATAGTTTAGGCTCTCGTTTGAGATTTTTAATATGGACTTTTCAGCCGCGTGTGGAAAAACGTTAATCCGCTTAGGGATAACATATCGGCTCCTACGCGGTTTAATGAAGGGGATGATAATAGCTGCAACCTTATTTTAACCTTAAGAAATGCTATCCGGACGACTGAGTGTCGGGACTGACCGAACCATCCTGACTAAATCCCACCTTTGAAGCATCTGACTAAATCATCTTGTTCAGCCTCCCCTGAATGAGCAGCTAGCTTTCTCAATTGAAAATTTCAACGATCACTTTTAAAATGAATAAATTCCATAGTGAAAATCATCAAACGATCATAGATTTTGGTGCCCACCAATCTAAGGGTGGTCGAACGAGATAGCTGATCAGATCATCCAAAGATAGAGATTAGCCAGGTGGGGTTTTGGAGTCAGTTCCAAAAGTCATTGACTTCCTTTTAATGATTGGTAAAAGTCCTCTCCACGTTCTTAAGGCTATGGTTGGTTTTCTAACGGCTGATCTGACGATCCTACCATTGGTCTTCCAGCAGCTGATCTGATGATCCTGCCGTTGGTTTTCTAACAGCCGAGGAAAACCAACAGTTGGAACATCCCAAAAATGCAAAATTTTGCCTCACTGCCCATCGATGCGAAGAAAATGAAAGTAAATGGTCAAGACCTTCAGCAAACTTTGGCCCTTTTGGTTGGTACGAGAAGATAAAATAGATGTCTGATCAACATACAAGTAGGACCCAGATTTTGAGATGATCCGAACAGTTCATCTTTTTGGCCCAACAATAACGCCAAGTCACGATTGTAAGAAGGTAAAAAAAGAAGATTCTACTTTAAAATTTTCATAGAAAAAATCATCTATAAGTCACGATCAATGTCAACTGCGGATTTCACGTTTCCCTTAACCATCTAGATGCTTTTCCACTCACGGGCTACCTGGTTTGGTCGACTGTGAAGCCCCTTATAACGCAAGTTACTAACGAATTAACAGCGAAAAGTAGCCACTAAAAGGCTAAAAGAATTCATGCCTTCAGATCACCCAGTAGCAGCACCATAGCCTTAGAAATTGAGTAGGTACGGGCCCCGTATTAAATTATTGGCCAGGTTGTTATGAGGAAACTGTCTGAATCTGTATGATTTTCTTATATTTACGTGGGAAAAGAAGAACTTAGTTGCATGCGAAGTCCTTGAAGAATGATATCATATATCATGCTTGACTTGACTAGCTCACCACCATTGACGTCTTTGCATATTTACTTGGAATCTTCTTTGTTGTGCGGCCAGTAGTGGGTGCATTAGCAGGCACTTGTATAAAAAAGGAGGGGATGACTCCCTTTGCAGCACAATCACCCAAACAATCAATCTCCTCTTTGCTATTTGAAAGGCTCAAACATGGTGGCTTCAAATCCTTCCTCAGATTCAGTTCTCATCTTCACCATTGCTATTGTTGTCATTTCTTGGATTGCCTGGGTGATCAAGAATAAATTGACCAAGGGAACCACGTTCCCGTTGCCTCCGGGCCCTCGAGGACTACCATTGATCGGCAGCCTTCCCTTCCTACGACCTGATCTCCATCGTTATTACGCCGAATTGTCCGCAACCTATGGCCCGATCTTCAAGCTCCGGCTCGGCAACAAGCTTTGTGTTGTATTAAATTCTCCATCCATGGCAAAGGAGGTACTTAAAGACCATGACACGACCTTTGCCAACCATGATAAAATGGCTGCAGCACTAGTTGCTACATACGGTGGGTCCGACATTGTCTGGAGTCCCTATGGTCCAGATTGGCGCATGCTCCGTAGGGTGTGCATCCAAGAGCTTCTGAATACTGGTAGCCTTGATGCTGGTAGGGCTCTCCGACGCCGGCGAATCCATCAGACAATGAGCGATTTGTATAAGAAAAATGGAGCACCAGTTGATGTTGGTGAGAAGATAACACAAACGATCTTCAATACCATGACGAGCACTCTGTGGGGTGGAACGCTCAAAGGGAATGAAGAAACTGGGGCTGCATCCGAGTTTCGACATGTCATGGGGGAAATAGTAGAGATCTTGGGAAAACCAAATATTTCCGATCTTTTCCCTCTCCTAGCTCCCTTTGACATACAAGGTGTCCAGCGTAAAACAAAGACCCTCGTGTCGTGGTTCGATCGTATATTCGAGTCGAGTATAGAACAACGGATGAAAATTGACACAGAAAACAGGAAGTCGAACGACAATCAACAAAACAAGGATTTTCTGGATATCCTTCTGAAAATAAAGCAGCAAGCAGACCCTAAGACGCCGTTGACTATGACTCACATCAAGGCCTTGCTGCTGGTAACTATTTCTACACCACTTATTAATCCATGTTTATCATCCCTATACAGTCTACATATGTTCATAAGTGCGGCTATAACTTATGCGTCTTTGTTTATTGGTGTAGGACATGGTGGCCGGTGGGGTCGACACGACTTCGACTACATTAGAGTGGGCAATGGCCGAGATGATCAACAAGCCGGAGACAATGAGGAAAGCTCAAGAGGAATTAGATGCAGTGGTAGGGAAGGACCATATACTTGAAGATTATCATACCTCGGAGTTACATTATTTAGATGCTGTGGTTAAAGAAGTTCTCCGTTTACACCCGCCTAATGTGTTCTTAATCCCTCACACTCCAAGCCAATCATGCTCTGTGGCTGGCTACACCATTCCTAAGGATGCTGCAATTTTTGTGAACCTTTTTGCAATACACACAGACCCTTCTCAGTGGGACAACCCCTTAGACTTCCAACCAGAGAGGTTCCTTAATACTACTTCTACTGGTAATAAATGGGATTTTAGGGGCAATGATTTTCATTACATTCCATTTGGGTCAGGGAGGAGAATATGCCCAGGTATCTCATTGGCTGAGAGGTCTCTGACGTATTTACTTGGTTCACTCTTGCACTCCTTCAACTGGAAATTAGCAAATGGGGACAAGGTTGATCTTTCGGATAAGTTTGGCCAGGTTTTGAAAATAGCTAACCCAGTCATTGCAGTCCCAATGCCACGATTGTCGAACCTGGAGATCTACAATCGTCTGTTAGAAGATTAATCTCTACGGTGATAGGAATTCGGTGATGGACATCAAATTGGTTAAGTCCCACTGATGCATCTTATATGTTGAAACTTCATTAATTCTGTTGGAGTTCAAGTCTCAATACTATATTTTATAGGGTAATGCTTCATTATATTGTAATAATTGTCTTTTCATTTCAGTCGATGTAGATAAATGAATTTATTTTTTTGTTTCACATTGCGAATTGATAGCCTTTTCCATTTCTTTTGGTTAGAAGCCTTATAATAAGAGACTGCCTAAGCAGGCAATTTCGTTGATCAGGATGAGAGCTAACCTCTACCGAACATGCGGGAAATGATTGTCTGGTTCTGACCATTGATCTTCTATATTATCAATAAGAGGGCAAAATGGATTTTTTTTTAGGCACACAACCGTGCACATTCTGGAACCCTGGTCTTCCCTGTCAGTGACTCCTTTTTTGGCCACATAGCACTTAGAAGGCTTAGATCGAAGTCAACAATTTAATTTTGTTGTTAGAGAATCGAGAAGTCACAGATCAAAGTCCAGCATTACCCATCGATCAAGGAAAATCAGCAAACATTTTATGGGCTGCCAGCGAGTCGGATTACTGAATATGTGTTCATAGACACAGTTATCTATGCCAGTATGTGTTAAATTCACCATCTTTGTCGCTCTCTACAATTAATGGCACACCAACATGGCAAACAATCAAATCATCAACTTTTGGCAAGACGAATTGAATGATGAGGATAGTCATGAAAACGTGCAAACTCGAAATCCCCTAACGTTTGAGAATCGGCCGATTTTTCGAAATTACGTCCCAAATTATCCCAAGTACTTACTAGAAGCAGAGTTTGTTTTACCGTCTAGCTAAGAACCTTTTCCTCAAAAGGCGAGTCCTGTACTAGTTTGGCCGGGCTAGCCCCATAAACCATGCATGCACATGTATAATGATGTCTATACATTAGGGATTAGGAGGTAGTAATCCAAGGGTCTAACAATTTCTTTCCAAAGATATAGCTGAGCTCCAGTACGACTGCAGGCTTATTACTCTTTGTTTCTCCTCGTGCGATCCGAGGACAGTAGTCGAAAATCTACACGAAGGAAAAAAAATAAAAATGGAAAACACATTTTCGAGTATTCACGAAGAATTAAGAGAAAAATACTGTTTGATAGATTGGATAGCTGCAAACATATGCTTTCACTATATCAAAGCGTTGCAGTATAGTGGTAAAATAAGGAGTTCCTCACTTGGTGACTAAGGTTTGAGGCTATGTATGGGCGTGTATGTTTACCATTTAGAAAAACATACACCTTCAAAGATCTATCAAAGCTAAACAAGTATTCATCTATGGGGAACCTAATACATGAAAAACTTTGACCTTTTGATCTTTGTTCTTTCATAATTAGGCTTGTTTTGGGTCCAAATTTTCAAAATTTGGGCATGATTCTCTGTACTATCAAATCTTTCCTATTTCGATATCAAGGTTGCTAGTGGTGACTATTATCTTTTATTTCTTAACTATAAAAACCAATGTTTTCAATTTCATACTATACTGGTTGGTCCAATATAACCAAGAATATCATTAATATGTCCACTCCATGATTTACTTTGCGTGCGATGCGTGCATGCATTCGCACAAAGGAAGCACAATGGCCAATTTCTAAAGGAGAATTGTTTTTTATTATCAAGCATTATGGGATTCATTGCTCTGTTGACATCAAGTGTTGAGGTTACATTTCTTAGTTGCCTATAGTTGTTAATTACATTTCTTCAATGTTCAATATCAAACAATCTATTGAGTACTGAATTATATCTACAATCTTTGATTATTGAATACATATAAAGTACAAGAAAAAAGACCCTTGATTAGAGTTGGCTGGATAATAACTTTAATGCAATCATTAGTTGGCTTAAATGATCTTCAGGTCTAGGCTTGGATCAATTTTATGGTTTGATTGGGTTATCAACTCAATTTTATGATTGTTAGCTGGTCAATGACTTGCAAGCATGTCTTTCAAAGTAGTGCACAGACTTAATCAGTGTATGTAATCTTTGGAGCCTCTATGTATAATATTAGGTAGAATACTAGTAGGTTCTTTCTCTGATTGTTTAAACGTAGGTAGCTTTGCCGTAACCTCAAGTGCACAACAAGTCTTTTTGTATGCATGGAGATGCATAAAAGCATTGTGCATATATTTTACATCCCTTTAGCCATTCGATATTAGAAGAGAATACATGTATTGTTATTGACAGATAAATATCAAGAGGGCATGGGGCTTAACTCTATTGGACCCATTGCATATCTTTTTCAAATAAGGTAAGTTGTGTATGATTAGGGTTTTTACCATTCAAGGCTTATGATTTGATAAAATGCTCTCAATTAAGATCCTTTGTCATTATTAAGCATTTATGGTCAATGAGACTCATTTTGTTGCAGTCATTGAGCTGGCATGGCACACTCAACTAGAGTCCTTGATTTGTAGGACTCTTCCAATTACGAGGCCTACATGGCTAGTGTCATTGATTTCTAGGTTTCCCATTTAGCTAAATATCCATTTTTAGGAGCTTTCAAACTAATGTGCCTGCTCAATTAGAGTCCTTGATTTGTGAGACTCTTTGAGATGTTTGGCTAGAGTCCTTATTTTTTGGGACTCTTCAAGCTAGTTGGGCTCATTTGACTAGAGTTCTTAATTTTTGAAACTCTTTTACTTAGCAAGGTTGTTCAACTAGAGTTCTTAATTAGTGGGATCTTTGAGTTAGCAATCTATTCAGCTTATGGGACATTTTGTGCTAGTGGGATTTGTTTCACTAAAGTCCTTATTATTTTAGGACTTTTTAAACTAACAAGTTAGCTAGAGTCCTTCTTTTTTAGGAATTTTTTAGCTGGCGAGGCCCATTCAAGTAGAGTCCATAGTTTTAGAGACTCTTCAGTTAGTAGATTTTGAGTTGTCTCAGGACTCTAAGCTCTCAAGAGCTTATATATGATAAGGAGTCTTAGGATATAGGAATTTGTTATGACTTGGGAATCCTTACTGTGGCGACCTTGGGTTTTTAATAGTTTTTACTAAAACTTTTTGAAAGGTGGGGCCCCAAAATTTTATAAAGCCAAAATAACAAAAAACAATTTCAAACAATTTTCATTTCTAGAAAAATCCCGAGGGTCAACCATTGATCAAAACTCAAATTTTGTTTTTTTTTTCAAGTAAACATTTTTAAAATAATTTTACTAGTCCAAGACTCATCCAGTCAACAACCACATTCCCATAACAATATAATCAAGTCCATTAAGATAGATATACATACACAGAGCATGTGGAATTAGAACATAGCTCTCAATGATATATCTCAATCACTATTCGTCTAACTCCCCATCTGTCATGTCTTTCTCCTAATATCTGAGACCTTGCAACAATAACGCAATGCCTCAACAAGCAATGCTTGGTAGGTACATAGGCATTTAATGTAATATCAATAGAACAAAATCGAATAATCGTACTGATAGAATGAGTAAGGCAATTTTCTACAATAATATAATTATTTTAAGCAATGCTAATAAAATCTCACACATCATATACGATAAAATATGCATCTCATGGATTTAAAACATGATATGATCTAATGTAAATGAACATACAATACCAACAGGGCACTCTAAGGTACGTGGGTCCCACGAGTGTCCCATACACTTGTATAACAGATCATGAGTACTCATATCACTCCTATGAGTGTCGTCACACCCATACAACACATCTCCATGCTCATCATGCAAGTATACAGGGGTCTCAACTACCGCCGCTCCTCGTCGACACCATAACAGGAGACTTAACGTCCATCCTCATGGAAAGGCCCGAACTGATAGTGTGGACTATCCATGTTACCAAACCCCTACCAAAAGCTATGTATAGGCATGTGTCTATCATATCACAATCACATCATAAATTTTGGAGGGTGGGTGGCCGGCCTTCTCCCTCCTAGCATTACATCCACCAGGTGAGAGCACCTATCATAAAACACAAAACATGAAAATCATGTAACTCAAAAACCAAGAGCACTCGTGGCTCGCAATCCCCAAGGCATGCCCCTCATCCTAGGGTTAGCCTTTAAAAGGACCAGCCACCAAGCCTCCACTTGCGTCCTTATGAAAACCCATCAATTTTTAGTGGTGCAATAAAAAGAGAATTTTCTAATCATGCATAAATATATAGTAACAATCTCAGAAAATTGTTAATCATAATCCATTCAATACATTGTCGAAATCAAATATCGATCATAGTATATAAAACTTTGAGTCTCACAAATTGTTGACTAATTAAACAATGTAATTTAAATCACAATCACTCATGATGCTATGATGATGCAAGTTTTTAAAATCAATTATAACATTAAATGTCGTCACCTACCTCAATGTAAGATCATCCAACTCAAGCATATAATCCTCTTAGCTTTTACATTCAGATGTACCTGTTAGTAGCACAATACTATTTTGTGTTATGTATTTCATCATAAGGGAATCTATGGTGATCCAATTGTTGAATTATCTTCTAAGATCTTTCATTATGATTTGGTTCTTAACTTACTCCCATCTCATGTTCATCTGTTCATTTTTATGTGTATCTAACATTTAGACCTTAATCTAACGGTTAGATCATCCTCAGATTAATAATTTTCCCAGATCTAATTTAGACCAATGGTCTAGATCAATTTCCAGAGTAGTCACACTCTCATTGTTCAAGTCTTGAGGCATGATCACCCTTTGATCAGTCAGTCTTAAGTTATTAATTAATATTTTATAATTTAACAAATTTAAAAGAGGTCAAATATATGTTTTCAAGCTAAATCTAGGTCCATGTCATCAAGACAATTGCAACGGATGTTTTCGCTTGTGATTTGGACATCTGTAGCTCCTAAAATCAAGCTTTTTGTGAAAAGACTTTATAAATTAATATATTAATTTATAAGGGTCAATATGCGTGCACCGACTTACACGACAGTGCAGTTTGCACCAATTTGCACAAGAGGATCCATCGCGCCTAGGACGGGTCGCGTGCGTCCTAGTTACCGGGACATGCTCATGTGTGCGTCTCGGTCGCCAATATATGATAAACGTGACAATAATTCTGAAGTCAACATCAATAAGTGATTCCATGACATGTTATACCTTCTTATCTCAACCCATCATAGAAATCGATGACTATCAATCCTCTCTTTATATAATCAGATACATCATAACCACATATGATGCATTTAGCCCAACCCAAGCTTCCATCTAAGAGTTGATTACTTATGTACGACTTAGTACTAGTTATCTCACTGTATTTGCTTGATTTAGAGTATCTTTGTTAACATATAGGAAATCAGTTACCAAATCAAAACCGGAGCATATAGTTCACCATTAGGAAATCATATACTAGTCACAATGACAACATACCAATTCACCAACATGGACTCTATGGCAATGAGAACCAATCTGCAACATGATCGTACTTGTAAGCACTTATGAGTTTGCCACCTAAAAGTCTACTAGTGTGTTTAGCACTTGCCCTCATTGGCTACTCACCAGCATCAATTGTAACTTGAAATTTGATTAATCATAAGGGAATAATCTCACATAATATTATATATATATATATCACTAATATCTTGGTGAAACTCAATTATACAGTGCTCGTAGTTTATAAGACTAAGGAAACATGAATGTCAATCACCAATTTGACCAATCTCAGCCCATCACAGTCTCAATAAATGACTCCTCTATTATGCAACGTGTTTTGAAAAAAGGAATTCACTTCCTCTGACCATAACTCATGCTATAAATGTTTGCAATAAATGATGAGCCCTTAGACATTCTGAATTTATGCACCATGATTCCTTGTGCCCCTCTGTGTTCGTGAAGTATTCAACAATAATATTTATTAACCCAATCATGGCTCATCAAAATAATATTTGAAGATTCAACCCATCATATCCATACATTCTATCAGTGTATTGGTTCCATCAATTTGTACTATCTAGAACTAGTAGTAAGCATAACAAGTTCTAAAAATCATCTTAAAGACGTCATATTCAGAATCCTAGTATGGGTATAACCACATCTCAAATCACTCTGTACAGACACCATATACCATTAGGAATTAATCAAATAAATCATCAATATATTATTTAAATTATTAGTTTTTTTCCGCGATATTATCAAATAAGAGAAAATCTGTGCATAATAATAAAGATCCAGCTCTCTTCGCATGAAGAAGGCTAATGCATTTCATGAAGACCCACTAGGCCTGTCAAAACTCTCATCAAAAGCACATATAGTTGAAACTTTGTCAGCTCAATTAGGAACATCTCACATGGCATCTAGAGTAAGTAATGCTATACCTAATGCCTAATTAACATCAATATCAATTTATTGTGGCAAAATCATAAACTCCTTAGGCAAAACCATAAACTCTTGCACATCATCTTTGTGCTCATTCCATAGTTGCTCATAGTACCCCATAGTCACATAATTAAGAATTTCTTAGTAACCTTTAAAAAGTACAGTACTGCCTTTAATATAAAAATAACACAACTCTTAAATATGCCTCTTCTTACCCAAGTGAGGCCAATAGCTGTCCAGTTACACCAAAAGTAATCTTCTCATCATAGCAATCACTATCTCCATATTTGTAATGACCCCAATTTTTGAGATATTAAAATCCCATGAAAAGTTCACTTTTAAAGATAAGGGCATTTTGGTCATTTGACTAGTCGCCTCAACTGAACCCAGGAATTTGGTCCTAAATATGGTTCCATTAGATGCGTCTCGGAAAAAGGAATCCAA
This sequence comes from Warburgia ugandensis, assembly GCA_035236585.1. Lineage (NCBI taxonomy): Eukaryota > Viridiplantae > Streptophyta > Magnoliopsida > Canellales > Canellaceae > Warburgia > Warburgia ugandensis. The sequence goes on from CP141137.1 coordinate 62,145,330, forward strand.
CGAGACCAAAATCACCCAAAACGGAGTTAAAATGAGCAAGATATGGCCCTTTGAAGTTCAGGGGCAAAACTGTAAATTTCCCAAAAACGATTTAACCCGAAAAACACAGGTGACCGTTTTGATACGGGCACCGCATCGTCTTCAACCTCCTAGAGGTTTCTGGAACGGCAGTGTTTCAAGAAGAAACCACCGCCATTCCAGAGGGTTCCCCACCGCCATTCAAAGGCGGTTAGAAACCCTCCAGAACCCTCTGTAAAATCTCTATAAATAGAGCTCTTGGGTGCCTCTAATGGCAGCCCAAAAGCCTTGGAGAAAATCAGTCGTGAAGCAGTGACCATGGGGGGGAAACGTGGAGAGAAAACCACCCACGAAGCAGGTACGTACAAAAAAACCCCAAACCCATCTCCACCATAGTTCCAGGAACGATTTCCCTAAGTTTTATCATGAAGAAAACCATAGAGAATAGGCCTCTAAGGAGCCACCAAGGACCCTGGGACGTCCCCAGGGCCGCACTGGTTCCTCAGGGACGAACCAGGGCATCCCAAGGACGCCCCGGTCCCCCAACGACGCAGACGGCCCGCCCCAGACGAGACGCGTTGAACGCGTCTGAGAAGAAAACCAACGGGCGCGTCCGTGGACGCGCCAGCTAAAGAGGAAGACGGGCGGAGATTCTAGAGCATCTGCAGACGCGCCCGTTGAGGCGCGTGCCGCAGACGCGCAGCGCGCTAGCGCACAGATTTTTTTGGTTCCTTAAGGAAGCTAGGGCGCACGTCGCAGACGCGCAGCGCCCTAGCATTCCGTATTTTTGTCTTTAAGACTATATGTACATACAATGTTAAAATGCTTATAACTTGAGATCTAGAGCTCCAATTGAGGCTCCGCGAAAGGCTTTGTGTCTGTATCGATGACACGGACACATTCAAATGATAAAATCTATGATCAAGGCCCAATAAAAGGTGGGCATGACCCTTAGAATAGGATGGTGGCGCGTGACCACTAGAACTTTGGAAAACTGAGAATACCAAGGCCAAATTAGGACCTTGGGACACCCATAAGCATAGGGATGGACCCCTAATGCCTAAGTATGAGACCCAACTGCTCTAAACCCATCAAAGATAGGTTAAACTAACCTTGAGTCCCCAAACCATGTTCAGGAGCGTACGAGGATAAGAGGATTAACGCGACCTAGTCAGGTAGGTGCTCTATCACTATTAGATTCTTTTAAAAGAACTATTGTTATTTGAGAACATATGTTTTGGATATATGACTTGATTTGCATGTGATTTGTATGAATAAATTCAGCATGCATGTTAAATGCTTTGTAAATAGCCATGTTTTGAAATGACTGCATATACATTATGCACATACATGTGTTGCAAACGAGTGCATGCATTGCATGATTTACGTACTGCAAAGATTGCATGTCCTTGAGGGTTTCCAAAAGACGCTGGAGTGCCGAGGGCCAGGCAGTTGTGAGGGACCCAAAAGAGGACAAGTTTTAACAGGTTTTGACTTATCTTATGTGATTTGGGCAAGTAAGCCCGTGGGTGCTATGCCGAGGGGTCTGGGTTGGCCACCCGGCCTCTACCACTAATAGGTGGATGGGTACCACGCCCAAAAAGAGGCAAGTCCCTACGTCGACTGCATGTGGTACAGGGGGCTACCACTGGTGTCACGGCACTGGGTCGGCGTGTCATAGGCCCCGTGGAGGCTATGACCAAGTGTCCTCAGGTACCCGGGGACCACACGGCGAGGAGGCCGTGGGCATAGTGGACCCTATGGTTTGATGTGCATTTCATATAGCATGATATGAGGTTGGTCGACCATACCATACTAGAGGTCCATGAGTTGGACTCCATGAGGCATATATTGCATATCATGATGTCATCATATATATGATACTTTCACTTTTGGATTATGTGATCTTTTAAGTTATAAGAATTTCAGTTGATTTTGGATTCTTATACTGATGTTGAACTCGTGTATTCAAACATACACATATTTTGAATTTCAGTTGATTATGGATTCTTATACTGATATTGAACTCGAGTATTCAAACATACGCATGTTTTGAATAAGCATATGATTTTGAAACATCTCATGCATTTATAAAACTAGTAGTGATAGGCCCTACTGAGTATATTACATACTCACCCAATCCTTAACATTTTTCAGACATCAGTAAGCGCTCAAGGACAAGATACGTCCGTATATATCATGATTCAGGACAGCTCCACTCCCAGAAAGAGGACATCTATGTTAGTGCTATGAGCAAGTGAATTCAAAAGGAAACAAATATACATGTAAGTGAACTCTCAACCCTTTGGACATGTGATTGTACTTAGTTACAGATGGGCTGTGCATTGTGACTGGAAAGACCTGGGGAAAAACATTTATGATTTTTGAAGTTTTTAAAAAAACTAACTTAGTTGTTGTGAAAGCAAATGACACTCGGGGTTTTCAAAAATGAGTTTAAAAATAAAGGATTTCCGCTGCATTGCATGGTTTTTATAAAATGGTTTTCAAATAGGGATGCATCCCGCCTTAGGAAATTAGACATTGCATTTAAAAATGCATGAGAAAACCGGGGTCGTCACAATATTAGAGAATCCATTCTACAGATAATATTACAATCAATCATATCAAGTGGAATGAAATCAACATTCATCCTATCGTTCATTATTTCCACCACTCTTCCCTAGACATACTTATAAGTTTCCATGACCCTTTCACTAGTATTCTTGCATTTGATCCCAAATACTGCCATACATTCACAAATATATTCCTCAAAGTGCTAATACATAAAGTCCAAAATCACTGGATCCTAAATCAATAAGTACTCGAGCATGTTTACTAGAAATCAAGAAAAATATTTTCTATTGCCTAAATCAAGGTTTATACTTGCTTCCAAGTAATGACAGAGACTCATCACTACTAATGTGGAGCCATTTCTGTCCCATCTCCAATGTTAGTTAGTCTGACTCATGGTCTTATGGAGCAGTCTCTATCGAATACTTTGTTCCCCATAGTCAAAACATTTTAAAGGATTGTAGCTATAATGGTTGTTGCTAATACTATTACCGTTATTGCAATAATCTACTAACTTTAAGACATAGCTGTTTAGGTGCCTATTGTTTTACTAATGTACTTTCTCTTGTTCACATCTCAATCGTGTCTAATCAAATATTACTGGCTCAGTGGCCTCTGTAATTGTGTCCGAGTTTCTACGCTCAGCTCGAGTCCCAAGAGGATATCTCTTGATGACATAGAGTTCAATTCTATTACCTTTGTCACCAATGTAGGATGCACTACCATCCTCTGATTTCTCAATCTAGATGTCAACATATCATAAGCTATTTGTAGCCTCCTTACCCAACATAAAAAAAGAAGTCAAGGGCCTATCAATCAATTATATATTCTAGTTCAATATTATTGAACCATTTAATTTCTTTGCTTTAAAGCAACAAACTCTTACCATGTCACCAAATGCTCATAAGACAAAGATATTGATCATCACTAGCCTTTCAAAGAGTCTTTAATATAAAAGTCTCAGCAATGAAGGGACGTGATCTTCCAAACAACCATAATTAGAATCCTCATAATTACATTTTTGGTCTTCTCACTTCCACTATTTCATTTCCTTTAACTAATCAAATGTCCTATGGTCATATTATCAATCATTTACAATCATCAACCTCACATCCAATGTGATCGATATTTCGTAATGACTTTCTTAGCCATTTTAGGCCACACTATAATTAATATTTAATAAATATTCTCATAAAATAGTTATCACATCTTCCAGGGCTATGTACTTCCAAATCATAATTAAAACCCCAATAAAATTCATAACATTAACTTTTCATCGAGGTCTAGTTATTAGTATTTTTGTGTGCATAAGGACTTATAATTTTTAACTCATAGATCAAGTAATTCATCTATGGAATATTAAATATTGTTCCATCAATTGTCAATGATTTTCATTCATACTATAATTTATTCCTCAACTAAACCCACTTCAAGTTTAGTTTAATACAATACTTCTTTAAAATTCTCAAGCTCTTATTTGTTGTAACCATCACTGATCTTACTCAATTGCAATTATAATAGCCTTTATACTCTTTCAAAATTTATAAACACGGTCCAAGTTATAACTTGAATTCTCAAAAGTAATATATATACACATATCTTCTATCATATAATAAAGTTTCACCTAGAGAACTGATTCACAATCTTTATTCTGAATCTTTACTCACCATTAACCACTATACTCTCTAAAGCGTCATACCTACTATTCTCACATTAGATATTATACTCATAGTACATTTTCTCTATTATCAAATCATCTATTAACATGAATATTCTCAGCTAGATGCACTAACTCCTGCATGTCATGTAGTTATTTCTTACCCTTAAAAGCTTCGCTATTCTCATAAGAATTTACCTTTCTTTTAGTTGATCGTTTTCCTTTTTCCCATGACTATTCATGTTTCGCACTTAAATCATTGTCCATTAATGATAAGATTCAACTATATATATATATATATATATATGATTTTCACTCTATCCTTGCACTTACTAGTTCAACTCCCAATACCATTAAATGGTGTTTATTCCAGTTTCATAATTTACTAAATGTTTTACTCATTTAGCTCCTATCAGTTATAATTCTCACCTTGGACTGTCATCTTCACATGGACTTTTGGGATTGGCTGTGAGTGGATGAACCTACTCTGATACCAACTGAGGCTACCCTTGGTTTTTCAGCACTTTTTACTAAAACTTTTCAAAAGGTGGAGCCCCAAAATTTTATAAAACCAAAACAGCGAAAAACAATTTCAAACAATTTCCATTTCTAGAAAAATCCCAAGGGTCAGCCATTGACTCAAAACTCAATTTTTGTTTTTTTGTTTTTAAGTAAACATTTTTAAAATAATTTTACTACTCCAGGACTCATCAAATCAATAGCCACATTCCCATAACAATATAATCAGGTCCAATAAGATAGATATACATAGACAATCCATGTGGAATCAGAACATACCTCCCAATGATACATCTCGATCACTATTTGTTTAACTCCCCACCAGTCCTATCTTTCTCTCGATATTTGAGGCATTGCAACAATAACGCAATGCCTCAGCAAGCAATGCTTGGTAGGTATATAGACATTTAATGGAATAGCAATGGAACAAAATTGGCTAATCGTACTAATACAATAAGTAAGGCAATTTTCTACAGTAATATAATTATTTTAAGCAATGCTAATAAAATCTTAAACATCATATACGATAAAACATGCATCTCATGGATTTAAAACATGATATGATTTAATGTAAATGAACATACAATACCAACAGGGCACTCTAAGGTACGTGGGTCCTACGAGTGTCCCATACACTCGTATAACAGATCATGCGTACTCATATCACTCCTATGAGTGTCGTCACACCCAGACATATAACACATCTCCATGCTCATCATGCAAGCATACAGAACAAGAGTATGGATCGTCATGCCGCAGTGGCAACCCTCAAGGGTCTCAACCACCGCCGCTCCTCGTCGACACCATAACGGGAGACTTACCGGCTGTCCCTATGGAAAGGCCCGCACCGGTAGTGTGGACTATCCATGTTACTAAACCCCTACCAAAAGCCATCTATGGGCAGGTGTCTATTATATCATAATCACATCACAAATTTTGGAGGGTGGGTGGCCGGCCCTCTTCCTCCTAGCATGACATCCACCGGGTGACAGCACCTGTCATAAAACACAAAACACGAAAATCACGTATCTTGAAAACCAGAAGCACTCATGGCTCGCAATCCCCAAGGCATAACCCTCATCCTGGGGTTAGCCTCTCAAAGGACCAGCCACCAAGCCTCCACTTGCGTCCTTATGAAAACCCATCAATTTTTAGTGGTGCAATAAAAAGAGAATTTTCTAATCATGCATAAATATGTAGTAACAATCTCAGGAAATCATCAATCATAATCCATTTAATACATTGTCAAAATCAAATATCAATCATAGTATATAAAACTCTGAGTCTCACAAATTGTCGACTAATTAAACAATGTAATTTAAATCACAATCACTCATGATGCTATGATGATGCAAGTTTTTAAAATCAACCATAACATTAAATGTCATCACCTACCTCAATGTGAGATCATCCAACTCAAGCATATAATCCTCTTAGTTTTTACGTTCAGATGTACCTGTCAGTACCATAATACTATTTTGTGTTATTTATTTCATCATAAGAGAATCTATGGTGATCCAACCGTTGAATTATCTTTTAAGATCTCTCATTATGATTTGATTCTTAACTTAGTCCCATCTCATATTCATCTGTTCATTTTTGTGTGCATCTAACATTTAGACCTTAATTTGATGGTTAGATCATCATCAGATTAATAATTTCCTAAGATCTAGTTTAGCCCAATAGTCTAGATCAATTTCTAGAGTAGTCACACTAATATGACCCTTAGAACCCTTATTTATTGTCATACTTTATCTCATTATTCAAGTCTTGAGGCCTGATCACCCTTTGATCAGTCAGTTATAAGTTATTAATTAATATTTTATAATTTAACAAATTTAAAAGTAGTCAAATATAGGTTTTCAAGCTAAATTTGGGTCCATGTCGTCAAGATGATCGTAACTGATGTTTTTGCTCGTGATTTGGACCTTTGTAGCTCCCAAAATCAAGCTTTTTGTTAAAAGACTTTATAAATTAATATATTAATTTATAGGGGTTAGTACTCGTGCATCGACTTACACGGCAGTGCAGTTTGACCAATTTGCACCAGCAGAGCCATCACGCCCAGGACGCTCTGCCTTCGGGACGCGTCGCATGCATCCTGGTTACTAGGACATGCTCCCGCGTGCGTCTCGGTCGTTAAGACGCCGAGTGTTCTGGCATTTTGTGATCGTGTGTAGGATGCTCCTGTTGCGAACGTGCGTTGTGCGTACACAAGAGAATGCATGCTCGTGATACGTTTTTGCCAGGGCGTCTCCTTTGGCGTCTCGATGTCAGTGACTGGGGTGCCGACACGGGGACCGTCGCTGGAGAAGACGACCAGAGTTGAGTCGTCATCAGTGACCTTACAAGTGCCCAATTTTTGTGATTTTTGCACTATTTTGCTCAAAATTTCATCTATTTTCATTTTTACTACTCCCTTTGATTGATTTTGCCAAAATTTTGTTTTTTTACTCAAATTTTCTCACGTTTCTAAAATTTTCCTGCATACTGTTCTTTGCGATTTTCAGCATCGTCCACCATCAGATTTTCCTCAAACTTAAAGGGTTTGTTCTTGGGTTCCTTATACACTAAATGGATGGTCCAATCTCCATTTTAATGTTATTTTATCAACCTATTTTCACACCAACAGTAGGGTACATAGAGTTGCCGAAAAACTATAAACCCATGTTGTTTTCCGGAATTAACGAACTCGAAATTCCATCTTATACACTGTAAATAGAAAGGGAACAAGGGGGTGAGACTTACCTGGGTCAATCTACGGTTGTTGAAGCTGTCGAAGGAGCTTTTTTTGAGCTTTTCCGTTGTGTTTTTTAGGGATTCCTAGGGAAAACCTTCGATCTATGGAGGCAAAGGACTCGAATGGAGTGATTGAATCAAGAAAGCGTCTCCTTTTAACGTTGGTGATCCATTTTTGCCGTTCTTTGATTGATTTTTTCAGTGAAATTGTAGGATCTGATAGAGGAGGGTGGAAAGGGGTGTCATTATAAAAAACAGCCCTTGTATTTCAGGCCTCTCTAAATTACCAAAATGCCCTTCAACTTTAACGGCTCATAACTTCTCCATTTGAGCTCCGTTTTCTACATTCTTTATACCGTTCAATTCCTCTCGGTGTGTACTTTATAATTTTTGGATTTTTAAAACCAAATTCTATGCATAAAATCTTTAATTTAATTTATTACTAATTTATTATTTAAAATTTGAGGATATTACACTTATGCCGTATTACTTTAATTTGGTTCAAAAGTCTTAAGTTGTAGGATCCACTTGTGCATTTTTACTAATAGTTGGAATAAAAATGTTTACATTTAAGCAATGATATGCTATTTTAAAATTTTTGAGCATTTACGTCAAAGAAATACCCTTGGCATTTGAGTTCAATTTAAAATTTTGAACTAAGCTTTGAAAATTTGATTTTGTATTAAGAGCCAAGGCTTGACTTTTTTTCTCTCTTATAATTGGGTCTTGGGGCCATTTTTTATTAAACTCAAACAGGGGGTATTTCTTTGTTCATATCATAATGTCATAAGTAAATAAAATTACAACAATAATAAGTCATTGACTTAAATGACATTATAATGTATATAAAGTACCATTTGTAGTGCAGTGCACGGTGAAACCATACCATTTTAGAGACATTGTAATATATATGATATAATTTGCATTATAGTGTATGGTACCTATTTATGTGTGAACACCTCTGAATGGTGCTCATCCATAAAGATCTTGTAGAATCTTAAGAGTCTTGTAAAACTTGACACTGAGACCCATTATGTCTAAAATGAGTTGGACCCATTACTATCCAAAAGAAAACACTCCCATGAGACTTCTCCAGTTCAACATATCTAAGACTCTCTTGAAGAGAGTCCCATCCTTAAGTTCATGAAAAGAAGAGAGAAGAGTTTTCCTTGAGAATGGGGCCCACCTTGTTTATAAGTGCCACCCATTATCATCTAAAATGGTCCCCCATGGAGTCTTTCTTAACTTTATAATGTTTAAGGCCCTTTGGGAGAGAGAGTCCTTAATTTTTTTTAGACTCCTTTGGTTAAAGGCTTCTTATGAAGTTTCTTAAAAGTTGAAACATCCACACATAGAACTTGATCTATAAGTGTGGGGACCATTCTCAAACAAAAAGAAAATTCCCTATGGGGTTTCCATAATGAGAAAATATCTAGGTTTCTCTTAAAGAGAGTCATATATTTACGAGACAAAAAAAAAAAAAATATCTGAAGTTTTCTTTAAGAAGGGACCCACTTTGCTTATAGGTGAGATCAATCATCATGCCCTATCTTAGCAACCCTTAAGATGAAATCCAGTTTGTCAAAAGAAAATGCCTCATGTAGGGACTCCAATGTTTGAAAGCATTAGGACTTTTTGGGGAAGAAAACCTTTATACTTAAGTCCTCTCGAGAGTCTTTCTAAATGGGACCCACTACACTTACAAGAGGGACTCATTTACTCATAAAATAAAAAACACTCCTAAGGGCTTCTCCAAGGAGAGTCCTGATGGCTAAGACTTTGTAGACACCATTTTATTTGAAAAATAAGAATGAAAATAGGGTACAATTATACAAATTCATTGACTCTTTTTTAACATTACATTTGCCTAAAAATAAGGGACACATGGCAAAAGATTGCCTCCCCATTCCTTTTCTAAAAAGTATTAAGAAAATAGAATAATGAGCCCCTCTTAAGAGTCTTGACCTTTAATTATTTTGATATAAAGTCTCTTATAAGAAAAGTCTTGTCTAAAACCCTCTTAAACACAAAAGCCAGAAAAGATCCCACCTTGGGAAGCTCATCATATATTGAGCTTCAAAGGATTCAAGTGGAACTCAATTTTCCATTTCTCTTTGTCTTAGAATGAGGGAGCCCACAATAGTAGCCTCACTCTTATATATATTTCTTTCCTTGTCTGTCTTTCCCTCAGGCCTTTCTTCCTTACTCTCTTTCTTTCAAAAGGAGTGAGGTCCACTTTGACAGTGTCACTCCCATCCACTTTTTTTTTTTTCCTCTCCCTACTTTCTCTCACCCTCACGCCTTTCTTTCTCTCTCCCTTGGAGGAAGTGCAACCCACTCTTGTAGCCTCCCATAAACCCCATGTTTCTCCTTTCTATCTTCTTCTCTGCCCCTTACACACATACATCTTTCCCCTTTACTGCACTAACCCACATTTCCTTCCCTAAACCACCTCCTCTACTCTCTCACTTTCCCAACATCCCGTAACTACCTCCTCCAAAACTCATATAAATATCCTCTCTTATTCTGGAAAAACATACACTGAAAGTATGTCGAAAGAGAGAGTAAGGCTCTATCATTTTGATAGAGAAACCTTTGATGCTAATTCTCCCAAGAGCTCAAGCTTTTAAAAAATGTGATCTCTCCCTTCTTCTTCTCTAACCTTGGGTTCCACTCTCGATTGGGGTAGTGTTTCCCATGCCTTAAGAGCAGGACCTATTTCTTGGCAAACCTTCCATCATGATGTAGCACTAACCATGTCTTGGAAAGTTTGTCTAACATTTTTAACCTCTATTTAACATACAACTAATGTCTAAACTTTTCTATCTTCTATCTTCTGCCTTCTTCTTCTCCTCCTTTTCTCAATTCCTTTGTTTCTTATTTTTGTTCTATTCGACTCAATCTACTAGCAAAAATAGAATTATCCAATGATAGTATTTTCCCGTCCTTCCTTCTTATTTCTCCTCTCTGTCCCTTTTATTCCTTATGCTTCCCCTTTCTTTCTCCTTGTCTCCATCTCTCATATCATTTGTATTACCATAGTGAGGGTTTCAGCTAAAACTTCTTTTCTTTTTGGACTAAAACCTTTTGATAATATTGTATCAAGACCCTTCTTGTCATTTTGTGAATTTTTCTACCTTTTCTAGTTTTAAAGAAAAACACTTGTTCTTAAGATGTAAATGGCACACCCATAACTACAAAAATGATAGGAACCAAATTGAAAGTTAGGGTTTGGTTATTTGATTGAAAATGATGGTATACTATTGATTTCATTTTAAAGAACTGAAACTCATTAGTACAGTGTTAGCTTTTATGATTAAGTACCCAAATCGAGAACATAAAAATATTAATTAGTATATACTTAATTAGTGAGAAATACTTGTATAATATTATTTTAAATTTTAGTATATTAAAGGATAATATAATAATTAGATCTAATAAATCTTATCTTACTTAATTATTTTTTTATACTATTTATATATTTAATTTATTTATGTTTAGCTTAACACTTATATAGAGATTATTTATAGATGGCTTATTGTGACTCATCCATAAATATGAACTTTTAAATAGGTTAATGACAAGTGGGTGCATCCATGCATGTGAATGAGATGTATCTTAGCAATTTCTACTATGCATTATTCTTAATGCATGGTCTCAATCTATTATAAATGTGTATTCTTGAGTTTGAAAAGTCTACAATACCTTGTATGTACCATTTTCTTCTTATGTTGCCTCATAATAAGATTCTATAATGAGTCTCTTAAGAAGGTTCAATCCTACACTCCTATTACATGATTTACTATATATTTCATAGAGGATGCTTGGACTATATATTTAAAACATTCTAAGTAGGTTAGTATTCAATGCTTTAACTCCTCATTCTTGTTAATTCATTTTAGCTTTTTTTAAGTTTAACACGTTACATGTTGCTTTTCTAATTCTTTAATTGTAAAGAATATAGTTGATGTTCTTCAGTAAGAAGATTGAAATCTTGATTAAATCTGTTATACTCTTAGATAATTAAAAAAAAAATTCATTGTTAATTATATGCTATATGTACCAACAGAATATTTGTTTTTAACTTTTATGTTATTTCTTATGTTATATTCGTACTTGTTCGTAAATTCCTCAGAAGTGGACTGGAATTGATTATATGGGTATGGTTTTTAGAGTAAGAATTGAAGTCTCAAATAGTACAATGCAAAAAAATGTAAAATGTTAGTGGTACAGGTCTTGTTTTCAATGAAGCTAGACTGTTTACACCTCTAGCTATGCTATTAATTTAATAATGACAGTCCCTTAAACTATCTTGATATCATCTTATTTGAGGGTAACTCTAGGCAGAATAGGTTTTTACATATATACACCCGTAATTGGACCAATATGAAATAGCATCTCTTACTAAGATAATACAAACCAAACAATTTTTGTTGTCACTATTTTGATGTCATAAATGAAATCTTCTCCATTGGATCATAGTAACAAATGTTATTCTAAGAAATCAAAAGGAATTTAAAAGCTGAAGAAATCAACTCTAACAATGTTAATCAAATAACGGTTTAAATTGTTCTTTGTATGATATTTTCTATGACACGACTTCTCTGCATCTTATAGACCGTCTAATGCAAATATTACTGATCAAAGAATGCAATGCATTTTCATTTTCGGTATTTTTTATATTATTTTTATTTTCTAACTTTTTGTTATTTTTAATTCAATTCATTCAAATACCATTTGGTATGATATATGCTGCCATACGTTCCATCCTAGACCCTGGCCGGTATTGGTATCCGATACAATATTGACAATAATGGTAATGCCCTGGGGGTAGTGATTTATGAACCCTTTATGTTTTGCATGAACCCCTCAGTCTAGAGTAGCTATAACTATAAATGGGCCTAAATTTTGAAAGATCCGAACCGTATCGCATATATGACTACCCTAACTTTGTTATGCATGAAATGCCTTGTTCATTGAAGCGGCTCCTTAAGATTGGGATGAAATGTCTTTGTTGCACTGGCGGCAGACCCCCAATAAGAGTGGCAACGAAAAACAGAGCCAGCTCCAGTTTAATTTAGCAAAGATTCTTTTAACATTTAATCAAGATCAGGCATTGAAATAAGGGGAAATAGAAAACAGAGCTGGCTCGATTTCAATTTACCCAGTTTCATCAAACGTTTGATCTGGATTAGGCATTAAAAAGCTAGACCAATTATCAAAACTTCGTTATTGGTTTTTGGTATAAGATGAGTTTCACAGTTGATACTCCTCAGGAACAAAAACCCATCCACAATTGAAACTACGTATTCATGAATCACGAAAGCATGATACAGTGAATATCAAGCTCGGAAGACAGATAGTCATACCCTCTTATTGCACTACATCTTCCCACAGACATAGCAAACGAAGGTAAAATAAAGCTCTGGCATCCAAATGGCCACAAAAAGAAGCACAAAGCAAATATAGATCTAAGAATACAACCATAATAAAACCTAAAGAAAGCTGAGAAAGGGCTTTTCACTCTCCCTTCCATGATTCCAAAGGTGGAGTCTCGGATGTCTTCCAAGTAAGATTGTCCCCCTCATATCGACCGCCCTTAAATGCATCCGCACCAGCAAGGGACTCAAGTTCAGCCATTTCTTCGGGTGTCAGCTTTACATTCAGAGCTCCAGCATTATTATTGAAGTTCTCAATTTTGGTTGTACCGGGTATGGGTAAAACGTCGTTGCCTTGATGGTGAACCCAGGCCAATGCAAGCTGTGGTACGGTACATCCCTTTCTGGCAGCAATTTCATTTACGCGTTCAAAAACACGTGCATTGTGATCCAGATTCTCACCTTGAAATCGTGGCAAATACTACAACAATAAAATAAGAACAAATTAGCACCATATCATAAGAGAGCACCTATTTGTTGGTGCCAAAGCGATAACAGATCAGAAATTGTATCTATAAATAGTGATTTCTTCCATGAAATATGGTGGTGAGCCAGAGAAGATCTACACCCACGAAGGCAAATTATCACTGGACTAGACGCTCATCTTATCTGCTGATAGTAATTTTGTACCAATATGGTACATGCCAACACTTATTAACAAACATAAATTCACACCTTTCTCATGTCAGTATCTGCCAATTGTTCCGTTACTTTGGATCCCGAAGTAAAGAAGCCTCTTCCCAGAGGGCTGTATGCTACAATTCCAATACCAAGTTCCCTGAAACATATAAGAAAATAGAGATAAGAATTTCAAACACCAACATCTTTCTTTAAGTTATGGTTGTTTTCAAGACAATCCAACCTGCAAGTGGGAATGACTTCGTCCTCTGCATCTCTTGTCCACAAGGACCACTCCAGTTGTACTGCTGTAATTGGGTGCACAGCATGTGCCCTCCTAATTGTAGAAGCCGAGGCCTCAGATAGGCCTATATATTTGATCTTTCCTTCTTCAACCAGTTTCTTGAGCTCTCCCATCTGGTGAAAAGGTGGGAAAAGAAAGAGGTTAGCAAATGAATGACAAAACTATTGCTTGAAAGTTGTTTCTAAAGACAACATCAAACTTGAGTTCTACCGTGACTTCAATAGGAACATTGGTATCAATGCGATGCTGGTAATATAGATCAATGTAATCGACATCAAGTCTCTTCAAGCTGGCCTCACAGCAAGCTCTCACGTATGCTGGATCTCCACGGATCACCGGGGTCATCCCATCAGCAGCCCAACTGATACCAAATTTGGTGCACAATTCTACCTTGTCCCTTATCCCCTTGATCGCCTGTAGCCCCAATACAAATTGAATTCAGTTTCTAGATAATTGCCTGCAAACCCCATAACAATAATCAAAACTAGCTATGAATTGAACTGTGATCCTGATTGATTACCTTGCCGACGAGGATTTCGTTGGTGTGGGGGCCATAAAAATCGGATGTATCGAGAGTGGTAATCCCGCTAGCAACAGCATGACGGATGAGAGCGATCATATCTGGTTCAGGTTTTGGCGGGCCATAGAAGGCTGACATGCCCATACACCCAAGGCCTTGCGCTGATACCTCGAAGCCTTGAGATCCAAGCTTGATCCGACGTACGCCAGCCATTTATTGGTTTTCTTGAAACAAAGTAGTAGAAGAAGAACAAAAGAGGAAATTAGATCTGTGGGGGAGAAGTGTAAATGGCTGTGCGTATTTGTAGGCTCTTTTTCTTGCGTGTCGGTAAGGATGGACTATCGCCACGCGGAGATCTTTTTCTCTCTGTAAGTCTTCTGTTCTGGAAGCGTCGCCCGCCTCATTTGTCGAACTTTGAACGTTACGTCATGAGACGAGTGTCACCGCAGGACACGACCAGGCCGATTGTTGTGAACAAGTGACCGCAACCATTTTCTTCCATCTCTGTAAGTCTTCTGTTCTGGAAGCGTCGCCCGCCTCATTTGTCGAACTTTGAACGTTACGTCATGAGACGAGTGTCACCGCAGACACGACCAGGCCGATTGTTGTGAACAAGTGACCGCAACCATTTTCTTCCACCGAAGCCCTGATTTAGTTGATTATGGTTAGAAGATTCTAACGTCATTAGAAAAAAGGACAGGGATATATTGGGCCCTCCCTTATATTCATTAGCCCAGTACTATGATCAGACGGCTACTACAGGGGCTTCTTTTACTTGGGCAAGATGGTCGTAAGTTAAGTTACAGTTTAGGAGGATAGGTGGTTGTACACCTGTAATGACGTAGTCATATGCAAATCATAGCTGAAACAAAAGATCGTATGATTAGCTTGGATAAAAATACTTGGATGATGTAAAAAACAGAGGAATTGAGTTTCAACCTTCTACTGTAGTAGTGCAAGGAGCATTTTTGTGCTAAATTATGACTTTAAGCCCCTCGTTAGTTTAGGGTTATTTATAAAACTTGCTTGCCTACTCAAAAAATTAGGTTAGAGCACTTGTTATGCTGCAAGGAATTATTCGCATCCATTGATGATGATGGGATTCAACTGGAAAATATAACTAATGATAGTTGAAAAAACTTAATCAAAAAGTCATTTGATTTATTCAATGATGCCAAATTTTGCATCATAGAAATTCTCTAGAGAGGGAGAGAGAGGGAAAGAAGGAAAAAGTTGGACATTGGTACATCCAACTATCTGCATGGACAACAAATGCCCAAAATAGGCCCCCAAATCGCGAAACTATTGAATAAATTTCAGCAATAATATGGTTTTTTGATGTCCATGTTTTCACGGACTTACATTGCAAAGCCCGTGACTAGGGCCTACAGGTTCTAAGGAAGGCCTGTTTAGCTCGTGGATGTCGCTCGAAGGACTTAAGCCCATGTTTTAGATCTGTGGAATAAGGCTTGATTCTAGAAAACCTGATTTCCAAAGAAATTTTCCTTGTAAATGTAATTACTCCAATTTTGAAATATTAAAATCCCAAGTTAGCAATGAAAAGTTCAGTTTTTGAAGATAAGGGCATTTTGGTCATTTCACTATTTACCTTGACTGAACCCAAAAATTTGGTTCTGAAAATGGTACAATTAGGTGCATCTCAGAAAAAGGAATCCAACAAAACCAAAATCACCTAAAACGGAGTTAAAATGAGCAAGTTATGGCCCTTTGAAGTTCAGTGGCAAAAATATAATTTTTACAAAAAACGGATTTAGCCTGCAAAACATAGGGAACCGTTTTGATACGGGTACCTTTCATCTTCAACCTCTTAGAGGGTTCTAGAATGGCGGTGATTGGAGGAGAAATCACCGCCATTCTGGAGGTTTCTCCACCGCCATTCAAGGGCGGTGAGAGCCCCCTCTAGAACCCTCTTATAGCTCTATAAATAGAGCTCTTGGGCGCCTCTAATGGCAGCCCAAAAGCTTGAAGAAAACCCTTTGTGGAGGAGTAACTTAGAGGGGAAACGAGAAGAAAAACCCAGCAACGAGTCAAGTATGCCTAAAATCCCTCAAAACCCGTCTTCATAGTAGTCCTAGGATCAATTTCCTTAGGTTTTTGCATGAAAAATCATGCAAAATGGAGCCCTGGAGAGCCACCAAGGACCCAGGGACGTTCACTGGGCCGCCCTAGTTTGACAGGGTTGAACTAGGGTGTCCTGAGGACACCCCGGCCCCCCAAATGAATGAAACGTTCCAGTCGGAACATGACGCGTCGATTGCGTTTGAGAAAACCAACGGGCACGTCCGGGGACGTGCTCGCAAAAGAGAGAGACAGGCGGAAAACCCGGGGCGTCTGCAGACGTGCCTACTGAGGCGCACACTGCAGACGCGCAGCGCGCTAGCAAGCCAGGAGTTTTCCATTCCTTAAGAGAAGGCGGGCGCATGCCGCTGACGCGCAGCATCCTAGCATTCCGCCTTTTCACTCTTAAGGCTCTTATGTACGTGTGACACTAAAATGCTTATAACTTGAGATCTAGAGCTCCGATTGAGGCGCCGCAAAAGGCGTTGTGTCCGTGTCGACAACGCGGACACACCCAAACTATAAAATCCTTGATCAAGGTCCAATCAAATGTGGGCATGAACCTTAGAATAGGATGGTGGCGCATGGTCGCTAAACCTTTGGAAAACTGAGGATACCAAGGCCCAATTAGGACCTTAGGACACCCATAGGCATAGGGATGAACCCCTAATGCCTAAGTAATAAGACCAACCACTCTAAAACCTATAAAAGATAGGCCAAACTAATCTTGATTCCCTAAACCATGTTTAGGAGCATACGATGACAAGGGGTTAGCGCGACCTAGCCAGGTAGGTGCTCTATCGCTACTAAATTCTTTAAAAGAACTATGATTGTTTTGAGAATACATGATTTAAGTATATGACTTGTTTAGCATGACTTAATTCAGCATGCATGTGATAAATGCTTTGTGCATATACATGTTTTGTAAATAATTGCATATACATTATGCATATATATATATATATATATATTTTGCAAACAAGTGCATACATTGCATGATTTAAGTACTTGCATAAATTGCATATCCTTGAGGGTTACCAAAAGAAGCTGGAGTGCCGAGGGCCAAGCAGTTGTGAGGGACCCAAAGAGGATAGGTGTTGAAAAAGAGGTTTTTCGCTTATTTGATCTTATGTGATTTGGGCTAATAAGCTCGTGGGTGCTATGCCGAGGGATTTGGGTTGGCCACCCAGCCTCTACCACTATTAGGTGGATGGGTACCACTCCCAAAAAGAGGCAACATCCCTACGTCGACTGCATGTGGTACAGGGGGCTACCACTGATGTCACGACACTGGGTCGACGTGTCATAGGCCCCGTGGAGTCTATGACCGAGTGTCCTCAGGTACCTAGGGACCACACGGCGAGGAGGTCGTGGGCATAGTTGGACCCTATGGTTTTGTGGACTTATTTGCATTGCATATGACATGATATGAGGTTGGTCGACCATACCATGATAGATATCCATGAGTTGGATTCAATGAAGCATCTTATGCATATCATAATGTTATGATATATATGTATATATAATACTTTCGATTTGGATTATGTGATCCTTTAAGTCGTTAGTATTTCGGTTTGACAATGGTTTTTAATATCGATATTGAACATGATTGTTCAAACATACACATGTTTTTAAGAGCACATGATTTTAAACATAGCATGCATTGCAAAACTAATAGTGATAGACTCCTACTGAGTATAGTATATACTCACCATATCCTTAACATTTTTCAGGATAATTCCATCCATGAGTAGAGGACATCTATGTTAGTGCTACGAGCAAGTGAATCAAAAAGAAAACAATTATACATGTAAGTAAATTCTCAACCCTTTGGACATGTATTTGTATTTAATTACAATTGGGCTGTGTGCTATGACTGGATAGATCTAGGAAAAAACACTTATGATTTCTAAAGCTTTTCAAAAACTACCTTGGTTGTTGTGAAAGCAAATGACACTCAGGGTTTTCAAATTGAATTTCAAATAAAAAAAAAATTTCCGCTGCACTGCATTGTTTTTCAAATAGGGATCCCGCCTTAAGAATTTAGATTTTTCATTTAAAAATACATGAGAAAACCCGGGTCGTCACAGTAAATATCTTAGACCATCTGTAGTAGTCTAGAATACTCTAAGTGAATGGTCGAGTAGTTTAGAAAGAGTAGAAGGGTTTCAGAATATGATTTGGAGAAGTCTAGTGCCTTCGTGAACACCTTGCATAATCTTAAGGCCGACGTGCAAAGCGCAGTCGAGATGCTTAAGTATATGGATGCCAAGACCACTGAGAGGTTAGATTGCATGTCTAATCGCCTTAAGACAATGGAAGGTGAGGTAGTTGAGCTACATGAAGAGTTAGCTGGTGTAGAAGATGTGAACATTCATTTGGCCCTATTGGATAAGGCCGTAACTAGTGAGGGAGGATCTGGACCAAAATAGTTTGCTCCCAAGGTCAAGATCTCTAAACCTACAAGCTGCAAGGGAATCCGTGATGCCAAGGACTTGGAGAATTTCACGTCGCAAATGAAGCAATACCTTAAAGCTATCAAGATTTTTAAGGAGGCCATGAAGGTTGAGGTGGCAAGGATGTATCTTATCGATGATGCAATGCTATGGTGGAGAAGAAGGTACGTTGATATAGTTGATGGTCGTTGCACCATAGCCACTTAAGAAGATTATAAAAAAGAGATTAAAGCCCAATTCTTCTAAAAAAATGTAGAATACTTGGCCTGAAAGAATTTGAAGCGACTAAGGCATACATGATCTATACGTGAATATGTCAAACAATTCACAGCTTTGCTCCTGAAGATCCTAGATATAACTAAGAATGACAAGTTGTTCTTCTTCATAGGTGGGTTGTAACCTTGGGCAAAGCAAGAGTTGCAAAGGAGGGAAGTGCAAGACTTAGCCACTACACTCTCAACTGCTAAGAAATTAGTAGTGTTTGATAAGACAACTGAAGACACTAGTAAGGAAAGGAAGAGCAAAGTTAATGGAGGTAAAGAGGGAAGACAAACCTAAGGGTTATAAGGAAGAAGGCAAGGAGGGCCAACATGACTTCAAGGGCAAAGGTAAGTTTATCCTTTGTCACTTTGGGTGTTTCATATGTGATGGGGATCATCGGGTAATACAATGTCTAAAGAAGAAGGCCCTCAATGTCTTGGTGGCTAAAACAACTATGAACTTCAAACTTGAATCTAGAGTCATCTGAGCTCCAAATCATGAGCGGAAAGAAGCTATGGAAAGCTTATGATGTCTAATTTCATATGAAATAATAAAATTTAGAAAATATTGTAAGAAACTATCTATTAAAGAAAATAAGTTTCTTACTTCAATGATCCTGAAGATCTGAGATGATCAGACCTTAAGGATTTGATCTATTTATTTTATAATGATAAGGTTATGTGAAATTGAGGATTTAATATGACAGATCTATGATAAATTATGAAATCTACCCTTTATTATAGAAGTAACCTAAAATTTGTAAAGGAACTTTCTTTATCAGTAAGATCAAGCATGATCAAATTCTATGGATGGGTTGGATGGAGTTAATAATGATAAGATCTAGTAAGATCATTGATCAGTTAGACAAAAATATGTGAAGATGATCTTTGAACCTATAATGAAGTAAAAATCCTAGATCCAAGGAAAGACTTAAGATCTAATGATTGGATCATATTAAAAGCCTCTAATGATGTAAATTGATTAGGATGATTTTGTTTAATTATTAGATTCATTTTAACTTTAATTTATGGCACAATTATATGATACATGCTAAGTTATTTCTTCATTTTGATATAAATGATATACATGTTATTAGATGGTTGGATTTAATCATCTTAGGGCCATGTTAATACACATGATTTTCTTTAAATATCCTTAAGATAAGTAATATATGAATTAGGGGTCATGCTAGTTTAATTTGAGTGTAAACTATAGTATGAATTTCATTTAAGATGGTAATGGAATTGTGATTTAAGATCATGTTAGTTTAAATTGATTTCATTAATTAGGGATCATGATAGTAGTTACATAGTATTACTATCCTTAGATTATTGAATTTATATTAGTTTTATGCTTTGAAGTTTATGATTCATTATTATCACATTTCTTGGTAGATTTAATTGATAAATAATTATGAAAAAGAGCATAAAACATCAAAAATGTAACCTAATGAGAAATTAGAGTTTCATGACATAAATAAGAAGGAATGACTTGACTTGGACTTAATTAGTGAGGGCTATAGTTAGTAGGATAATATAAGGAATGGTTTACCATTTTCTTGGCCCAAATTAGGAAAATAATACACATCCATGAATGATATTTTATATGATCATGGACATTAATAAAAATCAAGTAGAGATAAATTGGGGTTTACGAGCTCATAGGAACCTTATGGAAGGTTGAGCTAAGGTCACTCTAGTGGATGTTGAACATTGCGGTTAAGAGGGTTATCTAATAGAGCCTCGCTATTCCCTTACCTTTTGGTGACGTTTGTTAAGGTCTAAATGTCTCCTTACATAAGGACGAAAGTAACCACTTTTTGAGAAGCCTATAGCTGGTAAGCCTTAGTTAATTAAAAATAAGAGTTGTTTAGAATTAGGAGTGAATAAATTATCCTCAAACCAGTAACATTAACTGGATGATAAATGATAATAAGGATGATCAAACAAGAATCCAAGAGGAGATCTTTAATGATCAAAACAACAAAAAAAAAACAAATACAAATGTAGAGTAGATTATTATTAGGTGAATATTAGTTAAGAAGATCTGAATCCTTGATCATATGTGATTCAAGGAAGAAAGATTCAGATCATCCTACTTAAGGATGATCAAAAGATCATGTAGTATGTACTTTTGGACAGAAAGGTGACATTACATGTATGATTTGACATATATACGTTAATCAAGACTATAGCAAACTTCAAGGAGTAAGAATACCCTATTGAGGTAGGAGGATTTTATGAATGCATCTATATGAAAGATACATGTTGAATACATGATCTTATGTATAGAAATGTTGACATGTATAAGATAAATACCTTATGTTAAATCCTTATGATTCAACCAAATAATGAGAAAATAGAATTAAATGGTTAAGTGTACAATTGAAGAAAACCCTAAGTGAATAGGGAAGTAGAGGATATTCCAGCCCTAAATAAACATACATATTCTTTAATACGTATAAGAAATATTTTACATACAAGCATGAAAGCTTATGGTTTTATTTTAAACAGGCATAAGCCTGGGCATGCTATGCTAGGAGAGTTATGAGGGTTTGGCCACTCGCTTTCCAAAATTTGTTGATGATGAATTCTATGCCTAAGAAAGGCAGAAAGTCGGGTGCAGCAATTATGGGAAGGTCGCTACTGTGACAGCCATGGTCCCTCCATACAAACATAAATTTTACATTTCCACTGAATATGATATAAGTGAATTATCGAGCAATTATCTAAGTGTGCTGTACAGATTAGACTACAAGCTAGTAGTTCATTGATTTATTTTGCACTATGATGCATATGAGATGGGCATAGTGAGATGCCTTATATATAGCATAATGAAATGCTAGGTAATTGTATATTACCAATATTCCCAAGAAAAAGAAAATTCCCAGCATAGTAACTAGCTGATATACTGATATCTTACAATTGAAAGAGTTGATCAGCTTAGTTGGGAATGAGAATTGAATATTTTCATTATTTTGATGAATTTTTTCATATACATTATGTATAAGGATGTACATAAATGATAAAAGAAAGGTTATAGAAATGAGATTGATCCATAATCATGTTTATGGCAAAAATGAATAATGGGATTAATGAGTATTAGGATTATATTGTCAAATTATGTTACTTCTTTAATTGCAAATGTTTGAATGTTTACAATATCTCAGATATAGAGAATGAGACTTAGGAGTTCAAGACTTGAGAAGACTTGAAAGAATAATCAATCAGGGTATAACTATTAAAGACATGTATTTTATTTAAGAGCATTATATGTATTGAGAGTTTTTATCATATGTGAGCTTTGAAATTTAAATTATATAATTTTGGACAAATATTGTAATGATAATAGATTGTATTGTAAACTACTTGATAGATTCTAAAGTTTAGTAAAAGTTTATTCCTTCAATGGAATTTTATCTTATACAAAACTCTACTTATTTTATGTAGTGATGACTTGGATTTTACAAAACAAGTTTTAAAGAAAAGAATTCATGCTGCTTTGTATTGGAAATTTTTTTTACTACTAAGGGCCTTTGCAAAATGTATTGCAAAAAGTGTTATAAAAACCCGGGTCGTCACACGTGATCAGGGCTTACAGGTTCCTAGGAAGGCATGTCTATTTAATGCTGCTCTCCAAGTGAAAAATAGGACCTTTGTTGGAATGACAGATGGTATATCATGCCAAATACCTCTGGTTTCATTGCATGATAAGAAAAGGTGATCCCGTGTTTAAATGTCTTCTTTACAATGAAAACATTGTGAAAGACCAATCTGCCCGCGAGTTTGGAGTTTGTCTTGCGTGGATAGTCTATTTAATGCTGCTCTCCAAGGGAAAAATAGGACCTTTGTTGGAATGACAGATGATTTTGCATTCCAAATTAGCCTGGCACATTCCCAATTTTCTTCCAAGTTCGTCAGCTCAGAATACGCGGACTTCGACTGTCAACTTGCCCGACTGGATTGCTTTCAAAATAATTTCCGCCGGCGAGCCAGGTTGGATGCGATTCACTCCAAGAATCTGCAAGGCCTCGAAGACTTCTGAAGTGAATGGGCCCGATGATAGCGTTGTCTTGAAACGAATAGTAATCCGGAATCCATGAGTTCCAATTTAGAGCAGCTCTGAAAAGCCTTGGGTATTGGTTCATCTAGCAGTCATCTTGCAACCGGTTATCGGTCCAGAACGAATGGAAAGGCCTTCCCAAGCATCTAATTTGATGTTCGATTTCAAGAAATTCCGTGAATCCGCGAGCCCATTCGCTTGAGTCAATCCACCACGAGAGCCATGGTTTGTATCCTTCCTTTGAGTAGTCGTTGCCATAGGGGCCGTTGAGGGAGAGAGAAATGCCAACGCCATTTTTGTGAGCAAGTCTTCATTTGTTTCTTTGAGCCTTCTTATACCAAGGCCGCCCGCTTTACATTGAACAGTGAAATCAGAAAAGATACACCAATATACCGTATTAAAGGGTTTTGCTATTCATACGAATGGGTTTGTGCACCCATTGGTCCTACTAGAGCTCTCTCTTTTTCTTTTAACTTCCTACATTGAGTTCTGCTAAGAGTATATGCTCTAGAAGAGAAGTGTACACGGCTCTTTTTTATTTATGAAAAAGCTATTTTTTACATCTATACCGTTCATCAAGTTAGGAATATCATAGATAGGCTGGGTATAGAATTACGTGTCTGTGTTTGGGTAAAAAACTTAGTCTATCTATTTTTATTAACTTTTCAAGGATTTAAAATAAGTAGTTAAGTTAGCTCAAAAGTATTGATTTACGACGGTTATCTATTTTTGATATCCTGAAAATGCCGAGCGGGTTAGATTTACAAGAAAAATTTTACTAGCATAAAAGATGTTGCATGTCAACCATCTCTCCTAAAGCGTGTACTCTTTGCTGACCTCGACGTAGAAAGTTAGAAAAGAAAAAGGGATAGCCACTAACCGATGATTGGTTTCCTCCCATGAGCAACCCATTTGGTGGAAATTGCAAAACCCGGTATTAAAGGCCGTGGCTCCAAAAAGTAAAGATCAGAAACAGGATCCGAGGCGGTCTCTAGCCGTGACTCCACCCTATGCCATTACCCAAAAAAGGACTTCGAACAAGATTTCATGTAATTAATTGAGGAAGATAGTACGAGCATACAAAATATATGTGGGACCCAGGTTTCCAGGTGATTCGAACCATTCATCGTTTTGGCACAATAGTAGATAGGCCATGTCATAATTAATGGCTTGTTGAAGAAAGCACGAAAAGAAGATTCTACTTTAAATTTTCCAAAGAAAAAATCATATCAAGTCATGGTCATCGTCAACTGGAGATTACACGTTTCGCCTCACATCTGGATGCTTTTCCACTCACAGGCTACCGGGTTTCGTCCAATTTGTGAAGCCCCTTATAATGCAAGTTATTGATAAATTAAGAACGAAAAGTAGAAACTACAAGGCTAAAAGACTTCATGCCTTCAGATCACGTCCGTAGGTATGGGCCCTGTAAAAATTTATTGGCGGGGTCGTCCCGGGAAGATGTCTAAGTCTGCATAATCGTGGAAAGTCATGTCATATATATATATATATATAGAAGTTGACTAGCTCGCCAACATTGACGTCTTTAGTTTTTTACTTTGAATCTAGTTTGCTGTAGGGCAAGTGGGGCGTGCCTTGGCAGTTACTAGTATAAATTGCGAGGGGATGACTCCCTCCATCACACAATCACCTAAACAATCAATCTCCTCTTTGCTATTTGAAAGGCTCAAACATGGTGGCTTCAAATCCTTCCTCAGATTCAGTTCTCATCTTCACCATTGCTATTGTTGTCATTTCTTGGATTGCCTGGGTGATCAAGAAGAAATTGACTAAGGGAACCACATTCCCGTTGCCTCCGGGCCCTCGAGGACTACCATTGATCGGCAGCCTTCCCTTCCTACGACCTGATCTCCATCGTTATTACGCCGAATTGTCCGCAACCTATGGCCCGATCTTCAAGCTCCGGCTCGGCAACAAGCTTTGTGTTGTATTAAATTCTCCATCCATGGCAAAGGAGGTACTTAAAGACCATGACACGACCTTTGCCAACCATGATAAAATGGCTGCAGCACTAGTTGCTACATACGGTGGGTCCGACATTGTCTGGAGTCCCTATGGTCCAGATTGGCGCATGCTCCGTAGGGTGTGCATCCAAGAGCTTCTGAATACTGGTAGCCTTGATGCTGGTAGGGCTCTCCGACGCCGGCGAATCCATCAGACAATGAGCGATTTGTATAAGAAAAATGGAGCACCAGTTGATGTTGGTGAGAAGATAACACAAACGATCTTCAATACCATGACGAGCACTCTGTGGGGTGGAACGCTCAAAGGGAATGAAGAAACTGGGGCTGCATCCGAGTTTCGACATGTCATGGGGGAAATAGTAGAGATCTTGGGAAAACCAAATCTTTCCGATATTTTCCCTCTCCTAGCTCCCTTTGACATACAAGGTGTCCAGCGTAAAACAAAGACCCTCGTGTCGTGGTTCGATCGTATATTCGAGTCGATTATAGAACAACGGATGAAAATTGACAGAGAGGACAGGGAGTCCAACGACAATCGGCAAAACAAGGATTTTCTGGATATCCTTCTGAAAATAAAGGAGCAAGCAGACCCTAAGACGCCGTTGACTATGACTCACATCAAGGCCTTGCTGCTGGTAAGTATTTCTACACCACTTATTAATCAATGTTTATCATCCCTATACCGTTTACATATGTTCATAAGTGCGGCTGTAACTTATGTGTCTTTGTTTATTGGTGTAGGACATGGTGGCCGGTGGGGTCGACACGACTTCGACTACATTAGAGTGGGCAATGGCCGAGATGATCAACAAGCCGGAGACAATGAGGAAAGCTCAAGAGGAATTAGATGCAGTGGTAGGGAAGGATAATATACTTGAAGATTATCATACCTCGGAGTTACATTATTTAGATGCTGTGGTTAAAGAAGTTCTCCGTTTACACCCGCCTAATGTGTTCTTAATCCCTCACACTCCAAGCCAATCATGCTCTGTGGCTGGCTATACCATTCCTAAGGATGCTGCAATTTTCGTGAACCTTTTTGCAATACACACAGACCCTTCTCAGTGGGACAACCCCTTAGACTTCCAACCAGAGAGGTTCCTTAATGCTACTTCTACTGGTAATAAATGGGATTTTAGGGGCAATGATTTTCATTACATTCCATTTGGGTCAGGGAGGAGAATATGCCCAGGGATCTCATTGGCTGAGAGGTCTCTGACATATTTACTTGGTTCACTCTTGCACTCCTTCAACTGGAAATTAGCAAACGGGGACAAGGTTGATCTTTCGGATAAGTTTGGCCAGGTTTTGAAAATAGCTAACCCAGTCATTGCAGTCCCAATGCCACGATTGTCGAACCTGGAGATCTACAATCGTCTGTTAGAAGAATAATATTGATATTAATCTAGATTTCAGGAATGGTTCTCTTATTGGTTTAAGTCCCACCAATATATTTTGTAAAAGCTTCATTATCTTGTTGGGGTGATGCTCCTTGTACGCTTGACTATTTTAATCATTTGTTTCATTTCAATCTGTTCATAAATGAATTATTTGTTTCATATTGCCACTTATATATTTATTTATTTTTTTGTTGGCTAAGAAGCCTAATTACAAAAAGAGCGCGAGACCCCGCAGGTAATATCATTGATGCAGGGTGGCAGTCAACTTGCACTTAATACGCAGGGAATAAATTTGTAATTTAGACCGTTGATCTTGTAAAGCATCAAAAGTGACCAACATGGTTTCATCCCATGTCCAACGGATATCCTGTTGTCAAAATAAATCCAACATAAGTACACAATTTAATTTGTTGATAGAGTGCTGGGAATTTATGGATCAAGGGTCCAGGATCATCTATTTTACGGCTATCGCACTGTTAGATTAGCGGATCTGAACTTGTTAAGGCTCATAGTTTCTCTACATTAGCGAATTCCGTGTTCCTCCAAGATAATTCCATCTCTTGCTAGATAGTCAGCTACTTCAGTAGCAGACCTTCTAACATGCTTGGAAGTGCAGCTTCGCGCCCTTGACCACCCATTTGATGTGCCTTAATTATGTCCCAAAGCATCCAAGGTTAATGACACTAGCCATTGGCAGCAAAGCAGTAGTTGTTTGGGGCTATAGAGGTGTACACCCCACTTTTACATAAAGTGCCCCACCTTGTGTTGATCTGGCTGGTCTATACAACTGCTTTGGAAATCTTTGTAACAATCCTATATTTTATTGTGGTTTAAATAGAAAGGGCAGTGAAAAATCAAATTTCTTTGAAATCAAGATCTTAAAAGTAGACTTACAAAAAGCTTCAAATTTGACTTTGAAATTTCAAAAAATAGAGAGCTTTTCGATGATATTAGTTTTGGGCAAAACGAAGGTTGAAAACAGAAAAAACCAAAAATTTTACTAAATATAAGAGGGGGCCAAATAGATAACAGCACCCCTCTCCACTAATGGGCCCCACAAGACGCCCAACCGAGAGGAGCTCGACACGTAGAGCTCTACCCTTGGTTGCCTGTCACGTAAGGAAGAGGCTAGCGGAGCTCACCGCCTCCTCTCCCCTCTCTCTCTCTCTCTATCACTCTCCCTCGTCGCATCTCTCTTTATCTCTCAGGCAACATCTCTCCCTCTGTGTGTTAACGGTGTTTCCACAAACAGTCGGCGTCAATTTTTCCATCACCAACAACAGTCATCAGCACATGTAACAGTTCTACCTCGCCCGGCTCTCTCCTTCTCCTTTCCCTCTTCTCTCTCACTCTATCTCTCTCACCATCGTTTCCTTCCATTTCTGGTAATGATGTAAAAACTAACTTAGGTTTCCATTAGTTTTTCCCAAGGTAAAAATGAGGTGTACAAATCCAATGTTTCACTTTTTTAGAAAAATAACGTTTTAAAACTGTAACAGTTGCCGGTGGCAAACATTTTTTGTTCATCTTATTTGGCAACGATGACCGGATTCCAGTGTTGTGCAACGGTTTCCACCGAGGCCAAAATGGAAAATTTATATGAAGGAATGAATTTCTCATCCTTGTCAATGAAAGTTCAATGGAGATCATCGGACTGTTGAAATTTGTATCTAAACATGATGCACAAATAGTGCTAAATCTATAAATCTAATCAGTTGAAAACACAATTAGACAGTAAATCTATGAATCTAATTATGTGAATTGTATGTTAAAGAAAATTTGGGTTAGAAATAATAAGTGAAAAGCTTGTTAAATATATAAAAGATGATCGGATCATTACATTGTAGATATGATCACTCCATTGATTACATCTATGTAATTTAGACCTGAAACATTATATATGAACGATTGATGTATGAAATTGACTTTCTCAACACCCAAAGATATTTGATCTATGTTAAATGGCAAATTAGGGACAATCTGACCATTAAAATTAGAATTTTAATATATAAATCCATGATCAAGAGACTAAATTATGATATTAAGTTCATGTTTCTCAGATCAATGCTTGATTAATGATAAAAGCCGTGATTTATGATTGTTGATCCATCGAAATTGACCCGTAATTGATTCCGTGAATCCGAGCCATCAGATTGAGATGGGTGAATTCTAAGATTGCTAAGTTTTATCATATATATTGCACTTATGCAGTGTTTTGCTAATTACATATAATTATTACACTTAAATTGTAATTGATGAAACATTTTGATGTTGTAAGTATAGAATCGTTATAATTTAAATTATGTGATGACACTTTTATTAATTGTGAATGAGATTGTTAGAATACATAGTCTCAATTTTTATTTAAACATAAAATAATGACTATCAAGTGAATCACATGATATGCATTAAATGTGCATTGTCTTATAAATGGAGAAAACTTTGTCAGTTTTTCCATAAAAATAAATGGATTTTATGATTATACCTTAAAAGGTAAGGTGCATAGCATGAGTTGATTTCTAACTAAATTTTGTTCATTATTTATATTTAACATCTCATTGACATTTAAATAAAAATTATATATTTTTAAAACCATGATCAAGATCTGATTATGTGATCAGTGGGGCGACTAATATGTCGCTGAGGGTACAATTATACCTAGATTTTTCATGCATTTATTTGCCAAGGATTTGTTTTAAAATAGGGTTTTTGCTTGGTGGACACTATGATTGGAGGGTTATACGAATGGCCACCCACCTTCCGAAAGTTAACATTTTGACACTAAGCCCAAGTGGCTAGATTTCGAGTGTGGCATCACAGGAAGGCTACATTACACGATCCGTTCTCCTCCCATGCAAGATGGTGATAAGTCTCAAGCAGTTGGTATCAACATTTGAGCATGCGATGTCTCACTATTGGGCAATTGCCACAACATAGTGATCCATTAATTCTTTTGCTATAGTGTCTCATGATTGGGTAATTGTTGTGGTGATGCAAAGGTCCCGTGATAGGGAAGTTGTTGCAAATTGATTTTGGGGCAATATGTGTGTGATATAATCATAGATATCCTGACCACTTGGCATGACGATGCCTTAGATAGTTTGAGATTTGATTTATTTATATTTACATGTTGAGAATTGATATGTTTGACATAAATTGATAAGGACTCTCCTACATGTGGTTTAAATTGAGATTTCATTGCTTAACTAATTTATCATAGATTTTGTGCACATGTTTAATGAGTACAATTTTGATGTCGACATATCACATTATTCTTACACTTATATTGTACTTGGTTGATATGAATATATTGTACTTGGTTGATCTAAAACCTTTGATGGAATGTTTAAAAAGTATGCAAATTATATATTGAGAATTTATATTAAAAAACATTAGGAACGCACTTGGTGTCCTAAGCGCGCAGTGCGCTCGTGTAAGCCGGTGCAAACTGCACCGCCAGTGTAAGTCGGTGCACGCGTACTTACCCCTATACTGATATACTGATCTCTTACAATTGAAAGAGTTGATCAGCTTAGTTGGGAATGAGAATTGAATATTTTCACTATTTTGATGAATTTGTTCATATACATTATGTACAAGGATGTACATAAATGATAAAAGAAAGGTTATGGAATAATAGGATTAATGAGTATTTATGACAGAAATGTTATGGAATTTATATTAAAGAAAGGTTATGGAATTTATATTAAAGAAAGGTTATGCAAATGAGATTGATCTATGCTCATATTTATGATAGAAATGAATAATAGGATTAATGAGTATTAGGATTATATTGTCAAATTATGTTACTTCTTTAATTGTAAATGTTTGATTGTTTACAATATCTGATATACAGAGAAGGTGAGTTAGGAGTTCAAGACTTGAGAAGACTTGAAAGAATAATCAATCGGTATAACCATTGAAGACATGTATTTCATTTGAGAGCATTATATGCATTGAGAGTTTTTATCGTATGTGAGCTTTAAAATTTGGATTACATAATTTGGACAAGTATTATAATGATACGAGGTTGTCTTGTGAACTATTGGATGGATCCTGAGTTTAATAAAATTTTATTCCTTCAATGAAATTTTATCTTGTACAAAACTCTACTTATTTTATGAAGTGATGACTTGGGTTTTACAAAACAAGTTTTAAAAAAAAGAATTTTCGTTGCTTTATTTTGAGAAATTTTTTTACTACCAAGGGTCATGTCTTTGCAAAATGCATTACAAAATGTGTCATAAAAACTCGGGTCGTCACACATGACCAGGGCTTACAGGTTCCAAATAAGGCCCGTCTATTTAATGCTGCTCTCCAAGTGAAAAATAGGACCTTCGTTGGAATGATAGATGTTATATCATGCCAAATACCTCTGGTTTCACTGCATGATAAGAAAAGGCGATCCCGTGTTTAAATGTCTTCTTTACAATGAAAGCATTGTGAAAGACCAATCAGCCCGCGAGTTTGGAGTTTGTCTTGCGTGGATAGTCTATTTAATGCTGCTCTCCAAGGGAAAAATAGGACCTTTGTTGGAATGACAGATGATTTTGCATTCCAAATTAGCCTGGCACATTCCCAATTTTCTTCCAAGTTCATCAGCTCAGAATACACGGACTTCGACTGTCAACTTGCCCGACTGGTTTGCTTTCAAAATAATTTCGGCCGGCGAGCCAGGTTGGATGCGATTCACCCCAAGAATCTGCAAGGCCTCGAAGACTTCTGAAGTGAATGGACCCGATTATAGCGTTGTCTTGAAACGAATAGTAATCCGGAATCCATGAGTTCCAATTTAGAGCAGCTCTGAAAAGCCTTGGGTATTAGTTCATCTAGCAGTCATCTTGCAACCAGTTATCGGTCCAGAACGAATGGAAAGGCCTTCCCAAGCATATAATTTGATGTTCGATTTCAAGAAATTCCGTGAATCCGCGAGCCCATTCGCTTGAGTCAATCCACCACGAGAGCCATGGTTTGTATCCTTCCTTTGAGTAGTCGTTGCCATAGGGGCCGTTGAGGGAGAGAGAAATGCCAACGCCATTTTTGTGAGCAAGTCTTCATTTGTTTCTTTGAGCCTTCTTATACCGAGGCCGCCCGCTTTACATTGAACAGTGAAATCGGAAAAGATACACCAATATACGGTATTAAAGGGTTTTGCTATTCATACGAATGGGTTTGTGCACCCATTGGTCCTACCAGAGCTCTCTCTTTTTCCTTTAACTTCCTACATTGAGTTCTGCTAAGAGTATATGCTCTAGAAGAGAAGTGTACACGGCTCTTTTTTATTTATGAAAAAGCTATTTTTTACATCTATACCGTTCATCAAGTTAGGAACATCATAGATAGGCTGGGTATAGAATTACGTGTCTGTGTTTGGGTAAAAAACTTAGTCTATCTATTTTTATTAACTTTTCAAGGATTTAAAATAAGTAGTTAAGTTAGCTCAAAAGTATTGATTTACGACGGTTATCTATTTTTGATATCCTGAAAATGCCGAGCGGGTTAGATTTACAAGAAAAATTTTACTAGCATAAAAGATGTTGCATGTCAACCATCTCTCCTAAAGCGTGTACTCTTTGCTGACCTCGACGTAGAAAGTTAGAAAAGAAAAAGGGGTAGCCACTAACCGATGATTGGTTTCCTCCCATGAGCAACCCATTTGGTGGAAATTGCAAAACCCGGTATTAAAGGCCGTGGCTCCAAAAAGTAAAGATCAGAAACAGGATCCGAGGCGGTCTTTAGCCGTGACTCCACCGTATGCCATTACCAAAAAACGGACTTCGAACAAGATTTCATGTAATTAATTGAGGAAGATAGTACGAGCATAAAAAATATATGTGGGACCCAGGTTTCCAGGTGATTCGAACCATTCATCGTTTTGGCACAATGGTAGATAGGCCGTGTCATAATTAATGGCTTGTTGAAGAAAGCACGAAAAGAAGATTCTACTTTAAATTTTCCAAAGAAAAAATCATATCTAAGTCATGGTCATCGTCAACTGGAGATTACACGTTTCGCCTGACATTTGGATGCTTTTCCACTCACAGGCTACCGGGTTTCGTCCAATTTGTGAAGCCCCTTATAATGCAAGTTATTGACAAATTAAGAACGAAAAGTAGAAACTACAAGGCTAAAAGACTTCATGCCTTCAGATCACGTCCGTAGGTATGGGCCCTGTAAAAATTTAATGGCGGGGTCGTCCCGGGCAGATGTCTAAGTCTGCATAATCGTGGAAAGTCATGTCATATATATATATATATATATATAGAAGTTGACTAGCTCGCCAACATTGACGTCTTTAAGTTTTTACTTTGAATCTAGTTTGCTGTAGGGCAAGTGGGGCGTGCCTTGGCAGTTACTAGTATAAATTGCGAGGGGATGACTCCCTCCATCACACAATCACCTAAACAATCAATCTCCTCTTTGCTATTTGAAAGGCTCAAACATGGTGGCTTCAAATCCTTCCTCAGATTCAGTTCTCATCTTCACCATTGCTATTGTTGTCATTTCTTGGATTGCCTGGGTGATCAAGAAGAAATTGACTAAGGGAACCACATTCCCGTTGCCTCCGGGCCCTCGAGGACTACCATTGATCGGCAGCCTTCCCTTCCTACGACCTGATCTCCATCGTTATTACGCCGAATTGTCCGCAACCTATGGCCCGATCTTCAAGCTCCGGCTCGGCAACAAGCTTTGTGTTGTATTAAATTCTCCATCCATGGCAAAGGAGGTACTTAAAGACCATGACACGACCTTTGCCAACCATGATAAAATGGCTGCAGCACTAGTTGCTACATACGGTGGGTCCGACATTGTCTGGAGTCCCTATGGTCCAGATTGGCGCATGCTCCGTAGGGTGTGCATCCAAGAGCTTCTGAATACTGGTAGCCTTGATGCTGGTAGGGCTCTCCGACGCCGGCGAATCCATCAGACAATGAGCGATTTGTATAAGAAAAATGGAGCACCAGTTGATGTTGGTGAGAAGATAACACAAACGATCTTCAATACCATGACGAGCACTCTGTGGGGTGGAACGCTCAAAGGGAATGAAGAAACTGGGGCTGCATCCGAGTTTCGACATGTCATGGGGAAATAGTAGAGATCTTGGGAAAACCAAATCTTTCCGATATTTTCCCTCTCCTAGCTCCCTTTGACATACAAGGTGTCCAGCGTAAAACAAAGACCCTCGTGTCGTGGTTCGATCGTATATTCGAGTCGATTATAGAACAACGGATGAAAATTGACAGAGAGGACAGGGAGTCCAACGACAATCGGCAAAACAAGGATTTTCTGGATATCCTTCTGAAAATAAAGGAGCAAGCAGACCCTAAGACGCCGTTGACTATGACTCACATCAAGGCCTTGCTGCTGGTAAGTATTTCTACACCACTTATTAATCAATGTTTATCATCCCTATACCGTTTACATATGTTCATAAGTGCGGCTGTAACTTATGTGTCTTTGTTTATTGGTGTAGGACATGGTGGCCGGTGGGGTCGACACGACTTCGACTACATTAGAGTGGGCAATGGCCGAGATGATCAACAAGCCGGAGACAATGAGGAAAGCTCAAGAGGAATTAGATGCAGTGGTAGGGAAGGATAATATACTTGAAGATTATCATACCTCGGAGTTACATTATTTAGATGCTGTGGTTAAAGAAGTTCTCCGTTTACACCCGCCTAATGTGTTCTTAATCCCTCACACTCCAAGCCAATCATGCTCTGTGGCTGGCTATACCATTCCTAAGGATGCTGCAATTTTCGTGAACCTTTTTGCAATACACACAGACCCTTCTCAGTGGGACAACCCCTTAGACTTCCAACCAGAGAGGTTCCTTAATGCTACTTCTACTGGTAATAAATGGGATTTTAGGGGCAATGATTTTCATTACATTCCATTTGGGTCAGGGAGGAGAATATGCCCAGGGATCTCATTGGCTGAGAGGTCTCTGACATATTTACTTGGTTCACTCTTGCACTCCTTCAACTGGAAATTAGCAAACGGGGACAAGGTTGATCTTTCGGATAAGTTTGGCCAGGTTTTGAAAATAGCTAACCCAGTCATTGCAGTCCCAATGCCACGATTGTCGAACCTGGAGATCTACAATCGTCTGTTAGAAGAATAATATTGATATTAATCTAGATTTCAGGAATGGTTCTCTTATTGGTTTAAGTCCCACCAATATATTTTGTAAAAGCTTCATTATCTTGTTGGGGTGATGCTCCTTGTACGCTTGACTATTTTAATCATTTGTTTCATTTCAATCTGTTCATAAATGAATTATTTGTTTCATATTGCCACTTATATATTTATTTATTTTTTTGTTGGCTAAGAAGCCTAATTACAAAAAGAGCGCGAGACCCCGCAGGTAATATCATTGATGCAGGGTGGCAGTCAACTTGCACTTAATACGCAGGGAATAAATTTGTAATTTAGACCGTTGATCTTGTAAAGCATCAAAAGTGACCAACATGGTTTCATCCCATGTCCAACGGATATCCTGTTGTCAAAATAAATCCAACATAAGTACACAATTTAATTTGTTGATAGAGTGCTGGGAATTTATGGATCAAGGGTCCAGGATCATCTATTTTACGGCTATCGCACTGTTAGATTAGCGGATCTGAACTTGTTAAGGCTCATAGTTTCTCTACATTAGCGAATTCCGTGTTCCTCCAAGATAATTCCATCTCTTGCTAGATAGTCAGCTACTTCAGTAGCAGACCTTCTAACATGCTTGGAAGTGCAGCTTCGCGCCCTTGACCACCCATTTGATGTGCCTTAATTATGTCCCAAAGCATCCAAGGTTAATGACACTAGCCATTGGCAGCAAAGCAGTAGTTGTTTGGGGCTATAGAGGTGTACACCCCACTTTTACATAAAGTGCCCCACCTTGTGTTGATCTGGCTGGTCTATACAACTGCTTTGGAAATCTTTGTAACAATCCTATATTTTATTGTGGTTTAAATAGAAAGGGCAGTGAAAAATCAAATTTCTTTGAAATCAAGATCTTAAAAGTAGACTTACAAAAAGCTTCAAATTTGACTTTGAAATTTCAAAAAATAGAGAGCTTTTCGATGATATTAGTTTTGGGCAAAACGAAGGTTGAAAACAGAAAAAACCAAAAATTTTACTAAATATAAGAGGGGGCCAAATAGATAACAGCACCCCCTCTCCACTAATGGGCCCCACAAGACGCCCAACCGAGAGGAGCTCGACACGTAGAGCTCTACCCTTGGTTGCCTGTCACGTAAGGAAGAGGCTAGCGGAGCTCACCGCCTCCTCTCCCCTCTCTCTCTCTCTCTATCACTCTCCCTCGTCGCATCTCTCTTTATCTCTCAGGCAACATCTCTCCCTCTGTGTGTTAACGGTGTTTCCACAAACAGTCGGCGTCAATTTTTCCATCACCAACAACAGTCATCAGCACATGTAACAGTTCTACCTCGCCCGGCTCTCTCCTTCTCCTTTCCCTCTTCTCTCTCACTCTATCTCTCTCACCATCGTTTCCTTCCATTTCTGGTAATGATGTAAAAACTAACTTAGGTTTCCATTAGTTTTTCCCAAGGTAAAAATGAGGTGTACAAATCCAATGTTTCACTTTTTTAGAAAAATAACGTTTTAAAACTGTAACAGTTGCCGGTGGCAAACATTTTTTGTTCATCTTATTTGGCAACGATGACCGGATTCCAGTGTTGTGCAACGGTTTCCACCGAGGCCAAAATGGAAAATTTATATGAAGGAATGAATTTCTCATCCTTGTCAATGAAAGTTCAATGGAGATCATCGGACTGTTGAAATTTGTATCTAAACATGATGCACAAATAGTGCTAAATCTATAAATCTAACCGTTGAAAACACAATTAGACAGTAAATCTATGAATCTAATTATGTGAATTGTATGTTAAAGAAAATTTGGGTTAGAAAT
The DNA here is from genome assembly GCA_035236585.1 of Warburgia ugandensis. Taxonomy (NCBI): domain Eukaryota; kingdom Viridiplantae; phylum Streptophyta; class Magnoliopsida; order Canellales; family Canellaceae; genus Warburgia; species Warburgia ugandensis. The sequence continues at coordinate 62,181,882 of CP141137.1, forward strand.
AATAAGTGAAAAGCTTGTTAAATATATAAAAGATGATCGGATCATTACATTGTAGATATGATCACTCCATTGATTACATCTATGTAATTTAGACCTGAAACATTATATATGAACGATTGATGTATGAAATTGACTTTCTCAACACCCAAAGATATTTGATCTATGTTAAATGGCAAATTAGGGACAATCTGACCATTAAAATTAGAATTTTAATATATAAATCCATGATCAAGAGACTAAATTATGATATTAAGTTCATGTTTCTCAGATCAATGCTTGATTAATGATAAAAGCCGTGATTTATGATTGTTGATCCATCGAAATTGACCCGTAATTGATTCTGGTGAATCCGAGCCATCAGATTGAGATGGGTGAATTCTAAGATTGCTAAGTTTTATCATATATATTGCACTTATGCAGTGTTTTGCTAATTACATATAATTATTACACTTAAATTGTAATTGATGAAACATTTTGATGTTGTAAGTATAGAATCGTTATAATTTAAATTATGTGATGACACTTTTATTAATTGTGAATGAGATTGTTAGAATACATAGTCTCAATTTTTATTTAAACATAAAATAATGACTATCAAGTGAATCACATGATATGCATTAAATGTGCATTGTCTTATAAATGGAGAAAACTTTGTCAGTTTTTCCATAAAAATAAATGGATTTTATGATTATACCTTAAAAGGTAAGGTGCATAGCATGAGTTGATTTCTAACTAAATTTTGTTCATTATTTATATTTAACATCTCATTGACATTTAAATAAAAATTATATATTTTTAAAACCATGATCAAGATCTGATTATGTGATCAGTGGGGCGACTAATATGTCGCTGAGGGTACAATTATACCTAGATTTTTCATGCATTTATTTGCCAAGGATTTGTTTTAAAATAGGGTTTTTGCTTGGTGGACACTATGATTGGAGGGTTATACGAATGGCCACCCACCTTCCGAAAGTTAACATTTTGACACTAAGCCCAAGTGGCTAGATTTCGAGTGTGGCATCACAGGAAGGCTACATTACACGATCCGTTCTCCTCCCATGCAAGATGGTGATAAGTCTCAAGCAGTTGGTATCAACATTTGAGCATGCGATGTCTCACTATTGGGCAATTGCCACAACATAGTGATCCATTAATTCTTTTTGCTATAGTGTCTCATGATTGGGTAATTGTTGTGGTGATGCAGTGTCCCGTGATAGGGAAGTTGTTGCAAATTGATTTTGGGGCAATATGTGTGTGATATAATCATAGATATCCTGACCACTTGGCATGACGATGCCTTAGATAGTTTGAGATTTGATTTATTTATATTTACATGTTGAGAATTGATATGTTTGACATAAATTGATAAGGACTCTCCTACATGTGGTTTAAATTGAGATTTCATTGCTTAACTAATTTATCATAGATTTTGTGCACATGTTTAATGAGTACAATTTTGATGTCGACATATCACATTATTCTTACACTTATATTGTACTTGGTTGATATGAATATATTGTACTTGGTTGATCTAAAACCTTTGATGGAATGTTTAAAAAGTATGCAAATTATATATTGAGAATTTATATTAAAAAACATTAGGAACGCACTTGGTGTCCTAAGCGCGCAGTGCGCTCGTGTAAGCCGGTGCAAACTGCACCGCCAGTGTAAGTCGGTGCACGCGTACTTACCCCTATACTGATATACTGATCTCTTACAATTGAAAGAGTTGATCAGCTTAGTTGGGAATGAGAATTGAATATTTTCACTATTTTGATGAATTTGTTCATATACATTATGTACAAGGATGTACATAAATGATAAAAGAAAGGTTATGGAATAATAGGATTAATGAGTATTTATGACAGAAATGTTATGGAATTTATATTAAAGAAAGGTTATGGAATTTATATTAAAGAAAGGTTATGCAAATGAGATTGATCTATGCTCATATTTATGATAGAAATGAATAATAGGATTAATGAGTATTAGGATTATATTGTCAAATTATGTTACTTCTTTAATTGTAAATGTTTGATTGTTTACAATATCTGATATACAGAGAAGGTGAGTTAGGAGTTCAAGACTTGAGAAGACTTGAAAGAATAATCAATCAGGGTATAACCATTGAAGACATGTATTTCATTTGAGAGCATTATATGCATTGAGAGTTTTTATCGTATGTGAGCTTTAAAATTTGGATTACATAATTTGGACAAGTATTATAATGATACAGGGTTGTACTGTGAACTATTGGATGGATCTGAGTTTAATAAAATTTTATTCCTTCAATGAAATTTTATCTTGTACAAAACTCTACTTATTTTATGAAGTGATGACTTGGGTTTTACAAAACAAGTTTTAAAAAAAAGAATTTTCGTTGCTTTATTTTGAGAAATTTTTTTACTACCAAGGGTCATGTCTTTGCAAAATGCATTACAAAATGTGTCATAAAAACTCGGGTCGTCACACATGACCAGGGCTTACAGGTTCCAAATAAGGCCCGTCTATTTAATGCTGCTCTCCAAGTGAAAAATAGGACCTTCGTTGGAATGATAGATGTTATATCATGCCAAATACCTCTGGTTTCACTGCATGATAAGAAAAGGCGATCCCGTGTTTAAATGTCTTCTTTACAATGAAAGCATTGTGAAAGACCAATCAGCCCGCGAGTTTGGAGTTTGTCTTGCGTGGATAGTCTATTTAATGCTGCTCTCCAAGGGAAAAATAGGACCTTTGTTGGAATGACAGATGATTTTGCATTCCAAATTAGCCTGGCACATTCCCAATTTTCTTCCAAGTTCATCAGCTCAGAATACACGGACTTCGACTGTCAACTTGCCCGACTGGTTTGCTTTCAAAATAATTTCGGCCGGCGAGCCAGGTTGGATGCGATTCACCCCAAGAATCTGCAAGGCCTCGAAGACTTCTGAAGTGAATGGACCCGATTATAGCGTTGTCTTGAAACGAATAGTAATCCGGAATCCATGAGTTCCAATTTAGAGCAGCTCTGAAAAGCCTTGGGTATTAGTTCATCTAGCAGTCATCTTGCAACCAGTTATCGGTCCAGAACGAATGGAAAGGCCTTCCCAAGCATATAATTTGATGTTCGATTTCAAGAAATTCCGTGAATCCGCGAGCCCATTCGCTTGAGTCAATCCACCACGAGAGCCATGGTTTGTATCCTTCCTTTGAGTAGTCGTTGCCATAGGGGCCGTTGAGGGAGAGAGAAATGCCAACGCCATTTTTGTGAGCAAGTCTTCATTTGTTTCTTTGAGCCTTCTTATACCGAGGCCGCCCGCTTTACATTGAACAGTGAAATCGGAAAAGATACACCAATATACGGTATTAAAGGGTTTTGCTATTCATACGAATGGGTTTGTGCACCCATTGGTCCTACCAGAGCTCTCTCTTTTTCCTTTAACTTCCTACATTGAGTTCTGCTAAGAGTATATGCTCTAGAAGAGAAGTGTACACGGCTCTTTTTTATTTATGAAAAAGCTATTTTTTACATCTATACCGTTCATCAAGTTAGGAACATCATAGATAGGCTGGGTATAGAATTACGTGTCTGTGTTTGGGTAAAAAACTTAGTCTATCTATTTTTATTAACTTTTCAAGGATTTAAAATAAGTAGTTAAGTTAGCTCAAAAGTATTGATTTACGACGGTTATCTATTTTTGATATCCTGAAAATGCCGAGCGGGTTAGATTTACAAGAAAAATTTTACTAGCATAAAAGATGTTGCATGTCAACCATCTCTCCTAAAGCGTGTACTCTTTGCTGACCTCGACGTAGAAAGTTAGAAAAGAAAAAGGGGTAGCCACTAACCGATGATTGGTTTCCTCCCATGAGCAACCCATTTGGTGGAAATTGCAAAACCCGGTATTAAAGGCCGTGGCTCCAAAAAGTAAAGATCAGAAACAGGATCCGAGGCGGTCTTTAGCCGTGACTCCACCGTATGCCATTACCAAAAACGGACTTCGAACAAGATTTCATGTAATTAATTGAGGAAGATAGTACGAGCATAAAAAATATATGTGGGACCCAGGTTTCCAGGTGATTCGAACCATTCATCGTTTTGGCACAATGGTAGATAGGCCGTGTCATAATTAATGGCTTGTTGAAGAAAGCACGAAAAGAAGATTCTACTTTAAATTTTCCAAAGAAAAATCATATCTAAGTCATGGTCATCGTCAACTGGAGATTACACGTTTCGCCTGACATTTGGATGCTTTTCCACTCACAGGCTACCGGGTTTCGTCCAATTTGTGAAGCCCCTTATAATGCAAGTTATTGACAAATTAAGAACGAAAAGTAGAAACTACAAGGCTAAAAGACTTCATGCCTTCAGATCACGTCCGTAGGTATGGGCCCTGTAAAAATTTAATGGCGGGGTCGTCCCGGGCAGATGTCTAAGTCTGCATAATCGTGGAAAGTCATGTCATATATATATATATATATATATAGAAGTTGACTAGCTCGCCAACATTGACGTCTTTAAGTTTTTACTTTGAATCTAGTTTGCTGTAGGGCAAGTGGGGCGTGCCTTGGCAGTTACTAGTATAAATTGCGAGGGATGACTCCCTCCATCACACAATCACCTAAACAATCAATCTCCTCTTTGCTATTTGAAAGGCTCAAACATGGTGGCTTCAAATCCTTCCTCAGATTCAGTTCTCATCTTCACCATTGCTATTGTTGTCATTTCTTGGATTGCCTGGGTGATCAAGAAGAAATTGACTAAGGGAACCACATTCCCGTTGCCTCCGGGCCCTCGAGGACTACCATTGATCGGCAGCCTTCCCTTCCTACGACCTGATCTCCATCGTTATTACGCCGAATTGTCCGCAACCTATGGCCCGATCTTCAAGCTCCGGCTCGGCAACAAGCTTTGTGTTGTATTAAATTCTCCATCCATGGCAAAGGAGGTACTTAAAGACCATGACACGACCTTTGCCAACCATGATAAAATGGCTGCAGCACTAGTTGCTACATACGGTGGGTCCGACATTGTCTGGAGTCCCTATGGTCCAGATTGGCGCATGCTCCGTAGGGTGTGCATCCAAGAGCTTCTGAATACTGGTAGCCTTGATGCTGGTAGGGCTCTCCGACGCCGGCGAATCCATCAGACAATGAGCGATTTGTATAAGAAAAATGGAGCACCAGTTGATGTTGGTGAGAAGATAACACAAACGATCTTCAATACCATGACGAGCACTCTGTGGGGTGGAACGCTCAAAGGGAATGAAGAAACTGGGGCTGCATCCGAGTTTCGACATGTCATGGGGGAAATAGTAGAGATCTTGGGAAAACCAAATCTTTCCGATATTTTCCCTCTCCTAGCTCCCTTTGACATACAAGGTGTCCAGCGTAAAACAAAGACCCTCGTGTCGTGGTTCGATCGTATATTCGAGTCGATTATAGAACAACGGATGAAAATTGACAGAGAGGACAGGGAGTCCAACGACAATCGGCAAAACAAGGATTTTCTGGATATCCTTCTGAAAATAAAGGAGCAAGCAGACCCTAAGACGCCGTTGACTATGACTCACATCAAGGCCTTGCTGCTGGTAAGTATTTCTACACCACTTATTAATCAATGTTTATCATCCCTATACCGTTTACATATGTTCATAAGTGCGGCTGTAACTTATGTGTCTTTGTTTATTGGTGTAGGACATGGTGGCCGGTGGGGTCGACACGACTTCGACTACATTAGAGTGGGCAATGGCCGAGATGATCAACAAGCCGGAGACAATGAGGAAAGCTCAAGAGGAATTAGATGCAGTGGTAGGGAAGGATAATATACTTGAAGATTATCATACCTCGGAGTTACATTATTTAGATGCTGTGGTTAAAGAAGTTCTCCGTTTACACCCGCCTAATGTGTTCTTAATCCCTCACACTCCAAGCCAATCATGCTCTGTGGCTGGCTATACCATTCCTAAGGATGCTGCAATTTTCGTGAACCTTTTTGCAATACACACAGACCCTTCTCAGTGGGACAACCCCTTAGACTTCCAACCAGAGAGGTTCCTTAATGCTACTTCTACTGGTAATAAATGGGATTTTAGGGGCAATGATTTTCATTACATTCCATTTGGGTCAGGGAGGAGAATATGCCCAGGGATCTCATTGGCTGAGAGGTCTCTGACATATTTACTTGGTTCACTCTTGCACTCCTTCAACTGGAAATTAGCAAACGGGGACAAGGTTGATCTTTCGGATAAGTTTGGCCAGGTTTTGAAAATAGCTAACCCAGTCATTGCAGTCCCAATGCCACGATTGTCGAACCTGGAGATCTACAATCGTCTGTTAGAAGAATAATATTGATATTAATCTAGATTTCAGGAATGGTTCTCTTATTGGTTTAAGTCCCACCAATATATTTTGTAAAAGCTTCATTATCTTGTTGGGGTGATGCTCCTTGTACGCTTGACTATTTTAATCATTTGTTTCATTTCAATCTGTTCATAAATGAATTATTTGTTTCATATTGCCACTTATATATTTATTTATTTTTTTGTTGGCTAAGAAGCCTAATTACAAAAAGAGCGCGAGACCCCGCAGGTAATATCATTGATGCAGGGTGGCAGTCAACTTGCACTTAATACGCAGGGAATAAATTTGTAATTTAGACCGTTGATCTTGTAAAGCATCAAAAGTGACCAACATGGTTTCATCCCATGTCCAACGGATATCCTGTTGTCAAAATAAATCCAACATAAGTACACAATTTAATTTGTTGATAGAGTGCTGGGAATTTATGGATCAAGGGTCCAGGATCATCTATTTTACGGCTATCGCACTGTTAGATTAGCGGATCTGAACTTGTTAAGGCTCATAGTTTCTCTACATTAGCGAATTCCGTGTTCCTCCAAGATAATTCCATCTCTTGCTAGATAGTCAGCTACTTCAGTAGCAGACCTTCTAACATGCTTGGAAGTGCAGCTTCGCGCCCTTGACCACCCATTTGATGTGCCTTAATTATGTCCCAAAGCATCCAAGGTTAATGACACTAGCCATTGGCAGCAAAGCAGTAGTTGTTTGGGGCTATAGAGGTGTACACCCCACTTTTACATAAAGTGCCCCACCTTGTGTTGATCTGGCTGGTCTATACAACTGCTTTGGAAATCTTTGTAACAATCCTATATTTTATTGTGGTTTAAATAGAAAGGGCAGTGAAAAATCAAATTTCTTTGAAATCAAGATCTTAAAAGTAGACTTACAAAAAGCTTCAAATTTGACTTTGAAATTTCAAAAAATAGAGAGCTTTTCGATGATATTAGTTTTGGGCAAAACGAAGGTTGAAAACAGAAAAAACCAAAAATTTTACTAAATATAAGAGGGGGCCAAATAGATAACAGCACCCCTCTCCACTAATGGGCCCCACAAGACGCCCAACCGAGAGGAGCTCGACACGTAGAGCTCTACCCTTGGTTGCCTGTCACGTAAGGAAGAGGCTAGCGGAGCTCACCGCCTCCTCTCCCCTCTCTCTCTCTCTCTATCACTCTCCCTCGTCGCATCTCTCTTTATCTCTCAGGCAACATCTCTCCCTCTGTGTGTTAACGGTGTTTCCACAAACAGTCGGCGTCAATTTTTCCATCACCAACAACAGTCATCAGCACATGTAACAGTTCTACCTCGCCCGGCTCTCTCCTTCTCCTTTCCCTCTTCTCTCTCACTCTATCTCTCTCACCATCGTTTCCTTCCATTTCTCGGTAATGATGTAAAAACTAACTTAGGTTTCCATTAGGTTTTCCCAAGGTAAAAATGAGGTGTACAAATCCAATGTGTCACTTTTCTAGAAAAATAACGTTTTAAAACTGTAACAGTTGCCGGTGGCAAACATTTTTTGTTCATCTTATTTGGCAACGATGACCGGATTCCAGTGTTGTGCAACGGTTTCCACCGAGGCCAAAATGGAAAATTTATATGAAGGAATGAATTTCTCATCCTTGTCAATGAAAGTTCAATGGAGATCATCGGACTGTTGAAATTTGTATCTAAACATGATGCACAAATAGTGCTAAATCTATAAATCTAACCGTTGAAAACACAATTAGACAGTAAATCTATGAATCTAATTATGTGAATTGTATGTTAAAGAAAATTTGGGTTAGAAATAATAAGTGAAAAGCTTGTTAAATATATAAAAGATGATCGGATCATTACATTGTAGATATGATCACTCCATTGATTACATCTATGTAATTTAGACCTGAAACATTATATATGAACGATTGATGTATGAAATTGACTTTCTCAACACCCAAAGATATTTGATCTATGTTAAATGGCAAATTAGGGACAATCTGACCATTAAAATTAGAATTTTAATATATAAATCCATGATCAAGAGACTAAATTATGATATTAAGTTCATGTTTCTCAGATCAATGCTTGATTAATGATAAAAGCCGTGATTTATGATTGTTGATCCATCGAAATTGACCCGTAATTGATTCTGGTGAATCCGAGCCATCAGATTGAGATGGGTGAATTCTAAGATTGCTAAGTTTTATCATATATATTGCACTTATGCAGTGTTTTGCTAATTACATATAATTATTACACTTAAATTGTAATTGATGAAACATTTTGATGTTGTAAGTATAGAATCGTTATAATTTAAATTATGTGATGACACTTTTATTAATTGTGAATGAGATTGTTAGAATACATAGTCTCAATTTTTATTTAAACATAAAATAATGACTATCAAGTGAATCACATGATATGCATTAAATGTGCATTGTCTTATAAATGGAGAAAACTTTGTCAGTTTTTCCATAAAAATAAATGGATTTTATGATTATACCTTAAAAGGTAAGGTGCATAGCATGAGTTGATTTCTAACTAAATTTTGTTCATTATTTATATTTAACATCTCATTGACATTTAAATAAAAATTATATATTTTTAAAACCATGATCAAGATCTGATTATGTGATCAGTGGGGCGACTAATATGTCGCTGAGGGTACAATTATACCTAGATTTTTCATGCATTTATTTGCCAAGGATTTGTTTTAAAATAGGGTTTTTGCTTGGTGGACACTATGATTGGAGGGTTATACGAATGGCCACCCACCTTCCGAAAGTTAACATTTTGACACTAAGCCCAAGTGGCTAGATTTCGAGTGTGGCATCACAGGAAGGCTACATTACACGATCCGTTCTCCTCCCATGCAAGATGGTGATAAGTCTCAAGCAGTTGGTATCAACATTTGAGCATGCGATGTCTCACTATTGGGCAATTGCCACAACATAGTGATCCATTAATTCTTTTTGCTATAGTGTCTCATGATTGGGTAATTGTTGTGGTGATGCAAAGGTCCCGTGATAGGGAAGTTGTTGCAAATTGATTTTGGGGCAATATGTGTGTGATATAATCATAGATATCCTGACCACTTGGCATGACGATGCCTTAGATAGTTTGAGATTTGATTTATTTATATTTACATGTTGAGAATTGATATGTTTGACATAAATTGATAAGGACTCTCCTACATGTGGTTTAAATTGAGATTTCATTGCTTAACTAATTTATCATAGATTTTGTGCACATGTTTAATGAGTACAATTTTGATGTCGACATATCACATTATTCTTACACTTATATTGTACTTGGTTGATATGAATATATTGTACTTGGTTGATCTAAAACCTTTGATGGAATGTTTAAAAAGTATGCAAATTATATATTGAGAATTTATATTAAAAAACATTAGGAACGCACTTGGTGTCCTAAGCGCGCAGTGCGCTCGTGTAAGCCGGTGCAAACTGCACCGCCAGTGTAAGTCGGTGCACGCGTACTTACCCCTATACTGATATACTGATCTCTTACAATTGAAAGAGTTGATCAGCTTAGTTGGGAATGAGAATTGAATATTTTCACTATTTTGATGAATTTGTTCATATACATTATGTACAAGGATGTACATAAATGATAAAAGAAAGGTTATGGAATAATAGGATTAATGAGTATTTATGACAGAAATGTTATGGAATTTATATTAAAGAAAGGTTATGGAATTTATATTAAAGAAAGGTTATGCAAATGAGATTGATCTATGCTCATATTTATGATAGAAATGAATAATAGGATTAATGAGTATTAGGATTATATTGTCAAATTATGTTACTTCTTTAATTGTAAATGTTTGATTGTTTACAATATCTGATATACAGAGAAGGTGAGTTAGGAGTTCAAGACTTGAGAAGACTTGAAAGAATAATCAATCAGGGTATAACCATTGAAGACATGTATTTCATTTGAGAGCATTATATGCATTGAGAGTTTTTATCGTATGTGAGCTTTAAAATTTGGATTACATAATTTGGACAAGTATTATAATGATACAGGGTTGTACTGTGAACTATTGGATGGATCCTGGAGTTTAATAAAATTTTATTCCTTCAATGAAATTTTATCTTGTACAAAACTCTACTTATTTTATGAAGTGATGACTTGGGTTTTACAAAACAAGTTTTAAAAAAAAAGAATTTTCGTTGCTTTATTTTGAGAAATTTTTTTACTACCAAGGGTCATGTCTTTGCAAAATGCATTACAAAATGTGTCATAAAAACTCGGGTCGTCACACATGACCAGGGCTTACAGGTTCCAAATAAGGCCCGTCTATTTAATGCTGCTCTCCAAGTGAAAAATAGGACCTTCGTTGGAATGATAGATGTTATATCATGCCAAATACCTCTGGTTTCACTGCATGATAAGAAAAGGCGATCCCGTGTTTAAATGTCTTCTTTACAATGAAAGCATTGTGAAAGACCAATCAGCCCGCGAGTTTGGAGTTTGTCTTGCGTGGATAGTCTATTTAATGCTGCTCTCCAAGGGAAAAATAGGACCTTTGTTGGAATGACAGATGATTTTGCATTCCAAATTAGCCTGGCACATTCCCAATTTTCTTCCAAGTTCATCAGCTCAGAATACACGGACTTCGACTGTCAACTTGCCCGACTGGTTTGCTTTCAAAATAATTTCGGCCGGCGAGCCAGGTTGGATGCGATTCACCCCAAGAATCTGCAAGGCCTCGAAGACTTCTGAAGTGAATGGACCCGATTATAGCGTTGTCTTGAAACGAATAGTAATCCGGAATCCATGAGTTCCAATTTAGAGCAGCTCTGAAAAGCCTTGGGTATTAGTTCATCTAGCAGTCATCTTGCAACCAGTTATCGGTCCAGAACGAATGGAAAGGCCTTCCCAAGCATATAATTTGATGTTCGATTTCAAGAAATTCCGTGAATCCGCGAGCCCATTCGCTTGAGTCAATCCACCACGAGAGCCATGGTTTGTATCCTTCCTTTGAGTAGTCGTTGCCATAGGGGCCGTTGAGGGAGAGAGAAATGCCAACGCCATTTTTGTGAGCAAGTCTTCATTTGTTTCTTTGAGCCTTCTTATACCGAGGCCGCCCGCTTTACATTGAACAGTGAAATCGGAAAAGATACACCAATATACGGTATTAAAGGGTTTTGCTATTCATACGAATGGGTTTGTGCACCCATTGGTCCTACCAGAGCTCTCTCTTTTTCCTTTAACTTCCTACATTGAGTTCTGCTAAGAGTATATGCTCTAGAAGAGAAGTGTACACGGCTCTTTTTTATTTATGAAAAAGCTATTTTTTACATCTATACCGTTCATCAAGTTAGGAACATCATAGATAGGCTGGGTATAGAATTACGTGTCTGTGTTTGGGTAAAAAACTTAGTCTATCTATTTTTATTAACTTTTCAAGGATTTAAAATAAGTAGTTAAGTTAGCTCAAAAGTATTGATTTACGACGGTTATCTATTTTTGATATCCTGAAAATGCCGAGCGGGTTAGATTTACAAGAAAAATTTTACTAGCATAAAAGATGTTGCATGTCAACCATCTCTCCTAAAGCGTGTACTCTTTGCTGACCTCGACGTAGAAAGTTAGAAAAGAAAAAGGGGTAGCCACTAACCGATGATTGGTTTCCTCCCATGAGCAACCCATTTGGTGGAAATTGCAAAACCCGGTATTAAAGGCCGTGGCTCCAAAAAGTAAAGATCAGAAACAGGATCCGAGGCGGTCTTTAGCCGTGACTCCACCGTATGCCATTACCAAAAAACGGACTTCGAACAAGATTTCATGTAATTAATTGAGGAAGATAGTACGAGCATAAAAAATATATGTGGGACCCAGGTTTCCAGGTGATTCGAACCATTCATCGTTTTGGCACAATGGTAGATAGGCCGTGTCATAATTAATGGCTTGTTGAAGAAAGCACGAAAAGAAGATTCTACTTTAAATTTTCCAAAGAAAAAATCATATCTAAGTCATGGTCATCGTCAACTGGAGATTACACGTTTCGCCTGACATTTGGATGCTTTTCCACTCACAGGCTACCGGGTTTCGTCCAATTTGTGAAGCCCCTTATAATGCAAGTTATTGACAAATTAAGAACGAAAAGTAGAAACTACAAGGCTAAAAGACTTCATGCCTTCAGATCACGTCCGTAGGTATGGGCCCTGTAAAAATTTAATGGCGGGGTCGTCCCGGGCAGATGTCTAAGTCTGCATAATCGTGGAAAGTCATGTCATATATATATATATATATATATATAGAAGTTGACTAGCTCGCCAACATTGACGTCTTTAAGTTTTTACTTTGAATCTAGTTTGCTGTAGGGCAAGTGGGGCGTGCCTTGGCAGTTACTAGTATAAATTGCGAGGGGATGACTCCCTCCATCACACAATCACCTAAACAATCAATCTCCTCTTTGCTATTTGAAAGGCTCAAACATGGTGGCTTCAAATCCTTCCTCAGATTCAGTTCTCATCTTCACCATTGCTATTGTTGTCATTTCTTGGATTGCCTGGGTGATCAAGAAGAAATTGACTAAGGGAACCACATTCCCGTTGCCTCCGGGCCCTCGAGGACTACCATTGATCGGCAGCCTTCCCTTCCTACGACCTGATCTCCATCGTTATTACGCCGAATTGTCCGCAACCTATGGCCCGATCTTCAAGCTCCGGCTCGGCAACAAGCTTTGTGTTGTATTAAATTCTCCATCCATGGCAAAGGAGGTACTTAAAGACCATGACACGACCTTTGCCAACCATGATAAAATGGCTGCAGCACTAGTTGCTACATACGGTGGGTCCGACATTGTCTGGAGTCCCTATGGTCCAGATTGGCGCATGCTCCGTAGGGTGTGCATCCAAGAGCTTCTGAATACTGGTAGCCTTGATGCTGGTAGGGCTCTCCGACGCCGGCGAATCCATCAGACAATGAGCGATTTGTATAAGAAAAATGGAGCACCAGTTGATGTTGGTGAGAAGATAACACAAACGATCTTCAATACCATGACGAGCACTCTGTGGGGTGGAACGCTCAAAGGGAATGAAGAAACTGGGGCTGCATCCGAGTTTCGACATGTCATGGGGGAAATAGTAGAGATCTTGGGAAAACCAAATCTTTCCGATATTTTCCCTCTCCTAGCTCCCTTTGACATACAAGGTGTCCAGCGTAAAACAAAGACCCTCGTGTCGTGGTTCGATCGTATATTCGAGTCGATTATAGAACAACGGATGAAAATTGACAGAGAGGACAGGGAGTCCAACGACAATCGGCAAAACAAGGATTTTCTGGATATCCTTCTGAAAATAAAGGAGCAAGCAGACCCTAAGACGCCGTTGACTATGACTCACATCAAGGCCTTGCTGCTGGTAAGTATTTCTACACCACTTATTAATCAATGTTTATCATCCCTATACCGTTTACATATGTTCATAAGTGCGGCTGTAACTTATGTGTCTTTGTTTATTGGTGTAGGACATGGTGGCCGGTGGGGTCGACACGACTTCGACTACATTAGAGTGGGCAATGGCCGAGATGATCAACAAGCCGGAGACAATGAGGAAAGCTCAAGAGGAATTAGATGCAGTGGTAGGGAAGGATAATATACTTGAAGATTATCATACCTCGGAGTTACATTATTTAGATGCTGTGGTTAAAGAAGTTCTCCGTTTACACCCGCCTAATGTGTTCTTAATCCCTCACACTCCAAGCCAATCATGCTCTGTGGCTGGCTATACCATTCCTAAGGATGCTGCAATTTTCGTGAACCTTTTGCAATACACACAGACCCTTCTCAGTGGGACAACCCCTTAGACTTCCAACCAGAGAGGTTCCTTAATGCTACTTCTACTGGTAATAAATGGGATTTTAGGGGCAATGATTTTCATTACATTCCATTTGGGTCAGGGAGGAGAATATGCCCAGGGATCTCATTGGCTGAGAGGTCTCTGACATATTTACTTGGTTCACTCTTGCACTCCTTCAACTGGAAATTAGCAAACGGGGACAAGGTTGATCTTTCGGATAAGTTTGGCCAGGTTTTGAAAATAGCTAACCCAGTCATTGCAGTCCCAATGCCACGATTGTCGAACCTGGAGATCTACAATCGTCTGTTAGAAGAATAATATTGATATTAATCTAGATTTCAGGAATGGTTCTCTTATTGGTTTAAGTCCCACCAATATATTTTGTAAAAGCTTCATTATCTTGTTGGGGTGATGCTCCTTGTACGCTTGACTATTTTAATCATTTGTTTCATTTCAATCTGTTCATAAATGAATTATTTGTTTCATATTGCCACTTATATATTTATTTATTTTTTTTGTTGGCTAAGAAGCCTAATTACAAAAAGAGCGCGAGACCCCGCAGGTAATATCATTGATGCAGGGTGGCAGTCAACTTGCACTTAATACGCAGGGAATAAATTTGTAATTTAGACCGTTGATCTTGTAAAGCATCAAAAGTGACCAACATGGTTTCATCCCATGTCCAACGGATATCCTGTTGTCAAAATAAATCCAACATAAGTACACAATTTAATTTGTTGATAGAGTGCTGGGAATTTATGGATCAAGGGTCCAGGATCATCTATTTTACGGCTATCGCACTGTTAGATTAGCGGATCTGAACTTGTTAAGGCTCATAGTTTCTCTACATTAGCGAATTCCGTGTTCCTCCAAGATAATTCCATCTCTTGCTAGATAGTCAGCTACTTCAGTAGCAGACCTTCTAACATGCTTGGAAGTGCAGCTTCGCGCCCTTGACCACCCATTTGATGTGCCTTAATTATGTCCCAAAGCATCCAAGGTTAATGACACTAGCCATTGGCAGCAAAGCAGTAGTTGTTTGGGGCTATAGAGGTGTACACCCCACTTTTACATAAAGTGCCCCACCTTGTGTTGATCTGGCTGGTCTATACAACTGCTTTGGAAATCTTTGTAACAATCCTATATTTTATTGTGGTTTAAATAGAAAGGGCAGTGAAAAATCAAATTTCTTTGAAATCAAGATCTTAAAAGTAAACTTACAAAAAACTTCAAATTTGACTATGAAATTTCAAAAAATAGAGAGCTTTTCGATGATATTAGTTTTGGGCAAAACGAAGGTTGAAAACAGAAAAAACCAAAAATTTTACTAAATATAAGATGGGGCCAAATAGATAACAGCTCCCTCTCTCCACTGATGGGCCCGACACGACGCCCACCTAGGAGGAGCTCGACACGTAGAGCTTTGCCCTTGGCTGCCTGTCACGTAAGGAAGAGGCTAGCCGAGCTCATCGCCTCCTCTCCCCTCTCTCTCTATCACTATCCGTCGTCGCATCTCTTTATCTCTCATGCAACATCTCTCCCTCTTTGTGTTAACGGTGTTTCCACAAACAGTCAGCATCAATTTTTCCATCCCCAACAACAGTCATCAGCACATGTAACAGTTCTACCACGCCCTGCTCTCTCCTTCTCCTTCTCCTTTCCCTCTTCTCTCTCACTCTATCTCTCTCACCATCGTTTCCTTCCATTTCCGGTCATGATGTAAAAGCTTAGGTTTCCATTAGTTTTCCCCTTTCTTCCAGCACTAAACGGTGACAAAATCACTTCAGATTTTAAGGGAGTGATGGTAAAAATGGGGTGTACAAAGCCAATGTTTCACTTTTTTAGAAACATAACATTTTAAAACTGTAACAGTTGCCGGTGGCAACCATTTTTGGTCATCTTATTTGGCAACAATGACCAGATTCCAGTGTTGTGCAACGGTTTCCACTGAGGCCAAAATGGTAAATTTTAATGCAGGAATGAATTTCTCATCCTTGTCAACGAAAGTTCAATGAAGATCATCTGACCGTTGAATTCTGTATCTAAACACGATGCACAAATAGTGCTAAATCTATAAATTTGACCGTTGAAAACACAATTAGACAGTAAATATATGAATCTAATTATGTGAATTGTATGTAAAAGAAAATTTGGTTTAAAAATAATAAGTGACAGGCTTGTTAAATATATAAAAGCTGATCGGATCATTACATTGTAGATATGATCACTCCATTGATTACATCTATGTAATTTAGACCTGAAACATTATATATGACCGATTGATGTATGAAATTGACTTTCTCAACACCCAAAGATATTTGATCTATGTTAAATGGAAAATCAAGGACAATCTAACTGTTCAAATTAGAATTTTAATATATAAATCCATGATCAAGAGACTAAATTATAATATTCATTTCATATTTCTCAGATCAATGCTTGATTTATGATAAAAGTTGTGATCTATGATTTTTTATTGTTGATCCATCCAAATTGACCCGTAATTGATTCTGGTGAATTCGAGCCATTAGATTGAGATAGGTAAATTCTAAGATTGCCAAGTTTTAACTTATATATTGCACTTTCATATCGTTTTGCTAATTACATATAATTATTAGACTTAAATTGTAATTGATGAAACATTTTGATGTTGTAAGTATAGCATCATTATAATTTAAATTATGTGATGACATTTATATTAATTGTGAATGAGATTGTTAGAATACAGAGTCTCCATTTTTATTTAAACATAAAATAATGACTATCAGGTGAATCACATGATATGCATTAAATGTGCATTGTCCTATAAATGGAGAAAACTTTATTAGTTTTTCCATAAAATGGATTTTATGATTATACCTTAAAAGGTAAAGTGCATAGTTGATTTTTAACAAAAGTTTGTTCATTATTTATATTTAACATCTCATTCACATTTAAATGAAAATTTTATATTTTTAAAACCATGATCAAGATCTGATTATGTGATCAGTGGGGCAACTAATATGTCCTTGAGGGTACAATTGTACCTAGATTTTTCATGCATTTATTTGCCAAGGATTTTTTTTCAAAACAGGATTTTTGCTTGGTGGACACTATGATTGGAGGGTTATAGGAATGGCCACCCACCTTCTGAAAGTTGACATTTTGACACTAAGCCCAAGTCGCTAGATTTCAAGTGTGGCATCATACCAAGGCTACACTACACAATCCGTTCTCCTCCCATGCAAGATGGTGATAAGTGTCAAGCAATTGGTATCAACATTTAAGCATGCGGTGTCACACTATTGGTTAATTGCCACAACATAGTGATCCATTTATTCTTTTTGCTACAGTGTCTCACGATTGGGTAGTTGTTGTGGTGATGCAGTGTCCTGTGATAGAGAAGCTGTTGCAAGTTGATTTTTGGGCAATATGTGTGTGATATGATCATAGATATCCTAACCACTAGGCATGACGATGCCTTATGATTTGAGATTTAATTTATTTATATTTGCACGATGAGAATTGATATGTTTGGCATAAATTGATAAGGACTTTCCTATATGTGGTTTAAATTGAGATTTCATTACTTAACTAATTTATCATAGATTTTGTGCACATGTTTAATGAGTACTCTTTTGATGTCAACATATCACATTATTCTTACACTTATATTGTACTTGGCTGATCTGAAACCTTTGATTGAATGTTTAAAAAGTATGCATATTATATATTGAGAATTTATATTAATAAACGTGAGGAACCATACCTAAGAATGTTTCACTATGTGCGTGAGTGCATAGATACAAATTTACATTGATTTATATTTGTGATCTTAGTTTTACCTACTGAGTATATTCCCCTATACTCACCCCACCAACTCCATAGATAAACATGAAGAAGAGAAAGGCAAGAGTGTTGAGACCAGGCACTCTAAATTTTTAGGGAAGAATAGACAATGTATGTATGATCTATACATTTTATAAATATTATGAGATGACTGAAAAGTTATGTAACTGTGATAATCAACCTAGACATATATAAATATGTTTAATGCATATTGGACAGTTAGATGTAATTGGATAGAATTTTGAAAAATGATAAGTTTTGACTTGTCATATTTGAATGTAAAAATGTTTGATTTCAAAACTCATGAATGTGTTTCGTTTGGTCAGATGACACTTGGGATTTTATGAAAAGTCTTTTCAAAGAAAAATGTTTGTATTGTTTATTTTCTATAAGAAATTTTTTTAAATAGGGATCCTACCTTTCAAAAATAATTAATAAAAGGCATTTACAAAACCCGAGTTGTCACAATCTTGTATCCAAAAATCATAATGATTGGATGATTCCAGGATCCAAGAAAATTATGGATCAATTGCTTATACACAGCTTCACTTCTTGCAATCATAAACACATTTCTTCAGTGACTACAATGGCCCAATCCACTCGGATAGCTTGGCAGTGATTAGATGCAATGGTATGAGCTAGGAATTCTAAACAAGGTTGCAGTTAGACCATAAGAGAAGGAGAAACTAATTTCAATCTGGCAACATACTGACACATTCTTGTAGTTAGCTTTTCAACACACTTATGGTGTAGCTCAAAACCAGGCAGTCGAATGGGCCAATGCACTTAGGAAGATCGAAGCACCTCCAAGAGTTTCTTTCTCTTGGACTGCTCTGCTTTACAGAATCAACTACCAAGATATGTTGCAAAGGAAAGGTTGGCATCTATACAGAATATGACATCTTTTTTATAAACAAATAGAGTATCGACCATATGTTCTTTCGTTAAGAAAAGGTACAGTTTTTATGGTAGAAGACTTAATCATTGCTTGAAGTACCGCCAATATTCCCAAGAACAATTGGGAATGGAGAAGTGCTTTCTTCTAATTGCCCAGGCTAGAGATAGAAGAGCTTGGAATTGTTTTTTCTAGCTATATTCTGGTTTACATGGAAAGACAGGGACACTAGACTTTCAAAGGCACATAAATGACTAAGGAGAAAGTTTGGAAGAAAATGTTAATTACATTTGTTTCTTGGTACAGGGTGATATGGAACTGAAGTTGTTGCAATCTAGGACCTCAGAAGATCTTGGACAGGCGTTATGAAAGAGCTAGCTGGTAACAATTCTATGGTAGAAACTTGGAAACTGTTTCCTTATGGAACTCCCACTACAACACTAGCCTACCAAGAGTGGGAGAATCATTAGAGATTCTCAAGGAGTTTCAATTTTTCTAGTCTACTCTGGACCCATATGTTATGGTGACTCAAATTGGGCATAGGTTGGAGCTGTTTACTGTGGTGTTAAGATTTGGTTTCAAAATTGAGCCAGCACCCTATTCGTTGAAGGGGATCCAACCAACGTTGTCATTTGGGAAAAAGAACAAAGAACCAATCCCCTGGTGGTCTAAAGACCAATTTTTGTAGATCTTTAAATGGATAACTGATGGTTAGGTACATTTTAGTCAAGTTCACCAGTTTGTAAATGCAGTAGCAGACCAGCTTGATTTAAGTTTTGAGCAAACAGAGATAACATGTTACTACAGTAATCCATTGCTTTTGTTTGATGTGATATCTTCTCTTTCTTGCAAACCAGCTCGGCTTGCTTGTTTTACTTTGCAAGTCCTTTTACTCAATAACATCCTTCCATTCAAAAAAAGATGTGGTTGAAAAGATGACCAGTTTGGACCGCTGCAAACATATGCCCCAACATGTACTTTTAGTTGTGTAAATACTTGTACCTTCACACACACATAGACAAAAAGATTGGATATGGCAGTTATAATAAAGGCACTAGAGAACATATGGATCATAAGGAAAATCATGTAATCAATGCATCCAATTATGTTAAGCATGAAATGAGAACTAGAAAGAAGGACTTGGAGGTACAAGATAAGATTTAACTATTGGTTATTTTGTCCCTCCACCTAAAGGGTGATTAATTTAGTGCTGAGTTGAGATTAATTTAGCCCACCTATTTATAACATTTGAGCAAGATCAAGAATTGAAAAGCTGACTAAGTATCAAATTTTTGCTATTTATATTTGTTGTTGGACGAGTTTAGAGTTGATACTCACTAGGAACACCCATCTAGAGAATTTAACAAGAAAATGATACTACAATCCATAAATCACCAAAACATGAGATAATGAGTCAAACACTAAAAGCAAAGGTGTCCCACTCTGTTATTGACTACTACATATTCTTAAAGACATAGCAAATAAAGGCGAAACTGTCGCTCTTTAGCTTCTAAGTGGCCACAAAATTGTACAAGGCATCTTAACTTCTAAGAAAGCAAACATAGTCGGACCAAGAGAAAGCTCAAAAAGGGCTTCTTCTCATTGCCCCTACCATGATTCTAGAGATGGAGTCTTGGATGTCTTCCAAGTAAGATTGTCCCCATCATACCGACCACCCTTCAATGCATCCACACCAGCAAGAAAATATTATGGTCAATAATACAATAACAATAAATGAAATCTATCAGGGGTGTTCCACAGGGGATTGTAATCCATATGGATAAGTTGCTAGTAAGATGGCACGCAGTGTTGTGCGTATGCAATGAAAGAGAGATACAAAACCTCAGCACAAAAGTTAAGTCTGTTTTTTAAAGATAAAAAGTATATGAAACAAAATATAAGATAAATTATTAGAAAGATACATGACAATAATTAAGAGAAGCATACCACTTTGCAATGAAATGAAACATATTAAGGTCTCTTGCATTGGGTTGAAGGAAGCCTGGATAAAGAAGAAGAAGATGGTTGGGAGGTCGCAAGTATGAAAGATAACCTTGGATGTATAAGAATCATGATCATGATGGAGCTTGTTACATACTATCAATAAATGCATTTATCATTTTTTCTTAATGTTGGTTAATTTTATTAGAACAAGAGTGTCGTGGAACACCCTTAGGGCTTGTTTTTTTATGGTGCCCTGTTTTATCATTACATGCATTATATTTTGATGTGGATGCGGATTCTTATTGCTTTTAATAGATGCTCATCTATGTTTTGATCATGCCTTGCATGCCGTGATGTTTTGCTTTGATATTGCTTTGCTTTAGATGAAAAGCATGTTTTGATCTTGATTGTTTCGTTCAAATTTATGAGATTCATGAGCTTTACATTTTGAACGCTTGATGATTTCATATTGCCTTATAAATTATTTACTCTATTGATACTCGATGTGATATTGGTACTCTTCGCATGTGTTTATTGTGTGTTTTATTTCTCATAATCACCTACACAAGCATAGCTTGCTGAGGCATTGCTTTGTTTGCAATGCCTCAGATACAGAGAGTGACAATAGGTTGATACGCTGATAAAGTAGGTAAACGTGATGGTGGTTTCCCAGTGAAGCATTGAGAATGTTCAAAGATGACAAGGTTCATTTAGGACCTTACTTTGGGTTTTGAGTATGGATAGTACTTTAATTAAAATTGCAATGTGACTTGGAGGTAAGAATATGAATTTATGTTAGATGTGAAGGCTGTATGGAGGGACCCTGGGTATTTTATCACTGACTTGATTTTCTTATCCATTGTTGGAGTATATATTTTATTGAAAATAGTATTTGATTGTGTGAATGGGTGTGGAGACTGAGTCTCTTGTATGTCATGTCTTATCTTATGTTTATCAGATTATTTTGTATTGCATTGGTCATGTGCAATGATCCAAAATATAGAGGAGGCTCTGTCGGATTTTTGGTAAAAGTGATATTTTATTTTACTACTAAATCCATAGTTTTGTGGTTGTATTACTCTCTGGATTTTGAAAGAAATGCTTTTATTTAAGTTTTTGTTTTCGTCACTTTAAAAATCAAAGTTTTTAAAACAGGGATCCTGACGGTTTTTATAAATTGTTATTTTATTGTTGTTAAAACCCAAGGCGTCACATTATATCTCTTGGATCATTCCTATTTTCAGCAGATTTGTTAAAAGACATATACTTTTTAAACCTTTTTCAACATTTCTTATACAATTTTTTCTTTGGACAATTTAGGGTTTTTTGTTGTAAGCATGGATTGATATGTGTTTAGTTGGATCATTAAGGTATCAAATTTTGATTTAGGATATATAAATAATATTCTAAATGCTATGACAGTAAGAATTTCAGTCAATTCTAAAGTTGACAAATTGTTGAGGGAAGGATAAGTTTGTGAAAATGCTCTTGGGTCTCTATAGATATCTACACAATTTTGCAAAGGTATCTTACTGATCTTATGCAAGTGAAGGATAGGCTCACTGAATTTTTATGACCTATAAAATGTCTACAAAAATCCACAAAGGTGTTGATATGCTTCTTCTTTGCCTTGATGTTTGAGTATATTGGGGTTGTTGATGTTAGAGTGCAATTTCTATTCATAGGTTTTGATAGGATGGATGTAAAGGATGTAGATTTTTATTGGCAGAATATTGTGCTTGAGTAATTGAACATTATAAGTTGGATAGAATAATTTACTTTGAAGATAATGATAATGTGTATTCTTTGGAGCCTTTGAATAGTTGTGGGAAATTGGTATTTGTCTTTCATTTCATTATCATTCTTGTCTATATGTTATATTATTACAAGAGAAGGCTGATTTATACTTTTGAGAGAGTAGAGCTTTTGGAAATAATGATATACCAAAGTCTCCTATTGGGTCTTTAGCTCAAACTGCTTAGGTGCTAGCAAATTTAGGTGCAACCCAAATTATCTCAGGACCCTTCTATATTGGTTCAAACCCACCAAGCCCTTCTATATTGGTTCCTGATAATCTTTTCATGCTTGTTTGATGTTCTTACACTTGTTTGTCATGAGTAGGAGATCAACTCCTTCATATGCAACTCATTTGGTACGACTCATAAACACGTAGCTACATTTAGAAGCATCAATAGAGTCACAAATTAGCTTGTTATATACAACATTCAATGTAGCTAATGTGTTACAATACATAAGAGAATACCATTCTTTAACTTAAGTATAGCAGTCATTCTCTCCCATAAGCAAAAAGGTAGAACTCACCCAAATTTATACTCCAATCAATAGCACATATTAACATGATAAAAAGATGAATCTTGAAAATGGACTCACTTCCTTGATTTAGTTATTGAGAAGCAAAATTCAGCTTGGTATTTCTTCCTCACCAACCTACTTTTACCTCTGAAGTCATATTCTTGCTATTGAACTATTTTTCTTAATACTCTTACAAGCTTTCTCTAAGTCGATAAAGACCATGTGAAGGTCTTTTCTCCTCTCCCTATATTTCTTTATCAATTGTCTTACTACGAAAATAGCTTCCATGATAGACCTCCCAGGCATGAAACCAAATTGATTTTCTGATACACTTGTCTCATGTCATAGCCTTTTCTCAATCACTTTTTCAAAAAGTTTCATAGTGTGGCTCATAAGTTTGATTCCTTAATAATTAGTGCTGGTATTTATTATATATATGTATATATGTGTGTGTAGATATATGTATATCTCAAGTACCTCTTAGATACATGGAAGATTGATATATCCATGTTTTCAGGGACTTACATTGCAAAGCCCATGACCAGGGCCTACAGGTTCTAAGGAAGACCTGTTTAGCTCTTGGATATGGCTTGAAGGACTTAAGCCTATGTTTTTTGATTTGTCGAACAAGGCTTGATTCTAGAAGGCCTGATTTCTAGAGAAACTTTCCTTGTAAATATCTTAGACCATCTGTAGTAGTCTAGAATACTCTAGGAGAATGGTCGAGTAGTCTAGAAAGAGTAGGAGGGTTTCAGAATATGATTTGGACCGTTAATGTTCTAACACTTGGAATAATCCTGACCATCCATTGAGGAGGTGGATGGAGGAGAGCAAGTATAAATAGGGGTTTGCTCCTTATTTGTAACTAAGCTTAGCTAACCTCAGTAAAGGTCAATGCATTGAAGGGTTTCCTTTATGAGTTCTCTTGAGTTCCTCTGATTACTTTTGGGGGTGAGTGAGTGTAGCCCTAATAAGTGAAAGTCGGAGTGGATGGTTGATTTGTGCTTTGCAAAAAAGTTGCACACAAATGCCACACGAGTTTAGCATAGGTGAAACTGCAATCCCATGACAGTTGGCATCAGAGCAAGGTTAGGTGGTTTGAGTTGGGAGCTGCTTGTGGAGATTGCATGAACCTAGCAATAGCGTCATGTCAAGTGAATCAGGAGTGACCAACATGCCTGTGGAGGTTCAACCAAGGATTAGGAGGGAGAAGGCCAGAGATCCATCAAGGGAGTTGGCTTTGGATGCTCGCCTCACTACGTTGGAAGAAAGGTTGGTAAGTTAGAACAAACCTTGTTTGAATGTTTGGAGAAGTCTAGTGCCTTCGTGAACACCTTGCATGATCTTAAGGTCGATGTGCAAAGCACAGTCGAGATGCTTAAGTATATGGATGCCAAGACCACTAAGAGGGTAGATTGCATGTCCGATCACCTTAAGACAATAGAAGGCGAGATAGTTGAGCTACATGAAGAGTTAGCTGGTGTAGAAGATGTGAAAATTTGTTTGGCCCTGTTGGAGAAGGCCGTAACTAGTGAGGGAGGTTCTGGACCAAAGGAGTCTGCTCCCAAGGTCAAGATCCCTAAACCTAGAAGCTACAAGGGAATCTGTGATGCCATGGACTTGGAGAATTTCATGTGGAAAATGAAGCAATATCTTATAGCTGTCAAGATTTTTGAGGAGGCCATGAAGGTTGATGTGGCAAGGATGTATCTTATCAATGATACAGTGCTATAGGGGAGACGAAGGTATGGTTATATAGTTGATGGTCATTGCACCATAGCCACTTGGGAAGACTTTAAAAAAGAGATTAAAGCCCAATTCTTCTTAGAAAATGTAGAATACTTGGCCTAAAAGAATTTGAAGCAACAAAGGCATACGAGATCTATAAGTGAATATATCAAATAATTCACAGCTTTGCTCTTGAAGATCTCAGATATAACTAAGAAGGACAAGTTGCTCTTCTTCATAGGTGGGTTGCAACCTTAGGCAGAACAAGAGTTGCGAAGGAGGGGAGTGTAAGACTTGGCCACTATACTCTCAACTGCGAAGAAATTAGTAGTGTTTGATAAGACAACTGAAGACGTTAGTAAGGAAAAGAAGAGCATAGTTAATGGAGGCAAAGAGGGAAGACAAACCTAAGGGTTATAAGGAAGAAGGCAAGGAGGGCCAACATGACTTCAAGGGCAAAGGTAAGTTTATCCCTTGTCACTTTGGGTGCTTCATATGTGATGGGGATCATCGAGCAATATAATGTCCAAAGAAGAAGGCCCTCAATGCCTTGGTGGTTGAAAGGAAGTACAACAAGGTAAGGGATGAGGATGAAGATGAGGAGTCTAAGATGAGGTCACTTAGACTACTCAATGCCATGATAGGGCAGGCATCAAGGACCAAGCCTGTTGCAGGTAAGAGTTTGATGTATGTGGATGTGTGCCTCAATGGCAAAGGCACATGGGCCATGGTGGACACTGAAGCCACTCACAACCTCATCTCAGAAGGAGAGGCTAAGAGATTAGGCCTTAAGATAAATAAGGATGAGGGCAGGATTAAGGTAGTAAACTTTGAGGCTAGGTTAGTGCTTGGAGGAGCCAAGGAGATACCCATCAAGGTTGGAGAGTGCAAGGTATCATCACATTGACTGTAGTGATTTTGGATGAATATGAGGTTATCCTTGGAAGGGATTTCCTCAGTTCGGCAAGGGCCATCCATATGCCATAACTTGGCATATTGAGCTTCTTTGATCAGAAGAACCCTTACGTGTTCTCAGTGTCAAAGGATGGTAAGAGGTAAGGGCAGATGCTATTTTCCCTGCAATTAGTACAAGGATCCACAACGAGTGTGGACTTGGCATGGCTAGTCTTACATCATCTAGCTGCCATCAGTGTTTATGGACTGAATAGTCCAAGGAGAAACCAATGATTGATAACGGTGTGCCACAATTAAGGAACTCCAAGGGGAACAAGACCAAGTAGAGACGTGCAAGGAGCACAGTAGCTGATAGCTGCCACACTAATGTGTACGAGGAAAAACAGTGAATGTGTAATAGCTGTGGGTCACATAGCAATGATATTGTTCGCTTTGGGGCATCCATACACCCCTCACGGTTGTTACAGAATGGCAGTAGCTCAGGGGCACAAGAAAGTGCCACAACTTGCAATGATGCAAAGGTGCACAAGTGTGCAAGAGTGCACCCAACATGAAGGAGACAAAGAAAGTCCTCGTGGAGCATAAGAGTGGCTGGATGCCAATGTGTAGTGGGAGGGGTGCAATTGGGCATCTCATGAGGATCACAAGGCAGCATGGGACATGCCCGATAGTGAAGCTTGTGACACCAGTGGAGATGGGTCTACGAGGGAGTCAACATTATCAAGTGGGCAAGATTGTTACAGACTTACATTGCAAGGCCCGTGATATAATAACCCCAATTTTTGTAAATTAATTTGAGAAAATCAATGAAAGTTTGAAATTTTAGAAGACTCGGCCTGGAATATTAGGTTAAAAGCAAATATCTTTTCATAAAGATTAAATCATGAGTGGAGACTTAGAAATTAAGAATGTACGTGAAAAATCGAATCAAATGACACTAATTTGGTCAAATTTTGAGTTAGAATAAAAAATCTTAATTTTCTACATAAAATGGTAAAACATTCATTTTCACCCATAACCAAGATTTAAAATTTGAATATTTGAAATGTACTCGAAAAACTAGAAGGTATTCGAAAAATCAATTCTGGTACCATTGAGTACACTAAAATCCGAGTTTGGATAAATAATATCATTTTTCTCTATTTTTTTGAATAAAAGGGCAAAGCGGTCTTTTCACATGAAAGTGGGGCCCACAAAGTAGGCCAATGTTGTAGAAGCAACAATAATTGAGCAATGCACTACTAGATTATAGTGGAGGAAAAGGTGGAGGTAGAAACTCCACCCATAAATAAAATAATAAAATGAAAGGAGATTTTTATGAAAAATTAATTTAAAATTCGAAAACTTGCCTATAAATAATACTGAAAATTTCACAAAAGTTTTCACAGCTTCACCATGAAATCCCTTAGACCCCCCTTGAAAATTTGAGCAAAACTCCTCTCCTATCTTCCTCGATCTCTCTCTTTTTCCCTCTTTCTCTCGCCTCCCTCTAGAATAGTACCAAGAGCCCTAAGTTCAAATAGCCACTCTATTTCAGATCAAATTTCACAAATTGCATCATCCATATTGTTTGAAATTTCTTGATCTGCAAAACCCCCAAATTAATTTCAAGATCCAATAGTTCAATAAAGAGTAAAAGACAAATCAAGATTTATTTGGTGTGTTATGGCATACAATGAGGATTTATTTAGTTTGGAATCAATTCGTCAATTTTGAGAAAATCAGGTAGGAGTATATCATCCAATATTCAGTTTATGTCATTTTATATATTTTTAATTTCACTAGATTTGATTTTCTGTTAATGTTTCAAAAAATCAAGTTCTAGTGAAGAACCCTCCATATCTGCATCATGGAGGTCTTATATGAAAAATCTGAGCCATCCAATAGATTCAGAAGTGTTCAAAACCACTATGTATAAAATAACAACCAATTTCGTGGAGATATGATGATCAAATTTGAAGGAGAAAAGGGGGATGGTGATTTGACAATTCGATCTGGATCGTCTCACCATTTACAGGTCATCACCCCATTTCCACCGGTAGTCACTGGTAAAATAGGGCAGGACGACCGGTTCTGTCGGTTCCGCCTGTTTTGTCTTGTTCTAATGATCAAATCAAATCTGGACCGTTAAAACGACTATGAACTTCAAACTTGAATCTAGAGTCATTTGAACTCCAAATCATGAGTTGAAAGAAGCTATGGAAAGCTTATGATGTCTAATTTCATATGAAATAATAAAAATTAGAAAATATTGCAAGAAATTTTTTGTTTAAGAAAATAAGATTCTATAACAGTCTAGTGGCTCCCACATACAACGATATTGTCCGCTCTGGGAAACTAGCTGCCCATACAACCAGCCTCTCACAGTTTTATTCTTCCCTAATTTTTTGAGGAAAAGGACTTGTTGTAAGGAGAGTCACACACCACTCTTATCAATAGCCCAACAACTTTCCCCTTAGCGATGTAGGACTAACTCTCTGTCCTTGAGCTGTCTCCCATTTGCAGGGTACCTTAGCCTTCACATCTTCTCTCTTTAGGGAACACAAGTCCCCGCGTGTTAACCACAAATCGGGCGCCCGCGTACGTCCAGCCACACACCAAGTCAAGGGTTGGTTGGCCGCACATGGTTGTCTAGTTTCATGATTAACACGCGGGGATGCGCGTTCCCTAAGGAGGAAGATGTGAAGGCCTAGGTACCCTATAGATGGGAGATGACTCAGGGATAGAGAGTTAGTCCCACATCGCTAAGGAAAAAGTTGTTGGGCTATTGATAAGAGTGGTGGTGACTCTCCTTATAACAAGGTCTTTTCCTCGAAAAATTGGGAAAGAACAAAACCGTGAGGGGGCTAGTTGTATGGGCGGCTATTTTTCTAGAGCGGACAATATTGTTATATGTGAGAGCCACCGGACTATTATAGATGGTATCAGAGCCAACCCCTGACCCGGTGTGTGGCTGGTCTCATGTGGGCTCCTGGTTTCGTGGTTAACACGCGGGGATGCGCGTTTCTTAAGGAGGAAGATGTGAAGGCCTAGGTACCCTGTAGATGGGAGATGACTTAGGGATGGAGAGTTAGTCCCACATCGCTAAAGAAAAACTTGTTGAGCTATTGATAAGAGTGGTGTGTGACTCTCCTTATGTCACGACCTAGGTTTTTATATGATGCAATGTTGATAAAAAGGCGAGATCTCTTATTGTATAAATATGAAATGCATGAAAATCTTTTTCATTTGGAAAACAACCTTTCATAAAAACCCCGAGTGTGAAAACACATTCTCAATCTATTTAACCATGGCAAAGTTTTAAGTCAATATTGTTCCCAAGAAAGTGTTAGTCACAGCCCCAGCTATTAGAGAGTAACTACAATCAAGTAACATTGAAAGATAAGATAGGGGTTTACTTGTACTTAGTCTGTGTCTTCTAGTACAAACGTTCCTTGCCCTTAAGTATTTACTTTGTATCTGAAAAATGTTGAGGATTGGGTGAGTATATAATATACTCAGTAGGAGCCTATCACTACTAGTTTTATAAATGCATGAGATATTTCAAAATCATATGCTCATTCAAAACATGCGTATGTTTGAATACTTGAGTTCAATATTAGTATAAGAATCCATAATCAACTGAAATTCAAAATATGCGTATGTTTGAATACTCGAGTTCAATATTAGTATAAGAATCCATAATCAACTGAAATTCTCATGACTTAAAAGATCACATAATCCAAAACTGAAAGTATCATATATATATATGATGACATCATGATATGCAATAGATGCATCATGGAGTCCAACTCATGGATGTCTAGTATGGTATGGTCGACCAACCTCATATCATGCTATATGAAATGTACATCAAACCATAGGGTCCACTATGCCCATGACCTCCTCGCCGTGTGGTCCCCGGGTACCTGAGGACACTTGGTCATAGCCTCCACGGGGCCTACGACACGCCGACCTAGTGCCGTGACACCAATGGTAGCCCCCTGTACCACATGCAGTCGACGTAGGGACTTGCCTCTTTTTGGGCGTGGTACCCATCCACCTATTAGTGGTAGAGGTCGGGTGGCCAACCCAGACCCCTCGGCATAGCACCCACGAGCTTACTTACCCCAATCACATAAGATAAGTCAAAACCTTTTGTTAAAACTTGTCTTCTTTTGGGTCCCTCACAACTGCCTGGCCCTCGGCACTCCAGCGTCTTTTGGCAACCCTCAAGGACATGCAATCTTTGCAAGTACTTAAATCATGCAATGCATGCACTTGTTTGCAATACATATGTGTGCATAATGTATATGCAGTCATTCCAAAACATGGCTATGTACAAAGCATTTAACATGCATGCTGAATCAATTCATGCAAATCACATGAAAATCAAGTCATATATCTAAAACATATGTTCTCAAATAACAATAGTTCTTTTAAAAGAATCTAATAGTGATAGAGCACCTACCTGACTAGGTCGCGTTAACCCTCTTGTCCTCGTACGCTCCTGAACATGGTTTGGGGACTCAAGGTTAGTTTAACCTATCTTTGATGGGTTTAGAGCAGTTGGGTCTTATTACTTAGGCATTAGGGGTCCATCCCTATGCCTATAGGTGTCTTAAGGTCCTAATTGGGCCTTGGTATTCTCAGTTTTCCAAAGTTCTAGTGGTCACGCGCCACCACCCTATTCTAAGGGTCATGCCCTACTTTTATTGGGACTTGATAAGGGATTTTATGATTTAGATGTGTCCGCATCGCCGATACGGACACAATGCCTTTTGCGGTGCCTCAATCGGAGCTCTAGATCTCAAGTTATAAGCGTTTTAGTATTGTATGTACATAGGGTTTTAAAACAAAAAAAAACCGGAATGCTAGGGCGCTGCGCGTCTGCGACGTGCGCCCTGCTTCCTTAAGTAACCAAAAAAAAAATCGACGTGCGATAGCGCTGCGCGTTTGTGGCACACGCCTCAGCGGGCGCGTCTGCAGACGCGCGCGACAACTCCGCCCGTCTGTCCCTTTAGCGGGCACGTCCCTGGACGCGCCCGTTTGGTTTTTCAAACGGGCATCAACCTGCGTCGACGTGGGACGTTCCTATTGGATTGTCCCGCCCGTTAGAGACCAGGGTCGTCCTCAGGTCACCCTGGTTCGACCCTGTCGAACCAGTGCAGCCCTGGGGACGTCCCAGGGTCCTTGGTGGTTCTCCCAGGCTCTGTTTTGCATGGTTTTTCATGCAAAAACTTTGCGGAATTGAGCCTAAGACTATGGGTGAGATGGGTTTGGGGAGTTTTTGAGCATACCTGCTTCGTGGGTGGTTTTCTTTCCACGTTTTCCCCTCTTGGTCACTGCCTCGCGATAGGTTTTCTCCAGGGTTTTGGGCTGCCATTAGAGGCACCCAAGAGCTCTATTTATAGAGCTTTTAAAGAGGGTTCTAATAGCCTTTGAATGGCGGTGGAGAAACCTCCAGAATGGCGGTGGTTTCTTCTTGAAACATTGCCGTTCCAGAAACCTCTAGGAGGTTGAAGACGTTGATACGGGCACCTGTGTTTTTCAAGTTAAGTCGTTTTGTAAAATTTACAATTTTGCCCCTAAACTTCAAAGGGCCATATCGTGCTCATTTTAACTCCGTTTTGGGTGATTTTGGTCTCGTTGGATTCCTTTTTCCGAGACGCATCTAATGGTACCACTTTTAGGACCAATTTCTTGGGTTTAGTTAAGGAAACTAGTGAAATAACCAAAATGCCCTTTTCTTTAAAACTGAACTTTTCATTGCTAAACTTAGAATTTCAATATTACAAAATTGGAGTCGTTACACCTTACAACAAGGAATATTTCTCAAAAAACTAGGGAAGAACAAAATCGTGAGGGGGCTGGTTGTATGGGCAGCCAGTTTCCCAGAGCGGACAATATTGTTGTATGTGGGAGCCACCGGACTGTTACAGATGGTATTAGAGCCAACCCCTAACCTGGTGTGTGGCTAGTCGCATGCGGACATCTGGTTTCATGGTTAACACACGGGGACGTGTGTTCCCTAAGGAGGGAAGATGTGAAGGCCTAAGTACTCGTAGATGGGAGACGACTCAGAGACTGAGAGTTAGTCCCACATTGTTAAGGGGAAAGTTGCTGGGCTATTGATAAGAGTGGTGTGTGACTCTCTTTACAATAAGGCCTTTTTCTCAGAAAACCAGGGAAGAACAAAAGCATGAGGGGGCTGGTTGTATAGGCGGCCAGTTTTCCAGAGCGGACAATATTGTTGTATGTGGGAGTCATCGGACTATTATAGGGTTGGTTGGCCAAGCGCAGGTGCCTAGTTTTGTGGTTAACACGTGGGGATGCATGTTCCCTAAGGAGGGAAGATGTGAAGGTCTAGGTACCGTGTAGATGGGAGACGACTCAGGGACAAAGAGTTAGTCCCACATCGTTAAGGGGAAAGTTGTTGGGCTATTGATAAGAGTGGTGTGTGACTCTCTTTACAACAAGGACTTTTTCTCAAAAAACTAGGGAAGAACAAAACTATGAGGGGGCTGGTTATATGGGTGGTTAGTTTCCTAGAGCGGACAATATTGTTGTATGTGGGAGCCACCAGATTGTTATAGATGGTATCAGAGCCAACTCCTGACCTAGTGTGTGGCTGGCCGCACGCGGGCTCCTAGTTTTCTGGTTAACACACAGGGATGCGTGTTCCCTAAGAAGGAAAGATGTGAAGGCCCAGGTACCCCGTAGATGGGAGATGGCATAGGGATAGAGAGTTAGTCCCACATCGCTGAGGGTAAAGTTGCTGGGCTATTATAAGAGTGGTGTGTGACTCTCCTTACAACAAGGCCTTTTCCTCAAAAAACTAGGGAAGAACAAAAGCGTGAGGGGGCTGGTTGTATGGGTGGCCAGTTTTCCAGAGCGGACAATATTGTTGTATGTGGGAGAAATCGGATTGTTACAGACTCTTACTTCCATGATCTTGAAGATCTGAGATGATTAGACCTTAATGATCTAATCTATTTATGCTATAATGATAAGGCTATGTGAAATTGAGGATTTAATATGATAGATCTATGATAAATTAAGAAATTTACCCTTTATGTTAGAAGTAACCTAAAATTTGTAAAGGAACTTTCTTAATCAGTAAGATCAAGCATGATCAAATTGTATGGATGGGTTGGATGGAGTTAATAATGATGAGATCTAGTAAGATCATTGATCAGTTAGGACAAAAATATGTGAAGATGATCTTTGAACCTATAATGAAGTAAAAACCCTAGATCTAAGGAAGGACTTAAGATCTAATGGTTGGATCATATTAAAAGCCTCTAATGATTTAAATTGATCAGTATGATTTTGTTTAATTATTAGATTCATTTTAACTTTAATTTATAGCACAATTTATAGGATCCATGCTAAGTTATTTCTTCATTTTTGATGTAAATGATCTACATGTTATTAGATGGTTAGATTTAATCATATTAGGGTCATGTTAATACACATGATTTTCTTTAAATGTCCTTAGGATAAGTAATATATGAATTAGGGGCCGTGCTAGTTTAATTTGAGTATAGACTATAGTATGATTTTCATTTAAGATGGTAATGGAATTGTGATTTAAGATCATGTTAATTTAATTTGATTTCAATAAATAGGGATCATGATAGTAGTTACATAGTATTGCTATCCTTAGATTATTGAATTTATATTAGTTTTATGCTTTGAAGTTTATATTTTATTATTGTCACATTTCTTAGTAGATTTAATTGATAATTATTTATGAAAAAGTGCATAAAACACCAAAAATGTAACCTAATGAGAAATTAGAATTTCATGACATAAATACGAAGGAATGACTTGACTTGGACTTAATTAGTAAGGACTATAGTTAGTAGGACAATATAAGGAATTGTTTACCATTTCCTTGGCCAAAATTAGGAGAATAATACGCATCCATGAATGACATATTATATGATCATGGACATTAATAAAAATCAACTAGAGATAAATTAGGGTTTACAAGCTCATAGGAACCTTGTGGAAGGTTGAGCTAAGGTCACTGTTGATTGTTTAACCGCAAGTGCACGGGCTATTGTAGTATAACTATGCAAATACGGGTCGATCCCACGAGGACTTGATTTAAAATTATGGAGTTTTAAATAAAATTCAACTAAAAGAATAAAAACTAACAAAAAATAAAATCCAGATTTATTCAATTGTTCCAATGTTCACAAATATTTATTCCAAGGAAAACAGAAAATAAAAATAAAATGCGTCTTGGATAAGCTTGTCCTTGGATTGCACTGTCTCTGGATTAGTTGTCCTTGAATAGTCTGTCCTGGATTGCACTGTCCCTGAATAGTCAGAATGAAGATAAGTTAAAACCAGAATAGTATAAGGATACAGTTGTAATTAAACAGGGGACCCAATTGGTATTTCTGAAATAGGACAGAATTGTAATTTCTGAGATCTGCAGGTGCAGATTTGTAATTTCTTCGTGTTACGGTTTTCACGAAAAAACCAGAAAAACACGTTTTTGGGAGAAATCTGGAAGAGGGAGAAGAATAGAGGAAGGAGGAGAAGAGGGAAGGAGAGAAGGAAGAGGGGAGAAAACTCGAGTTGGGTTTTCTCTCCCGGGGCGTCCTATGAAGAGAAGATCGAGGAAAATCCAATCTGGGTTTTTCCTCACTGGGTTGTCCGGTGAAGAACTGGGCAGTGCAGAGCAATGGGGGCAGGGCTGATGGAGAGATGCAACAGACCCGATCTGGGTCGAGAGCAATGCTGCGTCACACGGCTCTGGAGGAGCAGAGGTGAAAAGGAAAAAAACGATGCCTAGTGCGCGTGGAAGATGATGGGAAGCAGGGGAGTGCGATGGTGTGTGGAGAACTTCTGGGCAGAGGAAGATGACGCTTGGTGCGTGGAAACCGATCTGGGCTTCGCACGGTCAGGCTGGACTTGATTGGCTTGCTCCTGGCCGGTGGAGGGCTCTTCCGGTGACAGAAAAACGGCACCCTTTCTGGGTGTCGGGCCGGTGAAGAGATGCAGCCAGTGATGAGGGAACTCCTGGTCTGGGCTGGAGAGATGGTTGTGGTAGAAGCAGAAGTAAAGCAATGGCTGGTCGGTGGTACTCGAGAAAGTGCTGGACGCGTTGGTGAACGCGAAATAGAGATAGTAAAGAGGAAGGGGGCTGATGCGGTGAATTGGCAAAACAAGAGAGAGGGAGTGAAAGAGAAAACGAGAAGAGAGAGAGAGAGAGAGAGAGAGAGAGAGAGAGAGAGAGAGAGAGAGAGAGAGAGAGAGAGAGAGAGAGAGAGAGAGAGAGAGAGAGAGAGAGAGAAAACCAGCCCAGCCCAGCCTCCCAAAGAAGGAAAAAAACGTCCTTTCAAGAGAGAGGGGAAGAGGACTTAAAAAGATAGAGAGACGTGTGAAAGAGAAGGAGAAAAAGAGATAGAAGAGAGAGAGAAAAGAAAGGAGAGGGATAAGAGAAAAAGAGAGATGAGAGGAGAAAGAGAAGGAAGAGGAGATAGGTGGGGTCCACTAGCTTTCCTAGTTTTGCTAGAACTCGCAAGTCTTCAAAGTCTTCGCCTCTTTCCATGATTCAATCTAGAGCGTCCATGCCTGAGTTGACTGATCTGCAATGCACAAGACTCAATTAGCAAAATCTAAACCGTCCATTAGCTTTAATAGTCATTTAACCACTAAATTTTACAATTCAACGGTTGGATGACCAATTAAAGCTAAAATGAAATATTTGATTTAAAATCTTAAAATTAATGGTCTAGATGCTCCAATCAAATACTAAATTAGGGATATTTTGACCAAAATTGAACACTTAACACACCCCAACCAAAGATTTTGCTAGTCCCCTAGCAAAAGATGCGAAGAATCGACTCCAATTTTTATTTCTCGTGTCATCTCTATTTTTTCTGAGAGAATTATTTTAAATAAATCTTTCCACTTTAGCAAACTAATAAAGATGACTGAGGAATTCAAAACCCTACTCATATGCTAAAAATATTCCCCTTAAGCTCAGATCTCAGAGTGAGTGTGTGCGTACAGTTTACACATAGAATAATCTTTATGTCTAAGTAGACTTTTAACTTTTGAACTCCATCTGAAATATGTTTTGACCTCAATCCTTACTAATGGCATACGCTCAGAAATAAAGTCTCTCAGATAGAGGGTTTAAATCATATCTCTCTTGTAATTATGTGAGCAGAGTCAATAAAAACAAATTTAGCTCACATATACTCATGAAGAACGGGAGTTACTAAGAAATTTACTTGTATTGATCCCTTTGGAATGGATGCCATTACCTTTGAATATTTAGAAATACCATTCTTTTAATCCTATCCATTCATTTCCTCATCAAGACTATATTCATCCTAGAATCAATAGGTCTTTAATTGGGACGAAACATAGGCTTAGGACAGGGTACCAAGGAAAGGGTATAAGGGTATTCAAAGTTTCTTCAAAAAAATAAGTAGAGGTCTTCTACTAAAGTTGACAATGCTTCTTTTCTTTGCTGAAGTGAATATTCTTTTTCCATTTTTCTTTGCATTCTTCAAAATATATATATATATTTTCTCTTTCTTTTTTTTTTCACTTTTCTTTCTTTTCATATTTTTGACTCACTTTGAAGAATATTTCTTTCCTTGATATCCACTTTTCTACTTTTGTTGCAACTAAAAGATATTTTTTTCCTTCTTCTCTAACTTATTTTTCAAAGAAAAATGGGTAATGGATAATTTATACTGGGTTAATATGGGTAAATGGTAATTTGGGTGACAAAAGAAAATGACTTTATATTCAAGGCTCAACTTGGCTAACTAGTGGTAAAAATACTTCTGGGTAGGCTTTATGTCTTTAGGTTAATAACAAGGATGGCCTAAATCATTTTCTAGGTTTCATATAATCTATCAAATTCAATGAACTTTTAGGATTTTAAAGGTAGTATTCTAATTATTCAGGTAATTAGCCAAATTTAAGAGTTTGGGATCAATTTTCTTTAAGCACGCTGAAGAAAATTTTGAACATTTATAACCTCTCAAAAAGGATGAATGGCTCTAAAACTCACTTGTGTTATAGGTCTCCACTGAATTTCTTCAGAATTTCTAAGTTATAGCCACTTATCAATCTAGATTATCTATATGCAATCGTGTACAAATGTGATATGAGACTTTGCTTTTATGGAATACTTTAGAAAATGAGTAAAATGATGAATTAATCATATTCAATTCTATTAATAAGCTAAAGTTATCCAGATTATACTTCAGAAAATCCAATTCTCATCATGGTATAGGAAATGACCTAAAATTTTTCTTCTTTTTTTTTTTTTTTTTTGAAAAAACCAAGGAAAACACCTAAAAACTAAAAGAAAACTAGAATTTGCTAGAATTCTACACCCCCCAACCCCGAAAACATTGTCCTCAATGTTTAAAAAGTAGGACCTAAAATGAATATGGGTGATATAGAAAACAACAAAATACAAAATATGGTACAAAGAGATCAAATTCACTCAATCCTGATAAACAGGATCCTCCAGAGTTGTGGACTCAACTTCTGGATTCTCATAATCTAGGAAAGGCTTTAAACGTTGACCATTCACTTTAAAAGAATGACCAGTCCTAGTATTCTCAATCTCGACAGTCCCATATGGAAAAACTTCTTTTACTATGTATGGACCGGTCCATCGAGATCTAAGCTTACTTGGAAATAGGTGGAGCTTAGAATTGTAAAGTAGAACCTTTTGGCTTGGAGTAAAGGATTTTCTCATTATGTTCTTATCATGAAAAACTTTCATCTTTTCTTTATATATCCTATTACTCTCATAAGCTTCTTGCCTGATCTCTTCCAACTCATTAAGTTGGAGCTTGCGATGTGAGCCTGCTTTATCCATATTGAAATTGAATGTCTTTATTGCCCAATAGGCTCTATGTTCCAATTCCACAGTGCAAATGACAAGCCTTACCGTATACAATACGATAGGGAGACATACCAATCGTGGTGCGATGTGCGATCCTGCAAGCCCGTAGCGCATCGCCGCCTAAGAGACCAATCTTTACGATCTGGATTAACAGTCTTTTGAAGGATTTGTTTGATGGCCCAATTTGATACTTCTACTTGTCCACTTGTTTGTGGGTGATACGGTGTTGCAACTTTATGTGTAATATTATATTTTTTCATTAGTGCTTCAAATGGTTTGTTGCAAAAATGTGTACCGTTATCATTTATAATGGCTCGAGGAGTCCCAAATCTAGAAAAAATGTTTTCTTTTAAAAATTTAAGAACTATTTTGTGATCATTATGCCTGCATGGGATAGCCTCAATCCATTTTGAAACATAGTCTACGGCCAATAAGATATAAATGTAGCTAAAAGAAGGTGGAAATGGACCCATGAAATCTATACCCCAACAATCAAAAATTTCTATGATAAGAATAGGATTTAGAGGCATCATATTCCTACGGGTTATTCCTCCTAACTTTTGACATTGCTCACATAATTTACAAAACACATGTGTGTCTTTGAACAACGACGGCCAATAAAAACCACACTGCAAAATCTTTGCCGCTGTTTTCTGGGTAGAAAAATGTCCACCACATGCTTCTGAATGACAAAAGGAGATAAGACTATGTTGTTCTAAGTCAGGGACACATCTCCTAATGATTTGATCTGGGTAGTATTTAAACAGGTATGGATCATCCCAGAAATAATGCTTAACATTGGAAAAGAATTTTTTCTTTTCTTGTTTAGTCCAATGTTCCGGAATTTTCCCTGTGACTAAATAATTTGCAATATCAGCAAACCAGGGAGGATGGGAAACATGAAAAAGTTGCTCATCAGGGAAAGTGTCTTTAATTGGCAACTCATTTAAAGGCTCTGTTAGGACTAAGCGAGACAAATGGTCAGCTACCACATTCTCTACTCCCTTTTTATCTTTTATTTCAATGTCAAACTCTTGGAGTAGGAGAATCCATCTAATTAGTCTAGGCTTAGCATCTTTCTTAGAAAGAAGATACTTGAGGGCCGAATGGTCAGTGAATATGACTATTTTAGATCCTACCAAGTAAGACCTGAATTTATCCAATGCGAAGACAACTGCTAAGAGTTCTTTCTCCGTAGTAGAATAGTTCATTTGGGTGCTATTTAAGGTCCTACTGGCATAGTAGATGACGTATGGCTTCTTTTCTTTTCTCTATCCTAGTACAGCTCCTACAGCATAGTCACTGGCATCACACATGATTTCAAAGGGTAGACTCCAATCAAAGGCTGCATGATAGGTGCAGTGGTCAACTTGTCTTTCAACTTTATAAATGCTTCTTGACAATCCTTAGTCCACTCAAAAGGAGTATCCTTTGTGAGGAGGTGACATAGTGGTCTAGATATTGCACTAAAATCCTTAATGAACCTCCGATAGAATCCCGCATGACCTAGGAAAGATCGAATGTCCCTAATAGATTTTGGAATGGGTAGATTGGAAATTAGATCAACTTTAGCTCTATCTACCTCTATACCTTTAGATGACACAATGTGACCTAAGACAATTCCCTTAGGAACCATGAAATGACATTTTTCCCAATTAAGCACTAGGTTCTTTTCTTTACAACGAGTTAAGACTTTTCTTAGATTTTCAAGACATGTTTCAAATGAATTACCGAAAACAGAAAAGTCGTCCATGAAAACCTCTAGAATTCTCTCCACCATATCACTGAAAATGCTTAACATGCAACGTTGAAATGTGGCAGGAGCATTACATAATCCAAATGGCATTCTTTTGTAAGAAAAAGTGCCAAAAGGACATGTAAATGTGGTCTTTTCCTGATCCTCGGGTGCAATTTCTATTTGGTTATACCCTGAATAACCATCTAAGAAACAATAGTACTGGTGTCCTGCAACCCTTTCTAACATTTGATCAACGAAGGGCAAAGGAAAATGGTCCTTCCTTGTAACAGCATTCAACTTTTGATAGTCGATACACATACGCCAACCAGTAGTAACCCTGGTAGGGATCAATTCATTGTTGACGTTAGTTATTACTGTCACTCCAGACTTCTTTGGAACCACCTGAGTAGGACTTACCCATTTGCTATCACTTATGGGATAAATGATTCCCACATCAAGCAACTTTAGGACTTCTGCTCTAACCACATCTTTCATATTAGGATTTAACCTTCTTTGCATTTGACGACATGGTTTAGCTTCATCCTCTAGATAGATCCTATGGGTGCAGATTAAAGGGTTAATGCCCTTTATATCAGCTATGGTCCATCCTATAGCACCTTTGTGTTCTTTTAAAGTATCTATTAATTTGTCCTCCTGAGATGTTTCTAATTGGGAGGAAATTATTACAGGAAAAGTCTCTTTGTCTCCTAAAAAGGCATATTTTAAATCTGATGGTAGAGATTTCAATTCAAGCTTAGGAGGTTCTATGAATGATGGAAGGGGAGTGGACTCCCTCAGTGGAAGGTCCTCGAAAGGAGGTTTCCATTTTTCTGTTTCCATGATAGGAACAGAATCAAGGAGGGCATTAACTTCCTCTATTAATGCATCCTCATTACACTCATTAAAATGGGCCAAACAGGCCTCAAGTGGGTCTAATAAGGAAGATGATTGAAACTGATCTTGCACAACTGAATTGATCATGTTAACACAGTGCAAATCATCAGTAGTTTCACCAGGTTGCTTACAGATATTGAAAATGTTAAGTTCTATTGTCATATTGCCAAAGGACAATTTCATCACACCATTTCTACAGTTGATTAAGGCATTGGATGTAGCCAAAAATGGTCGTCCCAGGATGACTGGTATTTCATTCTTCTCATTCACCACCGGGTGTGTATCTAGAACCAGAAATTCGACAGGGAAGCAAAATTGTTCTACCTGGACTAACACATCCTCTATTACCCCTCTCGGTATTTTTACAGAACGATCAGCTAGCTGGAGCGTAGTAGATGTAGGTTTCAATTCACCCAGACCTAACTGTTCGTATACCGAGTATGGTAATAAGTTTACACTAGATCCTAAATCAAGAAGAGCTTGATTTATCTGGTAGTTGCCAATAATGCAAGTAAGAGTGGGGCAACCAGGATCCTTGTACTTTGGTGGTGTATGGTGTTGAAGAATAGAACTAACCTATTCAGTCAAAAATGCCTTCTTTTGGACATTTAATTTTCTCTTGATGGTGCATAAGTCTTTTAAGAATTTGGCATATGATGGGATTTGTTTTATAGCATCTAAGATCGGTATGTTGATCTTGACTTGTTTGAAAATCTCTAAAATCTCATCATTAGATGTAGACTTTAGGGCTTGGCGCAACCTTTGAGGGAATGGAGCAGGGACTGGACATGGCTCAACAGGTGAAACATGGTCCTTTTCTTTAGATTTTTCTTTAGGTTTTTCTACCTTTTCAATCTTTTTAGGCTCATCTTTCTCAATTATTTTACCACTCCTAAGAATAGTAACAGCTTTAGTTTGTTCCATGGTAGAGCTAGATGTTTCATCAGATGCATTAATGCTAACCGCATGCACTCCCTTAGGGTTTGCTTGAGGTTGAGCTGGGAATTTTCCTTTTTCCATATTTTGCATCATTTGACTCATCATGTTTTTTAGTTCATTCACGTACTTTTCTAATTGAGAAATTTTCCTTTCCTGATTTTGATTAACTTGATTATCCTCTACATGCCTTTTAGGTGGGGGCAAGTAAAGTCCAGGAGAATGAGGTTGATGAGTTTGGTATGGTGGTGGAGCAAGTAGTCCTTGGTTTGGTTGTTGATGACTCTGGTATGGGCCTCGATTGTGAGACATTTGCATTAGGTCCATTTCTCCAATTGAAATTTGGATGGTTTCTCCAGTTGGGATTATATGTCTCGAGAATATGGGGAGAAAGGTCTTTTATAATTATTGAGTGCATTAGCCTGATCATGAAGTACATCTTGAAATGCGGGGATGGTAGGACATTCCTGAGTAAGATGTGATGTACTTTCACAAATGCTACACACTTGTTCATCATTAGTTAAGGTTTTCGTTCCCATTTCCATGGCTTCTACGTTTCTAGCTAGGGTTGCTACTTTGGCACCGATTTCATTTTTTCACCATGGCATACATGCCTCCCCTAGTAGATGTGGTAGTGGGCTTGGGTCTATCAGAATGTTCTACTCTTTCTGAGTCAGCCCAGGTCTGTGCACTTTCAGCTAGCCATTCCAAATACTCCTCCGCCTCATCTGGTTGTTTATTCAAAAAGTTACCATTGCACATCATCTCTACAAACTGGCGTATGTCAGAATTAAGTCCTTCATAAAAGAAGCTGATAATGCGCCATGGTTCATAGCCATGATGTGGGCAAGTAAGCAACAGATCTTTGAACCTTTCCCAAAGATTGGTAGAATGATTCTTTATCTTTTTGGGTAAAGTTCATTATCTTACGACGGAGTGTATTTGTTTTATGTGTAGGGAAAAACTTTTTCAAGAATTCCCTAGTCATTTCATTCCAAGTCCTTATGGAACCTGGTGGCAGTGCATTAAACCACATTTTTGCTTTTTCCTTTAAAGAGAAAGGAAATAGCTTAAGCCTGACAGTGTCTAGACCTATATTTTGGGTTCTTTGGGTACTACATACCTCATCAAATTCTTTAAGGTGCAAATAAGGACTCTCACTATCTAGCCCATGAAATTTGGGAAGTAATTGAATTACTCCCGTTTTTAATTCTAACGCACCAGCATTTTGAGGAAGAATGACACAAGAAGGTGTACTGGTGCGTGTAGGTTGAAGGTAGTCTCTTAAGGTTCGTCCATGAGGATTTTGATAAACATCATTTTCTCCATGGTCACTCTGTTGGTCCCATTCCCTATTTTCATTCCTTCTCCAATTTCTTTGTTGATGATTATTCCTCCTTGGTGGAGGTTGATATTCATCATCAATTAGAGGTGGTGGGTCCTCATTCATGATGAGTGGAGCTTGATCACCTTTAATTCTACCATGGGGTGAGTTACCCCTTGATCGTTGATCAGCCATTGTTGGTCTGTCTTTTTGGTCGTACGAGACTAACCTACCGGTTTCGTCGCGTATCCAAAAGGGCATACAATGAAAGATCTTTTTGGTTTTTTTATGTTTTTATTTTTTCCTATCCTAAATGATGCAACCTAAATGCCTAAAATGATGCACAAAACAGGACACAATCAAGCAATCCCCTTAGGCAAGCATAGATATTTTGATTTTCTTGATTTTCTGTGGGGACAATGCTTTTAATTAACCTACTCTAACGCTCCTACTCTCTTTAGGAGTTGACTACTGCTTACCAGTTAGGTTCTAACCAAAGCGGTTAATACAACCCTCGTGTAAGGAGGCGTTTAGACCTCAACAAACGTCGACAGGAGGTAGGGGAAGAGCGAGGCTCTATTAGATAACCCCCAATAACCACAGTGATCAAAAGCAACCAGAGTAACAGTAATTCGTGTCCTATTAAGAGGGTCCTACGAGCATGTGATAACCCTATAGGTCTCTTCTGATTGATTTTAAATTAATGTGAAAGGAGAGGTTGCGCGCTTGAGATGATTATCCTGGGTGGGCCAAGGAGTGGTGATGAAATCCACCCTTGATCTTGTGGGGTAGGGTGCCCTTACTAATTAAATTTCACACACCATGGCAATTCAATCAACATATAATCCACCTTAAAGCGTTAGACGTGTCCTAAAATGCATTTGAAAGCAATAAACTAATGCAAAACCCTAAGATGCAACAATTATAACATATGCTTTCTATATGCAATTAAGTACCAAACAATGCAAATTATTCTAAATGCAAACCCTAATCTAGAAAATTTAATGAGTGAGAAGACTTACAGTGAATTTTCTGATGAAGATCAAGTGTGGGCCACCGTGTCCCACACTTGCCCTGTATTATTACAACCCTTTAAAAATTGAAATTGAAAATGCAAATTACAAGGGGCCTCACTACAAGATTCACTCAAAAATAAAATTTCTAATCTAGGAAAGCAAGAAAAATCTATCAATTGATGATGCTCCACTCCAATTTCCTGAAAAAAAAAAAAAAAACAATTAGTACCAAATTCAGGAAATAAAGTGATTATGCACTAAAAAATGCCTAAAGATGCACCTAAGAATGCCTAAAATGCAATTCCTAATTTTTTTGTATTTTTTGGATTTTTTTCTGAAATTTTTTTTTTTGAATTTT
The DNA here is from genome assembly GCA_035236585.1 of Warburgia ugandensis. Taxonomy (NCBI): domain Eukaryota; kingdom Viridiplantae; phylum Streptophyta; class Magnoliopsida; order Canellales; family Canellaceae; genus Warburgia; species Warburgia ugandensis. The sequence goes on from CP141137.1 coordinate 62,225,808, forward strand.
TTTGGATTTTTAATTAAATTTTATAAAAACTCCATTTCAAGTCCCCGGCAACGGCGCCAAAAACTTGTTGATTGTTTAACCGCAAGTGCACGGGCTATTGTAGTATAGCTATGCAAATACGGGTCGATCCCACGAGGACTTGATTTAAAATTATGGAGTTTTAAATAAAATTCAACTAAAAGAATAAAAACTAACAAAAAATAAAATCCAGATTTATTCAATTGTTCCAATGTTCACAAATATTTATTCCAAGGAAAACAGAAAATAAAAATAAAATGCGTCTTGGATAAGCTTGTCCTTGGATTGCACTGTCTCTGGATTAGTCTGTCCTTGAATAGTACATTCTAGATTGCACCGTCTCGAATAGTTAGAATGAAGATAAGTTAAAACCGTAATAGTATAGGGATACGCTTGTAATTAAACAGGGACCCAATTGGTATTTCTGAAATAGGATGAATTGTAATTTACGAGATCTGCAGTGCAGATTTGTAATTTCTTCGTGTTACGGTTTTTCACGAAAAAACCAGAAAAACACGTTTTTGGGAGAAATCTGGAAGAGGGAGAAGAGGGAGAAGAATAGAGGAAGGAGGAGAAGAGGGAAGGAGAGAAGGAAGAGGGGAGAAAACCCGAGTTGGGTTTTCTCTCCCAGGGCGTCCTATGAAGAGAAGATCGAGGAAAACCCAATCTGGGTTTTTCCTCACTGGGTTGTCCGGTGAAGAACTGGGCAGTGCAGAGCAATGGGGGCAGGGCTGATGGAGAGATGCAACAGACCCGATCTGGGTCGAGAGCAATGCTGCGTCACACGGCTCTGGAGGAGCAGAGGTGAAAAGGAAAAACACAATGCCTAGTGCGCGTGGAAGATGATGGGAAGCAGGGGAGTGCGATGGTGTGTGGAGAACTTCTGGGCAGAGGAAGATGACGCTTGGTGCGTGGAAACCGATCTGGGCTTCGCACGGTCAGGCTGGACTTGATTGGCTTGCTCCTGGCCGGTGGAGGGCTCTTCCGGTGACAGAAAAACGGCACCCTTTCTGGGTGTCGGGCCTGAAGAGATGCAGCCGGTGATGAGGGAACTCTGTCCGGGCTGGAGAGATGGTTGTGGTAGAAGCGAAGTAAAGCAATGGCTGGTCGGTGGTACTCGAGAAAGTCTTTGGACGCGTTGGTGAACGCGAAATAGAGATAGTAAAGAGGAAGGGGGCTGATGCGGTGAATTGGCAAAACAAGAGAGAGAGAGAGAGAGAGAGAGAGAGAGAGAGAGAGAGAGAGAGAGAGAGAGAGAGAGAGAGAGAGAGAGAGAGAGAGAGAGAGAGAGAGAGAGAGAGAGAGAGAGAGAGAGAGAGAAAACCAGCCCAGCCCAGCCTCCCAAAGAAGGAAAAAAACGTCCTTTCAAGAGAGAGGGGAAGAGGACTTAAAAAGATAGAGAGACGTGTGAAAGAGAAGGAGAAAAAGAGATAGAAGAGAGAGAGAAAAGAAAGGAGAGGGATAAGAGAAAAAGAGAGATGAGAGGAGAAAGAGAAGGAAGAGGAGATAGGTGGGGTCCACTAGCTTTCCTAGTTTTGCTAGAACTCTGCAAGTCTTCAAAGTCTTCAGTCTCTTTCCATGATTCAATCTAGAGCGTCCATGCCTGAGTTGACTGATCTGCAATGCACAAGACTCAATTAGCGAAATCTAAACCGTCCATTAGCTTTAATAGTCATTTAACCACTAAATTTTACAATTCAACGGTTGGATGACCAATTAAAGCTAAAATGAAATATTTGATTTAAAATCTTAAAATTAATGGTCTAGATGCTCCAATCAAATACTAAATTAGGGATATTTTGACCAAAATTGAACACTTAACAGTCACTCCAGTGGATGCTGAATATTGTGGTTAAGGGGGTTATCTAATAGAGCCTCACTCTTCCCTCACCTTCTAGTGACGTTTGTTGAGGTCTAAATGTTTCCTTACAGGAGGACTGAAGTAACCAATTTTTGAGAAGCCTATAGCTAGTAAGCCTTAGTCAATTAAAAATAAGATGAGCTGTCTATAATTAGGAGTGAATAAATTATCCTCAAACCAGTAACACTAACTGGTTGAGAAATAATAATAAGAACATAAAAGGTTAGCAAATTAACTAATCCTAATAAAAATAGTAAATAAGATAAGGATGATCAAACAAAAATCCAAGAGGAGATATTGAATGATTAAAAAAACAAAAGAAAAGAAATACAAATATAGAGTAGATTATTAGTAGGTGAATAGTTAAGAAGATATGAAGTCTTGATCATATGTGATTCAAGGGAGAAAGATTCAGATTATCCTACTTAATGATAATCAAAAGACCATGTAGTATGTACCTTTGGATAGAAAGATGTCATTCCACATATGATTTGACATATATACATTGATCAAGACTATAGCAGACTTCAAAGAGTAAGAACACCCTATTGAGGTAGGAGGATTTTATGAATGCATCTATTTGAAAGATACATGTTGAATATATGATTTTATGTATAGAAATGTTGACATGTAAATGTAAATACCTTATGCTAAATCCTTATGATTCAACCAAATAATGAGAAAATAAATATTAAATGGTTAAGTGTACACTTAAAGAAAACCCTAAGTAAATAGGGAAGTAGAAGATATTTCAGCCCTAGATAAATAGACATATTGTTTGATACACATAAGAAATATTTTACTTATGAGCATGGAAACTTGTGATTTTGTTTTAAACAGGTGTAAGCCTGGGGATGCTATGCTAGGGGAATTATGAGGGTTTGGCCACCTGCTCTCCAAAATTTGTTGATGATGAATTCTGTGCCTAAGAAAGGCAGAAAGTTGGGTGGGGCAATTATGGGAAGGTCACCACTGTGACAGCCATGGTGTGACACCCCGAGTTTTCAGAAAAATCTTTTCCAATATACATAAATTAATAGTAAAAACTTTATGATTACAAAATAAGTGGGATCCCTGAAATAACTCAAATAATTAAAAATTTTACGCGGCATCAAGGAAAATGCTCGATAAAGAAAACCCCGAGGGTCATTTACACCCCAAAACCGCGATGCTATACCAAATTACTTTCAAACACACTGAGCACGCTCAAATACAAAACTACGAGAAATCGTGCAAACAGCAAGAGACCATGATAATAATGATAATAAAAGTGCCAAAGCTCTAGGGTCCATCCAAGATTACCACATCATCCATGTGTAAGTGTATGCACACTATATAGTAGTATGGGTCTAATCGGTCCATATATACAATATTTAGATAGGGGAGCCAAAAGTCTTATACTAGTCTAAGAACGTACACTACTATGTCTCCGAATGCAAATAATATAGATTCCTCAGATCCTCGTCCAAATCCACGCTACTCCACTTGCTTCCCTCTCTGACTATCGTGCTCCAATTCTGAGGCATTGCAAAACAAAGCAGTGCCTCAGCAAGCCATGCTTGTGAAGGTGATATACATTCAAAGTAAACTCAATAAAAAAATCACATGGCGCAAAGCATAAAGATCGTAAGATGATCAAACATATATATATAAAGCCTTAATTACACGAGGAAGGACATACCAAGTCCATGGAATAAATAAGGTATCATCAATCATGATATCAGGACATGCACAATCCAAGAAAATCTAGAAACACATGAATGCATGTCAAAAGTGTCAAGCATCATATATAGTAAAGCCCTATGAGTGTCTCAAGTACTCTCACGGCAATGTGGGGTCAGCTATCTATACCATTCGCTTTCACCCTTGCACCCTCACGGGCACTTAGGCACTCTTGGAAATGACGCGTTCTACTTTCGCTTTCACCCTTTCAACCTTGCACCCTCACAGGCACTTAGGCACTCACGAAAAGTTGCGTTGCACGCCTGCTTTCACCCTTTCACCCTCACGGGGCTCTCAGGCACTCACGGGGTGAAGAAATGTATCCTACCACAGGATCAATAGTCTTAAACGTCAAGACAGAGCGACTCCCACATGTCAAAAATACCAAAAATCAAGTGAATATAACGAAATATATCAGAAATAGTATATGCAATAATCACCCAAAAGATAGCACGCACATGAGGAACTACATGCTAAAATTAATCTCATGCATATGGTAATGCATAAATCATATGCTTCAAAAACTCAAATCTCCAAGACATTATTTGAGAATCATAAAAAAAATTGTGAATGAAATCACCTACCCCGATATCGCAATATCCAAAGCAAATGCGTAAACGATATCAATGTGTATGCCCTGATGTACTTGTCATGCCATAAATCATTATCGAGTATTAAACCTCTCATTTTCATCATAACTCTTAAAAATTTCTATTGTGTTGAGTGATTCACATGTATCTTTATGATCACGTGTCACTCTGACGGTCAAATCATTCTTGATCAGCACATTCTAAAGTTGTTGCCTAATTTGATCGTCAGGATCATTTTTCTTGGCAATTCCATGAGATCTACCCTTCAAATCTCGTAGATTATCTCATGTTTGATGCGTACAACCAAGGTGTAAGGCCTAATCATCCACTGATCGGCAGGATCTGAATCACCTAATAGCATTTAGTAGTTTGGCTATTAAAAAGTTTCTCTAAACTAGATTTTTATCTTAAATCTAGGTCCTCCTTGTTGAGACGATCACAACCCCTCTTTCGGATTGTGATTTGGACCTCTATAGCTCCCAAAATCATGTTTTTTGTGAATAAAGGATCAAAAACCCTCAAAATCAAGAAAATGGACCTGCCGCACGTGCAGCGTGTGTCGTCCCCATGAGCATGCGTTGTGCGCGCGTCTGTGGACGCGGTACGCATTTAGAACTGGCGCGCGTGGATCGCGCATCTGTCGACATGCTTTGCGGGTGGGGGTAAACGGCGCACGTGGTGCGAGCATGCCGCACCGCGTGGCACACGCATGTCGCGCCATGTGGTGCACGACCGTCCTCCCACGTGGCACGAGCATGGCCCGTCCTGTGTCCCCCGTGTGGCACGTGCCTACAGCTCCGTGTGGAACGCACGTCGCACCATGCGTCGCGCCTGGCTGTGACGCATGTCGACATAGGCCGCGTGTCGCGTGTGTCTCTGTCCCGTTGCGGGTCACCGTCGCCGTAGATGACCACCGGAATACGATCGCCGGCGACCCCAGGTGCTCTGTTTTTTGCAATTTTTACACCTATTTGTCCAGTTTTTCACGTACATTCCATTTCCACCTTCCATTTTCACAAATTCATTCATTTTCTATTGTTTTTTCACAATTTTTCTTTCATTTCTAAAAACACGTACCTACTGTTTTTGGGGCATTTTTGGCATCTCTAGCCGTCCAATCACCCTGAGATTTTATGGGTGTGTTCCTTGCATTGTTACGTTCAGGATGAACGGTCCAGATCCCCATCTAGTACCATTACATCAACTTATTCCTTAAGCAATAGTAACTCACTAAACCCATCGAAAAACGGCAGTTCGCACCGTTTTTCGGCGCTAAACAAAGGAGAATCAGGGGAGGGGGAGATAGAGGTGGCCTACCTGAGTTGTCTCATCACCAATGCCCCCAGGATTATAGCTTCCTCGTCGTGGATCGTCGCCGGAGATACGTTTTCCGGTGGCTGCACAACAGTCGGTCGCAGTGAACACAGAGGGTGAGAGGAGGGAAATGCATTTAAGGCACCCTCCCCCCTCTTAAATGCGTTATATATCTATTATTTCTATTTATTTATTTATTTTATTTATTATTACTAATTATTATGATTATTAGTATTATTCTCAAAAATACATATATATTTTTTCTAAAATTTAAAAATAATGAATGTTACACATGGTCCTCCCATACGAACATGGATTTTATATTTCCACTGAATATGATATAAGTGGATTACTGAGCAGTTATCTGGGCGCGTTGTACAGATTAGACTGTAAGCTGGTAGTCCTTTGATTTATTTTGCACTAGGATGCATATGAAATATGCATAGTGAGATGCCTTATATATGGCATAATGAAATGCTAGGTAATTGTATATTACCAATATTTTCAGGAAAAAGGGAATTCCCAGTATAGTAACTAGCTGATATACTGATCTCTTACAATTAAAAGAGTTGATCAGCTTAGTTGAGAATGATAATTGAATATTTTCACTATTTTGATGAATTTGTTCATATACATTATGTATAAGGATGTACATAAAGCTAGAATTATGGAGAGAAGCATTGGAATCTGAAGGATTTAAAATTAGCCGAACTAAGACAGAATATGTGGAATGTAATTTTAGCAAGGAGAGGAGTAGAACACCAGTCAAGATTGATAACCAAGAAGTCCCCGTTAAAGACCACTTTCGGTACTTAGGATCAATGATTCATGAAAGTGAAGAGATTGAGAGGGAGGTTATCCAAAGAATTCAAGCGGGTTGGAACAAATGGAGATGTGCATCTGGAGTTTTGTGTGATCGGTGGGTGCCACTCAAACTAAAAGGAAAATTCTATTAGATGGCCATAAGGCTGGCCATGCTCTATGGATCAAAGTGTTGGCAGTTAAGGAACATCATACTCATAGGATGAGCGTCGCAGAAATGAGGATGTTGAGATGGATGAGTGATAAGATAAGAAAAGATAGAATTAGAAATGAAAATATTTGAGGAAATTTAGAGATAATACCAATAGGTAACAAGATGAGGGAGACTAGACTTAGATGGTTTTGACATGTTCAAAGGAGACCAACAATGGCACAGGTTAGAAGAAGTGAGGCAATACAAGTAGAAGGTTCTAAAAAGGCAAGGGAAAGGCCCAAAAGAACGTGGATAGAAGTGGTGAGGAAAGATTTAAAAACGTTGGTACTAAATGAAGCCATGGTATTTAATAGAGTGGAATGGAGGAATAAGATTCATGTGGCCAACTCCTAATTGGGATAAGGTCTTAATGATGATGATGATGATGTACATAAATGATAAAAGAAAGGTTATAGAAATGAGATTGATCCATGATCATATTTATGACAGAAATGAATAATGGGATTAATGAGTATTAGGATTATATTGTCAAATTATGTTACTTCTTTAATTGTAAATATTTGAATGTTTACAATATCTCAAATACAAAGAAGGAGAGTTAGGAGTTCAAGACTTGAGAAGACTTGAAAGAATAATCAATTAGGGTATATCCATTAAAGACATGAATTTTATTTGAGTGCATTGTATGTATTAAGAGTTTTTACCATATGTGAGTTTTGAAATTTGGATTATATAATTTGGACAAGTATTGTAATGATACCGGGTTATACTGTAAACTACTTGATGGATCCTAAAGTTTAATAAAAGTTTATTCCTTCAATGAAATTTTATCTTGTACAAAACTTTACTTATTTTATGAAGTGATGACTTGGGTTTTACAAAACAAGTTCTAAAGAAAAGAATTCCTATTGCTTTGTTTTGAGATTTTTTTTTACTACTAAGGGCTCTGTCTTTGCAAAATGTATTACAAAATGTGTTATAAAAACTCAGGTTGTCACACGTGACCAGGGCTTACAGGTTTCAAGGAAGGCTTATCTATTTAATGCTGCTCTCCAAGTGAAAAATAGGACCTTTGAAGGAATGACAGATGGTATATCATGCCAAATACCTCTGGTTTCATTGCATGATAAGAAAAGGTGATCCCGTGTTTAAATGTCTTCTTTACAAGGAAAACATTGCGAAAGATCAAACTGCCCGCGAGTTTGGAGTTTGTCTTGCTTGGATAGCCTATTTAATGCTGCTCTCCAAGGGAAAAACAGGACCTTTGTTGGAATGACAGATGATTTTGCATTCCAAATTAGCCTGGCACATTCCCAATTTTCTTCCAAGTTCATCAGCTCAGAATACGCGGACTTCGACTGTCAACTTGCCCGACTGGTTTGCTTGCAAAATAATTTCGGCCGGCGAGCCAGGTTGGATGCGATTCACCGCAAGAATCTGCAAGGCCTCGAAGACTTCTGAAGTGAATGGACCCGATTATAGGGTTGTCTTGAAACGAATAGCAATCCGGAATCCATGAGTTCCAATTTAGAGCATCTCTGAGAAGCCTTGGGTATTAGTTCATCTAGCAACCAGTTATCGGTCCAGAAACGAATGGAAAGGCCTTCCCAAGCATATAATTTGATGTTTGATTTCAAGAAATTCCGTGAATCCGCGAGTCCATTCGCTTGAGTCAATCCACCACGAGAACCATCGTTTGTACCCTTACTTTGAGTAGTCGTTGCCATAGGGGCCGTTTAGGGAGAGATAAATGCCAACGCCATTTTTGTGAGCAAGGCTTCATTTGTTTCTTTTAGCCTTCTTATACGGAGGCCGCCCGCTTTACCTTGAACAGTGAAATCACAAAAGATACCCCAATATTCGGTATTAAAGGGTTTTGCTATTTATACGAATGGGTTTGTGCACCCATTGGTCCTTCCAGAGCTTTCTCCTTTTCTTTTAACTTCCTACATTTAGTTCTGCTAAGAGTATATGCTCTAGAAGAGAAGTGTACATGAGAAGTGTACACGGCTCTTTTTTATTTATGAAAAAGCTATTATTTACATCTATACCGTTCATCAAGTTAGGAATATCATAGATAGGCTGGGTATGGAATTACGTGTCTGTATTTGGGTAAAAAACTTAGTCTATCTATTTTTATTAACTTTTCAGAGATTTAAAATAAGTAGTTAAGTTATCTCAAAAGTATTGATTTACGACGGTTATCTATTTTTGATATCCTGAAAATGCCGAGCGGGTAAGATATACAAGAAAAATTTTACTAGCATAAAAGATGTTGCATGTCAACCATCTCTCCTAAAGCGCGTACTCTTTGCTGACCTCGATATAGAAAGTTAGAAAAGAAAAACGGAAAGCCACTAATCGATGATTGGTTTCCTCCCATGAGCAACCCCATTTGGTGGAAATTGCAAAACCCGGTATTAAAGGCCGTGGCTCCAAAAAGGTAAAGATCAGAAACAGGATCCGAGGCGGTCTTTAGCCGTGACTCCACCCTATGCCATTACCAAAAAAAGGACTTCGAACAAGATTTCATGTAATTAATTGAGGAAGATAGTACGAGCATACAAAATATATGTGGGACCCAGATTTCCAGGTGATTCGAACCATTCATCATTTTGGCACACTGGTAGATAGGCCGTGTCATAATTAATGCCTTGTTGAAGAAAGGACGAAAAGAAGATTCTACTTTAAATTTTCCAAAGAAAAAATCATATCTAAGTCATGGTCGTCGTCAACTGGAGATTACACGTTTCGCCTGACACCTGGATGCTTTTCCACTCACGGGCTACCGGGTTTGGTCCAATTTGTGAAGCCCCTTATAATGCAAGTTATTGACAAATTAAAAACGAAAAGTAGAAACTACATGTGAAGCCCCTTCACATAACGTCCGTAGGTATGGGCCCCTGTAAAAATTTATTGGCGGGGTCGTCCCCGGAAGATGTCTAAGTCTGCAAAATCGTGCAAAGTCATGTCATATATATATATATATATATGTTGACTAGCTCGCCAACATTGACGTCTTTAGGTTTTTACATTGAATCTAGTTTGCTGCAGGGCAAGTGGGGCGTGCCTTAGCAGTTACTAGTATAAATTGCAAGGGGATGACTCCCTCCATCACACAATCACCTAAACAATCAATCTCCTCTTTGCTATTTGAAAGGCCCAAACATGGTGGCTTCAAATCCTTCCTCAGATTCAGTCCTCATCTTCACCATTGCCATTGTTGTCATTTCTTGGATTGCCTGGGTGATCAAGAAGAAATTGACTAAGGGAACCACATTCCCGTTGCCTCCAGGCCCTCGAGGACTACCGTTGATCGGCAGCCTTCCCTTCCTGCGACCTGATCTCCATCGTTATTACGCCGAATTGTCCGCAAACTATGGCCCAATCTTCAAGCTCCGGCTCGGCAACAAGCTTTGTGTTGTATTAAATTCTCCATCCATGGCAAAGGAGGTACTCAAAGAGCATGACACGACCTTTGCCAACCATGATAAAATGGCTGCAGCACTAGTTGCTACATACGGTGGGTCCGACATTGTCTGGAGTCCCTATGGTCCAGATTGGCGCATGCTCCGTAGGGTGTGCATCCAAGAGCTTCTGAATACTGGTAGCCTTGATGCTGGTAGGGCTCTCCGACGCCGGCGAATCCATCAGACAATGAGCGATTTGTATAAGAAAAATGGAGCACCAGTTGATGTTGGTGAGAAGATAACACAAACGATCTTCAATACCATGACGAGCACTCTGTGGGGTGGAACGCTCAAAGGGAATGAAGAAACTGGGGCTGCATCCGAGTTTCGACATGTCATGGGGGAAATAGTAGAGATCTTGGGAAAACCAAATATTTCCGATCTTTTCCCTCTCCTAGCTCCCTTTGACATACAAGGTGTCCAGCGTAAAACAAAGACCCTCGTGTCGTGGTTCGATCGTATATTCGAGTCGATTATAGAACAACGGATGAAAATTGACACAGAAGACAGGGAGTCGAACGACAATCAGCAAAACAAGGATTTTCTGGATATCCTTCTGAAAATAAAGGAGCAAGCAGACCCTAAGACGCCGTTGACTGTGACTCACATCAAGGCCTTGCTGCTGGTAACTATTTCTACACCACTTACTAATCCATGTTTATCATCCCTATGCAGTTTACATATGTTCATAAGTGGGGCTATAACTTATGTGTCTTTGTTTATTGGTGTAGGACATGGTGGCCGGTGGGGTCGACACGACTTCGACTACATTAGAGTGGGCAATGGCCGAGATGATCAACAAGCCGGAGACAATGAGGAAAGCTCAAGAGGAATTAGATGCAGTGGTAGGGAAGGATAATATACTTGAAGATTATCATACCTCGAAGTTACATTATTTAGATGCTGTGGTTAAAGAAGTTCTCCGTTTACACCCGCCTAATGTGTTCTTAATCCCTCACACTCCAAGCCAATCATGCTCTGTGGCGGGCTATACCATTCCTAAGGATGCTGCAATTTTCGTGAACCTTTTTGCAATACACACAGACCCTTCTCAGTGGGACAACCCCTTAGACTTCCAACCAGAGAGGTTCCTTAATACTACTACTAGTAATAAATGGGATTTTAGGGGCAATGATTTTCATTACATTCCATTTGGGTCAGGGAGGAGAATATGCCCAGGGATCTCATTGGCTGAGAGGTCTCTGACATATTTACTTGGTTCACTCTTGCACTCCTTCAACTGGAAATTAGCAAACGGGGATAAGGTTGATCTTTCGGATAAGTTTGGCCAGGTTTTGAAAATAGCTAACCCAGTCATTGCAGTCCCAATGCCACGATTGTCGAACCTGGAGATCTACAATCGTCTGTTAGAAGATTAATCTTGATATTAATCTAGATTTCAGGAATGGTTCTCTTATTGGTTTAAGTCCCACCAAAATATTTTGTAAAAGCTTCATTATCTTGTTGGGGTGATGCTCCTTGTACGCTTGACTATTTTAATCATTTGTTTCATTTCAATCTGTTAATAAATGAATTATTTGTTTCATATAGCCACTTATATATTTTTTATCTTTTTTGTTGGTTAAGAAGCCTAATTAAAAAAAGAGCGCGAGACCCCGCAGGTAATATCATTGATGCAGGGTGGCAGTCAACTTGCACTTAATACGCAGGGAATAAGTTTGTAATTTAGACCGTCGATCTTGTAAAGCATCAAAAGTGACCATCATGGTTTGATCCCATGTCCAACGGATATCCTTATGTCAAAATGAATCCAACATAAGTAGACAATTTAATTTGTTGATAGAGTGCTGAGAATTTATGGATCAAGGGTCCAGGATCATCTATTTTACGGCTATCGCACTGTTAGATTAGCGGATCTGAACTTGTTAGGGCTCATAGTTTCTCTACATTAGCGAATTCCGTGTTCCCCCAACATAATTCCATCTCTTGCTAGATAGTCAGCTACTTCAGTAGCAGACCTTCTAACATGCTTGGAAGTGCAGCTTCGCGCCCTTGACCACCCATTTGATGTGCCTTAATTATGTCCCAAAGCATCCAAGGTTAATGACACTAGCCATTGGCAGCAAGGCAATCAAATGTTATCTATTGGGAGGGAGGCAGTAGTTGTTTGGGGCTATAGGTGTGTACACCCCACTTTTACATAAAGTGCCCCACCTTGTGTTGATCTGGCTGGTCTATACAACTGCTTTGGAAATCTTTGTAACAACCCTATATTTTATCGTGGTTTAAATAGAAAAGGGAGTGAAAAATCAAATTTCTTTGAAATGAAGATCTTAAAAGTAAACTTACAAAAAACTTCAAATTAGACTTTGAAATTTCAAAAATTAGAGAGCTTTCCGACAATACTAATTTTGCGCAAAATGAAGGTCGAAAACAGAAAAAACCAAAATTTTTACTAAATATAAGAGGGGGCCAAATAGATAACAGCACCCCCAATGCACTATTGGGCCCCACAAGACGCCCAACTAGGAGGAGCTTGACACGTAGAGCTGTGCCCTTGGCTGCCTGTCATGTACGGAAGAGGCTAGCGGAGCTCATCGCCTCCTGTCCCCTCTCTCTCTATCACTCTCCCTCGTTGCATCTCTCTTTATCTCTCATGCAACATCTCTCCCTCTTTGTGTTAACGGTGTTTCCACGAGCAGTCAGCGTCAATTTTTCCATCCCCAACAACAGTCATCAGCACATGTAATAGTTTTACCACGCCTGGCTCTCTCCTTCTCCTTTCCCTCTTCTCTCTCACTCTATCTCTCTCACCATCATCTCCTTCCAATTCCGGTCATGACGTAAAAACTAACTTAGGTTTCCATTAGTTTTTCCCTTTCTTCCGGCACTAAACGGTGACAAAATTACTCCAAATTTTAAGGGAGTGAAGGTAAAAATGAGGTGTACAAACCCAATGTTTCACTTTTTTAGAAAAATAACGTTTTAAAACTGTAACAATTGCTGGTGGGAACCATTTTTTGGTCATCTTATTTGGCAACGATGACCAGATTCCAGTGTTGTGCAACTATTTCCATAGAGGCCAAAATGGAAAAATTATATGCAAGAATGAATTTCTCATCCTTGTCAACGAAAGTTCAATGGAGGTCATTTGACCGTTGAATTCTGCATCTAAACACAATGGACAAATAGTGCTAAATCTTTAAATCTGATCATTGAAAACACAATTAAACAATAAATCTATGAATCTAATTAAGTTAATTGTATGTTGAAGAAAATTTGGGTTAGAAATAATAAGTGAAAAGCTTGTTAAATATATAAAAGTTGATCGGATCATTACATTGTAGATATGATCACTCCATTGATTACATCTATGTAATATAGACTTGAAACATTATATATGACCGATTGATGTATGAAATTAACTTTCTCAACACCCAAAGATATTTGATCTATGCTAAATGGCAAATCAGGGATAGTTTGACCGTTCAAATTAGATTTTTAATATATAAATTCAAGATCAAGAGACCAAATTATGATATTTATTTCATATTTCTCATATCAATGCTTGATTAATGATAAAAGCTGTGATCTATGATTTCTGATTGTTGATCCATCCAAATTGACCCGTAATTGATTCTGATGAATTCAAGCCATCAGATTGAGATGGGTAAATTCTAAGATTGCTAGGTTTTAACATATATATTGCACTTATGCATTGTTTTGCTAATTACATATAATTATTACACTTAAATTGTAATTGATGAAACATTTTGATGTTGTAAGTATAGCATCATTATAATTTAATTATGTGATGACACTTGTATTAATTGTGAATGAGATTGTTAGAATACAGAGCCTCCATTTTAATTAAATGTAAAATAATGACTATTAGGTGAATCACATGATATGCATTAAATGTGCATTGTCCTATAAATGGAGAAAACTTTGTTAGTTTTTCCATAAAAATAAATGGATTTTATGATTATACCTTAAAAGGAAAGGTGCACAAGATGAGTTGATTTCTTACTAAATTTTCATTATTTATATTTAACATCTCACTCACATTTAAATGAAAATTTTATATGTTTAAAACCATGATCAAGATCTGATTATGTGATCAGTGGGGCGACTAATATGTTACTGAGGGTACAATTGTACCTAGATTTTTCATGCATTTATTTTCCAAGGATTTGTTTTAAAATAGGGTTTTTGCTTGGTGGACACTATGATTGGAGGGTTATAGGAATGGCCACCCACCTTCCGAAAGTTGACATTTTGACACTAAGCCCAAGTGGCTAGATTTCGAGTGTGGCATCATAGCAAGGCTACACTACACGATCCGTTCTCCTCCCATGCAAGATGGTGATAAGTCTTAAGCAGTTGGTGTCAACATTTGAGCATGCGGTAACTCGCTATTGGGCAATTGCCACAACATAGTGATCCATTTATTCTTTTTGCTATAGTGCCTCACGATTGGGTAGTTGTTGTGGTGATGCAGTGTCCCGTGATAGGGAAGTTGTTGCAAGTTGATTTTTGGGCAATATGTGTGTGATATGATCATAGATATCCTAACCACTAGGCATGATGATGCCTTAGATGATTTGAGATTTGATTTATTTATATTTGCATGCTGAGAATTGATATGTTTGACAATAATTGATAAGGACTTTCCTATATGTGGTTTAAATTGAGATTTCATTGCTTAACTAATTTATCATAGATTTTGTGCACATGTTAGTGAGTACTCTTTTGATGTCAACATATCACATTATTCTTACACTAATAGGGTACTTGGCTGATCTGAAACCTTTGATGGAATGTTTAAAAAGTACGCAAATTATATATTGAGAATTTATATTAATAAACGTTAGGAACCATACCTAAGGATGTTTCACTATGTGCATGAGTGCATGGATACAAATTTACATTGATTTATATTTGTGATCTTAGTTTTACCTACTAAGTATATTCCCCTATACTCACCCCACCAACTCCATAGATAAACATGAAGAAGAGATAGGCAAGAGTGTTGACACTAGGCACTCTAAATTTTTAGGGAAGTATAGACAATGTATGTATGATCTATACATTTTATAAATATTATGAGATAACTGAGAAGTTATATAACTGTGATAATCAACCTAGATATGTATAAATATGTTTAATGCATATTGGACAGTTAGATGTAATTTTATAGAATTTTGAAAAATGATAAGTTTTGACTTGTCATATTTGAATGTAAAAATGTTTGATTTTAAAACTCATAATGTGTTTTGATTGGTCAAATGACACTCGGGATTTTTTGAAAAGTCTTTTCAAAGAAAAATGTTTGTGTTGTTTATTTTCTAAAAGAAATTTTTTTAAATAGGGATCCCACCTTTCAAAAATAATTAATAAAAGGCATTTGCAAAACTCGGGTTGTCACAATCTTGTATCCAAAAATCATAATGATTGGATGATTCTGGGATCCAAGAAAACTATGGATCAATTGCTTGTATAAAGTTTCACTTCTTGTAATCATAAACACATTTCTTCAGTTACTACAATGGCCCAATCCACCCAGATAGCTTCGCAGTTATTAGATGCAGTGGTATTAGCTAAGAATTCTGAACAAGGTTGTGGTTAGACCATAAGAGAAGGAGAAACTTGTTTCAATCTGGCAACATACTGACGCATTCTTGTAGTTAGCTTTTCAGCACACTTATGGTGTAGCTCAGAACCAAGCAGTCGAATGGGCCAATACACTTAGGAAGATTGAAGCACCTGCAAGAGTTTCTTTCTCTTCAACTGCTCTGCTTTATAGAATCAACTACCAAGATATCTTGCAAAGGAAAGGTTGGCATCTATACAGAATATGACATCTTTTTTATAAACAAATAGAGTATCGACCATATGTTCTTTCATTAAGAAAGGGTACAGTTTTTACGGCAGAAGACTTAATCATTGCATGAAGTACCGCCAGTATTCCCAAGAACAATTGGGAATGGAGAGGTGCTTTCTTCTAATTGCCCAGGCTAGAGATAGAAGAGCTTGGAATTGTTTTTTCTAGCTATATTCTGGTTTACATGGAAAGAAAGGGACACTAGACTTTCAAAGGCACATAAATGACCAAGGAGAAAGTTTGGAAGAAAATGTTAACTACATTTGTTTCTTGTTACAGGGTAATATGGAATTGAAGTTGTTGCAACCCAGGAGCTCAGAAGATCTTGGACAGGAGTTATGAATGATCTAGCTGGTAACAATTCTGTGGTAGAAACTTGGAAACGTTTCCTTATGGAACCTCCCACTACAACACCAGCCTACTAAGAGTGGGAGAATCATTAGAGATTCTCAAGGAGTTTCATTTTTACTAGTCTACTCTGGCCCCATATGTTATGGTGACTCAAATTGGGCAGAGGTTGGAGCTGTTTACTATGGTGTTAAGATTTGGTTTCAAAATTGAGCTAGCACCCTATTCATTGAAGGGGATCCATCCAATGTTGTCATTTGGTAAAAAGAACAGAGAACCAATCCCCTGGTGGTCTGAAGACCAATTTGTGCAGATATTTAAATGGATAACTGATGGTTAGGTACATTTTAGTCAAGTTCACCAGTTTGTAAATGCAGTAGCAGACCAGCTTGATTTAAGTCTTGAGCAAACAGAGATAACATGTTACTATAGTAATCCATTGCTTTTGTTTGATGTGATATCTTCTCTTTCTTGCAAACCAACCTGGCTTGCTTGTTTTACTTTGCAAGTCCTTTTACTCAATAACATCCTTCCATTAAAAAAAAGATGTGGTTGAAAAGATGAGTAGTTTGGATTGCAACAAACATAGGCCCCAACATGTACTTTTAGTTGTGTAAATACTTATACCCTCACACACACACACACACACACACACACACACACACACACACACACACACACAAAGATTGGATATGGAAGTTACAATAAAGGCACTAAGAACATATGGATCATAAGGAAAATCATGTATATGTTAAGCATGAAATGAGAACTAGAAAGAAGGATTTGGAGGTACAAGATAGGATTTAACTATTGGTATTTTGTGCTTCCACCTAAAGGGTGATTAATTTAGAGGTGAGTTGAGATTAATTTAGCTCACCTGTTTATAACATCTAAGCGAGATCAAGAATTGAAAAACTGACTAAGTATCAAATTTTTACTATTTATGTTTGTTGTTGGATGAGTTCAGAGTTGATACTCACTAGGAACACCCATCTAGAGAATTTAATGAGAAAATGATACTACAATCCATAAATCACCAAAACATGAAATAATGAGTCAAACACTAAAAGCAAAGGTGTCCCACTCTGTTATTGACTACTACATCTTCTTAAAGACATAACAAATAAAGGCGAAACTATCACTCTTTAGCTTCTAAGTGGCCACAAAATTAAACAAGGCATCTTAACTTCTAAGAAAGCAAACATAGTCGGACCAAGAGAAAGCTCAAAAAGGGCTTCTTCTCATTGCCCCTACCATGATTCTAGAGATGGAGTCTTGGATGTCTTCCAAGTAAGATTGTCCCCATCATATCGACCACCCTTCATTGCATCCACACTAGCAAGAAAAGATTACGGTCAATAATACAATAACAAGAAATGAAATCTATGTGACGACCCGGGTTTTCCCATGCATTTTTAAATGTAAGATCTAATTCCTAAGGCAGGATGCATCCCTATTTGAAAACTATTTTATGAAAACAATGCAATGTAGCGGAAAATCTTTTGTTTTAAACTCATTTTGAAAACCCCGAGTGTCATTTGTTTTCACAACAACCAAAGTAGTTTTTGAAAATTTCAGAAATCATAAATGTCTTCTCAGGTTTATCCAGTCACAGCTCACAGCCCAACTGTAAATAAATACAAATACATGTCGAAAGGGTAGAGTGTTTACTTACATGTATAATTGTCTCATTTTGATTTTTCTTGCTCGAAGCACTAACATTTCTTGAGGCGTCTTCTGTCACGCGTGTATCTTGTCCATAAGTGCTTACTTGTGTCTGAAAAATGTTAAGGATTGGGTGAATATACACTATACTCAGTAGGAGTCTATCACTACTAGTTTTACAATGCATGCTATGTTTAAAATCATATGCTCTTTAAAACATGTGCATGTTTGAACACTCATGTTCAATATCAATATTAAAAACCATTGTCAAACTGGAATACTAACGACTTAAAGAATCGATAATCCAAGTCGAAAGTATCACATATATCATAAACATAATAATATGCATAAGATGCTCAACTGAATCCAACTCATGGATATATGGTATGGTCGACCAACCTCATGTCATGCCATATGCAATGCAAGTAAATTCTCAAAACATAGGGCCCACTATGCCCCACGACCTCACCGCCGTGTGGTCCCCGGGTACCTAGGGTGTAACACCTCTGATTTTTAAGACATTTTTTTTATAATAATAATAATGGCATTTTAAATAAGAGCATTTGGGATCCCATGAGAAAAGCTTTATTTAACATTTTACTAAAACCTATCTTAAAAACTCCGGGTGTTAGTTTTCCTTTCTCAAATTGGCATACATGTGAATTAAACATAAATAAAACAATCCCCGTATAAATCAATGTCAAATAAATCGGCGCCTTTATTTTAAATCAAATAAATGTCCAAAACACAATAATAATATGGCCCAGGGTCTATCCATCATAACATCCCATATAAATGTCCAACATATGTCCAAACATCTCAATCAAATCTAAATATAAAGTATGCAGTTTATAATTAAATTCAAATGATAATCCTGTTTAATGACTCACATCACTGTTTAAAACTATAGGAAAAAAGATTTTCAGCAGCTCTCACGGTTTCTCAACAGCTTTTCCTTTCTTGATATCGAAACTCGAGATCTAAGGCATTGCAAAATAAGGCAATGCCTCAGCAAGCTATCGCTTGTGTAGGTACATAGACAATTTATGTAATAAATGAAAGAAATAATTAATAGCATTGATGAAAAGTCTATCATTTATGAAAATAGCAGTATCATAATGTCATGTCCAAATAAATGCCAATATATTCCATATGCTAAAACATGCATTTCAAGGAGTCAAAACTTGACATAAATCAATGTAAATGAGCATACAATAAGAATAAGGGCACCCTAAGGTAATGAGTCCCACCACATCGCACTAACATCACTGATTAGGAGTACTCATAGCCAACCTCTGAGTGTCGTCACACCCAGGCATACCATCCATAACCATGCTCATCATACATGCACACATAAAAAGAATATGGGTTATCATGTTGCAGTGGCAACCCTCCATGGGTATCAACCACCGCCGCTCTCCGTCGACACCATAACGGGAGACTTAACGTCAGTCCCCATGGAAAGGCTCAAACCGGTAGTGTGGACTATCCATGTTACCAAACCCCTACCGAATGCTATCTATGGCAGGTGTCTATCATATCACAATATCATCACATCACAATCTCGGAAGGTGGGTGGCCGGTCCTATCTCTCCTAGCATGACGCCCACCGGGCGAGAGCACCCGTCATCAAATATAAAACAAGGAAAACATATGTATATGCTAAAACTCAAGAGCACTCATAGCTTGTAATCCCCAAGACATGCCTCTCATCCTGGGGTTAGCCTATAAAAGGACCAGCTAATAAGCCTATATTCTTATTTCTATGTAAATCCATGCATTTTCTATATATAATAAGAAATAAGTCTTTATTTAAGCACAACTAATTAACATCATGCTTATAAAAGCATTTGAAATAAGTTTATTCAATAAAAGATTTTAATTTGGAATAATCATAATGTACTCAAAGTCGCATGAAATAATTACAATTTAAAACACAATCACACATGATGCTATGTTTAAACATGGTTTGAAAATCAAGGCAAACCATTAATTTTCATCACCTACCTCAATGTGAGACCACTAGCTTGCTAATAACTCCCTTTAACTAGTATATTCAAGTGCACCTGTACATGTCACACTACTATTTTAAAATTTTTCTAAAGAAAATGTAGTCATTTAAATTTTTTAAGTTAAAACTAAGTATGCGTCATCGATAGGGTCACAACGCCTCTTTCAGATCATGATTTGGACTCCTATAGCTCTTAGAAATCAAATTTTAGTGAAAACATACACAAAATGGGGCTAACGTGCATCACGGTTGCCAGGACGCTGTGCGTCCCGACCCAATGTGATAGCCCGCTCAGGAGCTCCCACACACGTGACCTCTGCACGCGTGCACAGAGACATGCATTCATCGCGCATCTCCGTCGGGGCGTCCTGCTGGGTGTCCTGGCGTCAGCGCCTAGCCGCTGACAATGTCACTGCCGCCGGAGAAGACGACCGGATTCAGGTTGTCTCCGGTGGAGCTACAGAGCTCCGTTTTGTGCAATTTTTGCCCTGTTTTTGTCAAAATTTCCTCTAGAATCCATTTATGCCATCCTTTTGCATTGATTTTGCCAAAAACCATGTTTTTTAAATAATTTTTCCCAAGTTCCTAAAATCATCCTTAGGTACTGGTTTTTGCGTTTTCTAGAGAAACCTATCGTTGAATCTCTCCCAAATTTAAAGGGTTTGATCTTGGATCTCTTGTGCACTAGTTGGACGGTGTGATTTTCAAACATACGTGGTTTCATCCGTGAAATCACACTCCAACAGTAGCGTGCACAGAGTTCCCAAGAAATCTGATTTTTTTTATTTTTTAAATTCTTTTCTAATTAATTTTTCCTATTTAATAAATATGAAAAATAGGGTTTATGTGACGACCCGGGTTTTTGAAACACATTTTATAATATATTTTTCAAAGGCAAGGGCATCCCCTTAGTAAATTTTTTTCGCAAAACAAAGCAGCAGAAATTCTTTTATTTTAAAACTTGTTTTGAAAACCCAAGTCACCACTTCATACATAACATAAGTACAATTTGTGTACAAAATAAAATTCCATTGAAGGAATATGATTTTATTAAACTTCCAGGATCCATCTAGTGGTTCACAGTACACAACCCATTGTATCCTTACAATACTTGTCCAAATACACAATTCAAATTACAAAGTTCTAAATACAATACATGCTCTCTATACAATGTTTCAAGGAATATACCCTTATTACTTATTCTTCACTAGTTCTTCAAGTCTTGAGCTCCTAAGTCTCCTTCTCTGTATCTGAGATATTGTAAACATTTGAACATTTACAATATCTCAACAAGCTATGCTTGGTAGGGGATAAGAATGTAAGTTATTGACAGTAGAATCTCAATATTCACTTATCACATAATTCATTCTATCATAAACATATTCATAGACCACTATTATTGATAGGAACATCTCATTCCCTTGTCATTTGTGTTCACCTTTATACATACATAGTATATACGAACAAATCCTTTAAAATTGTAAAAATAATCAATAATCATTTCCATACAAAACTGATCAACTCCTTTCATTATAGGAGATTTGTATTTCAGCCGATTATTATCTTTGGGATTTTCCCTTCTTGGGAAAAATATTAGTAATATACAATTACCTGGCATTTCATCATGCCATCCCTTAAGGCATTTCACTATGCCAATTTCATATGCATCATAATGCAAAATAATCAAGGACTACTATGCTTGCAGTCTAATCCGTATAGCGCTCCCGGATAACTGTTCAATAATCCACTTATACCATTCTCAGTGGAAATTACAATATCCATGTCCGTATGGGAGGACCATGGCTGTCACAGTGGTGGCCTTCCCATAATTGCCCCACCTGACTTTTAGCCTTTCTTAGGCTTGGTATTCAATATCATCAAGTTTCAGAGAGTGGGTGGCCAAACCCTCTTAACTCTCCTAGCATAGCATCCCCAGGCCTATGCCTGTTTAAAGCAAAACCACAAGCCTCCAAGCTTGTATGTAAAATAATACTTATACATATCAGACTATCTGTCTGTTTATCTAAGGCTGGAATATTTTCTACTTTCCTATTCACTTAGGGTTGTTCTAAATTCTCAACTTAACCATTTAATACTTATTTTTCTCATCATTTGGTTGGATCATATTTCAATTTGAGGTATTTACCTTAATATATTGGTATCATACATGTCAATACTTCAAAACATAAGATCATGTATTAGACATGTATCTTCATGTAAAGGCATTCTTAATAATCCACCTACCTCAATAAGGTATTCTTACTCCTTGAAATCTACCATAGTCTCGATCAATATATATATATCTGTCAAATCATATGTATAATGTCATTTTTCTAATCAAGAGTACATACTACATGGTCTTTTGATCATCCTTATATAGGATGATCTAAATCTTTCTTCCTTGAAGATCATATATCCAAGGGTTTAATATCATCTATACAAATACTATCTATATCATACATAACAATCTAATCTACATTGATGTTTCTTTTTCCTTATTATTTTTGATCATACAAGATCTCATCTTGTTTGATAATCCTTATCTTACTTACTATTTTTATTAGGGTTAGATAATTTGCTATCTTTTTATGTTCTTATTATTATTCAACCAGTTAGTGTCTTACTTGGTTGAAGATAATTTATTTCTTCCTATTACTAGACAACTCCCCCTTATTTCAGGATGACTAGTACTTACCAGTTAAAGTCTGCTCAAAAAGTAGTTAATACAACCCTCATGTAAGGAGGCGTTTAGACCTCTCTTACGTCAACGGGAGGTGAGGGAAAAGCACTTGGCTCTTGTATACCCCCTATAACCACAATGTTCAGAGTCCACTAGAGTGGTACTAGCTTAACCTTTGACAAGGTTCCTATATGCTCTTTACCTTAAGTCCCTTCTCTAATTGATTTTAATTAATTTTCATGGATATGCATAATGTCATTTATGGATGTTCATTATTTTCCTACTTTGGGCCAAGGAATTGGTAAACCATTCCTTATATTGTCCTACTAACTATAGCCCTTATTAAGTCAAAATCATTCATTCATCTTAGTTGTCCATGAATCTCTATATTTCATTAGTTTACATTTTTGGTGATTTATGCTCCTTATATCTTAACAACTACTTAACAATTGAATAAAATTTGACAATAAGTAAATCATAAACTTGAAAGCATAAATCAAATATAAGTTTAACAACTATATACTAACATTTTTCCTATGAATGTAACTTAAGCTAGTGAAATAAAACTAACATGATCCTAAGTTATGAAATACATAAAATTGTACTTCTATCTTAATGGAATCATGTTTAAATATCTAATTTACACTAACATAATCCTAAGATAATCAAATCTACTAACAAATTACTCATTTAGGGCATATCATACTAAAATGTAATGATTACCCTATCATGCTTTCTAACTTAGAACATAAATCACATTTACACCTTTATGTCCAATAAAAGACAATTAAAACTTAGAACATAAATCACATTTACACTTCTATATCCAATAAAACACAATTAAAGTAATTATATTAAGATTATTATAAGCCTTTAAATATGATCCAACCATTAGATCTTAGGTGTTTTCCTTTAGATTAAGGGTTTTAATTACCTTTAGGGCTTTTAATCCATTAGGATCCAAAAATCATATCCACTTGATTTTGTCACATTTCATCTATGATCTAACTGGATTCCATCATAATATCATCCCTTTAATCCATCCCAAGGATCTGATCATACTTAAGCTCATTGATCAAGTGGGTCCCTTTGTATTTATTTATTTATTTATTTTTATTTTAGGGTTTTTCTACCATAAAGGGTAGATCCCCTATTTTATCCAAGATCTATCCAAATTAACCATAGATATTACTTTATTGCATTATTATATCATTACTAAAATAAATTTCCAAGATGAAGATCTTAGAAATTGGACACTTATTTAAAAAATACAGAAAAATACAGAAATAATTTTTAGAAATATTATGACTTTATTAGAAACTAGGCATTACAAGATTTCCATAGCTTCTTTCCGATCTCAATTTGGAGTTCATATGACTCCACAATCTTAAATTGAAGTTTTCAGCCATTCTTAGGGTCCAAATTTGATCTGGGCCCAGCAGAATTAATCTCTCTCAATTGAGGGTCCAAACCTTGTTAGATTTTCTTAAAAATTTTACCCTAGGGGTTTTTGACCCTTATGGATCGATTGGAAAGCTCAGAATTTCCATCTGAGCTCTCTATCACCATAAATTGAAGGCTCTAGTATTTACTTTATTTTTACCATTTTTCATTCAAATTAAATTACAGAAAAATAAAAAATATGCTAAACCATAATAAATATGTATGGGAAGGAGTTCCACCAACCTGATTGGAGAAAAAAACATATAATTGATGCCCAATTTGAGAGAATTACCGGTTGATGATAATATAGCCCGATTGTCCACCTTTTTGTGATTTTCTGTTGTTGGAACCATTGGATCTTGAAATTGATTTGGGGATTTTGTATATACTGTAGTATAGGAGGTTATGGATGGTGAAATTTATCAGATTCTACCTGAAACGGAGTGCCTAATTGAATTTAGGTCTCTTGTTCCACTTAGAAAGAGGAGAGAGAAATAAGAAAAATAGAGATTGGGAAGGGATGAATGAGAATTTGGAGCTGAAACTCTAGGGAAGATTTGGAAATTTCGTGGTTAAGGTTGTGAAAATTTTTGGGACATATTTATAGCCAAATTTAAATTTTTTATCATTTCTTTTAATAGGATATTTTATTACTTTATAATTTTTTATTACAGGTGCATTCTCCATTCTCCATTCTCCACTACAATCTCCACTACATTCTCCACTACCAGCAATAATGCAATGAGAAATTATTGTTGCTTCTAGAACATTGGCCCACTTTGTGGGCCCCACTTTTATGTGAAAAGACGTTTTTGCCCTTTAAACTCCAAAATTGGAGAATAATAGGCAATATTTGTCCGAACTCGGAATCGAGTGTACTTAGTGGCGTTGGAATCGTATTTCTAAGTACTTCATGAATATTGAGATCTTATTTCTTGGATATGGAATATGGGTAAAATTACCATTTTACCCCCAAATGGAGAAAATTAAGGAATTTTCATTTTAACTCAGAATTGAACGTACTTAATGTTGTTTCGATCAGTTTTTCAAGTACATCCATAATTTATATGTTTTAATTCATGATATAATCTTCATAAAAAGAGAATTTTCAATAACCTAATATTCCAGCCCAGAATTTCTAAAAATTCAAACTTTATTAATTTGCCTTAATAAGTTACAAAAATTCGGGGTCATTACAGTTTAAGGCTTACCTTGCGCCTGGCTGGGATTGCTAGTGTTGCCAGGATTCCACTCGCCGAAAAAGTGCGAACTTTGCAGGGTTAGGGTTTTGAGTAAAAACTCAGAGGAATGCTCAAGGTGGAGCGTTTTGGCTCCTAGGGAATGGTATATATAGGGTTTAGAGTCTTAGGAGAAGAGAAACTCTTCCCCTCACGTCTCTTTTCATGTCTCTTCGGAGATTTCACCGGAACTGGTCGAGACGTGTGGAAGACGGGGGTGCCATTATCAATTTGGACTCCTGTGTAACACATCTCTGTCAAATGACCAAAATGCCCTTACAACTTCAACGGCTCCTAACTCCCTCGTTTGAGCTCCGTTTTTCGCGTTCTTGGTTTCGTTGGAATTGTATCAACGAGCACTTTCAGATTCTTAAGTTTTTAAGAAAAATTTCCATCTCTAAATTTTTAATTTGATTTATTATTAATTTATTATTTGTACTAAAAATTAAGGATATTACATCGGGACACAGGGTCATAGCCTCCACGGGGCATATGAAACTTTGACCCAGTGCTGTGACACCAGTGGTAGCCCCTTGTACCACATGTAGTCGAAGCTGGGACATGCCTTTTTGGCGTGGTACCCTTTCCACCTAATAGTGGTAGAGGTTGGGAGGCCACCCCAGACCTCTCGGCATAGCGCGCACGAGCTTATTAGCCCAAATCATATATGATCAATCATGCAAAAATCTCTTTTTCAAAACCTGTCCTCTTTGGGTCCCTCACAACTGCCTACCCAGCGTCTTTTAGGCACTCCAGCATCTTTTGGTAACCCTCAAGGACATGCAATTTTTCAAAACTCAATACTCAAAAATCATGCAATTTATGCAATCGTTTGCAAAACATGTCTATGTATAATGTATTTGTCATATGCATACTGAATTCATTTATAAAATTAAGTCATGCTAAACAAGTCATATACTTATACTTAAAACATGCATTCTCAAAACAATCATGGCTCTTTTTAAAAGTCTAGTAGTGATAGAGCACCTACTTCAAAACATCATGGGTTCTTTTAAAAAGTTTAGTAGCGATAGAGCACCCACCTAGTTTGGTCACGCTAGCCCCCTTGTCCTCGCACGCTCCTGTTCATAGTTTAGGGGAACAAGGTTAGCTTGGCCTATTTCTATAGGTTTTAGAATGGTTGATCTCACTACTTAGGCATTAAGGGTTCATTCCCATGCCTATGGGTCTCCTAAGGTCCTAACTGGGCCTTGGTATCGTTAGGTTTACAAAGGTTTAGTGGCTCCGCGCCACTATCATAGTTTAAGGGTCATGCCCACCTTAGATAGGGCCTTGATCAAGTATTTTATGGTCTGGGTGTGTCCGCGTTGTCGATACGGACACAATGCCTTTCGCGGTGCCTCAATCGGAGCCATAGAACCCAAGTTATGGGCATTTTAATATCAAGTGTACATAGAAGGCCATACGAGATGGAAGCCCGAGATGCTCACGCGTCCCGCATCAGCGGGCGCATTTGCAGACGCACCGGGCTTCTGCCTGACTTTTTCATTTGCATGCGCCTCCACGGACGCGCCCGCTGGTTTCTCTTTAGCGCGGTTGACGCGTTTCATCCTATGGGAACCGGGGCGTCCTCGGGACGCCCTAGTTCGACCCTGTCGAACCAGTGCGCCCCAGGCACCGTCCCTCGGTCCTTTGTGGCTCCTTATAGGCCCGTTTTGCATGGTTTTTCATGTAGAAACTTGGGGAAATCCACCCTAAGTCTAAGGGGGAGATGGGTTTGGAGGGGTTTTGGGCATACCTGGTTCGTGGCCGAGTTTTTCTCCACATTTTCTCCTCTTGTCTGCCTCTCCACGATGGATTTTTCCCAAGCTTTTGGGCTGGCATTGGAGGTGCCCAAGAGCTCTTTTTATAGAGCTTGAAGAGAGTTCTGGAGGGGGTTCTTACTGCCATGGAATGGCGGTGGAGAAATCTCTAGAATGGCGGTGGTTTCTCCCCTAAACACCGCCATTCTAGAACCCTCTAGGAGGTTGAAGAAGAGGGGTGCCTGTATCAAAATGGGTCCCTGTGTTTCTTAGGCTAAATCCGTTTTTAATGTAAATTACAGTTTTGCCCTTGCACTTCAAAGGGCCATAACTTGCTCATTTTAACTCCGTTTTGAGTGATTTTGGTCTTTTGAATTCCTTTTTCCGAGACACACCTAAGGGTACTACTCTCAAGACTAAATTTCTGGGTCCAGTCAGGGTGAATAGTGAAATGACCAAAATACCCTTATCTCCAAAAAGGGAACTTTTCATTTCCTATAGAATGTCCAATTCATTTTTGTTAAATAGCGCAAATTGCTCAGGGCATTACATTATTACCCCTTTAAAAGAATTTCATCCTCGAAATTCCATAAATTATCATCTTCAAGGTATTTTGTCTCTTAGATAACTTCTTGGTGAATGCATTCTCCCCTTAGGAATCAAATCTACGCTCAACCCCAATTTATCATTTTTATTGTTCCTTCTACAAGGCCTTACCTATAAGGGCCGCTTTCGCTGCGTACTCTGATGCATACTCCTATACGTGCCAATTTAACAATACTGGTTTCTAGCTGTAATTCATCTATCTCAAAATCCTTAGATGCCTATACTTTTCCCATCATGTATAGGATAGTCTCCTCATAGGATCATGCTTCTTTATTCATGTATAAATTACTCCATACTTCTTTGAGATCATATGATCTTATTTCTCCTATTTCATTTTGAATAGCATAGGATAATCCCTTTTTCCTCTTGTCTTCCATCTAGTGATCTCTTCATCATCCACATCTCCTTCTAATGGTTGGTTGTATGTCATTAGTAAGAGTCCAAAAAAAAGGTTACATTCTTTCTATTGTGTATAACTTCGCTTCTTATCTTCTTTGCTTTATATTTTCCCCCAAGATACTTCAATAGCTGATATGGTATCATGTGCCCTACAGCAAAACCCTCGATTAACTTCAAATTTCAATTGTCTGTGTCAAAATAATTCAAGTAGCATCCTTCACCACTAACACTATCTCATATTACGATTAGGGTATCTGAACTATACATCAAGTTTCATAGATATTGAAGTCATCAAATGCTTTTCTCCCTGAAGAGTTTATGCAAACTCATGTCAAATGTTTTATGGTTAATTCATCATCATGGGTCAAATGTTCTCGTCCAAAGGCCTATCTCACTATTCACATCAATTTGTCATTAGGATTTCCAACAATGTTCCCATTTATGCAAAAAGTCTCTTATTCATAACCGAGTACCCTTACTAGGTCATGGTTGAATCCTTTGTCATTATCTTCTTTATCCTTTCTTTGCTTGATGATTTTCTTCGTAACCTTTTAGACCAAATGTTCTATACTTGATCTAGTAAGGTTAGTCCTTAGGAAATTCCTTCAATTTATTTTTCGTACTTGGTATATGCACATAACAACTAACTTTTTGTCTAAAGGCAACGTAACATCAAATCTCACCTTATAATGTGCTGGCCAGCTCAACTTTTCTCCTTCAATTCCCTATATCAATATGTTGTTCAATCTTTTATTACTGTGTTATCGTCAACCATTCAGTCTTAATTGTCAGGGGGTATCATCATCATAAGTAGTGGTTTTCAAGAGTTCCCTCATACTTAGCTTATAACAATAATTCTCATTCAATAGCGATTATGTCAAATTGTGCTGAAGCTGTTAAATCATCAAATTTGAAAAACACTCAGGTAAGCATAAAACATTTTCTTAGACATAGAAAGACTTTATTTGATTACCTGTTGATCTCTTTCTAGATATATCTATGTCATAAGCTCAAGGGTTTCTAAAGTGATTGGTACTTATCTGTCTTTCTTTTCAATCCAAGTTAGCAGTATTATTTTTCAGACTCAAAGTAATTTCTTCACCTTGTCATGGTAAGGTTTGGAAAATCTTCCACATTGGTTTAGATCACTTCTTATTTTTGCTCCTAACTCAGTTGCTACTATCCTCATTGTACTCGTAGCTCCTTCATGATGTGGCCTAATCAACTGACCTTATACCCTCAAATCACTTAGTCTAACAAGTACTTCTTTCAGGTAAAACTCATGTCCAAATACTTATAATATCCCTTTGAGTATATAACTTCGACTACTAACATATTTGATTAAATAGGGTGGGATACCTTTATTTAGTCAATAGTACTCTAAAGGTAATGACTAAATAATGGTCTTAAGATATTTGCTCTTCCGAATCTATGATAGCAAGACCTCAATTTGATCCTTGATGGTACCCTACTTGCTAAAGAAAGACAAATGGACAAGTTGTTGTCCCAGCTTAATTCCTTTTTCAATATACTTTATTTACACATGTAGTGGCAAGGTAGGATATCACCAAATTTTCCTTTTTATGGACTATATCCATTGGTGTTCCTCATAAGCTAATGGATCCGATAAGATTCTAATTGTAATAATTGATATCAAACCATTTGTAGAATTTAATTTCTAGTTGGTCACCATTCCTCTTCGGAAATTTCTTATCGCATAATCTCCTGAAATTCGATATTCTACTCAAAGTCTTAAACCCCATATGCTTTCTCTCTTTTGTAGTCTTGTACAATAAGATTACCAACTCAACTAGTATTATTCCTTCACATTTGTTTGGTTTACCTCCCTATAGGATTCAAGATGAAAGAATTGTATGTATCTCCGTAAAGTCATTATCTTCTTCTTTTGAATATTCAATATTCATCGAATACTTATAGTTACATCTCTATCTCTTTCTTTCTTTTCTTCAAAATCCTCATTTTTGTCTACCTAGATCAATGTCTTCATGTGCTTTGTTGCATATACTCGATCTTCTTGTCAGACAGGAGAAATTTAATACCTCCAAGAAATGTTGAAGTTTTCTAATATCATAGAAATCCTTAATTGCCTATAGCCTCAAGAAAATTCATACAATGTCTTAATAATGTCATTGATCTTTTGGTCATGCTATACTTCTCTTATAAGTTCATATTAGGATCAATCTATTATTCACAGATCTATCATCCCTAATATTATCGTAAAAATCTTTTGATAACTCGGTCGAATTCATT
This sequence comes from Warburgia ugandensis, assembly GCA_035236585.1. Taxonomy (NCBI): domain Eukaryota; kingdom Viridiplantae; phylum Streptophyta; class Magnoliopsida; order Canellales; family Canellaceae; genus Warburgia; species Warburgia ugandensis. The sequence goes on from CP141137.1 coordinate 62,256,028, forward strand.
TTCCTATCATATTCGTGTTATGTTCCTCTTAATCACATAACATGTCAATTGTACATCTTCTGATACTTAGGTTCTCATTATTAGATAGCACTTTACTCTTCATAAGACTCCAATTAAGGTATCCAAAATTGAGCTACGTCCTTCATTCGAGTCACGGTTATCTCTTAATATCATCTTGCATTCTCATCCCTCTTAGATTATCATCAAAATCTTCTCAAAGTCTGTCTTTTACATCCCCTATTATACTCATATCATATCCCTTGTGATAGTGTACTCATATTCTGATATTCTTTATGATGGTAAGATAGCCATCTAGGTTCTTTGATGTTCTCATCTTTGGTGAGATTAATCTATTACAGGTCAGAACTATCTACTAACAAGTTCACTAACATCTTCATTCATCATTCTCATCATAATCTAATTTATATATATGAGTTTCCCTGTTCGCACCACTGCACAAAAATCCTTATTGGTAAGATTTAAACCATCCAATATCTAAGTATTTGCTAGACCCATCTCCTTTTTCACCTATTTGTTTATGGTGAAATGCCTTGAGCATTAATATGCTAGTCATCTCTACTATTTCTATTTCTACTATTTCTTCTTAATTTTCTCGATTGTCTATGACCCTTGGACATGCTGGACTAGCTGTGAAAGGATAAAACCTGGGCTCTGATACCAACTGTGACGACTTGGGTTTTCCCATGCATTTTTAACTGCAAGATCTAATTCCTAAGGCGGGATGCATCCCTATTTGAAAACCATTTTATGAAAACAATGCAATGCAGGGGAAAATCTTTTGTTTTAAACTCATTTTGAAAACCCCGAGTATCATTTGTTTTCACAACAACCAAAGTAGTTTTTGAAAATTTCAGAAATCATAAATGTCTTCCCAGGTCTATCCAATCATAGCTCACAGCCCAACTGTAAATAAATACAAATACATGTCCAAAGGGTAGAGTGTTTACTTACATGTATAATTGTCTCTTTTTTATTTTTCTTGCTTGAAGCACTAACATTTCCTGAGGCGTCTTCTATCACGCGTGTATCCTGTCCTTAAGTGCTTACTTGTGTCTGAAAAATGTTAAGGATTGGGTGAGTATACAATATACTCAGTAGGAGTCTATCACTACTAGTTTTATAATGCATGCTATGTTTAAAATCATATGCTCTTTAAAACATGTGCATGTTTGAACACTCATGTTCAATATCGATATTAAAAACCATTGTCAAACTGGAATACTAACGATTTAAAGAATCGCATAATCCAAGTCGAAAGTATCATACATATCATAAACATAATAATATGCATAAGATGCTCAACTGAATCCAACTCATGGATATATGGTATGGTCGACCAACCTCATGTCATGTCATATGCAATGCAAGTAAATTCTCAAAACATAGGGCCCACTATGCTCATGACCTCACTGCCGTGTGGTCCCCGGGTACCTAGGGACACAGGGTCATAGCCTCCACGGGGCATATGAAACTTCGACCCAATGCCGTGACACCAGTGGTAGCCCCCTGTACCACATGCAATCGAAGTAGGGACATGCCTTTTTAGCGTGGTACCCTTTCCACCTAATAGTGGTAGAGGCTGGGAGGCTACCCCAGACCTCTCGGCATAGCGCCCACGAGCTTACTAGCCCAAATCATATATGATCAATCAAGCAAAAACCTCTTTTTCAAAACCTGTCCTCTTTGGGTCCCTCACAACTGCCTACCCAGCGTCTTTTGGGCACTCCAACATCTTTTGGTAACCCTCAAGGACATGCAATTTTTCAAAACTCAACACTCACAAATCATGCAATTTATGCAATCGTTTGCAAAACATGTCTATGCATAATGTATTTGTCATATGCATGCTGAATTCATTTATAAAATTAAGTCATGCTAAACAAGTCATATACTTATACTTAAAATATGCATTCTCAAAACAATCATAGCTCTTTTTAAAAGTTAGTAGCGATAGAGCACCTACTTCAAAACATCATGGGTTCTTTTAAAAAGTCTAGTAGCAACAGAGCACCTACTTGGTTTAGTCACGCTAGCCCCCTTGTCCTCGTACGCTCCTGCTCATAGTTTAGGGGAACAAGGTTAGCTTGGCCTATTTCTATAGGTTTTAGAATGGTTGATCTCACTACTTAGGCATTAAGGGTTCATTCCCATGCCTATGGGTCTCCTAAGATCCTAACTGGGCCTTGGTATCGTTAGGTTTACAAAGGTTTAGTGGCCCCGCGTCACTATCATAGTTTAAGAGTCATGCCCACCTTAGATAGGTCCTTGATCAAGAATTTTATGGTTTGGGTGTGTCCGCGTCGTCGATATGGACACAACTCCTTTCGCGGCGCCTCAATCGGAGCCCTAGAACCCAAGTTATGGGCATTTTAATATCAAGTGTACATAGAAGGCCATACGAGGTGGAAGCCTAGGGCGTCCTCGGGATGCCCTGGTTCGACCCTATCGAACCAGTGCACCCCAGGCACTGTCCCTGGGTCCTTTGTGGCTCCTGAGAGGCCCATTTTGCATGGTTTTTCATGCAAAAAATTGGGAAAATCCACCCTATGTCTAAGGGGGAGATGGGTTTGGAGGGGTTTTGGGCATACCTGGTTCGTGGCCGGGTTTTTCTCCACGTTTTCTCCTCTTGTCTGCCTCTCCACAATGGATTTTTCCCAAGCTTTTGGGCTGGCATTGGAGGTGCCCAAGAGCTCTTTTTATAGAGCTTGAAGAGAGTTCTGGAGGGGGTTCTTACTGCCATGGAATGGCGGTGGAGAAATCTCTAGAATGGCGGTGGTTTCTCCCCTAAACACCGCCGTTCTAGAACCCTCTAGGAGGTTGAAGAAGAGGGGTACCCGTATCAAAATGGGTCCCTGTGTTTCTCAGGCTAAATCCTTTTTTAATGTAAATTACAATTTTGCCCTTGCACTTCAAAAGGCCATAACTTGCTCATTTTAACTCTGTTTTGAGTGATTTTGGTCTTGTTGAATTCCTTTTTCTGAGACGCACCTAAGGGTACTACTCTCAAGACCAAATTTCTGTGTCCAGTCAGGGTGAATAGTGAAATGACCAAAATACACTTATCTCCAAAAAGGAAACTTTTCATTTCCTATAGAATGTCCAATTCATTTTTTTTAAATAGCATAAATTGCTCGGGGCATTACAATCTATCAGGTGTGTTCCACAGGGGATTGTAATCCATATGGATAACTTGCTCGTAAGATGGCATGCAACGTTGTGTGTATGCAATGAAAGAGAGATACGAAACCTCAGCACAAAAGTTAAGTATGTTTTTTTTAAAGATAAAATGTATATGAAACATAATATAAGATAAATTATTGGAAAGATACATGACAATAATTTAGAGAAGCATACCACTTTGCAATGAAATGAAACATATTAAGGTCTCTTGCATTGGGTTGAAGGAAGCCTGGATAAAGAAGAAGAAGATGGTTGGGAGGTCGCAAGTATGAAAGATAACCTTGGATGTATAAGAATCATGATCATGATGGAGCTAGTTTCATACTATCAATAAATGCATTGTTCATTTTTTTCTTAATGGTGGTTAATTTAATTAGAATAAGTAAATAGATTACAAGACCAATTTCAGTAAAGCAAAGATAGCCTAGTGGTTGCTTGAAGCACCTTGTTTGTAACCTTAGCACGAGATAAATTAAGAAGATCAACCACAAGAAAAGGACTTACGAACCATTGTCCAAGAGGAAGGTTATGAATGTATTTTTCATTTTGGAAACGAAATAATCTTATATTAGGTTACAATTACATATAGGAAACTAAGAGGAGAGAACTGTGTACTTGCCCATTTTTCATGCCAAGTAGAACTTTTTTGGTAGATCTAAGCCATTCATCATATTCAGAATGCCAAAAGTAGAAAATCCGCATGAAATTAGCACATGTGGATGATCTCAACAACTTGTTTTGGGTCTCTGAAAAAACTAATAAAAATGGATGGTTTTACTTCTTAACCCACAAAACTTAGTCTAAAACCATTTAATGGGTACAAAATTTGAGTTCTAACCTATACGTACCACTCCTAATATTGTGAATGGCTTAGATTTGCAATAGAAGTTTTATCTTGCACTAAAAAACAAGTGTGCAAACCTCTCTCCTCTTCAGCATGTACACCTACTAGGATTTATTTTGGATAGGTTGAATAGAGAAAAATAAGGAAAAATATTTTAGAAATAAGGAAAAATATTTTAGAAAAGGCATATTCTTGCAAGAAGAAAAAGATTCAAAGTCGCCATTAAAAGCAGGAGACAAGACTAATAAATTAATTAAATTGTAAGAAAAAATGGGTTAGGCATAAGTCAAAAAATTTGAAGATAACTTTGGTTTCCAAACTACCTAATCTAATTAACTACCCCTTGTTTTATAGGAGGTTGTGTTTCCTTAGGACTCTTGTCCTATAATTTAATAGTGTTCTTTGGGAAACACACATCCATCTAATTTGGATGCTAGTTTGGGAAACATGCGTCATGACCGGAACGATTTAAAATCTCTTCTTCTTTTTTTTCCTTCTTGATTTTTTTTGGATTTTCTAAGCTATTCATTCACAAAAAATGTGATTTTTGGAGCTACAGAGGTCCAAATCGCGATTCAAAAGAGGTATTAAGATCTCCTCGGCGACATAAACCTAGATTCAAGATAAAAACCTAGCTTTGAGCACCTTTTAAATGGTTAGACCACTAAATACTATTAGATTACTTAGATCAGGCCTTAGACCTTGATTGTATACATCAAATATGAGATGGTCTAGGGGATTAGAAGAATATATTTCATTAATTTGCCGAGAAAGGTGACCTTGACCATTCAATCTGAGCAGATGCCTTAGGATGTGCTAACCAGAGAGCGATCTGACCTTTAGATCGGCGCATAATCATAAAGATACATATGAATCACTAAACGAAATAGAAATTTAATGGATCATGATGAAAATGAGTATGATTGAAATAAAAAATGGCATATGATGGTCTAGATGTTAAAAAGACAAACATCTAGCTCATGATTGCCCTAATGGAGGGTTAATCAGATGATCTAGGCTGTTAATCTAGGATTAACTACTAAAACATGGAGGTTGTCACTTGGACCTATTATTTGAGATGACAAGAACAGCACGTGATCGATGACTTATGATGTGACAGGTACGTCAGGGCGCACGTTGTGATATAGCTTACATGCTTGATTGGAGTACTACATTTATCAAGGTAGGTGATTACATTTGAGAATTTTCCTTGATTTCATGATCATGACTTCTCAATTGAAAATCTTGAGGTAGGTATTTTACGCCCTATTGTGTTTATTAAAATGTGTTTGTTACTTCGCTTTTGATAGCATGACATTGATTATACGATTATCCATGTTTTCACATGTGATAGTTTATACTGTATTATGTATTTTGATTCAGCCTATTGAGGTATTTTCACTTGAGAGTTTTCCATGATTTATAGCATGTTTTACTGCTTTATGAAGGGTGCTTTTATCCGATGGGTACTATGCTAGGAGGGTTGTAGGGTTGGCCACCCGCCCTTTGACTTTGTGATGATGATGATTAGACACCACTCTTGAGTGGTACAGGGCCAGGTACGTAGGTAGTGGTATCATAGGTAGTCCCCCTACGGGTCCGTTCCTTCCCATAGGGACGGAGAAAGTCTCCTATTATGGTGTCGATGGGGAGCACAATGGTTGAGATCCTTGTATGGTTGCCACTGCCGCATTGTTGCCCATAATATTATTCTGTATGCTCATGTGGATTTATATGTGGGGTGAACAGGGGTAAGTTGGGCCTAGGTCGTGAGGCACTCTAGGGGCTGATGCGGGCTGCACGGAAGCGACCTAAGGATTTGGTATGAGTACTCATTACTGGTGATTGTGTGTCGTGAAACACTCTTAGGGCTTGTTTTTGTACGGTGCCCTGTTTTATCATGACATGCATTATATTTCGATGCGGACACAAATTCTTATTGTGTTTGATGAATGCTCATCTATGTTTTGATCATGTCATGATGTTTTGATCCTGATTGTTTTGTTCAGATTTATGAGATTCGTGAGCTTTACATTCTGAACGCCTAATGATTTCATATTGCCTTATAAATGATTTACTCTATTAACACTCGACATGATATTGGTACTCTTCACAAGTGTTTATTGCATGTTTTATTTCTCGTAATCACCTACATAAGCATAGCTTGTTGAGGCATTGCTTTGTTTGCAATGCCTCAGATACAGAGAGTGACAACAGGTTGATGTGCTGATAGAGCAGGTAAACGTGATGGTGGTTTCCTAGTGAAGCATTGAGGATGTTCAGAGATGACAAGGTTTGTTCAAGACCTTACTTTGGGTTTTGAGTATAGATAGTACATTAATTAAAATTGCAATGTGACCTCGAGGTAAGAATATGAATTTATGTTAAATGTGATGGCTGTATGAAAGGACCCTGGTATTTTGTTATGACTTGATTTTCTTATCCATTGTTGGAGTATATATTTTATTGAAAATGGTATTTGATTGTGTGGATGGGTGTGGAGACTGAGTCTCCTATATGTCATGTTTTATCTTATGTTTATTAGATTATTTTGTATTACACTGGTCATGTGCAAAGGTCCAAAATACAATGGAGACTGTTGAATTTTTGGTAGAAGTGGTATTTTATTTTACTGTTAAATCTGTAGTTTTGTGGTTGTATGACTCCCTGGAATTTGAAAGAAATGCTTTTATTTAAGTTTTTGTTTTGGTCACTTTAAAAATCAAAGTTTTTAAAGTAGGGATGCCGACGATTTTTATAAATTGTTATTTTATTGTTGTTAAAACCAGGGGCGTCACATTATATTTCTTGGATCATTCCTATTTTCAGCAGATTTGTTAAAAGACATACTTTTTGAACCTTTTACAACATTTCTTATACAATTTTTTCTTTAGACTATTTAGGGTTTTTTGTTGTAAGCATGGATTGATATATGTGTTTATTTGCATCATTAAGGTATCAAATTTTGATTTAGGGTATATAAATAATATTCTAGATGCTACTACAATAAGAATTTCAGTCAATTCTAAAGTTGACAAATTGGTGAGGGAAGGATAAGTTTGTGAAAATGCTCTTGGATCTCTATAGATATTTGCACAAATTTGCAAAGGTATCTTATTGATCTTGTGCAAGTGAAGGATAGGCTCACTAAATTTTTATGACCTATAAAATGTCTACAAAATTCCACAAAGGTGTTGTTATGCTTCTTCTTTGGCTTGATGTTTGAGTATATTGGTGTTGTTGATGTTAGAGTGTAATTGCTATTCATAGGTTTTGCTCGGATGGATGTAAAGGATGCAAATTTTTATTAGCAGAATATTGTGCTTGAGTAATTGAACATTATAAGTTGGATAGAATAGTTTACTTTGAAGATAATGATAATGTGTATTCCTTGGAGCCTTTGAATAGTTGTGGGAAATTAGTATTTGTCTTTCATTTCATTATCATTCTAGTCTATATGTTATATTATTACATGGGAAGGCTGAGTTATACTTTTGAGAGAGTAGAGCTTTTGGAAATAATGATATACCAAAGTCTCCTATTGGATCTTTAGCTCAAACTTCTTGGGTGCTAGTGAATTTAGGTGCAATCCAAATTATCTCAGGACCCTTCTATATTGGTTCAAATCCACCAAGCCCTTCTATATTGGTTCCTGATAATCTTTTCATGCTTGTTTGATGTTCTTACACTTGTTTGTCATGAGTAGGAGATCAACTCCTTCATATGCAACTCATTTGGTACAACTCATAAACACGTAGTTACATTTAGAAGCTTCAATAAAGTCACAAATTAGCTTGTTATATACAACATTCAATGTAGCTAATGTGTTACAATACATAAGAGAATACCATTCTTTAATTTAAAGTATAACAGTCATTCTCTCCCATAAGCAAAAAGGTAGAACTCACCCAAATTTATACTCTAATCAATAGCACATTAACATGATAAAAAGATGAATCTTGGAAATGGACTCACTTCATTGATTTAGTTATTGAGAAGAAAAATTCATCTTTGTATTTCATCTTCACTAACCTACTTTTACCTCTGAAGTCATATTCGTGCTATTGAACTATTTTTCTTAATACTCTTATAAGCTTTCTTTAAGTCGATAAAGACCATGTGAGGGTCTTTTCTCCTCTCCCTATATTTCTTTTGTATTAGTAAGAAAATAGCTTTCATTGTAAACCTCCTAGGCATGAAACCAAACTAGTTCTCTGATACACTTGTCTTATGTCGTAGCCTCTTCTCAAGCACATTTTCAAAAAGTTTCATAGTGTGGCTCATAAGTTTGATCCCTCGATAATTAGTACTGCTCTGTATGATATATATGTATATATATGTATGTACATATATGTATATCTCAAGTACCTCTTAGATACAAGGAAGATTGATATATCCAAGTGCCTCTTAGAATTGGATAAATCCAAGTGGTACTTTATTTACCTGGTACTTGGTCTTTCTTCTTCTTTTTCTTCTTTTTTATATAGATGTAAACCCTTCACCATACTAGGAATGACTTTGATGGTCTAAGAGCTATACTTCATGCCCAATAGATAATTTATCGTATTTTCTAAGAGGATTTTTAACTTAAATATATAAAATAAATTATGCCTATAATTTTCAACATGAAAAAACAATAAATTATCTTACAGGCATGACTTTAGGTACTTACAACATTTGAGCCATTCCCAACATGGTGAATAACTTAGATTTAGAAAAAGGGAAAGTACAAAGCAAGTAAAGTGGCACTTGGTTAAAGTTTATATTTTAGTTTTTGCTTGCACAAGTCTGACCTAAGAAGCTTTTCCCTTATGGTTTGCTTTATTGAAGTGAACAAAAAAAATAATTGAATCTGAACCGTAACCAAGTATTTTAGATTTGGATATTGAGGAAGTAACATCTGAACCAAATAAGATGCTGAATGAAACAGAATGATTTGGAATCTCGAATATGGACAAGGTAAATTCAAAAGAATCTGACTAATTGATTGCATAACAAACCAACAAAGCTTTGGGTCTAATTGATCTAAGTTTTGATAGCAAAACAACACCTTTTAATTTGTGTCCGTACCTTCCTGACGATGATTTCATTTGTATGTGAGGATGATATAAATATATATATGTGTGTGTGTGTGTGTGTGTGTGTGTGTGTGTGTGTGTGTGTGTGTGTGTGTGTGTGTGTGTGTGTGTGTGTATACATATATGTATATCTCAAGTACCTCTTAGATACAGCGAAGAATGATATATCTAAGTGCCTCTTAGAATTGGATTAATCCAAGTGGTACTTTGTTTACTGTTAAGTGTTCAATTTTGGTCAAAATACCCCTAATTTAGCATTTAATTAGATAATCTAACTGTTCAATTTTGCAAAACTTAGCTTGATTTTGAATTTAACTCCAATTGACCATCCAAACCTTAATTTGTCAAAAATCAACGGTCAGATGATCATTAGAGCTCATTAGATGATTAATATACGGTTTAGATGATTCTGATTTAGTCTTTTCTTTTGCAGATTAACCAAAAGAGGCGCTGATGGATACGATTAAAAGTTAACGGTGCAGATCATCTTAAAGTACATTGGATGGACTAGATCACCTATGAAGATGGATGGAATAGTTTTCTAAAAGACTATTAGATGATTAATATACGGTTTAGATGATTCTGATTTAGTCTTTTCTTTTGCAGATTAACCAAAAGAGGCGCTGATGGATACGATTAAAAGTTAACGGTGCAGATCATCTTAAAGTACATTGGATGGACTAGATCACCTATGAAGATGGATGGAATAGTTTTCTAAAAGACAATGGAGCTTAATTTGGAATCATCAACAAAAGTGAGAGCTTAAAAGAGGCAAGCAACCGTGGCCCACTTCCTATTCACTCTCTTTCCCAAATCTTCCTTCTCTTTCTCACCACCTTTCTATCCATTCTCTAAACTCTCCTTCATATCTCTTATTGTCTAATCTGTAGGAGGCAAGAAAAACTGTCATTTTCTACTCTCTTTCCTCATTCTCTCTTTCCTTCCCCATGCCAATCTCACATACAACTCCCTCTTTCCCTACTCACTTTCTCTCCTTATTCTTCTCTTTTTCCTCCTCTTTCCATTCTACATCACGAACAAGTCTCCCCCACCTTCCTCTTCCCCTTATTCTCCTCTTTTAAACTGTTCCAAAAACGGTAGGAGGGGGACCATAAGACCTCCCCCTTCTTCTTCTCTCTCTCGCACGACTTCCCATTCTCTGCTTCTTCTTCTCCATTCTCCCCATCTCCTCTTTTCCTCTTATTTCCCCCTCTTCATATTCCCTTCTCATTCTTTTCTCTTCTCCTCTCACGCTCTTTATTTCTCTCTCACCCGCATAATGCTCTCTCCTCTCTCCTCCCTCCTCTCTTTCACTTTCTCCTTGGATTCCCCTTTCTTTTTCATGCACTTCTCTCTCTATGGTTTTCTTTGCATCACCTCCTCTCTCCTCCACTAGCTCAGCCGGTTTCTCCCTTTCACAGTCGCACTAGTCCAGTACCGCAATTCTTCTGTTTCCCTCTTCTCCCCTCCTCCCTCTTCACCGTCCAGAAACCAGGTCGTCATCGACCCAGATCGTCCTCTACCCTCATTGGCCGGACCCTCTCTTTTTCCTCATTCTCTACCAGTCACCTTTCACAGGTGTCGTCACCAACACATGCGTCGTCTGTGCAGTCAGTGTTCACCGCCCAGACTCTTCTCTGCATCACTGATCTTCTCTTTCAGCTCCATCTGCCCCCTCCTTTCCTCCCTTTTCCCCTCTGTTTTCCTCTTCATCTCCAGCAATCCAGGAACGGAAACCCAAGTCGGGTTTCCACTCTTTTTCCCTTCCCCGTTCTTCTTCCCTCTCCTTCTTCCTCTTTCCTTCTTCTCCCTTCTCCTCCTTCTTCCCTACCTTCTTCATCGGGTGTTCATCTGGTTTTTTCTTTAAAACCCGATTTTAACCAAAATTCCAATTTTGCCCCTCCTCTTTAAAAGAAATTACAATTCTGTTCTTTCTGGTTAATTCCATCTGTGTCCCCATTTTATTTACATCTGTGTCCCATTTTATTTTATCTGCATTTTTCTTATCCAAGAACTGCCTAATCTCTACCAGATCAATTAAGGCCTAACCAATTAACGGGTTAGCCTTAATAAAAATGAAACCTTCAATTTCTCCTTCGTTACTTGGAGGATTTCAAATTAATTTTACAGAGTCATTCTTAGGACATCCCTAGATCTAATTAATATTTCTAATCTTCAATCTGAAATTCAGAAAGCAATCTGAACCGTCAAAATCTTGAAATTACAATTTAGCCCAGATCTCTTTGATTTTGAAGAATCTGTCAAATCCTACCGGTGGATCAAAAATCAAGAACGTATTGAAAATAAATGTAAAGGAGGATCAATTTTTACAAGACCAGAAGTGAAGATTTTGATAAATTTTGATCTAGGGAAGTATTTTTTTTTCTTGTTATTTGATTTTATTTGTTTTATTTCAAAACTGGAAATTCTGTATTTTTGAGAAGTTGATTAGATCTGAACATTGATTCTCATTTCAATAATTCCAATATTTTTGAGTGATTTATTGTTAATTTTAGATAATTAAATTTTATTGAAATTCCTACTTTTTAAATCAAGTCCTTGTGAGATCGACCCGTACTTGCATAAGCAACACTACAATAGCCTGTACACTTGCGGTAAAACAATCAACATTTACCTAGTACTTGGTCTTTCTTCTTCTTTTTCTTCTTTTTTATATAGATGTAAACCCTTCACCATACTAGGAATGACTTTGATGGTCTAAGAACTATACTTCATGCCCAATAGATAATTTATCGTATTTTTTAAGAGGATTTTTAACTTAAATATATAAAATAAATTATGCCTGTAATTTTCAACATGAAAAAACAATAAATTATCTTACAGGCATGACTTTAGGTACTTACAACATTTGAGCCATTCCCAACATGGTGAATAACTTAGATTTAGAAAAAGGGAAAGTACAAAGCAAGTATAGTGGCACTTGGTTAAAGTTTATATTTTAGTTTTTGCTTGCACAAGTCTGACCTAAGAAGCTTTTCCCTTATGGTTTGCTTTATTGAAGTGAACAAAAATAATAATTGAATCTGAACCATAACCAAGTATTTTAGATTTGGATATTGAGGAAGTAGCTGACCCCTAATTGGGATAAGGTCTTGATGATGATGATGATGATGATATTGAGGAAGTAACATCTAAACCAAATAAGATGCTGAATGAAACAGAATGATTTGGAATCTCAAATAGGGACAAGGTCAATTGAAAAGAATCTGACCAATTGACTGCACAACAAACCAACAAAGCCTTTAAGTCTAATTGATCTAAGTTTTGATAGCAAAACAACACCTTTAATTTGTGTCCGTGCCTTCTTGATGATGATTTCATTTGTATGTGAGCCATAAGAGTCAAAGGTGTTAAGATGGGTGACCCCCTTCGGGTGGCATGTTGGATGAGAACAATCACGTCAGGCTCTGGTTTGGGTGCACATTAGAAGGAAGACATGCCCTTGCAACTATGTCCTTGTGCTGAGACCTCGAAACCCTACGAGCTGGGCTTAATTCTAGGGATGCCATCGCCATTGGCAACCTTTGTGAATTTATTTCACCTTTGGCCTTGCTTCCAGAAGGTAAAACGGCAACCTCGATGCACAAAGCTCCCCATATGCAGGGTCCGGGGAAGGGGCCGGCCACAAAGGCAATAGTAGGCAGCCTCACCTTGCATTTTACAAGAGGTTGTTTCCATGCCTTGAACCTATGGCCTCAAGGTCACACGATGACAACTCTACCATTGCTTCTAGAAGGTAACCAGCTAATAATGTCATAGCATTAGAACCTGGATGTATGTATTATTAGAGATATGTATTGTATACCATTCATATATTCCGTTACCATGTATTATCATTTCATTTATGTGAGATATCATTTCACTTCAACATGTACATCTCTGGAATCAAAATCATATACAGCAATGCAATGTGTAGCTGCAAAATCAAAACAAGATGGTCCCAATACTCATTATGACAAAAAATTGGAGACAATTATGTGGGCACTAGCGTGGGGGTGTATTCTTTTGATTGCTAAAGAAATGAAGAACTCGACCAAACGGATCAAATCTCTCTCTTTTCTGGCTTTGTTTCATGTTTCTCCTCTGTATTCTTCGTCAAGATTGTTGTTAGCTTTGAACTTTGTGGGCTACCACTGCTTCCACCTCCATATGGAACTGTCCATAATTTACTTGGAAGAAGAGAGAAATCGCTGGAGATGTTGGTGGTGGGGTAATGAAGTCCAACAGGATGACTGCTGTGCGCCGATGAAGCTGGAGAGAGAAATCTGGCTGTGAGGTTTAAAGTGGCTAGTTCTGATCCTAGATTGATCAATATAAGGTCGTGAAAAACTTGTGTCCTGTCATCTTATCAGATCCACCGCCGGTAATGAGCAGCCAATGATCGATGGCTAGTAGCTTTACATTACACCAGCTTGGAACGCTTGGAGGAAATGCGACGTCAATGAAGTTGGTTCGATCTTATAGGATGGCTAAGTTAAAGTTTGCCAAACAAGCAATCCAACTTTTGCTTAGATTGGAACACGCAAAGGAAGGTACACTTTCTGGGTTCACCAAAACTTTTGCTTATGAAGAATGCTATCATGGAGTGTGATTATATGCAAGTTGCCGCGCAGTTCTCCACTCTTGCATGAAGGGCCCTAGATTTTGTCCATGTAATCTGTTGATGTTGATTTCTCCGATTTTAAAAGTCTAGTAGAGCAAAAACCCGGAGCACAGGCGAAGGAGAGGCCATTCAATTATTCTAAATCGAGAACAAATAGACCAACGCTCTCAGAAAGAGAATCAGTTTCACATGGGTTTGGCAGTAGAGCTATTACTTTGTTGGGTTCTTACAGTTCCGCTTCGACGCAGCAGAGCAGCTCCCATGAGCAAGGTGGGAACTTTAGTATAAACAACAGTGCACATTCAATTCAATGACAGAAAAAACAGTTCATTGGATGCTAAGATCATCGTGATTTTTCAAATAAATCAGATGAACGAGTTAGATTTAGCAAAGGTGAGGCGCCATTTGGCGACTTGCCATGTGATTGCGCTGCCCGATGCCTTTCCTCTTTACTCGAAAGGGTTTCTTAGATCACAAGCAAGGGAAGTATTCCTGTTCTATCCATGTAAATTTCATGCAAAAGAGCACATATAATAGTTGTTAAGATATGAATCCTAAACATCAGGAGTGTGTCCCAAGTCGTAGACGGCTTAGACTAAGTCAATAATTTAGGTTCCCGTTTGATATTCCTAATATGGATTTTTCAGCCGCATGTGGAAAAATGTTAATCCGCTTAGGGAGAACATGTCGGCTCCTACGCGGTTTAATGAAGAGGATGATAATAGCTGCAACCTTATTTTAATCATAAGAAATGCTAGTTGGACTGAGTTTTGGGACTGACTGAACCAGCCTGACTAAATTCTACCTTCGAAGCATCTGAATAAATCATCTTCTTCAGCCACTCCTATTTAGGCTCTGTGCAAAAATCGTGCCCATGGAATGAGCAGCTAACTTTCTCAATTGAAAGTTTCAATTATCACTTTTAAAATGAAAAATGCCAAAGTGAAAATCATCGAATGATCATAAATTTTGGTGCCCTGCCAATCTAAGAGAGGTCGAACAAGATGATGATCAGATCATCTAAAGATAGAGATTAGCCAGGTGAGGTTCCGGAGTCAGTTCCAAAACTCATCGGGATAGCATTTCTCTGTAAGCGAAACCATTCCACTCCGTTTTCATGTCATAAATGGGCCGTCTACCAAAATTCACTTTCTTCTAATGATTGGTAAAAATCCTCTCCACGTTCTTAAGGCTACGGTTGGTTTTCTAACAGTTGATCTGATAATCCTACTGTTGGTCTTCCAGCAGCTTATCTGGTGATCCTGCCGTTGGTTTTCTAACAGCCGAGGAAAACCAACAATTGGAACATCCCAGAAAAGCGAATTTTTTACTCACTGCCCATCGATGAGAATAACATGACAGTAAATGATCAAGACCTTCAGCAAACTGCTCCCCTTTTTGTCTATTGTAGGTTTCCAGGCTCGCGATAGTCTATGGGTGTCCAAGGACTCTGCACTATTCCATTAAAAAAAAGAACTCCGCACTATACATTAATTAGTTGAGAAAGATGGTACAAGAAGATGAAATAGATGAATCTGTAGGACCCAGATTTTGAGATGATCAAAACAGCTCATCTTTTTGGCCCAACAATAACGCCAAGTTGTAAAAAGGGGAAAAAAAATAAGATTCTACTTCAAAATTTCCAAAGAAAAAATCATCTATAAGTCATGATCAATGTCAACTGCGGATTACTCCCTTAGCCTTCTAGATGCTTTTCCACTCACGGGCTGCATGGCTTGGTCCAATCTGTGAGGCCCCTTGTAACGCAAGTTACTAGCGAATGAACTGCGAAAAGTAGCAACTAGAAGGCTAAAAGACTTCATGCCTTTAGATCACCCAGTGGCAGCACCATAGCCTTAGAAATTGAGTAGGTACGCGCCCCGTATTAAATTATTAGCCAGGTCGTTACGAGGAAGCGGTCTGAATCTGTATGATTTTCCTATATTTACGTGGGAAAAGAAGAACTTAGTTGCATGCGAAGTCCTTGAAGAGATACATATATAGAATTTTATGATGCTTGACTTGACTAGCTCACCACCATTGACGTCTTTGCATATTTACTTTGAATCTTCTTTGTTGTGCCTCCTGTAGTGGGTGCCTTGGCCGGCACTAGTATAAATCGGGAGGGGATGACTCCCTTTGCAGCACAATCACCCAAACAATCAATCTCCTCTTTGCCATTTGAAAGGCTCAAACATGGTGGCTTCAAATCCGTCCCAAGGTTCCGTTCTTATGTTAACCATTGCTATTGTTGTCATTTCTTGGATTGCCTGGGTGATCAAGAAGAAATTGACTAAGGGAACCACATTCCCGTTGCCTCCGGGCCCTCGAGGACTACCATTGATCGGCAGCCTTCCCTTCCTGCGACCTGATCTCCATCGTTATTACGCCGAATTGTCCGCAACCTATGGCCCGATCTTCAAGCTCCGGCTCGGCAACAAGCTTTGTGTCGTATTAAATTCTCCATCCATGGCAAAGGAGGTACTCAAAGAGCATGACACGACCTTTGCCAACCATGATAAAATGGCTGCAGCACTAGTTGCTACATACGGTGGGTCCGACATTGTCTGGAGTCCCTATGGTCCAGATTGGCGCATGCTCCGTAGGGTGTGCATCCAAGAGCTTCTGAATACTGGTAGCCTTGATGCTGGTAGGGCTCTCCGACGCCGGCGAATCCATCAGACAATGTGCGATTTGTATAAGAAAAATGGAGCACCAGTTGATGTTGGTGAGAAGATAACACAAACGATCTTCAATACCATGACGAGCACTCTGTGGGGTGGAACGCTCAAAGGGAATGAAGAAACTGGAGCTGCCTCCGAGTTTCGACATGTCATGGGGGAAATAGTAGAGATCTTGGGAAAACCAAATATTTCCGATCTTTTCCCTCTCCTAGCTCCCTTTGACATACAAGGTGTCCAGCGTAAAACAAAGACCCTCGTGTCGTGGTTCGATCGTATATTCGAGTCGATTATAGAACAACGGATGAAAATTGACACAGAAGACAGGGAGTCGAACGACAATCAGCAAAACAAGGATTTTCTGGATATCCTTCTGAAAATAAAGGAGCAAGCAGACCCTAAGACGCCGTTGACTGTGACTCACATCAAGGCCTTGCTGCTGGTAACTATTTCTACACCACTTATTAATCCATGTTTATCATCCCTATGCAGTTTACATATGTTCATAAGTGGGGCTATAACTTATGTGTCTTTGTTTATTGGTGTAGGACATGGTGGCCGGTGGGGTCGACACGACTTCGACTACATTAGAGTGGGCAATGGCCGAGATGATCAACAAGCCGGAGACAATGAGGAAAGCTCAAGAGGAATTAGATGCAGTGGTAGGGAAGGATAATATACTTGAAGATTATCATACCTCGAAGTTACATTATTTAGATGCTGTGGTTAAAGAAGTTCTCCGTTTACACCCGCCTAATGTGTTCTTAATCCCTCACACTCCAAGCCAATCATGCTCTGTGGCTGGTTATACCATTCCTAAGGATGCTGCAATTTTCGTGAACCTTTTTGCAATACACACAGACCCTTCTCAGTGGGACGAGCCCTTAGACTTCCAACCAGAGAGGTTCCTTAATGCTACTTCTACTGGTAATAAATGGGATTTTAGGGGCAATGATTTTCATTACATTCCATTTGGGTCAGGGAGGAGAATATGCCCAGGGATCTCATTGGCTGAGAGGTCTCTGACATATTTACTTGGTTCACTCTTGCACTCCTTCAACTGGAAATTAGCAAATGGGGACAAGGTTGATCTTTCGGATAAGTTTGGCCAGGTTTTGAAAATAGCTAACCCAGTTATTGCAGTCCCAATGCCACGATTGTCGAACCTGGATATCTACAATCGTCTGTTAGAAGATTAATCTTGACTGTGATCGGGAATTCGGTGATGGACATCAAATTGCTTAAAGTCCCATTGATGCATGTTATATGTTGAAACTTCATTACTTTTGTTGGGGTTCAAGTCTCAATACTATATGTTATAGGGTGATGCTTCATTATATTGTAATAATTGTCTTTTCATTTCAGTCGATGTCGATAAATGAATTTTTTTTTTGTTTCACATTGCGAATTGATAGCTTTTTCCTTTTATTTTGGTTAGAAGCCTTATAATAAGAGACTTCCTAAGCAGGCAATATTGTTGATCAGGATGAGAGCCAACCTCTACCGAACATGCAGGAAATGATTGTCTGGTTCTGACCATTGATCTTCTATATTATCAATAAGAGGCCAAAATGGATTTTCTTTTAGGCACACAACCTTGCACAATCTGGAACCCTGGTCTTCCCTGTCAGTGACTCCTTTTTTATCTACACAGCACTTAGAAGGCTTAGATCGAAGTCAACAATTTAATTTTGCTGTTAGAGAATCGAGAAGTCACAGATCAAAGTCCAGGATTATCCATAGATCAAGGAAAATCAGCAAACATTTTATGGGCTGCCAGCGAGTCGGATTACTGAATATATGTTCATATACATAGTTATCTATACCAGTATGTGTTAAATTCACCATCTTTGTGGCCCTCTACAATTAATGGTACACCAACATAGCAAACAATCAAATTATCAACTTTTGGTAAGACGAATTGAATGATGAGGATAGTCAAGAAAACGAGCAAACTCGAAATCCCCTAACGTTTGAGAATCGGCCGAATTTTTCGAAATTACGTCCCAAATTATTCAAAGTACTTACTAGCAGCAGAGTTTGTTTTACCTTCTAGCTAATAACCTTTTCCTCAAAAGGCGAGTCCTGTACTAGTTTGGCCGGGCTAGCCCCATAAACCATGCATGCACGTGTATGATGATGGCTATACATTAGGGATTAGGAGGTAGTAATCTAAGGGTCTAGCAATTTCTTTCCAAAGGTATAGCTGAGCTCCAGGACGACTGCAGGCTTATTACTCGTTCTTTCTCCTCTTGCGATCCGAGGACAGTCGTCGAATATCTACACGAAGGAAAAAAAAAATGGAAAACCCATTTTCGAGTATTCACGAAGAACTCAGAGAAAAATACTGTTTGATGGATTGGATAGCTGTAAACATATGCTTTCACTATATCAAAGCGTTGCAGGATAGTGGTACAATAAGGAGTTCCTCACTTCGGTGACTAAGGTTTGAGGCTATGTATGGGTGTGTATGTTTACCATTCAGAAAAACATACACCTTCAGAGATCTATCAACGCTAAACAAGTATTCACCTATGGTGAACCTAATACACGAAAAACTTTGACCTTTTGATCTTTGTTCATTCATAATTAGGCTTGTTTTGGGTCCAATTTCTCAAAATTAGGGCATGATTCTCCATACTATCAAATCTTTCTTATTTCGTTCACAAGGTTGCTGTTGGTGACTATTATCTTTTATTTCTTAACTATAAAAACCAATATTTTCAATTTCATACTATACTGGTTGGTCCAATATAACCAAGAATATCATTAATATGTCCACTCCAAGATTTAATTTGTGTGCGATGCGTGCATGCAGTTGCACAAAGGAAGCACAATGGCCAATTTCTAAAGGACAATGGTTTTTTTATTATCAAGTATTATGGGATACATTGCTCTGTTGACATCAAGTGTTGAGGTTACATTTCTCAATTACCTATAGTTGTTAATTACATTTCTTTAATGTTCAATATTAAACAATCTATTGATTACTGAATTAAATCTATAATCTTTGATTATTGAATACATATAAAGTACAAGAGAAAAGACCCTTGATTAGAGTTGGCTGGATAATAACTTTAATGCAATAATTAATTGGCTTAAATGATCTTTAGGTCTAGGCTTGGATCAATTTTATGGTTTGATTGGGTTATCAACTCAATTTGATGATTGTTAGCTGGTCAATGACTTGCAAGCATGTCTTTCAAAGTAGTGCACAAACTTAATCAGTGTATGTAATCTTTGGAGCCTCTATGTATAATATTAGGTATAATACTAGTAGGTTCTTTCTCTGATAGTTTAAACATAGGTAGCTTTACTGTAACCTTAAGTGCGCAACAAGTCATTTTGTATGCATGGAGATGCATAAAAGCATTGTGCATATATTTTACATCCCTTTAGCCATTCAATATTAGAAGAGAATACATGTATTGTTATTGACAAATAAATATCAAGAGGGCATGAGGCTTAACTCTATTGGAGCCATTTCATATCTTTTTCAAATAAGGTAATTGTGTATGATTAGGATTTTTACCATTCAAGGCTTATGATTTGATAAAATGCTCTCAATTAAGATCCTTTGTCATTATTAGGCATTTATGGTCAATGAGACTCATTTTGTTGCAGTCATTGAGCTGGCATGGCGCACTCAACTAGAGTCTTTGATTTGTGGGACTCTTCCAATTACAAGGCCTACCTAGCTAGTGTCATTGATTTCTAGGTTTCTTTGAGTTGTAGATCCCATTTAGCTAAATATCCATTTTTAGGAGCTTTCAAACTAACGGGTTGCTCAACTAAAGCCCTTGATTTGTGAGACTCTTTGAGCTATTTGGCTAGAGTCCTTATTTTTTGGGACTCTTCAATCTAGTTGGACTAGAGTTCTTAATTTTTGAAACTCTTTTACCTGGCAGGGTTGTTTAACTAGAGTTCTTAATTTGTGGGATCTTCAAGTTAGCAATCTATTCAACTTGTGGGACTATTTGTGCTCAGTTTACACTGAGTTACACGGGCGGCCCCAGTTTACATCGGGTTACACCAGCACCCAATTTACACCGGCGACGCAAAAACTAGTGCCGGAGAAGACGACCAGCTTCCAGTCATCTCCGGTGGCCCCGAGGGCCCACACCTTGCAACTATATTGTCCGCTCTGGGCAATGCCCGTACGATTTTGTTCTTCCCTCGTGGGAAAGGCCTAGTTGCAAGGAAGTCTTCAAGACCCTAATTAATAGCCCAGACACTTTTCTCCTAGCGATGTAGGACTAACTCTCAATCCATCCTCGCCTTCATCCCCTCAACCCATCTTGAGCTATTGCCTCAAATGATCTTGGGGCCTCCCCCTCACGCCATCTTGGCCACCCTAAGGCCATCTTGGAAACGACAACGTGTTCACAATTTGTAACACCCCAGGTTCCAACAGTCACAATATTGTCCGCTTTGGGGTGCCCATACACCCCTCACGGTTTTGTTCTTCCCCAGTTTCCTAGGAAAAACACGTTGTGACCATTAGAGTTTCCCGAACTCTTATAAACAGCCCAGTTTTCTCTCCCCAGGCAATGTGGGACTAACTCTCTGTCCCTCACCCCAACCTAGAAGCCTGCCAGCCTTCTCTCGGCCCCCCCTCATCGGCCCAAAACATCACATCTTCCCTCCTTAGGGAACACGCGTCCTTGCGTGATAGCCATGACGAAGTGCCCGCGTGTGGCTAGCTACCACACCATGAGGGGAATTGGCTCTGATATTATTTGTAACACCCCAGGTTCCAATAGTCACAATATTGTCTGCTTTGGGGCGCCCATACACCCCTCATGGTTTTGTTCTTCCCTAATTTCTTAGGGAAAATGCATTGTTCTTCCCGAGCAACACCAACTCCCCTCTCTTCCTTGTTCTTTCTGGCTCCCTTCTCCCTCACTCTCGTCTAAAACCTATTCTTAGCCGCACTAGCCTAGCACGATCTCTCCTTCAAACCCAGCACCTCTCCGCTCTCCCTTTCTATCTTTGCTGCTCCCATGCTCTCTCTTTTCGTCTTCTCCACTGCATCAGACTAGTAATCCTCTATCTTCTTTAAGCCAGACACCACTAGCATCAGTCTCACCCCCAACTTCCCCGATAACGGCCCCAAAAAACTTGTTGAATTATTTACTATAAGCGCACGGGCTATTGTAGTATAGCTAATGCAAGTATGGGTCGATCCTATGGGTACTTGACTTAAAAAGTGGGAGTTTTAATAAAATTTAATTGATAAAAATTTTAAAAAAATTACTAGATTTATTGGAATTAGAATCAGAGTTCAGATATACTCAACTGCTAAAACTTACAGAATGTCTAGTTCAAAAAAGAAAGAAAATGAACCAAATAACATGAAAATTCTACTTTCCTAGCTTAATCATTGTCAATTTCTTCAAATATAGTCATCTTGGAGTTGATCAACCTTCATAAACATCTTAAGGATGTCCTTGATTAAAGATCTGACGGTTGGATTTGTCAGATTCCTCAAAATTATAAAGATCTAAAGTAAATGGTGATTTTGGGATTTGGATAGTCTAGGTCACTTTATGGATTTTAGATTAAAGATCAAAGATATTAATTAATCTCAGGGATATCCTAAGAATGATATCTAAAAATTAATTAAAAATCAGAAAAGAAACAAAGGAGAAATAGAGAAATCTTGATGGTTAAGGCTAACCCATTGATTGGGTTCAGCCTTAATTAATTTGGCTCGGATTGGGCAATTCTTGATAAGCATAACGAAGATAAAATAGAATGGGAATAGACACAAGGACACAAATGTAATTAAAAAGAGGACACAAATGGCATTAATTAAAGAGTAAAGGACAGAAATGGAATTAATAAAAATGTTTAAAAAAAAAAAAACAGAAATGGAAATCTATAGAGAAGAAGGAAGCTGGAGGAGGAGATGGGGGAGAAGGGGGAAGGGAGAGGGAGAAGAGGGAGGAAGAAAAGGAAACATAGGAAAACAGAATCTAGGCTTTCTCCCCTGAGGTGACTGGCAGATGTTTTCCCTGTCTCCGGCCACCTTAAGGGAGAAAACCCAGATCGAGTTTTCCCTCTGTTTCCTTTTCCTCCTCCCTCTTCTCCTCTTCTTCTCCCTTCTCCTCCATCTCCACCTCCGACTTCCTTCTTCTCCATCAGTTTCCTTCTTCTTTTTTTTGTTTTAAACATTTTTCTATTAATTCCATTTCTGTCCTTTACTCTTTAATTAAAATGCCATTTGTGTCCTCTTTTTAATTACAGTTGTGTCCCTATTTCTATTCCAATTCTATTTTATCTACATTCTACTTATCCAAGAATTGCCCAATCCAAGCCAGATTAATTAAGGCTTAACCTAATCAATGGGTTAGCCTTAACCATCAAGATTTCTTTGTTTCTCCTCTGTTTCTTTTTTTATTTTTAATTAACTTTTAGATATCATTCTTAAGACATCCTTGAGCTTAATTAACGTCTTTGATCTTTAATTTGAAATCCATAAGGTGATCTAGATCATCCAAATTGCAAAATTACCATTTACTCCAGATCTTTACAATTTTGAGGAATTTGATAAGTCCAATCATTAAATCTTTAATTGAGGACATGCTGAAGACATTTATGAAGCTTTATCAACTCCAAGATGATTAGATTTGAAGAAATTGACAGCAATTAAGTTAGAAAAGTATATTTTTGTGTTATTTGGTTTATTTTCTTTCTTTTTTAATTGAAAATTTTGTAATTTTTAGTAGTTGAGTGGATCTGAACTCTGATTAATTTCAATAATTTTTTTTTAATTTTTATCAATTAAATTTTATTAAAACTCCCACTTTTTAAGTCAAGTCCCCATGGGATCAACCCGTACTTGCGTTAGCTATACTACAATAGCCCATGCACTTGCAGTAAATAATTCAACAATACTTGACCTGCAAGAATATGAAGTGGCTAACGCATACGAGATCTATTCATAAATATGTCAACCAATTCATAGCTTTGCTCTTAAACATCTCAGATATGACTCAGAAAGACAAGTTGTTCTTCTTCATGGATGGGTTGCAACCTTGGACAGAACAAGAGTTGCAAAGGAGGGGAGTGCAAGACTTGACCATTACACTCAACTTCAGAAAAATTAATAGAGTTTGATAAGACGGCTGAAGCCACCAGTGAGGAAAAGAAGATCAAAATTAATGGAGGCAACAATGGGGAGGACAAACCTAAGGGTCATAAGGAAGAAGGTAAGGAGGGCCGATATGACTCCAAGGGCAATGGTAAGTTCATCCCTCGTTGTTTTGGGTGTTTCATATGTAATGAGGATCATTGGGCAATACTCTGTCCAAAGAAGACCCTCAATGCCTTGGTGGTTGAAAGGAAGAACCACAAGGTAAGGGATGAGGATGAAGAGGAGGAGCCTAAGATGGGGGCACTTAAACTCCTCAATGCCATGATGGTGTAGGCATCAAGGACCAAGCCTGCTTTAGGGAAGAGTTTGATGTATATGGACATTTGCCTCAATGGCAAAGGCACATGGGCCATGGTGGACACCTAAGCCACTCACAACTTCATTTGAGAAGGGAAGGCTACGAGATTAGGCCTCAAAATAAATAAGGATGAGAGCAGGATTAAAGTAGTAAAATCTTAGGCTAGGTTAGTGCTTAGAGGAGCTAAGGAGATACCCATCAAGGTTGGAGAGTGACAAGGCACCATCACATTGGATGTAGTGCCCTTGGATGATTATGAGGTTTTCGTTGGAATGAATTTCCTCACTTCGGCAAAGGTTATCCCTATGCCATACCTTGGTATATTGAGCTTCTTTGATGAGAAGAACCCTTGTGCAGTCCTGGTGTCAAAGGATGGCAAGAGGCATGAGAAGATGCTATCTACCTTGCAATTAGTACAGTGATCCACATTGAGTGTGGACTTGACACAGCTAGGCTTATGTCGTCTAGGTGCCATCAGGGTGCTATGGTCTGAAGGGTCCAAGATGAAACCAGTTGTTGACAAGGGTGTGCCATAGCGGGGGAAGTCCAAGGGGGACAAGACCAAGCAGAGATATGCAAGGAGCATGCCAACTAGTAGCTGTCATACTGATGTGCAAGAGGCACAACACCGAATGGTAGTAGCTCAGGGGCACAAAAGGTGCCACAACTCTCATTGGTGCAAAGGTGCACAAATATAAAAGAGTGCATATGACATGAAGGAGACAAAGAAAGCCTATGTGGAGCACAAGAGTAGCTATATGTCAATGTGCAAGGGGACGGGCGTAGCATGGCATCTCATGAGGATCACAAAAAAGCGTGGGATGTGCGCGATGGTGAAGCTTGCGACACCAGTGGAGATGGGTCAACGAGGGCATCGACATTATCAGGTGGGGGAGAATGTCAAGAACTTTCATTATAAGGCACGTGACTAAGGACTACAGGTTCCAAGGAAGGCTTCTTTAGCTCGTGGATTTGGCTTGAAGGACTTAAGCTCATGTTCTTGGATCTGTAGAACTAGGCATGATTCTAGAAGGCCTAGTTTCAAGAGAATTTTTCCTTCTAAATATTTTAGACCATCTGTAGTAGTCTAGAATACTTTAGGAGAATAGTAGAGTAGTCTAGAAAGAGTAGGAGAGTTCCAGAATATGATTTGGATCATTAATGTTCTAACACTTGGAATAATCCTAACCATCCATTGAGGATGTGGATGGAGGAGAGCAAGTATAAATAGGGGTTAGCTTCTCATTTGTAACTAAGCTTAGCTTAGCGTAGCTTAGTAAAGGTCAATATATTGGAGGATTTCCTTTCTGAGTTCTCTTGAGTTCCTCTCATTACTCTCATGCGTGAGTGAGTGTAGACCTAGCAAGTGAAAGTCAAGGTGGAAGGCTGACTTGTGCTTTGCAAAGGAGTTGCGCACAATTGTCCCATGGGTTTAGCATAGGTGAAACTGTGACCCCGTCACAATGTGCTTAGTTCATCAACACAAAGTTTCTTCGTCCAAAAGTGATATTCTCGTACACGAATATAGATATTTGACTAGATATTGTAATATCTTAATTCACTAATGTGAATGTTTGTAGATGGGCATTCTCTTCAACAATGTTATTATCTCATCCACAAATACCCTATAAGTGACTAACCAACCTCATTATGAAAAGCAAATGAACTCCGCTAAGCACTCTTGACTCTTTAAAGGTTCACATACATCCCACAATAAGTAAGAAATTAAACAAGAAAACGTTCTTCTACTCTATGTCCATGAAAATAGTATCCAAATGATAGATGTAAGTTACTACAACAAAGTAATTGTCACGATATGATCTTAATCATCAAGCTATGAGTCCCATGTCACAGATGACTTAATTAAGAAAATTGATTTGCTAGCTCCGCATGCATGGCATATCACTATGGACTAAGTCAATAGGACTAGTTGAGACCCCTAATATGGACTTTTTCAACTGCATGTGGAAACACGCAAATTCTTCGGAACGATATGTTGGCCCCTTTAGAATTACACCTCTAAAGAATGCGATATCATGGATGCAAAGTTCATGAATTCAAGTGTTTCCACACATTCATCCTACAGTCAGTTTTCCAATTGTTGAGGAAAAGCCAATCATAAACTTAGATACTTATGTAAAGAGTTCTAGAAAGAATTCTAGAATGGTCTTAAACAATTAGATAGTTGACACATGTAATAATTCTAGCCATCCATTCAGGAGGTGGATGGAGGAGAGCAAGTATAAATAGTGTATAGTTCCTCATTTTTAATCAGACAACTCATTGTAGACAACTCAATTGAGTTTTAAGGGATAATTAGTTCTCTTTGAGTAAGTCTTATTTCTGATTTTCTCATTAATCTAGTGTGTGAGTGAGTATAGCCCTAGCAAGTGAGAGTGGGGAGTCAAAGGCAGACTTATGCCTAGCAAGGGAGTTGTGCACAAGTGACACACAAGTGAATCTGATTAACATTAGTCATTGAAATGGTTGATTAATGAAGGTTTTGGCTTTGACTGCTATAATGATTGATATTGGCATTTTGTTTTGTGTTTTGACCTTATATTCAACTATGAGGCGAACTTTATCAAACACTTAAGTGAATCTGACAAACATGACCCCTTGATTTGGCCTAGTTGTGAAAGTTTTGTCTTTAGCACCGCTATTCTGTTCTGTATTTCCACCTCATGGTCAACTATATCAAAACTAACTATAATTTTGTAGCACCCAATGTGGAGTAAATATAAACACAAAGGAGTTAGGACAATGATTGCTTAACATCCATATGCAAATGCCATATTTTCTTTACCATTAAAACTTAAGAGACATTTTAATTACCTTAAATGACTAGTATTTGTGCTTGCCAAATACTATGAGAGAATCAAGAGCACAAGATTCCCTTAACAACAAGTTGAAGTACATGAAAATGACATAAAATAGGTCAACTATACAAATTCAACAATGAAAATATGGTTTTAAGATACTAGAATCATCCAAACTTCAATGAAATTTTTTTGTCAGAAGACACTCCTATTTATAGTCTTAAAACATAGATAAAATTATTCAACATATAGTAAAAAAGCTTAAGATGTTTATTCTTAAATAAGGACTTAAATGTGTGGTCCCATTGTTTTTTCCTCAAGACCCAATATTGCCCTTGACTTATGAAGAACTTCTGACCATCCAAGTCTAGTAATATAAAAGCACAATTTCATAGCTGCTAGATGTGTCCTTTTGGTATGACTTTTGCACTAGATATCCAAGGTTAAGGGAGTTAGATTAACATTAAGCGTGAATAGTATAGAAGGGATTTCTATACGAAAGGAAAAGAGTTGCATGCTCAAATCTTACATCAAGTTTGTCATCAAGAGAAACTTTGTGAAACTTGTCAAGCTTCAAAGAAGCACATGTGTATATGAAAAAAATCCAAACTTCAAAGAAGCACATAGTGATGGAAAGACATCGAACAATGTTGAGTGTTCAATTTTAATGAAAATTATCTCAAATTAGCATCAAGATAAATCATTTAATACGTTAATTTTGAATTTTTAGATTAAATATGTATTTTAGCTATAATTAATTATCTAATAGTTGATTTGCAAAATTTAACTACTTGATAATCATTGTAGCTGATCAGATATATAAATCATGATCAAGATTATTCTAATTGATTTTATGTGTTATAGATCAACCAAATTGAAATTGGATGATTTAGATCGAATTAAATGGACTAGATCATATAAGATGAAATCCAAAAAGAAACTACTTAGAAAAAGATATTGGAGGAAACCAACTTTGGAAACATAGAAAGTGATTGTGAATAAAAAACAATTCCTAATTAGGAAACTAATAAGGAAAAATCTATATAAAGAGAAAGGGGTTGTAGGGGGGAAGACAATCGACACTTAGAAGAGGGAGAGAACAAAGTAGGAAGGCCTGATTGTAGCAAAGGGGACCAACCAAAGGAAAATTGTAGAAGAAAGGAAAAGACCGAAGAGGAAAGAACCAAGAAAAGCTAATCCGAGCCATCCCCCTCCACCATCATCGTCTTAGTTTCTATATTTTCACTTACTCTTCATCTTTGTTTCAGTCTTTGTCTTCACTGTTTCATCCCTATTCTTCATTCATCATTTTCCTTCACTATTGTTTTTATACCAGGCATCGGGTTCCCTATTTCACTTGTGATTCGATCTTTGTTTTCCTCTTTGATTCATTGTGTTTCTCTTAATTTCCAGTTGCACCAGTCCCTCCTTTCTTTTACCATAGTTTTTCTTTGTTAACCTTTGGGTTTCCCTTTTGTTTGCCCTCTATTTTTAGCTTCCTATTGTCATTGTGTTTTACAGTCTTCTGTTACAGTTGTTTCCTATGTTTCATTGTTTTTTTCTTTGTTCCATCACCGATTTTCTTATCATTCTCAGCCATTACTTTTCCATCATGTTTTAGCCCTGTTTCTCCGACGCTTTTCTTCTCTATTTCTCACCGAATTCAGCTTCTATTTCTCACTTTTCTTCATTTGATTCTTATTTCAGTTGCAAGATTTCATTGCCTCACATAAAATCCATTTTAGTTTCCCCATTATCTCTCATCTATCCCTTCGATTTAATCAGTTTCAAACAAAACATAGAGATGTTTGAAACAGCTTCTTGGGTCATCATTTTTCTCCTCTACGAGTTAAAGAAGGAAGTTTGAAAACCAAATTCCAAAATTGCCCTTAATCTTATTTGTTTAATTTGATCTGTATCCAATTCGCTCTTATCGTTTTTATTAACTTTTCAAGGATTTAAAATAAGTAGTTAAGTTAGCTCAAAAGTATTGATTTACGACAGTTAGCGATTTTTGATATTCTGAAAATGCTGAGCGGGTTAGATTTACAAGAATTTTTTACTATCCATAAAAGATGTAGCATGTCAACTATCTCTTCTAAAGCGTGTACTCTTAGCTGAACTCAATATAGAAAGAAAAGAAAAAGGGAAAGCCACTAACCGATGATTGGTTTCCTCCCATTAGCAACCCATTTGGTGGAAATTGCAAAACGCGGTATTAAAGGCTGTGTCTACGGAAAGTAAGATTCTACTTTAAATTTTCCAAAGAAAAAATCATATCTAAGTCATGATCAACGTCGACTGCAGATTACACGTTTCCCCTGACCATCTGGATGCTTTTCTACTCACAGGCTACCTGGTTTGGTCCAATTTGTGAGCCCCTTATAATGCAAGTTATTGACGAATTAACAACGAAGAGTAGAAACTACGAGGCTAACAGACTTCATGCCTTCGGATCACGTCCGTAGGTATGGGTCCTGTAAAAAATTATTGACGGCGTCGTACCTGGAAGCTGTCTTAATCTGCATAATCATGCAAAGTCATATATATATAAGAGTTGACTAGCTGGCCAACATTGACATCTTTACATATTTACTTTGAATCTTGTTTGTTGTAGGGCTAGTGGGGCGTGCCTTAGCAGGTACTAGGATAAATTGCGAGGGGATATGACTCCCCCCATCACACAATCACCTAAACAATCAATCTCCTCTTTGCTATTTGAAAGGCTCAAACATGGTGGCTTCAAATCCTTCCTCAGATTTAGTTCTTACCTTCACCATTGCTACTGTTCTCGTTTCTTGGATTGCCTGGGTGATCAAGAAGAAATTAACAAAAGGGACAACACTCCCCTTGCCTCCGGGCCCACGAGGACTACCATTGATCGGCAGCCTTCCATTCCTACAACCTGATCTCCATCGTTATTACGCCAAATTGTCCTCTACGTACGGCCCGATCTTCAAGTTCCGGCTGGGCAACAAGTTTTGTGTTGTATTAAGAAGTTATGTAACTATGATAGTCATGTTTAATGCATGTTGGATTGTTAGATGTAATTGAATAGAATTCTGAAAAATGATAAGTTTTGACTTGTCACATTTGAATGTAAAAATGTTTGATTTCAAAACTCATAAATGTGTTTTGATAGGTCAGATGACACCTAGGATTTTCTAAAAAGTCTTTTCAAAGAAAAATGTTTGTGTTGTTTATTTTCTTAAAGAAATTTTTTAAAATAGGGATCCCACCTTTGAAAAATAATTAATAAAAGGCATTTGAAAACCAGGTTGTCACAATCTTGTATCCAAAAATCATAATGACTGGATGATTCCAGGATCCAAGGAAATTATGGATCAATTGCTTATACAAAGTTTCGTTCTTGTAATCATAAAAACATTTCTTTAGATACTACAATGGTACAATCCACCCAGATAGCTTGGCAGTGATTAGATGCAATGGAATGAGCTAAGAATTCTAAACAAGGGTGTAGTGAGACCATAAGAGAAGGAGAAACTTGTTTCAATCTGGCAACATACTGACGCATTCTTGTAGTTATCTTTTCAACACACTTATGGTGCAGCTCAGAACTGAGTAGTCAAATGGGCCAATACACTTACAAAGATCGAAGCACCTCCAAGAGTTTCTTTCTCTTTGACTACTCTGCTTCACAGAATCAACTACCAAGATATCTTGCAAAGAAAAGGTTGACATCTATCCAAAATATGCCATCTTTGTCATAAAAAAATAGAGTATCAACCATATATTCTTTCATTAAGAAAGGGTACAGTTTTTATGGCACAAGACTTAATCATTGCATGAAGTACCATCAGTATTCCCAAGACCAATTGGGAATGGAGAAGTGCTTTCTTCTAGTTGCCGAAGCTAGAGATAGAAGAGCTTGGAATTGTTTTTTCCAGCTATATTCTGGTTTACATGGAAAGAAAGGGATGCTAGACTTTTAAAGGCACATAAATGACTAAGGAGAAAGTTTGGAAGAAAATGTTAATAGCATTTGTTTCTTGTTACAAGGTGATAAGGAATTGAAGTTGTTGCAATCCAGGACCTCAGAAGATCTTGGACATGAGTTATGAATGATCTAGCTGGTAATAATTCTATGGTAGAAACTTGGAAACTGTTTACTTTTGGAGCCTCCCATGACAACTAAGCTAACTCCACTATTCTATTGCACTCTTGAGTTATCACGATTTTTTGTGTAAAAGTAATAACCATTGATGGCATATCCAGCATATTTTATTATTTCTAGTCGTGGTCCCATTGCCATCCAATGTAAGGTTTCTGATATACCGTTGCCTGCTACTTCTCACTGATCTTGTTAAGTAAGCTTAAGTAAGATTAATATATATATATATATATATATACAGAACGTAATTATTTAATATACATTAAGTGATAATTTACCTTCTTACGCAGTCAATTATTGAAAGTGTGACAATGCTCAAATTGTAGCCACTTCAATTTCTTTGCGTAACTTGGATTCTTTGCCTTGATCACATCTATGTGTTCACTACTTACATGTATATACACAAACAAATTAATAGAGTATCAATCATAGAAAATGTAATTAACCATCAACAATTAAATTTTACATATGCATGCATCCATAATTAACTTACTTAATGTATGGTTGGACATCATCAACATTTCATAACACATAAAGATGCACTTGGTCTCGTTATTTATAGTCAACGATCGATACACGACCACTAGATAGAGGTTTGCCAACCTTAGGATCAAATGCAACTGATTGTTTCTTTCTTGGGATTCCAATGGCATCCACTCCTGCTAAGTACTCTATGCAAACCTCCACTACTTCCTCTGCAATGTAACATTCAGCTATACATCCCTCTAGCCGGTTGTGATTACGTACATACCCTTTTAAAATTTTCATGTGCCTCTCAAACGAATACATCCATCGCAAGTAAACTAGCCCACAAAGTCTGACCTCATTAATGAGGTGCACTGTTAAGTGTACCATGATGTTAAAGAAGGATGGTGGAAAGATTGTCTTAAGCTCATATAAAGTTATCACTAGATGACCTTTAATTTCTTGTAATTTTGAAACATCCACCACCTTCTTGTACAAAGCATTAAAGAAGAGCAAAATTTTGTAATAGCTCCCCTAACTTTGTCCAGTAACACCGAACGTATTGCTACTAGCAGTAGTTGTTGCATCAAATTATGGCAATCATGTAACTTCATCCCCAACATTTTTAGCTCTTTCATGAAAACAATGTTTTTAAAGTTTAAAGAGTAGTCATATGAGACTTTGAGCTCAAATAAGGTTTTACACATTATTCTTCTTTCCTCTCTATCGAGAGTAAAATTTTCCTTAGGCAGGTATGTTCCTCGATTGCTAAGCCTGGCAAAATATGACACGACACGATAACACTACTCGAATAGGAGATGCATTTAGCAGGTTATGCTCGAGTCCTATCTTGTTTGTGTCATACATGCCCAAAATTGTATTATGTTTGTGCCAACCATTAGGTCCTATCGTGTTGACCCGTCTAACACGTGACCTTGTAAAACTTTGTGTTGATCCATATGACACGTGACATGTTAACACATCGCATTGACTCGTTCTACTCATGAGTCGCGACATGTTAAACTGTCTTGCTAAATCATCTTATAAATATAGTACAATTATTAAATAACTGTCCTATATTCTTTTACACTAAATAGGATGGTTTCTGAGTAACAGTCCTATATTTAAACTGATATAAGATAGTTAATAAATAGCCATCCTTATATAGGACGGTTAATAAGTAACTATCCTATATAATTAAAGGTTTTAATAGTCCTATATTTTTTATAGGTTCTATAGGATGATTAAAACAAAATTTTATATGTTTTATAAGATGGTTAATAATTAACTGTCCTATGGATGATTAATAAGTAGATGTCCTATATTTCAAAGTTCTATAGGACGGTTATTAAATTACCACCCTATATTTTAAGGTTCTATAGGACGGTTATTAAATAACTATCCTATATTTTAAGATTCTATAGGACGGTTATTTGCTAACCGTCCTATATTTAATTAGTTATATAGGACTGATACTAAATACCCATCCTATATTAGTTAAAAAGTATAACCATTCCAGTATTACTGTCCAAGTGCCCAGTGTGTCCACACACAATTCTCTCCATACACAACCTCACATCTCATAACCCTGTCTTGAAGCCTTGAACACAGCAACCTCCCATCATTAAAAATTTGAAATAAAGCAAGCACACAGATTGACACATACTTGAATCAAAAGAAAAAATGGAATACATCCATGTAAATGGACTAATGTGACAAAAAAACACATTCACATTCAACCTGCTATATTTATAATCATTGTACACATTCACTTCCAATCTATAACTTCTTCATACAGGTCACATTGAATTGAACAACCCAATCACCTATACATGATATATTCACTATTGTTCATGGACAGCCACATCCGATAACATATGTCTGGTTCAAGACACCAACTTCCCAATCCCATTATTGAAAGTTTGAAACAAAGAAAACACATACATTGACATATAGTGTACTTCAATCAAAAGAAAAATAGAGCACATCCATAGAAATGAACTGATCTTTGTATTATATTTGAGTAAAATGTATATACATGATTGATACAT
Organism: Warburgia ugandensis; assembly: GCA_035236585.1. Classification (NCBI taxonomy): domain Eukaryota; kingdom Viridiplantae; phylum Streptophyta; class Magnoliopsida; order Canellales; family Canellaceae; genus Warburgia; species Warburgia ugandensis. The sequence goes on from CP141137.1 coordinate 62,289,380, forward strand.
TCATTTACATCACTGAACTACAAATTAAAATTCATAATATGATTTGTCCATTCTATTCTAATATTGTCTATACCCAACTGGGAGTAACTCTTGCTTCCTAAATTCCCCTACAAGAAACATATAATAACTTAGTTCAGACATGTAATCTTGGTTTCAATCAGGAAATAAACAAAACAAAAATGTAACATTAGTCAGTAAGTCTTACCTTTCTCAATTATAAGATTGTAAATCCATTGCGAATGAGTGTTCTCATATATCTGAGAACATAATACCAACACTCCCAATCGGATTTTTGTTTAGGAGCTGCACACCAATGTCACCAAAGATAATAGAAAAGGTTCAAATATCATGTCAAATAAGTTTAGGTTTAAAATTATAGTAAAGAGTTTAAAGAGCAGTAATTAGTAAATCTTACCTTGGCCTTCTTCCAGTTGAGTTTTGCTAGGTAGTCAATACCTTCCCGCTTGGCCCATTTATGCCATGCATTACACATATATAATTGAAAAGCATTAGATTATGAATATTATGATAGTTGTCACTTATTAGGTGAGTAGTTATATTATAATGAAAGAAATAATAAAGACTTACTTGTTTATAATTTCCATTAGGTGTTGTCGAATGTGCGCTCCACATGAATCGAAAAACTTTTCATGACCACCATGCACATCCAAAGCTAGCAATATCCAATGGGACCTATAAAAACAATAATTCAATTGTATATTCTCAAATCTTAATTGAAATAGATATTCACGTGTTTGGATTATGAAATTGAAATGATATAATTTAGCAACATATGTTCCAACTTATCCGCTATTGTAGGGAATTAGTAGGCTTGCCCCTTCACACAACCCATGAGCCCATGAATGATATCTTCACTTTGTTTGTCCATGGGCAAATGGTCTAATCAAAAGACAAGAGAAGGATCAATAAATTTGTAAATGTCCTTGACCTCTAATCTTTACAACTTATCATGCAAATACCTACATTAGGAATTTGGGTTAATGTCAAATAATTATCAAGTGTTATTGAAAAAGCAAGTATTGTTACCTTGATTTGTAATAGTCTAACTCTAATAGAGCAGTTACATGACGACATACCCTATATAGACGATGTGCATGCATTCCAATTGAGTCATATTACATATGACTAAGCGGTCTTCCTTGAAGAGTGGAACCTCAACCACATCATCTGCAAGCACACCTACCTCTATCCTTATGGGGCTCATTTTCTTTTCTTCATTGGCCAATCTGTACAGTACCCTTAGGAATGGAGGCGTGTTAGGTGGAACCTCCACCTGATCCCCACACTATAGACATAACATTTCAGAAATTAGTAATGAATATATACAACATATACTGGTATACTAGCATATATAAAAGAAGAGAGACCGTGAGATCAAATTTTATCATATATTGGGATAAGGCCTTAATGATCATGATGATGGAAGTTAAAAGAAACACATGAATTTCATAAAACACCTCTAATCATTACTTCAAGTAAGATTACAAAGTTCTAACCAAGGATAAGATAATAAAACTTTTTGTTCTCTAATCATTACTTCAAGTAAGAATCTAAGATCACAAATTCTAACCTAGGATAAAATAATAAAACTTTTTGAGCTTGTGGGCACCTAACAAATGTTTACAATGATCGTAGTGCTTCTCTTTTCTTTCACTTGTTGTATTTTTCAAGTCCACTTGGACTTACTACACCTATAAAGCTCTTTTGAACTTACTACATTTCAAGTACTTTGAACTTGTTAGTTGTTGCATTGTTCAAGTCCACATGTAACATGATACAACTATGCAAATATATAGAACTACCTGGGAAGGCTAGGATGGGGCTACACTAGCCACTACGCCAGAATTTGCTGGTGCGAAGGTTCGCTTTAATTACACCTTGTGCTACTTCTGGTGATCCAACATGTTGCAGACAATATTAATTAATTAAAATTTTAGGTTGACTTAAAAAAGGTAGCAAAAAATGATGTCATGACTACAGTTAGAATATATATGCCTTGGAATTGGATATCATTGGTTTGATAAATTCCTCTGGCCAACTCACATGATATCCAATTGCATCCCCAATAGTTTCAATATCATCCCCTTGCATTGAAAATGGAAGGGGAGCATCTGGTTGAATGGCAGTAGTAATGCACACACGCTTAGTGTGTGGATGCATCAACTTGCCATGCAAGGTGGCGGAAGTCATGGGCTGAACCTCGTATAGTGTTGCCACATCCACATAGTTCTCAGATGTTTGTAGCTACAACATGCACTAACCCACCTGCATTTGAGAAATAACATATATATAATGATTAGTGATGTAAACTGAAAAGGTTACTAAATAATTAAACATTGTAAAAGTAAACATGTCAATACATATACCTCACTGATCGGGACATCACCTTCAAGTACTTACTCTGCCACCTCTTCGTCTGATGGAGGAATACAACTATTTCCATATTGGGGTGGTTGAACTTGAGCTTGAGATTGAGGGCCAACATCCTGACATGAGGTTTTTCTACCACCCTAGAGTTCCTTCAACAATTGATCCTTCACCTTGCTATATATCTCCACAATAGTTTGCTTCTTCCAATTCTTGTAGTGTAGGAGCCTTTTATTTAGGGAAGAAGTTGGAAGGAACAATACCGCGACCTTTACCCCTTACCCAGCCAGGGTGCTCATCCTTGTTGCACATTGCCCTATATAGGATGTCCCCCTATGTAGCAGTGTTGCTAAGAGTCCCTGTAGTTGCACTTTCTTGGGTCAACTCTTCTTGCACATGTAAATATCATAACATGATCAAATCCCTATTATATATGTAATATTTATATAATGCAAGAGTATGAAATTATAAAACTAGTTAACTAGGTAGTAGGCACATAAAGTAAAAGTATAAAACTTAAAGTTTTAAACCACTTACAATTCTTTATGCAATTGATGCAGTTGTTTCGTCAGTAAAGTTCTAGAAGTTACACCCTTTTGAATGTGTCATTTTCCAAAGAAGAGCACGATCGATGGGCTCCGTTGTCCTAGCCATCTTTTGCTATTAAGAGAGATACTAAGTCAGAGTTAATAAAATAAAAATCTACTATGATTAGACATAAATGAAATGTCACATGACATACTTACTTCTTCTGCCTCTAATCATACTTAGCCAACCCTTGAAAGGCGTTGCTGCATATGATTAGTTGCACGTGCCATTTGTCCTTTTATACGCTTTGCCTAGGCATCAAAGTAATAGAATCAAAATACAATCAACTATAATAATTACAAGAATCAAAATTTAGCTTGGCGAATTCAAGTTGTGATTACCTCAAAATTAGGAGATAGCCTAAACTGTACAAATTGATTCTATGCTTCCTGTTCAATGAAGTAGGAATACAACTGAGAGACCATGTTAAGCCTAGAAGGATCATTGGCATTTGGAAGTATGTACTTCCTTACAAGCTCACTCTTCCATTTCCTCCATTGTTCACCAGCTCCTAGCAAAGCTTGCTTCTTGCACTCATCAAATACTGTAAAGGTAGACTACAAAACAAAAGAAGAAGCAGGTTAGTGACTACTGACTAGTGAGTAGTGACTTAGCATATCATATGCAAACAAAAACAATATATATAAGGGACATATTATGTTATATGTAGGAAGAATTTACATACCTTGATCATTTTCTATATTGCATCTTTGACTTCTGGTAATACAAGTCTCTAATCAGTCATTGAGACTGGCACCAATCTTCTAATAGTGCAACATATGAAGCTAGCATAAGCATATGCACTACCACCTATCAGTTGGCCTCTACTGTTGAATTGTATAGTTTCTTTTATTCCCTTTAATGATCTCTTATTTATATGTTCCATTTGTATTGGCCCCCTGGGCTTTCTCTTGACAGGTGGTGTTACTGGTGGACATGTGCTTAATAGCCTCGATTGTTCTTCTTTTGTGTGTTGTAACTGTTGTTCTTGTTCTACTTCTACCTCTTCTAAGTGTTCTTGTACTACTTCGTCATGTTCTTGTTCTAGTTCTACTTCTTCATGTTCCATGTTTGCTTCACAAGTGAAAATTGGAATGACTATAGTTAGAAAAGTGAAAAGTGTAAGTGAAATAACTCGTGTCAAATGCAATCATGAATCATGCAGATGCAAATCGAAGTTGTATAAGCCTGCAGCCATGCAAATTGCAGATGAAGAGTATTGTTAACTTTAACGGTTTAACCCTATCTTGTGAGATATACTGTAATAAGAGTGTTACATAACAAAAATAGCACAGAAAATGGCGACATAGAGATTCTAAGAGCAGAACCAGGTACTTGATGAACCTCCTTCCATTGCCTCTTATTATTTTTCTTATATTTGTCTTCTTCTTCAATTCTTCTTCTCTCTCCTTTTGCTTCTTGTTACTTGAGGACCTTGAGGTGTAGCAGGCACTTAGGCAATGGTGAGCAGTCGGTTTCTGAGTTTCTCCCTTGCTCTCTCACTCTCTAGTTCTTCTCTCACCTTGATCAGCTAGCACGCTTTCTCTCTCCCTCTCTCTCCTTCTTCTTCTCACTCTTCTGGTTGAAGGGGGTTTGGCCGGTTTGAGATCTTGGACTTCAAAGGAATTCCCTTAGGGTTAGGAGTTAGGGCACAAATGTGAAGTGAAATAGTGAAAGGTGGGAGAAAGAAAGGTTCATAATGTATAATAGAAAGATAAATATGGGACGGTTCTAATATAACAATCCTATATCATCAAAACAATATAGGACCGTTCTACGAAAACTGTCCTATATTATGATAAATATAGGACAGTTATTAATTAACAATCCTTTATTTAGTAATAATCATAGGACAATTTATAAATAACCGTCCTATAACTAACAAGCATCAGATTCACAATATAGGACAATTAGTAAATAACCGTCCTATACTTATACAAAATATAAGACCGTTATTACATAAACATCTTATATTATTTTGTTATAAAGGACGGTTTTGTATTAACTGTCCTATAGTTCCTATATAAAGCAAATTGAATAATTGATATAGCAGTAGACTGTAGACTACTAGGCAGTAGCTGGTTGTGCACAATGAAATTGAATGATTTATATTGCTTAAGCCTTAAAGCATAAAGAATCTTAGTTGAGGATGAGCTTAGAAAGAGTTATGTAAGTAACTCATTAGTTGAGGATGAGTAAAGAAATAGTTATGTAATTAATTCATTGTTGAGGATGAGTATGTAACTCATTAGTTAAGGATAAGTAAAGAAAGAGTCATGTAATTAACTCATTAGGTGCGAATGACAATAGAAAGAGTTATATAATTAACTCATTAGCTGAGAATGAGTATAGAAAGAGTTATGTAATTAACTCATTAGGTGAGAATGAGAATAGAAGGAGTTATGCAATTAACTCATTAGTTGAGAATGACTATAGAAAGAGTTATTTAATTAAGTCATTAGGTGAGAATGAGAATAGAAACAATTAATATCATTAACTCATGAAGGAATAGTAGAATATATGTAGGGATTACTTAGTGAAATAACTAGGGATACTACTTAGTAAGTTAAGAATCCCAATACAAGGAATAGTAAGAAACAAGTATGAAAAAGTGAAAAACATTACAATGGAAAAAGATGTAATGTATAATATGTAGGTCTAAGCTGAAGTCTTAAGTAAACATACATGTATAGAAATAAAATACACCAATACTTGCATGTGTGTGTGTGTGTGTGTGTGTGTGTGTGTGTGTGTGTGTGTGTGTGTGTGTGTGTGTGTGTGTGTGTGTGTGTGTGTGTGTGTGTGTGTGATCTTTACTAAGTGAAATAGTGGAGTTTAAGAGGAGTGACAAACTGCAAAATATGAAGGAAATAATGTAGAAACAAATGAAAATATTAAACTTATTATAAACTTTGAAAATAATAATAGATGATAATAATGAAGATAAATGTAAGAGTTAAAATTTCTACATAAGAGATAGTAATATGGAAAAATTTTCAAAATAGGAATGATATTACTTGGGAAGAATTTTATGAGATAAATAAGTTTATTAAAGAAGAAGAGTTTGACAATGATAAATAATATATGATAAAAAAATTAGAGCATGAAGAAGTAATCTTTAAAATTTGAATAAAATGACAAAGAAAATGAGATATAGATATATATGGAAATAGGAAAATAAAATCCTAAACATATTATGAAAAACGAGTACACCATGATAACATTTGGTTAGCAAACAAATTCTAGTTCATAAATATGGTGCAACAATGCCAACAAATATGAATTTACCAAGTTATAAACTATATTAGTATAATAACTCAATTGTTGAATTAGCACAAAAGCTTATCAAGAATTAGAGGGATATTGATATGATAACTTTGGTGAAACTAAAAATAATTATGGACTATAATCTATAGTGAAAAGAAGTACATTTGGCATTGATGGTAAAATGATCTTGAAAAAATAAAAATGTTGAATGATATTACTAAGAGTGAGTACCTTTTACTCTACATGGATGAGTTATTCCCAATCTATTATCATCAATTGGGAGTTAGAAATGAGAAACATTCATAAGAAATCAAAACAAATCTTGAGTTATATGAGCTGGATAAATGGTATTCAAGAATTTGATGAAAATGATATATATTAGATCAATTGGTGATGACATATGGAATTAGTATAAGAAAATCATGAGCATTTATACAATGTATGAAACTTACAAAACTTGTTAACTATCTAGCAAGTGTAACTGTGTAAGTAAAGGTAGAGTCAAACTAGACGAAGTAACATTATCATATAGTCATATGTGCAAGATTAGACGACCAAAGCCAAGTGTAGCTAAGTAGTCCCCAATTAACATGTCAAAGTTGAGGTCTGGTCTTCAAACCACCTCCCTAACAAGCTTTTTTCATCGTGCGTTTTGATTTTATTTTGCTCCACTGCAAGGGGCCCACATGTCGGACGTCAAAATGTTTGACAACATGTTTGAAGTTTCATTAATTGGAGTTTGGAGGAGGATATCCAATAGGCTAGTGGCTAGGCGGTCTGGCAAACTGGCACAGACATGGACACAAGCAAGTGATGTAACATAAATAAAGGACAGTTACAAAATAGCCGTCCTTTATGTTTTAAAATATAGGATGGTCCAGAAATACCAGTACTATATTTTATTAAAGAAATATTATAAAATATAGGATGGTTATGAATTAACCATCCTGTATGTTTAAAAATATAGGACAGTTTGTACATAACAGTCCTATATTAGATAAATATGCAATACATAATATAGGACAAGTTTCAACTAACCGTCCTATATATATATATATATATATATATGACTATTATAAATTGTCCTATATTACAGTTAGGATGGTTATGAAATAAAAGTCCTATATTTTTAAACATACATAGGATGGTTTATTGTTACCCGTCCTTTATGTTTGTCATATTATAAGACTGTTATTTCTTAACCATCCTATATTTTTAGTTAAAATAGGACTATTATTCATTAACAGTCCTATTTGTTTCTCCAAATTATAGGGTTGTTATGTTTTAACCATCCTATATTTTAAATTAAAATAGGACCGTTATTCATTAACCATCCTATACTTTCCAATAATATAGGACGGTTATGTTGTAACAGTCCTTTATTTTGTGATGTTATAGGACTGTTGTTATCGAGTTGTACTGTATTAGGTTTTTAATTTACCTTTTATTTACTAACTCGATGCGAGAGAGAGGAAGGAATAATACATTTCCAGTTTACACTTAGATCTTTTGTGTGAAACAATGAAACCCTAGCTGGTTTTACATCTCTTTTAGTTTTTTCTTCCTAGATATCTTCAAGACTTTAACCATTCTTGCACAATGAGCAGCACACCTATAGTACCACAGGTATGTGTTTCTTTTTTGTTATTTCTTTATCATTCTATTCTCTTTTCATTCCTCACTCCCTTATGCGTAATTGGTGTTTACTATGAACTAAAATTTTCTTGTCAATTGCAAAATAGGCACAAGTTGGGAGCAATGATGTTTTTGCTAATTTGAATATGATATACGACAATGACGATGATGAGCTTACTGATTTGGAGAACGTGGAGTTAGTTTCAAAATCCAACAAAGGTAAAAAGCATAGGAAGCTAATGTCTCCATTTTGGAATTTTTTTGAACACCTTCCGGTATCAGAAGATGGAAGGCAAAGGTGTAAATGCAAGAAGTGCTCTGCGATATATATTTTTCACAGCAAATTTGGTACAAGTAACTTAAAACGTCATATAAAGACTTGTCAATGGTGCACTTCTTGTGATATAGGCCAATTGCTTTTATCTTAAAGTCAAGGGAGTATGTCACTAAGTTCAAATAAGTTTAACCCTGAAGTTTTTGGTGAGTTAGTAGCAACTGCAGTTGTTATGCATGATTTGCCTTTCCAATTTGTTGAGTATGATGGAATTAGAGCTGTACTAAAATATTTACGTGCAGATTTGCATTTGATTAGTAGAAATATAGTAAAAGTAGATATTCTGAGAATGTATAAAAGAGAAAAAGGAAAGATAAAAGAGATGTTAGAGTTGGCACCCAGTATGATAAGTTTGACATCTAATTTGTGGACTTCTTATATTACTAATGGTTATATAAGTCTCATAGCACATTTTCTAGATAGTGAGTGGATTTTACACAAGAGGATATTAAATTTTTGTTTCCTACCACCTCCACATAATGGAATATCATTAGCAAAAAAGGTATACTCATTATTGGGATAATAGGGGATTGAGAAAAAGATTTTTTCAATCACTTTAGACAATGCTTCTACTAATGATTCTTTTGTTGAGCTGTGAAGGCAACAATTAGACATCAGAAACACTCTTGTTTGTGGTGGAGAGTTCCTTCATCTTCATTATTGTTGTCATGTTTTGAATTTGATTGTGCAAGATGGTTTAAAATAAATAGATGATGATATTCAAAAAATTAGAGAGAGTATCAAGTATGTCAAAGCATCGCAAGATAGCAAACAAATTTTTTTAGAGTGTGCGAATCACATGTCAATTGAGACAAAAAAAAGGCTTAAGACAAGATTGTTCTACAAGATGGAATTCAATCTATGTGATGCTTGAAAGTGCTCTTTGTTACCAACGTGCATTTTGTCACTTATAACTAAGTGACTCAAATTATAAGCACTGTCCTTCTATCTATGAATGGGAAAAGGTTACATAAATTTTGAAATTTTGGCTATTTTTTATGATGCTACCCGCATGTTTTCTAAATCCAAGTATCTTACAGCAAATCTCTACTTTTGTGCAGCATTTGTAATTTATTTGAGTTTAACACAATACATGAGAAGTGATGATGAATATATGAAGCGTATGTCCACCCAAATATTTGCTAAGTTTTCAAAGTACTAGTCTAAATTTAGCACCATTTTGGCAATTGCATGTGTGTTGGATCTTCAATATAAGCTCTCCTTTGTGGAATTCTCATACAAGAAATTGTTTGGTAATGGTTTTGGAGTTTGCTCAAGTTCAAGAAAAGTTATTCTCTCTCTTCAATGAATATATTGTTAAGAGTTCCCCTAATCCTTCATCATCTTCTCCAATGGCTAGAGGTAGTGCTCTTGATGTTGATGATAGATAGAACTTGTCATATAGTTAAGAGGTTTTAGATGTTAAGAAGGCAATTATATTTATAATTATAACTTTTATTATATTTCGCTTAGGATATTAAAATTTACTATGAATTGTCTTACATTAAGTTGAATAATATAATTGCATTTGCATTAGAAATTTGATTCATTTGAAAGTGAAGAATGTTCTTTGGCCATGCAAAAATCGCAAATGGAGCTTTATTTGGATGAACCAAGGTTGCACGAGTCAAAGCTAGACATTCTTGCATTCTGGAAAGGCAATCAACACAGGTTGGTTGATTAATAATCTCTTGTCTCATAAAAATAATATTTTTTATAATCTTATTTACATTTATATTTGATTCAAATGTTGATTTTAGGTATCCTGAACTTGCTATAATGGCTTGTGATGTCTTGAGCATTCCTATATCTACAATTGCATCAGAGTCTGCTTTTAGTGTTGGCGGTTAGGTTCTTAACCAATATAGAACTGCTTTAAAGCTAGACACAGTGCAAGTATTGATTTGTGTAAGAGATTGGCTATATGGATTGAAAGGTAATAATTTATGATTCTATATTTAAACTATATTTTATGTGAGCATAATAATGACTAATGCATGTTTATTCTATATGATTGTAGACTCTGCCATTATAGTTGCCATGGACGAGCTTGCTAAGGACATTGTAAGCATAAGTAGCAGTGCAGGACCACCTCAACCAACTGAAGACTCTGGAACAATTCATTTTGATTAATTTGTATAATTTTCATAACTTATATTAATTTGTTGTGTTTGATATATTGATGGAAGTAGATTTCTCTCATGTGCTACTTAATCCCTAGTTATTTACTACTATTGCGTTTATTTGATTCATTTGAATCTCTTTTAGGACCTTATGTGAGTGGTGTAAAGTTCTGTGTTGCTTCTAAATAAAATATTACAGGAACTTTATTGGTAATTTGGTATGGATCAAGATTCAACAATAGTCTAACTGTCTAATACTAAAATGTGTCATGTCAGATGGGTCATTTCGTGTCGTAACGGGTCACTAATTATCATGTTACCAAGTTGGGTCATGTTGACTCGTTTAATAAATAGGTTGTGTTAACGAATCGTGTTGTTTTGTGTCATGTCATGTTGTGTTGTGTATCTAAACACAACTCAGTAACGTAATCGTGTTACACGGATCGTGTCTTGTCAATTTTTTAAGAACCGGGCTGTGTTTGAGTCAAAGGTTTTTGACACAACTACTAATCATGTCGTATTCGTGTTGACCCATATACTCTCATCATGTCGTGTTTGTGTCGACACAAACATGACTCGCCAACCCGAATTGCCAGGCCTATCGACTACCCCTATCCTCTAAGTGCAACCTCCTCTTCAAACCCATGTTCATAAGATCTATGCGAGCTACTAGTCCATCCTTTGTTTTTCCTAGGATATTAAGCAGCGTACCAATTAAGCTTTCACACACATTCTTCTCAATGTGCATGACATCAAGCACATTGTATATATGCAGTGATTTCCAGTATGGCAGACAAAAGAATATTGATTTCTTCTTCTTAAAACGATATGGATGGTCTTTGCCAACCATCTTCTGTGCCCAAGGAATGTCGTTTTCCTACCATGTTTAAGTCATACAGCACATGTTTGATCACTGCAAATAGCACAAGCATTGTATCCCTTCACAGTGCATCTAGAAAAATTACCGTGCACAAAAAAATCGCTTACTGTCCATAACAGTATAACCTTTAGGGTGAATCATCTTTCCTATATGCGTCGTATGCTTCAACACCTACGTCTCATAATGCCTCAAGATCATCAATCAAGGGAGACAAGTACACGTCAATGTCATTTCCTTGCTACTTTAGACCCGATATCAACATAGTTAGCATCATATACTTCCTCTTCATGCATAGAGATGGTGGAAGGTTGTAACAAAGTAATATAATGGGCCAACAACTATACTTGCGACTCATAGAACCATGAGGATTAATCCCATTTGCAGATAATTCTAGCCATAGGTTTCTAGGTTCTTCACCAAAATTAGGCCACATGAAGTCTACGAGTTTTTGTACTGGGCTATCTACTAGATGACGTGAAAAGCTATCAGCTACTCTGTCATTGGCATGCCACACCAATTTCTTCGTTGTTTCTATTATATGAAACATTCTTTTGAACCTTAAAATAAAGGGGAAGTACCATAGAACCTTTGTTGTAATGCCTGTAAATGTCTCAGTTGAATTCTCCTTTAATTCCATCTTGGCTGTCCACAAGTTGGGCATGTAGTTTTATCCTTGTGTTCCTTCTTATACAACATGCAATCATTAGGACAAGCATGTATCTTCTTATACTTCAATCTTAGTGCAACCATGGTTTTCTTTGCCTCCCATGCGGACCTTGCCAATTTATTACCCTTCGGTAGCATCTTACCCACTACTTTCAAGACTTCTGTAAAACCTTGATCTAAAAAACCAAATATTGATTTCACATTGTAAAGTTTTACCACTGCAAACAGCTTTTACACTCAGGGTACAACGACTCATCGGCTTCGCCTAATGTAGTATGAAATTGTTCAGGATCATCCTAGAAGTCATCATATGCATCTCAAAACATTGGTACAGCTATACTACTGTCTCCAACATTTCCTACAATGTCTTGATCATATATTCTAAGCCTTGTCGAGGGATGCAAAAGTTCTTCTCCATTCCAGATCCATAGGTGATAGCTTTCATCAATTCCATTAAAGTACAAGTGTTCTCTCAACACCTTTAAAATTACTTTTTTCAAGTTTTCACATTTTGAACAGGAACAACGAATGCGATTACAATCAACACATGCCCTAAGTACAAAGTCTATGAAGTTTTATGTACCCTCCTCATATTCTTTCGATGTTGCAAACATCCAAGCATATTTGTCCATTATCACAAGAAATCGAACCAAATTTGCATGGAGACTTGTAAGACATGAAAAGATTAAGTTAGGCATTTTACCAAACATTAGATATGCATGAATTAGAAACATTTAAAATAACTATATATATATATATATTTCATGCATGGAAACTTTCAATTAACAACAAAATAAAAGAAAATTATGACATATGCATTCACAAATAAAATCAACTTTCAAAAGAACAATTTCTAACCAACAGTTATGTAAAAATTATTCAAATATGCATAATACATATGAGACAAACATAGAGATACTAAACAACACTCAAAAATCGATATTGACCAGGAATTTGTGAATATAATTTCAATTTACATCTAGGATTTGGTTCAGAGTAGAGAAACATAAGTGTAATGCCCAATCAATTTACACTATTTTTTTTAAACAAAAAATTGGACATTTTATGGGAAATAAACTGTGTTGAATGTTTCACTTTATTTAAAATTGTAAACGAAGGAAATTGGTACCATTAGATTCTACTCAAAAAATGGAATCCAACGCCTCAAAAATCACCCAAAACGGAGTTCGTATGAAGAAGTTACGGCCGTTTAAAGATCAGGGGTAGTTCTGGAATTTAAACAGAAAAACGAAAAAGACGAAAAACGCAGGGGACCGTTTTGATAACGGCACCCCCTGTCATCTTCCACCTCCAGACTTCTCCAGAAACCCTCAATCCCTATTTTTCCAGAGAGATCTGCCACCGCCAAGGGCGGCACCGCCATTGGCAGCACCGCCTCTCCAAAAATGTGGTTTTCCAGTCATTAAGGCTGGGGTTTCCAGCTAGAATCGGAAACCCAGTTCCTTGCATTTTTCTGCAATAGCCAGGCCAAATCAGGCTGGCCATTCCCGTCTCCCCATTCCCCTCTCTTCTCTTGTTCCTGCCTTGCACGACATTGGGGGTTTTCCCCTTCATGGGTTCCGACGACAAAGGTTTCCGGCAAAGGGAAACGCACCACCGGGAAACAAGGTGTCCCCAGGCTGCCAGGTAAGCCGTTCCTCCTTACCTTCTCTTCGTTTTGCTTCCCCCAGGCCAGATCCATGCCAGATTTGGTCCTTTTCCCAGCTGGTTTTTCCAGCCGAAGAAGACAAAGCCGGTTCTAGCCAGCCATGAACGAACCAGGCATCCCAGGGATGCCATGCTGCATGTGCACCTGGGACTGGGTCCCTGGGACGAGATCCAGGTGTACGACAGTGCGCACACTGTCCCTAGTGTGGCCTTTGGGTGCGCGTGAGACATGGGGCACGGGTCCTGGCTCGACCAAGATGCACGGGGTGCCCTGGGAGCCGAGACGCGCCATGCGACAAGGTGCGTCCATGCGATGATGCGCTTCATAGCACGTCACTTGAGCATGCATGTGCGCGTGCAAAACGCGGTCCCTAGCACGGTCTTTAGGCGCGCACGCACATGAGGCGGTCGCGGTTCAACCAGGATGCACAGGTGTCCTGGGAACTGGGACACACGGACCTAATGAGACTTTAAAGTTAGATCAGAGGACAAGTTACAGAGTTTAACTATTGAATAGGAGATCCATATTGTAGGATCTAGCCTGACAAATGAATTAGGCAAGGACCATGGACCCTAAAGGCAGATCTAGTGATCTAATGTCTAAATAGAATGAAATTGATAAGGACTCCTTGTATCCATTCATACCCAGGAGTTTATAAATGAGACCCAGAGACGGGTTGAGTGATGAAGGATGCGACTCCAGGAGACTACGAGGTAGGTAGTCTGATGCTACTATGTTTTTTCAAATATACTTAAATTATAGGTAGTCTGATACTGCTACGTTTTTAACGCATCTTAAACTCAGACTTATTTTATTATCGTGATTAGCATGTTTTTATATGCTATTGTGCGAGTTTGCGGATTTGCCATCATGATTTATATCTTTGAAAGCACTTGCCTCTATCATCAAATTTAGCATGCTTTTTGGGATGTGATGTTTTTACTTGTCTTCATATTTCATGGCTTTGAAGGCAAGATTAGCATAAACGAATTGCATGCATTGCTCGCATGGTTGAAAAGAAATGCATAAATTGCATGATTCGATGATCGAGATTGGATATATATGTTTTTAGTGGGCAGATCACCGGATGAGGCAGTCCACGGTGGGCACTATGCTGAGGGGTACGGGTTTGGCCTCCCGGCCTCTACCACCAAAAAGTTGGATGGTATCGCTGCCAAAAATAGCATTGTCCCTTCCCTGACTGCTATGGTAAACAGGGACGACCACTGGAGGTGTTCACGGTACCCTTTCGGGGACATATCCATAGTCGTCGTGGAGGCTATGGTGGACAAGTCTCTAGATACTAGAGACACATGATTCAGAGGGGTTCTGGTTGTGAGCATAGTGGCCCTATGATTTCGGTGTGATTGATATGCATATAGCATTGAGATGGTCGTATACGAGTACTCGTGACCAGTTGGCGTGACATATACGACGAGAGACTTATGTGCATAATACTAGCATATGCTTGAATGATGACTACTTTAAGATTTTCATGATTATTATACTTGGCTCACTGGTTTGATGCATTTGCCTAGATCTACGTATATAAATCTATTGCTTTATCTTTTAATCATATTTATATAACATGAATTGCATACGGATTTCATAGTTGAATTTGCATCCATGAACTCATGTTTTATGCATAACTATGCATGCTTACGCAAAAGAAATCATTGATGTTTTATATGAAAATCTCTTGGAACCATGCATGATGCATATCGTGTTTTCAAAATAGTAGTATCAGATCGCCTACTGAGTATAGTATATACTCACCCGATCCTTAACATTTTTCAGGATAGTTCCATCCACAAGTAGATGACACCTATGTTAGTGCTACGAGCAAGAAAAATCAAAAGGAGACAATTATACATGTAAGTAAACACTCTACCCTTTGGACATGTATTTGTATTTATTTATAATTAGGCTGTGTGTTGTGACTGGATAGACCTAGGGAAAACATTTATGATTTTTGAAGTTTTTCAAAAACTACTTTGGTTGTTGTAAAAGCAAATGACACTCGGGGTTTTCATAATGAGTTTAAAACAAAAGATTTTTCCGCAGCATTGCATTGTTTTTCAAATAGGGATCCCGCCTTAGGAATTTAGATTTTTCATTCAAAAATGCATGAGAAAACCCCGGTCGTCACAATAAGTCTGGTTTACTTTTTGTGAACAGATAATAAACATAGAGTGAAAAGGCACGCCAAAAGTCAACGAAATAATTCTTAAAATAGATGTTCAATTGAAGTCGTTTGATGAAGAATGACTTTAAAAGTTTATGATTTTCACGTCGTTTGAATCTAAATGACTTTAAATGTCCACACTTTTAAAGTTGTTTGTCTTTAAACGACTTTAAAAGTACGTACTTTTAAAGTCATTTATTTCAGACAACTTTAAATGTTCATAATATTTATTTTTTTATTTACCATTTTTGCTTTCCACATTAACATAAATACACACTAAAACTAATTTTATAAACACAATCACATAATATATATATATAAACAAACACATCAACAAGGAAATCAAATTATTTTTTTATTACATCCAATGTTACATGTATATCAAATATTACATACTAGCTATTAGATCTTGTTAAGTTAAGATAAAATAGCAAATCTGCTCTTTTCATCAAAATTTGACCTAGTTCACACCACTCTTTTTCTTCAAAATAGGCCAAAAGTTGATGGTATAACCATCACTCTTCATCAAACCCTATTTTTGGGTGAGAACCACAAATCTGTATTGTTCTCCCTTTCTTCAACAGTAGGCTTGTGAGAGAAGTAGTTGTCATTTTTAATGAAGTCATACGATTCTGGAGAAATCAGGATGATCAAACAGATTCTTTAACCCCATGATATGTAACGAGAAAACCCACATGATCTACAAAATAAAAACAAAGAAAAGTTAGTAACAAGAAAAAGAAATATTCGTATGATTTAAAAGAAGTTGTGGCTTACTTACAGTTTTTTCCATTACACCAATAATCAAAATATAAAAATGGAAAGGAAAAAGAGAGACTCATAAAGACCAAAGGCGAATCCGTCATGCCAAAACCTTGAGAAGAAGAGGATAGGGGAAAAATATTACTTCAACGGCTATTTATAGATTATTGAAGACTTTAGAAGTCGTTTAGTAATAAAGGACTTTAAAGTCCATTCCCGCTAAATAAAAAAATTGCACAAAATTTATCTAATACTTTTCAAGTCGCTTAATGAAACGACTTCAAAAAGTCATGAAGTTTTTAAGTCGACTTTAAAAGTTTATCACCTTTTAAGTCATTTAAAAATAAACAACTTTAAAAGTTATTCCCGCAAAAAAATTTCAGCTCCTGCCAATTTTTTAAAGTTGCTTACTCGTAAACGACTTCTTAAATCTATCTTTTTAAAGTTGCTTATTTTCAAGTGACTTGTAAAATATTTATAAAGTCGGTAGTCAAATAAGCTACTTTTTTATGCCGACTTTAAAACCCTCATGTGTAGTAGTGTTTGTTCTGCGATATCTTTGATTATATCTTTGGTGATATTTTTTATGATACCTAAAATACGTGATGAGAAATATTTTATTATTTTTTAATAAAAATTAGTGCTTCAACCAATCTCCCAATAAAAATTAGTGTTGTTGAAACTTAGGTTAAAAGCATCAACAGGGCATGGAATTGGTCCCTATCCTATCTAAGCCATGAAATTGGTCTCAACCCTACTGTCCAAGTCACTCAGAACATGATGAACGGCTTACATCTAAAAAAAACCCACCATCCATGTTGAAGTGTTTCTTCACATGCCCTTCAGCCTCCATGTGGAAGTGCTTCTTGCATGTACTTATTATTTCCATGAAATGTATTTCCTTTATCAAAAAGTTAATCTTGAACTTCCTTCTCTTTGTATAATGTGGGAAATTTATTTTTCTTTATTCTGCAGTTTGGGTTCCATTCCTTTTGCCTGTTTGTGCCGGAACTAGCTATAAATCCAAGTGGCTGGAGCAGCACTTACGTGATACAGGGAAATAGCATGATATCAACCGAACATGATCAAGCCCACCATCAGAAAACAGTAACTCCATTTACAAAAGACACTCAGTTGCCAATTGCGTAGAAAGAATCAGTGTTCCAAGAAAGTGAGTTATAAAAACTAAAACAGGTGAGGAAGAAACAAATGCCGAATGGCTTTGAACTATCCCCACATAGGAGTTTAGATATAAAGAAGAAGAAAGAAATTCCTATCAATATCCTGCTATTTCCCTGTATCATGTAAGTGCTGCTCCAGTGGGTTAAGAAGTAGGGACAGATCAATTGAAGAACACAGAAAGGCCATGGAAAATGTAGTTGCTGGACATTTCAGGGCTTTGGTGGCTCAGCTATTGCAGGTTGAGAACTTGCCAGTGGGTGAAGAAGATGATGAGGAGAGTTCGTTGCATGGAAAACCGCATCCTTCTCCTCACAAACTTCAGACAAATTTACTTTTTCGGATGGGTTGTTTCAATTTAGCGCAATTTAGCTGCTGCGTTTGGAGGAAGATGTTTCAGCTGGATTTGGTTTGAAGGTGATGGAACACGTAGGTTTATCTGTTCTATTGATTTCTTTGCTAGTTTTACTTTCTTCTATATTCGTGTAATATTTTTGTGCATTTATTTCGGCAATGGTTTTTTGTTATGATTCAATCGTGTCTGTCAAGCTCAGCTATTTGTTAGATGTCTATCATCTACAAATTTTGAATTGTATCAGATCGATTGCCAGATTAGAAGATTAATTTTTATGTAGTGGGCCAACTGTAACGACTGCATAGACTGATTAATCTGTTAATAAATAAATAAAATTGTTCAGTTTGAGTGGCAATGGCTATATATGAAGAAAGACCAACTTTGTAGGGATAGCAAGGATTGCCATGTTAGATTTTAGACGTGTGTGTCTATATATATTCATATTATATGCTACCATATAGGTTTGGCCTAAAGTAAAAGTGATCTAATAAGGTTTAAAATTAAATAGGCCTAAGTCATCTCACAAAGTATGGGCTTTATTATGTATAGATACCTAATTTTATTTCTAATTCATAATGGGCTGAAATTAGAAATAAGAAAAGTGTATGCAATTATAAAAGGTTATGGTCCCCAAATTGTATGTATGATTCTTTTTTGACATCCCATCGTCGGAAAAGTAAAAACTCCTTTTCTAGAAAATTCATACGCAGTAATTTGGAAGATCAAGAACTACTAGACTCAAGAATCACATCCGTTCTCATGGATTCAAGTACGATTCACATCTAGTCTATTATTCTTGATAATTTGATAGGGATGATCTTGGTATGATGAAGGTTTTCATCAATAAAGAAATATTCAACATGCCACGCTCTTAAATCAGTATTGATGCACACTCTGCTTAGTCGGTCCAAAATTTTGTTGGCTTCTCTACAAAAAGCAATAACAGTTCCTTGGATGTTTTTGGATTTCTTTGATGACATGAGGAGGATATCAAGGACCATGATTGTGATGCTAATCTCAAGTGGCGACACGACTGCTAATGAAAAATCTGAAGCCTAATGAGAAGAAAATAAGCTTCTGTCCTTTGAACTCTTTTATACCCTACCAAACTACAGAATGATTTCATAATCTTTATCTGTTCTAGTTCCAGAAGACTTCTTCCATGTCCACATCATCCGAATTCACTAAAACGCCAGTCAAGAGCGTGAAGATATTTGTAGTAGGAATTACTCTTGCTTTCTCTTTTTAGCTTCACTACTGGACCTTTGTTAATATTTTAACCAACTTTTATTGCTTGTATGGAATTCCTGAGATACAGTGCATGAAACTTTTTCCTTCCTAATATCCTTCTAGGATCTGTGCTCACATACTTGTCAAGCATTGACATTGTCAGTGGATGTTGTCTGTATGTTTTTGTGTCCGTCTGCCTACATGCACTATTTTGTTGCCATCTTATAGAGTTTAAATTGCCGTTATATGGTTGATAGCACTAACTTGCCAGTGGCATATATCCTATGGCAAACTGAGGAAACTCAGGTTTAAGCAACTAAAGCAAATACAAGATAACAATATATTTATCAATCTAAGCTAATAATCAAGAAGAAGGAAAACATCTTGTTAGAAGGCTCCATTGTACAGCTTCTGATAACTTGCTTTCCAGCGCTCAACCGCTTGCTAAAATGAAAAGCCAAGCCCAAAATCGATATTAATGTTATGTAAAAGAAGGTAAGAAGTTGAAACAATAAAATAGATGTTTCTTTAATAAGTAAACAATATATAGATGATAAAGTTAAATTATGAAATAGAAGTTGCATTCTTTAAAATGTCCTCATGAAAGTCAATTGTGCATGGGAAACCCCTTCTAAAGTTTGACAATCTTACGTGCTAACCTTTGACAGATGTTTCTGATAATGTGTATATTGCTAGAAATCTGAGGTGTCCAGTAAATCACAGTGCCCAGATTTCTATCAATATCCATATGCGCTAACTGTTGCTCGTAGCTTTCAGATTCTTACCGTGTATTTTCTTTAGGAAATAGATTATCTAAAAATGGCAGTTGCAAAGATAGATGCGCACCATCTGCCGGCGTGATAGGACTGTCCGACGTCTGGCAGACAGAGGAGGTGAGAGAGAGAGAGAGGGGGACCGTGCAAGAGAAAAGGCGATTGAAAAGAGAAGGCAGGATGGAGATCATGATGCCTTGTTTCTCTCTCCAAAAAAAAATGTTTTCAATTTAATTTTTGTCTCTCTAGAAAGGAGCAAATATTACATTGTAAACAAGATTTAGCATATCTCTAAAAACACCAAAGATATCAAGCATGATAATGTTAAATAAACATAATTTCTCACATATGCCTAAGATATCGTGGTTAAATAAACATGATATCTCACATATGTGTAAGATATCTCAGTTAAATAAGCTACATTTTTAAGATATGCAATGATATCTCAAAAACGTTGAATATATATCGTTAAATAAACCCCCCTAACAATATTTGTTTCTCGTTATGGGACGATAAGAAATTGAAATCGTTGCAATCTAGGACCTCAGAAGATCTTGGAGAGTTATAAACGATCTAGCTAGTAACAATTCTGAGGTAGAAACTTGAAAACCATTTCCTCGTGTAACCTCCCATGGCAACACTAGCCTATCAAGAGAGGGAGAATCATCAGAGATGCTCAAGCAGTTTCAATTTTACTAGTGTACTCTGGATCCATATGGTATGGTGATTCAAATTGGGCAGAGGTTGGAGCTGTTTATTGTGGTGTTAAGATTTGGTTTCAGAATTGAGCCAGCCCCCTGTTCATTGAAGGGGATTCATCCAATGTTGTCATTTGGGCAAAAGAACAGAGAACCAATCCCCTATCAGTCTGAAGACCAATTTGTGCAGATCTTTAAATGGATAACTGATGGTCAGGTACATTTTAGTCAAGTTCATTGGTCTGTAAATCCAGTAGCAGACCAGCTTAATTTAAGTCTTGGGCCAACAGGGATAACATGTTACTGAGGTTAACCATTGCTTTTGTTTGATGTGATCTCTTGTATTTCTTGCAAACCAGCCCGGCCCGCTTGTTTTACTTTGCAAGTCCTTTTAGTCAATAACATCCTACCATTCAAAAAAAAGATGTGGTTAAAAAGATGAGCAGTTTGAATCGCCGCATAGGCCCCAACATATACTTTTAGCAGTGTAAATACTTGTACCTTCACACACACACACACACACACACTAAGATTGGATATGGCAGTTACAGTATAGGCACTAGAGAACATATGGATCATAAGGAAAATCATGTAATCAATGCATCCAATTACGTTAAGCATGAAATGAGAACTCGAAAGGTCTTTGAGGTATAAGATAGGATTTAACTATTGGTTATTTCCTGCATCCTGCTGGGGGTGATTAATAAATAAAGATCGCGTTGTTTCTAGTAACTATATATTTTCTTTGTTAAGTATGAACCTTATAAACCACGCTGTTGTTATGTATGGAACGTTTTGTTCTTTGAAGTGGCTCCTTACGTGAGGGATTAATCATCTTTTCTTCCACCGGCTGCAGACTGTAATAGGTGCAAAGGAAAACAGAGTCTGCTTGAGTTTAGTTTAACCAAGATTCTTTAAACAGTTGATCAAGATAAGGTATTGAAAATGGTGTCACAGAAAATAGAGCTGAGTTGAGATTAATTTAGCCCACCTGTTTATAACATTTGAGCTAGATCAGGCACTGAAAAGCTGACTTAAGTATAAAATTCTTGCTATTTGTATTTGATGTTGGATGAGTTCACGGTTGATACTCGCTTGGAACAAAAATCTATCCAGAGAATTTAACTAGAAAATGGTACTACAGTCCATAAATCACCAAAACATGAGATAATGAGTCAAACACCGAAAGCAAGGGTGTCCTACTATGTTATTCACTACTACATCTTCATATAGACATAGCAAATAAAGGCAATATTCTCACTCTTTGGCTTCCAAGCGGCCAGAAAATTGTACAAAGCATCTTAAACTTCTAAGAAAGCAAACATTGTAGGACCTAGAGAAAACTCAGAAAGGGCTTGTTCTCACTGCCCCTTCCATGATTCCAGAGATGGAGTCTCAGATGTCTTCCAAGTAAGATTGTCCCCATCATATCGACCACCCTTAAATGCATCCGCACCAGCAAGGGACTCAAGTTCAGCCATCTCTTCAGGTGTGAGCTTTACCTTCAGAGCTCCAGCGTTATTGTTGAAGTTCTCAATTTTGGTTGTACCAGGTATGGGCAATACATCGTCTCCTTGATGGTGAACCCAAGCCAAAGCAAGCTGTGGTACGGTGCACCCCTTTCTGGTAGCAATTTCATTTACGCGTTCGAAAACACGTGCATTGTGATCCAGATTCTCGCCTTGAAACCGTGGTAAATACTACAAGAATGAAATGCGAACAAATTAGTATACATCCTAAGCAAAAACCCTCCTTTTGGGGGTTACAGGGATAACAAACCAGAAATTGCATCCGTGAATAGTATTTTTTTTATAGAAGTTGGGGGTAAGGCAGTGCAAGTCTGAACCCACAACCATTGGTTGGGGAAAGGGGCACAATATCATTAGGCTAGAGGGCTCATGCTCTTTCACGGATTCAACTCTGGTATTTGCAGCCTTAAGACATAGATGAAGTTAAGCTACTGTACGTGTGAATCAACAATTCTTATCAGCAAGCCTAAGTTCATCCAGGGTATTGGCGAGTTCTCACTTTTCAGAATGGCCTATAAGTTTTTGAAATCCAATTCTCTCGTGCACATACATGTTAGGGAATGGCCATTTTACTACTAATACAGTAAAACAGTACACATAAATGTATACCTTCCTCATGTCGGTATCTGCCAATTGTTCTGTTACTTTGGATCCTGAAGTAAAGAAGCCTCTTCCCAGAGGGCTGTATGCCACAATTCCAATACCGAGTTCCCTGAATCACATAAGAAAGTTGAGCTAAGAACTAAGTTTTAAATACCAATATCTTTCTTAAACTTTGGATGTTTCAAGAGAATCCAACCTGCAAGTGGGAATGACTTCTTCCTCTGCATCTCTTGTCCATAAGGACCACTCCAATTGAACTGCTGTAATTGGGTGAACAGCATGTGCCCTCCTAATTGTAGAAGCCGAGGCTTCAGAGAGGCCTATGTATTTGATCTTTCCTTCTTCAACCAGTTTCTTGAGCTCTCCCATCTGGTGAATAAGTAGGAAGAGAAGTGAAGATTAGCAAATTAATGACAAAACTATTGCTTCAAAGTTGAAACTAAAAACAACATCAAGCATGAGAAACAGATATTGAGTCATCAGATGATCCTCACTCACCCATCCTAGAATCTGAAAACATGGGCAAGATGAGGTTTATACCGTTCATGATAGTGGTTGTAAACTGATATGTATAAATATATTGGAGCAATTTATTTTCTACCTCTGATCAGTAACGGCTAGGACGATCCAATGGATGAGATTTATGGGGTATGACTTTATCTAAACGAAATTAATGCTCATTCACTTGAACCAGTCTTCATTTTTGGTAAAGCTGGGTTAGACAGAAGGTACAACACTGCAGCAGCAGAGAGAGAGAGAGAGAGAGAGAGAGACCGTGACTTCAATAGGGACTTTGGTATCAATACGATGCTGGTAATATAAATCGATGTAATCAACATCCAGTCTCTTCAAGCTGGCTTCACAGCAAGCCCTCACGTATTCCGGATCTCCACGGACCACAGCAGTCATCCCATCAGCAGCCCAGCTGATCCCAAATTTGGTGCACAATTCGACCTTGTCCCTGATTCCCTTGATAGCCTGCAATCCCAAAATCAATCCAAATTAATCTCTGAATAATAGGATCCAAACCTACCCAGAACAACAAATCAAATCTAGGACTAGGTGCGCTCTTATCTGATCGATTACCTTCCCGACAAGGATTTCGTTGGTGTGAGGGCCATAGAAATCGGACGTATCGAGGGTAGTAATCCCACTTGCAACGGCATGACGGATGAGAGCAATCATATCTGGTTCAGGCTTTGGTGGTCCATAGAAGGCAGACATGCCCATACACCCGAGGCCCTGTGCTGACACCTCAAACCCTTGAGGTCCAAGCTTAATCCGACGTACACTAGCCATTCCGTGTATGCACTCAGTTTTCTGCAGGTATGGAAGGAAGAAGTAAGGAAGGCAGCAGATAGTGGGAGAGGTACGCAGACCTCTGAGTACTTATAGTCTCCTTCGATCTTGCAGATCACGCTGCGAGATTATGTCTATCTGGAAAGTCTAAATTTCTAGAAGTACTTCGCCCGCCTCTTTGGACCAAGTTTCTAATATAAAAAGTCATTTCATCATTCGAAACGCCACGAGGAGACCCCAATTTTTCCCTGATCGAAGCCCACACCTTTAGTTGATCCAGCATGCCTGTGACGATTCGATGATTCTATCGTGAAACGAAAGTATCTGTAGCAAAGGTCTCAGTGATAAGAAAATTACAATTTTTTTTGTTTGGATAAAAAAAATATTTACTGCAAGTTTGTAGTGTCATGATATAAGAAAATCAGATTATCAAAGGGCAGTCTCAGTCTATGCAAGGGTCGAGGACAGGGTGGGCTATAATAGTCTAAAGTAGATAATTTTATCTTATATTTTTTATAAGAAACTAATTTTATAACTTAAATTCGTGACCTCAAAATCACATGTAAAATGTGTATACTTTGTTGCAAAGTCTTTTCCTTTTACCCCTTTGTATATATATGAAAAAAAATCTATAAAAATCGTGATAACAGCTAAAATTATAATTTTAGCTCAAAGCTATATTTTACAAAATCACATTGCAAAGCATCTGTGAAAGGACATGCCCACCAACTATCCTTACCTTTTTCTTTTCTCTTTTCTAATTAAATGACAGATGCTGCCATTGAAAATGTAAAATACAAACGGTCGAACTTTGACAATAAAATATTTTCTCTTGCCACACATTCCAATGAAAAATAATCTAATAATAAAAAGTTTTCATGTCATGATGAGTCCAGGTAGGGTATCCATGCTAATGATAGTTAAGAAGTCCTAAACCTTTTCTCCTTGCCTGCTAAGTTTTTATGGTAGACCTGAGCCGGCGATCATTTTCACCGTATTAAAAGCAGGTAAGCTGTCAGAAATCAACACATTTGGATAACCTATACTACTTTTATATAATTTTTATAAAAGCGTGCATGCTAAGGCTATGATTTTATAACGTAGTGAGAACAGATAATTGCAGTCTTTATACATCCTAATCTTACATAATTTTGCAACCAAACAAGAATGTCAAATCCTCGATCATGTATTTTGGGGAGAGATATCAAATATTCGCTACTAACATGGTCAACGACTTGAAGATGACCTAAGAGTAAAAAGAGGAATGCTAAACCTAGGCACCGTGAGTTGCGGTGGAGTGATGTATTTTTTGGAGTTCACTTTTGCATGATTTGAATCGTTCATATAGTAACTTTAATTTTAATTTATTTTAGGTAAAAAATCATCTAATTTAGATTATTTTAATTTAAAAGAAATTGTGTATTATTTATAAAAATTTTAAACTCTCTGTTTCCAAGTAATAACATTTTATGCGTGTTTTTAGGTGCTAATATCATCAAGTCACATGCTTTCCGATACCTATATGGCATATAATTGGGCGGGCCCATAAAATTTTGTCGCTAGACCGGTCCCAGACAGATAATTGCAGTCTTTATATATCCTAATCTTACAAAGGAGTCATTTTCACATTATGTGGACATATGTGAAAACAATGTTGACACCATGTCTTCATTGTAGGGTAGAGGTCGGTGATATCAGGCAGGGTCAAGATGAATGACGACCTTATTTCCAAATGCAGTAATCAAAGTCTGGTTCCGGTTAAGGTGCACCATACAAGGCAGACATGCCAATATGACCCACTCCTAGACCTCAAAGCTCTGCTTACATCTTGAGATACTCGGCCACAATTGGCAGCCATTGCCGACCCAGAATTCGAGGAAGGGGCGGATCAGAAGAGTCTATAGTCCATCAGTTTTAATTTGCATTTTTGTAAGAGGTTGTTCCCACCCCTTGAACCCTTGACCCCTAGATTAGATGATGAAAATTTTTACTGTTACACCAAGACTCCCCTTCTTCCAAAGAAGTACCTAGCATGGCCAATTTTGGGGTGATTCACTTACTAGGCATTGTACTGGCCCATGTCCCAAAAATCTCAAGTTGATGACCTTAAACTGTGTTTGATTCATTCAATTGATAAATATTTGGGGGCAATGGCCATTTAAGACAGGTTTTAGAATATGAATGGTGTGGGTCACCCGGAAATTGGGTGTAACTAACATTTTTAGGATTCCTCATTGTATTCCTACTGTGGCCTTAAGTCCATTACACGATGCTTAGGTATCCTATGTACTTTATAATAACAGACAGCTTGAGTTGCGACAAAACGAACTTATGCTGAAGTTCTGAAACATATGAAGGGATATATGCATGTCTCTGAAATCAAAATCGTATCTGTTTCTCTGTTCCGGCTCTCTTTCATGTTTCCCGCTTCACTACTCATCGTGATTTCTTCCCCGTCTAACATTGTGGGTTCCGACAAGTCGGGGGGCCGTTCTTCCACCTCTGTCTAGTATGGTCGAAGATTTACTTGCATGAAGAAAGCTACGGTTGGTGATTTTGCATGCCGCTTGCCAGTTGGGTAGAGCTGTTGAATGAGATGACTGGTTGGGCAGCAAAGAGAATGGAGAGTCAGAAATAAGCTGTGGAAACTAGGTTGGTTAGTAGAATGCAAAGGGCCTAGTCCTTGTGGGTTCACTAGCTTTTACTTTCAAAGGATTTCTACATAATTACAACGATCGGCAACATTTCTTCTATCAGTTCATAATCAGCAAGATCTTGATACTATATGTAGATGTATGCAAACCGAGTCTATAATATCAACATGGTCAAAATCAATAGTTGAGCTAGCTTCTCGTTTGGGACTGCTAAGAAGCAGCTAGGGTTGTAGTCTCTGTTGTGGGCAAAAATATCAATACAACACCAGTTTCACCATGATCGCCTTTGTTGTGGTCTTTTTATATTTGCCCAATTTGTTTAGATCTTTCTTGGTAAGTAAGGGGGGCAGATTTATCATCTCCTGATAAAATTATGATATGAAGATATGGTTTGCCTACAATTGAGTTGTCAGTTTTACCATGTAATATATGCAAGAAAAACCATTCAAAAGAAAAAGTATAGATTATGCAAGTCCAAGAATGGATATGATAATAATAAATATTGAGCGAAAACTTGCCAATGTGATGGATGAGATTCAAGATAGTCTGAAATGCAGACAATTTTTGGTTGCTATTGTACCTAAATCTTTCAATGATTTAGTGGATACTTTAGCT
The DNA here is from genome assembly GCA_035236585.1 of Warburgia ugandensis. Classification (NCBI taxonomy): domain Eukaryota; kingdom Viridiplantae; phylum Streptophyta; class Magnoliopsida; order Canellales; family Canellaceae; genus Warburgia; species Warburgia ugandensis. The sequence continues at coordinate 62,316,812 of CP141137.1, forward strand.
AAAGAGCATGCTGTAGCTGATTGTTTAAGAACGACCATAACTTCTTTGGCCAAGCGGTGATTGTGGCAATTTTAATTTCTTTTTGTCCTACTTTTGACTGATAACTGAGTTTTAAGTTTTGGATAGCTCGAGCGACCACCCACGTCCATTAGACCTCGTCTGATCAGAACGTTTCGCCTTCTAGTCTTTGGGAGCTTTTGTACTCCGCTATCTCCTCAATCACGGATGCATTAGCTCACTAAGTTCTTGCCAATGGAGCCTCTTAAGGTTTCTTATAAGACACTCGGGGAATAAGAAAAGGGCCCCCTCTCCCCTTATCTACTCCTAATCTCAGAAGTTTTTCATTAGATTATGAAGATTGAAAGCTCTCACAACATGTACCTTGGCTTCAGAATCACACACCTTAATTATGTTGATGGCACACTACCTGTGGTTGAAAGTACAAGAGATCAAGGGTTGACACTCCAATCAATAATCAAATGCTACGAAAAAGCAACAGGACAAAGGGTCAACCTTCCTAAGTCAAAGGTGAATGGAGTTGGAATTAAAGATTGTAAACTGATAAAAGTTGCAGAACCCTTGGGCTGTCAATTTGATTCCTCCCCATGACTTTATCTTGAGATCCCAATTATACCTTACAGACCTGGTGCTGCTCTATGGAATACTCCTAATGAAAGATATCAAGCTTGCCTCTTGGAAAAGGGCCTGCCTCTCTTTGGATGGTAGAGTGGATCTCATCAAATCATCTCTGTCAATCTCCTGGAAATGTACCTTCTCATCAAATCATCTCTGCCTCTCTTTTGCCAATTTATCCTTTTTCTATTTTGCAATCTCCTGTCAGTGTGATACATATGTTGGAATAAATCCAAAAGTACCTTCTCTGGAAATGTGATGAAGCAAATTCAAGTTTCATCTAATATCTTTGGACACAGTTTCCAAGCCTAAAATAGGGGTGGTCTTGGTATTGGGAAATTAACAAGCTCTTTTAACCGAGTGCATATGGAGATATGCATATGATGAAGAGTGCTCTAGAAAACAGTCACTGCAGAAATATACAAAGCATCCAACCCGTTGGGGGTAAATTCACAAGAATGAGCAAAAGCCTCCTATATTTGGAAGAATATCTCAAAGCACCTAAATTTTTTCAAAGAGCACATCAAGCTAAAACTAGACTCTGGTAATAAAATAAGATTTAAGTTGGATTCGTGGATGGAAGATAACACTTTGACTGCAGAATATAGTCCGAATTTTTCGAGCCACTTCAACACCTGATGAACTTAAAGCAGTTTTACAGACAAAAAGTGGGAGAATCTCATGGTCTATCCCTCTAAGGAGACATCTAAAAGGGCTTGAAAGTGAATAGCTCAGCACGCTTCTCCTAAAACTCAGCTCGTTTTTTATTGATCCTCACAGGAAAGATACCATCATCTGGGTACCTTACTCATCATCATCCCGACAGGGGTCAGCAATCTGGGCACCTGACTAAAATGAAAAATTCAAAGTCTGCATATGACAGTCTTCTGCCAAGTGAAGTGGTCCGGAAACCTACAAGTTTAACCCGGACACCAACTGTTCCACCCTAGGTGTAGTTATTCACATGGTCAGTGGCACTTGGTAAGATTCTATGTTTTGATAATCTCGACTGAAGAGGATTACAGGGGCCATCTTCTTGTTACTTTCACCACAGAAGTCAGAAACTATCAACCACATTATGCTCCAATGTCCTACAGCTCAGAATGTATGGCACCGTATTGTACAAAAATTTCAAGTCTCTTGGCCTCTCCCAAATTCAATTTCTGATCTAAGCATCTAGTCAACCGAAATCAGATTAAATGCAAAAGGAAGAGTTCTTTGGAACCTCTTTCCTTGCAACAGTCCGGAGCCTCTGACTCCAGAGGAATTCAAGGTGATTCAGAAACAAGCACAGGCCTCTAGAAGTTCTCAATGAAGTTATGTTACGGAACGCAGCACTATGGGCCTCATGTTCTAAATGGCTCTCATCATCAACAGTAGGAAACACCGTTAGATATTGGAATTGCATCTGCCGGCACATCAGTAAGGCCTCAGAAATACCTACCGAGATGGAAACCATCTCCTCCCAAGTGGTTCAAATTAAACTTCGACGGTGCTTGCTACTTTAATCCTGGACTAAGTGCCGTTGGGGGTTTAATTAATGATCATATTGGCAATACTCTCCTAGATTATTCAGGTCCACTAGTTGCAGCTATAGCATCAGATATCCTCTATTGGATCCATTCTAACCTTCACCCTCTTATCATTTAGGGAGACTCTCTTAACATGGTCAGGTGGTTGAAAAAGAAATCTGATAGGAGATGGAAGTTTCGGAACACTTTCGTCGGGATCGACAAACAACTCGGAAACATACAGTATCAGATCACACATCCATAGATCAACCAATAATAAAACCGATGAGTTGGCTAGAGAGGGTGTGGTAATGGACGAACCAAGAGTTTGGTTCTCAATTGTCAATATGGCACTTAATAGTGGGTATTTAGATAGGGATCCCACAACACATGGAAAGGTTTTCGGTGTATTTTTTTGTCAAAGGTTTATTTAGTACTCTTGGATTTTCATGTACTCGAGTACAATGCAATTTGGAAGTTGCAGATCATCTCTGTGCACTTACACTCTTGTTTGCTAGAATAAAAGTAAAAGGGACAGTCTCAAGGGAAAAGGCTGATCACAAGGGTCAATAGTACACAGCCTTACCTTTCATTTGCAAGAGGTTGTTTACATGCCTCAAGGTCACACGATGACTACTCTACCATTGAGACAAGGCTCCCCTTTCTTGCTAAAATAAAACTGTCATAATTAAATATTCCACACGCCGATCAATTCACGTGACCGGATAATCTGGCATAATCGATCCCTTAGAATAAGTCCTTTTCAGACTTAAGTGGACATCGTGTGAACGTAATGTACAGACCATGGCTTAAAAGAAGGCCAGAGAAGGAGAGATCATGCATGACATCAGGAGAATGAGCCAACTAAAGCCCTAGCACATTAGTTGTGGTATCGTTTTTCTTACAGGCAGTAGTCAAGGTCCTCGAAGCCTCGTGATTCCATACATGATACTGCTATACATCTGGAAGGTCATGTTTCAAATTTGAATAGACTTTTCCTTTGTTGGTGCGACAGATTTTTCCATTTGGTAGCGTGAAAAGTATCATTATTCCGAGGTCAATTTCAGCTTCGGCGGTCCAATGAGATGGACGGTAATTGGGGATAGTAATCTGGTCCAAAATCGATCCAAAATCAGAGCAGAAGATTTTAGATCGATTTATTGACAGCAGCCTATAAAGACAAGTCACTAGTGGGGTTCTCTATGTTCAATTGGCATCGGATAGTACTACTTTAGCTGTTCGTCCCGTCTACCAGTTCTGCTCATCCTATCTACCAGTCAGTGAATACTACAATCGAAATTATAACAGAAGTTTCCATTTTCAATATGGGAGATCTGGGGGTTCCATATATCTATTCAGGAACCATACTATTAACTGGAAGAAGATCACAACGCCCTCTAAGTCGTACGGTGCTCCACCAAATCCGCAGGTTTGATGTGGACCACGTGATTAGAGCCACCAAAATGGATAAAAATTTGCGGAAATCTATTTGTTCATTTAAAATTCACATGGAAGAATTAAATGAAATTAATTTTCCGATAAAAATAAATCAATTCAATTCAATCCATTAAATCTGTTATCCATATCCGTTGGCTTCTGCATGCATTCGTTTAAAATAGCATTTTAAGAAATTAAATTGAAAAATGATATAAATCATGGATGCTGACTTATTTTGAAAGATTTAAACTGTTAATCTTATTCAGCATCCTTAAAATAAGGAATCTATAAAAAAATAATTGCATTTGGACAATCACAACCACTAGTTTATTTCTCTGAAAAAAATCAATTGCTCTGATTTTCAACTTCCATAACTTATAAAAATCTCATGCTTTTGAAATGTGGCACCTCGCCTATCTAAAGCATTCTAAACAAGATTACTAATTTGGGTCTCTCAAGAGAAGTCAACATCTACAATTCTACATAACTTTATCCAAGAGAAATGAATCAAATTCAATGTACTTATCTATTTTGTCGGCTCTACGCAAGAAAACAGTGACAGTAACCAACTATTTTTTGTTTTAGTTCGATGTTTTTTCTTTTTGTGGCCATTGATTTGGGGATTTTGACTTGTCTTCCTCTTCCCTTTGTTGCTAAAGTTTTTGAGGATCAGGGTTGGATAAAACTAGGTTTCTGATTATGGCTGGTGTAGAAAATCGAGTTTCCTTTGAATTTGGAGAAATTGTGGGAATTGGGTTCTTTTTGTAATCCCATTGAGATACCATATAGTGATTTTTGAGAATCTGGGGGGGGGGGGATAAACGAACATTAGTGAATCTGGGTTGGTGTCAAAGTTCCTATATTTCATTGAATTTGATGAGAATGTATCAATTAGGTTCCTTTGTAATCTCATTGAGATACTACCGAGAGAAAACCCATTTGTTGATTGTTCTTTGGTTTCAGAAGGTCCAACCCAGTGCACCAATGCCTTTTAGGGCACTGGTGCAAGAGTCTCTAGGCCAGGATTCTGAGATTTACGTGGGTGAGTGAGTGTCTAACTTTTAACATACCAAAAACAAAGATGAAGGCCTGGTCGTTCTCAACAGATTTGAGATTGGTATTTAAGATATAAGAAATCATACATTTAAAAAAAAACTCGATTAGATCCCGAAGTAGGGCGAGTCGAGTTAACTCGTAATGAGTTACAGGTAACTGAAAATACTCAAGTAAAATTTTAATAATAGTATATCAATACTGTCTGTATTTACTATCTTTAACTTATATGCACGTATAATGTGTCGACTAGTTGGTTAGGACGTTGCACAGCTGCTTTTGAGGTCTTGGGATTAAGTCTTTACTCGCAATGAAGAATTTTAGAAACTCAGCGAGTTAACTTGTCTGAGTCATTGTTTTTGTTATCGGGAGGTTTTCCAAGTGAACTTGCAAGGCCACTTCAACGAAGACCGGTTGCATCATTTAATTACTCCTCTCTCTAATGCACACAATATCAAAGTTTAAAATTAATCAAATGAGTATGTCAATAGTCAGGCCAGGATTTTAGCCCACCCTTCCCAGGGCTTAGCCTGACCCGCTTCACCCGTGTTGGGTTATCAATTGTAAAGCACATAACATGTTAGGTGCAGTTAGCTATTAAGCAGGGCGGAGCGGTGTGTGGGGTTGGAGGCGGGGTAATCCAACACGAGTGATCTTAGATGGCTTATGGTCCAGAGTTCCTATTTATTGGATGATCTTAGCAGTTGAAATTTCTAATTATAAATTGAATTGTGAAACTTTTAACTGTTCATTTTACAACTCAAGAAAATATAATCTAAAATTATTTAACGTGTAACAATTTTGGATCCTAGCTCATCTAAGTGAAACACAATATCTTAAACGACTTAAATCTTCACAAACTAAGCCCACATATAGTTCCAGGCATATAAGATATTAGTAAGGCCGATTATGTCACCTTCCTAATATAATTAAGACAAGCTGGGTCGGTGGAGGTTGGGTGTTTATGATATCTGTCCCTAGACTCGTTGGCCATGTGCTTGAGCGGGTTCCGATGTTGTGGGTCACCGGTCCATATCTGCATGAGTGCGGAGCGAGGCCCAATTTTGGGACTTACACATCTGAGCTAAGTGCAAATATGGATCGTGAGTGAATATGGTTTCATTTGTGATTCTTCGATTGTACCCAAAAAAAATATCCATATGTTTGGCCATGTCATCAAGGATCCATGCACCAAAGTACAACCCATCTCATGGCTATCCTTCAGTTTGTGGACCTTAGAAAAGAACAAAGCAATAGGTTTATTTAACACCTGGGTCATCCTTGTGCACAAAGCTCGCATGTATGCAGGCTCTGGAGAAAGTGCGGACTTAAAAGGTTTATAGTACGCAGCTTTACCTTGCATTTTTGCAAGAGGCTTCTTTCACACTTTGAACTTGTGATCTCAAGGTCACACGACAACACGACGACAACTCTACCGTTGCACCAAAGCTCTCTTCACTTATAATCGTTGAACACCGATAACTTTCACATTTACGCATCCACTAAACTCCAACCAGATCAACGGTGGATCACTGCTTGGCTGACTCCAAAACTCGTACATAATATCGTCCCCGTTAGTTGTAATACTTTGGACCCCTTATATTCTGGGCTTTGTCCACCAGATCAATGGCCCAGTTGCTACAACTTAATTAATTCGACATGTACAGTTATCAGATGGGTCCATTCTGCGGTTAGCTATTATACCAGGATTTGCATCTTTCCCTAAACGAATGGACCAGATTGGAGGTCCCCATAATTATACGTAGTGCAGGACCCGCTGGGCTGATAAAACTATCATAACAACACTCATTTGGTGGTGTTAAGATTAGGATTTAGACCATACCGCTCAATTGGTGACATTGAACTAGCTTTAAACGTTAACAATATCAGGATGAAGGCAAAATAAAGCAAGTTCAAGATGAAAACAAAAGGATTCAGAATGTTACATAGTTTTGTCTCTTAATTTCATCAGAGAGCGAGAGAGAGCATTTAAGGGTGGACCGCATGTTGTCCTCTTTCACCCATCTGAGCCCCACCAGGTCCCCATCTTTGAGCTGGTTTCTTTTCTTCTCGAGCCATAGCAGCGGCTGAAACGTAATATGCGACGCAGAAAAGCCCATGAACGAAGCATATGATCCCTCCGATTGATAAGAAATTGTGGTGAGAGATCCCGCAAGATGCCCTGGATTTCGAATTCGTCATTGCACCGATGATCAGCATTGCGCCTCCAACCGCACCGATTATCCTGATCAAATTATAGACAATTGCTTAGGAGTTCGTAATTTGGTCCTTCAGAAAAAAAAAAAAGGGTAAAGTTCCAGTTATTTTACTAAACTTTAAAGCCAGATATCTGGAGGTGGAGACATGTATGCCGTTGGATTTTTAATCTGCTGGTTTTGACATCCGATTATTTTTCGTCAATTATGAACAAAGAAAATAGTGGGTCATTGGCTTTTGCATAGCTTTGCCATGTTCCTCTTACATGCCAAATCTATGGTTTGTCTGGACCATTGATCTGGTGGTAAAAACAACAGTAAATCTAGGTTGGGAGATGATACCATGAGAGAATGAGGCAAGCTGTTGCTAACTGCCTATTAGCCGACGAACTTTCTAGCTCTTCTTTAGAACAGATGCAAGTGCACCCACCGAGCAAGTTAGCAATAACATGGGCCAAAATCAGTAGTCCTGCTGCAGCCAACCCTAACCTGAATGCTTGATGGCTCGGCTCTTTGCACTCAAAGATGAGGAACTTCAAGCGGTGAACCTGTAAAATCAACAAACAAAAAAATTGGAAAGAAATCGTAGCCCATTAGTTTGTGTGGAGTCCATTTTCAGAGAGAATCCTATAGTCTCTGAAGATCTAAAGAATGAATGCTCCTCAAGGACGTGCCCCATTTACACTGTGGGCTCCAAAAATGGTTGATCTAAACCGTCCATCTGATAACACACAAATTAACTGTAGAATGATCGGATCTCATGATGAGTAGATAATCGTAACCCTCAAATAAGTATGGGCATTTTGGACCATGAATATGGATGGTTGACGACTAGTGCTATACAACGACCGGAATTGCGTCTAACTGAAAGAAGATAGGTTATTGTACATCTGAAGTAGATCCATTTAGATAGACGGTGTTGATCATTGATAGAAGGGCCTGTTGTAATGTAAGAGATCTTCCCTCCATACCCACTGAACCATATAGCATACTACATTACTACCTGAACAATACACACATACACGAGATTATTCTAGTTCTCAAGAAACCCATTTCTTTCATGTAAAGTGCACTCACCTTGTTCTGCTCTATTTCGGCTTCGATGCCGAGTATCCCGGCGATAATGTCCATGATCATGATCAGCACACAGATGACAACAGCTTCAACTTTCGCCATGACTGAAGATTTGAAGCTCTGGTTACTGATGCTAGGATGGAGAGATGATCCACTGTTATAAGGGTTTTCTAGATGGAATGAGGATAAGGGAGCTCCGCAAGGAAGAGAATGTGAATGGAGGGGAGAAGTATAATCCAGTAAATATTTGATGCAATAAGAGGAAAGCTGTAGTCTTTACAGTCCCCTGCTTTTTCCATTTCATCTTTTGCTTGGATTCCTTTCATTGGGCACAAGAAAAGATTGGTATCACCTGCGCGTGAAGACTAACTTGGATCAACGGTTTGGATGACTGGAAAGATGATTCGAGTGCTCATCAGGGTTCAAAATATTCTTCACATAGTATGTGACACGCTCTATAATTATGATGTTCTGTAAACTTTTTTGACTTTTCAAATGATTGCGTACTGTTATTACGCGCTTAGAGGATGTGGCTTTCGATAAGATAATCACAACCACTGGAAAATATATGGATTAGGGACAGTCTGAAATTGTTAGCCAATTGCTATCATGCAAACGGATCGTCAAACAGAAGTGCCAAGGGTTGGAACTCAATATCTAGGGTGAAGTTCTTCAATCAAAGGTCTAGGATAGTTTCATCGAAGCAAGGCGAAGAATTTTTGCCCACCCGAATTTAACTTGCAGGGAGGAAGGTAAAGACTGAAATTCAATTTCCCAACTCGCACTTCTGGGGCAGGGCAGCCCTCTGTACGCATGCGGGGCTCGGGATAGGAGCAGATTACAAGAGTTAATAGTACACAATCTTATCTTATATTTTTCCAAAAACTATTTTTATGCCTTAAATTCGTGACCTCAAAATTACATGACGACAATTCTATCCTTGCGCAAGACTCCAGCTCACACTGATGGGAAACAGTTATATTTGCCCGAGCACTATGCAAGGTTTGGGTCCATCATTGCCCTCCATTATTTTTACTAATGCGAGATGATGTCCCTCGGTTAATTTGCTTAAAGTCTAAACTTTAGACTCCCATAGGGTGCAAGTTTCTATACGAAATCATTTCTATGACCATTGACGGAGGCGGATAATAGAGTACAAAGGGGTCCAGTCCAGTGTGTCCTATATGTGGACAGGAGGAAGCAAAGTCAAAAAGATGATTTATACAGTGAAAATTGCCTCAACCTGCTGGTTCTTATACCAATTCCCATGAGAAAACTGATTGGCAATGGTATATTCAATTCTCTCACTCTATGAGTTAATACAAAAAGCTAAGCATCATTACTTTCACTCTACTCCGTTATCTAAACATGACTACGGGAAACCATCCATCTTATAGACTGCATATCCAGTCCGTGACAGAATTCTGTGCTAAAATGATCGCTTAACCTAGTATTGCATGAGTTGAGAGGCCACCCAGTCGATATGTAGTTAATTTTCTATTGACTTACGTGTTTTTCTTCCCCTCTTTTGGACGCCACATTTGGCATTGGAGCATGATCAAATCTGTTAATCTGACACTTGAAGACAGTCCACCCTTTTGCCTCTGATTTTGTGTTGATCTGATGATGCTAGATCCTTACGTGAAGTCTTGTTTAGGGTACTGACAACAAAATGGAAGGTTAATTGGCTCTTCTGGGAATATATCTTGGGGAGGCGATATCCATTTGGCACAGGACCAAAATGATTGGGTCGCCTGTTGACAGTATACAAGTTTAGCAGTATAGATCAACACATTGATTTGCCCATATGGGGCAGGCAATTCACCTTCACTGGAGATCTGGATGATTTTTTTTCTTTAAAGTTTGATGTAATTTTATTAATTATTGGACGACCAAGGTGATCAAATGACGGAACAATGAAAGTGATAACAATCAATAAAAATGTTGTGTGCATTATGTACTAATCGAATAGATTGACCAAGTGGTATATATATGGGGTGTTTAATGGGGCAGTAAGCATTTTCATTATTTTAGTAAGTGCTTAACATGTAGCAATGAAGGAAATCATATTTCCACCCATGTACAGCCCTTTCTGTGCTTGTTTTCGTTTGAAAAAGTTAATTGTTTTTCCTCCACTTTCCTGACTCCATTTTCCAGGAAGGAGCACAAAAGGGAGAAAAAGGTGGAAATTCAGGTGAAGGGGCCGACATATCATTTTCCCGGCAAAAGCATAAGGGAGAAAATGAATTTTCAATTGTTAGAAACTTGATGTGCTAAAGAAGATGCTCAGACGCTGGCATATTCTTTCAATAGGATAAGCTAAAGTATTATGCACCTTAGAACAATGTGAGAAAGCAAAATGTGAAATTAATTTCAATCATATCATTTGAATCCGAACATAAAGGAGTCGTTTGGCACCTTGGATGACAAACTTGAGGCAAAATTCTATCTTAAACCCTCCTATTGGCAGCTCTTGCTAATTGAGCCCTCGCTAACAGAATTGCTAAAAAAATGAGTTCCAATTGAGCTTTCTGACGGAATTTGAAGATGGGCGGCCTTTAAATGGCAGAGTAAGGTGTAAGATGTCAAGTACCCAATTGTGCTTCGGTTAACTGTGATATATTTCCCTTAGTCTTGACATATAGATCAGTTTATCACCCATATACTACATTAGTGTATATATGCTAGGAAGGGGAGTCTGCGCAATAGTAAAGTTGTCGTCCTGTGACCTTGAGGTCACAGGTTCAAAGCATGGAAACTGTCTCTTACAAAAATACAAGGTAAGGCTGCATACAGTAGACCCATGTAGTCCCCCCCTTCTTCGGACCCTGCATAGGCAGGAGCTTTGTGCACCGGGAGCTACCTTTTTGGTGTATACATGCTAGATTTTTCAGCGAGTCCCCCAACTCAAGTGATCCGCGTACAGACTGTGGTGCCATCTTCCAACCTTTTTCAACAAGCCCGCAACGAAGATGACCAAACCAGAAGCTTGGAACAGGTGATGCTTCAGAAAAGGATAACAAAAGCTATGAAGACAAGCCACACTTTATATACGGTTAGTTACCAGTGTATTTTTACAAATCCATAAGCTCTTCGTTTCTACCTGGGCATTTGGTTTATTTTTTCTTATTTTCTGAGGGCTGCCTATTTTTTCAGTTTGTCCATATATTTAAAGTAGATGAATTAGTTTTAATGCATGTACGTTTCTACAGGATATTTTAGAGTCTGTGGGAGAGTTTGTTGATGGTTTGAAATTTTCTGGGGTCTCACACAGTCTAATTCCAAAGACATTTGTAAAGGAAATAACTGATGTGGCGCATAAACAAGATGTCCATGTCAGTGCTGGTGACAGGCCAGAACATTTGTTTCGCGGATGACCAGCCTCTTTCAAAAAATATGTTGAGGTATATGATTTTCTTTATTCATTTGTGACATTTTGTTTGACATCCATCCATTATTTGTCTACATGAAATTTCTTCCTTCGTTTGTGCATCTCTGCAGGAATGTAAACATTTGGGGTTTGACACTGTTGAGCTCAATGTTGAGTTTCTTAAAATTCCTGAAGAATCGGTCTTGAAATTTGTGCCCATGATCAAGAGTGGTGGACTTGAGGCCAAGCCTCAGTTTTCTGTGAAGATTGATGCATCTGATATCCCAATCTCCAGTAACAGACAATATGGGGCTTATCAAGCTCCACTTCCCCAAAAATCTTGTAATCAAGTGGTCATCCTTTATTATATGGTTACTACTTTTGTTTTGCCACTAGGATGTCTGTAGTTGACTTATCGATGTTCTTTGGCACTCTCTATATGAATATGCATCAAGGATTTACTAGTTTGGAAAATGAAACTGCCCTCAGTCTTGATGAAATATGATACATGCAACTTGAAAAAAGAGTAAGACTTAGAACTACCTTAAGTATGACAAGGTGGAAAGGAGTAAATGTCCAATGACATGTAATGACTAAGAGGAAAAGTATCAGAACATATACAAGAAAGCAATGACAACTCATTGCCACACTGGAAACCAAATATTTTTTGAAGGACTGCAACAACGCAGGTCTGTACTAGTGTTACTCAGATCAGCAAAAAGAAAGAATTAAGAAAAGTGGAGGAAATGAGAAAGAGGAGACGATGCAGATAGATCTATCCTGCCAAAGAAAAGAGCCACCCTAATATGATATGATGCACTCTTCCTTTGAAGCTGGCTGCTACTTGCTAATAGGGCTAGCACTTGCGTTTTCTGTGGAATGCATTCGACACTGAACTTGCTTTAGAAGTTCAAACTATGTAGATGTCAATAACCTAGAGAGAGAACTCTTTAAGTGTAAGTTCCCATTGATGTTCTACACCTAAGCTTTAGGTCAGTACCAGTTTCAGTCTCGGCACTTTTAAGTTGATATTTATGAAACAAGTAGTCGAGAAGGAAGTTTCCAGGGTTTTCTTCAGCAAAAGATAATCATTTACAAGTGCAACTGTTACGCTCTCCGCTGCTGAAAATCTTGGTAATAGATATCATTGAATAAGGTGGACAGGCATACATTTCACCAACAACTTTATAATAGATTGGATAGAGAAATCACATACAGTACTGAATAGGCTTCCTATAATTTATGTTGTCATTGATCTCCCTTGGCTGTATTCCAAGCTTAGCAAATATTTGCTCAAGTTATTCCTAACTTTGGGCCATTAGTTTTGAAAATCAATTTTCACAGAAGATTCATTTCATTTGCATGTTACGCTTGAGTATAGGACTGATGGAACACCCATATCTGTTGTGACAATAGTGAAAACTTCTAAACCTTCCTAGGTGTTCCGTTCATAAAAAGAAATGCATGTATTCGCAGGTTCTGCAAACCTTCTTATGTCTCTCCTGACCAGTATTACATTTTGCTATGTAGAAATTGTTGAAGGTGACTTGTTGATCAGAATGGCTGAGAGATGCCTGGAAGCCGATGCAGATATGATCAAGATAGATGCAGATGACGTTTTCAAATATGCAGATTCACCGAGGACAGACATTGCTGCAAAGATCATTCGTCGCTTGGGACTTGAGAAACTATGATTGAAGCATCAATACTGGCACTTCTGGGTGGTTCATTGGACGCTATGGACCAAGGCTACTCCTGATTTATTGAATTGTTCTGAACGTGTTTCATATATTTCATTTTGTGGTTATTGACCAGATGGTACATTTCTGTTCTCGACTCTCCTTTTTCCCTAATCTGAGTGTTTTACCTTCTTGGGTCTCTAGTGTAAAAGGATTAGTAATGTCCGCGGGATAGCAAGCGGTGCTCCTTGCCGTTGTTAATCCTCACAATGCCTGCTGTTTGTATCACTTTTGTATCATTTCTGTGTCATTTTCATGCATGAAACCTGTGAACTTTGCTTATATCATTGTATTATATGAATAAATGATCTAAAGCTTGATTCCCGTGCGTATGTAAACCCAATCTCAAAATGTTTACACAAATCAGAGAGTACGAAACAAGTGGAAGCGATGCAAAAATATATACTTACCTCCAGCCATAGCTGATAATCTGAATCATCCGTGGAGTTCTTCTAATTCTTCATAATTCAGAGTGATGTAAAAAACTGTGTTCAAATTGCTAGAACTAGAGACCCGTAGATAATGTTTTAATTACAGTTATCCTTCCATCAAAGATATTTTCACTGTCCAAAGCAGTATTCCTGTGTAATACCAAAACAAAAACTGTCATTACCAATAGCATTTAGACTAGTAACTAGGTACTTGTCATTACCATGATACTGTTGGTCCAGACCCATTTCAGACGGCCGCCGTATTCAACGGTGGCGGGCGCAGCAGTCGGTGATGACTGCTGACTTCAACAGCGGCGGGCGCCGCCATCGGCCACCGCCACCGACCTTTGAATTTGTGTAAAACGGGTTGAAAATCAGACCCGAAAATTCCCTATAAATAGGGATACGAATAGGGCAAGTATAAGCACCCCATTCCTCTGTAAAACCCCCGTGTATACCTCTCTGTAAAACCCCAGTTTCATAGTGAAATCATTCTCTCCCGTGGACGTAGGCTTATTGGCCGAACCACGTTAAAACTCTACGTTTTTTGTGTGTATGATCTTGGGCGAGGACGAAAATCCCCAACAAGTGGTATCAGAGCTCGATTCTGCCGTGAAACAGAGGCAGAAAACGGATTTACAGTTCCGCCGGTCGAGAGGAGGAAGAAAACTATTCCTGCTACAGTTGCTACAGTAATCATCATTGCTGCTACAGTGAAAATCACGTTATCATGTTGCTACAGTAAAAGCATAATCATTACTGTCGGCTACAGTGATTGCTACAGTACTACTACAATACTGAGTTGGCACAGTACCCAGGCGGGTTCTAACAGTTCGAGTTTCAACAAATACGGAGTTACAACAGTATAGAATTGTAACAGTACGAGTGCAAATAGTAGCGCATTTGCACAGTAGCTGAGTGGAAACAGTAGCGTATTGCAACAGTACCGGGTTACAACAGTTCGAGTGCAATCGTAGCTGAGTTGCAATAGTAACGAGTTGCAACAGTGATTCGACTGGAGTAGACCTATTTTTGGCAAGTTTTCAAGGGGGATAGACCAGTTCTTGGCAAACGCAGTGGTGTTCTCAAATTTGTAAGATTTTCTCCTGAAATTGCTGTAAGTACTCTTTCTTTACTTATGGAGGCAAACATGAGCAAAATGATTTGCTTAAATGGTACTAACTATCACAAGTAGAAGGGAAAAATGAAAGATCTTCTTTTTGTGAAGAAATTACATCTACCTGTTTTTGCTACTCAAAAACCGGAGGATAAGTCCGAAGAAGAGTGGGCTTTTGAACACGAACAGGTATGTGGTTTTATTCGACAATGGGTAAAAGATAATGTTTTAAATCATATTCAAAATGAAATACATGCTAGAACTCTATGGATCAAATTAGAAAACTTGTATGCGTCGAGAACAGGGAATAATAAGTTATTCCTACTTAATCAAGTGATGCACCTGAGATACAAGGAAGGGAGTTCTATTTCCGACCACTTGAACGAGTTGACCGGATGCTTTCAGCAACTATCCGATGTTGGCGTCATGTTTGACGATGATATCATGGGTTTATGGCTTTTAAATACTTTGCCTGACTCATGGGAAAATTTTCGTATTTCTCTAGCTAATTCTACTCCAGGTGGTGCTGTGACATGGGAATCTGCGAGAAGCGCAGTTCTAAATGAAGAAATGAGGCGACGAGCTCAAGTTGTCACTACATCACAATCTGAGATTTTGATCTCAGAAAATCGAGGGAGAAGCAAGATCAAAGGACGGGAGAAGAATAATAGAAGCAGGAGTAAATCTAAGTCCAGATATAAGAATCTGGAATGCAATTATTGTGGCAAGAAGGGTCACATTAAAAGGCAGTGTTACAAATGGAAAGCCGAGAACAAAACAGAGAATGCCAAGCAGGAGAGAAGAAATGATGAGGGGAATGATCGTGTAGCTACCACTACTTCAGGCCTTGTTGTGGTCTGTGATGAAAATGAAATCAACCTAGCCTCCAATGAAATTGGATGGGTTGTTGACAGTGGTGCTTCTTTTCATGTTACCTTGAGGAGGGAGTTTTTCACCTCGTACACTCCTGGTGACTTTGGAGTGTTGAAGATGGGTAACGATGGGCTGTCAAAGGTTGTTGGTATCGGATCCGTCTGTTTGGACACCAACAACGGAACAAGGTTGATTCTCAAGGACGTTCGACATGTACCAGATATCCGGTTGAACTTAATATCAGCCGGAAAGCTTGATGATGATGGGTATTGTAGTACCTTTTGCGATGGACAGTGGAAGCTCTCTAAGGGAGCGCTTGTGGTTGCCAGAGGGAAGAAATCATCTAGCTTGTATGCGATGCAAGCTTCGATTCCTATTAACTCTGTGAACGCAGTTGATGTTCTTTGGTTCTTCGTAGTTGTGGCACAAGCGGCTCACCACATGAGTGAGAAAGGACTAGGTTGTCTAGTCAAGAAGAATTTGCTTTCATGGCTCAAAGCTACAAAGGTGAGCAAATGTGCTCATTGTCTTGCCGGGAAGCAGCAACGAGTTTCCTTCAAAAGCCATCATTCTTCCAGAAAGCCAGGCGTACTTGAATTGGTACATTCAGATGTATGCGGTCCTATGAAGGTACGCACATTTGGTGGTGCATTATATTTTGTCACATTTATTGATGATTATTCCAGGAAACTCTGGGTCTATGTTTTGAAAACTAAGGATCAGGAGCTTGACAAGTTTAAAGAATTTCAAGCGTCTGTTGAGCGGCAAACGGGGAAGAAGCTGAAATGCATTCGCATAGACAACGGTGGCGAGTATTGTGGACCTTTCGATGCTTATTGTAAGAAGCAAGGGATTAGACATCAAAGAACTCCTCCGAAGACTCCTCAGCTAAATGGTTTAGCAGAAAGGATGAACAGGACATTGATGGAGAGGGTCAAATGCTTGCTTTCTGAAGCAAAGCTGCCCGATTCCTTCTGGGGTGAGGCGCTATACACAGCAGCCTATGTTATTAACCTATCTCCAATAGTTGCCTTGAATGCAGATGTTCCTGACAGGCTATGGTATGGAAAAGATGTCTCTTATGATCATTTGCGGGTATTTGGGGGCAAAGCGTTTGTACATATACCTAAGGATGAGAGGTCCAAGTTAGACGTCAAGACCAAACAATGCATTTTCATCGGCTATGGGCAGGATGAGTTTGGTTACAGGCTATATGATCCTGTTGCAAAGAAGCTGGTTAGAAGTCGTGATGTGGTCTTTATGGAAGACCAAACCATTGAACACATCGACAAAGCCAAAGTATCAGAAACTCAAAGTTCTGATACTCTGACAGATTTAGATCCAGTTCCTGTTTCACATACGCCAAGTGTAGATGGCACCAATGACCATGGTGGTGCTCCAGTTGATGTTCAAGATAATCAGGCTGAGGGAGAACATGAAGCCGTGAAGACATGGATGTTTCGTCGAGACCGATGATATTCGGCAGAGGTTCCTACTGAGGAACCAGCAGTTTCATTGAGACGGAGTTCGAGAGATCGTCAACCCTCCACTCGATATTCATCAGATGAGTACGTACTCCTCACTGACGGGGGAGAACCTGAGAGCTACACAGAGGCAGTTGAAAGTGAAGAGAATGCAGAGTGGATTGCAGTTATGAAGGATGAGATGAAATCCTTACAAGACAACCACACTTTTGAGCTGGTAAGATTACCTAAAGGCAGACAAGCTTTGAAGAATCGGTGGATATACAGGGTGAAGTACGAAGGTGACACTTCACAACCACGATACAAAGCTAGACTTGTCGTGAAAGGCTTTGGTCAAAGGAAAGGTGTTGATTTCGAGGAGATATTTTCTCCTGTTGTTAAAATGTCTTCAATCTGAGTTGTATTGGGTTTGGCCTCAAACCTTGATCTGGAGGTTGAGCAGATGGATGTGAAGACAGCGTTCCTCCACGGTGACTTAGAGGAGGAGATATATATGAAGCAGCCAGAAGGGTTTGTTGCTAAAGGCAAAGAGAAGTATGTCTGCAAGTTGAAGAAGAGTATGTATGGCTTAAAGCAGGCTCCCAGACAGTGGTACAGGAAGTTCGAGCAGTTCATGACTCAACAGGGTTATCGAAAGACTACTTCAGATCACTGTGTGTTTGTGCAGAGATTCTCAGAAGATGATGTCATCATCTTGCTACTCTATGTCGACGATATGCTTATTGTTGGAAGAAGCTCTTCAAGGATCAGTCAGTTAAAGAAGGAGCTGAACAAAGTCTTTGCTATGAAAGACTTAGGATCCGCAAGACAGATTCTCGGGATTTCTATCATTCGTGACAGGAAGAATAAGAGGTTATAGCTGTCTCAGGAGAAGTACATAGAAAAGGCACTTCAACGATTTCACATGGATAAAGCTAAAGTGGTTAGTACACCTTTTGCTACTCATTTTAAGCTTAGTAAGAATCAAGTTCCAACAAGTGATGCTGAGAAGGAATACATGCAAGATGTTCCTTATGCTTCAGCTGTTGGCAGTCTTATGTATGCCATGGTATGCACTAGACCAGACATTACATATGCAGTTGGTACAGTGAGCCGTTTTCTATCAAATCCAGGAAAAGAACATTGGAATGCAGTGAAGTGGATATTGAGATATCTACGTGGTACTTCTAAGTTGTGTTTGGGATTTGGCACTGGCAAGCCCGTGCTTGAGGGCTACACCGATTCGTATATGGTCAGGTGATATTGACACGAGGAAGTCTACTTCGTGCTATTTGATTACTTTTGCGGGAGGCCGTGTCATGGCAATCAAAGTTACGAAGTGTGTTGCCTTATCTACAACAGAGGCCGAGTTTATTCTTTGTGACGGAAGCATGCAAAGAGTTATTGTGGATGAAGAAGCTCGTGAACGAACTTGGCTTTATGCAGAAGAGGTATGCGTTACTTTGCGACAGTCAAAGTGCTATACACCTTAGCAAGAATTCTACTTTTCATGGAAGGTCAAAGCACATTGATGTTCGGTATCATTGGATACGTGATATTTTGGACTCGAAGTCGTTAGAGCTTGAGAAAATTCATACTGATGATAATAGTTCAGATATGATGACAAAAGCATTACCTCGAAGCAAGTTCGAGAGTTGCAGAGAATTGGCCGGGATGGGCTTCTGCTAAAAGTCCATACGTGAAGAAACCTCCTTCAGTTAATGGGCCTGGAGGGGGAGATTTGTTGGTCCAGACCCATTTCAAACGGCCGCCATATTCAACGGTGGCGAGCGCAGCAATCGGTGATGACTGCTGACTTCAACAGCGGCGGGCGCCGCCGTCGGCCACCGCCACCGACCTTTGAATTTGTGTAAAACGGGTTGAAAATCAGACCCGAAAATTCCCTATAAATAGGGATACGAATAGGGCAAGTATAAGCACCCCATTCCTCTGTAAAACCCCTGTGTATACCTCTCTGTAAAACCCCAGTTTCATAGTGAAATCATTCTCTCCCGTGGACGTAGGCTTATTGGCCGAACCACGTTAAAACTCTACGTTTTCTGTGTGTATGATCTTGGGCGGGGACAAAAATCCCCAACAGATACCCACGTTTATTTTGAATTTAAATGTTAAGGACCACAAAAAAAATAAAAATTCTAGCACATGTACCTCTCTTTCTTTTTCCAATATCTAATATCTAATCAGGAGATGATAGCAAAAGGCAGTCTACCTGATCTG
Organism: Warburgia ugandensis; assembly: GCA_035236585.1. Taxonomy (NCBI): domain Eukaryota; kingdom Viridiplantae; phylum Streptophyta; class Magnoliopsida; order Canellales; family Canellaceae; genus Warburgia; species Warburgia ugandensis. Next base: position 62,335,967 of record CP141137.1, read on the forward strand.
TCCTCAAATGATATATTATAATCAAGGATAAAATCAACAGAGTGCTATGCTGACGGTTTGCCTTGAAATACTAAGATGGTTGTTCCTACTTAGGTTGCTGACTCCAAAGAATTTCAGTGTAGACGAAGAAATAGCAGATCAGGCCAAGTGGAAAGGCTTTTCTCCATTCTGAATTGTGTAATTAACGACATCTGCAAGTGGAAACAACTGTTGATCTCTTTCTGCACAAAAAATTGTTACAGGGGGTTAACGGTGCTTGAGATGATATAAGATGGGCCATATCATTATTAGTGGTGCTTGAGCTGGGTTGAGATGCAGTGATATCTCTTAATTTCGCTGTTGCTGGTTCTGGAGTGAGTTGAAATGATAGTCATCTTAGCTTAAGTGATACTTCCAATTATCTCACTTTATCTCGTACCAAATTTGGGTCATCATAACCTGGTTAAAGTCATCTTAAGCTAGATTTCATCCCATGGCCAGCAGCTCACTTTATCTCAGGCACCTCCACCACCATTTAAGTATCGGAGAAGGGACGAGAGTAATAAAGAACTGACACTGTGGAGCCTGACAGACATGGCCATGTAGTTCACGTTTCTTGTCCATCTGGTCATTTATTTGTCCATCTGGCCATTTATCTGTCGGGACCAAATAGGTTTCCCAGTACTTGAAGATCAAGCAAGTTGGCACCTGATGGTCCATGCCCGGGACCCATGCCAGCTGAAGTTGACCCAAGCTTACCCTGTTGGATTGAGACCCAAAACAACTTTCTTAAACTTAATGCTGCATGTTAAAGTTATTTTCAGGTTGTTTTTGCATTATACTGCAGAATTAGAATTTTGGGATTTTTGCCAAGAAGTCTTCAACAAAGGAGTTAATGGCTAATAAGTACGGTTATAATTTTAATTTTTTTGCTAGAAAGTATTATTTAAATGACCAATTTACTTACATTAAGTGCTTAGTAGATCTCTCATAGCCTCTTAATGAACAATCTGAAGGTTGGATCTTTGTTTTTATATTTCACCATAAAATATCACACGCGCTCCTACAGGAATAGTGCCACAACTTCCTTGGGTCTGTGGTAAAAACATAGGTGGGTCCCACTTTTAAAATGATCTCAGACATTCATATTAACCATTTTTCTGTAGATGCGCCATTTTCACAATATGACACACTTTCAACTATCACACTATGGATGAGCTAAAGTGCCATTGGTTTTTCCATCAATTATGGAACTTCGAAGACATAAAGACAAAAGAATAATAGGATCATTAAAAATATGTAAATTTTGGGACATGGCTCATCTGTCAACTGACTAATGCGGTGCATGGTTCAGTTACCAAATTAATAATTCTTAAGGATGTGCCAGATCTTTTGAGCATTTTACAATGATAAATTGGTCATTTAGGAAATACAAAGAGATGGCAGAAGATGGAATATGACCGTAAGGACGTGTTGGAAAATTTTATTTAAAATTGTATTTGCTAGCCAATAACTAATATTTACTAATTAATAAGCCAATATTTCCTCTTTTAAGGACTTTTTGGCAAAAACTCCTTTTTCTCTTTTGTGAAACTTTAAGGACCTCAACTCCTGACCTGTCATGGGAGAGTGGAAGTCAATGCTGCATATTTTCATGTATAGCGATATTTTTTGAAAGATATAAGCCATTCGCTTTGTTCAGAATGGCTTAGAGAGGTTGGAGATCAATTTTCAAAATAAGTAGATGCTTCTAGCTAATTTGGTCGTGTTGAAAATCATTATCACCTGATTTTTCTAACTTTTTTCAAAATCCAAAGCCAATAAATGTGGTCATTCAAATGGATTAATTTCTAATGAGTTACCTGTCTTCGGTATATTGAAAGAGATCAACTATTCAATTCTTTCCATAAAAAAGAAAAAGAAAAAGAACAGCAACTTCTTTAGACTCAAAAAGTTTAGGTTTACAACCCATAGCTTACTTGGTCAGTTTTTTTTATTGAATTTCATCCGATGAAGCTGGTGCGGAGCATTAGGCTTGGCAATTTGGGTTGGCAAGCCGTGTCGAGACTAACCCATTATAGTATATGGGTTGACACGAACACAACCCACTTAATAATTGTATCAAGAGCCCATGACTCGAACACAACACGATTATTAAATGAATCGATATGACACGACTTGTGTAACACAATTAAATAAATATAAAATAATTAATATAGGAAGGTTCTTCAAAAACCATCCTATTGAAGAATCGTCCTATATTATTATAGTATTATAGGACGGTTCTTGATGAACCGTCCCATATTACTATAGTAATATATGACTGTTCTTGATGAACCGTCTTATATTTTTAACCCAATTAGTTAATAGCTTATGGGTTAGATGGGTCAACACGACGAATTAATAGGTCACGTGTCAAACAAGTCAACACAACGGGTTAACATTGATTGACCCAACACAATACAATTTTTGGCGTGTTACACGAACACGATAAGACTCAATCTTAATCCACTAAATTTGTGTTCAGTTTGAATCGTATTATCGTGTCATATCATATTTTACCACCCATATAGAACATGCCACCTCATGCTCACCAGGGATAGGTCGCTATAAAACACAATAGTTGTTATAAGGTTTTGTTGTTCATTTCAACCTAGAAGGGTAGCCCAGTATACTAAGCTCTTGCATAAGGCTGTTTTCACGTTCAAATTTGTAAACTCTAGCCATACAACGACAACTCAGCCTTCGCACGAATCTCCTCTCCTTCTTCAACGCTTAATTTGTCAAGGAGGACGCTCACCCTTATTACCTGGGGCGATGCGCGCAGGGCTCGAGCATTTAATGGGGTTGTTGTCCCTAAAAACAGCCTTTGGTTCGATTCTCCAGACATCAATGACGACATTACTTCTGCCGATGACCTGTTCAAATTTATTAACACCGTACGGTCGATATTTCCTTCTTTATCTTTCTCAGAATCTAAACTTCTTGGTATTTGTTTCCAAGGACGCTACAGAGAATGACAACACAAGGAGGTGAACTACTAGTGAAGGGTAGGGTTGCCAATGGGTAGTCGGAATTGATTCGGATACCCATCAATCCAAATCTAATCAATTTTTGTTTTTATTGGTTTGGTTGGTTCAGATTTTACTTGGAATTTTCATCATTGTTATCCAATCCATTCAGTTCGGTTTGGATTTCGGATTATCCTGATATTTGTTCAGCCAAGATTTATACTTAGTTAATTTCAACCAAAATTACAAATATGAGATTCTTTTTAATTTCAATCTAATTGGCAGCTATGGAAAACATAATTGGAGTAATTTTCTCAAATTGAGAAGAACATAAACACTGCCAAAATCCTTCATGTTGAGTTTATTTTTTTAGCAATCTTCTCATGCTGAAGACTTTTAAAAGTATCTTATTTCGTTTGGATGTGAAGGGAGCCTTGGTGCAACGGTAAAAGTTGTCATCACAGGTTCAAGACACTCTTACAAAATGCAAGATAAGGCTATCTACTATAAGCTCTTGTAGTCTGCCCCTTCCTTGAACCCTGCATAGACAGGAGCTTTGTGCACTGGGACTGTCCTTTATTTTGTTTGGATGTGCAGAATTTGGATTTCACGGTGATTCTACCATATTGAGAAGAGAAATTATTCAATATTGGGTTATCAGACAAATAATTTGTTAACGGCACCATCTACATCGTTTATAAACAACTCGCCAGACATGAAATGTCTTTGGACCAAGTCACATGTGCGACCATCATACAAGGAACTGCTTGTGCAAGGAAGAAGTACAAATTAATGATTGCCACGTGACAATTCTTTCTAAAAACTGGTGCTTATTTCCAACGAGTTCAAAAAAAATGTTGTCGAAAAGCCACAAGCGTGAAGAAAAAAATGTCATACAACATTTATTGATTTGTACTTTTCCTTTAAGCAAGCAAGTGTTATGCCCTAATTAGTTTTCTTTGAAAAAAAATTGCAAGAGGAATTGTATATATCCAGTCTCATGGGTGGAGACATTGAAATCTAGCTGCAAATGCACAAGTAGACTCCCGCAAACTACTGTTGGGTGGCAATGCAGAAAGCTGTTATTAAATCTAGGCATTATTGTAAGACGGGTGTTGATATTTCTCTTTGTTATTTAGAAAATTAGAGGCCCAAAATAGAACAAAAACATAGCCTTGTATTATTGTATAGACCTTTGAGGATCATGTGAGCTCGCCCAAAATTGTGCAAGAACTTAACGCCTAGACTGTAGACCCTTGAGGATCATGTGAGCTCCAGCCAAGCACAAGGAATTTATGAAGTAGGACTAGCCACATTACCCAATCACCGACTCGCCGGCAGTTGTCCGTTGAACCCACTGCTTAACCATCTGAGGCTAATGAACTGATTAATCTTGAGTTAGAATCATTGATCCCTCATCAAAAGGTAGTAGATTTTCTGAATAGCATTGATTGTCTAAGTATTGAGCAAATGCCTTCTAGTGCAGTGGTATCCTCGGTGATTAGGTCAGGATTCGAGGCTGTGCCTGCCATGGGTGCGTGTGACCAATGTTATCATAATGATAGTTCTTAAGTAAAAAATAACACATCTAAGTGTAATAACTTTCATTTTCATAATGTAAGTATTCTTTTTGCATAGAATTGACAACGAAATCTAATTGCTCTAATGGTTATAAAATGAGTATGTAAAACTCTAGAACTAGAATTCAAGTCTATAGAACTAGAAATATGATAGGAAAGAAGGATAGAATAAGAAGGAAAGATAGACCTAGAAATATGATAGGAAAGGATAAGAAGAAAAGAAGTATCTAAAGATATGGTGGGATAGAGGAGAATCAACCAAAAACAATTGGTTTAAGAGGGGAAGGAAGGATTGCGTGAAACACAAAGAGGAAGAGAAAGCGAGAAAGAAAGAAAGAGAGAGGAAGGAGGAGGAGGAGGCTGCACCAAGAATCAGTCATACCACGCGTTTTTGGAAAAGAAGACTGTAGAAGGGTATTTTCACTTCTAAGAGGTATGGAGCATGGGATACTCTAAGTTAGATCAGTTTTCAATTTGCATGATTTGAGATATTTAGTTCTTAGATAGCATGCACACTTATTGATTTTGTCTATTAGTCTCATGTCTGGAGCGTGTGCGCCTTTGATTTTTAAGAGTTGGCATTTCATGATTGGTTCGCTTATTAATTTTGGTACATAATGGCATGACTATTTAAAGTGAGATTGAAATGTGCTTTCATGGATGATAGCATAAGATTTTGCAACGATGCTTACTTAGTTGTGAATTGCACTTCATTATATTCTATGCGTTCTAGCAAACCTCATGCATACGCCCAATGAAAATCTCCATGTACATACTCTCCTATGTCCAATGCATACCCACCATTGATCTCAATGCATATTGCACCTGCCCACTTCATTATATTCTATGCGTTCCAGCAAACCTCATGTATACGCCCAATGAAATTCTTCATGCACAAGTTATATTATTTCAGATTTCATTATTTATCATGCGTGACCCACTGATTTCATGCTAAATAAGTGGGTGTAGTCCTTTTCCCCAGACCTATTAAGATGCATAATATATTTTTCGTTACAACTATTGATTTCATAAACATGTACACTTATTCATTCCCAAATTACATCATAGTGGGATGTTGATTTGTATTGATCAATTCACCATGCGTACACACTATGGATTTGTTTTGAAATCATACTATTGACTTTGTTTAGATGAAAGTGTGTATTATGTAGAATAATACCAAATTTCATGGTTGAGCTCAATTGATAGTAGATGATTCACCTTCTTAAATGTTTTTAAATTAGAGAAGAAGTTTATGATAATGCACATGTGTGTGTGATATCAAAACTGTGATTAAATTCCTAGGAATTATGTATGAGGGGAAATTGACAAGACCCATGTAGTTTGCTATGCTAGGAGTGCAATTGGCCACTGACACTCTGAAAAGAAATTTTGATACCCGCCTGAGGTAAAGGCTTCTGTGCGTTTGAAAGGGTCATGAGACTTTCCATTCAGTGTGATCCGTTCTCCCCCATGAGGACCAGTATAAGTCGTGCGGTATCAACGATCGAACATAGGCATAAGATATTAGTTCTCTCTACATGTATAGCAAACGAGATTTGATATGAACATATATGTATATGTCAATCAACCTCAAGAGATTTAGACCATTTGCCTTTATGGCCTTAGCAGAACGCTGCTATATGATCTATTTGATATTGTGTGATATGTTTTAGATATTTGGTACAACCTTTAATGCTATGTAATTTTGATTGAGATTTGCAATACTCAATGTAATTTATTGTGGACTTCAAGATTTAACCGTTTCAAGGTTTGGTATTAATCGTGTTTAATCGTTTACATCCTAATATCTCTATTCATTCATGTGTTTTATACATGTTTTTGTCTAACTTAGAATTTTCCACTGAGTGGTCGTACTCACCCCCACCAACAATTTCAGGTCAATCTTATGAATAGAAATAGAGAATTGAGGCAAAGCAAGAACTTTGGAGTAGAAGAGTAAAAGTATGTGTTAAGTGTTCAATTTTAATAAAAAAATATATATCCCTAATTTAATATTTAATTAGAGCATCTAAACCATTAATTTTAAGATTTTACATAAAATATTTCATTTTAGCTTTAATTGGCCATCCAACCGTTGAATTATAAAATTTAGTAGTTAGATTATTATTAAAGCTAATGAACGGTTTAAATTGTGCTAATCAGGTCCTGTGCATTGCATATCAGTCAACTCAGGCGTGGACGCTCCAAATTGAATCAAGGATATTAGATGGAGATCATATGAAGTTTCATGGAAAAAATAGGATTTTGAAGAGTCCTAAGATAGAACAAATTTAAAAGACTTTCAGAGTTCTAGCAAGACCAGGAAAGCTAGTGGACCCCACCTATCTCTATCACTCTATCTCCTCTTTCTTATCCCTTCCCTCTCTTTTCTCTCTCTTATCTCTCTATCTTTCATGCATCTCACTCCCTCATCTCTCTCTCTCCCTCTTACTTTTAAGTCCCCTCCTCCATTCTAAAAAGCACATTTTTCCCCTCTTTGGAGGGGGGTTGGTTCTTCACTCATCTTTCCCACCTCGTTTCTCTCCTCTCTTGCCTTCACTTCCCCTTTTTCATTTCACTCTCTCCCTCACTTTCTCTCCCCTTCTCCTTTCCACTCTATCCTCTCTAATTGTTTTTTCTTCCTCTTCGATTGGGCTAGCCCGCCATAGGTGCGTGACACACCTAGCTGGTTGCTTCACCTCTACCTAGCTCATCTATCTCCCTCTCTTGCTCTGCCCAACCTCACCTTGTCCAATAACCAGCACCGCCCAGACCAATCCGGATGTCCCAGGGAAGAAACCCAAATCGGGTCTCTACTCCCATGTCCCATCTCTTCTCTTTCCTCCCTCCTTTCTCCTCTCTTCTTCTCCCTCCCTCTATGGTTTTCTCATCCACATTTTCCTGGTTTTTCATTTAAAACCAGAACCCCAAAAATTTACAATTTTGCCCCTGGTAGATCTGAGAAATTCCATCTGTGTCCCCAATTTAATTTCATCTGTATCCCCAAATTAATTCCATCTATGTCCCCAAATTAATTCCATCTGTGTCCCCAGATTAATTCCATGTAAATCCTTAATTTAATTCCATCTGTGTTCATGTGCTATTTCGATTTTAACTTATTCACATTCTGATTATCCATGGATAAGCTTATCTAGGACAGCTGATTGAGTTGCAATTTTCTGTGTCTTTGGAATAAATAATTATGTAAATTGCAACAATTGAATAAATATATATTTTTTAGTTTATTCTTAGTTTATTTTTAGCATATTCTTTGTTTTTATTCTTTTATTAATTGAATTTTATTAAAAACTCCATCATTTTAAATCAAGTCCCCATGGGATCGACCCGTACTTGCATAAGCTACACTACAATAGCCCATGCACTTGCGGTTAAACAATCAACAGTATGATAACAAAATTAGTACTTATTTCTTTTATGATAAGAACATTGAAAATTTAGAATAATGAGATGATGAGAAAAGTAACTTTGTTATGAATGGAGGCGTTAATTTAATTTAAGTTCTGATTTCATTTAAGATTGTTTGGGCTATGACCAGTGGGTTCTGGTAGTGCTTATTCTTGTAAAATTATTTTGATTATATGTAAAGTTTTAATGAGACACTCGAGCATGGAAGGGCAGTTTTGAAAACTACTATATATGATAGTTTTAAAATGAAAAAAAAAATGTTTAAATTTTTTTTACTTAGAATCCTAACCATTTTTAAGAGAATTTGGAAAAGTTTGTTTCGAAAAAACCCAGGTCATCACACTAAGTAACCCATGGCACTGTGAATTAGTGGGTTTGACTGACTCCACCGTCGATGATAGAACCAAAAGCTACACTTGAGTTAATAGCTTTTTGAGGAATTCTGGGGTCTATATAACTAATAAAAAATGTATCCATAATCAATTAATATCAAAACATGGGTGGGCAGCTGCCATTCCCCAACAAATGATATCTTACCAATTGGGAATATTATACTTGGTATTGTAATAATAAAAGATGCATTAAATATGATTTTCATTTATTCCCATTGCCCCTGGCAATAAAAAGCAGCGGCCCACGATACAAGTTAAGTTTCCGTGTAGGTTGGGTTTAGAAAAGGGACGAATATAGTTTTACTTTGCATTTCTGCAAGAGGCTAACTCGTGATCTCAAGGTCACACGGCAATACTTCAACCGATGCGAGATGCGAGAAAGTTTAAGTAGCCACTACATTTTCAAACCTTACTTGGAAATTGCTCTTTTCACAGTTGGAAACTGTTTTTAGCCTCGGTCCTTAAAAGAAGGTACTTTTATAGGGTAATTACACTAATCCATTGATCTAGTATAATGACACTATTGCAGCTCATTACTTGATCTGATTACAATCTAACGATCGATGGCCGATCGGTTATCCAATAAATATGGCAGGAGACATCATCACATGAGAGATTGAGATCTTGCCCATTCACTACGTCAACGCCAAGCCATCTTGATCCAGTTTTAGGGAAAGTTACAAGCAGGCATAGTCAAGTCAAGATTAGCAGTTGCCTCTCCAGAGTCCAGAGTCAAGACAGACTGCATTGCATGCAAGGGCAAATTAGGGACCAACCCTGCATGTGGCCTATTAAATGTGGACCATGGGTTAACATGCCAATGTCACTTTCTTTATTTGAGCCCAAGCGCACTTGCATAAATTAGCCTTTTCTTGCTTTACTTTTATCACCCACCCCCCTATTCAAGTAGTTTCTACTTTCAAACAAAAAGTTCCATGGAAATAGGTGTTCAAAGCTAATAATATGCACCTGTCCCCACCAGATTCATAGTCTGTCCGTGCCTACACAAGTACAACAATTTAGATGGGCATCTAATTCACATTGGCCCCAGATGTTTGATAATATGTACAAGGGTTTAGCTCTGCAGCTAGCCAATACATGGGGCCCCTCAGATGTTTGATTGTCCAAACCACTCATCTTCGTTCCATCCACTTCTTTTCTGAGCCTCTTGCTTGATTATGAGTGGAACCTAGCCCGTGTCTATCAGTGTATGGTCAGATCATTCACTGGAGAACATTTTTTTAGAGTATAGGGTCTCTGATGTCGTCCAGTAAAAGTGGAGCATTGGCGCAACAGTAAATTTATCGTCTTGTGACCTTGAAATCATGAGTTCAAGGGATGAAAACAACCTTTCATAAAAAAAAATACAAGTAAGACTGTGAACTCCGTCTCTTTCTGCATAGGCGAGAGGTTGGTACATAGGGGCTGCCCCCCTTCTGGATTTACGATGTGGCGATAAGATGAACTGTTCGGATCGCCTCATTTATGCACCGACGTTATAAATTTTTTCTCATAAAACCATACAAGAAGTGTCCTTTCTAGGGATTTACAGGCCTCAAGTAAGCTGAGACAAATTCACATTAACTCACATTCCACTTGTCCACGACGCCCTCTTCTACTTCTTCCTTTACTTCGTCGTCCCGTTAAGAGGTATCGCGACAAGCCAATGTGGAATTGCAATAGTAGCGCACCGTGTGGGTACCACATGGGAACCATGTCACCGACCAGACCATCTTTTCCATTGACTAATAAGTTCGACTGATTTTTAGACTGATTCCCGTAGTGGGTGTTACACTACGAGTAATAGCCGGATCTTAAGTTTTGTGGAATGCCACTATATATACAGGCGACAGTACGGGAAGTTGCTGTAATCACGGTGATCGGACTCGTTCATTTAATTTCTGCAACTTCGGGTATCTTAATATCTGAAACATCATCATGATTAGATGATTCTAACATCCAAAAAATTGTATTTTTTACCTATTGATCGTGGTTGTTCTTTAAGCAGTGCTCCTGGGTGTCAATGTCTTAGAACAAGAGTCTTGACCAAGATAGAGTTGTTGTTGTATGGCCTTAGGTCATAAGTTCAACGTGTACAAACAGCCTCTTGCAAATGCAAGATAAGGCTGGGTATTATTAACCCTTGTAATCTGTCCCTTCCTTAAACTCTGCATATGCGGGAGCCACGTGCACCGGGATTACCCTTTAATGTTTTAGGATCGAAGGTACATATTCGGCTATTACAATCATCCAATGCCTAATGTCTGAGATGTGCAGCAACGCTCCAATAACTAATCGTGGGTATACAGATGATGGAATGCACATTGTATCATGCAAAAATAGGCAAACATCGTTGAGTGGGCCCTTATTTAAACCACCCGTGACCGTACAGATTTGAATGAGTCAATCAATTTAGCCCATGCAGATTGTAGATGGCAATGCAGGTTGACGTAAATGCCTCAACCACAGAATTGCCACAGTTGCTGGTTCTTCTCCTTCCTCTTTAGTGCCGACTAACCAGTGCCATTAGAAAGAGTACGCACTTCACCATTTGCCTGTAGTAAAAAATGTTACCTGAGAAATCACTTTCACGTCCTCCTCTGTCCCGTGTAAACCTTGTGTATAAAGGGTAAACATCCAAAGGTGCTTAGATTAGATTTTCTTTCATCTTAAGGGGACCCACTTTTTAATGATCCTAACCACTTACCTTGTGGAACTTGCTAGGGATGAGTCAAGCACGATCATCCTCCATTGGATGAGTCTAAGACTTTGATTTGTGTGTCGGATGTGAGGGGGAGGTTATGATACACATCATTTATAGGTTTGATTTTTCCTGACGGTTTAAAGATGGTTTAGAATAATTAGATAGGTTTGAAATTTGTTACATCGATCATCAAGGCGTGAGCAACGAGATAGACGGTTCGGACGATTTCGAAGAGTGACCCACTTGAGCTTTCGGGTTGAGAATTATAACACTAATAAGAAAGGATAATGATGTTAGTAATGTATTTTAATCATCTCCAACTACATACAAATTCATAAGAAGACATCATGGTGCAACTTTTCCTCGATGTGATTTGATGGAGGTTAGAGGAGTCACTTTTCCCTTATTTGAGAGATTTCAAGTAAAGTTAATATACGCTTCTAAGTAGTTTTCTTCATAACTCATTTGCTGTAAAAAGTAAAATTATAAATAAATCTATAAAAAAATGTGTTTAACTAAGAGACGAGTGCATCGTCATCATCAAGACCTTATCCTAATTAGGGGTTGGTCACATAAATGTTGTTCCTCCAATCCCTACTATTAAGTGTCTTAGCATCATTTAATCCTAATGTTTTTAAATCTTTTTTCACCATTTCTATTTACGTTCTTTTAAGCCTTTTCCTTGTCCTTTTAGAACTTTTGACTTGCCTCACTCTTTCTAACTAGTACCCTTTTTTATTTCTCCGTTGGACGTGTTCAAACCATTTAAGTCTAATCCACCTCGTCTTGTTACCTATTGGTGTTATTCCTTAGTTTCCTCTAATGTTTCCATTTCTAATTATATTATCTCTTGTCTTGTCATTTCATCCATTTCAACATCTGCATTTCAGTGACACTCATCATATGTATATGTTGTTCCTTATTGCCTTGCAGCCATCTTATAGAATTATCTTTCAGTTTGAGTGGCAACCTCCGATCATACACTACTTTAGAGGCGCATTTCCATTTGTTCTAACTCATTTAAATTCTCTGGGTAACCTCCTTCTCAATCTCTCCACTCTCATAAATTGTTGATTTCAACTAACGAAAGTGTTCATTTAGGGGGACTTCTTGGTTATCAATCTTGTTTTATGCTCCACTCTCGCTCCTCTCATTGTTAAAATTGTATTTCATATACTCTGTCTTAATTCGACTAATTTTAAATATTTTTAGATTGTAATACATCTCTTTGTAACTCTAGCTTTGTGCTTATGCCTTCCATTGTCTCAAGAATAAAAATTATATCATTTGCAAATAACATGTACCATGAAATCACCTTGTCTAAATGTTTTATTAACTCATCCAAAACCAACATGAAAAGGTACAAGCTCAATGTCAATCCTTAGTGCAATCCTATAATGATGGAAAAATCATCACTCTTTGCTACTGGTCCTAACGTTTGTTACCACTCACTCATACATAGTTATGCCTATATATCCCATAAAATCCCTTTATTGCCCAACATCCATAATATTAACTCTCTAAAGACCCATCATAAGCTTTTTCCAAGTTAATAAGGAGCATATGGAGGTCCTTTCTCATCTTCCTATAATTCTTTATCAATTATTTAAGTAAGAAAATAGCTTCCATAGTAGACTTCCCAAGCATGAAATCAAACTGGTCCTTCGATATACTTGTGTAACACCTCGGGATTCCAACAATCACAATATTATTTGCTTTGGGGTGCCCATACACCTCTCATGGCTTTGTTCTTTCCTAGTTTCCCAAGAAAAACATGTTGTGACTATTAGAGTTTCTTGACCTCTTATAAATAGCCCAGTTCCCTCTCCCCAAGCAATGTAAGACTAACTCTCAGCTGTCCTAGGATTTATCCCTCAAGGCTTCACATCTTCCCTTCTTAAGGAACACACGTCCCCGCGTAATACCCACGACTAGCTGCCCACATGCTGTTAGCTATCACACCACGAGAAAACTGGCTATGCTACCATTTGAATAGATTTATCATCTAACAAGTTTTCGTTTAGATGTGCTAATTTTATACTCTAATGATCTTATTTCTTACTCTAACAGTTATACTGATCTCATAAGAGTACTCCTTTTACATAGGCCAGAACTAAACTCTATTATTTTTTTGAACATGCCAGCTCTTGCAAGTGACATCACTTTCCTTATACGTGAACATTGCTTATATAAGTTATCTCTGTAACTCATACCTTATCAATTGCCATTCACTGATTAACTTTATTTGACTTTTGGACATGTTGGACTAGTTGTGAGAGGATTGATTGGGGTCTGATACCAACTATAAGACACTGAGAGATAGTCCCACATTGCTCGGGAAAAGGAAACTGGGTTGTTTATAAGAGATCGGGGAACTCTAATGGTCATAACGCGTTCTCCTTGAAAAATCGAAGAAAAACAAAGCTATGAGGGGTATATGGGTGCCCCAAAATGGATAATATTGTGATTGTTAGAATCCCAGTACCTTCTTCTCTATCACTCTTTAAAAGGTTTCATGATATGACTCATAAGTTTGATAATAATTAGTGCAACTCTATATGTTTCCTTTATTCTTGTAAATTTGTACAATAGAGCTCTTCTTCCATTCATCTGATATTTTCAATAATTTCACAATTTTGTTCAATTTTTTCAACGAAACTACCCCATTATCTCTTATATACTTTTAAACTCTATTAGTATGCCATCAAGCCTCAGAGCCTTTCAGGATTTTATCTTTTTCTAGGCCTCTTTTCACTTTAAGTATTCTAATCTTATGGTCATATCTATAATGGCAAATGTTATTTGGGGTTATAGTACTTTTAATATCTACATTCTTAGGGTAATTGTTATTTAGTAATTTTTAAAAGTAACTTTTCCATCTTTATTTGTTCTTGTCATCTTTGATTATTATCATTTGGTCATTACTTCTAATATACTTAATGTGGTATAAGTCCTTACTCTTCCTTTCTTTTACTTTTGTAAGTTTAAACAGATCTTTCTCACTTTTTTTTATTCCTAATACATTATAAAGATCATCATATACTTTGAGTTTAGCCTCACTACTCTTGGCCATCTTTTTAGACATTCTTATATTACGCCAAGTTTTTATTATTTTTAGGCATTTGCCATGTTTTAAAACACATAAGTTTTTATTTAATAACTTTTTGCACTTTTTTACTTGACCATCAAGTTTCCTTTGTTGGTTGCCTTTTACCTTTAGATACTCTTAGGACATCTTTTGCCACTTTCTTAATGGACATGGTCATATGAGGCCACATAGGGTTTACTTATGTTTCATAGTTTCGGTTTCCTTATACTATCAACTTGTTTATAAAACGATGTTATCTTCTTTCCTTTTAAGTTTTACCACCTAGTTTTTGAATACTTATTAAGTTTATTTTCTTTCTTCCATAATTTAGTATGGATATTCATAACTATTAGTCTATGTTGTGAGATTAGACTCTTATCAGGTATCACCTTACAATCCTTATGCATTGATCTTTAGGCATCTCTAAGTAAGAAAAAGTCTATTTCACTTTTATATGCTCTACTTTTAAAGATTAGTAAGTGTTCATTCATCTTCTTAAACTATACGTTTGCTATAGCTAGGTTATATCTAAGGCAAAATCGAATATAGCTTTGCCAATCTCATTTCTTTCTCCAATACCATATTCTTATGTATCTTATCATATCCTTCATTTTCTTTTCTTATAAGACCATTAAAATCATCTCCTATAAATATATAATATATGTTGGGAATGTCATGTATGACTCCTTTATCTTTCAAAAACTGTCTCTTGATTCTATCTTCTAACCTTACTTATGGTGTGTATACACTAATGACATTTACAATTTTCTCTCCTATGTCTTATTAGTATAATTCTATTACTGGTTCTTTTAATGTTTATAACTTTATCCTTTAATTCTTTGTCTACCATATCTCTGTACCATTTTTCTTATTGTCCTTTCTTATGTACCAGAGTTTATATTCATCGATTTCTCTAGTTTTAGCTTATTTTTACTTGGTTTTTCAAATATAAGCGATGTTGACTCTTTTACGTTTCATCATATTCACTAACTCTAGACTCTTATATGTCAATGTGCTAATATTCTATGTAGTAGTACGAATCTTATTCTCTTGACATAGCCTATTTATCTATGCACTCTCAAACAATGCGGGAACACATGCATGCTTTTCTATCACACCTGGGTTTTAATGCAAGGCATCGCTTCCAAGGGAATGTTCTAGCAACTCATGTCTATTTTTCGTTACACCTAGAATCCAAGGCAGCACATCGCTTTATAGGAAATGCCTTAGTTTGAGGGAATGTCATAAATCGATTCATGCATAGGGTTTGGCATGAATTTTCTTTATCGGCTGGCCCTAATGCAAAACCATCCTCTTTTGTCTAGGCTTGGGACTGACTGTGATAAAATCATATAGTACTAAAACCACACAGCGTATGGATATCATTTATCTACCATCTCTCTTATTATTATGAGGCGTCCAAGTAATCAATTTGAATGTTTGGTTGTGCCTATTGTCTATGATTGAAAATCCTAACCATCCATCAAAAAGAGGAAAGATGATCATCAAGAGACTGCAAAGAAAAGGAAAAAAAAAGAAAGAGGAACAATCATAAGTAATGGCCATATTTTGCCAAATCAACATGAATTTTGCTTCATGAGAAGAGGAATGTGATAGTAATATAAAGCGCATGCGGATTGGATGATTTTTAGCATGTACAAAGATTTGTATATATTTAACAGTAAATATCACAGTTTTTAGTGTACTTAATCACTCAAACTGTCGCGTTTTTATCAATAACAGAACGTTAAAAGCCCGATCAATTATATGAACGACCCAGATCATCCAAAAGTAGGTCTCTTCATGAAAAGTGAGCGATTGAACAACAATACTTTTCATATTGGCGTCTTACTGTAGCATTCCTGACATGAAAAATAAGTGATCCCCGTGACACAGTAGCGTGGTGCTTGACTTGAGATGAGATGAGATTCAGCTTGAAGTGACTTGAGCTGGGATGAAATGACCCAAATTATTTGAATGAAAATATCACGTAACCTGTGTAAAGATGTATTAGAAGAGATGGGTTGAGATTGGACTTCTCATCTCATCTCAACACCACCAACGATGAACTCGGATGAGAAAATTTTCATCTCAAGCACTACAAACACAGATGCAAAAATATCACTTCATCTCAACCCACTCAAGCACCACTTACAGTGACATGACTCGTTTCATCTCATCTCAAACCACCTCACTCCATCTCTAGCACTGCTAAGGCCATGTAATTTAGTAGTGGACTTTAGAGGTCAATGTGGAGAAATGTGGGCCCCACAGAATTGGGAAGTTCAGATATCACTGAGGTCGCGCCTCAGTGCCTCGCCATAGAATTTCTCGTGATCTAAATTCAAAAGTGCAAGGAAATTCGTGCTGTTTCTTGACAAAATAAGGACATTTTTCGGCAGTGTAATAAAGTATTTTTGCCATTAAATGCTATTCACTGACAGAATTCATTACTTTACATTTGTTTCATTACAGTAGCTTTCGCATAATAATAAACAGCCAAGAGGAGAAAAGTAATTTTGTAAATTTTAAGAAGAGAGCGAAATAAAATCATAGCAACCGTCGAGCTTAAGATCTTCTTTAGATCATCCATCTGACCAAATCCCTCAGGCCTGGCATTTGAAAATCTTGCTCTACTTCCAGACTTCCTTCTTAAATGTTTGTTGGAGCCCTTTAATGCAGTCTTTGGAAATCTTGCATGTAGTAAGGACTCCTTTTCTTCTCTTATTAATGGTACATTACATTCAACACAGTTATTTATTTGCAGATTGGTTTTCATGGCTCCAAAAGCCAACAAAAGATTGTCCGTCTTGAATCTCTAGCTATTTCCTCTTCTGGGGTGTCTTGGTTTCTGCTTTTGGGTCAACCTCTGTCACTTCCCTCTCATGGAAAGCCATGGAAACAGCATTTGGTGGTGTATTGATTACCAGTAAGATTGCTGATGCGGGTTGTTTTTGGATCTTTGATGAGGTTTGAGTTGGCTTTTGAAGTTAATATGGTTTTCGGCAGCTTGTTGATTCCAAGGCAGGTAAGAAGTTATAGATAAGGTTGTGTGCCTGTGTTTCTGGCTCTAATGAAAGATTGTCTTCCTAAAATATAGAAATTAGAGAGAAGTACTTTTATGGTCAACTCCAATGGTGGAAAGCTCTGTGAAGACAGGAAGAAATGGAAATGTAGAGTGATGTTCTCTTGAAAACTAGGAATGCCGAGGATAAAAGGAAGTTTCACAAGGGAGAGATATGAGGATTTGAAGGAAATCCGACCGAACGAAAGTATAGATAGATCAGAGAAGAAAATGCCAACAGTTTGGTTTGCTTTAAAGAGATCTCTCCACTGCAAATCAGAGCCATCAGATGTTCATGATCCAAAGGCTAGAAGTCATTTTAATACCATTTTGACAAGGAAAACAGGTAGGTCTGGATGTTCTAGATCCATTGCAAACCTCAAAGATGTTATCCATGGAAGCAAAAGACATTTGGACAAGCCACCAAGTTGCAGTCCTAGATCCATTGGGAGCAGTGAATTTCTGAATCCAATAACCCATGAAGTGATTCTTAGCAATTCCAGGTGTGAGTTGAAGATAAGTGGTTTTGGGGGTTACAATGATGGTGGCGGCGGCGGTAGTTCTACTTTTGTGGGTACTCTTAGGCCGGGAACACCAGGCCCCGGAGGGCACCATGCCCTGCATTACAACCCTACATTCAGGGGTGCCACAACACCTCCAAGGAAATCTCCTGGTCTCTTTTCTGATAGAGACACCCCTTCATTCGGAAGTTCTGCCATTTCTGGCAGCGGAGGTGGTGGTGGTGGTGGTGGTGCAGTTGCAGTTTCATCAGCCTCTAGGTCTTCTCTTGAGACTGATTCTCATGGTTCTTCTTCTGTGACTTGTCATAAGTGTGGAGAGCAGTTTGCCAAGTGGGAAGCTGCAGAAGCTCATCATTTGTCTAAACATGCTAGTAAGGAACTTGCTTTTTCTGGTCATTGTTTTCTTTATTCTAAATGGTAGATTTCTTCTTTATGCAGCTTTTCTGTTCTGGGTTTCTCTTTCTGAGGCTTCTTTTGCCTTTTAGGCAGTCTACTTTTGGTGTTTTAGGCCTCACTGTTTCCAGGTTTCTCTGTTTTTTGGAGTTCGTTTGAAGTAGACGAAGCAGCTGACTTTGTTTTCTGTGTACTTAGTGCTCTTAGTATTTCTAGTTCGATGTGAGCTAGTTTTAGATGGATTACAGGGTTATCTTCTTTTGATCTCTCATGCTGGGATTTGGATCTTTGACTTCTGCGGTTGATTATTTCTTTTTGAACTTGATTTGCGTAGTTTTCCCTAAGCCCATTGATTGTCTTCTTGGTTTAGTATCTGACCTTGGGGCACCATCTACTTTATCTTGGATATTCGAACGACCTTTCGGATTCCTCTGCTTTTGCCTACTCTTGAATTGTGTACAATTGTACTGCCAGCAGATTCAGAAGACGATATGCTTTTACATTTCATTTGGCCTTCTTAATTGTGCAGATTCCCAGAGTCTATAATGGATCCTTATGCTCCTTGTTATGTCGACAGATCCGGAAAATCATATGCTTTTGCATTTCATTTGGCCTTTTTTATTCTGTAGATTATTGAGTCTACGGTGAACCCATATGCTATTATAGACCATATATTGGTTCAGTCAGTGACCTTATCTCATCTTAATACACATGACGATCTGGGGTTCCTGGATCTTGCTTTTTCTGAATTCACTGGCATTATTTGGCCATTCTACATGAAATTTGCTGCAGTGATCTAGTCATTCTACCTACAAAGCATTTTGATTGCGCACATTCTTTTCAGCCTCGGTCACTATTCATGTATTGATAGCAAGTTAGAGTTTCTTTAATATTTAATTACTAGATTGTCATATTTGCTGCCGCGCAGTTTCAGTAATGCAGCTGTATTGGATCTAGCTGTGTATAATTCCATCTCCAATATCCTGGATGAACCTGATTTCAATTTCTGAAGGTTAATTCAGTTTCCTGCTGATTATATTGCAGCTATATCACATACCTTAAAACTTTTGGTGTTGGATTTCACATTGGTTCTTTTATATTCTCTGAAGCATGCCTGAGATCTCTTAACCTTTTCAAACCATATGCTGCTCACCATGCAGCTTATTGAATATCATGTTCTGTCTGAATGACAAGTTTTTGTTGTGCTTCTCCGCTGCAGTCACAGAGCTTGTTGAAGGTGACTCATCCCGGAAGATTGTGGAGATCATATGCAGGACAAGCTGGTTAAAGTCTGAGAACAACTGTGGACGAATAGAGAGGGTCTTGAAGGTTCACAACATGCAGAAAACTCTCGCTCGATTTGAAGAGTACAGGGAGATGGTAAAGATCAAGGCCAGCAAATTGCCAAAGAAACATCCACGTTGCCTAGCCGATGGCAATGAGTTACTAAGGTTCTATGGCACAACAGTTGCTTGTTCTCTAGGTATGAACGGCTCTTCGAACCTCTGCCAATTAGAAAAATGCAGCGTATGTTGGATTATAAAATATGGGTTCTCCACAAAAAAGGAGTTAAAGGGAGGGATTGGCGTTTTCACAACTTCAACAAGTGGAAGGGCATTTGAAACGATCGAACTATACGAAGAGAACCCTACAGTGAGAAAGGCTCTACTGGTCTGCAGAGTAATTGCTGGAAGAGTTCATAGGCCATTGGAAAACTTCCAAGAACTTGCCGGCCAAACAGGATTCGACTCATTGGCAGGAAAAGTAGGCCTCTATTCAAATATTGAGGAGCTCTATTTGCTCAATCCTAGAGCTCTACTTCCATGTTTTGTGGTAATATGTAAACCCTGAGTAACTGCCTGTTCTTTTGGCAGTTCTAGTTAGAATCAACTGCAACCAACTGCTTTTAGCGTTTCATTTATTTATTTTTTGTTTTGTGACATGGGTCTTGAAGTTGTGTAAAATCATAACAAAGAAAATCTTTAAATTTTGATATTTTTGAGATCCCCACTGTCGTGGTGCCTTCTGGAGGGCTTTTTGCTTCTCGGTTCACTATACTCTGCCAACTCAATATGTTCGTCTCTGTCATGCTGTTATACCTCGTCTTGTAGCTCAATTAATGCCATGTATTTGATTCATTCAATGTGAGATAAGAACTGGATCATATCCAGTGTAACTGGTGTTTGTTTCATTAGTGTCACAAATCTCAGCTCCTCTTCAGTCTCTTGCTTAGACAGGTAAAGCACATTTCCGTATGACGGCTTGACTTTCATAACACTTACAAGTTACATGAAACATGATCCATCCACAGCCAAGGTTATGACCAAGGGGCTATTTGGAATGGAGCTGGTACCAATGTGCCGCTTAACCATGGATGGCAATTTCTACTTCCCCTGCGGATTTGCAGCCCTGAAACATAGACGAAGCAAACAGCCTAACGTCCTTTCTTGGGCCTGCTAATAGCAAACAGATACAATCACTACCAAAGACATGTATGCATGGTTTGGTACTCCTGGGCCAAACATCCCCCTTAGTTTTGAGAAATTGTTGTTTGGAGGTTGTAAGAGCCAGATATTTCTCCAAGCTGGGGCTGTTTGAAACTGGGATAACAGTCTGTTTATGAGTTATCCATGAATGATATTTTTCTTCTTGGTAGTTGCAGCCTTAAAACATAGATACATTAGAGAACAAACATCCCCAGTTCTCGTGGCGATTTATCTATCTTTGAATTATATGTTTCAGGCCTCCAAGGAGCAAGGAATAGATCAATCTTATGTATAACCAAGGAGCAAGGGATAGATCAATCTTATGTATAACTTTATCCACAGCATGTTGTAGCCCTTCCCTTGTGGTGGTTGTGTACTATTGACCCTTGTGGTCCGGCCCTTCTCCAGACCCCACATATGTGGGAGCTTCTTACACCAAGATGCCCTTTATGTTGTCCCAGTAGCCCCATTTGGTTAATGGAAGCTATATTGTCTGCTTAAGAATCCCATCTTAGTTTTCTTGCTGTTGCTGTTACGCATTTCTTCATGTTGTGCACCATGGACCAAGCAGAAGGAAACTAAAGAATCTAGCCCCACCGTGGGGTCACAATCCAACTAACCAAAATTGACCCATTAGCCCAGAGACAAATGCAGAACCCACATTGGTCAAGAAGACGTCAAGGCACATTGGTGGGTCCTATATTACTGAGCTGTATCATAATTAGGAACCCCAAGCTTCTTAAACAGGCAGAGCTGTCACTATCAGCTGCTAGTAATATCTTACACCTTTTGCGACTGATTTTAACGTCCATGTGAATGTCCATGATAGATCCCTTTCTTGATGCTGAGCGACAACCGGCATCTGCTTATTCCTCCGATTTTAATCGCTTGGTTAATGGAGGACTGAAATTGATGGTTTTCTTTTTTCAGATAATCTCTTATTTCTTTTATGCATACAAAAACACATAAATGAAAATGCTGGCGATCAAAGTTGACTAGATCATGGACTCTTAATCTTAGCAGTCGAATGCCCGCGATTGACTGAACACAAATTGCCCTATAAATTAAAAAGATAAGATATAATTAGAGCTAGAATGCCACAAGAAAACAGACAATAATTTACAGATTCCTTTCATTTGTGTAGCTTAGCCAATAGAGGTCTGAAATTAATGGATTTCTTTTCAGTATATATTTGTTATTTCTTATTTGCATATAAAGTAAATAAAATCAAAGTGACGGTCATCTAAATTGATTGATCATGGGTTCTCAATCAGCAGTCAATGCCCACGATTGACGGGACGAAGATTGCGATATAAGTCAAGCATATATTTTATGAATTAAGCTATTAAAATGAAAACTGACAACGCAATTTCGACTAAAATATGAAGATTAACTTAGAATTTTCATAGTTAAACAAATAATTAAATGAGAAAACTCACGTTGATGACATGGGAAGGTCGTACAATGAAAAAAAAAAACAAAATAAAATAAAATAATACGACAAGGAGGTAGTCATGTGTTCCTTGTGATGGGCTTAAGTTGAGACAAGGGTGAAGCCAAAATCAGAGGACACAACCGAAGGAATATTCAATTTAGTGGACACGAATTTGCTGTCATCATCGTGCTTTCTTTTTCGTCGTAACTCCTGGTTTCACTTGAAAATGCCAAGGTTGCTTGTGTGTTTTTGGAGGCTTTTCATCCTTCTATCTCTCAGTAAATTGCACGATGGTAGCCGAGGGGCAAATCAAACCAAATGGTTGGGCTTATTATCGGTGGACGAGAGATAAATGGTCCCTGCCATTCATCTTTTCGACCCCTTCTCAAATAGGAAATGATGCGCCAAACATCTTATCCCTTGGATGATCCTAGCTCGAGTTTCAGGAGACCATCCCTCTCTCTCTCTCTCTCTCTCTCTCTCTCTCTTATTGATGGTCCATATAGGCACAACGGAATGCGTGTTATTTCGTGGGCCCCAGCTGCTTCCACGGAGTTGGCAGACAGCATTTTAAAGGTACCTGGAGGGCCTCCAGCCTTACGATTGAATAAGGAAAAGATTCTCATTTTGGATAGCTTCACTGCCCATGAATTATGATCCCCAACTTTTGCAACTCCTTTCAGTACTTGGCTAGTCTATCTATAGTTGAGCCGCCCCAAATTGCCGCTTGAATGCTCGCACCAACAATAAGACTTCGGTGAATGAATGCCAAAGAAGAAAGAGAAAATGACAACCAAAAGAAGATGGCCGAGGAATGGCATCCTAGGGCGCCATGACACGCTAGTTTGGTGCCAGACTTTTTCCACGACAAGTCCCACTTTTGGTTGATTCGATCTATTCATCTGATTTTCGGACTTCCATTGCCTTTTGGTTCACTCATGAGCAGTGAACATGTCGAGAGCCCTGGACCTAGGCACAGGAGAGGCCCTTCTGACGCCACTTCGGTAGAAGGTCTTAGCTCTATGATCATATCGTCTTTGCTTCTGGCTGCTTATCTACTATCATTTTTTTTGTCCTTCTGAGTCCATGCGTTTGGTATGGGCACAGGAGCAAGTTGAACGGTTACAGAGAGGGCAAAACCGGAGAATATGGAGCTTAGATTTCACAATAATCTAGAAACTCTCGCTCTTACATATTTTAAAGGGAGTTACAAAACTGAATTTCCTATGGTTTATGTCAGATGCTTGGTATTTTCCAGCTTTCAAGAGTTTGTTGAATCCGATTACCTAAGTTCTATCTTACCAATAACTTATTTTAAAGAGCAAAGAATATCATAAGAGTTTTTCACAGCTGACTCCGATACCCCTCCTGCACCATATTTTTTTGGCCTTCTTAACATCTTCAATTTCGAAAACGATCAAACAGTTCTCTTCTTCTCTTTCTTCTTGTTTTCTCTCACTTCAAAGGAAAAGCTCCTTCCCTTTCTTCAGTCTACCTCTTTCCTTTCCTTCAAGCCAAGAATCACCCAAATCAAGCAAAATCATGGGTACGGAGAAGCGAAGTCTCAGAGGGATTTACAGTAAGATGTTAGAAAGCCGTACTTAGAGAAAATTGAGTTGTCAATGTTGCTAACAAATTGAGGATGCCATTTCTTCATCAGTTATCTTCTTTTTTTTATTGTTAGCTACATTATTTTGCTAGAATACTAGTTGACCTAAGACCTGGGTAGTTGGTGATCCAAGCCATCTTAGATAGGATTTGCAACAAACAATCATCCTTTGGATAAATACAGACGATTCATGAAGATAGAAAACAACGATCGATCGATATAATGCACGCGCCAGGCTAATCTAAGATGTGTCCAGGATCGATTGGATAACCATATCACCATCTCAAGCGAGCATGCTCATCTAGAGTTCACATATTTACTCTGCGTGAACTTCTAGACCCTCATGCAACTTAATTTATTTATACTACGCCATTGCATGCACCGTAACAATGCCCTAAGTGATCGATGTACCGTGGTCCGTCATTATTTATACTACGCCATTGCATGCACCGTAACAATGCCCTAAGTGATCGATGTACCGTGGTCCGTCATTATTGCAGGGGCTATGACCCACATTTGAAATTGACATGCAGCTACATCTAATCTAACACTAAACTTTTGTTCTCAGATGTTTACACGAATCAGAAACACATAATTAGCAGAAGCACAGTAAAGTAGACAAGAACTTACCTCCAGTCATAGCAGTAGATCTAAAGCAGCAATGATGGCAGTGACAGTGTGTTGATTGATCTGCTTTCAATAGGAAATCCCTTATATATAAATGTTTAATGGATGGTTAGTAGCAGTTATCCTTCCATCACAGATAACTGTCACGAGCACTTACCACACATGACTATATTAGTTTTTTTAACTATAAATATTAAGGACCAAATAAATTCTACCTAACACATGCAACGCTCTTCCCCACCCAACTTTCGTACAATTATTTGAACTATTTTCACTTGGAACCAAAGGAAGACCAAATTGAAGCATGTAGATGCAAAGAATATTTTCTAAAACTGTATCCCAGGGGACGGACATATATAATACACCAGATGCAAGCCGACCATCTTCTGAATCAAACCATTAGTTCACCAGATTCGCCAGTCCCAACCTGGCATTTTTCGACATCCTTCATCATCTAATTAATTAGTTGTCTATCTTGATGCTTTTATTCTAAGTAATTCAAATTGGGCTTCCAGCACTATCTAGACGGTCGGTATGAAAATAGATCTTGTAAGCAAATTTCTTTTTTCTAAGGCTTAGATTTCGAACATCCAAAAAGGCAAATTAGCGTCATCCGATAACATCCGAGGAAATGAGGAGTTGGCCAACCTGAGTCCCATTCGATTTGGTCTGTGATCGAGCAACAGTAACTAGCAACATATGATCTGAATGATTTCTCGCATAATCAAACATCTTGATCAAAAGCCCATATGTCTTACATTACTTCAGACCATTCGATTATCGTTAACCGATCCAATCACTACAATGTCCATAAAGATGATGGGCCAGACAGTTTTGATTGAAAATAGCATGGCAATTTGTTGGATGCATTTGTCTGAAAGATTTCCGAGATGGGCCTTTCGCTTCAACAATGAAAGCCAAATATCTTTCTAGTACTGAAAAAAGTATGCCGGTCTCGCGAGATTAGGTACAATGCTAAATTCCTAGTACATATTGAAGCAGCTTTGCAAGGGAATCACACCCCCAATCACATAAAGAACCTAGTAATGGTGGCACGACCAGCCAATATTGAGTATCCGCTGGATCTAGCGTCACATGCTCACCTTCTTTGTTGGACCTCTGAACTTAGACAATTGGCTACTTAAGACCAAGTCATCAATGGAGTTAACATATGAAAATGAAGACACTAAGTTTTGTACAATACATAAATGAATACATAATCGCAGGGAAGAAGACAACATGCGTCACTGGAACCGCATCCTTGCTCACTAAGCACTTACTTGAGGGTACTTATGTCAATGCCAAGGTGCCAAATCCAGGTCTGTTCATTCATTTTCACATTGTTCATGTTTGAATTTGCAGATTTTGCTAATATTGTTTGTATAATCGCCATCCTAACAAATGTCCCATGCTGGTCTGCAGTTTTAGCTTGCCAACCCGTTCACTGGATTCGCTCACCATTCACATATCAGCTGGAAGGAGCCCACCATAGAGGTGTCCAATGGCTGAGATTTTGGTACTCGGTCCCCTATCTTGAGGGAGAGTAAATTTGGTGAACTGGTTGGATGATAATATATATATCAAAAAGTGAGGACCAGTTCTCACATTTATCGCTAAACACCATTACACTAGTATAATTTCAGAGAGAGAGAAGAAAAAGAAATTGTATGATGCAACTGGTCTCATTGCAGTTGCAACATTGGCGTCCTAAAAACGCGCTTACTAGCCTACTTTTTTTTTTTTTTTTTCAATGATTCAAACGTTTCATCTAATTTGCCTAATGTTAGAGATAGAGGGGGGAGAGAGTGAGTTTGTTCTATGATGGTCTACAATCCATGAGCGGACCATATGATGTGGTCAGTTTTTTCTCTACACGGTTTATATTTTTCAAGATCAAGACAATGAAAATGTTGGTTTGACTTAAATGGTTCATTATCCACTGGATGATGGAAGCCACTCCTCTTGACTTGCAAAATGGACGGTAGAAAGTTCCATCCACCGTCCATTTTATAGTGAAGAACAAGATATGTTACGATCATCCAATGAAAGACACTTGGACCATGAACCAGCGGAGTCACTACCAACATTACAGTCCCAATTTTCCAAAATCTTGCCCCAGGTGGAGAAAAAAGCTGACTGTATCATATGGAGGAGAGAGACAGAGAGAACTAGGGTTGCAAGTTGTGACACCCGGGTTGTAACATCTGTTTTCCTATATTTATACAAAAATAGTAATAATTTATTTATAAAAAATAGATAGGATCCCAAAACTTAAAACTCATAATTTAAAATTTGTCGCAGCGTCAAGCAAATACCATTTCAGAAAACCCCGAGGGTCATTTCACCTCAAAATCACAATGAAGAACAGAACAAAAAGTAACCATTTTGAGCATACTCACAAATTAAAACCACGATGATATTTTTACAACTACAAAGATATGTAATAATGAAAGTTTCAAAACTCCAGGGTCTGTCCAAGATCGTCACATCATCCATGTATAAACATATAACCACTATACAGTGAGATGGGTCTAATTTATCAATATATACAATGGCTAAGGAGAATGCTAAAAAGCCAATACCAGTCTAACCAAAAGTACACTACTCTATCGATATCTGACAGTCATTGTTCTCAAGCCCCCGTCCAACTCCACGCTAGTCCACCTTCTTCCCTTTCTGACTGTTGCACTCTGATTCTGAGGCATTGCAAAACAAAGCAATGCCTCAGCAAGCCATGCTTGTGCAAGTGATATACATTCAAAATAACTTAATAAAACAAAGCATATGGCGCAAGGCATAAAGATCAAAAGATGATCAACAATATATAAAGTCTTAAATCACACGATGAAAGACATATGTCTATGCAATAAATGAGATATTATCAACCATGATATCAGGACATGCACAATCTGAGAAAATCTAGAAACATATGAATGCATGTCAAAAGTATCAAATCTCATACACAGTTAAGCCCTATGAGTGTCTCACATACACTCACGGCAATGTGGGGGTCAGCTCTTTGTACCATCCGCTTTCACCCTTTCACCTTTGCACCCTCATGGTGCCTCAAGCACTCACGCGAACTACGCGCACTACTTTCGCTTTCACCCTTTCACCCTCACAGGCACTCAAGCACTCACGAAAAGTCGCGTTGCACACCTGCTTTCACCCTTTCACCCTCACGGGCACTCAAGCACTCACAGTGTGAAAAATTGCATCCTACCACAGGATCAATAGTCTCAAATATCAAGTCAGAGCGACTCCCACATGTTAAGAAGACCACAATCAATTGAATATAATAAAAAATATAAAAACCAGTCAATCTCATGCATATGGTCAGGTATAAATCACATGCCTTAAAAACTCAAAGCACCAAATCGTCTTTTAAGAATCATGGAAAAATTATAAATGAAATCACCTACCTCAATATAGCAATATCCCTAAACAAACACGTATCCAATATCAAGGGGTGTGCCCTGATACACCTGTCATGCCATAAATCATGTCATGGTTAATACATATAACCAAAATCTAAAGCATGATCATCTATTGATCAGCTCGATCTGAATCATCTAATAGCATTTCGGAGTTTCGCTACTAAAAAGTTATTTCAAACTAGATTTTTATTCTAAATCTAGGTCCACCTTGTTGAGACTATTATAACACCTCTTTCGGATTGTGATTTGGACCTCTGTAGCTCATAGAATCAAGGTTTAAAGGCAAAAAGGGTAAAAAAAGACCAAAATCCAGCAAATGGGGCCCACCGCACGTGCTGCGCGTGTTGAGCGCTTTTGTGGAAGAGCTTTGCGCATGGGGGACGGAATAGCACGTGGCACATTCCAGCCTCTCCATGTGGGGTGCACGAGTCACACCATGTGCCCCTGCATGTGGCGTGCCCTCATCGCGCCACGTGGTGCTCCCTCGTCCATGTGTTTCCTCCTGTTACGGTCACCGTCGCCGGAGAGATGATCGGATTGGTTCGCCGTCGTCGGCGACCCCAAGTGCTCCGTTTTTTGTGATTTTTACACCCCTATGTCTGGTTTTTCACTTACATTCCATTTTCACCATCCATTTTCTCAAATCCTTCCTAAATCTATCATTTTTTCATGCTTTTTGTTTTGTTTTCAAAAACTCCAATACTACTATTTTTTGTGTTTTCTAGCGTCCCTAGCCGTTTGATCGTCACAAAATTTTGTGGGTCCTTTTCTCTCCTCATCATACACAATTTGAATGGTCCAGATCTAAATCCGACACCGTCTCATCTAATTTTTTTTATAAAAACAGTAAACACGAATTTTTTGCAAAAACTGTCGTGTTCATGCCTTTTTCCGGCATTTATAAGTGCATAAACCTTGAAATTAACACAAAAGGGAAGGGTAGAGTGATCCTACCTCTTTCCCGGCTGTTCAAGGGTGGAGAAATCCGCCTCCCAGTGCGTGATTGTCCACGTGAAGGCAGAGACAATTAGAGAGAGGAGAGTGCGTTTCGAGCACTCTCTCTCTCTTCTCCTTACCTTATATTTTTATTATATTATTTTTTTATTTTATTTTATTATATTATATAGTCATTTTATTTTATTTATTTTCTCATTTAAAAAAAAAATCAAAATGTTACACAAGCCCATGCTTTTCTTTTTTATTTATGTTGCCCATGGTCAGTTTGATACTCGAAGAAGTTCTCGTCACTTATTGACTACATTGCGTCTTGCATTCGAAGTCTTTTAAAAGTCTCAACAGGTCTCCATTTTCTTTTCAGGGCATTATGGTTTTTAAATAAATAGGCAAAAAAAAAAACTAAAACAATCGCTTGGTTTTCATTCTACTGTATTGATTTTAAGTTTCCTCCTTCCTGTTTATTGTACATACCAATAATTGTTTATGTACATTATCGGAACATGATTAGAACCATAACCAATTTCATCTTGAAGTGCAGAGAATCAGGCAAAGGTCTCCCATCCTAAAACTATTCCGCGCAGAGCTGACAGACGAAGGCAGCTTGGATAAAGCCGTCACTGGTGGCGATATTGTCTTTCACATTGCTACACTAATGCAATTCTATTCTCAAGATCCAGAGGTAAAATGCAACCACTATAGAACAACAATATTAGTCACATTCAATTGGTGGAGACTAGCCATGAGGGGAGCATTATTTGAGCTATTCATGCCTGGTCTGAACAAGGACTGCTTAGCGGAGACGCTAATAAGGCTGGCTAATATTGACATAGCTACTAGGTAATTACTTTGCTGAATGACATGATCAATCCAGCGACACGAGACCCTAAACGTTCTAAAGGTATGTGTAAAAGCATAGACCAAACGTGTGGTTAGGACTTCATAGCAGGTGCCATATTTCGATAAATCGACTTAGCCTGGTCGGATGTGGAACTTTTGTACTTCCGAGAAACCACCAACTTGGGTAGGAAAAAGCCTGGTAAGAACATGATCAGATATATCGTTTACCAATCTCAATTGTTGTCGAGGACAAGCAAGTATTAATCCTTTTCACTTCAATTGCAGGGTTATCTGGTTTCCAAAACACAAGCAGATAAGGCAGCACGGAAGTTTGATGAAGAAAAAAAGATAAACCTGATCACGGTCCCTCCTGCACTAGTGGCGGGACGTTCTCTAGCTCCAAAGGTCCCTAGCAGCACCCGTCTTGCCCTTTTCTTGCTTACAGGTCAGAAACAAAACCCACAAACAAACATATCTTGGTATTAATCATCACGAATAAATTCCAAAACATAGTAATTAGATGAGTAATGTGAGGAAAGGAATGATGCAGTAATTGAGATGCAACCTTACGACATGCAAGTTTTCCTTTAGGGCACCCTAAACATAATGGGCGGACGCTAGCTTTGGTTGTTCTGGCCCAATCATCTGATTTTGGACATTCCGAAGCCCAAAAGTCATGCTAATGGATTATTGTAGCATTCACGAAGACTGCTTACTATTAATCATCCACATTATGTAATGCCGCGTCTCACGACAACTTGCAGCAAGATAGCGCCCTATTGAAGCATTCGTTAGGATGATCAGTGCTTTTGCAGACCTGCTTGAAACGAAAAGAGGTGACACATTTTTGCATAGTGGGCCTGGACTATGAATGATGCAGCCAGTTCGTGTATGATAACCATTTTAGATCAAAAATGGCTTGAAGATCAAACTAGCTAATAATCTGCTTTCGGCTAAAAGTACATTTTAATCCCGTAAATTTTGACAGTGAAATCTTTTGCTGTTCTGTAAGAAGGTGATCAATTCCGGATCAACGGTATGAAAGCGGTGCAAAGGCTGCCAGGTTCGATCTCAGTGGTACACGGGGATGAAATCTTCCGGGCCCACATATTTCTAGAAGAGAATGATTCTGCTTCAGGCCGATACATGTGCTGTTCTATCAGTACCAGCATCCCGGAGCACGCAAATTCCTCTCCAAGAAATACCCACAATAGAATGTTTCCACTGAGTAACGTATCAATGCATGAATTTGAGTATGTAGCTTGTAATGGAGGATTCCTTTGGGCAAACCAAGGCCTCCGTCCAAACTGTGCACCTAAACATCAATATTGGTCCCCATATTAAACAGACGGAGAGATGGTTTTTACTAGGAGATATCACCTACTTCGACCCAAAATCAGCTCTATGATGAGCGTTTTAATCGGATGATACAGATGATTACCCCCAAATTGATTGATGATGAAGATAAATCATAACTATCTTTTTGTTTTGTTTTGAATAAGCCATAATTTATCACCCAAACTACATTTTAAACCTGTTTCATTCTCTCAATGTGATAGATATATATATCACTACACTGAACTGCTTGTTCTTGCTAATTGGTTGCAGCTTTGGCGATTTTCCAGCTAAATCCAAAGTTGAGTACCTCGTCGGAGAAGCTTCTTCAATCAGGGTTCACCTTCAAGTATGGGATCGAAAAAATCTATGACGAATCAGTTGAGCATTTCAAGGAAAAGGGACTGCCGCAGAAGTGAAATGCCTCCTGTTTTCCGATGCAATTAAGTTCTTGTAGTAGGGTGATCTTCAGCTTAACGGTTAATGAAAGCTGTTCTATGCAATCACTATGCTATAGTCTCTCTTTTTTCTTTTGAACTGCCATGCTGTAGTCTCTCTTAATGTAAGAAGATTTCGAAGTTCCACATGGGGTAGACAAAAGCTATGTTTAACTTGGATCTAAGATACTGATGCTCATTGAATTTCAATACGTTTTGTGCAGAAAATACAACAAAATTCCACCACGATGTGATATACCAGAAAGTTATGGACAAGTTTAGTGGACAAAGATCAGAACAGTCATTTGTAGTTTCTTTAGTTCTAGTCATCCGTTGAGGTTCACTGGTTAGATAGTTAGGTTTGACTAGCCAGGGAAAATCTACAAGATGGTCAGAATTGTCGTTCGGACATATTTTCCATACTCAAAGATC
The DNA here is from genome assembly GCA_035236585.1 of Warburgia ugandensis. Taxonomy (NCBI): domain Eukaryota; kingdom Viridiplantae; phylum Streptophyta; class Magnoliopsida; order Canellales; family Canellaceae; genus Warburgia; species Warburgia ugandensis. Next base: position 62,367,720 of record CP141137.1, read on the forward strand.
AGTCAATGACTTGCAGGCAGGTAAGAGGAAAGAGACTTCGAGATTGGAGATTCATTTTCTCTGTAGCAGCTGCAACGTACATAGTATGTTGCTGAGTTGGACAGGCGTTTCATAGAATTTGATACTACTGGTTCTTAACTAGTTCAGTGGAGTTTCTTCACATAGACGTCGATATCATTTCATGTTCTTCCTTGTTCTTTAGTAGGGGTTTTAGATACTTATTGAGCCTTGAACTTAGGACGGATAAACCCATGTGGTTGCATTGACTTCACCTTCTATATAATTTTCTCATTTCTAGAAGTTTGTCCTCTAAAAAGTAGAATCAATTATGTGTCCACGGATGTTTGAGGAAGGCACGTGAGAAACAAGTCAGTAATTTGCAGTATGAACACAATCTTAAAGGGTCCAATATGATGATGATACAGGACATTGCGTGCAACTTAAAAAGTCCTCATCTTTTACGATGTTCTCTATCGTCTGATGACTGATGTAGAAGATAACAGTATCACTAATTCTACGTTTCAATGATGGTAATAAATCTACACTTGGCCAGGAAAAAGATACTGCTAGATCGTGTAAAATGCATTTTCTCACCGAATGCTTCAAATGGGAGCTGTAAATCATGAAGAAGAATAGAAATAACAAAGCACTGAATATTTATATTGACTGACGGGGAAAGAGCAGCAAAAGAGAAATATAATGAGGGTTCTACAAACTCCATGAATGTAAGGAAATCCCAACTATCTAGGTCATGTTAAGCAGATGTTTAACCACTCTCTTGCAATTCTCTTTGCCGTCAATTATTTCCCCAGTTTTAAAGAGGTAACGTACACGACTTCCATCCTCTGAGGATTTTATGTCCCACTTTGGTTGCTAATTCTCTCGAGTACAGAATCATATTTGAGCAGTAGATGGCTTCTTCTACCTTCAAAGGAATACGATATGTTAAGTTTAAAGTGGTATCTCAGAAAAGATAAGACAACTTGGAACAATGGCTTCCCTACAAAATGCTCAATAACCTCAACGTGGGTCCGGGTTTCCACGGCTTGAACTGTCAAAATTGAGCTCCAGAGCTCCTCGTGGAGGACCCTCGCGCTTTTGAATGCGTTTCTGTTTAATCTCGTCGAAAGATGATTGAATGCCGAATCCGGTGAATCCATTCTAAGTTGCAAAATTTGAATTGGTGTGATGTTGAAGGCAGCAGAAACATGCCCAGATTATGGCAATATTTTGCAAGGTTGATGAAGATCTCCCTCCGGAAATGTGGTTATTCTCTCTTTTCGGATCGGCCAATTACTGATATGAAGAACCATGTCTGAGAGAATGTTATGTGTCACTGATTCTGTTTGTTTCTTCAAAGAAAGACAAGTTGATGAAATCTTTGTACCATTTCCAATCAACATTGTGCCTCTGAAAAATACTGAGCAGATTGGATAAGAAAACTAAACAATGAATCAGCTATGATAAACGTTTTCTTCATTGTTGAGGCAAAGGGCACATTTATTAACCATTTGCTAACCCCCCTTCATAAGATTATCCCTCGTCACTGCTTCTTTTAAGGTTGCAGTCCAACAGACAGATGGAGTCATTGTCAGCTTGCAGTGCCTCATTGTTCTAAATGTTCATCGTATTAATCCTATTTGAAAAGGCCCTAGATGCCTTACAGCTCATCGGGAGAACCGTCTCTTGGACTTTTTCAACTGAGCAGTACACTGATTTAGCGAAGTTCACATGTTGGCCAGAGATTACTTCATAGCATCTTAAAGGGCTCTAAGGTGTAAGATCTTGCTTGATTCAAAGCCACTGAATAAGATTGTATCATCTACAAGCTGCAGATGCGGAATTGGTTGGCTATTACCACAGATTTGGATAATGGGTTTGCTTTTGCTATTTTGTAAATAGTTCCACTCAAGGACTCATTAAAGATGTGGAAAGGAAGAGAGAAATTGGATCTCCTTGGCTTATTCCTTGGGAGCTTAAAATCCATGTGGTTCTCCATACACCATGAATAAAATCTAGGTAAAGAGGTGCGTCATCTAATCCATTTTCTCCAAAATGGTCCAAATTCTGTTTCAATCATAACGTCAGAATTCTCAGTGAATTTTTTGGAAAGTTTTTTAAGATCCAACTCAAGACCTTCAGAACAACATTATAATTAATGTCCTAACTAACCACACTTTGCAAGTTAGTACCTGAGATTCTTTGGTGGAGTCTCGAGGATAGCACTTCATTTGTCAAAAGTGCTCCGTAAAAAATCTGCTGCCCTTAGATGAAAGCTCTTTGGATTGGCAAGATCACTTTATGATCCTTTCTAGGCGAACTGCTAGGAATAATGAAAAGATTTTGTAGAGACTATTGATGAGGCTAATTGGTCGGAATCCCTTAATTGTATCAAGTAATCCTTTTCCACAATGAGAGCTATGTACCAGGCACCCAAAGCCCTATCGAGTTTGCCATTTTGGTGAAAATCTTTGAAGAACAAAAGAACAGAAATGTTGATGCATGTGATAGAGTATCCATCTAGACCTAGGTTACCGCTATTTCTCATTGGAGACGACGCATTCCACACTTCTTCTTCTTCGGTAAATTCCTGCTCAAGGAAAGATTATCTGTCAAATCAACAAGTTAAATGGCGGTCCCGTTGGTAAAGGTCAGACATGCTGATTCTTTGTAAACAAATGTTTATAGAATCGACCAATATGTAGGGTAACAGCAGCAAGTGCTTAATCCTCGATTGCTTGTCTAAGGTACTTCTATGAACCCTTGTTTTTTGCGATGAACTCGGAAACAACTCCCTTCATCTCCGCCCAACATGTTCATGAAGATGTGACACCCTGGGTTTTAACAAACTATTTTCCTCCTAGAACTTAAAACTCATGATTTAAAACTTTTCGCAGCGTCAAGAAAAATACCATTTAAGAAACCCCGAGGGTTATTTCACCTCAAAACTACACTGAAGAACAGAACTAAAAATAAACCTTTTGAGCATGCTCACAAATTAAAACTATGGTGAAATTTTTGCATCTGCAAAGATACATGATAGTGAAAGTTCCAAAGCTCCAGGGTCTGTCCAAGATCACCACGTCATCCATATATAAACATATCACCACTATACAGTGATATGAGTCTAATCTATCAATATATACAATGATTAAGTAGAATTTCAAAAGCCAATACCAGTCCAACAAAAGTACACCACTCTGTTTCTGTATCTGACAGTATCTGTCCTCAAGCCCCCGTCCAACTCCACTCTAGTCCACTTTCTTCCCTTTCTGACTATCGTGCTCTGATTCTGAGGCATTGCAAAACAAAGCAATGCCTCAACAAGTCATGCTTGTGTAGGTGATATACATTCAAAGTAACTCAATAAAAACAGAGCACATGACGCAAGGTATAAAGATCATAAAATGATCAAACATAATATAAAGCCTTAAATCACATGATGAAGGACCTACCAAGTCCATGAAATACATAAGATATCATCAATCATGCACATCAAGACATTCACAATCCAAAGAAATCTAGAAACACATGAATGCATATCGACAGTATAAAACATCAAACACAGTCAAGCCCTATGAGTGTCTCACGTACACTCACGGCAATGTGGGGTCAGCTCTCTATACCATCTGCTTTTTCCCTTTCACCCTTACACCCTCACGGCACTCACGAGAACAACACACACCACTTTCGCTTTCACCCTTTCACCCTCACGGCACTCAGGCACTCATGGGTTGAAGAATTGCATCCTACAACAAGGTCAATAGTCTCAAATATCAAGTCAGAGCGACTCCCACATGTCAAAAATACCCATAATCAAGTGGATATCACGAAAGATATAAAAAACAGTGCATGCAATAACCACCCGAAAGATAGTACGCACATGAGAAACTATATGTTGAAATCAATCTCATGCATATGGTAAGGCATAAATCTCATGCCTCAAAAACTCAAATAATCATTTGAGAATCATGGAAAATTTATGAATGAAATCACCTACCTCGGTATCACACTATTCCAAATAAACGTATAAGCGATATCAAGGTGTATGGCCTGATGTACCTGTCACGCCATAAATCATTATTCATTGTTAGGCCTCTCGTTTTCTCCATAATCTCTAAATTTTCTATTTACCACAGTTACCAAAAATCTAAAGCCTGATTATCCATTAATCGGCTTAATCTAAGTCATTAAATAGTGTTTAGTAGTTTGGCTATTTAAAAGCTCTTCCAAACTAGATTTTTATCTTAAATCTAAGTCCGCCTTGTTGAAACGATCACAACGCCTCTTTTGGATCGTGATTTAGACTTCTGTAACTCCTATAATCATGTTTTAAATTAATAAAGGGTCAAAACCCTCAAAACCAAGAAAACGGGCCCACTATCCGGCGCGTGTCGTCTGCACGCGGGTGGCGGACGCGTCAAGAACCCGCGTGGGCGGCGCGTGAGTCTGTGGACCCGCTCTGTTCGTCAAGCTAAAACAGCGTGCGTGGCCCATTCTAGCTGCACCGTGTGGCGCGCGCTTGTCACACTGCATGGCGCTCTCTCGTCCATGCATTTTCTTCCCGTTCCGATCACCATTGCCAGAGACAACGACTAGATTGGTTCGCCGTCGCTAGTGACCTCAAGTGCTCCATTTTTTTGTGATTTTTACAGCTCTGAGTCCAGTTTTTCATGTACATTTCATTTTCACCCTCCATTTTCACAAATCCCTCCTAAATCTATCGTTTTTTCACGATTTTTGTCTCATTTTCAAAAACTCTCATAATACGATTTTTTTGGTTTTTCGGCGTGCCTAGACGTCCTATCATCACGAAATTTCATGGGTCCTTTCCTCTCCTCATCATACTCAATATGAATGGCCTAGACCTTAATCTGAGACCGTCTCATCAAATTTTTTAGTGAAAAATAGTAAAGCACGAATTTTTGTAAAAATTACATGCCCACGCCATTTTTCGCTGTTTACAAGTGAATAAGCCTTAAAATTTAACACAAAGAGGAGGATGGAGTAATCCTACCTCGTTCCCGGCTATTCAAGGGTAGAGAAATCCTTCGCCATGGTGCGTGACTGTCCACGTGAAAGAGAGTGAGCATGAAGAGGGAGGAAAGTGCATTTTAAGCTCTCTCTCTCTCTCTCTCTCTCTCTCTCTCTCTCTCTCTCTCTCTCTCTCTCTCTCTCTCTTCCTTGCCTTATATGTATTTATTTTATTTTAGTTGTTATTTTATTTATTTATTTTCTCTTTTTCAAAAAAATCATTTTTCCTAATACTTAAAATAGGAAATGTTACAGAAGATATCATATAATTTTTCAATGTGCACTTCTAGACCTTCATTCAACATTTGGTTTAGGGCCTTGAGGAACACTTGGATTTATCTTAGGCCAATCATGCTTCACTTGTCTCTATTGATCTAAGCTCTTTCATTAGCTTGGGAATGGCTTAGATGAGCTAAATAGTAAAGATGATGCCTGTTAGATAATTTATCTATATTTTTAACTTAAAAACTACAATGATACATTATCCTATGTTTCTTTAAGTTAAGAATAAAAAGAAACATAGGATTAAATATATAATTAGCATAAAATTTGATACTTCACCTATCTAAGTTATTCCAAATATGGTGAATGATTTATATCTACAAAAGAGGGAAATAAAGTGCACTTACCCCATAATAAATTCAAGAAGGCACTTGAATTTATCATTTATCAAGAGGCAAATAACGTGCACTTGTCCCATGATAAAAATAAGAGTGCACTTGAATTTATCATTTCTCTAGAAGCTTTTACAAAGTAGTCCTAAAGCTCTAACTTTACACTTTACTGCCTAATTAAAATCAAATTGTATGATAGTCTCTCAAAAGGGCAGCCCCAATGTAAGAACCAAAGGGGTCGGGTTATGGACGTTGGGGCAAACCAGATGAACGGTCCGGATCTAAGATTAGAGATGCTGTTGTCACCGGTGAGCTCTGTCTCTTCGTTAAGCCCCAAACCCTTGTTTTCTTGAGCTCGTTGACATGACAAGTTTCTCTCTCTCTCTCTCTCTCTCTCTCTCTCTCTCTCTCTCTCTCTCTCTCTCTCTCTCTCTCTCTCTCCTCTCCCTTCTCTCTTCTCTCTTCTCCCCTCTTCTTTCTTCTTTCTTCTTTCTTTCTTTTTCTAATTTGTCGGGTGTGGGAAAGACAGACCCGATGTTGTGTCGAGTTCCACTTAAGTGAGGGGGTGCCGATATCAATATGGCCCCCTCTAATAATATGTTTTACAATTTTTATTTTTATTTTGAAATGTTACATTCTTCCCTCCTTATAGGAATTTCATCCTTAAAATTCTTTCTACATTATTCTTTAAATAATTCTAAGCGATCTACAGATCATACCAAAAATTCGAGAGCGCCTATGCAGGGTCCAAGGAAGGGGCATATCACAAGGGTCTATAGTACATAGCCTTACCTTGTATTTTTACAAGAGGCTGTTTCCACACCCTGAACCCGTGACCTCAAGGTCACATGATGACAACTTTTACATCTATGCCAAGGCTCCCCTTCATATGATAGTCTCTACTTTATCAAATTTATTTCAATTTAGTCTCTTGCATGCTTAAACCTAATAAATGAGTAATCTATACCTTAATTTTCCTTTCTTTACGAGGCAAGTTGCGACCTTATCATAGTAGATCTGCACTTACTTTTACATGATAGACCCGCTTGTGGTTGATCTAAAGTTAGTTCATGTTATAGATAATAATAAATGTTACATAACTAGTGATCTATGTTCAAAGAGCATGTCTCACTCAAATGTCTATGCAAATTTAAGTAATGAGCTTGCTTTGATTAAAAGAAGTTAGGCCCAACTTAAACCTTTGACTATTAGTATGTACCTAACAATCACAAGCTCAACAAATTATTGGGACCCAAAATACCTTTTGGGTCGCACTGAAGTTTGGTCGTAATGGTCCATTATTAATAAAAGTAATTGGATGCTAACCTGTGTGGTTGTGCCATGCGCTTACTTTTAGAATATATAAAGGAATTGAACTCACCTAGGAGTTACAGATTTATATATTATCAATAATATAAATAAATATAATAATATCATCATCATCATCATCAAGACCTTATCCCAATTAGAGGTTGGTCATAGGAATCTTGTTTCTTCATTCCCTCTATCAAGTGTTATGGCTTCATTTAGTCCCAATTTTAAAATCTTTTCACTTCTATCTACATTTTTTTTTTGCCTTCCCTTTGCGCTTTTGCTACCTTTGACTTGGATCACCTCACTCCTTTTAATCATTGTTGTTTTTGGTCTTCGTTGGACATGCCATACAATGTAAGTCTAATCTCTTTCATCTTATTAACTTACAGTGCTACTCCTAAGTTTCCTTTAATATTTTTAATTCTAATTCTATCATTTCTTGTATTGCCACTCATCCATCTCAACATTTGCAGTTGAGTGACACTCATCCTATGTACATGTTGTTCCTTAACTACCTAATACACTGATCCATAAAGCATGGATGACCTTATAACTATCGTATAGAATTTTTCTTTTAGCTTGAGTGGCACCCTTCGATCATACAAAACTCTAAAGACACATCTTCATTTATTCCAACCTTCTTGAATTCTCTAGGTAACTTCCCTTTTAATCTCTCTACTCTCATAAATTTGATTCTAGGTATTAGAAGTATTTTTTTAGGGGAACTTCTTGATTATCAATCTTTATTAGGTGCTCTACTCCTGCTTCTCTCCTTGCTAAAATTGTATTCTATATTCTATCTTAGTTCGGGTAATTTAAATCCTTTAGATTCTAATGCATCTCTCCATAACTCTAGTTTTATATTTATGCCCTTCTTATCTTATCAATAAAAAATATATAATATGCAAATAATATGCACAATGGAATCTCCTCATCGGATGTTTTATTAACTCATCTATAACCAATGTGAAAAGGTACGAGTTCAATGCTAATCCTTTGTGCAATCTTATAGCACAAGAAAAATGACCTATTTTTCCACTAGTGGGAATAATATTTGTTACCACTTTCTCATATTTATTCTTAATTATATCTATGTACTCCCGTAAAACCACTTTCTCACCCAACACTCACCAAATTAAATCTTTGGGGACCCTGTCATAAGCCTTTTCTAAGTCAATAAAGACCATGTGAAGATCCTTCCTCATCTCCCTATATTTCTCGATTAATTGTCTAACTAGGAAAATAGCTTCCATAGTAGACCTCTCACTCATAAAACCAAATTGGTTCTCTAAAAAACTCATCTTATGTCATAATCCCTTCTCAATTACTCTTTCAAAAAGTTTCATGATATGGCTCATTAGTTTGATTCCCCAATAATTAGAGCAACTTTGTATGTCTCCTTTATTCTTATAAATTGGTATAATAGAACTCTTCATTTATTTATCTAGCATTTTCTTTGATTTTACAATCTCATGGAACTTATATTCCTTATTGTTTGTGATGTTACTAGAAAATCTTGTAATGGTATTTTTTATTTTGATATTATATGTGAAGGTTTTTAATATGACATTGGGTTGAAGGTGGAATTAAGAAAATAAGTATATATTATATATTTCAAATGTTTTATATAAAAAAACTTGTAGAAGATTTTCATTTCTAAATTATATTTTTTTAAATCCTTTTATGAAAACCTAGGTCACCACACTTGGTATCAAAGCAAGTTCACTCTACTCACAGCCAAATAATGATAAAAAAAAAAGTCATAGTTAAATTAGCTCGATACAAGTAGAGACTTATTAGGTTTCGGTTATTGAAATTTAGATGACACCTAAGAGGCATAGAGCTACTAACTTGGTCAAGACTTCATCCTATAGAGGACAAGAAAATAACGTAGTTCATGGTGACACTGCTAAGGACATAATAGAACTTCTCTTACAAAGGATGAAACAAAGATTACAAACTATGTGGCAAAGAGGATAGCAAAAGGCAATAGTTAGAGATGATGAATTGGGGCCAAGAGATGACACATTACTTGAGCTATTCAAAAAGATAGCTCTAAAGTTCTTAGGAGAAGACGGGCTAGAAGCAGCTGAGACTTGGCTCTATGAGGTAGAGACGATTTTTAAAGCTATGAATGTGCCAAAGAACAGGCAAGGACCAATAGCTACCTTTGTGCTAACTAGAAAGACCTTATACTAGTGGCCAACAGCTGAGAGAACCTATTTCAATGACATGGAAGTGGTTGAATGGGAAGACTTCAAAACAATTTTCATTGATAAATACTTCCTACCCCATGTTAAGGAATAGAAGGAACAGGAATTCCTAAGATTGGTGCAAGGTTCCATGATAGTGGAATAGTATGAAACTAGATTTGTTAACTTGAGGCATTTTGCTCCAGAAGTGTGTCCCACAAAATTATGAGCTGCACAGAAATTTGTTAGAGGATTAAACTTTCACATCAAGAGTAAGATATTGATAGCTCAACCTTCCTCATTGTCTAAGGTTGTAGAGTTGCATCCATTGTGGAATGGGAGTACAAAGCTTCCAGTAGAGGTAGTGAGAGGTCTGGTGGATAGAAGCCAAGTTAGAAGGGGAGATACATTGCACCAACAAAGTTTGTAAGACCACATAAGTTAGCACCAAGAAATTTCAACAAAAGAGAGAAGGAAGATGCCATATCCACAACATGCCATAGGTGCCACCCTGGCAAGCATGTAACGTTCGCAACGATGATGTTTTTTTTTTTTATGGTGAGAAGGACCACTTTCTGAGAGACTGTTCAAAGAAAAGGAGAGGTGAGCAACCAAAGTAGGGACAGATTCAGAGGAGCTAGGGAAGAGTGTTTGCATTGACCACCGAGCAGGTATACACTCCAAATGTCATAGTTGAAGGTACTCTCCAAATTTTTTACAGAGTTGCTCGTATGTTAATTAATCCCAGTTCCACAACTCATAGTTGGAGGATGCCGAGCTTATTTAGTTAGTGTAGTGACTCAGGGGGAGTTAGGACCAGAGATTCAAGAGGTAGAAGTGGTACTGGAATTCCAAGATATCTTTCTAAAGGAATTGTCTAGGTTACCACTAAAAAGAGAATTGGAGTTCACTATCGAACTACTGCCAGAAATAGCTCCAATATATAAGGCACTTTACGACATGGCACCAGCTCAACTAAAATAGTTAAGGGTGCAATTACAGGAGTAGATGGATCAGGAATTTATTCAACCAAGTGTCTCATCGTGGGGAGCCCCTGTGTTATTTGTCAAAAAGAAAGACAAATCTATGAGACTATGCATAGACTATCGGTTGTTGAATGGGGTCATAGTTAAAAACAAGTACCCATTACCATATATTGATGACTTATTTGACTAGTTACAATCTTCCAAAGTGTACTCAAAGATAAATCTAAGATCTGGTTACCATTAACTAAGGATAAGGGACAAGGATATCCCGAAGATGACATTCATAACCAACTATGGCCACTGCGAATTCCTGGTTATGCCTTTTGGACTGACAAATGCACCTGTAGCTTTTATGGATTTGATGAATCAAGTATTCCTAGAATATCTTGACAAATTTGTCATTATATTTGTCAATGACATCCTAGTATACTCCATTAGTAGAGATGAACATAAACAGCATTTGAAAATCATGTTAATCGCACTCCAGACCCATAAATTATATGCAAAATTCTCAAAGTGTGAGTTTTTGCTTGACCAAGTACAGTTCCTTGAGCATGTTATATTTGCAGAAGGTATTGCAGTCAATCGCAAGAAGATCGAAGCAATTACCAATTGAGAAAGGCTAATTATTATAGCAGAGATCCGTAGTTTTCTCAAGTTAACAGGGTCTTATAGGAGATTCATTGACGGATTTTCCTATGCAGCACAACCCATGACCCGACTAACCGGGAAGGAGAAAATATTTGAATGGACTAATGAATGTGAAAGAAGTTTCCAAGAGTTGAAAAGGAGACTCACCACCACGCCTATTCTGACCTTGCCAGTCGATAATGGAGTATTCATGGTATACAGTGATGCAGCAGGCAAGGGAGTTGGATGTGTATTGAAGCAATAAGGGAAGGTAATTGCCTATGCATTGAGATACTTAAAGAATCATGAATTGAATTATCCCACACATGATTTAGAGTTGGCTACTATGGTCTTCACTTTGAAGATCTAAAGAAATTATTTGTATGGGAAAAAGTTTGAAGTTTTTACAGATTATAAAAGCCTTAAGTACATTTCTTGAAAAAGTGATCTCAATAGAGGCAACAACATTGGATGGAATACCTAAAGGACTACGAATTTACCATCTAATACCACCCTGGTAAGGCCAATGTCATGACTGATGCTCTCAATAGGAAGATAAACAGAAGGATAGCAAATGTCACTATAAGATCAGCATTCATAGATCGTATATTATTAGCTCAAAAAGAGTGTGAAGAAACTCAAGGTATGAGTAGTAAGGTTGGATTTTCAATGGGTATTGATAGAGGAATGCGCTTCCAAGGTAGACTTATAGTATTAGTAGTAGCAAGGTTGAGACAGGAATTAGTATAAGAGGCACATAACTCGAAGTTTACCATTCACCTTGGAGGTGCAAAAAATATATCAAGATTTGAAAAGAAATTTCTAGTGGCAAGGCATGAAACAAGACATTGGTGATTATGTAGAACAATGTCTTACATGTTAGAGAGTGAAAACAGATAAATCAAAGGCCCGTAGGTTTATTACAGACCTTAGAATTGCCAGAATAGAAGTGAGACCACATTACCATGGACTTTGTAGTGGAATTACCCCGAACATCCAGTGGGCATGACATGATTTAGGTAATAGTGTTTAGATTAACTAAGTCCACACACTTTCTTCCCATTCGACAAAGTCAATTATTGAAAAGTTTGGCCAAATTGTATATTAAGTAAATTATGAGTCTACGTGGAGTACCACTAACCATCATATTTGATAGGGATAGCAGATTCACATCGCATTTTTAGCAAAGTATATAAGAAGGACTTGGCACCTCGTAGAGATTTAGCACCGCCTTCCCGTCGAGTGATGGATAGTCTAAGCAAACTGTCTAAACACTTAAGGATATGCTTAGAGCTTGTACATTAGAATAGAAAGGTAACTAGGATGAACATCTACCTTTGATAGAATTTGCATATAATAACAGTTATCATTCTAGCATTGGCATGACACCATACGACGCATTATATGGTAGACCATGTTGAACATTGACTTGTTGGAGTGATGTTGGTGAACGACAATTTGTGAAATCAGATTTAATCAAACAATGTGCAGAGAAGGTATGAATTATCTAAAAGTATGAATTATCTAAAATTGGTTATTGATAGCCCATAGCAGAAAAAAGAGCTACGTGGACAAGATACGTAGAGATGTGAAGTTTATAGTTGAGGACCATGTATTCTTGAAGGTCTCATCGACTAAGGGAATGACGAGATTTGGAATTACAGGCAAACTGAGCCTTAAATTTGTAGGACCATTTGAAATTTTAGAAAGAATTGAATAGGTGTCATACCTACTAGCATTTCCACCACAATTATTAAAGGTACATAATGTATTCCATGTCTCAATGCTCAGGAAATATATTCCTGATCCTACTCATGTCTTAGAGCTAGTACCAAGAGAACTACAACCTGATTTGACTTTTGTGTTGAAGCCAGTACAAATCCTAAATTGGAAGGAGAAGACTTTGAGAAACAATCCCGTTAGTTAAAGTCTTATGGCAATATCAAATTATTTAAGAAGCTACCTAAGAGGTAGACAGCGACATGAGATAGAGGCTTCCCAAGTTGTTCACTTAGCTACCCTTAAATTTTGAGGATGAAATTTTTGTAAGTAGGGAAGAATGTAAAAACTTTAGTTTTTATAATATAAATATTTATTTTTCATGAGATTGACAACAAAAACAAGTTAGCTCAATTGGTTAAAAATTGAATAAGAATACTTTAGAACTAGAGTTCAAGTCTTTAAATTAACCATAAGACAACCTTTTTGGAGAAATTCCCTACCCAAAGCCAAGGGATGTCTAGGTTCGATGAATCTTCTAGGCAATTAAGATAAATCATAATAAGCAAAGAATAAAAGAGATAATTAGGAAAGGATAGGGATATGTAACAAAGAGAGGATAAGATTAGAATTTGGGATGGGCTAGGATAGGCAAGAAAAGAATGTCACGGACTTGTATTGCAAGGCTCATGACCAAGCCATATAGGCCACACAGATGCCCTATTCAGCCTGTGGATGTGGCCTAAAGGACTTTAGCTCGTATTCTTAGATCTGTGGAACAAGGCCTAATTCTAGAAGGCCTAATTTCTAGAGAATTCCTTATAAATATCTAAAATCTTCTGTAATAATCTAGAATACTCTAAGAGATTGGTAGAATAATCTAGAAAGAGTTGGAGGATTCTAGAAGATGATCTGGACCGTTAATGTATTGACACATGTAATGATTCCAGCCATCTATTGAGGGGGTAAATGGAGGAGAGCAAGTATATATAGGGGTTAGCTCCTCGTTTGTAATGAGCTCAGTTCAGTTAAGCTCAATACATTTAGAGAGTTTCTTTTCTGAGTTCCTCTCATTGCTTTTGTGGGCGAGTAAGTGTAGTCTAGCAAGTGAGAATAGGAGTGGAAGGCTGACTTGTGCCTAGCAAGAGAGTTACGCACAAGTGTCACATGGGTTTAGCATAGGTGAAATTGCGACCCCATGACAAGGAGCATTCTTCTCAAATTTGACATTTTGGAATAAGAAGATTATAGAAGAACGGATTCTTCTACGAGGTAGGGAGCATAGGAATTATCTAATGCAATTGGATTTCAAATGAAAAGTTTAGCATTGCGTGATTTGGTCTAATGTGTTTTAACTTTTGGAAAGAAATTTTTTTTAATAATAAATATCATATATGGGTGCATGATTATTTGGAACTTTATATGGATCTAACTTGAATGCTTGATCTAAGACTATTCACACATTTAGTCTTCTATGCTTCATGTTCTTTGTGTTGGAAATATAAACATGAATTTTTGTTGGAACTATGTATGAGCTATGATTTCAATATGGATCTATGCATTTTTATTTTTATTTTTATTTTGTATGGGTTGATTGTATTGATTTTATTTCCATGATTAGCTACTAAATCTTATTTTGAGTTACTAGATATACGCATGGCATCCTTTGGAATAAGCACATAACTATGATGGGCTAAGGAAATTGTTGAGTTTTTCGCAAGTGCACAGCTATTGTAGTCTAGCTAGTGCAAGTCCAGGTCAATTTTCATAAGGACTCGACTTAAATGTTAGAGTTTACATAAATTTTAATTATAAATTAATAGAAATAAAATTCAATTTCATTAACCAACTCATGAGTACATTATTCTAAATTTAAAGAAATTAAATACAATAACTATATTAATACAAATTTTCTGTCTCAATCGTTGTGTCATGCAACAACAAGGCTTAAAAATTGCATAGTAAATTAACTGAGAATAAGATAAAACTAGAATAAAGTAAAACATTAATTAAGAAAAAGCTAGAATAGGCTAAAGGACAAAATGGATACATCTGGCATTAAAACATAGAAAGAATGGGTAGAAATGGAATTTAATGAAAAAATCTAAAGTTTAAAAGAAAAACATTCTTCTTCAAATATAATAAATTACTATTCATAAACAGTAATTGAAGTTAATTGAAGTTATTATTCTTGAATAGTAACCGACGAAGAAAGATGCCGACGGAAAAAATGATGTAGAGAAGAAGAAGAAAGATGGGGGAAGAGGAAGGAGAATGTGAGGGAAAGAGAAGAGGAAGAACGAGATGGGACAATTGGAGAAGGCAGGCGTGCTGGATGGTGAGGAGGAAGAACGAGATGGGACAATTGGAGAAGGCAGGCGTGCTGGATGGTGAGGTGGAGGGAGATCTGGAGCAACGGCAGGAGAGAGAGAGAGAGAGAGAGAGAGAGAGAGAGAGAGAGAGAGAGAGAGAGAGAGAGAGAGAGAGAGAGAGAGAGAGAGAGAGAGAGAAATCTGGGTTGTCGGTGCTGAGGCAGATCGCTAGTAGAAGAGAGGAGTAAGATAGAGGGACTGATGGGTTGACTGGAGCAGATTGGGCAGTGAAGGTGGGTAGTGCCTGGTAGTGTTGCTGGTACGGTGGTGGAGATGGGTGGAGATGCGACTGAGGAGAAGGTGGTGCGCGATGGCGCAAGGAAAGGGCGGACCCTCGTGCCGAAGCAGAGGAGGAGCAGAGTTGGGAAGATGAGGGAGATTGAAAAAGAGAGGAGATGCAGGAAAAGAAGGGGAGAAAGAGAAAGTGAACATGAGGGCGAGCGTGCGTGTGTGCGCTAGAGAGAGAGAGCCGCAGCAAAGAGGAGAAGAAAGAAGTGGAAGAAAGGGGAAGCACGGTTCCTGCTTCCAAATAGCCTAAGGGGGAAGAGAAGGAGAGAGGGTGCGTGAAGAACAGACGAGAGAGTGCCGAGAGTGAGAGGGGAATGGTGCATGAATGACACGAGATGGAGAGAAAAATAGAGAGCAAGAGGAGAAGAAGAGAGATGGGAAAAGAGGAGAAGAAGAGAGATGGGAAGGGACGGTGAAGAGAATGCAAAGGGAGAGATGCGTGGAAGAGAGTAGAGAAGAAGAAGGACAAAGAGGGAGAGAATAAGAGAGCCTAGAGAGGAAGATCTCGTTCAATGGAAGAGCAGCTGTTGTCCAGCCCTCTCCAATTTAATCTCATTTTTATTGGCTTGCCCTAGCTTGCCATGTTGTGCCCATGCGGTGTGCCAACTGCTCATGATGTGCCATATGCTGTGCCATGTGCTATATATTTACATATTCTGTTGTAGAGTGGGATCCATCGAGTCTTTGATGATCTAGTCCAATCAAGTCAATTTGAAGCTGTCCAAATTATTTTGGGTTACTTGTAAAACAAAGTACTAATTTAGGATTATTTAAACTATGTATCTAATTAGCTGTAATGATCATCTGATTGTTAACTTTTTAAAATTAATGATCGGATGATCAATTAAAACTAAAATTAACTTAAAATTAAAAAATTACTTAATTAAATGATCTAATAAAACGTTAATATAAGGTTATTTTATGCAAAATTAAACACTCAACAGAATACATTCCTCTTCAACTTCATCATGAACCATTGATGAATGAGATGGTCTATGTGTTCTCATGCACGCACATGACTTTGTTGCAATAGATACTTCATGTTAGCATGTTAAGTCTTGCATCTCATCACCCATATCTCTAACTGAATTTTTGTTGCTTTAACTTATGTAATTTATAAAATCAAAGCTACATACATCTGATAGAATATATACTTTTATCTTGAACGAGAATGTTGTCCTTGACACTCCCAATTTTATGAGGTTGAATGACTTTGAATAATATGATCTAAGGCCATGAATGCTTGAGAATGAGACACAATTTGGTTGATTATTAGTATTCAAAATCATGGACTTGATGTCAAAAAATAAAAATAAAAATAATAAAAATCATCTAAACAAGGTTGCACATTAGTCTTGAAACATGGACCACGCAGAAGCACACATATAAATGTTACGCACCTAATCGAGTGTATAGATATGTAAATCGTTTATTGTTGCACATAAGTAAACTAATATTTTGAATCGACATTTGATTGTACACACCAAGCCATGCAAGACACCTCAAATTTGGGTAGCATACTTAGCTTTATTGCATGAAAAAAATGTTAGCCTCTCGTGCATGGTTTTTTTTTTTTTTTTTCCTTCTTTATGATGATTTGGCTTGAGCAGCATGCCATACATTATGCATTTGGTTGATGAGTAAAGCAACTGTTGTATGAGATATTGGGATGCATCTCAGGCACATGCATGATATAATATAGATACTTAGTTATCATATAGTATTTATGCCATGCATGAAACTTAACTTGGGCACATGAATTACACTTATAACAAGATAAGTTTGTATGAATCTTACCTTGCTAACTTGTGTGGAAACTTAACATTATGGATGAGGTGGCTAGCATCTAGCGCATAGTGTGGTGCCTAAACAATGAACATTCTCACTTGGTGCATGATAGCTGGTGCCTGGACTGTGTGCTTAGCAAATAGTGTGTGGATAGCAAGCAGGGTACCCATCACTTGGGCACTTGGCAACCAGCCATTGAATAGTCTACATCGCGCTTAGTACTTGGGTAACAATACTTAACGCAGGGATAGTGCCTAACACTTGCTCACATGCTACGCACACAAGATTTTGTTATATCATGTAATTTTGGAAGTTGTGATCCAAGAATATATGTTGCCATGTGTGCATAGTCTCTGCTTTATAGTAAGTATAACAACTGATTAAGATAATTGTTATATTGATGCTTGTAATAATTGAAATATAGAATTTGATCTCCATATGATGCATATATGATTTTGAAAATGTTGGGTTGCGAATATAGTATAATTATATATGCTAAGATTAGAATAAGCTAGTCAATGATTTATACTATTTAAAATATGGCCTGAGAATGGAAAAGTTTTTTAATACTCTCATAAGGTGCATTGAGCAAAGTGAAACGATCTAATGAATGAAAATTAGGATTTTAGAAGAGTTGTGCCTAGCCTAAAATTAGGCGACTCGTAAGAGTTGAGCCTAGCTTGGGAAAAATTATAAGACCCCTTTAGTTGCTATGTTAAAAGATCAATTGGCCATTGACTTCTGGAATTTGATACCTGCCTTAAGAGGTCTATTGTAGAGAGTATTGTGCTATGATGAGACTACTCTCTTGTGATCCAATGCCCCCATGAGGATTGGTGTAGCCCTTGCAGTATCCACGACCGAACATAGTGAGATGTGAGTTCTCTACGTGCATAGTATATTGTACAGTTATTGGTCTTTGACTGACATATTCGTCATCCTCGTGAATATTGACCATTGCCCAAATGGGTTTGTGTTAGGACGCTACCACTCAGTGATAGGATAGATCATAATATGCAATTCTTTGACAGCAAGTCCTAATGAGCTTGTATATGTGAGATCTGAAGGATGTGTTAAATATTTTTGTAAATATTGGGTTTTTGGTAAAAGCATAAATGTTTTATAATATTTATATCATACTTACGATCTAACATTTAATGGCTTGCATTACTTAATTGTTGTCAATCTGTATGTTGTGGTTTTTCAAATAGCTGGTTTAGGCATTTTCCTACTGAGTCGTTGTACTTAACCCTACAAAACATTTCATGTCAAACATGAAAGTACTAAGCAATCGGCTAGAAGAAATTAAATGAGGAGAATAAAAAGAAGAGAAGTATGGATAAGTAGTTAGTTGGACATTTCTATTATTATTTTTACTTTGAAACAATGAAAACTTGAAGATGAATGTAATAAGACATGTGACACTGATATATATAACTAAATTATGACTTAAACTTATATTTTTTATTGTTTGGGATGTGACTAGAGAATCATGTATTGGTATGTTTTTATTCCACTATTATATGTGAAAGTTTTTAATATGACATAGGGTTGAAAGTGGAATTAAGAAAATAAGTATATATTATATATTTAAAATATTTTATAAAAAGAAAATCCTGCAGGAGATTTTCATTTTCAAATTATGCTTCTAAAAATCCTTTTGTGAAAACCCGGGTCACCACACTAAGTGTGGAAGATAGGTCCTGCAAGCAAACACCATTTACGGCTTAGATTTTGACTACATGAAAAGGCTCGAATTTGCATCATCCAATAATAAACTGAAAATGATGAGTTGGGTACCCTAAACCTTGAATCCTAACCCTAAACCCTGAACTCTGAACTCAAACCCTGAACCCTTATTCTGAATCCTGAACCTAACCCTAAACTACTTGCTAGGGAAACCTGGGCCCCATCTGATTCAGCCAGTGATCGAGCAACAGTGGCTGCCAACATATGGTCTAACTGTATGCCCTTTCATACGATCGACCATATTGATCAGAAGAACAAATACTTTTCTAAAAAGTATCTATCAAGTCATGATCAGTTTCTCAAAACCGTCTGTTTATGGTGGCAGGAAATCCAACCACTAGAATGTAGCAAACATATGATGGGCCAGACATTTTGACTAGCACGACATTGTTCTTGGATGCATTTGTCTGAAGAATCATAAGTGCTCGACCTTTCCGAGAAGGGAGGTCTTTGTTTCCGAAGCTCAAGGCAAGCGATTATCTTTCAAAACCTTCTATAATAACTTATTAGTTTCAAGAGCGGGGAATGATGTTAGCTTCATTTTTGCATGATGGCCCAACTTTAGTTGATCAGATCTGTCCATCTGCATCTGATTTCTTCAACTTTGGATGAGTATACTTAGAAAGAGTAGAGATCAGAAGAAGCCTATGCAATTTCTAGCACAGCACATGGACGCTCAAAAACCTAATTAAAAAATGGTCCACAATCAATGAGTAAGAGGCACGCTTTGTCTGATGCTAAAATTATCTAATCACATCTCTGAGATACAAAATATCCACTCACAGAGAAACAGATGGACAGGTCATATCAACTAAATGTGAGGCATGTACGAGTGGAGCGCAGTCATATCCACGAGGCATGTACGAGGGGAGCGCTGATTGCGCACCGCAGAATCGTTCCTCAGAATAGGAGCTATTGAAAGGAAGTATGTGGGTCCCAAGACACTAAATGTATTAACAGAACCCTAGAAAAAATCCCTTCACCTCCCACCTACAACGACACAAACCTAATCTCGATGGTAAGACTGGCCGATATACGGATCACATGGTCACGTTTCTTTCCTAACCCCCTTCTGAACTTTAGAGATTGGCTACTTAAGACCAGAACATGCAACGGAGTTAACACATTAATCTCAAAATATTCTCAAGTTTTGTGGATTACACAGAAATGACGGTAGGTATCGCTGGGAAGAAGTCGGCATGCGTCATCGGAGCCACCGGGTACTTGGCATCCTGGCTCGTTAAGCGCTTACTCGAGGGCGGTTACCATGTCAATGCCACGGTGCGAGATCCAGGTTTGTTCATTCAATTGCTTTGACACATGATTTGGGATGCATAAATGTGTATGAATTTGTCTCCGGATCCTGTATTTTCGTGCATTTCGTTTCTCTAGTATCATTTTCACATTGGTTATGCCTGAATTTGCAGGTTTTGCTAAGAAGCTGCTGCTATGTTAATTAGCTCATGTTGCTCACCGATGATAGAAGTTCCATTAGAAGTCATAAATTTCACGTTAGCTGATTTTGGTCACTAACAAGAGCCAACAAATGTCTAACGTAGTTTGTCTAGATCGGACAAGCCTATCCCAACAAATACTAATTTTGTCTGGGTTGAACCTTTGTAGACCCTTCATCCAAGAAGCCTGCTTAGGGTTTTGCCAGGAATGAATTGAATTGTTGATTTTAAGTGAAATTTAGTATGCCTACGAAATATCTATTTCGCGTAGTAATTCAGCTATTGGTAATGTGCAAGTTTATTGGTATGAATTTATATATAGATCTTTCCTTGTGCACTCGAAAAATGTACTTCTCTTTATAAAAAGTACTTTGCTTGATAATTGGTTCTAAAAAGACTATTTGTTGTCGCTCTCTCCGATGCCAATGAGCAAAAGAAGCTAATATTGGTTGCATGACGGTCGTCTTTACCATGCCGCATTGGCTATTGTGGGGGTACATGTTCAGCAAGCTGAGACTCCGACGCGCCCAGATCCCACACACAGGAGAATTTCTACAGTGGAGAGCCCTTTTGGTCGTATACCATCTATTTTACAACTGCTACAGGCATAAGATGAGCGGTTTGGTTGGCTGAAAACCTAAAAAAAACAAGTTAGTCCATAAGGCTGTGGATTACTATGAGAGAGAGAACGTTAGGTCACCTGCCCATCGTTTTCTTTTTTATGCATTTTGCTCATAATCTTGTCATTTGGAAAGTTAGTTGACGCAAGGTTATCCAAGAGCCTCCACTGCTCTCCGCTCTTCTTTTCATTGGCATTTTGGCTTTCAAACAGGGTGAAATTTGATTTGCATTACTATACTGAGTTTGAGTTTCCCAATACATGTTTAATGTACATCCCTAATACTAGTCGGTTCACATTGTTGGAGCATGATTAGATAACCTATTTTTCCTCTTGGATGTGCAGAGAATCAAGCAAAAGTCTCCCACCTCTTAAATCTACCAGGTTCCGACAGCTTAAAACTTTTCCGGGCAGATCTGACAGAAGAAGGCATCTTCGATGAAGCCGTCACTGGTTGTAGTGTTGTCTTTCACATTGCTACGCCAGTTCACTTCGATTCTAAAGACCCAGAGGTAACAGATAAATTCATAGACTTTTAGGGCAACAACAACAAGAGACCCATGGTAGCATTTTTTTTCTTTTCAATTGTTAAACATACTTACCCATGAGCAGCCTTGAACAAGTCACTGCGCTAGAACACGTTTGGATGTCATGGCGGTGGCATTATTTGAACTAGTCATGTTCTGAACGAGGACTGTATATATGTTAAGAAGAAACGCTAATGATCGGTAAAAAGGCCTCCATCCACCATACCTGAAATTAACATGGTAATGGGCTATTCTTCGGCAGAGTCAAAAGACCTAAAATAACTAACAAAATGCTCCTATAATCAATCACCTATTTCTTGGCATGATCATGGACATCTCTCAAAATACTTTCTAAAGAAATATCGTCTCATGAATAAAAATGACATTTTTCTTTGGGTAAGCAAGTTGGCTTTAAGGGACAACCGGTGATCCATGATATTAACAACTCAACCAATATGCCAAAACTCCAATTATGATAGAACACATCAAATAAATTTCTTAAACTAATGCCCTGTACCACTAGTGAGCCCTCGTGTAAACGTCAGCGAGGCCCAACTCTAAGCAATTATACTCTTGATCAGGTATCCTTGTCTACTTTTTGTGGTAGCTTTCACTCTAACACTAGGCAAACCCTTTCAACATATTACCCCTTTCCGATAAGAACTCCTAACCTGATGGTTGTCTTGATACCAAATTGTTAAGAACTTAACAAGTATACCAAAAAGTCCCTGAGCTAATGGAATGAATCAATTCTTAAACCAATGTCTCATACCATTAGCCCTAGGATCATAACACACAAGCCTGGAGAACCATGACCTAATTAAGCAGAGGAGAGCCTGTCTTGTGCCATTGCCAAGAAGGCGTTAGCTCTAAAATGAACTTGATTTTTGACAAAATAAAGATCACACCCACTCTAATGTATAATCAATGTAATGCATGGAAGAGACATTGTCACAAAGAACTAAGTTCCACTTACAGACTGCCAACATCATCCCGCACTGTTGTGTGAAGTTTGAGTCAGCCGCTTTCCCCTTTATCAGGGATTAGATGCAGCAGAGTGAGTGACCGAGCGAGTGATTAGCTTTGTAATTTTACCCTGTATAAAGAAAAGGAGAAAAAAAAGAAAGTAGATCTCACTTTTCCTTGTTCTTTGGCAGAATGACATGATCAAACCAGCAATCCAAGGGACACGAAACGTTCTAAGAGCATGTGTAAAAGCTGGGACGGTGAAGCGTGTGGTTATGACTTCATCAGCGGCTGCCGTTTCGATTAATCAACTTACCGGCACAGGCCACGTAGTCAACGAAGAGTGTTGGTCGGATGTGGAGTTTTTGGCTTCTGCAAAGCCACCAACTTGGGTAGGGAACGTGACGGATATATCGTTCCCGAATCCCATTCTCTACAACTAAATTCTCCAATTCAATTGCAGGGTTATCCAGTTTCGAAAACTCTAGCAGAGAAGGAAGCATGGAGTTTTGCCGAAGAAAATAATATGGACCTCATTACCGTTGTTCCCGCTCTCATGGCGGGGCCTTCTCTCACTCCACAGGTCCCGAGCAGCATCTGTCTTGCCATGTCCTTGCTCACGGGTAAGTAATAAAACCCAAAACACAAACACATCTTGGTATTAGCCTTTGCTGTTAAATAGCGAAGATGAATGATAAATCCAAGTGGGCACTTGTAATTTTATCCTTGTCAATTATGCTCTATGCATCCAAGTCACCCTATTTCAACAAAAAAAGGCAGCCCTAGTGCACAAAGCTCTCGTCTATGCGGGGTTCGAGGAAGGGGCAGACTACAATGGCCTAAAATAGGCAGCCTTACCTTGCATTTTTGCAAGAGACTGATTTCATGCCTTGAACCCATGACCTCAAGGTCACATGACAACAATCTTAATATACCTCAAGACAATATATTTTTGTTACACGGGATGTATTGGCTGCTGCAGATCATTTGATCTTTTACCGTTTTGCCAAGGCTCCCCTTCACCCTATCTCAATAGATGACATCAAAATGGTCATATGCTTTGTGCATCAAGTCACCCCATTGAAATATAAAAATGGTGGGATGACATGTACACGTGGTGCGCACTTAAAGGGGCAGCCCCGGTGTATGAAGCTCCTGTATATGTAGGGTCTGGGAAAGGAGCAAATCACAAGGCTCAACAGTATGCAGCCTTACCTTGCATTTGCAAGAGACTATTTCTACGCCTTGAACCTATAACCTCAAGGTCACACGATGACTATTCTATTATTGTGCCAAGGCTCCCCTTCACATAGTGCATTCTTGACAAGGATAATTTGGGTGTAAATATTGTTACTGAATGTTTTCCTATTCTCTTCCCCAAGGTAATGAATTCCTGATCAACGGGATGAAGGGCATGCAAATGCTCTCTGGTTCGATCTCGATGGCGCATGTGGAGGACGTCTGCCGAGCCCACATATTTCTAGCAGAGAGTGGTTCGGCTTCAGGCCGGTATATCTGTTGCCCTATCAATAGCAGCGTGCGGGAGCTCGCGGATTTCCTCTCCAAAAGATATCCACAATACAAAGTTCCCACCGAGTAAGCCATCAAAGCAAGAATTTGTGACCATATCAACCACACAGTAGAGATGATCACCCACAAAATGGTCGATGATGAAGATTTATCATAACCATTTCAAATTAATTTTTCCTTTTCTAATAAAAACGATGGGCGTCAAATTGATCGCTTCGTAGATGACCAAAAATCATCTGAACAGGAGGATGTAATCATTCAATCCAGAATCCGCTTGAGAGAGAGGGAGTAAACCAGTTTCATTCTCTTAATATGTTAGAATTCACTATTACTGAAACTCTTGTTCTTGCTAATTGGTTGCAGCTTTGGGGATTTTCCTGCGAAGCCCAAGTTGAGTATCTCCTCAGAGAAGCTTCTCCAATTAGGATTCACCTTCAAGTATGGGATTGAAGAAATTTATGATCAATCAGTTAAGTATTTCAAGGAAAAGGGGCTGCTGCAGAAGTGAAATCCTTCTTGCTTTCTCCCATGGCAGTTAAATTGTTGCAGGACGGTGACTTTAGCCTAATATGTAATCGAAGCTGTTCTATGCTATGCTTCAGTACGTTGTAATCGAGCTTATGTTAATAAGGCTTGTGTTTTCTAGATATGTTGGCACAGAAAATGGTTGCACTATGTGTCTGCAGATTCTGCAGGTGGATGCTAGCGAGAGTCAGTAATTTTGCAATATGAACCGAATTTAAGAGTCCAAGATCAAGGCACAGGTCACTGCATGCTATTTTTAACTCTCACACCCTCTCTCCACACTTACCTTTGTCGCAGGAGAGGGGTGCCCGTTTTTGCGACCAAATGCACTAGAAGGCTTTACCGAAGGTTCTTGTCTTGCAAGAGGGTAAATTCCATTATGGGAACTTAAGTTTGTCGCCTTGTCCTTACAAAAAGTAAATGAAGATACTCGGAACTTCAAAACTGACAGCATCGGACTGAAAATTGGATATGGTTATTCAATTAGAATTAATTGTACAATATTAGTTTTTATTTTAAAGAACTGAACTTATAGGTACAATATCAATCTTACGTTCGAGTAGGAACCGAGAACAAAAGAATATTATTTATTAAACTTTAATGCATTAGAGGGTTAAATACTAATTTAAATCTAATAAATTTTATTACTAACTAGTTATCGTTTTATCCTATTTTTGTGTTTAATTTATTTTATATTTAGGTTAACACTTAATATAGATGGCCCATTAGAGTTCATCTGTAAAATTAAACTTTCAAATTGACAATCGTGACTAGTGTAAAAGTGAAACCGAAGTCCAAAACTATATTATACCCCCGAAGACATCCAAAAACTACATAAATTTTGAAACATTTTTCTTTCTTCATTGGAAAATCAGAACGGAACGAAAAACCCTGCTTCCATCTTACTTCTTCCCCTTACTATTTCTCTCTAGGTCTATCTCTTGCGCGGCCAGCTCTCCCACCCAGCAACTAAGGCAAGTGAACAAGCTTTCTGGCTTCCTTTGACAGCATCATAGCAATCTGATAGTTCAGCAGATGGATATGTCTTTTAAATACTTTTTTATGTTGACTCTCTTTTCTCAAGCATATTTGCTTGTCTATTTTAAATTTATGTGATAATTAACTTCTATATGCTATAGATACCAGTATGATATATGCTTTTAACTTTTGCTATTTATTATCTTGTATTCTTACTTGCTTATACAATAGTTAAACAATAAATGCATGATTACTTGATATATAAATAATTAAATAGATAAAAATAATGCATAACAAACTTTATGTATCATAAATGTTTGTCTTTTCTATGTCTCTTTTTCACACCTTCATTGGATAAGGTGACAAGCGTGGGGTATCAAAATTCACTTTGCCATTGAAGATATGATGGTCTCTATCTCCATGACTGAATGCAAAAGATAACGATACCACTAATTACTACTGTTTCAATGTGGTAACAAATCCATACTGCGATAGGGAAGAAGTACAGTCTGCAAAATGAAGTTTCTCATTGCATGCAACAAATGGGGGCTATAAATCAGGGAAAAGAAAGAAAACAACAAAAATGCAGAATACGTGTACTGACTAACAAGAAGCAGCTAAAGAGAGCGATCTGAAATGGGTCTAGCTAAGCCGAAGTTTCAGCCACTTTCTCTGCCTCTTTATCTTTCTGCTTGACCACTCTCTTCCAGTTCTCTTTGCTGTCAATTATTTCGCCCGTTTTTAAGAGGTAACGTACACGACTTCCATCCTCCAGGATTTTATGTCCCACTCTGCTTGCTACTTCTTTCTCTTTAGAGTAAAGCATCACATTTGAGCTGTGGATGGCTCCTTCCACCTTCAAAAGGAATTTGAAATATCATCTATAAGTGTGTCTCAGATTCAAATAAGAAAACTTCAAAGTATGGATTTCAATACAAGATACGCGATAACCTAATTGTGGACACAACTGAGGGTGCGAGCTCTTTGGTGTGCCTAGAACAACAAACTGTATTAGTGAATTTGAGGCTTGAGCACAATTCAATCAAGAGCAACTCGGTAATGGGTAATTGGAAATGGAAGCTAACCATCTCATGATATAAAGTGAAACTAAAGCCATAAGCAAATTTAAGCAAGAAAACTGGTGAACATCAGCAAGACAGTTTTGAATTCAGAAGCAGAAGAAACTGATCGCTGCAACCAGATTAGGCCCATAACTGGCTCTAGATGCACTAATAAATACAGCGGGGAACAAGAGAAAATGTACTTTGAGAAACCATAGTTACATGTGGCGCTTCTCTTGGGTAAGACATCTCTATGTAATTAAACTGTGTGATATCACAACATTCTTAACAGAAAAAGAAATACAAACCACTCTTTCTTCTGGACTTCCATGATGGCCGTAGTTTTGCAGCAAATATTGTCCTACTCGGGCTAAGCATGCCCGTCAAGGGAATTCAGGACAGCTCCCTGAAAAGGAAAAAGTCTTTATACCTCGTGTCTAACATTTGTCATGTATTCCTTATTCTGGGTTACATAATGGGTACATCTGTTGGATGAGTAAAGTGCAGTCACTATCTGTTGGATAAGCAAGATGGGGATGACAGACAAACTTATTATATTAGGGAAAAAATGGGAGGAGCATACTAGATTTTTAATCCAGGACTCCCAGTCACTTACCATTGGGTATGGAATACAAAGTATAAACTAGTACATAGCATGAAACATAAGAACCATTTACAACAATTTAGTGAAAGTTATCCAACAAGTTAGCAGTTGGATCACTTGGATGTTATGAAATGCTTTAAATTTCATGATACATGGGACACATCTAAGACATCCAGACAAGCATCCAAGAGGGTCTCGTTGTACACTAAATGGACCATCTACTGAAATTTGCACTCCTTTGGTGAGTTTTGACAGGCAATCCGAGGATCAGTTCAACCTTTGAATTGGGTTCAGTAATCAATCTTTCTTTCTCCATTAGCAGTCCATAGGAGTTATCCTATCAAACAATGCTCGTAATCCAATTAATGTCAACTTTGAGCTATGTTCTAGGTGTAGTGCCCCAGATGAATATTTCTGCCTCATAAACATAGGATTTTTTTATAGGAGGAAGGAAATAAAATGATTCTTGCAGAATTCTTGCCCAACACCAAATTTGAAGTTGTCAGCTCAATATGATAATGAGTTTTAAAAGAAGAGTATAATATGTTATATCTGGACATGGTTTTCCTTGAAAAGACCAGCAACACAAACCACATCAACCGGTTTCAACAATTCACTTACTGATTCCCGCTACCACAGCCCAATAACTTAACAGACAATTGTACTCCTCCAATTCAGGAGACCCTATACTTGAACTACCATCTGAAAAAGACACTCTGGACCAGGAGGGTGTGCTTTCTGTGGGTATGGTCAGCCCATAGCAGGTATCAGAAGATTAAAGGTTCAGGTTGCTCAGGTGGCTGTGCCAGGACATTTTCCAGAGAAAACATATGATACCAGAGAACAGCTCAAACACAAAGGAATATATAATTTTACCAAAAACTGACCTTGATAATCTGCCCCGGCTCCCCCTCTTCTCTGCTCTTCATGTGCTTTGTCTTCAAGTTCATGTCTTTCACAATCACAGTGCTGTTGTGCCTGAAGACCTTTGTAATTTCTCCAATCTTACCCTTCTCCCGGCCAGAGATAATTTTCACGGTATCCCCCACCTTAACATGCATCTTTTGAAGCACCGGGAGACTGTTAGGTTTACATATTTTACGCTCCCATCTCTTGAGCTGCAATGGAGATGAAAAATAAATAACAATTCAATTCATACTTCAAGTGTAGATTTTCCATTTTGCATGAACTGCCATATAAGTAACCATGAAAAGGCTACTGTCTCTATTTTTACTTTTTGAAAATGGTGGACAATTCATTGGATGGAAAAGAAGTTAGGCTACCATTTCTGAGTAAGAAAATCAACTAAACAATATCAACTGAAATAATTCACCAGGAAAGTTGGCTATTTTAGAATAGATATAAGATATGACAGATGACAGAAAGATCTAGAGACCAACCCTCATTGTGATAAGACAGGGCTCATCCGTGGACTTGACCTGCATAAACAAACAAGCCAGATGCGTTAAAAGCTTCTACTCTACAACATCAGAAAAAGGAACAGAAATGCACACTGATACAATGATTCCATACACAAAATGCCACAATTTAGTTTAAAGATGGCAGAAAAAGTTCTAGAGCCACAAGCTCAGCTCTCAAAATGCACATGGTCTATTTTCAGTATTTTGGTTCAGCTTCAAACTTAGAACTTGAT
The DNA here is from genome assembly GCA_035236585.1 of Warburgia ugandensis. Lineage (NCBI taxonomy): Eukaryota > Viridiplantae > Streptophyta > Magnoliopsida > Canellales > Canellaceae > Warburgia > Warburgia ugandensis. Next base: position 62,396,324 of record CP141137.1, read on the forward strand.
TTAATTGAAAATGGCATTATCAGATTCTCTTTCCAATTTTCTTCAAAAACTGTTGAACATATTGAGCTATGCCGCCCATATGGAAGACCAGTTACAAGATACTACTATGTTATCCCAATATTACTCACAGCCAACACTCAATACAAGAAAGTTTTTCCACGATTCCAAACAATGCTTGATGTAACAATTCCAAAATTTTCTTTCAAATTTTATAAGAGGATGTTTTTCATTACATATATTAGAGCAAACAGAATTTTTCAAAACCACAATAGACATCAATTGACACAATGGAGTTCAGAATTAACAAAGTTATTTATGAAAGTTTTTCATTTATGACAATGAGTGAACTAAACTGGTTAAAGTCTTGCAGTTCTATTCTGGTTGTGACAATGTGGTCATTACCATTTTTTATGCTTTTCTCATCGCATGAAGCTCACCTGTTGGCATTAACTGATCCTGCAGCATTTTCTTTTAGATTCGCAATGGCCAAAGTTCTGTTATTTAGCATTATATAAGCAATATGCATAGGCCTTCAAATTTATTAATCTCATTGCTACTTCAATGACTGATATTTTTTATACCATGTATTCAATTATTTGCACCAAATTTGTTTCTCTTGAGATATTCCACTTCCATCGCCAATGACATATAGGATAGAGTCATAACTCTAGAACCCAGCGGTTGAAAAATGATTTATTAATGGAAGTAGATTAGTTCATCCCCAGGGGATTTCATAAAAAAGAGAATATTTCAATTATCTTTGGGTAACCATTTATGCTCATGTGGATTCATCAACAGCAGCTGATCATCACCATTCTTATCGACTGCTCACTGGCTTGAAACATAGACTTGCACTTTAAAATGTAAATCCACATATACAATGATCTCAAGGACATCCAGCATTCCTCGCACTCCAACTTGGAAAAGCTCTCACAGAAGAAGAGGACTGTAAGATTTTGTAAGACCATGGAAATAAAACTCAACTAATCAATAAGTGCTTCAATGACTCTCTTTGAGGTTTCTTTGATTATACCAAAGATCTTGTCCAAACTCCTGACCACACTACAGACTGGAAACATCCAAACTATGTACCACAGCGAAAAACCTCCTCCAGCAATGCAGGGTCTTATGACACATTGTATCAGTTCCTTGCTGCATAATAGCAAGTGTATTGGCATACTTGTACTTCCCATATGTGAGAACGTAATCAGATGCTCACTAATCCATCATTACATATCGATGGAAATCAACTTGCCTGTCCATCCAAACAATCAAGTTGTTTTTACTCTTAACCTTTGGCTGGTAATTCAACACCAGAGAGAAGTTGCAACCCCAGTGTTTCTGGCATATGCATTAAAGATATCCACTATTCATCTTCTTCATAAAAACAAGTAGAAATATCCTAGTTATATAATTTTCTAACTTTCATCCATAACCGTGGTATAGATATTTTTTCCTTCTGGAAGAGCCTAAACCTACAACTGCGTGGTCTTTCCTAATAAACTTTTATCAGGAGCATTTTTATGAAAATCAACATAGAATGAATCACAAGCTTCCCTCTTTTCTTAGAAAAATTAAATCAAATGCGTAGCAGATCTTTAATCAATCCATAGGCATTCTGTGTTCTAAAGTACGGAAAATGTTTGAGTAAGCTCTCTAAATTAAGTTCAAATTCAAAGTCCTTCAAAAGGGAACTCAGGTTGGATTATTGCATGGGCTTTACCAAAGAAAACCAACTACTCTAAGAACCGCTACCAAATCACAAAGGTGCCACCTTAATTATCTAAAACCCAAGAAGAACGCCTCTCTCCCATCCCCATAAGCTGGGAGTCTTAACAAACACTATTTCCGTGAAAATTTCAGTACTTTCAGTAGAACCCATGTCAGGAAACAAAACGAAGTAAGAAGAACATTCACAAATGATCTCTGAACACTAGGAATCCGTGAAAAACTTGAAGAAGAAATGGAATTATAAAACAGAAAAGGCAGGAAAAGAAGAAGGGTTACCAGTGCCGAACAGAACGGTGGAAGGCGCTGGCCGAAGAAGGAACTGGAAGATATTGCGAGGGAAGCCATGGAACTCTGCAGCGCCGTAATTGCTGCCATTTTTGCTTTCGCGGCTGGCTGGGAAGGATAGATTTAGAGAAGCAGCAGATTACGTTTTCAGATATCGAACACAGAGAGCGGTGCGTTGGCGCACCCAATGTGAAAGACAGATATACGGCCCCATACAGCGCTTCCCTAGAAGCGCGTTGAAATTTTGAATAATGGGACCCAGTTTAGCATCATTGGGCCGTTTATCTGACGTCCAAATCGAAAAATTGAAAAGTAGAAACGGCCTGTTGCAAAAATTCAAGGTAAGGCTTTCTATTATAAGCTTTTATAGTCCGCCCTTTTTCCAAACCCCCATAAACAGAAGTTTTATGTACTGGGACTGTCCCCTTAAAAATTGTAATCTTCTATTCCAAGACACAGATGATCACAAACATTTCAGGACCAAAGGTCTAAACTCAAATCCCAAAGAGATGGTCTCTAGATGCTACAATCATCCAATTTGGTTTACGAGATATTCAAAGCCAAAGTAATTAATCAAACGAACGGTTCGGATCATCTAATGGTAAGGCATTTCCCTTCAAAATAAAGGAAAAATCTGAGGAAGAGCCCTATAAATAGCTCTGACCCATTTAGCTAAGGTCAATGGGACCCCCTTGGATTCGTTTGTATTTTGGTGTTTCGTAGAACGCAGATTTTTGTTTTCAGATTTGGGTTGCCTTATTCAGGCAACATACCAGATCTCCACCCCCAGCACCCATTGATTATCTCCATATCTCCGGTGGATCAAGGGGTTTAAAGGGACTCAAAAGGTCCGATGGATCTAAACAATCCGGACCGTTTAAAACATGACTTAAACACAGCATGTCACTTTAATGGATTTTCACAAATTCTTCCTAAATCCAATTGATTAACAAACGGACTTGATCAAACAATTTAATCCGTTGGACGATTCAAATCCAATTAGGATCTGGTGAACTTTAAAAATATCCTTATACTCTATGCACTTATTACACTATTTGAAGGGTATTTTGTAGTCCAAAATATAAATTACTCTTTCATTTTATGTATGTTTGCAATATATTACTTTGCTTGTTGTATGTTGGCGTTGGTTAATTATTTTTACAATAATAAATAAGGCCTACTTTTTTCAATCCCTTTTTTAATGTTGATAAACTATGTCACTTATAGTTCTGATTTGTTGTGAGCTAAGATTGATAGTACACCACTGGAGTTGATGGCTTGATGGGCATTATTGTCATTACCGAAATATGTTGTGCAGGTAGAACTTTTGTGTAGCTTTTCTAGAATTGAAGACAATTTCTTTCTTATCAACGTGGATCTGGTCTCTCCAATGAACGGTCCAAATCAAATGGATTTGGAGCCATAGATCAGAAATTAAGTTTGATAAATTCTTCTGTTACAATGAGATTCAACTAGGTTCCTCGTGGATCTTGACCAGAGGTGCTAGTTTGACCCATGACCTATTAGACCCATTAGACACACCGGTTTAACCTTGGTCACAAATTGGCCGCTTGACTCCCCATGAAAAAATTACTTATACCTAGCCTGCTTGTTTAATTTACTGGCTAGTTGACCTGTAATTGTGGATAGCTTTAATGTGACAATAAGAGTGGATAGCTTCTATGAGTCCACTATGTTAATAGCATTTTGTTTGAAATTATAGTAGTTAATTTTTAGGCCACTATGTAATATCTTTTTATTTGTAAATAGATTTTTTTATAGGTGAGAATAATTTATATGATTTATCATATAAATAACTTATTATTTGAAAATATGTATTTAAATAGATAGTTGTTGGGGTCTATCATGTAAATAGTTTCTTATTTGAAGTAGGTGAACTTAAGTGCATTATGTAAGTAGTTTCTTATTTGAAAATATGTGCGAAAATAGATAACTTTTGAGACACACCATGTAAATAGCATCTTATTTGAAATAGTTGGGGATAGCTTGTAAGGCTTGACAAGTAAATATCTTCTTATTTGAAAATGAAAGTGAATAGCTTCTGAATCCACAGACCATGAGAAATTCGGATGCTTCGATCCCACATCTCGCCACATAATCACCTCATTCCAAGTGTTAAATTTCGAAGCTGTCAATCCGAGACAAAATGTAATCTTCAAATCACTTTGAACTATAGTTTTAGGACATTTACCCTTCTTTATAGTGTAAAATTAATGCCTAAAAACCCATTTGTGCCACTTATGTTATTACTTGTTTTAATTTTATTGCTGTACATTATCTCATTCATCTTGTTTTGTGTCCTAAGATTGAAAAGATACTAAAATTCATGGCCATTGAATGATTTTGGCTATGCATGTAAGTTTTTAATGATTATGGCCATTGAATGATGTAGGTTAATGGTTATGGATATTCATATCAAAAGATGGAGTAAAAGAACTGAACTTAATATACATCCAAAAACTAAGTGGTGGAACTTAAAAGGAGAGAAAATAACCTCATTAAAAAATAAGTTGATGGTAGAAGGAAATTGGAATTATGAAACAGAAGTAAATACCATGTGGACTAATATGGCTGAGTCCATTAAGAAAGTGGCAAAAGATGTCTTAGGAGTATCTAAAGGTAAAAGGCTATTAGCAAAGGAAACATGGTGGTGGAATGAAACAAGGCAAAAGCTATTAAAAAAAACGAATGCATTTTAAAGCATGGCGTAAGATTAGAAATAATGAAAACTATGAACAATATAAGAATGCTAAAAACGTTGCTAAGAGAATAGTAAGTGAGGCTAAACTTAAAGCATATGATGAGCTCTATAATAGACTAGGAACAAGAGAAGGTGAGAAAGATGTGTTTAAACTTGCAAAGGTAAGAGAACAGAAGAGTAAGGACTTAGAGCATGTTAGGTGCATTAGAAGCGATGATCAAAGGGTATTAGTTAAAGACGCTGAGATCAAACAAAGGTGGGAAATATACTTCCAAAAATTGTTAAATGACAATGGCCCTGAGAATATAGGAATTGAAAATACTATAAATCTAAATGACACTAGATATTATAGATATGAACGTAGGATTAGAATGCTTGAAGTAAAAGAGGCCTTGAGAAAGATGAAATCAGGAAAGGCCATGGGGCCTGATGGTATACCAATAGAGGTTTGGAAGCATAAGGGAGATATTGGGGTAGTTTGGTTGACCAAGTTGTTTAACAAGATTATAAAATCAAAGAAAATGCCTGATGAGTGGAGGAAAAGCTCTATTGTACCAATCTATAAGAATAAAGGAGACATTCAGAGCTGCACTAATTATCGAGGGATCAAACTTATGAGCCACACCATGAAACTTTTTGAAAGAGTCATTGAGAAGAGGCTACGACATGAAATAAGTGTATCGGAGAATCAGTTTGGTTTCATGCCTGGGAGGTCTACCATGGAAGCTATTTTCTTACTAAGACAATTAGTAGAGAAATATAGGGAGAGGAGAAAAGACCTACACATGGTCTTTATTGACTTAGAGAAGGCTTATGATAGAGTCCCTAGAGAGTTAATATGGAGGGTGTTAGGTGTTAAAGGGGTTTCTCAGGGGTATATAGACATAATTAAATATATGTATGAGGGAGCAGTAACAAATATTAAGACCACTAGTGGCGTGACTGGTGATTTTCCTGTCACTGTCGGATTGCACCAAGGATTGACATTGAGTCCATACCTTTTCACATTAGTTATGGATGAGTTAACAAAACATCTGCATGAGGAGATTCCCTGGTGCATGCTATTTGCAGACGATATAGTCCTACTTGATGAGACAAGGGAGGGTGTCAACATAAAGCTAGAGCTATGGAGAGAAGCATTAGAATCGAAAGGATTTAAAATTAGCCGAACTAAGACAGAATATATGGAATGTAATTTTAGTAAGGAGAGTAGGAGTGGAGCACCAGTCAAGATTGATAACCAAGAGGTCCCCATGAGAGACCACTTCCGATACTTAGGATCATTGATCCATGAGAGTGGAGAGATTGAGAGGGAGGTTACCTAGAGAATCCAAGCGGGTTGGAACAAATGGAGATGTGCATCGGGGGTTTTATGTGATCGGCGGGTGCCACTCAAACTAAAGGGAAAATTCTATAGGATGGCTATAAGGCCGGCCATGCTCTATGGATCAGAGTGTTGGGCAGTTAAGGAACATTATACTCATAGGCTGAGTGTTGCAGAAATGAGGATGTTGAGATGGATGAGTGGTAAGACAAGAAAGGATAGAATTAGAAATGAAAATATTAGAAGAAATTTAGGGATAGCACCAATAGGTAACAAGATGAGGGAGATTAGACTTAGATGGTTTGGACATGTTCAAAGAAGGCCAACAACGGTACCAGTTAGAAGGAGTGAGGCAATACAAGTTGAAGGTTCTAAAAGGGCAAGGGGAAGGCCCAAAAGAACGTGGATAGAAGTGGTGAGGAAAGATTTAAAAACTTTGGGACTAAATGAAGCCATGGTATTTAATAGAGTGGAATGGAGGAATAAGATTCATGTGGCCGACCCCTAATTGGGATAAGGTCTTGATGATGATGATGATGATGATGTAAGTTTTTAAATTATGATCATTGAAAATGAAAACCCAGTAGCTAGAAACATCTAATGGGCATGGATGTACTGCTTGCGCTTGTCCTACTACAAAAATCTACAAATATAACTGGAGTGTGAAGGAGGCTCATAGAAAGTCGACTGGAACTGATAGAATGAGGTATCTCTGTCACGTTCCTCGTAGATTCAAGAGCAATTTCAGAGAAGGGACTCAAGTAGCTCCAGCAAAGTAGGCTACTAGATCTGCTTCATTTTAGAAACATTTTCCATAATTCATGAAAATAAGTTTTAATAACATATTTCTGTTGTGTCCCTTTGTTGTCTCTTGGTTTAATTTAACACCTACATAACATGCATCAATTCTTCATTTTTGGGCCAAATTCATCAGAGATAGTTCAGGAGTTTTCTTAGAGGAATAAAGAGAAGGAAATGAGAGAACATTTAAAGCTTAAGTTGATCCTCTCAAAGAAAATTAAATCTAAGTTGGTTTGTATTTGGTAATCCATTCTATCTCTTCTTTGTTTATCCACTGTTGTGTTTTTATAAAGAGGGTTTCACAAGCATGATGGTCAGACTAGCTAGTTTCACCATCTCCTTTCATATCGTAGACAAATAGCCCTCCTTCAAAGTTTTTTTTGTTAGGGAGACCTTGGTTACATGTAGCTGGTGTTATGCCATCTATCTTACACTAAAAAGTAAAGATCATTCATGCTTGTAAGATAGTCATCATGGAAGGAGATAGTCAAATGGAAGTAGTGTATAACTATTTTCACATATCTGTAATTTTAACCACTGATTATGTCTCAATCCACCTTTTGGACAATTGGATCTGTGTTTTAAACTATCACAGTTTACTGTTGGTGATGGGCTTCACATATTTTCAGCCATTCAATGGTTAGATTGCATTCTAATGCATGAAAACAGTAACTCAGATGTCTAGATCTGAGTTCATGACCGTAGCAAAACCTCTCAAGAAAATTGACTATCGAGGTTGATCCAATGGAGATCCAGACGTAACAGCATTGCATGGCCACGATAGCGTCGATCCATGACCACCCAAGCTTGATCTAACACTCCTAAGGACTGATCAGATGATGATTAAAGTAATTTATTTTTTATTCTCTTGGGTATTGTTGAATTTAGATAATATGAAATGAGATGGGAGAACCTGATGCTGGAAGGGATAAGATAAGATACTACTTGAGCTAGAACAAGAATGCCTAGAGATATACCGAAGGAAGGTTGACCAGGCATACAAGTCTAGAGTGTAAATATCTTTTTCCTTGGAAATAGGTGAGGATATTAATTTTTATTTGTTTGAAAACAGTGATAATACCAATTTCCGATGCTCAACCCTTAATTCCCCAACTGTTGCAAACTAGGGTGAGAAAAACTCCCATTTTGTGTTTTTCTTTAAGCTAAACATAGCATCCAATTTACACTAGCAATAGCTAAAACATGAAAATAAGTCTCTTGCAACGTTAGAGTTGTTGTTGTTTAACCTTGAGGTCACAAATTTAAGGTGTGGAAATAGCTTCTTGCAAAATGCAAGGTAAAGCTACATACTATTAACCCTTACGGTCTGCTTCTTCTCGGACCCCCATACACGGGAGCTTCGTGCACCAGACTGCCTTTTTCAACAGGCTAAAACCTAAATATCTATATAGCTCAGCCTAGCTCGAGATGAAATCCACTAACAATGAGCTAGGTTGAGTTTTGTAAAACTCTTGCTAGCTCAGGTACCATTAATAACAAATTTGAAAAAGTTAGGCCAATAATTAGTATAGATTGGCCTAGCTCGGTTATGACTAACAATGATGTAGCCCATGATAGAAAAATTCGTTAAACTCACCTCAGATCGGCAGAGGTCAAGTGAAATGGAGATTGAATAATATCATGTTAGTTCCGGGGCCAAGATCGTACTTCGGAAATGATTCTAGAGTTTGGGGGTTAGGTAATGTTCCTCCCCCATTATTATGTGCATGCCTTCAACTAGCTAACATTCAACTTACTATCTATGGGGCTTAATAGGTTACAGATTAGAAGATTTTTCCAGATAAAGGAAACTATCCAACGATCGTATTTCTCAGACGAGTAACTGAAAAGGTTCTAGGGTACTATCCTGTTCATGTGCCTCCAACTAGCTAACATTCAACTTACCATCTATGGGGCTTAATAGGCTATAGATTGGAAGCTTTTTCCAGATACAAAGAAACTATCCAACGATCGTATTTCTCAGACGAATTACTGAAAAGGTTCTAGGCTGTCCTGTTAATGTCCCTCCAGAATTATTAAATGCATGCCGTAAGATAGCTAACATTCAACTTACAGTCTGTGTGGCTTAATAGATAGAGAAAAAGGCATCCGGACGGAGGAAATGATCAAATATCGTATTTCTTGGACAAGTATCCGTAGAGATTCTGGGGCACCCGCGGGGTTAGGTATTGTTTATCTTGTCACGCCTTAAAACAGCTAACAGTCAACTCCATAGCAATCTGTTGGCGCTTGAGCTACTATTGGAGCTAATTGATGAGGCCTGTGCCCAAAAGATTGGATGGTTTCGACCGGCAAATTGTTTGTTCTTGGATCTGATTCAAAAACGTCGAAGAAAAACATAACCAAAGGACGGTTTGGTTTGCATCTGCATGAATACTTTCTCTACTTTTTAAGGACAGGATACTAATAAGGATGACAAGGATAGTAATCAGTAGTCTGTATTCCTTAAAATTACCATATACGTTCTCTCTTGTAGTAGGTATGGTACTTCAGAGTTCATGTTCATGCCTTAAACAGCTAACTTTCAACTCGCCTTTCAAAAACGAAAACATCTAACTTTCAACTCTGTTATAGAATCTGTTGGAAACTGCTAGATCGTAAGGACTGTGGGAAAACAACTGAATGGTTTCCATCAACAAAAGCAAAGTTTGTCTTTTTTTTCAAGAAAAAAATAAATGTTGGGCCCTGGATCTGCTTCTAGCTTTAACAGAAATGTACGTTGTCCAGAGACTAAAATGACCATTGGCATCTGCTTTTAGCTCTGGCAAAAATGACGAAGTAAAAATTAATTGAGAAACAACGAATCGCCTGCATTTTGCTGCATGTGTTTCTCGTCTTTTTTGTCTTTAGAGGAACAAAAAATGTATAGATGGCCCACCTTGCGGTTCAAACTCATGACCACAAGGTCAAGAGCTTCAGCGCTCTATAGATGGTCACCAAGAACCCCTCTCAAATTATTCTGTGCTTCCATGGGTAACGACGAGGCACAGGAGGAAAGAAAAATAGAGTGCAGGTCAAATTTTTTTGAATTTATATATATATAGATCTAAGACGTTCATCTAATTCAGCCTTCTTCATATATATGGTCGAAGTATCAAATCTCATATAAAAGGGAGATCTATGGAGCTATCAAAATAAGGCATCTTTTAATTGTAAAATCTGGTATAGAAGGGGGATTTTGTTTTCATTTGCCAGAAAACGTCCATTTTACAATCAAAAGACATAGTTTGAAGGCCCTAGGGATCTCCTTTTATATGTGATTTGATACTAAACCATCTGAATAAGGCCAAATCAAACGAGTGTTTCAGATCTGTAAGGAGAAAAAAAGAAGCCAAAAGATGAGCCCACACTCCACTTTTCTTCTGTAATTGGTGCCTCCGATGGCATTGTGGAATAATTTTCCTCTCTTGCGTGGGGTCTAAACCGTGGTGGATTTTTATTTGAACTTTTTCGCCTCAGGGCAGATATGCCCCGGATGTAACTGGAACCTTGAAAGTGACTAAAACGGAAAATTCCACGATAAATATAACTCTCGTCTCCTCAACTACCTAGCTAATACACGTGACCACCAGAACCCTTGCAATTCCACTTCATATAATCTACCAGTCAAGACAGAATTTACCCTAGAATTAATTTAATCCCATCCCGACAGACCCCAATTGAAAATTCATCATGGAAGTCGACACCTCGACATCCCAGTTAAAGTCCATGACAAGTAAATCAAATATGGAAGATTTCACCTCCTACATGTGAACTCAAGAGGGAGTGCATCACACAGTAAATGGAGTAGGTGTGGAATCTAGCATGGGCTTTGACTGATAATCCTCAACCACATGTTTTTAAACTACAACTGGCGCCAGCGCCATGTTTCGCTGGTGGATGTGCATATTTCACCGAAGTGAGAGCCATTACTTCGATAGACATAGTTTTTGTGGTATTCGCTGCACTTGGTTTCATATATAGTAATCTATAAAAGGGTCAGCATGCATCTTCATTAGCATATCGGTGAGTAGAAGAAACCGAAGTCTGTGCTTTATTGTAGCAATGGCTCTAGTGACATCAAGGGTGGAGAAGTTAGCCAACAGTGGTATTGAAGCCATTCCTAAACAGTACATTAGACCTGCAGAAGAGCGTGATAGCATAGGAGATGTGTTCGAAGAAGTGAAGAAAAGCGACCAAGGCCCTCAAATCCCTATCATTGATTTGAAGGGACTTGAGTCGGAGGACCCAAGCCTTCGAGAGGAAGTCATCAAGGAGACAGCGAAGGTGGCTTCTGAGTGGGGTGTCATGCACATTGTCAATCATGGCATCTCCTTGGAACTTATTGATCGACTTAGAGCCGCTGGCAAGGCCTTCTTCGACCTCCCCATAGAGGAGAAGGAAAAGTATGCCAATGACCAGACCTCTGGTAACATTCAAGGCTATGGTAGTAAGCTTGCTAACAACGCCAGTGCCCAGCTCGAGTGGGAGGATTATTTCTTCCACCTGATCTTTCCTGAGGACAAGCGGGACTTCTCGAAATGGCCGAAGCAACCAAATGAATACACGTAAATATACATCTTTGCCTTGACGTTGCAAATATTCTTCATTTTTGTTTCACACTAGGATGATCTAGGGTTTTTCCAGAACAATCTAACGCTTGAGTGTGTGTGCGGGTCCCCGGTCACTACTTATATCTAGTCCAAATTTAAGCCCAGTTGAGTCCAGTTGACACCTGTCACCATAGCTGTATTATGGTTTTTATCTGCAGTATTGTCCAACTTAATTCCATATCACTATAGTATTTCCCCCTCAGTGCTCCCCAGCCTAAGTTAGACATTTTTATTTTTTTTTCGCTTTTGCTATTGCTACGAATGCGTTTGATATTGTCATGAACCGTTCTTTTTAAAAAGCTGTTAGGAAGACGCGGAAAAAAATTTATGATAAAAACAGGCCTCACGTTTGGATGATCAGACCAGTTTTCCTTGTTTGGCCTGGCCTTTTACTGAGTGAAAATTCATACTCCTCGATGCTTCAAACGATTACCTTTTTCTGTTGAAAACTTTAATGGTCATGATTACCCTTCTTAGACAGAATAGCTAGAATCATCCGATGATTATAAATTTTAGTATCTAGACTATCAAAGGCAAGTCAAACATTATGAACGGAACAGATCATCCAATATGAGGCTTAACAAGCTGTGTTTTCAAAATGTGTTAGTTTTGGCATTCCATATTGTTGTTGTTGTTTTTCATTCTTTTTAACTTTCATACTTATAGTCAAGCGAAGGGTACATGCTCTAACGAAAAGTGTACTTGCTCTTTGTTTTCATGCATGGTAAATATTTTATGTAGATCTAAGTCATTCATCATGTTCAGAGTGTAAAAATAGGTAACCCATTAAAAATCAATTGGAGAATCTTAACTAATTATTTAGGTCTTTGCAAACACTAAAAAAATGAATAAACCTAATTTTTTGTATAAACTAAAATAGTTTAAAACTATCTAATTGACATGAAATTCAACATCTAGCCTATGTATGTCATTCCTAACATGATGAACGGCTTAGATCTACAAAAATAATTTTACCATGCATAACAAAAGAGGTAAGTACCCTTAGTACCCCTTCAGCGGGACTTATAAACATGGAAAGTTAAAAATAAAAAATAAAAAAAATTGCGCCTAATCAACGAATGGGTTCTTGGACTGCCACTGGTGGAAATAGCAAAATTCTTTTTTCACCTGAATATTATTTTAGCCTTCTTCAGCTTGCTTGTCCTGTAGAAATTCAAAATAACAATATAAGCAAATAAGTAAGCTAAAATAACATTCTCTGCTGGTAAATATCATGTAGGTTTGTTATTAGTTGAGGTCAATCTTTTAATAAGTTCGAAAAGAGCAAAAGAAATTGAGGTTGATGTGCATGTGCATGTGCATGTGCATGTTTATGTTGCTGCAGTGAAGTGACAATCGAGTTCGCTAAACAACTGCGAGGTGTCGTGACCAAGGTGCTGTCGGCCCTTTCTTTGGGTCTAGGGCTAGAAGAAGGAAGGCTAGAGATGGAAGTGGGAGGAATGAAAGAACTTGAGATGCACTTGAAAATCAACTACTACCCCAAGTGCCCACAACCGGATCTCGCACTCGGCGTCGAGGCCCACACCGACATCAGTTCCCTCTCCTTCATTCTCACAAACATGGTACCTGGCCTGCAAGTCTACTATGACGGTAAGTGGGTGACTGCCACATGCGTGCCCGACTCTCTGATTGTGCATGTCGGCGACACATTAGAGATCCTCAGCAATGGCAAGTACAAGAGTGTTCTTCACAGGGGCCTTGTGAACAAGGAGAGGGTAAGGATATCATGGGCAGTATTCTGTGAGCCACCAAAAGACAAGATAATCCTCAAGCCACTGCCGGAGCTCATCACTGAAACTGAACCAGCCAGGTTCGAACCTCGGACCTTTGGGGAGCACCTTCGAACTAAGCTCTTCAAGAAGAAATAATGTTAGGTTCAAACATGTTCTTAGAGGGGAAATTATGTTGCTTATAATAATGTCTGGTTATGGCTGTAGTGTATCATGCATGATTTAGTGTTTCGTCAAATTGTATTTTGGATACATTGGATACACTAGAGTCCGATGTTATGAGTTTGGGAAGTGTTAGAAAAGTCAAGTAAGGGTCCTATTATGTAATTTTCTTTATTTCGTTAATGAGTCTTAGCAGTTCATTCAACAAAAAAAAAAAAGTTAACATCTAACCCCCCCTTAAATCATCTTTTTTTTTATCTTGGTGCTACGAATAAGTAATTTGCTTAATGTTTCTTCCTCTCTTTTTTTCCAGATTGATTTGTATTATAGTGCCCACTAAAAATAAGAATTTTCTTATCCTTAAAATTTCTTTAACTTTCCAATTTTCTATAATGCAATCGGTTTTATGATGGTTGTTAATAACGTCCTTCTAAGTGGTTTCTGAGCCCAACTCATTCGATTTTTTCCACCATCCAACTCATTCATCTAATTAGTCATTCTCATAAAAAATGGCCTAGGTATAAAAAATCTTGTCTAATGCATATCTCTAAGTTCTTAATTTTTAAATGTTTTGAAGTATAAAAATTAGATATTGAAAGCTAAAAGAACATCAAAACACAGAAATCATTTATTTTGATTGCTTCAAAACCTAGAGGTATATAATAGACATGTATTTTTCATACCTAGGCCATCTAGGATAAGATTAATTAGATGAACAAGTTAGATTATAGAAAAACTAATAAAAGCAAGCCAATAATTCACTTTTAAGGATGCCAATTTGAACCTGCTTTTCAAAGAAAGAAATCCTCAAAATACAGAAAAATCACCAATCTCGCCACTAGTGGTCTTAACATTTGTTACTACTCCTTCATACATATATTTAATTATGTCTATATACCCTTACAAAACCCCTCTATCACCCAACACCCTCCATATTAACTCTGTAGGAGCTTTATCATAAGCTTTCTCTAAGTCGATAAAGACCATGTAGAGGTCTTTCCTCCTCTCCTATATTTCTCTACTAATTGTCTTAGTAAGAAAATAGCTTCTATGGTAGACCTCCCAAGCATGAAACCAAACTAATTCTCCGATATACTTGTTTCATTTCATAGCTTCTTCTCAATCACTCTTTCAAAAAGTTTCATAGTGTGGCTCATAAGTTTGATCCCTCAATAATTAATGCAGCTCTGTATGTTTCCTTTATTCTTATAAATTGGTACAATAGAGCTTTTCCTCCACTCATCAGACATTTTCTTTGATTTTATAATCTTGTTAAACAACTTGGTCAACCAAACTACCCCAATATCTCCTATATGCTTCCAAGCCTCTATTGGTATATCGTCGGGTCCCTTGGCCTTTCCTAATTTCATCTTTTCCAAGGCCTCTTTCACTTCAGGTATTCTAATCTTATGGAAGAAGAAGAAGAAGATAGGCCTTTGGTTGTTTTCTAATCATGGTCATCCATGTTAAGACCACACGTCGGTTTGATCAGAATCTCAACTCAAGACGCCTAGCTGCCATCACGCTATGTGATAAACGGTCTGGATATCTCAAAGGCAAATCTATCATATATAGCCAAAACAGTCACCATGATGGGACGATTCTGGCATCCAAAAACTGTACAGTGTTTCTAACCATCCATTTCCAAGAGTCACGCAATCAAAACCATCCTTTTGACTTAGTAGAAATAAGTAGGAAAGATCAGAAGTAACAGGTTGAATAACAAAATACGGGCCCCATGATATTACAACATATTCTTGTTTGTTTCATTGCCAAAGATCCCCGCCAATTTTTGTAATTTGCCTGAAGGAGCTTCTCGTTGTCATTGGACGATTACCAGCATATTAGAAAGCTGTAATCTTCTAACATTCTCTGTGTGTGTGTGTATGTCTCTATCTATCTATATCCATGATTTGATCAGCGAGTTGCCAGATTCTCCTCGTCCACATCATTTCTTGGAGACCAAAGATGCTGTAAAGACGGCCGTTTTATCGAAAAGATGGCACAAGTTGTGAACTCTCCTTTCCAATCTATGGCAGGATTGGATCAATAAGTTGCCAGACAGTCTCCTAGGAGGCATTGTTGATCTCTTCCCTACTGAGGATGCCGTAAAGACGGGCATTATATCGACAATATGGAAGTACTTAATTGACTTCAGTTTCCAAATTGGACTTCAGCCATTGCCGTGATTCTCCCCTCAGTCCCCTCTTACGTTAGAGGACTTTGTTGGCCAGGCAAGTCAATTACTGAGTCATTACTAAGGGTTGTTTTGAGTAATATTGGTGTGTCTTGCATCCTTGACATTATATATGTAGGCTCTGCGTCGTAAAGAGGCCAACCGCTAAAGTTAGGGGAGTGAGTGACTTTAAGTTATTCCTATTATAAGGTAGTTTTAGGTTGGGATGGTGTTAATTGTGTGCTTGTTTTTTAGTTTTTCCTGTAGAGGTAGAAAAGAGAGAACAAGAAGAATGCTTCAAGGTGTGCTCTTTGGGTTTGGAGAAAACAAGACGAAAAAGGAGAACCAGGTTAAGTTTATGATTGTAAAGTTGTTCTCTTATAGTGGATTTCTCCTTTCGCTCTGTTGTAGTTGGAGGCATTTTTGCAGAACCATATATACTATTGTCTTCCTATTTAGTGGTTTTGGATACATCCTTCTACTTGTTTAAGGGGTATTTTCAAAAAACACTCCTCTTAACTAGGGCACACTTTTAAGCTTTCATTAAATATTTTTAGTAATGGCTCATATGTTAATAAAGCTTAGATCTTACGTACCCAAAATTGAGCTCACTTAGGATTGCTAGAATTGATGACCATCTAAGTTATCCATGGCCAATTAGCATGATCTGGTCCAACTTAGTAAAAACTGTTAAAATAGAGTCGTATATTTATTGTAGGCACATCTAATGAAAAATCCTGTTTAGCCGCATGACACGATAGCTTGGCGATTAATCCTAAGCCGCATGAGAAATGTAAACCATATATGCATGATATTATGGCATGACATTGTACTCCCATGATTGGATGTATTGTTGGCCAGATGATACTCGTTCTCTAAGTTAGTACCACATAAGCATGGAAAATTGGGACCATTTAGGATACACAGTCCTTTCTTTTCTTAAACTTTGAGTTTTTTCCTAAAAATTAGGAGAATCCAACAAAAAAATGCATCCCATCAGTAACATATTTTTGTCAAAATAAATGAAAAGAAGATAGAAAAGAAGTGAGTCCCTCCTAGGTCAAATATCTCACTCCCTAAAATCAAGGGGGTCTCCCAACCAAAAGGGAGGCCCCATTTTTCTTACCTTTTCCTTATGATTTGCATTTGAAAAGATTAGTACTCCATTCCATTAGAAATTCCTAGGCTCAAACCCCCCCTATTTTCCCTCATTTCTCTTTCACATCCCTCCATCTCTGTTCCCATGTTCCTCTCCCTACTTCTGTCACACTACCCCCAGCAAAAGCCTATAAAAGCCCCTTCCTAGTTCTTTTTCGGGGTTAGGAGAAAAGAGGTTGAAAAATAAAAATTAGAGAGCTTGGTTTTGAAAGATTTTGTAGAGAACCACGTGAATCCTTTTCAAGTTCAATGAAAGGTGAGTTTCCAATCCTTGTGCTTGCTTACTCCCCTCTTTAGAGTAGTAGTGCGTAGGTTTTTCATGCCCACTAACTATCATTATTAGAGTGCCTAGTGCATAGATCATTATGCCTTATTACTTCCCTTTTTATCATCGTGTGACCTTGAGATCAAGGGTTCAAGGTGTGGAAATAGCCTATTATAAAAATGTAAGGTAAGGCTGCGTACTATAGACCCTTGTGATCCACCCCTTCCCTAGACCCCGCATAGGCGGGAGCTTGATCCACTAGGGCTGCCTTTTTTACTCCAATTCTTGGAATACCAGGTGTTTAGATTCTCACCCAATGTGTAAATTTTCGTGCATAGTTGCTCTCATTCTCAAAGTACTTGTGCTCAACCTATTCTATATTTATGAAGTTTCATTCTTTCCAAAATATGAAAGGGAAGAGCCCCACCCTTATAGGATGCTAAGATCTAGCCTAAAATAAAAGTCTAATGGCTTAGATATGCCACTAGCTAGAAGATGCTATGATATAGCCTAAGAATAATATCCAATAGTTAAGATCTAGCTCTAGCTAAGAGGATGCTAAGATCTAGCCTAAGATGATGATTCAACAACCCAGATCTAACCTTGGCCTGAAGGACACTAAAATTAGCTTCAAACGAAATCAAGGTTGTTGATCTATACCTCAAAAACTAGAATCATAATCAACCCATTTAAAAGATTTAGATTGATCTAGCCTAAGCCTATACATCTAAGCAGAAGATTAATGCAAAGACCGAGTAGTCGTTCGCAGCGAGAATCATTGGATATAGTGAACGGTGGGAGCTCAAAGAGACTTCTTTGCCAGGATCCATCTAATCTGAATCTATCGATCTTATTCAAGATAAATCCGAAGGTCAAGAATTAGCTTAACCCAAGTCTATCGACCAAACACCACAAGTCAAAATTCTAAAGCTTGATCCATCCAACCTAAATTCAATGGCCCTAAATGATCCAGCCTAAGTAAAAAAGCCCCAATTTATCTAGCGTGTATTCAATGGTTGCGATTGATCAAGGATCATTAGTCGTTGTACTCGAATTATTCTCCTTGGTTACCTATAATAACTCTCGCTACTCATTTCTTGAATGCTTGTCAAGACCATATGAAGATGAAGAATGCTGCAAATTATGATGTTTTGGTGCTTGAGATGAGATGGGGTTGGCTATATCGTTTTAGTGGTACTTGACCTGAGTTAAGATGAAGTGATACTCCTCATCTCACTAATAGTTTTGGTACTTGAAATAAGCTAAGATTCAAACCATCTCATCTGAATCTCAACCCAAGTCATTGTTAGTAGTTTGCATGTCACATCAATCTCAAGCCATCTCATCTCATTCATAAAGTAAAAGAGATCCATTTCTTCTCACCCCAAAATTCAGCCTCACTCCTACATTTAGCTTGAGATGTAAATGAGTTCATATTATCTCAACCCATATCCTCCAACTCATCTCAACCCAGCTTAAATGTTATATCCAGCCATCTCACTTCATCTCATGTCAAATTTGAGTCATCTCATCCCAGCTCAAATAATCTCAAGAAAGATTTCATCTCATCTCATTTCAAGTCAGCCCATCTCATCCCAAGCATCGGTAACCCGATGGAGGGATATCTCAAACTGGTGGAGCTACCATCTGGTCGAAATAATGTAGAAACTCTGAACTAAGATTAAGAGGAAAATGAGCAATGCTCATTGACTATGCAAAATTTTTGCCTATCAAGTGGCTGAGATCAAATAATCAGTGGGTGATCAATTTACATGGGACCCAGCAGATCAATATGCCTAAGGTTAACCGTACGAGATTCTCGTCTTTATGATTTGATGAATTCTAAAGATTCCATTGGGTCCCAGAAAACAATCTTATAATCAAAACCAGTCATCTGGTAACTTCATGAGTGCAGCAATAGTCCTTTGTCAAACCAACGAATGCGTATCTGTTAAGGGACTCTATGGTCTGATCCCACATGGGAGATTCGATGTGAGAATTAATCCATGCCGTTAAAATGCATACCATCTATGGGAGACCCATGACAAGTGTGCTATCAATAGTGGAGAGCCACGACTAGTAGTACTCAAACGAGACCTACAGACCGGTGAGTATGGGGTTAACCATGATGGGCTTAATGCAGCCACATGATCAAGCAGACTTCAACAGACCCCAACAGTTAAAATCTTTTTCAAGGTAAACAGGGGTATAGTTGATGGTTATTAGGTAAACTACATCAGTGGAATAGGAGAAACTTAAATGGCTACAACTTCTATTAAAAGTCATATAGGTACCTTGCTGTTTGGTGCTTCAAATAATTTATCTGCTGGAAGCCATCTTTTATAGCCCATCCCACCAAAATCTCATCCAGCAGACAATATTAGGCCTGGGAGTGGTCAAGATTTCTCCTTTTCATTATTTTCTTACTTCTGAACCATGATCTTATAATTCAAAAGATTAGTGGCTATGGTTGTCACGGTCTATGTTAAGATGAGCCCAGCAGATGAACAAGTGGAAGTTGGACAATCAAACAGCTGGTTCCTACATGTACTATTAGCTGTTAATCCTGAACTTTAAACGCTCAGGCACCATAATAAAGCTCCAGAAATAGAATGTTGACGTGCCTTAATTGTTTTGAAACCCAAGCTCAGCGACTGGAGGCAAATATCATATTTGAATGGCATCACCACAGTCTGCATGAATTCCCTGTAACACTGCAACGAATATTTCAGGAACTCTAATATTCAAGCCATTTTTTTCTGTACACAACACAAATCATGCAGATTGGAGATACAATTAGAGCTTAAAGATCAATACAAGAAAAGTTAGAAAAGGCAAAGATAACTCGGTCACGAATCTGGCAGTTCAGATGCTCACAGGAATAGAAGAAAAAAGAGGAAAAAAGTATAACATTCTTCACATTTCTCTTGTAGATAAAAAAATAATTATACCAAAATGGCTATATTACAATGAAATTAAGAGCTAAGGGACCTTAAGTAGCATTGTCACTTGCTCCCAAATTTACTAGTTTCTTTACTTTGAAATGCACAGATGTCGCAGTCAAAGAAGAAGAAAGAACCAAAGAATCAATTTGAAAAACTTCTATCATATTTCAGGCCAATCAGTAGTGCTAGTGCTATCTGTGGATGGCTCTCTCTGATGTGCAGTGGTTGGAATTTTAACCTTTATTTGGTCTTTATCTTCCTCCTGCAGAACAGTGATTGGAGTCTGAACCTCTGGTAGGTCTATGTCAATGGAGACTTCTTCCATTGTAACAGGTAACATTTGTTTGTGATGCTTTGTACTGTGCTGTAACTTCACAATCTGAGAGAGAGCTTGCACAATATCCCTCATGGAGGGCCGCTTTCTTGAAATGGGGCTGATGCACTTGTATGCAAGGGCGGCCATGTCGTTTAGTTCTAACAAGTCGTAGTTCCCATCTAGACAGGAATCAACAATTTCCTCCCACCCAACTTTTCCTTCAGAGCTCATTGCTGCCTATTCAGAGGAAATAGTATAAATGTAAACACATAATAACATGGGTTTGCTGCCAGATGCTTTTTTTTTTTCTTGAATAAATATTAATTAGCAAACAAATGGAGATGCAAACAACAGAAGTGTAAGCAACTTCATGATTCAATCACTTGTGAAACTTTTGAACATGGATTATTGATGATGCGCACTGCAAGAAGTGATTTTCCGTAACTTTTTCATTTTTAAACAGTTGAGTAGCTTTAATAAAGGAAAAGTAAAATTACACGGGGATAGAGATTGTCCCATTCATTAAGCATATATTAAACATTAATACAATTAAATTATGGGTAAAAAAATGGCATGAGACCACCTGTTGACGAAGTTTACCACACAAAATCTAATCATTATGCACTCAATACCCAACAAGTGATGGGAAGTGGCAGACACTAGATAAAACAACCAATCCAGTGAAAGAAAGTGGGGTCCTGTTCTCTTCATTGTCAATCATATGATCCACACCAAGCAGAATCCCTGCTGGATTCCCAGGTGGATTTATCTGTAGTTTCCCACTCCCCATCACTGTCAATCATGTGATTCATGCATATACTAATCATGCTACTTCAGAACGGATTCTTGCCCTTAAATTAGGAAGACTGTGTTTTATAATGCATAAGTTTACATATATTTTGCTTATCATGTAAGGAATATGACAATAATTCATGCTTATACTGTGTTCTGCCGGTTGACAGTGCATACAACAAAGAAATAACACTGGACTTTATGGAAATTAGCAGACACTGTATTTAGCAGCAAGTATCCCAAATGTCGCATGAGCACAACTAAGAAGATATTAACTGAAGATATTCCAAAAAGTGCTACTATGTGAAGCGCTAAAAGTTACCCCTTGATGACAGTGTGCAGTTTCATTGAAAAATTTGATGAACAGAAAATGATGGATGGACATCTTACAAGCTCAACATATTCCATGAGACCATGTTGTGGATTCCTTCCTGCAATCAATTCAAAGAGCAAGACTCCAAAGCTGTGCACATCACTTTTCTTGGTGAAGGCCCTTGTTGATATGTACTCAGGGTCAAGATAACCAAAAGTTCCCCTTACATTTGATGCATGCGGGTTTACCATTTCTTCCCTTGAAAGTCCAAAGTCAGAAACCTGCAGAATAGAACATATTAACAATCCATAAAATCTAATCATGCATAACATAATAAACACCCAATCATTCGATAGAAAACAGGATCACACTTCAGCCCTCTGCAAGAGGAAGATTTCAAGATATCCAAAACGTCCATTTGCCCTGGCACTTATGACAGCACAAGTTGTCCTAGTCTTTGCCGGTTTACTGTAATTACCACCAAGAATAACAAAAGCAATGGACATCTCCCCCGGAGGACTAATCCCACTTCAGCCCTCTGCTAGAGGAAGATTTCAAGATATCCACAACATCCAATTGCCCTGGCACTTATGGCAGCACAAGTTGTCCTCATTTTTGCCAGTTTGCTGTAATTACCACCAAAAATAAAACAAGAAATGGACATCTCCCCCAGAGGACTGGCCTTCATCAATGCCCTTATTCAAATTGTTTCAGAAAACAAATATACCGGATAATCAGAAGTAGGCTGGTCCATAAGACCAACTTATTGGGAACTCTAATCCAGCAAGGACTGGGATTAAACATTTGAAGCTCCAGAACTACAATGTTAAGACCAAGCTCATGACAATAAGAGTTGGCTTGCAAGCAGAAAAGAATTAGATTCTTCTTGGCATAGACAACTGCAGGAAGGAATTTCTCTTCCACTATGTGGGCCTTACAAAATCTAGAAACTAGAACCAATAGAAGAATGGCATACCCTTGCTCTCATGGATCTGTCCAACAGTATGTTAGAAGACTTGATGTCCCGGTGCACTACAGGTGGAACAGCCTGGAGTAAGAAATGAGTTAACACAGAAAGTAAGTTAGTTTCCCCCCAACGATTTCAGGTATCTGGTCCTTGTATGCTTCTGGGAAATCAAATGACAGCTTACCCCATCATGCAGATACTCCAAACCCCTTGCAACATCCAGAGCTATGTAAACCCTCAATTCCCAGCTCAATGGTTCACGCTTTTCACCTACATATCCATTCATTGAACAACAGAGCACGAATGAGTTGGGAAAAAAGGATGCATATCTTATAAAACACCACACATTCACAATGTTTGAAATGAATAAAATGCCCATACTCCACAACTATATCCTAACCATTTTTGACAGGGCTGGGCAATTCTATGACATATGCAGGATGCAGAAGCTAGAAAGCTTTGAAAACTATAAAATGTGGAAACCTAGAACCTTTGAAGAATCAATGAGGAAGCAAAGAGGAAATATGTAGGAAGCATCATGGGAATTGAACCAGGGGATTGTATTAAGCATCATTAAAGTTAAAACTCAGAGAGGAACCAAAAGGCCTGATTCTAGTAAGTCTGACAGGGAGTTTAGGGAGATTAGAGGTTATAAGCAAGTTGGACCCTTGTGGTCTGCCCCTTCCCCAGACCCCACATAAGGGGGAGCTTTGTGCACCGGGCCTGCCCTTTAAGCAAGTTGGACTACTTCAGAGTCCTTCATTTATCAAAAGAAGCCTTTATTTATTGATATGAAGAAAAGAAAAAGACACCAAAATTAACATATGTCTAGCGTTTTGTGATCTCATAAAAGGAGTCTGATGATTAACTTACTGTACAAATGAGAAGCAAGGCTGCCATTGGTCATGTACACATATACAAGAATGTGTTGATTTTTTTCTGCACAATATCCCACCAAATTCACGAGGTTCCTATGATGTAATCTACCAAGAAGTAGAACCTGCAAACAGGAGAAACAAAATCAGCCATAACTCAGAACTGAAGAAATAAAATTAAGAAAACCTTTCTACAAAAGTCAAGTATTGATTCAATAAACACAGCAGACAATGAGCTTACAGCAAGACAAAGGATTTCATGCTGGAAAATACAGGCAATGAAGAGGAAACATGAATTTGGGAAGTGTAGAGAAATAGAATTAAAGATATCATACAAATAAAAATGCACACAACCATAACTGCAGTAATTTGATTTTACTTCTCAAAAAAAAAAAAAAAATGGAAATGCAGACATTTGTTTTATTGGTGCATGCCTCTCTTACTTCATATAATTGTAGATGCCTAGTAATGTTTCACATTGGTTATGGATGAGTTAACAAAACATCTGCACTAGGAGATTTCATGATGCATGTTATTTGCATATGATATAGTTTTGATTGATGGGACAATGAAGGGTGTAAACACAAAGCTAGAGTTATGGAGAGATGCATTAGAATCTAAAGGATTTAAAATTAGTTGATAGAGTATATGGAATGCAATTTTAGAAAGAAGAGGAGCATGAGTGAAGCACCCATAAAGATCAATAACGAAGAAGTCCCCCTAAAAGAACAATTCTGATACTTGGGATCGATAATTCATGAGAGTGGAGTGATTGAGAGGAAGGTTACCCAAAGAATCTAAGCGGATTGAAATAAATGGAGATGTGCTTCTAAAGTTTTATGTGATCAAAGTGTGCTACTTAAACTGAAAGGAAAATTCTATAGGATGGCTATAAGGTCGGCCATGCTCTATGAATCAGAGTGTTGGGCAGTTAAGAAACAACATATACATAGGATGAGTGTCGCTAAAATGCAGATGCTGAGATGGATGAATAGTAAGATAAAAATGGATAGAATTATAAATGAAAACATTAGAGGAAACTTAGGAGTAGCACCAATAGGTAACAAGATGAGAGAGATTAGACTTAAATGGTTTGGACATGTCCAACGTAGACCAAAAAGGGTCCCAGTTAGAAGGAGTAAGGCAATCAAAGTCGAAGGTTCTAAAAAGGCAAGGAGAAGGCCCAAAAGAACGTGGATAGAAGTGATGAGAAAAGCTATAAAAACTTTGGGACAAAATGAAGCGATGACACTTAATAGAGGGGAATAGAGGAACAAGATTCATGTGACCGAACCCTGATCAGGATAAGGTCTTGATGATGATAATGATGATGATATAGTATGTAGGCCCTTATTGAAATCACAAGCAAAAAATCGTACTTCCATAATCTACTTCCAACTTTTGACCAATATCTTAATACACTGACATTAAAAATTTTGGGGTTTTCTCAATATCTCAATGCATTAACAACAGATATTTTAATATTTGCTTTATTCACCAAAATCTCAATTCATTAACCCTTTGTTAGAATTTCATGCTATACACCACCAAGAAAAGGGTAAAGAAACGTGATTCTCGAAACAAGGCAATTTAAATAAGAGACACATATCTATGATGTTGTCCATCAAATATCAATATTACAAACATGGACAGATTGTAGGAAATCTCAATATGATGAGTTAGATCTAAATTTGTTCAAGAAAGTTCACTAATTCAGTTTTCTAAAATCATCAAGAGCATAGAGTTTTCCCAAGCCCCATTTAATAATAACTGAAGATCTTCTGAATTTCCAGAAATCACAAAAGAATCCATTTTCCTATTCTTGAGGTTTACAATTTTTCTCAATTGCTATTCAAATTTTATTTTCATATTCTTACTCTTAGTTTTCCTATATTATTAATAGTTAACAAAAATTTGCCCATAAGAAAAACCAATACAATGTATCTCAAGAAATGTAAATTGTAAAAAAATAAATATCAAAGACAAGCTCAGATCCCAATAGTTGGAACCCACACTACCTCTGTTTGGAACTCTCTTTCCCCTTGCTTAGAATTAGTTGCTAGAACTTTAACTGCAACCGTTTCACCAGTTGACATCTGAGCTTTGTAAACAGGACCAAATGCCCCTTGACCTATTAAAGTGGTAAAATTGTAAGTTGCTTTCTGCAGATCCCTGTGAAGACACCACCATGAACAAGGTCAGGGAAAAAAAATAAGGTGACAGGAGCACAAAGGATCTAAAAAATTAATGGAAGAGTACAAATGAAACCAAAATACTATAATCCAATCCATTTTATAAATCTATTGCATCTTTATCATCTCAGCCAACCCAAACAACTTTGGATTACAAAACAACGGCATAAGACAATCAAAATCCCACCAAAAGTAAGAGCAGAGCTTGTCTTATCTATGGAGCACTCCCCAAATAATTTAGATGATATATGCCCCTCCCTCTTGTAGTCACAGTGCCATTCCCCTTTACACTTTTCATTGGCTGTGAAGGGTATAATGCCCCTGCCAAAATCAATAGCCATCATGGAATTGTTTGACAAACTGACCAATGGCATTTGCAAAACAAGTCCGTGCAGATATTACTTCCTATGGTGAAACTAAACCTTGAGGATAGCTTGATTGAGTGCCCTGTGGCTTGTTCAATAAAAGAAACTCCTGAATGAAAGCACTTCACTGAATTGCATGGGGCAACCAAACTAACCCCTACAAATTCAAGTGTTCAAATAAACAACCCACAAGTGCCTGTTTTGGATGTGTAAAGCTAGTTCCTTTGTTCAAGACTGATAAGGGCATCCAGAAGTTGCAGTTAAAGCTTGAACAATTAGCACCTTTTATATAAATCATTATCCATTGCCTAGTATGTATGACATGTTAGCATGTTCATTTCTAAAATCCGGCATGAAAATTTCTATATGTGATGGATTGTCTTAGAAAATAAAATCATGAGAAGTCACTTTCTGGGTCAGGTATAAATTTGTGCCCTCCGCCTTTCAAACAGACACTAAACTAATTCAGTGAACCCATCAGGTTCGCATTCCAAGGTGGTGATCAGTACTACTCACGGCAAGGGAAATAAAATTTCCATCTTTCACCCTGTCAGGACAAATACCAGATATGAACTTAATATTATGACCCTTCTCCTTCTAAGTTCTGGACAGCATGATTGTTGTAGTTCAAAATAATTGCTCCATTTCTTCAGTCAGCAATCTCATTAGAATTAGCTCCAACATGCTTTGTACTCAAATCAATTTCTTGCAAAGGTGGAAAGGATGAAACTTTCTTTACTCAAGTGTCAAGACTGGTATTAGCTTCCAGCCCTCTGAACCATATATTAGCTGATCTAATATGGCAAATAAAAACCAAGTGGAGCATCTTTGCAGAAGTGAAAACTTAAAGTCCCTACAAGACTCTATATCATCACATCTGAATTATATAAAAGACAGCCATGGCAATCAGATGAAACTGAATGGGATATCCAAAAGATTTCTTGAAAATTTCTGTCTAGCTTTATCAATCAGCAAGAAAGTAGCAAAGTGAATCTACTTAAGATACATTCAAGAAGAAAGAATATATCTAAGAAGGATATTGTAGATATACATTTTTTGCGCTATTTAACATATATCAACACTGGGAACAAGGAATAAAAAGATAGCATGTATCATCACGGACTATAGCTATTCCTGTAGGAAAATATGATGGCATAAAGCTAGATTGTGGCACATATAGTATGTACAAAAGATTTCTTGGAAAATGGACATACTTGTAAGAATATTTGGGTATTCCAGACATCGATACGATACTCTTCCTCTTTGAACCTTCAAGCCACAGAGACATGCCATTGGATTCAGACTGTTTTGGCGACTCCTGACCCATGGTTGAGTATGACAATATCGTACAAGAATCAGCACCATTGGTACGAATCGGGATGCTTGCAGCTCTTCGTGAACTGCTACTCCCTATTTGAGCATGCTTCTTGCGAAACCAAATGCACAATATAGCAGAAATAGCCAAAAGCACTCCAATTATCACCCCAATGGAAACCCCAACTATCAGACCCCAAGAAACTCCTCTCATGGTCAAGAATAATATGTGTCTACATTATTCAAGTATCCCATGAATAAACCTGCAACAGACCAAAGTTCAAGCAAGTTGAGTCCTCCACAGCCCTTATTTAATTTTGTTCTGTTCAGCAATTGATAAAGTTGATTAGTAAAACAAGTATACAATGTTTTGGGGAATAAAACAGTGGTAATAACAAGTTGCATAGCCTTTCAGAATTCTCTATCAAATAAGATCCAAAAACTGACCAAAACGAACACATGTTTATTTTACACCCCGTAATTAGAGGTGTCAGTATAGATCCCTTAAATATGAAGAAGAGAAGTACAAGCAAAACACAACCTCTAAACAACAAAAGGTTGCCAATAGACTAGACATACAAGACGGTTTTAACAACAACATACAGGAAATTTATTGAGTAAAAGAACTTCAGAACCCCTTCTAGTGGCCAGCATTAGCCCTCTATCCCTTGTATCGTTCTATAAGAAAACGGTCAAGAACTGCTACAAAATGCAAGTAGACACTGCTCTGCTTAAAGTTCTAAAACTTATTTTTTAAGGTCTTATTCTACAATCGCAGCTAATAATCAGACGACTCATCAACTGTAAATGGAATGAAATCACACCACAGATGCAAACCATAAAAGATCAAACTAGACACTCTAATCAACTATAACTTTTCTATCCTTAAACCAATCGGTACTACGCCATTAGACATAATTTCTACAGATATAATCTGAACCTACTGACAAACCATAAAAATCCGTCATTTCTCTAGAAAAAATAGATTAAATTCAACCAAAAGTAAAACACAAAAATAAACTCTCAGAAAGCTACAGCGTTTAACATTGTTTTCCCATCCAAAACAACATGTTCTACCGAAATATCCGTCATTTTTCCGAGAAAAACGAGATCAAACTCAACCAAAAGCAAAGGACAAAAACAAACTTTTTCCAGAGCTGCAACCTGAATCTACTGATACTTACATCCCAAGGAAAAACAAGTAACATTCACATCAAGTTAGCATATGCAAATCGATCTAGCTAATCCAAAACCCTAACTCATTAGATAGAGGAAAAACCGAAGGGAAAAAACTGACTGGAAACTGAGAGAAGAAAAAATGCGCCTCAGCTTAAGATCACCTGTTCAAGACAACACGAATCGTCCAAGGATTTGCAGAGAAATTCGAGAAATCGACGGGTTTGCAGAGAAGTTTGGGAAATCTCATTTCGAGATCGAAAGAGAGAAAACGGAGTAGGAAGAAGGTGATGAGCAGCAACAGAGACTTCAACTAAAGAAAAGAAATAAGAGGAATTAAATTAAATTAAAAAAGAAAAAGAAAAAGAAAAAAGGCATTTATTTTAAATTCCGTCAGTCTCGGTTCAGGAAAAACGCGCCTGGAGAGAATGAGCGGATATTACGAGAATGCCACTATATTTACTTCGTGACAGAAATGCCCTTCAACTCGTCCGGTTGTTATTGGCAGTTGTGGCGGGTGTTGACCCGTTCTTAACAAGTTGGAAGTTCTGGGAAAGGTATTTTCTTGTCTGGTAACAGGAGGGCCACCTTATTGACATTAGAGTGATCTGGACATTTATCGGGTAGGTTTAGATTGAAATAGATGGCTAAAGTACTTTTCAGTAGATCTCAACTGTTGACTAATAACTTGGGAATCAATGATCTAGAAAATTAAGTAAAAAAATGCTAAGGAGAAATGCACTTGCCTGATCAAATCAAGGGTAAAAGATACTTTTTGGCACTCAAATGTGCTACGTTTGCACCATCGAATCGTTGATCCAGCTAATGACAACAAGCTCATTACATCAATACTAATTTTGTCTTGATTGGACATTCCTAAACCGTCCATCTAAAAAACTGTTTAATCCAACTATATTGAAAGAAGGAAATGTACAACCAAACTCCATGGAAAATCAAGCATGGCCCACAAGAACCATTTATTTTATACCTCACAACAAACGTTGGTGCATATTTGAACCATGCAATTAGTCTTAACCATAATGGGCATGTTTAAGCATGTCCGGAATGTAATAATCCTGGAACGTGAACCAAACAGGAAACAAGAAAAAGAATTCTGGGGAGGGGTATTTTGGTCATTTTAGGGGGACGCGGATTCTGGTGATACCGAAGAAAGCTTCACAATAAAGAATGGGTGGGAAAGGATGGGAAAAAAGTAGTCGGAATGCATGCGGAAATTGATAACGGCACTCCCGATCAAGTACCCTGTGATTGGTCGTTGGATGCCTCTTTGGGAACTGTAATATGTTATTAGTACTTAATTAGGAGGAATGCTTTCGTTAGGCAGTGATCAAATGATAAGTAGCCGTGTGGGACCTACTTATGGCGTGAAGGTACTAGTCTTTGGTTGATCGCATCCGTTCGATCATTGTCGTTTTTTACGTACGATATATCCAGGCTGGAAGAAGAGACCGGATGAATGGTCCGGATCAACAAATGATGCGGCCCTTTCATGCAAAAGTGGGAGCCACACAGGCAACTTATCATGTGGTCAGACCCCAATGGGGCATTTGCAAGGTGAAGTTGCTTAGGTTATGCCCAAGAAGAGAAAGTTGCTCTGATAAGTCATATGCAAGCACAGCACAACAACTGGTAGGTTGGTTTATTTCAACCAACCAATGTGGTAGATTGGAGGCATTTATTTTATCTCATTGCTCTCACTTCAGTTTTTTTATGCATAAAAATTATACGGAGTGACGTTTATAAAGTTTCTAAACTATTCGGTTTTACGTATACTTTTTTTAATATATTTTAATAGCTAAAATCATTCAAATTATATAATTTCTTATCTATAAAATATTAAAATCTGGGGCAATGAGATAAACAGCTTGAATCATACAAAGGCAAGCTTCAGAAAATGTGGTCACTAGACTGCACCTGTTGTTCGGTCAATTTAGCATTTGTCACTGGCAAATTCTTTGGAAAACTCAAGTCAAAGAAGATTATTGTACCAAAACTAATGTCTCTTGTTAATTAAATCGTAATCACGAATGCAACTCCTAATAAAAATATTTTACACAATAATAGATAAAAGCATCATGAAATGATGAATACTCAAGCTACAATTTTATTCGTCCCTTTACTTACATGGCTAGTATTGTGACAATCTAGGTTTTTAAAATACATTTTCATAAATATTTGCAAATATAGGGTCCTAATTTTGAAAATTTTTAAAATACAAACAGTGAAAACATATATATTTTTAAATTAATTTGTCAAAAACCCAAGTGTCACATCAAATTACTTATCATATATAGATTTTTGTATAAAATAAAACTTCCATTGAATATCAATAGAAATACTTTTATTAAAATCAGGATCAATCTAGTGGTTCACATACACAGCTTTGGTAGTCATTACATACCTTTTTTGAAATATTATAAAACAATCGATACAATCTTCCTCAAAGTAAATACCCTGAGTCGTAATTCGGTGATGGTTATCCACAAGTCTTGAGCTTTCAATCTTCCTTAACTGTGTCTGAGAATTGTAAAATTTTAAACATTTACAATATCTCAGCAAGCTATGCTTGATAAGATATTTAAGAAATATATTCAATATATCTCAAAATTAACAGTTCTTTATATTCATAGTATAAATCAATTTATACAATTGAATAACCATTTTATCCTTACTCATCATATGAATTATATGTATATATTACATATAAATAAAATCATTGAAAATAGTCAATATAGTCAATATCATCAATAACATCTCATTTTCAAACTGATTTCAATATTAACACTAGGTGTTAATATATAATCATACCATATTAGGAATCATCCTCCAATACAACATCAGTAATAAAATTTATTGGGCATCTCATCATGCCATAAAATAAGGCATCTCATCATGTCATAACATAAGGTATTTTATCATGCCATAACATAATGCATCTCATCATACCATAATCAATTGCATCATAATGCAAAATATAATCAAAGGACTACCATGCTTGCAGTCTCAATTCGTACAGCGTGCTCGGATAACTGCTCAATACTCCATTAATACCATGGTGAAAAATACATATACATGTTCGTATGGGGGGAATCATGGCTGTCACAGTGGCGTCCTTCTCATAATTGTCCCACTCAACATTTTGCCTCTCTTTGGGCACGGTATCATCATCATAATCAGTTTCGGAGAGCGGGTGACCAAACCCTTATAACTCTCATAGTATTAGCATCCATAAGCATAAGCCTATCTTAAAAAAAAAATCATAAGCCTCCATGCTTGTATGGAAAATAATATTTCATACTTACGACTGTGTGTTTGGTTATAATAGGACATACATATAACTTATTTCCTTAAGATTTGGAGGTCCAACTTATATAGTTCAAATCTTCTCATTCTACCCATTAAGTAATTTCATAATTACTTAATCACTCACTTTGTATTGATTTCAACATTATTTGTTGATTCATAAATAATTTTAAGGCAATTGTAATCAATCTATCGATATCAGGATAAGATCATGTGTAAAATACATGTATCTTCTATATTGAATATATTCTTAAGGTTCACTTACCTTTACTTTCAACAATCTATCTACTCATTGATCTTGATCATCATATCC
This sequence comes from Warburgia ugandensis, assembly GCA_035236585.1. NCBI lineage: Eukaryota > Viridiplantae > Streptophyta > Magnoliopsida > Canellales > Canellaceae > Warburgia > Warburgia ugandensis. Next base: position 62,428,204 of record CP141137.1, read on the forward strand.
TTCATGTATCAGTCAAATCATATATATACAGTCATTCCTCAACTCATTTATACTTCCTAGTTGTTCTTTTGATAGCATGATTTGGATCTTTTTTCTTGGATCATATTGATCAAGGGTCTAATCTATTAATCTACATTTGAATATAATATTTATACTATTTCAAAACATACATATAATATTATGATTCTTATTATTCTTGATCATTCAAGATCTCCTTATGGATCTTGTTTGATCTTTGATTATCTTAATTACCATTTTTATTAGGATTAGATAATTTATTATTATTTTATGATCTTATTATTATTCAACTAGTTAATGTTTTATTGATTGAAGATAATTTATGAACTCCTAATTCTAGACAGCTCCTCTTATTTCCAATTGACTAAGATTTACCAGTTAAAAGCTACTTACAGAGTGATTAATTCAATCCTCATGTAAAGAGGCATTTAGACCTCACAAATATCACCAGAAGGTGAGGGAAGAGCACAGCTCTATTAGAGAACCTCATTAACCACTATGTTCAGCATTTACTAAGTGACCTTAGCTCAACCTTTATAAGGTTCTTATGAGCATTAAACCTTAAGTACTTTTGCTATTTGATTTTAATTAAATCCATGAACATTTAAAATGTCATTTATGGGGTTTATTATTCTCCTAATTTAGGCCAATGATTTATAATTCTTATATTGTCCTACTAACTATAGTCTTTACTACCATTAAGTATATGTTCATCATTTATTGTAAATGTGCATCTATATTTCATTAATTACATTTTTCATGTAATTTACATAATAGAAAAGCATAAATAAGTAAATTTAGCAAGTAAATCTACTAAGCAAATAAAGATATTCACAATAATAGTAATTCCAATGCTCATATTATGCTTCATCATGATCCTCTTTGTTTTTTATTCATTAGATCTAGGGTTTTCATCCCATCAAAGCCCTAGATCTTGATCTTTCATATTTTTGTTACATCATCTCATATAATCTCATCTCTAGATCATTAATTGATCTTATCAAATGATCTGATCCTTCGTGATCCAATCGATCAAGAAGATTTTAAGTCATTTTATCAAAATTAAGGGCATAGATCTCAATCTATCCCAAATTAGCCACATCAGGCTATTCATTTCTCATGATCTTATCATTATATCATCATCCATACTGATTTACAAATCTTGATCATCCTTGATCAATCTAATCAAGGAGATTATTACGTATTTTGAAAGATTTTGTTACGTTTAATGGTCAAGATCTTAAGATCTGCCAAATCAATTACATCCAATTTATTTATTCAAGTTATCACGTCATTAGATCACTAATGGATCAGAATTCTAAGGTCTAATCATGTCAGATTTGATTGATCTTGGGAATTAGTATCACTTTTTGTGACTTACAAAAATTTATAGTAAATAAAACTTAAATTTTATGTTTTCATTATATTATACTCTTCACAAGGAATTCATAGCTTCTTTTCGATCTTGATTTGGAGTTAAAATGAGCTATAAATTAGATTTTTAAGTTTTCAGTCAAAACAAGAGCCCATATTCAATCTGGGTTATTCAGATCAAAGGGTCGATCAGCGGCCCGCCCCCTTTTATAGGTGATTGCCAGTGTACAGGGAGGGCGACCTGGGATAGGTGAGATGATCCAATCTAGATCGTCGGATCACCCTTTTCCCCCGATCTCCCAAATCTAAACGAGTCATCATCTCAGATTTCATCCCCTAGGGTTCTTGGATCCCAGGAATCCATCCAATGGCTCAAAATATCCAAATAATGTTGATTTACCAGTGATCTTCTTGCCATAAAAACTACCAGAATAAAAGATGAGGAACCTACCTATAGCATCCAAAATCGAAGAATAAAGCTGAAAAAGAGAGATCCACGCCGAAAACTATAGGATCGCCAGACTTACTATTTTTTGGAGATTTCACCAGTGAATATACCTTTCTATCAATCTGAAATCTTAGGGCTTTTATAGAATAGGTAAGCCTGAACCCATCTAACGATGGAAATTTAATTATAACGGCCAAATTTGGATGGCTAATTGAATTAGGGTTTTTAGGCAAAAACCCTATTTAGTCGAGGACGATGAGTCTAGAGACGTGCCCGATGCTCTCGTAAGAGAATATTCCCTCTGGTGCATCCACAGATGCTCTCTGCGCCTGTAAAGGGAAGAGAGAGAAAAAGGAGAGAAGAGAAAGGAAAAGGGAAAGGGAGAGGGAGAGGGAGACAGTGGAAGCTTAGGAATTTTTGTGCAATTTTGTGAGAATGTTAGGGGATATTTATAGGTTTATTTGTGGATTTTTTTTATTTTAAATAAATTTTCAACTTTTCTTATTTAATTCAAAAGAGATTTATCATCATGTTTATTCATCATCATTTATATACTTTGAGCCAGCTGTCCACCAGCTCACTTAACTTTTATGGACCCTATACAAAAGTAAAATAACCATTTTACACCTATGGGGTAATTATAAATTCACAAAAATTAAGAAACATAGGAAATTTTTACCTGAGCTCAAATTTTAGGGTGCCTACCGTCATTCTTGCTGGTTTTTCGAGTATGATTCTAAATATCTATATTTCAAGACCTGATTCTTTTTTTAAAAATATATATATATATATATAATATTTTACCTCTATTTTTGTAAAAATTCCAAATAATTCTAGAAACTTGGGGTTTTCACAAGTATCTCATGTATATAAGTAGTAATATACAACTGCACATCATCAGTCTTTCATTACAACATCATCTTGGAAAAATGAAATCCTAATCGTAAGAAGAGCATTAAAAGCATGGACAAATGAAAAACTAGGTAAAGAGAAAAATTATAATCATAATTAAAGGAATTTGTTTACCCAAATTCACCAACTCTACTTGTTCATGACATGTAATAAGAACTATCATCCATGTATGAAAAACTAAAGTAACAAAAAAAAAAACTCATATTAATTTTAAGAAAGACAAGATTGGCAAATAAACCAAAAAATTAACTATAAAATCCAAGTTTTATACTAAATTCAAGCTTTTTACACCTTTCCTATCAATTTTTTTTCCTCCACCACCCATTCCACTAATCCTGTGACTACAATGGGTTCAACTTCACTTTCTATTTTTTTTATGTCCCTATGTGTGGGTTTCTTAAAATAATTAGGGAGAGGAAATACCAAATGGGAAGATAAGGAATATAAGGGGGTGTTATTTAATTGCATCACTTGGGTGTTTCTGTTGGCATATCCTCTGTGATGTCTCCTATGATATCTCCTATGATATTTGAGATATGTGTCATATGTTCTATGATATTTTCTATGATATTTGGGATATGTGAGATACGTTCTGTAATATCTTTTATGATATTTGTGGTGATATCTAAAATTTGTTATGAGAGATATTTTAATATTTTTAATAAAAAATAATGCATCAACCAATCAGAATGTAATGAACCAACCTAAGTTTTTGTTCCTCCAACGCTTTTGCATGGGTATTTATAAATAGAATAATACTTACTTTAGTGATAATCTGGGAAAGAACGAAGTGGTTCACTTCGATTGGTTGCAACCATGACTTTTAAGTCTTTGTAAGAGGAAGAACTTAGGCTATCAGATCAAGCCTTCTCTTTTTTTCTTTCTTTTTAAGTCTTGAATGAATGGGAAGTAGGACTTTTTGGATCATCAAATGCAGAAATTTTTGGAGCATAAACATTATGAACCATATGCACATTTGACCACATGAAAAATCTTTGACTAGTACATGCAAATACGAATTGAAGAGGATTCATTTTTTTATATTTTGTTTTTTGGCTATAATACGATGGTTAATTCTTTTCATTTGAAAATAAAAAGGGCAGCCCAGTGCACAAACCTCTCCCATACGTGAAGTTCGAGGAAGGGGTAGATCACAAGGGTCTATAGCATACCTTTGAATCCTTTTAATCTCTCTTTCAGGACCATTCTCAAGACTACATTTCATCCTATCTATTGATCTTGAGGTGGAAGATAGTTTCAATGAGGATATAAACTAGAAGGAATTAAGGTGAACTACCTCTTCTGATCTTGATAAAGACATCCATTCTTCGGGATGGCAATTATTTGACTCATTTGTGCTTATAAACTTATGTGAACCATTAGATTGTTGGGTCACATAGTGAGTGTGAATTTTATTTGACCATTTCTTTGATACTTTATATCTATGTGTATGTTAGTCAATGTGACCTTATCTTGTATTTTACAAGAGGCTGTTTTCATGCCTCCAATCCCGCGACCTCAAGGTCACATGATGAAAACTCTACTATTGCACCAAGATCATCCTTCTCCTAACATATAAAAATAGTAGTCCTAAATGCAGAAAACGATGGTGGAAAACTTTGAATATTAAACATCCAAAGTTGAAGCAATCAAGTGAACAGATTGGATTATCCAAAAGTGGCTTCTTGACATAAAGTGGCTGCCCCATGGTGTCGCACTCTACATAGCATTCCTCCACAATCAAACTCCTAGTTGGTTGATTGTTGATGGCCATTAATGCATTATATAGAGTGCAACACAGAGACGAGTCCAACCATGAAAAAGGAGACGCCAACATTAGGGATGGCAAATCGTGTCCACAAGTCGTGTTCGTGTCGTGTTGAGATTGACCCATTACAGTATATGGGTCAACACGAACACAATCCACTTAATAATTGTGTTAAGATCCCATGACTCGAACATGACACGATAATTACACGAGTTGACACCACACGACTCATGTAACACAATTAAAATAATGTAAAATAACTAATATAGGATGGTTTTTTGTATAAGAATATAGGCGATTGATTTTTCAAAAATAGTAAAAACATAAGACGGTTTTTGAAAACCCATCCTATATTCCAACAAGTCTTATTGTGGATGTTTTACGCAAGTGCACGGCTATTGTAGTTTAGCTAGTGCAAGTCCAGGTCAATTTTCATGGAGACTCGACTTAAATGTTAGAGTTTACACAAATTTTAACTTTCAAATTACCACAGAGTAATAGTTCCAAATTGAGTATGCAAGAAATAAAAGTAAATGAAATTTAACTACAACTTCTCTGTGTTAATCGCTATGTTACGCAGCGGGTCACAACATGTTCTAATTAATGACAAAACAAAATAAGTTAAATAACTGTCCTAGATTATACGGTCCTTGGATAAACAAAATATGAATAAAATAAAACGAAGATAAGGTAGGATACAACTGTAATTAAAGTTGGGATGCAAATGTAATTAAGTGTAAAAGATGAGGGACAAGAACAAAAATTTTCCTTTTCTAGGTTTCTTTAACCAACATGCTAAAGCCATTTGCGACTGGGAAGATGCCGGAAAGGGAAAACCGGCAAAATAAGGAGGAAGAAGAGGACTGGAGGTGGAGTGAAACAAAGGAGAAGAAGGGAAGAAAATTCTAGAAGCAGGGGAAAACTGGAGGAAAAAGAGGAGAACAGGGAAGCAAGGGGAAAACGGATAGGGAAAAGAGGAAAGGAGAAAGAGGGCTGGCCGGAGATGAGGGATCCGTTTGGTGAAGGTGAAGAGATCGGAGAGAACGAGGGAGGGAGATGAAGTAGAGAAAGAAGCCTATGGCAGAGCTGTGCAGTGAAGGAGGCACAATCGATGGGTTGGACTCTGGAAGCCAGGAAGGGGCGTCGTCCGGTGTGGAAGAAAAGGAGGTTGGTGGGGAAATGGGAAGATAGAGGGGGAAACCTCGATCGGGGTTTTCTCTCCCTGGGCCTGCCGGATTAGTGGGGTGAAGGTATGGAGTAAAAGAAGAGAGTGCTTAGCCTGTTGGGTGCGGTGCTAGTATGGTAGAGAAGAGAACGAGGGGGTCCGGCACATGGGTGTGATAGGAGATCTGGCTAGCTAGGTCGGCTGAAAGAGCCGGAGCTAGAGGAACTAGGAAAGAGAGCGAGCGGGATTGAGAGAGATGGGTGAGGAACAGTCCTCCCCACCTCTCCTTCGTCAAGAGGAGAAAACAAAAAAAACAAGAAGAAGGAGAGACAAGGAGAGCATGAGAAGGAAGAGAAGAAGGCAATCTGGGTTTTGTTAGAAAATGGGAAAAAGAGAAATGAGGGGGTTTGCCAAAAAATGGGTTTCCGTGGAGAGAGAGAGAGAGAGAGAGAGAGAGAGAGAGAGAGAGAGAGAGAGAGAGAGAGAGAGAGAGAAGGTGTCTGGTCTGGGCTCCTTCTAGTTCTGGAAGTGGAGGCGCGACTTGGAGTTGGGTGCGATGATGGGTTGCCTGGGGCAGTGCTAAGTTTGGTGGAGAAGGTGGGAAAGGCTGGGGCGAGCAAAGATATAGAGGAGGCGCCGGCCAGTGGGGAAATTAGAAGAGAAGAGAGAATAAAAGAGACTGGAAGTGAGATGAGAACAAGAGAGAGGTAGAGAGGAATAATCCTTCCACCTCTACTCTAGGAGGGAGAATCAAAGAAGCAAGAAGAGAATGAAGGGAGGAGCAGCATGCCCCTATCGTTGGAGGAAAAAAAAAAAAGGAGCGCCCCCTAATCCCACCCCTCTCTCCTTTATAAGGGGGGTTCCTATGCTTTGTGGTGTGGGACCCATCAAAATAAGCCTGATTTAAACCGTCCAACGTACTTTAGATTATCTACAAAACAAAATACAAAATTAGAATTATCTTATGTAGGTAATTAGTTATAATGATCATCCAATCGTTTAACTTTTCAAATTAACAGTTGGATGGTTGATTATAGCTAAAATTGATTTAAAATCACAAAATTACCTTGTTAAATGATCTAATAAAATAGTAATCTAAGGTTATTTTAGGTAAAATTAAGGACTCAACACAACCCCCAACTAGCATTTTGCTAGTTCCTAGCAAAACATGCGAAAAATTATTGAAGACAAAATAATTGTCATTTTCGTAGGTACTCGCGGTTGCATTTAGCGTATGCAACAAGCCCTTAAACCCCTAGGTTATACCCCTAGTGAATGAGTTAAGCCTCGTGAGGGTTTGCAGAGAATTTACCCACAAAATTCATAAAGGACAGTTCCTAAATTTATCTCTGAGACTTTCTTTCTATTCATACTTAATTTACCACCTTATCATGTTAATAAAAATGAATAACAATTCAAAAACCCTACTCATATTCTAATAATATTTTATTTAAGCGTAGATGTCAAGGTGTTGTGTGTGTATAGTCTACATATATAAATCTTTTGTTTCTAAGTAGAGTACAACTCTTAAACTCCATCTGAAATATGTTTTAACCTTAGTTCTCACTAATAAACATACACTCAGAAATCAAATCTGTCAGAGAAAGGTTCAAATCATATCTCACTTGAATATGTGAGGAGATTCAATAAAAACAAATTTATCTCACATATACTCATAAAGGAACGGGAGTTACTAAGGAGTTTAGTTTTGATCCCTTTAGAAGGAATAAGATGCTATTACCTTTGAACTTTTAGAAGCATTGTTCTTTAAACCCTATATTTTCATATCCTCATCAAGACTATGTTCACCCGAAAATCATTATGTCTTTAAATAGGACTACATGAAGGCTTTAGGATGGGGTACAAAAGAAGAGGTAAAAGGATATTCAAAGTTTCTTCAATAAGAGGTAGAGGTCATCTAAAGTTGACAACTCTTTTCTTGAAAACTAACTTTCTTGCAGACGAATCTGTACTTATTTGGGTTACTGTTAGATGAGTCTGATGTACAAAGAAAAATACAAGCTTTTGGCCATAAAAACAGAAAAGAGAATGAAGTAGGTTCCACAGGCACCAGATCATACCTCAAGCACATGGATGCCAATTATGATGAGTCATCTGTCCGTGAATATCTGATGATAAATGTTCCTCCAGAAGTAAGGTCTGAGATTTACTGTTTTTGACTCCCAAGCATATAAAAGCTGCAAGGAAGAAATCAGGAAATCATTAATTGACGCCCTAACTAAACAATCTGAACAAGATTCTACTGGCAAGCAGCCGACAAACAAGAAATATGCTGATTGTGCCAGTGAGAAGGCTTTGAAATTGCACGATGAGCTGCTCGAGCAAGGAATTTTATGACGCATGATAAGGTCACTGCTTGATATAATCGTCAAGTAGGCATCTAATGATTTAGTCCTGTGATAGACCTTGCTAGTTAATCGTTGTGAGAATTTGTGCATCAAAAGGATGGCAGATTTATAGACATTTGTGACACTCTACTGTTCACCATGGTATGGTAAGTTTGGTGATGGAGATGTTCAGTGTATCTGTATTTGATTGTGGTGCTCAGGGGCTTAAAATATGGATGAAATTGTAGGATTGTGGAAGCTTTGGGGACAGATTCTCATAGACTCGTTGAAGAGATTAAAATTTGGTCTTTGTTATATCCTTATTTACATATTTTTTCCTGGTAAGATTCCAGCAGGGAAGTGCCTTCAGAAAAAATGATAAAAAATTCCGGCAGGGAAGGTTGCATGACCTACTTGTGGTTATCTGCCCAAGTTGGCAGGTGAGAATGCTGACTTTGATATCTGTGTTAAACTTTGGTGGGTTTTTTCCGAGTGAACTGGGCACTGCATTGGTGTTAAGGACTACACTACCTTGGGTGTTGGAAGGCATAAGGATTTTTGTTCTCTAGCTCGAGATATATTGATAGTAGAGAGCTGACTTGACACCATTGCTTTGGGATGACCAGCCACTACTTGTGGTGCACTGGAACTCTGGAGTTGGTGTTTGAAATATCTGATCGAACTTTTAATCCATGACTAGTTTTCTATGAAGTTGTATACACTTCGGACATCTGATCTCTTTGGAAAAATAACCTGCTCTTACAACATTATGATTAAAGATATTTTTGTCGGAGAACTGCATTCATAGAGAAACATGGCTGGCTCTCTCCATTTTGTAAATTCTCATTTGTCTAATTTTTCCTGTTTCTCTTGCCGTGAAAACTAGGGAATAACATTGCTAAGTAGCAGTGCTATCATGTTAGATATGGGTCTTTTTAAAAGAAATGGTATCCTCTTCTGTCAGGGTTTTAATCTTGTAGTTCTAAACTAAGACTGTGTAAGATCTTCCATTATCAATAAAGATAAAAAGCTCAGAGGTCAGAGTTTTGATGCCTTGATGATGAAACTTGTTTGATGTGAACCAAAATTCCAGGGTAATGACTATGAATATTGTTGATTCCGGATTCCCATTCGGACATATTACTGTTGATTATAGTCTCCCTTTGGGCTTCCGTTCTTCAAAATAGAATCAACATGCTTTTCAGTTCATTCCTGACAATTGAAATCGAGTCTACAAACAAGTCTTTTGTACCACAGATTTCAGTGGTTTCCATTACTAGGAGAAAGCAGTTATATTTCCATCTCAAGTCATATTTCATGTCATGTCATCTCAAGCACCACTAACACCATGTATGGCATTTTAGACCAAACTTGCTACCTTGCTCTGGTGTTGCTGTTTCTGTTTCTGTAGACATTTTTCTTAACTTGCAAGAGAAACATATGAACTTGTATTTTCTGTTAAAACATCATACTGCTGATTTTCAGTGACTAAGAACTAGTGTTCATTTGCTTGCTATTGTAGCTGGCAACTGAGATAAAAGGGCAGCCCCGGTGCACCCATCTATGCAAGGTCCGGGGAAGGGGCAGATCACAAGGCCCTAAAGTATATGACCTTACCTTGCATTTTGCAAGAGGCTGTTTCCATGCCTTGAACCAGTAACCTTAAGGTCACATGACAACTTTTACCATTGCACCAAGGCTCCCCTTCCTGGCAACTAAAATGCAAGTAACAAAAAAGAAAGTAGCGTATAGAGATTCCAGTATTATTGATCGAGCTGAACCTATTGTCATCTTCTGAATTTCAACAGCTTTATATGCTACCATGTTGACATTTTCAGACTCTAGGAACTCGTGCTTCCTTAACATTTTCTATATTCATTATAATTTGCATGAAAGTATGAGACCATTGTCTTCATCTTCTAGCATCCTGTGACACCTTTTGACTTTTTTCTGGCTTCCTGTTGTTAGTACCATTTTTCTAATACAGTGGGGTCGATAACGGGTCCTTGAACACAGTCAGGTAAGTTTTTCCTCTACCAAATGGGTTAGTGGTATGATGCAATCATGATCTACTTCTTGTGGATTATTCTGGTTAAATGAGGTTTGTATACCCATTTCATGCTTACAGAATGTATATATGTCTACAACTTGGACTTTGGATTTCGTTGTTCCTCGGGTACTACCACAGTGGGGCTTCTTGGTATATCTGCATAGGACCTGTATATGTCAACAGTTTGGACTTTGGATTCTGTATTCCTTGTGTACTTCCACAAGAGTGAGGCTTCTTTGCACATCTCCATGGAACCTTTTTTCACTTATCTGCTCCAAAAATCAGCCAATCTGAACCATGAAACTTTTGCGTGCGACATGCTACTGTAGAAGGAAATGGTAAAAATATAGGAACCACCACTAGGTCACCCTGTTCTGATTTGGTAATCTTTACACCTAGTAATGGCTTGATCAATGAATCTTTGAGATCTGGTCAAAATGCGCCACAACATTACTCAATGTGGTTGTGATAATTGTTGAAGACGAGACAAAGTAGAAAGTAGCAAGTAGAAAGCTGTTAAATTGTGCTGTCAAAGTCACTAAAGGGGATTTCTAGAATTCAAACAGAGTTCCGCAATTTTTAGAGTGAGAACCCTTAACTTTTAAGATTTTCGGCATCCATTTCTGCATTCTTTAGATCGTTCCTGAAACTGAAGGCGACCACAAAAGGCTCTATTTTGGTTGTTGTTGAGAAGGTTCTCCTGTCACAAAGAACAAACTGTCATTCAATCAATACTGTTTGATAAGCATCTTACAATGACTTTCACTAATTTCCACAGAACTATTTCCCAAGCATGATATGTACTTTCTTATAAACAGAAATTCTTCCACATTTTGGGAAAGAATGGAATCTATATGAGTGATTTTATGCACGCACATGTGAAATTATACAGATGAAAACCCAAGGAAATATGCATTTAGATATTGGACATTTACAAAGGAACCAACTATGTATAAAGAGCAGTTCTATACAGTATTCTCTCCTCCTTTGCTTCAACATGCAAGCACAAACTCATTTTCACTTCATCTGATATACGGGGTTACCAAATCTGATGAGCCATGAGCTCATCAAAGAATATTAGTTTTTGCTTTTGCTTGCTGTCAAGTACCAAGAAGAGAAAGAAGCAGGCAGAGATTTGAATAATAGTGACCCAACTGAATTCATTTTCTTCCTCGAATGGATACATTCGACTGAAATCTGCATTATCTTTGGGATTTCATCTCTTCCAGATGCAATCAAGTTGACATGCTCAGACTTTGAGAAACAGGGTGTTTCTTACGTCTTTCTATATCCAACGGCTTTGTCCTGAAAGGACAAAACCATTATCTTCATCTTTTAGCATTCTCTGACCATCTTTTGACTTTCTTTCTGGGTATTTGTGATGTTTGTGCCTTCTTTCCAATGCAGTGGGTCACCAACTGGGTCCCCAGCAAGAGTGTGTAAGGTTTATATTCTACTAAAAACTGGGTTTTTTTATCTTGATGCAGTATGTACTTTCCTACATGTTTCAGAAGATGATTCTGGTCCCCGAGTTAAAATAATCAACAGGTTGGACATGGGTTCCTCTGTTTCTAGCATAATATCTCAGTAATGCTGCTTTTTTCTCATATCCTTGCAGGACAATTGGCTAGTCCAGAATATCAGCCAAGCTCATTTGTCAAAAGTTTCAATCATGCTTGCTGAATAATGCAATAGAAAGAAGAGTGCGGAACCACCATAGTCTTGAGTTGCTAAGCTTAATACATCAAGACCCAAGAAACTACATCTGTAAAAATGTCCAATGTGCCAGATTATTACTTTTGAAGAAGATACAAATCTGCGGTTTCCAAATTCTAATTTGGCCGGGTAGCCATTTTAGCAATCTTTCGCTGCGAAGTAACTGCCACCATGAAAGATCAACCTTTTATTCTGGCTGCTTTTGAGAAGGTTCATGCCTCTGATACAGAGAACATATTCCATCCTGCCGTGGGCTAGCTACGACTTTCAGTGCATAGTTCCAAAAATCCATTCCCCAAGCTTGATATGCTCTTCCCATAAAAGGAAGTTCCTTTTGCCTTTACAGACAAGAAAGCAATTGCCTACCAAAAGAAAAGACAAGGCAGGAATCTCTATGCGGGATTGTGAGCATCGCTAAACCCAAGGAAATTTATGTTTGGATTCAGCCCATGCACGAGAAACCGAAAATTTCATGATAGAATTGGTTCACTGAATTGCTAAATGAACGCACCTTAAGGTGTGTCCTCAGAAACTTCCCCCTTGTTTGCATGAGGAGGCCCCAGCTTTGGATGATCCGACCCGTTAATCTGATCCCTCAGCTTTAGATGGCTAGCAGTGCAAAGCAACAGGATTCCATGATTGAAGCCCTCTATAGAAGTCCTAAATTCAACACCCAAAAGTTGTTACAAGATATGGAAAGCCACACAATTCGATGAACAGATAGGAACAAAGATAGGGCCAAATCATCCAGAGATACTAATTAAGGTGTCTCTTTAGACTTCCTCAGCAGATGATCGGTTTGGATCAGGCTTGTTGATTGGAAAAATGGATACTGTGTTGTGGGTTCACTCCATTTATACGACTGGACCCACTGTTGGCTTTTTCTCCTTTCCAAGTCAAACTTTGGAGGTGGGGTCCAAAATTCATGTACGAAGATGCTACTTACCATCCACATGTTATGTCCACATTATGGTGATGGATGTGACACTCGCTACATCAAAGAAGGCAGCAAATTTATGCGTCTGGCCGACATGCATGTTCACATGCACATATTGTTTTCTGCCGACATCATCTCTCATCAGAACCTTGTTTACTAACTCCAGTTAATCTCCACCGTTGACGTGGAAATCCACGTATTTTCAAGTTACGATCACATTTGCTCATCCGATGTTGATGTCAGGGTGTGTGGCTAGTGAAGTTCGGTAGTCCCGCATATGAACACTAATTTACTGTCAACAAGCAAATTAAAGTTGCACCAACAGGACGATTTTCTGTCACATGAAAAGCAAACTTATTCTAAGTTAATAAGGCTCTTGTACCATTCAAGGGATAGGTAACGGGCTAAGTTGAAGGTTCTAAAAGAACAATGAAAAGGTCTAAAAAAACGTGGATAGAAATATTTTTAAAAATTTTAAGATTAAATGAAGCCATGACACATAATAGAGGGGAATGGAGGAGCAAGGTTCACGTGAACAACCACACTATTAATCGACATAAGGTCACGACGATGATGAATCAAAGTACAAATGACAAAATTATGTGTTGGTGAAAAACAATGGAAGTGAGTTGGTAAGCCTGCAATGATAAACTACAATGGCTATCATTAAGGATTAGGATGGTGCAACAGATGTGCATTTGTTTTGGAAAAGGAGAAACGGGTATGATGTGGTGGTGCAAGCAATTCTAGTGGGTTCATCATTTGGCGTGATGGTGTCTAAATGATGCTAGGAGTCCTACAATACGATACCGTCAAGCTCAAACGCTAATTCATGGTTGATTTTATGATTGCGTTGCATAGAAAGTAGCCTCCTTTTCTTATGGACTTCAAGGTGTACTAGTCTTGTATTTGACTCTTAGAGGGAACCGACGGAGACCTCTCAATCATGATCAGAATATGAACAGAAAAACAGGATGTATGTGGTCGTCTTGCTATCATCCTTGGCCAAAAATATCTTGGGTTGATGTTTACATCAGTTGATCAAATAGCCCAACCCACAAAAAAAAAAAGAATAAAAGAAAATTTCTAATTACCTTCTTGTAACAAAATAATAACGCGCGAGTTGATGAAAGAGCCTAATGCCCAAAAAAAAGTCAGATTACTATTCTATAACAAAATAATGCCTTTAGATCTTTACATCAGTTCACGAAAGAAACCAATGCAAAAAAAAGGACACGTTGGATCTTTGTTTTTCCATTTTCCTTTATTAAGTATCGTACTTCATTTAGTCCTAAAGTTTTTTAAATTTATTTTTAATATTTTAATTCACGTTCTTTTGGGACTTTCTTTTAGTTTTTAGAACATTTGATTCGGATTGCCTTACTCCTAACCAACTTTATTTTTTATCCCTATTAGAAATATAACAAACCATATAAGTCTAATACATCTCATCTTGTTACCTACTAATGTTACTTTTAATTTTTTTCTAATTCTATCCTTTTTTATCGTGCCACTGATCTATCTCGGCATCCTCATTTTTGCAGTTTGATCATAACAATTCAAATTGTTCATTAAAAAAAAAGGAAAAAGAGAGAGATTGAATCTTTTTTTCTTCTTTTTTTTCATAGATTAATCCACAAGCTCTCAATTTGGTTCAGATCATTCCGATGATAATCAATTAATCTGTTTTATTAAGGGCTATGGTTCAAGTCCATATGTAACTTGTACATTTTCTTTGTCACAATCATGTTATTAATTTCAAAACTTGCTCCTGGCAATCTTTATCACTCCCAAGGACCCCAACAATTAATAATCAAACTACAAGCTTCTCCAAATTGGACAAGCTACCTTGGGATGGACCTATTGGAACCAATCCCATTTGGACCATTCGCTTGTAGGTCAAACCGGGTATTTATAATGGGTGGAGCCGGGTGTGCTGCCGTCCTATTTCCCCACCAGCCCCTTCAGGTTTGCCCAGTCGATGCAACGTTGGTTGAAACTTGGACGGTTTGCGACCGTGCATCGAATTCCATTAAATTTTTTTCGGCTGCACGTGTTTCGTGCACCCACATGCATCTTATTCAATAATTCTGGACGGTGGTGCTAATACAGGGCTCAATCTTTAGGCATTTTCATTGAATCGTTTGTGGTCCCTTTTTAAGTAAGAAATGCTATCCAGACTGAGTTTTCGAAGTAATTTTGAGACCCATTTAGTTAGAGTCCACCTTTGAATGGTCTAACTTAATCATTTTATTCGGCCTCCTCTATATACTTTACCTGCAAAAATTTATGATAATTGGACGCGTTTAGCTACTAGTTTTTCAGTTGAAAATCCAATTCCCATGATTTAAAGAATTAAAATGGCTAGCTAAAATCATCTAATGGTTATGAATTTTGGTGTCCAAACAATCTAAGAGAGAGACTAAATAAGATGAGTGGATCAAATCATCCAAAGCTGAAAATAACTAAGTAGAATCTCTAAAAAAATACTGTTCATTTCGCTTTGTTTTTGGCAATGTTAAAAGAGTTGAAATAATGTGGCATATATAGAATTATTTAAGATAAATAAAAAGAAAAAGTAAGGTCATTTCATTTCGACAAGAGACGCACATCCAAATTTCATAGCTTTGCATATGCTATCTTGATCATGATTTTTCTATCCCCAAAAGTAAAAGAAAGGTCTTTCTCTTGTGGGTGAGAGATTTGAACCCCTGACGCCGCGGTTCGTAGTCACGTGCTCTAATCAGATTAATAAAGAATAATTTAGCATAATCAATCTCATAAACAAGATAATAACAACCTTGTCAAATCAAGTCCTGGATTCGGTGGCTAGCGAGCACCTCCAAGGTGCCATCTAGAACACCTATCATTGGGTTAAAAAACGATAACAAAGCCCCTATTGTCACTGACTTGGTCCCACGGCAGACGAGACAAGCCGCTTCTTGGACACTCACAATATATTGTAAACCATTGCAGGCGCATATTTGCACATGCTTCCATGTAAATCACTATAATATACCATTCCATTAACTTATTCAATTAAGCATGTGAGAATCAGACTGTATCTTGCACCAAATTTTGAATTCATGTCATCTCATGCATCTATTAAAAAGACAAAAAAATAGCCCACTGCACGAAGCAGACCATAACCATAAAGGGCTTATAGTAGACACAAAATATGTAATGTATATAGAATATGTACATAGAAAGAGGCAGCTCTAGCATACGAAGGGTCCATTGTAAAGGAGGAGACAACACATGGTTAATAGTACGTAACTTTATCTTGCATTACCAAGAGGCTGTTTTCACATCTAGAACCTCTGACCTCAAGGTCACACGACAACAACTCTACCATTTCACGAAGGCTCCTATTTATGCCGTCAAATTGCTGGAAAGCTCGGTGATTTAAAAGGGTTAACTTAACATCTAGGATCAATAACCCTTCAACCAAATTGGAGTTTGTTTAGCCTGTGTCTTGCCCAACAGGCAAATGATCGATGCTGGATCTACAGCCGAAGAAAATTGGCAAAAAGGGGTTAACTTTACGTCAAGGATGGATGATCCTTCAATCAGATTGGGCTTTGGGGAATTATTGACACTGAATGTACAGTAACTTTGGTGTGTATTTAATACCTTGGAAGATGTATTTGTCTAAAGTAGTAAACCATTTCATAATAATGTATCAGCACTTTGTTTTCCGTTCAACATTCAAAGAAAACAAAAGAAATGACTTTTGTTCCCTCCATGCTGACCATAAAGCTGGCCTTCGTAGCTTTGAGCTATTATTTAAGTTTATCTTGGCTAGACATGTTCCCAAGCGTGGCCAAGAGCTCATTCTCATAGGCTTTAGAAAATACTTCTCCCTTTATAACTTTTCTTCTTCTAGATTTGTTTTGGTTTTGGTGGGGGTCTCTCAACCAATCCATTAGCTTTTCTACTCTAGGAAAGACTCAGCAGGAAGTTAACCTCTGGACCTTTGGTCTTTTTCTGTGTCTCTACTTTTCTCTTTTCCTTTTTTAATTTTCTTCTTAGTTTCATTCTGGTGGCAAAAGGGGACCCATGGCGTGATGGTAAAAGTTGTCGTCGTGTGACTTTGGGGTCACGGGTTCAAAGCATGGAAACAGCCTCTTACAAAATGCAAGGTAAGGCCGTGTGCTATAGGCCCTTATGGTTCTCCCCTTCACCCAACCCTGCATAGGCAAGAGCTTCGTTCACCCGACCTGCCCTTTAGTTCCATTCTGGTGGTTGTTCAATTTTAGAATGGAAAATTACAGAGGTTTCACAAATTCGAATTTTCTATAGATTTTCATTTGAATCTTCTAATATTTTAAATTATTGAGTGTTTAGAACTATTATAATTCTATTTATAATAGCACAATAATTATTTTCACATAATTATTATTTTTTAATATTTTTATCTAAAAATTTCAAAATATTTGCTTTTGGTTACAAGTGAAAAATTACAAAGCAAATATTCACACTCAGACTCCTATACACCCCTAGATTTAATCCACCAAAACGAAAGTAACAAGACAAACCTCCAACCAAGTTTATTTTTAGAAGAGATGTTGAGTTGTATACATTCAACTATACTAGATATTTGTTGGCTATACAATTATATAATCTACAAACTTCTTGAATGCTCAAGTGTATAACATAAATGTATACAAATAAGTGTATATTTATTATATGTTGCATCATATTAGAGTACATGTTTGTTGATCCTCCAACAAAATGGATAATCTATTTAATATGTTTTACCTCATTAATAGATAAAATAATCCCAAATTTGCGATTCAAAAAATATTTTATCAAGACAACCTAGATATTAGGCCATAGCATCACTAAAAGATGACAACTTTGCCATTCACTCTTTTGGGAGGGGATTGGACTTCGAAATGTTCGTGAGTTAGAGTGATTTGCTTTGTAGTTCTTTGACTGTAAAAGGAGAAAAAAAGATTCTATAAATGCCAAAATCAATAAAAAGGCAGCCTTGGTGCACGAAGCTCCTCCCTATGCAGGGTCTGGGAAACGGGCAGACCACAAGGACCTATAGTAGGCAATATGATACATAAATAATAATTAGTGCTTGATAATCATAGATCATATTGTGGATTTGTACTAGACGAAGCTATTATGTGCTAAAAAAAGAGGACCATGGAACACTTCTTTTGACTCAACGACTTGTTGTTTGTTTGTTTGATCTTATCTTCATCTAAGATTCCCATCTGATAGGTGACATGGCATCCTGATCTCTGGAGCAAAAAAGTAATCATTTAATCATACCCATCCATTTACAATCTATTGATTAACACTGGATCATTTAGTAATTCTTAATCATAGCTCATCTCATTAACGTCGAATCCTACGGTTTCGATCAGAGTAATGTATTGGTGGGCCCATGTGAGACCCTAATGAAATCTCGATCAAAATGGGAAGTTTCCTTCATTTTCTTCTAATAAACATAGTTGACTAATACTTTGTATATAAATAAACTCCAAACTGAACTTTCTCCCCACCCAGCATGCCACCTCAGTCAAACGGTCAAACAAACGAATGTAACTAGCTGACGTGGCACGTGTTTGTAGTCCAAGTCGTCGCACTAATGTCACCTTACGCGTCCCCAAACCAGCGCATTTTAGTAGGTTCGCACTGCTTCAGCTAACGTATATCAAATGCGCCTGGTGACGAAACCTGGGAGGAATGTTCCAAGTGGTCTGTGCGTCGCGCCGTAGCTTGTAGTGACGTCAGTCTGCCAAAAACGCGCATGCAGACCGAGCGAGAGCCGTTCAATTCAACGGATGAGATTAGATGATGGGAAATGGATGTAAAGTTAAATCCAACGGCTTCCGTTACTCTGTCTGACTATATGTAAAAGCAGCTCGCTTGCTGATTTCTATTTTTCGGTTGCTTAGTCCACGGCGAAGAATGAAAGAAGAACTGGAAGGAGGAACAAGAAAAAAGAGATTATTTTAACAATTTGCAGGACTCATCAGGTAAGTTAGTGGAAATTTTTGGCTTTTTCGAATCTTATTGTGTTGTCAAATATCTGGATTTAAGGATGAAGTGTGATTTGCTGGTGACGTGTGCTGATTTACTTATTTTCTGTGAATGTGATGTTTGCTGGAGTTAGATTTGCAGCAGTTTTGATGATTTGGGGATTTTGGTTTCTGGATTTAGGAGATTTATGCTTCACAGCTTGTGTGAAAGTTAGGGGCTTTTTGGCAACCAGGATAGCAAACCGTGGATAGATACCTCCATGGATGATGATCTTATCTCTTGTTATGTAATCAAGCTGCAGAGAGTAGTACGATCATTTACTATGCTGGATAACGACCCAATGGATGGTTAATCCAGTGTCAAACAGCTGAGGAGGATTATTTAAAAAAAGAAAAAGAAAAAAGAAAAAGACTTCTGCTTAGAGTTTGATTTCAGATAGATAAGAGGAAGGAGGGAATTTCTCTCTGTTAGTGGGTAGCTGTGGTTTAAGTAGGAAAAGCTGGAAATTTTATTGCGTGTTGAATTTCCATTGATTTTTTGGCTGAGGATTTGGTATTTTGCTTTTTCTTTTTGTATTTAAGGTAAGAATGTTACTTCTTTTCCCGTGCTATATGAAGCTTGTTCCGTTATATTATGTTTATCTATGTATGGAAGAACACCTTACCTAATATATGTAGTTTCAGTAGTACAAGTTATAGGGACAAATCAGAATCCTTTTTGTTCTAGTTTTCCTGTTCTTTTGTTGAACTCTATGAAGTTTTATGTAATTTCTATTTTTATTGCTTTTACAAAATTCAGGTGATAATTATATTGTCAACGTATAATGCAAAAGCTTGCAAGAAAGAGAAGTATCAATTGAAAAGTTAAAGTGAATTCGATTTATTTGATTCTGTGTAGAGAATGAGATACCTATCATCTAGAGGGTCTGAATCGATGTAGCTGTACTTTGAAAAGCAGTCTCTTTGGAAAGGGATTTCGCTCATTGCAGCAACCAAAATCTGTATACATTAAGAAGTCTGTTCTCTATAGCCAAAATGGTTATTTTTGCACTAAATGCTCCAGTAACTGGTATATACAATTTGCCTATTTAGTGATAACTATAGTTGTAGGAATCCTCTGTTTTGGTTGTCACAAAACCCTCTCTCTCTCTCTCTCTCTATATGTGTGTGTGTGTGTGTGTGTGTATCATTCTCTCTGTAACTTTAACTTTCATGGAGCATATGATAACTGTACTTTTGACAGAAACATGCTGAAATATGAAGCAGAACTATATGAGCATCCAAGTCTATCGTGCTGCTCTAAACATGGGCAACAGTATTCTTTTATCAGAACTAAACCCCAAAACTGAATTCGCATATATGATATTTGTAGTCACAGTTTTGATAAGGAAACAAAATTTTAGTATCAGTAAACAATTTCAGGTAGTTCAGTACATTTTCCTTGAGGGTGTGTTTTTCCTCTTTCTGTGTAATAAATGAGGTGAGACTGCTTGCATTTAACATTAATTTGCTGCAAGCATCTACTTTCAGAACCTTACGTTTTGTGTGTAGTATATTAGCCATGTCTGCTGCCTATGGTCTTGCAGACATCTGACAAGAAAAAGAAATAAAATAAAATAAAAAAATCTTTGCACTTATTTCATGCATATCTTTCGAGAAGATGTATATATTTGGGATCTGATCTAGTCAAACTTTTAACTACTTTATATTTGAAAATGGGGATTGAGTTGGTCCAACCATTAAAAGGTACAAACAGATGTCGTGTTCCTAGAAAGCCTTGTATTAGTGGTTGTATTTATTCATCATTTTAGTTTAGGTTCATGAATATTTTACCTTGGTTGCTATTTCAGTTTGTCCCCTCTCTCTCTCTCTCTCTCTCCTCCAGTTAGTTCATTTGCATGGAGATACCTGTTCTTTCTTTGAATATAGTAGATTCTGCGGCTTTTCTTTATTAGCCCTGAATTCCTCTGATTGTCTGTTATGTTATTTTCCATGAATTTATGAGATGTCACCCCTTTTTCCACTGAAGTTTCTTTGAATTTCTCTATCCTATTAGAAATCTTATCTTCAGATAAAGCAATAGAAATGTTATCTTCTGGTGTAACCCTAACTGGAGTAGACATGTACGTGTGAGTAGGTTTATATGATATACAGGTGTAGTATGACCTGGTAATGTACTTGATTAGTGATACATTTTAGATTGTTTGGCACGTACAAGCTTGTATATGGAAAATCTCCAATGCATCCAAGTTGGTGCCACTTGATGCTAAACTCGTAAATCATAGGCTTTGTACATTGAGTTGGCCGATGAAAAATAATTCCGTTGCATAATTAGGGAACAATCCTCCACAAAATCATTGGCTGTGCACTCCCCATGATCCTCTCTATGGGTGAAAGTTGCCTACGCTCATCAAAGTTGTCTTGCTTTGTAACCGCACTGATCAAGATGTGTACTGCATCCATTTTCCTTATCTCATTCTGGTAAAACTTTCCCGGACCCCGGCCAATCATATGCGAGGACCAATCCATATATTAGATTTTGCTCCTAATTGTTGATGGATGTAACAATAGCTATTTGTGTTAGGCTTTCCATGGTTGGGGAAGCAACATGGATTTTATTGGTAGAGTTTTTGTTGTGTGACTTTGAGGTCATGAATTCGAGGCATGGATACAATCTCTTGCAAAAATGCATACTATAGACCTTTGTGTTCCCCACTTCCCCAGACCCTTCATATACGGGAGCTTTGTTCACCAGGCTGCCCTGACGAAGGATATAAGTCCTATCTTCTGCACCTATAGTGCTGGCTAACATGAAAGCATCATTTCACATTGCAAGAACAAAAGTTAACCCACTTGTGAATGCCCTCACAAGCACACAATATATGCCAACTACAACTATGATTAGAAGAACGGATGAATCAGCCATAATGAAGGAATATAAGCCTCATACCTTTAGCATTTTAACATTTATCTTTCTAAAACATCTTCTGCATCTTATTTACAGAATCTACAATTGTTGCAGGTTGAATTAGATAATTTGTCACAGATGGGTCTCGTCTCATTCAGAGTAAAAGAGACTTTTTGACGACGGACCTGAGGTATCTGCATGCTGTCTGCTTAGCATGGATTCACACCAGCTGTTTGAGTACTACTTGCCTGGTACAGACATATCTTATGAATTTAATTCTGCTAGTACTCTACCTCATTCTGAGTGCGTGCTAGGGACCATGAAATTTGACCTGGGGAGCTCACCCAACTCACCTCTTTCAACTCACTTTGACTATGATTCTCGTTCTACATTGAGTACCAGCCAAGAGCAGTATAGCTCAACAGAGAATCACTCAGGAATCAGCCCTTCCCATAACTTCTCATTAGAAACTGACAGTGCATTTCAGAGGTCTCCAGCTAATGTTCAAGAGAGTCTGCATGCTCCATGTGATGCAATTAGCAGTATGAAGGATGCTCTACAGGAATTAGAGTCTGCTCTTATGGGTCCAGACACTAATGAACCCAGTACTCCCAGATCTGCTTTTGATGACAACCAACAAGCAGAAACTTCACAGCAGCAACCAAAGGTGTTGGTCCACAGGCCTCGTCAAGAGACTGTGGTACTATGGCCTCAGCCAACCCCTGTTGGTAAGTACCGTAAATCAACTGATAGAGTTCATCCAGAAAAACGCCAGAGAGTAGTCAGTGACTCATCCCTGCAGGGCACTCGACATGGTGATCTGAAACAATTGTTGCTCGAGTGTGCGAGGGCTATATCTAAAAACCAGACCAACAATTTTGAAAAGCTGATCAGAGAGGCAAGAACTGCTGTTTCCATTTATGGTGAACCAATTCAGCGTCTAGGTGCATACATGGTAGAGGGCTTGGTGGCCAGGAAGGAGGCATCAGGAGCTAATATATATCGGGCACTGAAGTGCAGAGAGCCAGAGAGTGCAGATTTGCTTTCTTACATGCACTTTTTATATGAAATTTGCCCATACTTCAAGTTTGGTTACATGGCAGCCAATGGTGCAATTGCTGAAGCTTTACGAAATGAGGATCACATACACATCATAGACTTCCAGATTGCTCAGGGTACGCAATGGGTTACTCTACTGCAGGCTTTGGCAGCAAGGCCTGGTGGACCACCACATGTGCGAATCACAGGGATTGATGATCCTGTCTCAAAATATGCTCGAGGTGATGGCTTGCAGGCTGTTGGGAAGCGCTTAGCTGCAATATCTGAGAAGTTTAATATTCCAGTTGAGTTCCACCCAGTACCCGTCTTTGCTCCAGATGTTAGGAGGGAAATGCTGGATATTAGACCCGGAGACGCACTAGCAGTGAACTTCACCCTTCAGCTTCACCATACACCCGATGAAAGCGTAGATGTGAACAACCCGAGAGATGGGTTGCTGAGAATGGTGAAGTCATTGTCACCAAAGGTTACTACTCTTGTAGAACAGGAGTCAAATACTAACACAACCCCATTTCTGACGAGATTTGTGGAGACTTTAGATTACTACCACGCCATGTTCGAATCAATTGATGTCACCATGCCGAGGGAAAGCAAGGAGAGGATCAGTGTTGAGCAGCACTGTCTGGCAAGAGACATAGTGAATATAATTGCTTGCGAGGGGAAGGAGAGGGTCGAGAGGCATGAGCTGCTGGGGAAATGGAAGTCTAGGCTGAGCATGGCAGGTTTCCAGCCGTATCCTCTGAGCTCGTATGTGAATTCAGTGATAAGACAGTTACTGAGGTGTTACTCTAAGAACTATACTCTGGTGGAGAAGGATGGGGATATGCTCCTTGGGTGGAAGGATAGGAATCTGATTTCAGCTTCTGCCTGGCATTGACGAGAGACGGTTGAAGGTTCGATCTTAGAGCTTTACTCACCCATCTCTTTGTTTTGCTTGTGTATTTATATGTAATGTAGGTTTCTGTATTTCCTGAAATTATTAGTGTTGGCTGAACCAGAGGAAATGTACGACGTCGGGATTTTGCTACAAATGCCAATGATGATATTTTTCTTTTACCACTTAATTTGCCTTGTTGATTGACTTCCTTCCTATAAAAATGCAAGATAAAGCTACGCACTATAGACCCTTGTGGTCTGCCCCTTTCCTAGCCCCTGTATAGGCAGGAGCTTGTTGCACTGGGGCTGCCCTTTTATGTTACCTAAGCTATTCTAGACTGGTTGTCTTCATCAAACACACGACTCGGACGAAGAGATCGACTTCCCTCGTACACATTTGTCTGGAATTTCATTCCTAGAATATACCCTGAATTTGAAGCCACAGGTATAGGATATCTCATGCTGTGGTACCCAAATCCTTTACATGGACTGCACTGTTCGCCGAAGCAAAACTTAGAGACAAAACTCTGGTTTTCCATTTTATTAGCATTGGAAATAAAAGAAAAAGCAGAATCATTTTCTTTTAATTGGTCTTTCTTAAAAGTGAAGGGGAGCCTTGGTATAATGGTAGAAGTTGTCGTATACAAGATACGGCTGCTCTCTTGAGGTCCGCCCTTTTCCTGGATGCAGGCAGGAGTTTCGTGGGGTGGTGGTTGGTTTGAGTCCAAATCAGAGGGCCGTGCACGGGGTGGTGGTTGGTTTGAGTCCAAATCAGAGGGCCGTGCACGGGGTGGTGGTGGGTTTGAGTCCAAATCAGAGGGCCGGCTCTTTATGCTTCCAGCATCGAGACGGGGAAGTTGTTCCTGATCTGTGAAACCAGCTCCCGCCCCATATGCCACGTTGGCATGATCCAATCCGTTAATCTGGGATAATGACGAGTATAACTCATTGACGTTGATCTCCCCTTATAACAATATTCAATTTGCCTTGGGTCCAACCAAATTGACAAGTAAAACAAAAAATGAAAAAGAAGAAAGTCGTATTAACGAGGTCTTGGTTCTGTTGAATATGATTCTTTAATTAATGATTTGTCTCCTTGAGGTCACAGGTACTAGGTGTGGAAATAGTCTTTTAAAAAATACAAAGTATATAAGTTAACATTAACCTTTATCCATTAAGTGGTTTAAATTGTTTTCTTTCTGAATATTCTAAGTTATCAATTTTCTAATATAATACTAGCAATATACATGCGTATGCACAAAGATAAGAAAGAGGGGTGACCTAGCCGTAATTATTCCTTGTATTTAGGAGAGAGATGATATTAATAAGAGAGAAACAGAGGAGTTTTTTCTTTGGAATACTTATCTTCTGTCCATTAAAAGTAGGAGATGTCTATTTTATACACTACCATTTTACTTCTTTGAACGGGAGCCTGTCATCATGTGACCTTGAAGTCACAGGTTCAAGGCGTAAAATCAGTCTCTTGCAAAATGCAACGTAAGGCTGCCTATTATAGACCCTTGTAGTCCCCTTTCCCCGGACCCTGCATAGGCGGGAGCTTAGTGCACGGAGCTGCCCCTTTTACCATTTTACTTCTCTAAATTTGCAATACCTTTTTTAAAGGTAATTTTTATTGACAGGGAGAGAATAGCCCTCCCCGTGGCCATAAAGATGTCATCGGCTGACAAAAGATACTACATTGAGAAGAAGAAGAAGATTAAAATATCAGTCGACCTTGAATTCTCAATGACGGGAGATGAACTCCTCTAGCTTGTCTATCGGCTAGATCATAAGTCGATAATATGAACATGAGAGAAGGAGATGTTCTTGACTCAAAAATGTGTTAAAACCTTCATGGAGGGATACATTTATCACTAAGCCAAAAAACTGTGTTTGCTGAATTGCATTCTATGACAAAAAGGCAAGAGAAGGCAGTTACTCCAAATAGAAATGCCTACAAGAACTGCCTTTATCTCCCCCTCATTTGAATTCACAATTATAATCACAGCCTCAGTGCATAAAGTTCCCGTGTAAGCGGGGTTCAGGGAAGGGCGGATCACAAGGGTCGATAGTACAGAGTCTTACCTTGCATTTTTCAAGTGGCTGTTTCGACATCTTGAACCTGTGACATCAAGGTCGCATGACGATAACTCTACTGTTGCGCCAAGGTTCTCCTTCAAATTTATAATTCTAATCGGACCAGCAAAGTCTAAGATTACTTTCCTATTAGTATGTCTTGAAAGCACCGGATTGCAGAAGCAAGGCCCATCGATATTAATTTTGAAATGGCTGAGTGGTGGAGCTGTCCATTTGGGTTCGGGTTTCTCACTACTTTTGCCAATGTTAGCAGTCTCCTTCCATTCCTACTCAATTCGTTAGGCGAGGAACCTCTGAATTCGTTAAGGGAAGATGCCTGCCATGCCACCATTCAAAGGATTCTGTCAACAAGATTTGGAGAGGGGCTTTTCCACTATTGTAAACAGAGCTTCGGAGAGGCCACATGTTCCAATAGATGCGGTGAGTGCTAGAGACCATAGAATTGACTTAGCCGATCTAGGATTTGGGACTAAATGTACAATATTAACCACCAAATTTCTCTAATATGTTAGGAAACAACATCTTAGTTTGATTAATCTGTTATTCTTCTGCTAGTTTACTGTTCTTTTAGTATACACATATAAGAGGTCACGGGTTTAAGGGGTGTAAATAGTCTTTTGCAAATACAAGGTAAGGCTGTGTACTTTAGGCCTTTGTGGTCCTCTCCTTCCCCAGACCCTTCATAGGCGGGAGCTTCGTGCACTGGGGCTGCCCTTTATATAAGAGGAATGCTAAAACTAACTGCATTATGGGATTTGATAATGATAGAGTGATAGTACCTATATTGTCCGAACCAAAGAATCTATTAGATATGATGCAAAATGGATCTGGTTCTATAGTTGATAAGATATTTCTATATGAACAATATGAATCATAGTTTGAAGAAGAGGAAAGAAAAGGAGCCCTTAACCTACAACAAATAGAAGAGGATTTATTTAATCACATAGTTTGGGCTCCTATAACATGACGTTCTTGTGGCAATCTATTTGATTGTATTGAAAGGCTCAATGAATTAGGATTTATCTATTGGGAAAGGTTGTACTCTAGTGACTATATTTTATGGGGCCCACCTGTATGTGATTCGACCGGTTCATATTATGTTCTAGATTTAGATGTCTTATAGATCAAAAGGCGTGTCGTTTGGATGATAGTAGTCACTATAAGCTGCACATTTTTATGGTTTTTAAACTGTCCATTTCTAAGCAAAGCATTTCATATGCTTTTAGATGCTAGAGTCATCCGAGTCACATGATTTTTTTATCTATAAGATATCTTAATATAGAAAAAAGGGCAGCCCGGTGCACGAAGCTCCCGCCTATGCTGAGTCCATGGAAGGGGCGAACCAGAAGGGCTTAAATTACACAATCTTACCTTGCATTTTTCAAGAGGTTATTTCCACGCCTTGAACAAGATCATGACGACAACTCTTAATATGGAGCAACTACATAAACAAGCCAGACTATTTATAGGTGGGCCCATAAAATATGGTTGCTAGTGGTTAGGATGATTCGAGAGGAATTTTAAAGATGCATTAATAATAAAAAACATCCTCTTCAAATATTAGCATCTGGCTTCCTTCCATACGCAGTCAGTAGTAACGTTCCAAATGAGAGCTTCTTCTTAGCCCTCCCGCTCCCACTTTAGTTGAGTTGGCAAATCCTCCCATTTGCAAATTTGGGGGCAGCAAAGTTCGAAGGTAAACCATGGAGCTTCTGCAGGTCAAGTGTTTTTACGCGCCAAATTTACATTATTTTCCATTTCTAAAATTTTTATCTTTAATTTATTGCGCCTTTTCCCTTCACAGGTTTCTTGCATTCGTTATCACCCCCGCAAAGCCGCCGAATTAGGGTTCGGATTTTTTGGTTTTTCGAGTTGCAGGGGTGTTCTTTCTGTCACAAATCCGAAAGTATTTCCGGCAATTTCCTTCAAGGTAAGCTCAGTCAGTTTTGGCTTTTCTCAAATCGATTGTAACCTCTTCGAATCAAGATGTACAACTTTTCTCATTCACTGATTGGTGTAATTCTGCTTTAGGTTGGCAGGTTTCGACATTTCGAGTGTTGGAGCGATCGTCGTTTGGCGAAAAGATCGGTCCTGTCTGGCAATGCCACGGATAAGTGAGTTATTGGTTTTTCGTTTTGATCGTTTCTTGAATTGATGCTCGTTTCTGAGTCTTTTAGTGTCGTTTGTTTGAGCTAGATTCTTGTGATAACTATGTTTGGAGCCAGGAAAACTTGTCATTTGCTTTGTTATTGAACGCTAGTTCTCTGAGCTTAATATTGTATTTAAATGAGAAGCATTTAGATGCTTACTGGTTCTAATTCTAGTTTAATAGACTTTGGGAATATGATGCTTTGTTTAGAGATGTAGATTTCTTAATCGATTGTTTTCAGTTTGTAAGCCCCTTTGAATAGTGTAAGGCCATAGAGGGTGGTTTTGTTCTACAATGGAGAGAATTAGAGAGAGGTTGCAAATTAATGAGTTGGAAAGCATGGTCTGCTCTCGGAAGATGTCTTCGTTATGTGAAAATTGAAGCATTGGGTACTTGGTAATATTCAAATATCTGTCAGGTGTCACTGTTGCAATCAATGAATCTATTATGGGAGAAACATAATTCTTTTTATCAGCTGAGTGCTTTAATGGGAGATAAATGGGCACTGAAACAAGCGAAATATGCATGGTTATCTTGGTGTCAATCATTGATTAGGTCTTCTGATTGTTTGCAATGTGGTTGTCCAGTGATTCCCCTGCATTCCCTGGCTTCTCTTAGTTTATACATGCAATGGGTAAAGGAGTTTTGATTTGACCATATAAGTTTTCAGTCTAGAATGTCAATAACTACTGTGTTCATTCCTGAGAAGAATTCTGTGAAAGCATGATTTGGGAGTCACTAGATCATTTTTGTTCTCATCCCCCTTTCTCCTGTTTCCTTCTCTCTCTCTCTTTTTTTTAAAGGTCCTTGTTTCCTTCTTTAGTGTGGAGGGACAATCAAGTGGGGTAATAGCAGGGTTTGCAGTTTGACCTTGCTCCTTGACTTTTTCTAGTGGTGGTGTGGTGCTTTGTGCTGGACAATTTGTTGCAAGATTACCGCAGTTAGCAAGTAGCTGTCTTTGTCTAGAATATGGGTGTCATCTACAAGGGAAGTGTTTCTTGAAACTACTCCCTTGTGTATCATTGTTTCGCTAGGCCTTGTAGTTGTCTTGCAGAATGGCAAGTTTGATGTTCTCTTAGTTGGTCTTTCTGACCTTACTTCTCCATTTACCATTTATTTTGGAGTTTATGTTGGGGCCATAGAGTGGAGGCTAACATAATAATCTTAGAGGAATATGGTTTAATTAGTCTACATCAATTCTACTGCCATTTAAGGATTCAAATGTTATAAGGTTATTGCTCTTTAGGACTGGAATTTCATGAAGTCCTTGCTTAGTAAATGGGATCACTCGACATATCTAGTGGGTGCAGTGAAGGATCCCTTTGTCTGTATTTGCTTACAAGTTAGAGAGGACCCTCAATTTTGTGGCTCCTTGAATGTTTCATCTCACCATTTTAATGGCAAATGCAATGACTTTCCCATTTGATCGCTAGTCACAGAGAGTGTTCTTACATAGCAATGAATTGCTTCCCTTGTGTAGAATTGTCTCTTTTGGCCGGTATTCTCAGTTTGTCTTTCTTCTTGTGCATCAATTGAAAGATTAAATCCCGAAGAATTCCCTGTTCAACATTTGTTTCAAAGGATTCAATATCTATGTGAACTGTTGCATATCAGTTTTACTTCCCGCTATAATTACTAGGTGTTTTCCTTTTTGCTTAACTATAAGGGGAACTCTTTGGTTCATTTCATGGTCTTTTATTTCTAGTTTCATCATTCCTCCATTTCAGTAGGAAGTGTTTGTGCATTCTAGTTTTAAGGTACATGCTACAACATGAATTCATAGTTATTGAAGTGTCATGATTTCATAACTTAAAAAGATTGTGCTTCACTCAAATAAGTGCTGGTTTTAAGCTTCTCCGTTATGCCTAATTCAATTATCTTAGTCTGGCTTACAGAGAAAGAAAGGATAAGGGAGTCAAGAAAGAGCATCATTTGTGGATGAAAAGAGATTCAGCTGGGTCTGGGCAAAAGGCTCTCAATCTTGTTCGCATTGTGAGTATTTACAACATCAACATGCAGCTTCTGTAGTCTTAATGATGTTGGGCTCATTGCTTTTCTTTTTCTTTTATATTATAGACGGATCCTTAGTGCCTTTATCTTATATCTAGACCACAAAACTGCTGCTTGGTTTGGCTAATATTTCTGGTTATTCATACTTATATTTTATCATTTGAGGATGCATCCAAACAAGACACAGTCTTTAAAGAGTCGAGTTTTCTCTGAGAATCTTATGTACCAGTCTTTGATTTATATTGATCTACTCTTATACCTCCACAATGATTCTCTCTAGGGTCCCATTGTCATAGCTGTGGTGCAGCATCTTGAACATGCGAACTTTAGTGGTTCTTTGTCCTTGTTTTGTACCTGCTTTCTGTAAGATTCCTCCAATCTTCTGTGTTATCTCTGATCTATCATAATCCTGCTAGGAAAACTTACTTCGTTGGCCTTAATCTTCTGTGGAGTTATTGGCTTTCTTTTCGATAAGCTTGGTTTCCTCATCTGTCAAAAAGAGTTGGAATCTTGGTTTCCGAACAGATCATCCACTTGCTATCTTATGCTTGTTATTTTGAGTGGGCCCTGCATCTTGGTTACAAGAGTGCACTTTTACTTTGCAAGTGATAGAGCACCAAATTTTTATGTGTAGGAATATTCCCTAGGTAGTGCAGTTTTATCACTAAACATGGCAAATACTGGTTGAAATATCCATTCAGCCAGTATGTGGTTTTCCTTAGATTGCATGGGATACATCATGAGAAAGATTGAGTTCCTTCTGTTCGTATGTGGAAATAAGTGCACTACGTTTTACTTCACCAATTTGAACAAATTTTTGACTTAGTACTTTTAATTACTTCGTATGGTGAATTATGGTTTGATTTTGTTCCCATAGTCCCTGTCAAATTGAAAATGTAAAAGCATATCCCCATTATTAGACTGGAAAAGACTTCTAGGCTCTGACCAGGATCATATAATTAGATGTTGGACTGTTTATGCTCATAGAAACTCAAGATGTGCAAATATCGGTTACCTGATATTCATCATCATCAAGACCTTATCCCAATTAGGGGTCGGCCACATGAATCTTATTCCTCCATTCCACTCTATTAAATACCATGGCTTCATTAAGCCCCAAAGTTTTTAAGTCTTTCCTCACCACTTCTATCCACGTTCTTTTGGGCCTTCCCCTTGCCCTTTTAGAACCTTCAACTTGTATTGCCTCACTCCTTCTAACTGGTGCCATTGTTGGTCTCCTTTGAACATGTCCAAACCATCTAAGTCTAATCGCCCCCATCTTGTTACCTATTGGTGCTATCCCTAAATTTCCTCTAATATTTTCATTTCTAATTCTATTCTTTTTTGTCTTACCACTCATCCATCTCAACATCCTCATTTCTGCGACACTTATCCTATGAGCATGATGTTCCTTAACTGCCAAACACTTTGATCCATAGAGCATGGTAGGCTATCTTATAGAATTTTTCCTTTAGTTTGAGTGGCACCCGCTGATCACATAAAACACCCGATGCACATCTCCATTTGTTCCAACCCGCTTGGATTTTCTGGGTAACCTCCCTCTCAATCTCTCCACTCTCATGGATCAATGATCCTAAGTATCGAAAGTGGTCTCTCATGGGGACCTCTTGGTTATCAATCTTGGCTGGTGTTCCACTCCTACTCTCCTTGCTAAAATTACATTCCATATATTCTGTCTTAGCTCGGCTAATTTTAAATCCTTCTGATTCTAATGCTTCTCTCCATAGCTCTATCTTTATGTTTACACCCTCCATTGTCTCATCAAGTAGGACTATATCGTCTGCAAATAGTATGTACCAGGGAATCTCCTCATGCAGATATTTTGTTAACTCATCCATAACTAATGTGAAAGGTATGAACTCAATGCCGATCCTTGGTGCAATCCGGCAGTGACAGAAAAATCACGAGTCACACCACTAGTGTCTTAACATTTGTTATTGCTCCCTCATACATATCTTTAATTATGTCTATATACCCCTGAGAAACCCCTTTACCACCCAACACCCTCCATATTAACTCTCTAGGGACTCTATCATAAGCTTTCTCTAAGTCAATAAAGACCATGTGCAAGTCTTTTCTCCTCTCCCTATATTTCTCTACTAATTGTCTTAGTAAGAAAATAGCTTCCATAGTAGACTTCCCAGGCGTGAAACCAAACTGATTTTCTGATACACTTGTTTCATGTCGTAGCCTCTTCTCAATCACTCTTTCAAAAGGTTTCATGGTGTGGCTCATAAGTTTGATCCCTCGATAATTAGTGCAGCTCTGAATGTCTCCTTTATTCTTATAGATTGGTACAATAGAGCTTTTCCTCCACTCATCAGGCATTTTCTTTGATTTTATGATCTTGTTAAACAACTTGGTCAACCAAACTACCCTAATATCTCCCATATGCTTCCAAACCTCTATTGGTATACCATCAGGCCCCATGCCCTTTCCTGATTTCATCTTTCTCAAGGCCTCTTTTACTTCAAGTATTCTAATACTACATTCATATCTATAATATCCAGTGTTATTTAGATTTATAGTATTTTCAATCCCTATATTCTCAGGGCCATTGTCATTTAACAATTGTTGAAAGTATATTTCCCACTTTTGTTTGATCTCATCATCTTTGATTAATACCCTTTGATCATTGCTTCTAATGCACCTAACATGCTCTAAGTCCTTACCCTTCTGTTCTCTTACTTTTGCAAGTTTAAACACATCTTTCTCATCTTCTCTTGTTCCTAGTCTATTATAGAGCTCATCATACGCTTTAAGTTTAGCCTCACTTACTATTCTCTTAGCAACGTTTTTAGCATGCTTATATTATTGATAGTTTTCATTATTTCTAATCTTCTGTCATGCTTTAAAACGCATTCGTTTTTCTTTAATAGCGTTTTGCACTGTTTCATTCCACCACCATGTTTCCTTTGTTAATAGCCTTTTACCTTTAGATACTCCTAAGACATCTTTTGCCACTCTCTTAATGGACTCAGCCATATTAGTCCACATGGTATTTACTTTTGTTTCATAGTTCCAATTTCCTTCTACCATCAACTTATTTTTGAATGAGGCTATTTTCTTTCCTTTTAAGTTCCACCACTTAGTTTTTGGATGTGTATTAAGTTCAATTCTTTTACTCCATCTTTTGATATGAATATCCATAACCATTAACCTATGTTGTGAGGTTAAACTCTCATCGGGTATCACCCTACAATCCTTACATATAGATCGTTCATTATTCCTAAGTAGAAAAAAGTCTATTTGGCTTTTATGAAGTCCACTTTTAAAGGTTATTAAGTGTTCATCCCTCTTCTTAAAGAGTGTATTTGCAATGGATAGGCTATATGACAAAGCAAAATTGAGGATATTCTCCCCCATCTCGTTTTGTTCACCTATACCATACCCTCCATGTATGCTATCATATACTTCCTTATCTTTTCCTACATGGCCATTTAAGTTTGCTCCTATAAATATCCTCTCAGTGTTGGGAATTTCTTGCATGACTCTCTCCATATCTTTCCAAAACTGTCTCTTAATTATATTTTGTAACCCTACTTGTGGTGCATATGCACTTATAATATTTATAATCTGCTCTCCTAGAATCATTTTTATTATTATAATTCTATCACTGGGTCTTTTAACGTCCACAACTTTATCCTTTAATTCCTTATCCACTATTATTCCTACGTCATTTCTATTATTTTCCTTTCCTACGTTCCATAATTTATACCCATCTATTTTTCTAGCTTTAGCCCCTTTCCACTTGGTTTCTTGGATACAAGCGATGTTGACTCTCCTACATTTCATCGTGTCCACTAACTCTAAATTCTTACCTATCAGTGTCCCTATATTCCATATAGTGATGCGAATCTTATGTTTTGGAGATAGCCTATTTACTATCACCTTTCTCGACCTCCATGGTATGAACCCATGTCCACTTTTCACTGCACCTGGGTTTTGATGCAGCGCGTCGCTTCCAAGGGGACGCTCTAGCAGCCCTTGCCCATTTTTCACTACACCTGGGATCCGATGTAACGCTTCGCTTCTGGGAGAATGCCCTAGTAACCCTTGCCTATTTTTCACCGCATCCGGGATCCGATGCAGCGGGTCGCTTATGGAGAACGCCCTAGCTTGAGCGAATGTCAATTTTCGATTCATGTCATGTTGGGGTTGCCATAGTTTTTAAAAAGCTGAAGATGATTTTCATTAAAATCATCTTCAGCTTTACCTTTGCCGGCTGGCTACCTGATGCAAGGGTGGCCATATTTTAAGAAGCTGAAGATGATTTTCATTTCTTCCTCACAAACTAATATACAAATGCATATTTATTTGTAAGAAAGAAATAATAGAATCATCTTCAACTTCCCCATTGCTGACTGACTACCTGACACAAGGGTTACCATCTTTTAAGAAGCTGGAGATGATTTTCATTTCTTCCTCACAAACTAATATACAAATGCATATTCATTTGTAAGAAAGAAATAATAGAATCATCTTCAACTTCCCCCTTGCTGGCTGGCACCTGACGCAAGACCCTCCTTTTTTATCCGGGCTTGGGACCGGCACTGGCGGAGTTTATCGGTTACCTGATATTCAAGAGGATAAAATATATAGTTTTGTTTATTAAATTTCTTCATTGTTATTTTTGGATCAGAAATAGGGTC
The DNA here is from genome assembly GCA_035236585.1 of Warburgia ugandensis. Lineage (NCBI taxonomy): Eukaryota > Viridiplantae > Streptophyta > Magnoliopsida > Canellales > Canellaceae > Warburgia > Warburgia ugandensis. The sequence continues at coordinate 62,462,711 of CP141137.1, forward strand.
TTGTTCTATCCAGTCCTTTCTGAACCTTACCTTTCTGAACCTTAACACTGCAGATCTCTAAACTTCCCAATGAGAAAGAGGTGATTTATCGTGCATTGGATAAATGGACAGCATGGGAAACAGAATTCCCATTGGTTGCAGCTGCCAAAGCTCTGGGAATCTTGCGAAAGAGAAGTCAGTGGTTACGTATAATCCAAGTATGATATCTGCAGGTTTTGTTCTCATGTGGTACATAACTTGTTTATTTTAGATGTGGTATATCATTTGTCGTCGTTGAATGTCAATTGCAGAATCACTGGTAACGTGGTTGTTTTGGTATAGTATATGCTTATTTTATCTTCCAAGCATATTTGCTGGTAGTGAAAATTGTATTTTTATTATGTATCATTTTTCCTTTTGTTCAGTTAATTGTGTATGATAAAGTTTCTGAAGTGGGGTCATTTCTACATAAGTGATGAATTATGGACAGGTTTGTGATTCAGGTCGAGAGGAACTATGATGCATATAGTTCAGGTGCAGAAGTTGTACAACTATTTGCTTGAGTTCTGATTCTGAATATTTTCCAGGTTTCGAAGTGGTTGTTGAGCAAAGGCCAAGCACTGACTATGGGAACATTTGATACTCTACTACTGGCATTCGATATGGATGGAAGGGTAGACGAGGCAGAATCTGTTTGGAATATGATTTTGCATACATATACTCGTTCTGTCTCAAAGCGCCTGTTTTCTCGAATGACCGCCTTGTATGATCATCATCACATGCCAAATAAAATTTTAGAGGTATAGTCATGTGAAAATGAATCTTTGCTTTGGCCATTTTTGCAGTGGTTTAAAATTGGTGGCTTAGTTTTAGGGCCTCTATTTGGTTCTTGGTTAACAGCATGCAACAAGGTTGGATTTGCTTAATTTAGTCTATCAGGTTTGAAGAAAAACTTGAAGCTTATTGCATTTGCCCGTTTTTTGTTGTGAGCAGAATATCTTGCACATTATACAACCTACAACAGAAAGCTTATCATCGTTATATAACTTGGAACTTCATTGGCTCATTCTTATCCACTTGTTAAAATGCCAACTATAATAGAAACAGTTGTAAAGGAAAAACTACAATTTGTCTTCTTCACCACCAAGAAGACCTCTTTGATTTTCATTAATTTGATGAGAACTTTCAGACAAATGTGTCATCCTAAACCTTTATTCTCATATTCTGTCCTGTATTCTCTCCTCTACAAATATCTCAGGTATTTGCAGACATGGAAGAGTTAGGAGTCAAACCTGATGAAGACACCATCAGAAGAATAGGACATGCATTCCAAGAGCTGGGCCAAGATGATAAACAAAAGCAGGTACACAAGAAATATGGAAAGAAGTGGAAATATCTCTACTTCAATGGGGAACGTGTTAGAGTGAGAACGAATCCAACATGGGATGAGTAATTGGAGGAGAATGTGTAAGAGTGAGAACTAATCCAGCATGGGATGCGTTATTAGAGGAGAATGTGTTAGAGTGAGAACTAATCCAGCATGGGATGCGTTATTAGAGGAGAATGTGTTAGAGTGAGAACTAATCCAACATGGGATGAGTAATTGGAGGCTGGGAGTCAAATGAACTTTTGGTCCAGTATTTTATTCCTGGAGCTTGGTCAAGTGATCATTGAATGTGCATTCAGCCAATGGTATATGGTTGTCACCTGCGCTTGTATGCCAGTGCATGCATATTGCAAATATTGAAATTAAAGTGGAGAATTTCTTATTACAGGTACAGAGCTCTCCTGGTTCTGGGGAAAAGCAAAAACACAAATCTATGACTTTGAATATTGAAATGGAAGACTGAATTACAATGTTATCTGCTGGATCTATCGAGTAGGAGGGAAACGTTCTTGCACAGCTTTCTGTCCAATGCAAATCTGATCAGATCTGGGTGTGTCTCTTAATCATATCTCAATGTAAAAGTGGCATGTCTTATACATATTAACTTATTGTTTATTTCTCTTCTAGATTAACATAGGAACTGAACAATAACTCTGTAATTGCAGATCATGGAAGACAAATATTTACATAGAAGACAAATATTGATTAAAGAATATAATGCCTTCGAGCTGGCTGATGACTTGAACCATCACTCTCAGATGATCTCTTTGGATACCCTTTCTAAAGTAATCCGGCTGGGGAGGTAAGAACCTGCCCTCTTGATTTCTGACCGAATCAGAATGTTATTCTGCTTGAAACAGTACTGATTGTTGACCATGGAGGCTATTGTTTCTTGTTTGCATGTAACTGCAGTGAATGATATTACCTGCCCATTCTTCATGGGCCGTGGTTCTTGTTATTGAGCTCCAAATTCTCCTTGAGTTTCACGATAATATTTAAAATTATTGATCAGACGATGATTAAAAGGCAAATTTGATGCCAAATCCATATGGGCATTTGATCAATCGGTTTATTATGATAAAGCTTAGCCACCCCAGACTGTATTGACCCGTTTGGGAAGCTGAATCCGTAATTATAGATCATGGGTGACAAGTGTTTAAGTAGAAGTCAAATACTGATTAGAGAATATGGCAAACTCCTTCCTGCATGGCCCGAAGACTTGAACATATCCTGTTATTCCATTTAAAGGAATCCCACTGGGGAGGCTGAAATCAATATGTTATTGTGATCGTCAAAGTGCTGATTGTTGTCATTCTCATCTGGTGGGGGAACTGCTATTTTGTTGGCCTACTCTTCTTTTACTTTTTTGTGCCCTTAGTCCTCCACGAGTTTCATGATACATTTTGATGGGTTGTAGAACAATTGAAAGGCGCCAGACTATTTTTCAAATAAATTATTGATGTAAAAAACCCATGACCGTTCAGGTGAGTATAATAGTCTGTACAGTATTCATTAGCCGCTCTAGAAACTAACCGAAATTCTCTTAAACAAAAAGCAAACAAACAAGAAAGGAAAAAGGAAGAAGAAGTAAATGGGCTGTTTGGCTCTGGCATAACAATCCATGCTATTTCACTCATGTGAAGGGGAGTCTTGGCACAACAGTAAAAAGTAAAAGTTGTCGTCGTGTGACTTTGAGGTCATGGGTACAAGGCATAGGAACGGCTTCTTGTAAAAATACAAGGTAAGGCTGTGTACCATAGGTGTTTGTGATCTGCCCCTTCCTCGGACTCTGCATAGGTGAGAGCTTTGGGCACCAGAGCTGCCCCTTCTATTTCGCCCATGTTAGTTTGATGAAGTGAGACAGACATAGATAAGTTAGTCCCAAACTCCAGGCTGTTAGATCCTAAATATGTTTATCTGTCCTTTCAGGCTGCAAACAACTGGGAAAAATGTCACTAACTATTAATAGCTTAATCAGTGGGTAGTTATTCCTATTGCAAATGGCCTTGAAAACTTGTTTTAAAGTCCTTGAATTGGCTGCCCATGCCTATCCTGGTTCAAAAGATATACTATAAGCTTAAGAGCTTAACATCCGCTCAACTACCCGTGTGAGGATAAGTTACAAGCTCAATCAGGACCTATTTGGTTGGATGGAAATGGATAGAAATTGATTTTCATAGACAGGAAAGTTTTATGAAAAGCGTTGTGTAGCTTGAAGCTGAATTACACATGGGAAAATGATGAACTAAGGTAATTTAATTAGGCCTCAAAATGAGGTTTCCTCCGAGCACGCCGCGTGTCCCGTGTAGCCCAAAACTTGAGTTAACTATCTTTTGAGTCATTAGTGTAATTAAATTTGAAGGCCTAAAGAATTTGGCAAAAAAATATCTTTTTTTTTTCATAGAAATTAATTTCCGTGCATTTCTTGCCTGCGAATGCAGAGTTCCTCCTAAAAATTCTCTGGGTTACAACTCATTTTTCATTAAAAGAAAAAATGCCAATAGATAACTTTGATCCGTTAAAGATCCATTGTAGGGACCAATTCAAACAACCACTTCCAAAGGAAAAACCAAATTGATGAACCCCAGACCAAACCTATTCAAATCCTGTTTGCTGTCAATTTATTTGGTCCAGCCAACTTTCCTTCTTTTGGAAAAAACAAAAAAAATCTCACTCGTTCCTTTCTTTATGAGTATCCCCCCGTAAACGTTAAGATCTTGCCTTTAAACACTGCCAAAGATTAAAAAAGCCTTATATTTCCTGTCCAAAGTTGGCCGCCCTTAATTAGTATAAGGTCTTGATGATGATGATGATGTTTCCTATCAAAGTAGGTGAAAATTGAGGAATATACCTTACTATCCCTTAAATGTGCCCAACACTGTAAAAAGAAGTTATCTCATCTACTAAAGGGACGGCTAAATAGATGTAAAGCCAAATATTTGACACGTCACTGTCTAATTAGGATTCCATCTAACATTCCATGGACCCATCTTGTATAACACTTGGCCTGAAATCATAAGCCTAATCAAATTGAATTGCTTTAATTCTGAATGTGGATCATTTGAATAGATGAGGTGGAAAAATTCCCTTGGAAAGCTAGGCTCGACTGCGTCCTTCTAGAAGTTTCTAACGAAACTCACGGACTCTGCGTTTGTGTATGACAATTAACGGCATCTAAACTTGCCACGTGTCTCAATCACACTGCTACCGCATCTTCAACGGATATATAATCTGTAGATTCGCTGTAGAATTTATTTCCGGTGCCTTCTCACTCTTCTGTCGGGGTTTACTTCTCTGTAGGACTAGTGAACCCTTTCCATGGCCAAATCCGACCTTCTGTAATCTTGGACGGAGAAAAGATGGTGGTACCATCGAAATCCGACGACCCAGATCTCTCGAAGGCCCTCCTGAAGAATGATGAGTACAAGGAAAGGATGGGCATCGATGAGATGTTGCAGAGATATACGGGAGAGTTCGGTGTATGGCAATTGAGACACTTTGTGTTAACAAGTTTGGCTTGGGCTTTGGAGGCTTTCCATACCATGGTTATGATTTTTGCAGATCGAGAACCGGCTTGGAGATGTACGGTTGGAGATGGGGCAGCCTGTGATCGAACGATTTGTGAACTTGAGCCTGGGATGTGGGAGTGGATCGGAGGGTCTGGAGTTTCTGAGTGGGGACTTATTTGTGGGGACAAGTACAAGGTTGGGTTGGTTCAGTCGGCTTTCTTCGCCGGTTGCATGGTCGGTAAGTCTCTCTCTCTCTCTCTCTCTCTCTCTCTCTCTCTCTCTCTCTCTCTCTCTCTCTCTCTCCTAGGCATATCCGAGCATAAACCATTCATTCTCTGGGCCGAAATTCTTACATCCAGTGGATAATCTCAGCCATTGTTTTAGAGAGCTTTTTGAAGTTACAAAGTGAATCTTTGCCGTCCAGTTTGAAGTCAGAAACTAGGGCTATGATCATCTAATGCATGAGATATAGGACCCGGTACCAGGAAGATGAATGGTTTTGATCACCTCTCTCTCTCTCTCTCTCTCTCTCTCTCTCTCTCTCTGGACTGATTATGTTACTAGCTTGTTTTAGAGAGCAAAGTGGATCCTTGCCGTCCAGTTGGAAGTCGGAAACTAGGTCTGAGATCATCTAGTGCATGAGATATAGGACCCAGTACCAGGAAGATGAATGGTTTTGATCAGATCTCTCTATCTCTCTCCTGAGACGGATTATGTTACTAGCTTGTTTTAGAGAGCTTTTTGAAGTTTCAAAGTGGATCCTTGCCTTCCAGTTTGAAGTCAGAAACTAGGGCTGAGATCATCTAATGCATGAGATGTAGGAAGATGAATGGTTTTGCGGTCCAGCTTGTTTGGCTTGAAAGCACGCAAAACTGAAGTAAAACCATGGATGAGCAGCAGTGCTTCAGTGGTTCACACTATAATTGGTTGGTCCCCACCAGGGTTGAGCGTGCACCAAAAGCAAAGAAATTCTTTGTGGGTATCCTGAATATAGAATCACAAGGCAAAGGATGATCGCAAGGATTTCTCTACTTACTGATGACATCGAATGGTAAGAAATTGTCCAATGCAATCAGTCGAAGACACATACATCAAAGGGCCCATTAGATGGATAGTGGAAGCTTTCTTGCTTTTTTAAAAGTCAAGATATCATTTTCCTTAACAAAATGATTCTTGATGAATGGCTAGGATGTCATTTTCCTTAGTGAAGTCATTTTTGGTGGCAAAGATTGGGGCCTGTCATTTTGTGGCTGAAAGAAAAAAGAAAGGAATCTATAGCTCTATTTAGGGGTGGCAAAACATGATACGACACGATAACACGACTCGAATCCGAAATGAATTTAGCAGGTTAAAGTCGAGTCTTATCGTGTTCGTGTCATTTTCAACACGCCAAAAATCGTATCGTGTTTGGGTCAATCAATGTTGACCTATTGCGTTGACTTGTTTGACATGCGACCTATTAATTCGTCGTGTTGACCTATTTAACCCGCAAGCTGTTAACCAATTGGGTTGAAAATATATGATGGTTCATAAAAAACCGTCGTATATTACACCAGTAGTTATAGGACAGTTCTTAAAAAACAGTCCTATATTAGTTATTTTACATTTATTTAATCATTTTACACGAGTAGTGTCATGTCAACTCGTTTAATAATCGTGTGTGTTCGAGTCACGGGTTCTTGACACGATTATTAAACGAGTCATGTTCGTGCTGACCCATATACTATAATGGGTTAGTCTCAACACGACATGAACATGACCAGCCAACCCGAATTGTCAAACCTAGCTCTATTAGCCCTTCTGCGCTGTTGTTGTGCCTATCAGGCATGGCTTAATTTGTTCTCAGCCTAAGCACTTTTTAGTCACTTCAGTTTGACTTCCCTCGTTCTTTCCACTTACTTCCTCTACTGTGAGTGAGAGAGAGCTTCGATAGACTAGTGAATGAGTAGTCACATGATCATGAGATCTGATATGCGGTTGGGATGGTTGGGATCTCACATCAGGACAAATTGTCGTGCAGATGTGCGGTTGGGCCCTTGGTTTGCTGAATAGATACCATTCATCTGTTGGACCCCATCTAAGATTAGACCATGTCCCAGACATCTTAACATTCTGATTGTTTTTGCGATCTCTTGACCCTTCCAGGTCCACCCCAGAGAAGAATTTCGAGCAATGGTGCCTACCAGATGCCCATTGGATCCTGTTCAAATGATTATGTTGCTTTTGTTGGGTGGACCCCCATGGGTCCATACCCATGTGTATCAAACTCCTATAAATATGAGTGTTAGGAGTTTTTGTAAGAGAGAATATGAGAGTAATGTAGAGCGGTAGGACATCAGAGGGAGGCTCTCCTCCTCCTCTAGTCTAAGCTTGAGGATGTGGAATGGAGGTTTTCTTCCTCCTAGTCAATAATCAAATTAATGAATCTTTCTTTACCCTTTTCCGGCGATGTAGATTAGATGATATAATCATGTATATCTTGTGTCTTTCACTAAATGTGTATTTTTCTCTTTCTCTATATTAATTATCTTTAGAAGGGAAACTTTGGTGCAACAGTAGAGTTGTCGTCAGGTAACTTTGAGGTCATTAGTTCAAGTTGTGGAAACAACCTCTTGCAAAGTGCAAGATAAGGCTGGGTACTATTGACCCTTGTGGTCCGCTCTTTCCTTGTACCCTGCATACTCAAGAGCTTTGTGCACTGGGACTGCTCTATATTATTTTTCTTTGATTTTTGAATGGTCTTGATTCAAACATTTATTTGTGCCACAAGGTGATCCTCAACTTTTGCTACAATCATTGATGTGGGTTTTATCCCCAACTTCTCTAGACAACGTTGGCATACAAGGCCTTGTCTGGACCAAAGAAAACCTACATTGTTCTGTGGGTCCCGGTTACTATAGACGCTTGTGAGCGTCGGCTAGCAGAGAGTCTCGTATATAATAGTGATTTAGTTTTGAGGATATAAGCCATTCTGGGAGTCGCTTAGATAGGCTAAATACCAAATTTCATGTCTTTAGAATGCTAGTAGTTTATGCATCTTTTGAGTTGAAAATCAGAACCATCACCTTTTTCAAAGGCTGAAAATAAGTGTTTGAGATCTTCCAAATGCACTGATTTCTCATATCTTATGTTGGGTCCGGGGAAGGGGCAGACCACAAGGGCTTAAAGTACCGTGATCTCAAGGTTACACGACGACAACTTTTACCGTTGCACCAAGGCTCCCCTTCAAATGCACTGATTTCTTGTACGTTATCTAATTTCTTCACCCTGAACATGATGACCAGCTTGGAGCTTCCAAAACCAGAGTCTAAGAGTAGAGTCCACTCCTACCAGTTCCATGCATGTACTAAGGCAAACATAGATGGTCTTAACGGAAGTCTGAATAATCAACTATTTGATGTTGGCTTTACAGGTGCAGGAGCATTTGGCCATCTCTCTGACTCCCTGCTCGGAAGAAAAGGATCGCTAACAGTGGTTTGCATCTCAAACTTAATCTTTGGTTGCTTAACAGCAGCTGCACCATCCTACTGGATCTATTTCCTCCTCCGGTTTCTCACCGGATTCGGCACCGGCGGTGTCGGCCTCTGCACCTTCGTCCTATCCACAGAGCCAGTCGGCCCATCCAAACGTGGCATGGTCGGCATGTCAACGTTCTACTTCTTCTCCTCCGGAATTGCGGTACTCGCTGGAATTGCCTATATTTTCCAATCATGGCGCCAACTCTACGTAGTCAGCTCCATCCCCAATGTAATCTTCCTCTTGATTCTCATTCCGTGCATATCCGAATCGCCGCGCTGGTATCTTGTGCGTGGTAAGATCTCCAAAGCCATGAAAGTTATGCAATCTATCGCTGATACGAACAAGTCCCACCTCCCTGAAAATGTTTCACTAGCACTTGATGATAGCAGTTCTCAAAAATGTGACGATTCGGCAGCAGAAGATGCAGTTTCGGGTTCGTTGATCGACGTTCTTCGATCCAACGTCACGAGAATTCGTCTAATCTTGATGATCTTAATCAATTTCCTGACCTCAGTAACATACTATGGCTTGAGCTTAAACGTTGTCAATCTTGGAACAAATCTCTATCTCAACGTCTCTCTCAATGCCATTGCTGAAATGCCGGCGTTTGCGTTGACGGCATTGTTGTTGGGCAGGTTTGGGAGGAAACCTCTAACAATTGGAACAATGTGGTTTAGTGGGGTGTTTTGTATGATCGGGAGCTTATTGAAGAACGTTGGAACATTGAAGATAATTCGGATGATTTGTGGGATTTTGGGTATTTTTGGGATGGCGGGAACTTATAATTTGCTGTTTATTTATGCGGCGGAGTTGTTTCCGACTGTTGTTCGGAGTGCAGCCCTTGGGTGCGCTACTCAGGCTAATCAAATGGGGGCGATTTTGGCGCCGCTGGTGGTGGTTTTGGGTGGGGGAATACCGTTTGCAATTTTTGGCATCTGTGGGATTGCTGGAGGAATTCTGGCCTTCTACTTGCCGGAGACTTTGAATAGGCCGTTATACGACACATTGGCTGGAATGGAGGAGAATGAGAGAGTAACTGTTTGATAGGTTGCAGGTTGTAAGGGAATACTTCTCTTCTTCTTCTTCTTCTTCTTCTTTTTCTCCTTGTTCTTTTGGGATAGTTCTAAGGTTGGGACTTGTTTTCCACATTGTGGTGTTCTCAATTCTGAAGCATAGTTGAACGGAAATGCCAGAAGAAAAGGCCTTTCGCCTTTCATACAACTCTGTGGAAGTGATAACTCCATTTGAGATAATTATCCAAACCAAAGGATTGATACTTTCTTTTGTTTCCTGAATGGTGAAAGGACTGAATATTGTGCTGCATTGCCCAGTATACCTTTGCTGAATTACTGCAGGTAATGTCTATCTAAGGGCCCTGTACAACCAAAGAAAAAGAATAGACATGCTGAGGTCACCAGTGCCATTGCAGCCAAACATGTACATTAAAGATTTGATTAAGGGCCCCTTTTGGTGAGCAAGTAAGTGATTTCTATGGCCATGCATTTCTGAGGAAATCGATTTCCACCACCTTCCTACAGAGCACATGGTTGCGTGACAGCTTGGAATAAGAATAGCTTCCCGAGGACTAAGAAGATAGTAAATGACTTTCGTCTGGACCTAAATTTCCAGTTGGATTTGGCAAACAAGGGAAATTAGGTTCAGCTGGAAAAGGATTTCAATTTCCATTTCTGTTGACAAAACATAGCAGCGATACATTGAGAGGCGAATGATATTCGCCATCCCATATTTGACAATTGAACTCCACTACTTATTCACACTCCCATATTTAACAATCAACCCAGCTTCTATTTTCACTAATCACCTTCTTGAAACATGCCTCAGAACCTGGCCATTGATAAAGCTTCAGAAAGCTTTATCTTAGACATGTTTCAATGGGTGACTAGAGTTTCGATGGTTTTTTTCACACTTGCTTGAAGATGAATAACTCCTTTTGGTATTCTACGTCCATTGCTGCATGAACTAGTGCCCCCTTCCTAAGCGAACCCATTCTTTCACCATTTCTTTCTTCCCCTCTCTATCACATGCATCTAAAAGACTCGTGGTCTGCCTTCTTTAAACAGGTTGGTTTCTCAGAGAAGCAGTTATTGCTTCTACTTCAAAGAGGTAGTTATTTGACATAGGTTTTCAGAGTAAGCCATGGAAAACTCTTGTTCAAGAATTTATATATATCCCTGAGCTAAGGCAGTTTGTTCTTTCTGCGATGGTCTGTCTGACTGCCTGCTTGGTCATTCTAATAAATTTCCTGTACACACCAACTAAACCAAAATTTGAGACTATGACTTCATTGACTCGTGTAAAAGGAAGATCCGCCAGAAATGTTCAAAAAGAGTTTAACTCGATAAGCACGTAAATTGTTCTGCAGTACGTCCTTCTTTCTGGTTGAACAATCATAAGACACGTTCATTTGGATCAGGTTCAGTTCTACATTCATGCTTCAGTGCCATCCAAAAGACCCCTCACTACTTCAGATTCAAAGGATGAGAGAGTAAAAAACTTGATCAATCCTTCAGCAAGGACCTGGTTGTGTGTAGATGTCGAGTTGTTGAGAGCAGGAAGACGGAAAGATCAACAGAGAAGACTGCTCATGGAAAGATAGCGGACAAGCAAAATCTAACGGAAGCAGAGTTCACTAGTCAGCCGTGCATGAGTCGCACCAAGCTTTAATTTATAGTGTCTAAGGATGTCACAGTTTCTAGCTGTTCAGATTTCTACATTTAGCACATCTAGTCATGTGATATGCTTGCCTGAAGGTCTAAGACCCCTTCTTCCTGCGGTTCTCTTTATTACGGTATCTTTTTTAGACTCAAGGAACAAATAACTAGTATAATGAGACAATAGTAAATGGAATATTGATTAAAATGTAGTGGCAACTGAAGAGAGCTGATTCAGACCATGTAATGCTTTAGAAACAATGACAACTATGTGATCTGTCACTATTAACTTGCAAAAGAAATGAAATTACATGACTTGTTTCAAGCAGATTTCTTTTTCGATTTGAGCATCACATACCCAATAAACATACACAAGAGACTGAGAAGTCCGACACCAGCACAAACTGGTATTATGATCGCATATTCCTGGGGCAGGAAGTAGCTGTGTATGAAATGATCACTGTCCACAAATGACTGTATCACAGAAAATCCAAAGTAAGAAACTTGAATTCTAAGAGTAGGTGGAAAATATGAAGTTAAAAGTCCAAATTACGCATCATGGAACTTGCCAGAATAATCACCCAAAAGGTGTAATAAGAAAAGATTGATAAACTGATGAAAGACAACAACAACCCAACTGTCCTGTCCGCCAAATCCGACATGCTGTTTCTTGACTCCTTTGGTTGAAACCTAGCCAATGCTGAATCAGTATCTCCATACAGGTTCCCAAGAAACATGAGCAGAGCTTTTCTTTTTCTCTTTAGAATGGTCACATGTGAGAAAGCTAGAAAATTTGATAAGACTAGAAAATTGTATCAAGCCCAGCTCAAGTCAGATATTGTACATCAAACAAGCTTCAGAACATTTAGAAACTGATTTCTATCACGTTGTACCAAATCTTACTCAATTGATAGCACTAGTTAACACTTTCCATGAAGTAATCAACTAGAAGGATTACATGAAAATATCGGACACCCTAGAATAAAGAACATTCGGGGTCAGTTTCTTTATCAACAAAAATAATATATATGTAAGCAACCATAAATCCCTTGGAGAGTCTGATCCAAGCCATTAAAAGAAATCCACCATAGTTATGATGTCTAAGTGAATTTATTTATCCTCAATTCAGAGAATAAACTAAAGGAACCAAATAGTGAAAGGAATTGAATCATGAAACATGGCCTGGAAACCAGGTGCATCATTTCCTAATAAACAATACAAAATCTAAGTTGGAAATTTTTTTGATGATTTTGAAAGGAGTCTAGGACACTGAAAATCTAGATTAAGCATGGAAGAGAGGTTGACATCTGAGGACCATTCACAGCTTGCCTTCAGGGTTGACAGAATGCAGCACTTGTCAGATGCGACTAATTGCATGACAGAAAATTTCCATTTCCATGTATATATAAGAAGCACTGCAAAAAGAAAAGCAAAATGCTTGTACAGATACTGGAAATGCCTCCTGGTGATTTCTATCTTTATAATAAAGAGATATCAAAAACTCAAAATTCAGAACTCACTTACATTGACTATAGTAGCAATTAAATAAAGAATAGTCTGTATAGAAGCTTTAAAAAGTGAAGAATTTTCTTCCAATGTTAAGAACAGCGAAATTGAAAATTCAGGCAAAAGAAAATGAGCCGAAGGTGCACTTCTTTTGTATCTCTATGAGAAAATTGAGGTTTGGTGATGTGGGGAGAGAGAGGATATTATGGGACACTCCTTCGTTTTGATTACATACTCAGTTTGTTACTCTATTTGCGGTTTGTTACACTTCCCAGTGGCTGTATACTCTTTAGGGCCTTCAGAAATTGTCAAATTGAAGTTGGAGTATCCTCTGCCAGCAACTAAAAGAGAAGTGGATGACAGAGAAAGAAGCCTTTTTGTCTAAGTTCATTCAGCAATTTATCATAGAGATTTGAAAGGATGGTGATAAAAGCTTTAGAAATATCCACTGAATTCGCCAGTAAAAATTTTCTAGCATTTATATGCACTCTTGTCCTTAAAAACCATCTAAGATATGCAACAAACAGTCTAGACCCCACTCTGGATGCATCATGACCGAAATTTTTTCCCTCTTAGATGAGACACTAACCTTTCAAATGATGGACATCTTCTACACTAAAATGTGTACCTGCCAATTGTTTGATTTATATTGCCATATAATCATCAAGACCTTGAAACTCGGAGGATGAGGCTCATCCATAGAGGGAGTTTTATGGGGCAGGACCTATGCATAATGGGACTAAGCAAATTTGCATGCCTATGCTGCTTTTCAATTGTGAAGAATCTAGGACTGGTTCTGGTTAAGCCATTAGATTGTTGCCATTGCACAGTGGATTGTTACTAGATTGTTCAAACAGATTGTTTCCATCTTTGTGCTCAAAGCCTAAAACTGGTTTCCTTTTTTTCCTGAGAGTTGGACACACACGCCCATGCAGTCTTGAACTCTGGACACCCCAGGTGAGAGACTCCTTGTGCCGCCATACGAGAGGCACTAGAGTGGCGTCTAGACTGTTTTGTTGCACTATGGTGTCATCAGTCAGACTTCTTTTCTTCATCCTTAGATGTCACTACTATCTATCTTGTCGATGATCCAAGTGAACTATGATCTGAATAATGAAGAAGTTGGCATGCTTTCCGCAACCATGTGGTGTAATTAGGCTAATACTAAGATCCATTCTTGTACATATAAACAACTCAGAGTATATGTTTATATAGCTCACTAACAGCATTGCAACTGAATTATGATCTGACTGATGATATAAAGCATTATGTGACATTTATTTGAGTCAGAAACAGAATTTTGATCTGGACAGCGAAGAAGAAGGGAGCAGTACTTTTTGCAACAATGGGGAGTAATGGCCATTAGCCAGGTCAAAGATCCATTCTGAGAGAAATAAACAACTGGATCTATATGTTTACATTCTACTCACTAACTTTCCACATTAGCTTAAGGATGTAAACGTAATCAATATCATTCTTTTGTTCTTCTATCCTCTCTTTCTTGTAGCTGAAAATTTCCACAGATAATCAACGAAATTGAAGTTTATATTTACCTTCTTGTGAGTGACGTTGAAAAAGCAATAAATTTTCCTTTTAGAGTACATAATGACAGTAAGCAGTATCAATATGGGGAGTAGGACATGGAAAACTACAAAATCGAAAAATATCCCCTTTCTTAAGATGAATTAAACCCATTATTCAGAACTTCCTTTAGATCATTCTCAGTACACATTAGAAATTGAATCAACAAGAAAAGTGCAACGGGAAGCCATTTCTGCCTCACGTAAGTCTTGTTCTGCTGGCAAGAGACTCAGATTTCAATTCCCAACATAATTCAGGTTTTGCAAGTCCCTAAAAGATGAGCTGAAGATTGGCAAAAAGAACCATGAATGCAAAAGAACAGAAAGAAACCACCCTGAACATAATATCCTATAATCAGATGAACAGAAATCGAAAGCAGAGCAAGAAAGAGTTATACCTTTAGAAGAAAAAAAAAATTGAAGTAGAAGCCGGAAAGAGACAGATCGTTCTGGGGTTTCCAGTTCAAGTTGCTCTGGTGGTTTTGATCTTGTCAGTGGCCGATCTGGTGATTTCGATGGTTCCAGTTCAAGCCGTTCTGGTGGTTTTTAGTGACCCTGGTTCAAGCCGTTCTGGAGGTTTGTGCATTTTGCCCTTTAAGATGTTAGAGCTTACACAAATGTTCAATTAATTCTAGTTTAAGTTACCCTTGTTTTTACTCATCGGACCTGGAATGAATGGTACCCATAAATCTAAAGATCCTAACCGTTGATTATCTTGGCTTAGATGGGTCATACTCTCAAATTTACATTCACTGGATGATCCAAGCCTCTGTTTTCTTGATTTGGAAAATAAACCGTAAAATGTTTCACCGTCCATTAGTTACTAAGATCACTTGTTGGATGAGAGTTTTGAAACATGACATGTCTAAGCAATGGGCAACAGGGTGAATGAATAGTGTAAACTGTGGATGTTCAAAAATCCGACCGCCTGTATCATATTTATTGAAGGGCTTATGAGTAAAAAAAAATAAGGGAGTGCACATATCATTATTTTTAAATTTTTTCTCAAGAAAAAATATAAAGAAAGAAAGAATAAGGTAAATGATACAGAGGAATGCTCAACTGACCCACTGTGCAGTCTAGAGTCATATTATTTGGAGCATACCTTTGCATGACTAAAAACATTCCTCAATACTGTATACCTTAAAGGACAGCCCCAGTGCACAAAGCTCCTGCCTATGCGGGGTCCGGGGAAGGGGCAGACCACAAGGGCTTATAGTATGCAGCCTTACCTTGTATTTTTACAAGAGTCTGTTTCCACACCTTAAACCTATGACCTCAAGATCACATGACGATAACTTTTACCTTTGTGCCAACGCTCCCCATTCCAATACCGCATACCTTGTAAACCTCTTAAAACATTGACAACAACAGAAAGGCAAGAATCCAGCTGCAAATAATTCCAAAAGCAATGCGTGAAACCACAACAGCAGTGGTGCTGAAGAGTGCCCACTGCCTTGTATTTCCCTTCCCTTCATTATTAGAATCTTTTCTTCACAAGATCTTCTAGTCCGCAAAGCAAAGGAGACCCTAGATGCAACTGCAAAAATTGTTGTTACTGTGTGATCTTAAGGTCACAGGTTCAAGGTGCGGAACAGTCTCTTGTAATAATACAAGATAAAACTACATACTATAGACTCTTAACATCCACTCCTTCCCCAGATAAAGCGTTTATTGATGCTTTTCCGGTTGTTTATATGAAAAAGGCTTCTCTCGTCGCGACGATAACCTTCCCAGCTTTGCTAGCTACTGTGATGAGCTTACAGTTTTGGAGCTGCTTGTGGTTAATAACTCAATAGTCTACATGAATTATCTTTTGTATGTAAGGTATCTCCACCTTTTATTTTTCTTTAAAAGACAACTGGTTACAATTTTATCATTTATATCTTTTCTGATGCACTTGGTAAGGAGGCATATGATTCATTTCATACAATAACAGCTCCGCAATACCAGAGTGTTTTTTAGTGGATAAAGGGCAGCCCGGTGCATGAAGCTCCTGCCTATGCAGGGTCCGGGGAAGGGGCAGACTGCAAAGGATCTATAGTACGCAGTTTTACCTTGCACTTTGCAAGACACTGTTTTATACCTCAAACCCGTAACCTCCAGGTCACACGGCAACAACTCGACCGTTGCACCAAGGATCCCCTACTTCTTACAGCCGATGATCCTTTCAACAAAATAAACAATGTGTTATGACAGAGACTATGTCAACCAATAAAAACAATTAAGGCGGCTAACAAATCTCACGATGTTATTTGCTCAACTTGTGCAAAGTATCTAGATCATAAAGAAGGTGGTCGTTGTTGATTATGTTATTCTTTCCATCATCTCTATTCTTGTTGTGCCGGTTACCGTCTTACCTCAATTGAACTGAAACTTCATGTTAACCATCCAGTATTAGTCTTCATATTCGGGAATTGCTTGTGTTTGTGGAGGTACCCACTTCTCTCTCACTCTATTATTAGGAAAGCTAGTCCTCTGAAGGATTGAGGTAGCAATTAGCTCAAATGACAGAGGTGTCCTTGACAGATTTGCTGCTAATGCTTTTGATGTCAATGCTATATCATATTTAGTTTATCTCATACAAGGTTTGAAGATATAATATCAAACATTTAACGCACTTTGATGGGTTTTCATATGCCACTTAGTCAGTCTAAACATAGGTTATGTCTTCATACCTTTGCTAAATTTGGTAAGATACAAAAAGCTCTCCTGTAATGGAAGGGAAGCCTTCGCGCAAAGGTAGAGTTGTCGTGGTGTGACCTTGAGGTCACGAGTTCAAAGTGTGAAAACAATCTCTTGCAAAAAAGTAAAGCTGCTTACTATTGAACTCTGTGGTCTGCACCTTCCCCAGATCCCATATACACCAAGCCTGTCCTTTACAAAAAGCTCTCCTGTCAGAGATTTGGACAAAGTTTATCCTGTGTATGAGAGTGCCAGTGAAGCATAAGAATATCTAGTTACACCTTCCTGGCTGGATCGGTTAGTATGATAGCTTGTGTTGGGAGCTTTGCTGTTTGGGTTGAGAAGATTGATCAGACCAGGTATTGATGATCTTTGAACAGTCCCAGATACTTGATTTTTTCGGAGAACAAGTCAGTGTCGAACTACAAGAATCCAAAGGTGAACAACAACAACAATATCGATCAAGCAACCAATCAGGCAGCAAACAATGCCGAAGGCAATACTTGAAATCACAGCAAGAAAATGCCACTGCTTAGAAGTCTCAGCTGCGCTGCGTTTAAATTCACAGTGTAGATCCTCGTAGTTGGTCTACCCTGCACAGGATCAGTTTAATTCTAGGGATGTAAGCGAGTGATGGGTGCATATTCACGGCACAAAAAATGTAGAAGATTAGAACCTTGTGAAAATTAAAGGATTTTTTGCAAAATGTCATTGCATTTTGGCATTTTTGCAAAAAAAGTTCAATGTTTTCTGAGTTTTGCAAATTTGCCATTAAATTTTTGTTTGCTTTGCTAAATTGCCCCTGTTTGTTTTTTTTAAATTCTGATATTACCCTTCCCTTGACAGCGGTAGTGAACAAGAGGACTTTGCATGTGATTTCTTGCTTCGTTAATAAACAAAAATCTCTGAAATTGATAATGCTCGATATAAGACAATAACAAGAAGAAGACCCAAGTCTTAGATTTTCAATTTTAGTTCTAAAAGGCATCAAACGAAGAGCTAAAGATCTACTACTCATCATTGTTTGCATGAATAGTAACATTATTTTGCTTATGTTTTAAACTTGAATGCGTCTTTGATTGATCTAGAGTATTTATTATGTTCTAATTTGTGCTAAAAGGAGTTTTATTTAGTGAAAAATCAAAATAAAAAATTTTAAATTTCATTAAAGAACCATAATAGTTACTATTGCATAGGTTGGTGAACATTATATATTTACGATTAAATATCTCACAATTGGTTGGTTCAGGGTTAGGGTTCAGGATTGCATGAATATTTACCATTAGATTATTTGTTATTGAGTTATATTATATACCGAATTTCACTGAGAATTTTCATCAGGAAGTCATTAAACTCAGTAGCCAAAACCAGCAACTTAATTGTGTTGACTAAAGAGAAGGGTAATATCAAGATTTTTAAAAAACTAACAAGCAAGGAGGATGGAAAACTAACAAAATGTCAATTACACAAAGCTCACGAAAACTTATTAAAAGATTTGCAAAACTCAAAAAACATTAGACTTTTTTGCAAAAATTCCAAAATGTAATGGCATTTTTGCACAAAATTAAATGCCTCATAGTCGATCGACCCTTTATATCGTTAGAGTTACGAGGATGGTGGATAATGTAGATCACCCACTATTCAACAATAGTAAATCCAGCAAACAAATTGGCAACAAAAACAGTGTGGGAGAAGGAAAAAAATGCCATAGACAATTTGGAAACCACAAAAACAATCTTAGTGCCCAGGAGTTCACACTGCCTTCGTTTGCCCGCTACCTTCTCAAACTCTTCTACTTCGCCTCCTTGCCTACTTATTACACATTTTCTAAGTGCATAGTACACCCCATTTGGAGGTATATCTAATACCACTTGTTTGGAAGAAATGAGAAGTATTTGAGAGATCAAAATATATATACACTTCTACAGACCATAAATAAACATATCAAATGAATAAATATCACTCATAGCCCTAGCTTTAGGGGATATTATCACAAATGCACTTCTGCTTAGGCATAGCCTTGTAGATTCCTCCATTTGAATTCAAATATACAGAATTACTCCTAAAAATATTTGGATATTACTCTGGGGATATGAACCATCCATCTTCTGGCTGGTTTTATCATATGTTAAATTTGCACATTTCAAGATGAAAATAACACATAAAACTAGCAGGTCTCACTATTTCCAAATCATAATTTTGTGAACTATATGGTAGATAATGTGTCTTCCGTTCTGTAAGAGTTTTTATAGGCTGAAATATTGTAGGTAGCTTTGTCATTTTCAATGTATGTGGGTTACTCAGAATATGACCAAGTAAAAGGCCATGAGTGATAAAATCCCCAAAGCTAAGGGTAATGATCATAATATGGTTAAACTAGGACTTATAGAAATAGATTAACACCAAAAATTGACTAGATGCTAACTCAATTTAGAATCTGATTCTTGATTCAAGAAAAGAACTTAGAAACTGACTCAAACAATTATCTAGAGTGGGACTTTCTTGAGGATCACCAAACCGTCTATCCTAATACGTTGTTATAAATCACTAGACAGTGGGTGTCATTGTTCCCATCTTTAATGAAGCTGGCATCTTGCTGAGATAATCACTCAAGCCCAAGAGGTCTTGATAGTAGAACTCACTTGTTTGCTCACTCCAGAACCAAAAGCTTTGAGCTTTCCCAGTCTACATATATCAATCGCCTTTGCACATGCTTGAATTCATGATTAAGCAGCTACACTGTGAAGACCTGCTAGGATCCATTATTGCAGCGAATGAAAGACAGAGGAATCGCAGTAAAAGGTGGATGTGTTGATAGTGTCTCCCTAGACAAGTTTTTTCTTGAGCCCCAGTAGAGAAACGGATCCCCTTTTAGTATAAGACGCTCACAACCGAAAGAATTGCTTTCACTTGATTTGGGAGAGTGAAGTGAAATCAGAACAAGTATTTCACGTTCCCAGTCTTTCTTCTAATGCATCCAGCGGCATGAATAAGCCTAACAACTAGGCTTCCAATCCCTTGCATGAAGAGGCATCCAGCAATGTATTCAGGAGGCCTACCAATGACTCTGTTTAGCATTTTGTAGGAGTTCTCATAAAGGCAGGGGCCCTATAAATAGTGAAGGTGAGAGTGCACCCAGCTTGCTCTTTTCAAGAACTCAAAACCGTTTGATGAACATGAACCGGCATTAGAGCAAAAATGAATATGTATCTTCTCACTTGAAGCTAGCAACTCTTGCTTTCGGGCCTTTATGAAGCAACTGAGTTGCCTGCCTTGACTGCAGCATTTCGCAGACTTGACTGTCGCAATTAGCTTCCCTGCCATCTGCTTTTAGCGCTAATGACCTGAGCTTCATTTGCAGGAATTAGTGGGTGACTTTTTCCTTTTAACTTCTTCTTAAGAGCTAGCCGAGGTAATCTTTCCAAAGATCAGTAGAACTATCCTTTTTTGACTAGGATCATCCCTACCCGATACTCTAGTTAGAAACTAAAATTGCTAGATAAATGGTTTGGATATAGAAATTATGAGGGCCTCAACAAATAGAAATCATGGGCCAAGAATCATCAGCAGGTAAAGGATTTCTGTGATGGGCTGGACCATAAAAATCTCTAGTAGAAAACAGTTTCGAT
Source organism: Warburgia ugandensis (assembly GCA_035236585.1). Lineage (NCBI taxonomy): Eukaryota > Viridiplantae > Streptophyta > Magnoliopsida > Canellales > Canellaceae > Warburgia > Warburgia ugandensis. Next base: position 62,483,177 of record CP141137.1, read on the forward strand.
CAGAGAAATAATAAGCCCAATGAGAGTTCTGGCCTCTAGTTTTTCCATATGGTAACACTCCTTATAAGAACTCCTAAAAGAACAAGGAGTATGATTTAGGATAACCCTAGATTTCATCATGTCACGAGGTTGCAGTTTTACCTATACTAAACCCATACGGCACTTGTGCGTGACTCCCTTTTGCTAGGCACAAGTTAACCTTCAATCCTCACTCTCACTTGCTAGGCTACACTCACCTACTAATGCAATGAGATGAGACGTACTCAAAGAGAACCTATTATCCCTTACTTGAGTAATCTAGTCTGCTTACAAATGATGAGCTTATACCTTTTTATAATTGTTCCCCTCTATCCACCTCCTCAATGGATGGTTTAGATCATTTGATGATGTGTCAATACATAAAAGGGCAGCCCCGGTGCACGACGCTCCCGCCTATGCGGGGTCCGGGGAAGGGGCGGGCCACAATGGCCTAAAGTAGGCAGCCTTACCTTGCATTTTTGCAAGAGGCTGATTCCACGCCTTGAACCCGTGACCTCAAGGTCACATGACGACAACTTTTACCGTTGCGCCAAGGCTCCCCTTCGATGTGTCAATACATCAACAGTCCAAATCATATTCTACTAGTCTCCTAGAGTATTCTAGATTATTATAAAAGATCTAAGATATTTGTAAGGAATTCTCTGTAAACCAGGCCTTCTAGAATCAAGCCTTGTTCCACAGATCCAAGAATATGAGCCTTAAGTCCCTTAGGCCACATCCACAGGCTGAACAAGGCTTCCGTGTAGCCTTTAGGCCATGGTCACGGGCCTTGCAATGCAAGTCCGTGACATTCTCCCCCACCTGATAATGTCGATGCCCTCGTTGACACATCTCAGCCGGTGTTGTAAACTGTCTTTAAGAACGTCTCATGTTGCTTTGTCATCTTTACGAGATGCCTTGCCATGTCCCCCCTTTGCACATTGGCATCCAACCACTGTTGTGCTCTCTTGGGACTTTCTTTATATCCTTCATATTGTGCACACTCTTGCACACGTGTGCACCTTTGCACAGTTGTGAGTTGTCGCACCTCTTGTGCTGCTGTTTTGTTGTCCTTGGATGTTGTGCCTCCTGCACACAGGTGTAGCAGCTACCAACTAGTGTGTTCTTTGCACGTCTCTGCTTGGTCTTGTTCCTCTTGAAGTTTTCCCGTTGTGGCACATCCTTATCAACCACTAGTTTTTCCTTAGACTCTTCAGACCATAGCACCATAATGGCACCTGGACGACATAATTCTAGTTGTGCCAACTCCACACTCGCTATGGATCCATCTACTAGTTGCAAGGCAAATAACATCTTCCCTTGCCCCTTTCCATCCTTCAACACTAGGACCGCACAAGGGGTCGTCTCATCAAAGAAGCTCAATATTCCAAGGTGTGACATAGAGATGGCTCTAGCCTTGGTGAGGAAATTCATTCTCAGGATAACCTCATGATCGTCCAAAGGCACTACAGTTAAAGTGATGGTGCCTTGCCACTCTCCCACTTTGATAAGCGTATCTTTAGAAACTCCAAGTACGAACTTCACTTCATAATTTATTGCCTTTATCCTACTCACATCCTTCTTTATCTTGAGGCCTAATCTCTTAACCTCCTCTTCTAAGATGAAGCTGTGAGTAACTCCCGTGTTCACTATAACTCGTGTGCATTCACCATTGAGGCACATGTCCACATACATCAAACTTTTTTCTGCATGGACAGGTTTGGTTCCTGATGCCTTCCCCATCATAGCATTGAGGAGTCTAAGTGCCCCCATCTTAGGCTCCTCCCCTTCATCCTCATCCCTTACCTTGTTGTTCTCCCTTTCAACTACCAAGGCATTAAGGGTCTTCTTCTTTGGATAGTCCACTGCCTGATGATCTCCATCGCATATGAAGCAACCAGGACGTTGAGGAAGGAACTTTCCTCTGCCCTTTAAGTCATGTCGACCTTCCCTGCCTTCTTCCTTATGACCTTTAGGTTTATCCTCCTTACCGTTGCCTCCATTAGACTTGCTCTTTTTCTCGTCTCTAGTGCCTTCAACCCTTTTGTCAAACTCCACTAATTTCTCTACAGTTGAAAGTGCAGTGGCCAAGTCTTGCACTCCTCTCCTTTGCAACTCTTGTTCTGCCCAAGGTTGCAACCCATCCATAAAGAAGAACAACTTATCCTTCTCATTCATATCCAAAATGTTTAGGTACAAAGCCATGAATTGGTTGGCGTATTTACGGATAGAAACCGTATGCCTTAACTGCTTCAAATTTTTTTCGGCCAAAGTATTCCACATTCTCTAGGAAGAATTGGGCTTTGATCTCTTTCTTAGTCTTCCTAAGTAATTATGGTGCAATGACCATCATCTACATCATCATACCTTGGTCTCCACTATAGCATTGCATCGTCACAAAGATACATCATTGCCACATCTACCTTCTTGTCCTGCTTAGAAACCTTAACAGCTTTAAAGTATTGCTCTATTTGCCACAGGAAATTCTCCAAGTCCTTAGCATCACGAGTTCCCTTGTAGCTTGTAGGTTCAGGAATCTGAACTCCTTTAATCCAGATCCTCCTCCACTAGCTACAACCGTCTCCAACAGGGCCAATCTAATCTTCACATCCTTTAGACCGGCTACCTCCTCATGTAGCTTGGCTAACTCTCCTTCCATTATCTCAAGGTGATATAACATGCCTTCTACCCTTTTCCTGGTGTCTGTATTCATAGTCTTGAATACTTCAAAGACACTTTGCATGTCATCTTGGAGACTATGTAAGGCATCCACATTGGCACTAGACTTGTTCAAGTAATCAGAAAGAGTTTCCTCCAACTTACCAAACCTTTCTTTCAATACAACGAGGCAAGCATCCAAAGCCAATTCCTTTGATGGATCTCTAGATTTCTCTCCTTGACCATGCTAGGCTTCCATAGGCACGTTGCTCACTCCAGACTCAATTGCCATGACAATCTCCTCAAGCAACTGCCAACTTGAACCGCAAAACCTTCAATCTGATACCAATTCCTGATAACAACTTGCTCTGATACCACTTGTCACGGAATCCCAGTTTCACCTATGTTAAACACATGTGGCACATGTGCACAACTCTCTTTTGCTAGGCACAAGTCAACCTTCAACCCCTACTCTCACTTATTAAGATTACACTCACTTACCCACCGACTAATGCAATGAGAGAACTCAGAAATAAGACTTACTTTAAAAAAAACCTGTTATCCCTCCCTTGAGTAATCTAATCTTCTTACAAATGAAAAGCTTACTCCAAATTATAGTTGTTCCCTTCCATCTACCTCCTAAACTAGTTTAGATCATTACATGTGTTAATACATCAACGGTCCAGATCATATTCTGGAACCCTCCTACTCTTTCTAAATTACTCTGCTTGTCTCCTAGAGTATTATGAGTTCTAAGATACTTACAAAGAATTCTCTAAACACCAAGCCTTCTAGACTCGGGCTTTGTTCTGTGTAACCTGTAAGCAATGGTCACTGACAATCACCTCTGTACACGTCACTAGTGAATCACCATCTAGCATTTTAAAACTCAGAAACAAGATATCGTGATTTTATGGTTGCAAAAGGGAACATTTTTAGCTGAATCGAGCCTCCCTCAGTTCTCGGAAGCTGCCAGGAGACGCTCAAATGAATAGATACAAGACTGAGACCGAGATGAAGAAACACTGGCATCTTCCTTGAAACTAAATCAATGCGCTAACTTAATAATGAATACAAATTACAAAACCTGTACATTGGAATTGGGGGGAGCACAAGGATGTTTTGAAATGATTATCAGCTCCCCCACCATGCAAAGGAGGGCTGTGTAATAAAATGAAATAATCATTCCAAAACAAATGCATTAATCCCGTCATCGGTCCCATGTGGCGTGGAAGACAGAGTGTCTGCTCTTCAGCCAATGAACCATCTCTCTGTCCAACGGCGATTTATTAAGGACAGCATCTAGCATTGGACTGCCAAATATCCTTGCGGAGCTTTTGAACGTCCATATACGGTCTTTAGGCCACGGTCTCTGAGGCTGTTTCTCCTGTAAGGAACAACAAGATCCTATAAGCACCTAATCACCTGTCATTTCCTAAGGTTTGATTATATAACTGTATCTATAAATATGTGAGATTTGGCTTTTCAGCGAGAAATACAAAAACAAGAAACTAATTACACACAATACTTAGGATCTTAACGAATCATACCATTCTAGCCAGCATAAATTTAACAGTTCTCGGCCCATACACATGCTTCCGTGATGGCTTTTGTGACTTTGCATAGAAGGATGCAACATCGGGTAATGACAAGCAACCTCTTCTTGCTCTGGCCAAGTTACAATCTGGCTCGGCATTGGTCTGGATGTGCCAATAGATCAACTGCCCTAAGCAGTAGTTTTCACCATATGTTTTGCAGTACTCCTGGAAACCAGACCCCAATTTATCTGCATACTTGGGACCCAAATCGAGAGGACTAATATAAACTGGTGGAGATGTTACAGTTCTATAATCCTGCAAACAGAACAAAGCCCAAAATTCAACCACTAAATAATAAAATGCCCTCTTTATTTTACATTTACATATTTGACAGGAGAAAGGACTTACCCGGACTTTGAAGAAGCATTTTGTATATGCATAGACGTGAATTAAGTCGGCAGCAGCATCATGCCGACATTTGTATGTACATGGAAGATTACGAATCTCATCTCTCAACCTGGAATAATAGAAACACATCAGCAATTGAATGACAATGCTTCTAATAAGTCCACACAGATTACATGTAACCTAGTGCAACATCTACAACAGGATCTCACCATAATAAAGACTTCCTAAGCTCTCTCTGGATGTCATCAGAACCTGAGGGGTCGTGAGCTTGAATCTTGGACTTCAGTCCATCTAACAAGTCTGCCTCCACATGAGGAGCCATAGACTGAAGGAGTTCCTCTACTAGTGAACCCTCCCCTTTCCAGAGAACAGAAATCAAAGCTTCGGGGCTAAGCTTCTCTAATGGGGGTGGAGCTTTTCTCGGATCTCCAAACACACATCTCATGACATATCTCACCTGTAACACAAGTTGCTGTCAGGAAAAGGAAACTCTTGCAAAGACAATCTAGTACACTAAATGCCCACAAACAGAAAAAATGGCTAACATGCTAGATACTACAGGCAATGTAATAATTATCAAGACCTAAATTTAGAAGCTAAAGCACGCACGAAGACAAATTCTGGTATTATATAAATATCTACCGTACTTGAATGAAGTCAAAATTATTGCAGAAAGTCGGAAGAGTAAGTTAAATAAAGGCAATCACCTTGTCAAGTGTAAGGGCCAAATTTTGAAGTCTTTGGTTGTAGACTCCTTCCGCCTGGCCCACAGGAAAGGAAACAAGATTAAAATACCAAGCTTGCAAATGAATACAGAGAACCGACATACATAGAAACACAGACAGACATACATGCACACACACACATGAGAGAGAGAGAGAGAGAGAGAGAGAGAGAGAGAGAGAGAGAGAGAGAGAGAGAGAGAGAGAGAGAGCATCAAACTGCAGTAATTGGCATTCACCTGAATTTCAGCATCACCCTTCTCAACCTCCACGCAAATATCAGAAAAGAATTTTCTCTTCTCTTCCAAATTATGATTCAGAATCTCCTCAGGAAGTTTTGTTCTCTCAAAATTTATGAACCTCACCTTCATCCAGAAAACAATGTGTCAGATGAACTCAAACATAGGTCTCAACAAACAAGTCAAATGAGACGAAGCTACCAATATACATACCAAACTAGCTGAATATGCAATTAGCCAATCAGGCAATCCAGCAAGCAAGCATGTGCCCAGACCAGCTCGTGTCAAATCAATATGATCATCCTGTGAAACAGAGTTAACTTCACAAGCCTCTAGCATCAGCTGATGCCGGTCTAGCATTCCATGGCGTTCCTTCAATACCTGATGAACATCAAATGACTTGTAAAACACTTTGAGACATGGTATAAAGGCAGAGCCATGAAATTGCATTTAACATTTGACTCCATTGTGATGCAGAGAGAGAAATTTTAATATCAGTTCAGTTTCAAAAGTACTCAAAAGTAAACAGTGGAACCATCAAAGACAAATTGCATTGATGTTTGACCTTTTGAAAAGCTCCTTCACCAGTCAGGTTTAAATAGCTTCCCCGGCAAACTTGACTGCCACATAAACAAACAGATGCTTCGTATTCTTCCTTACTCTGTAGAAGAAATTAAGCCGAATACAGTCATGAGAGACTATCTTCATTATTTATCATAAAAGGGTAAAAAGGGAAGCTACAGTGCACGAAGCTCACACGTATGCGGGGTCCGGGGAGAGGTGGACCACAAGGGTCTATAGTACGCAGCCTTACTTTGCATTTTTGCAAGAGGCTGTTTCCACGTCTTGAACCCATGACCTCAAGGTCACATGACGACAACTTTACCATTGCACCAAGGCTTCCCTTCTATTTCTCATAAAAGAGTCTCCTTATAAAATATATACAAACCTCTGTTACGGAATTATAATCGAAGGTGATCTCCTCGCCATAACCAATTGGCCGTACAGTATAAATTCCAATCTGGTACTGACCATCTACAGCAGTAACTCTGTTCAAATGAATTAAACAGATGAGAACCAAAAACCATAGAAGACTTACAAGAACATCAAAGAATAAGAGTCACTTTATATAACATGGAAATAGAAGTAACAAACAAAGCAGAGCTGCACATGCAGAATGTGACTCAGTATAACAAAATTTCATGAATACTAGAACGATCGCAGCAATTTGCAAAAGCAAGGACAAGAATAGCACGGACAACATCATCGCCCTTCATAAATAAAGTATTTGATGCTATTACAAAATTAGCTTATGCTATGATTCTGTTATAAAACCTAATGATGGGGAAAATCCATTCCTCTTTCAGAACTTGTGCGCATAGGCAGGGGGTATAAATATAAGGAAGACTTTGGCTTATGTTTTAGTGTTCTACTGTGTGGGCCATTTCATGCTGTGAGTCATTTATAGAAAAAGATCTAAAAGATGGAGTCAACTTCTAGGATAGGACTTAAAAGGAAAGATTGGGAAGGATCTTTTGGAAAAAGAGTCCTATCAAGGAAAGGTGAATCACAAGAGTCATACAGGAAAATTGCTTGAGTCCCAGAAAACCAAAAATGGAGACTTGCCGCCTCCATTCTAAAAAGGGAGAAGTCATGTTGTAACTTTTTATTATGGATAAACAAAAGAGTCACAGACTCTTCGCCTCTCCTTGGACGAGACTCCCAGTGGTTTTCCTTCTTTGAGAGATTTCAAGATGCGTGCATTGGTGTGACTCCCATGGTGGTATTGAAGCTAATTGGTGAGACCTCAACTTCTTTCTTCACAACTCAAAGTGTGACTACGGTGTTTATCCTACCAGTTGTCCTACCATTTAATTCTAAATCTCAATATCTGTCCTTTGTTCATTCTTTATTCTCAGTCTTATTCATTTCTTTGTTTTAGTTTCTACTGGCTGTTATTCCTATCTGGCTTCCAAATTCAGTCCAATTGTTATCTATGACTGACTGTTGAGTCTAACAAGATGTGAAGATTCTTTCAATTTTATCTTTTCCTTGAATCTAAACCTTGCAGTTCAGTTCGTACTTGTTTCTTGAACCAAAGTCCTTATTGATCTTATGCTCCAAATTCCTTCTAGAACAACTTCAAATTCTTTCTTGTTCCTTTAAAAACAGTTTCCTAAAGGCTCCGCACTTTGATTTCCCATTCCTTTAGGGTTCTCCTACATCACATATTATTCTAGTGCCTTGGGTTTTCAGTGGGACAATCAATTCTAAGAAGAGTTTAACCAAAAAAGAAAAGAATCAATAGTAAAAGTGGACCTTGTGTGCAAAATGCACACAGTTGGCTTGAAAATTGACCATCTCATCCAAGAACAAGGCATATAGATAACAATACATTGAGCTGTAGTAATTAAAAAATGACATAGCAATATGGTATATTGAATCCAGTCTTATCCACAAAGAATTGTATTGAAACTCTTGTAAAATATATTTTTTCATTGCTAAAACTATATTCAAGAAATGGGGCTATCAAGTGCTCAGGTGGCTGCGCTCCCAATTTATGAGCAACTGGTCAAGGATGTAACTATGAAGGAGAGCCTTGGCGCAGTGGTAGCAACAGCCTCTTGCAAAATGCAAGGTAAGACTGCGAACTATTGACCCTTGTGGTCTGCCCCTTCCTTGGACCCCGCATACGTGGGAGCTTCATGCACTGGGGCTGCTCAGGTCAAGGATATAACTGAAGTTGAAAACAACATAACCAGCAGGCTTAGGTGCATAGTAAGATACAGTTGAATAAAATATAACATTAGCCCAAGGTGCATAAACTTCTAGTATTCCTTCATGTAGGAGGGAGATCTGAAGTGACCAAAAGCTTCCATTATCATTAATCCAAATTAACCAAAACTCCAAGAGACTCGTTTCAAAGATTGTTACAATTCACGTTTGCAAAATCACATCAGAGTATCACTTAAGTGTTTCAGAAGCTGAAAATCACAAAGCAAAATCAGAAGTATTTGGGTCATTCCAGACTCCTTTGACATTAAAAGTTAGCACTCAAAGATTGGGAGGCTAGCACACTTGAATCTGCAACCTTTGGCAGGAGAATAATGCATCTAGGTGCTCACACTAATTCATAGGACCCAACCGTGGTATTCAAATAATCACCAATTGCTACCTGATGTTAAATTATCCATTTATTACATGTGCCCTCTTAAACAAAGATTAACTTACCAAATGGAACTGCCAATCCCATATAAATTACAAAAGAAATCAAGTTTGTAATGTAACTACAACTTACTTTGCTTCACAATTAGGTCGACAAGAGTGGCAAATTCGGCTTGCATAGTTTGCCTTGTGCATAGCATCAACAACCACCAAATCATACCCATCACGGTCACCCTGCATTAAATATATCAAACAAATTTCTTTAGTAAAATATGCAGAAGCAACCATGTAGATTATCTATTAGAAAAGCTAAGAAAAAAACCTTTGGCCTCTCCAAGTATATGTTATAGAACTCAGGTGCTGGATCTTCACTATTCTTTTGCAACGATCTAATGCCATCCTGCTTCTCAAACCATTTCCATGTAGGGTAAACCTATAAATATTGAAGAAAAGCAAATTAAAATGATCAACTTCATACTAGAACACTAATTCCTCACAGAAAACCTCTTTGTTAGAATGGCAAACAAAAAGCCATAAAGGAAAACTAGCATATATAACTAATAACAAGGACAAAAGGAAAGAGAGAGATGATGCAGAAAAATAGGTTCATGAATCACAACGTAAACGGAAAATAAACAAATGTACAAAGGAAACATCGATGGCACTTTGCATGGTGGAGCATGTTCTTAAATCTCACATGCATAAACTATTTATTGCCTCCCATTGACACTTTGCTTCCTTATTTTTGATGCATAAGAACCATGACTTCAAGCTAAGTAATAACACAAACCCCACTGGTACTGAATTGAGTTGCATCTCACTGAAAAACAACTATAACTTAGTGACAACAAGAAATATATCCATCTTTCAGGATCATATACATTTATATGCCTTTCAAGAACCACTAAGCAGCATAAGTTCGTTAGAGAATTATTTGCACAGACTACAGCTGTTGTAAAGGTTCTTTTAGGATCACACGCAAACTAGCATTTTATACACTTATATACTTTCAATTTTTATGTCAACCAAATTTCAAGCTTGATTTCTATAAAATTTTGGGGCTTACACCTTCAAGACAGTGCTATATCTTTCTCACTTTCTCACACTGTACATTTTGGGGCTTACAGCAAATGCCTAATCTTTCACAATCTCTCCCATTTATCTTCCTCACTCTCTCACACAGTGTAACAATGGTTGAATGGTGCAGTTCAGGTAAATGGTCTCTACTAATCATGCAGTGCACACCAAATGACTAGGCTTTCATGATCTCTCCCCTTTATCCTTTTGAATGGGCGCAGTTACAAATTAGTAATAGTTAGGATTTAGAATTGAAAGCTGTTATTATTGTACCATGAACTTCCAGGAATTCTAGATTATTTTCCTCTTTTCTTTTTAATTAATGATAACATATTTTCAGATTATTTGTTACTTAAATCTTGTCAAAGTTGCTTAAACTTGGATCTTATAGAAGTGCTCAAACTTCCTTACCATTTTTAGGAAATTGCTTAAAGGAAAAATGAAAGTGAGAGGAAAAATAACACACTCTCTCATCACAAGATTATCACATCTAAAAAGAAAGAACAAGCACCTAGATTGTACTACTACTGTATCTGAATAAGTTCCTAGAATATACTATACCATATCTAGTTACACTAATGAGATAAGAATTGACTCGGTAAAAATTATTAACTACATAAAAATTTCACAAAAGGATCGACATGAAAGTCACAGTTTCACTACCTCTATATAACTAAGAAAAGACCTTTTTCTTCTTTTGAATGATCATCAAGACCAATTTGCTTGTACATTGTGGAGTAACACATAAGACTGGCCAACTTTAAATATCTATGATTTTTTTTTCACAGAAGATATTCAATGTTAAATATGATCCAAGAGCCTTCATGGCTAAGACTACTGAAAATTGTGCTTACACATACCTCTCCCAAGAACTCCACAACAAAATCATCTTCACCAAAACCATTCTCTTTGTTGCAAACCACTCCAAGCCCCTGTTCCCAAAACCAAATAGGCAAATAGCAAAAAGAAAGAAAAGCAGAGTGAGTAACAAAGAGATCAATGCAAGCAAAAAATATATAAAATAATATTTTTTTTTAAATTGAATCCCAGAAACTGATACATTTTTTTAAACACTGTACATACCTTTCTGTAAGCGACATAATTGTCATCAGGACGATTTTGCATGGCTTTTAAGATACTGTAGCACATTTTAATGATACGTATATCACCACCTTTCTCAGCAGTACCATGGATCTCTTGCACAACAGGTTGTAATTGATACACCATAGGAGTGTTTCCAGTACCAGTGAAGTTTCTAACTTGCTTATTCAAAGTTCGCAAAAGAACCTATGAGAAACAAGTCCAGTTCTCAGATTCATATTCCAGTTACTAAAAGAACACACAACATATTGACATGCACATAAAAGTACATATACAAACTATCTCTGATAACTGCAGAACAGGCTTACCTCTTCAATGAACAAATGCTTGTCCAAAAGTGACCAATCTGAATCATCTGGCATAGAGTCAAGAAGAAGATTATGAGTATAAGGATCTATACCATAGACTTCCTGTTCTAGGACTTCATCTCCAAGCTTCTTTCTAGGTTTGTAATCCTTTACTTCAGGAATTTCCATATCCTCTTCAGCCCCATTTTTCTGTGCACTGAGCTTCTCGGCATAATCATCAGGTAAAGCAACCCGCATCTTCCGCCGCACTTCTTCCTCATCCGCTATGATGACATATTCATCAATGACTTCATATTTACGAGTAACTGGGGGTACCAGGCTTGATTTTGTCATGCGAGCACCCCATTCGCGGTCATCGGCCATAGAGTCCAAGGCTTCATCTTCCACATAGAGAAATCCATCTTGTAAATCTCTTGCACCACTTTCTGAGTGGATATCTGGATCACTTTCTGTCTCTGAATCAGTAGTCATACTATCACATCTACCATCATCCTCCGAAATTTCATTGTCATCTGAAGTTTCACTTTCCGAGTCCATAGATCTTTTATTTAATCTGGATAAGCGTCTTCTAATCTCCCGCTCAGATGCACAGTCTCCATAATCAAGGCCACCATTGACATAGGATGTGCCATTACTCCTAATCATGCCTCGCTTTTCACCAATGACTTTATTCTGTTTCTTTTTATACTTAGAGGATGCTGCACAAAACCCTGGAACTGGGCCATCTTTTAGCGTCTTTATTATGTCAGCTCTCTCATGAGATTGCTTAGAGTTCTGTTCCAAGCGTGAAACCAGTTGGAAAAACAACATGATGATGTGCTTCATATCTCGATTTTTCACTCTGCATTGACAATATGGTTGTAGTTAGAAACCATGTAGCAATACAACAAAAATGCATATCTAGAGAGACGAACAGCAGATAATGGAAGCATATTTTGATAAAACTTAACCCTGGGGCCTACTTTGAAAAAACCTTCTAAAACTGAAAGCACTCATTCAACCATGAGAAGCAGGTCCAAAGATTTACAGAAAAGGAGGGCAGTCCCGGTGCACAAAGCTCCTGCCTATGCGGGGTCCAGGGAAGGGGCAGACCACAAGGGCCTATAGTACGCAGCCTTACCTTGTATTTTTACAAGAGGCTGTTTTCACACCTTGAACCCACACACTTGATTTCATTGGTACTATCCAACCGAATCCAATTTAATCGTTTACTCATTCAACCTCAAGTTCACATGACGAAAACTTTTACCATTGTGCCAAGGCTCCCCTTCTAGGTCCAAAGATTTACAGAAGAACCTCAAAGGCCTCAAAAGGTAAGCTTTCATCATTCCTGGTGCAGCTTTGAAATTTTTGAATAGGTGCTGGCTTCATTCAAAACATGGTCATCATCATCATCAAGACCTTATCCCAATTAGGGGTTGGCCACATGAATCTTATTCCTCCATTCCACTCTATTAAATACCATGGTTTCATTTAGTCTCAAAGTTTTTAAATCTTTCCCTACCACTTCTATCCACATTCTTTTGGGCCTTCCCCTTGCCCTTTTAGAACCTTCAACTTGGATTGCCTCACTCCTTCTAACTGGTGCCGTTGGTGGCCTCCTTTGAACATGTCCAAACCATCTAAGTCTAATCTCCCTCATCTTGTTACCTATTGGCGCTATCCCTAAATTTCCTCTAATATTTTCATTTCTAATTCTATCCTTTCTTGTCTTACCACTCATCCATCTCAACATTCTCATTTCTGCGACACTCAGCCTATGAGTATGATGTTCCTTAACTGCCCAACACTTTGATCCATAGAGCATGGCCGGCCTAATAGCCATCCTATAGAATTTTCCCTTTAGTTTGAGTGGCACCCGCCGATCACATAAAACACCCGATGCACATCTCCATTTGTTCCAACCTGCTTAGATTCTCTGGGTAACCTCCCTCTCAATCTCTCCACTCTCATGGATCAATGATCCTAAGTATCGGAAGTGGTTTCTCATGGGGACCTCTTGGTTATCAATCTTGACTGGTGCTCCACTCCTACTCTCCTTACTAAAATTACATTCCATATATTCTGTCTTAGTTCGGCTAATTTTAAATCCTTTCGATTCTAATGCTTCTCTCAATAACTCTAGCTTTATGTTTACACCCTCCCTTGTCTCATCAAGTAGGACTATATAGTATGCAAATAGCATACACCAGGGAATCTCCTCATGCAGATGTTTTGTTAACTCATCCATAACTAATGTGAAAAGGTATGGACTCAATACCGATCCTTGGTGCAATCCTACAGTGACAAGAAAATCACCTGTCACGCCACTAGTGGTCTTAACATTTGTTACTGCTCCCTCATACATATCTTTAATTATGTCTATATACCCCTGAGAAACCCCTTTAACACCCAACACCCTCCATATTAACTCTCTAGGGACTCTATCATAAGCTTTCTCTAAGTCAATAAAGACCATGTGTAGGTCTTTTCTCCTCTCCCTACATTTCTCTACTAATTGTCTTAGTAAGAAAATAGCTTCCATGGTAGACCTCCCAGGCATGAAACCAAAGTGATTCTCCACTACACTTGTTTCATGTCGTAGCCTCTTCTCAATCACTCTTTCAAAAAGTTTCATGGTGTGGCTCATAAGTTTGATCCCTCAATAATTAGTGCAGCTCTAAATGTCTCCTTTATTCTTATAGATTTGTACAATAGAGCTTTTCCTCCACTCATCAGGCATTTTCTTTGATTTTATAATCTTGTTAAACAACTTGGTCAACCAAACTACCCCACTATCTCCCATATGCTTCCAAACTATTGGTATACTATCAGGCCCCATGGCCTTTCCTGATTTCATCTTTCTCAAGGCCTCTTTTACTTCAAGCATTCTAATCCTACGTTCATATCTATAATATCCAGTGTTATTTAGATTCATAGTATTTTCAATCCCTATATTCTCAGGGCCATTGTCATTTAACAATTTTTGAAAGTATATTTCCCACCTTTGTTTGATCTCATCATCTTTGACTAATACCCTTTGATCATCGCTTCTAATGCAACTAACATGCTCTAAGTCCTTACCCTTCTGTTCTCTAACTTTTGCAAGTTTAAACACATCTTTCTCACCTTCTCTTGTTCCTAGTCTATTATAGAGCTCATCATATGCTTTAAGTTTTGCCTCACTATTCTCTTAGCAACGTTTTTAGCATTCTTATATTGTTCATAGTTTTCATTATTTCTAATCTTCTGCCATGCTTTAAAATTTATTCGTTTTTCTTTAATAGCTTTTTGCACTGTTTCATTCCACCACCATGTTTCCTTTGTTAATAGCCTTTTACCTTTAGATGCTCCTAAGACATCTTTTGCCACTTTCTTAATGGACTCAATCATATTAGTCCACATGGTATTTACTTCTGTTTCATAGTTCCAATTTCCTTCTACCATCAACTTATTTTTGAATGAGGTTATTTTCTCTCCTTTTAAGTTCCACCATTTAGTTTTTGGATGTGTATTAAGTTCAGTTCTTTTACTCCATCTTTTAATATGAATATCCATGACCATTAACTTATGTTGTGAGGTTAAACTCTCACTGGGTATCACCTTACAATCCTTACATATAGATCGTTCATTATTCCTAAGTAGAAAAAAGTCTATTTGGCTTTTATGAAGTCCACTTTTAAAGGTTATTAAGTGTTCATCCCTGTTCTTAAAGAGTGTATTTGCAATGGATAGGTTATATGACAAAGCAAAATCGAGGATATTCTCCCCCATCTCGTTTCGTTCACCTACACCATACCCTCCATGTATTCTATCATATCCTTCCTTATCTTTTCCTACATGGCCATTTAAGTCTGCTCCTATAAATATCCCCTCAGTGTTGGGAATTTCTTGCATGACTCCCGTCATATCTTCCCAAAACTGTCTCTTAATTATATCTTGTAACCCTACTTGTGATGCATATGCACTTATAATATTTATAATATGCTCTCCTAGAATCATTTTTATTATTATAATTCTATCACTGATTCTTTTAACGTCCACAACTTTATCCTTTAATTCCTTATCCACTATTATTCCTACGCCATTTCTATTATTTTCCTTTCCTACGTACCATAATTAATACCCATCCATTTCTCTAGCTTTAGCCCCTTTCCACTTGGTTTCTTGGATACAAGCGATGTTGACTCTCCTACGTTTCATCGTGTCTACTAACTCCAAACTCTTACCTGTCAGTGTCCCTATATTCCATGTAGCGATGCGAATCTTATGTTTTGGAGATACCCTATTTACTATGGCCTTTCTCGACCTCCATGGTATGAACCCATGTCCACTTTTCACTGCACCTGGGTTCTGATGCAGCGCGTCGCTTTCGATGGGACGCTCTAGCAGCCCTTGCCCATTTTTCACTACACCCGGGATCCGATGTAGCGCGTCGCTTCTGGGAGAAACGCCCAAAGAACCCTTGCCTATTTTTCACCTCATCCAGGATCCGATGCAGCGCGTCGCTTATGGGGAACGCCCTAGCTTGAGTGAATTTCAGTTTTCGATTCATGTCATGTTGGGGTTGCCATAGTTTTTAAAAGCTGAAGATGATTTTCATTAAAATCATTAAAATCATCTTCAGCTTCACACTTGTCTACTGCTACTCCGACGCAAGGGTGGCCATATTTTAAGAAGCTGAAGATGATTTTCATTTCTTCCTCACAAACTAATATACAAATGCATATTTATTTGTAAGAAAGAAATAATAGAATCATCTTCAACTTCCCCCTTGTCGGCTGGCTACCTGACACAAGGGTTACCATCTTTTAAGAAGCTAGAGATGATTTTCATTTCTTTCTCACAAACTAATATACAAATGCATATTCATTTGTAAGAAAGAAATAATAGAATCATCTTCAACTTCCCCCTTGCCGGCTGGCACCTGACGCAAGACCCTCCTTTTTTATAGGCAAGGGATATCTCGGCTCTCGCATCGATGAAGAACGTAGCAAAAAAATTCAAAACATGGTACATTCCCTAAATACTTATAATGTTAAAGCACCAAAGTAAGCAAGAAAACTTACTTTAGTGCATCGCGGCACATCCGAGTTATATCCTCCTTGACAGATTTCAATCCGTGACCAATATAATAACCATTTTTCATCCTATCTTCAATTTCCAAGACCTGGTCAGATAAAGATGATAAGAATTCAAGGGAAGAAAAAAGAGAAGTTCAACAGTAGCGTATTAATGATCTCAATAATACAATACTAAAAGTTGAGCTGTACCTTTGGTATAAAGAATTCAAAGCTATTCTTCTTCATAATGTCCTTCAGACTGTCAGCAAGAAAGTCTTCAATCCTCTTATATTCATTCTCAGATTTCCTGTGAAGCCATCGTCTCATCTGGGCATCCCTTGATAAAACTGAAGACGACTTTTTAGCACCAAGAAGTTTTGTACGCTTATAGCAACTCTGCCAAGATGCATGACTGGCAAGATCCTTCCTATCATAATTGCTATAGTAATCAGAAGAGTCTGCTAATTCACCAGAGTCATCCAAATGACTATTGGACCCTTTGAGAGTCCGAGAATTCAGGTAGCTTTTCTCATTTATTTGTTTAAGGCTTTTCATCTTGAAATTCGACTCTTCCTGAATCCGATTGCTGTTTGAACCAGGGCATCTTATCCATTTCACATTCTTAAACATGTACATCAATTCCCTGAACTGGCTGCAGCCTCTGATGTCTACAGACAATATGCATGGGGAAGATTGAAGAACTTCTTCAAGTGCACTAGCGCTAATATTTGTGCAGCCCAATAATACAACAGACGTAACCTTTGATCTGTCATAACCATTCTGCAAGGCCAAATGTGACATATGCTGAAAACAGAGAAAGAGAAAGGCACAATAACTGGAAATCAGAAAAGAAACCTACCATGATATTCAGGAACATGGAATCATTGCAGCTGGCGCCTGCAGAGGAGAAGTCAACCTGCCTCGAAATATCCCTGTAAAACTTGAATGCAGTGTTCCAGCACTTACAAGTGACAGCAGAGAAGGCAAGGGACTTAAAGTCAGTTCTCATAAAATGGAACACCCTTGCTAGAATCTGACCATTCAGTAAACCCCAGCTTTCCACCTCATTTTGTGAAGCCATACTATTTTCTTCACCAAAAAAAGCTTCCCCGCATAATTCATCAAATGAAATGTCGTTCTGTTGACTTATCTGTAAGTCCTCATCTGTTTCATAGTCCTCTTCACTTTCATCAAACAGCAACCTAGCTCTTTTTCCAGCACGAGCGTGATCATCCTCTGTAAACCACGAAGATAAAACATATCTCAGACACTCAAAACTCAATAGTTGCATGAGAAAAGAAGTGGAGAACATACTGTTTCAAGTTTTTCCATAAACAGATATGGAACGTTTATTCAAGGGAAGAAAATTTTCATGTAACATAAAGAATATCTTACCTGATTTCCGGAATCTGTTCATGGATAAATCATGAGAAAGAACAGTAGAACTTCTTGTGATTGATGAGTTAAATGGGAAGTATTTGTCCACTTCTTTCTTTGGCTGTCTTACACTGATCCATGGATCCAAGACCTCATTTATAGCTGTAGCAAACTCTCGGCTCTTGTATGATTTCATGACTAATTCATGTAATTTGCCACATGTATAACCGATGAATTGTGGATGCAAACTGTGGAATGAGCTTGAGGCCATGTCAATCACACTATGAGCAACCTGTAACTGAGGAAGAGGAGCAGCATTTGATGCCCCTTTTTCTTCTTCGGCATGGGGAGCCACAGGAGTCATCTCAGAAACAGTAACCGGAACCCAGATGTTATCAATTTTCCTGAAGACACTGCTATGCTTCTGGATAGTACCTTTAGCAGCTAAAGCCTGCAACTCTGAAAATGAGGAGGGACCATGTTCATGACCGGCACCATCTAGGTAATACCAATCTCCCAAATTTAACCGTAATTCTTCTACCTTGCAGACACGATCCCTTGGAATGTTAATGACAGCTTCAGACTTCACCAAGGCTTGTGTATCACCTTCACTAACCTTCTTGGATAGACCAATGCCTTCAGTAGACGAACCTTTACCATCACTACTAGTCGAGAAGGAACGAACAGATCTTGAAGTATGCCTTTCATTACCTCTAACTCTTGTACGAGAGTCACAGACCAAAGAACCATAGTCCTTCACCACACATGCATTTATCCGGATCACTGGTAACATATTACCTTTCACTCCTCTTGCAACCAATGATTTAAGTTGACTTGATCTGCTGGCCACAATGTTTTTATTTGCATCATAATTGTTGTCGCTCCTCTCTTCTGACCAAGAGAAAGCCCAATATGGTAGATCAAGCCTTCTGCTGCGTGAAGGATGGTACAGATCATCTTTCCTATGCCAGCGAGGGTCCTCATACCCAGACTTTGGCATCTGACAAAGGGGGAAGCCTTCATTAAGGACAAGTTTCTTTTTAAGAATCCTATCTTGCATTGTCTCATCGTTTCTCTTCCAATCACCACCTTTGCAGGACCACAGGTTGGCAACCCAATCACCAGAGTCAGTATTGAAAAAAAGTCCCTCCTTTTCTGAGGGTGCAACCAATCTGGTCTCATGGCTTTCTTTTGGCATGCTTTCAAAGCTTCTACCAAATTCATCTTCTCTTGGATGTCCAGATGGCTTGGCAGGGCTACCTCGAAAACTTGTAAATCCTGCATATCCACGCAATAAGCTAGCAAGAAAGAAGGACAATGGTTGTAAAGAAATGAGTGTACTATACTTCTTATAAATGTGTTACCTGGAGATAGTTATGTTTTCCACTAAGTTTGGACAAACAGGCAATGAAATACAGAATTTCATTATGGACAAGTACAAGGCAGTACGTGTCAAATGACATACCAACAAAATTGAAATGTGCAGCAGTTCGGGTAAAGATCAGGATCACTTCCACATTAAATAAAACAGAAGAACAGTAGTGATATATCATACCTTCAGAACTACCCCAGCTTTCCCATTCTGCATGCTCAAATGTCATTTGCAAAACTTCTGCAAGGACATAATCTCAATGAGAATCAAAATAAAACATGCAACTGATAAATTAACCTGATAAAATAAAACTTCGTAGCAGGTAAGTTAAACAAGGAAGACAGAGAAGGAAAGAAAATACCCCCAATCATCTCAAGTTCTCTCCCAGGAGAAACAGTATAACCCTTCAACAGAGCCCCAACCCTTTCATCAATCTGGAGATCCTCCAGAGATTCTGATGCAGCAGAATTCTCATCCAGGTGCAGCTCCGGCTGCAAGGAAGATACAGATGATGCCTGGCCATTCTGATTAGCAGGATGTTCAATGTCTCCGATATCTGTCAATAAATTCCCAGGAGCCTCGGGAGGGATAACCAGCTGTGTTACAGTATCTGAAACAATGGATGGTAAGTTAACATGCACCAATGGAGAAGCTGCATTTTCAACAGTTACCCACCGGTCACTTTCCGAATGCTTTATCAAATGATCAGACTGAAGAACGCCATCTTCCACTAGCTTCCTGAGATTAGACAATCTTGAAGGTCCTTGTTCCATGCCAAAATGATCAAGATAAAACCATTTCCCCAAATTCATCTCTGATAACACTGGCACATGAGGTGGAGTATCACATATATCCATATCCTCTTCCATGGATGGCAACTCTTCAGGAGGCTCATCAACCTGAGATGGAAGCTCACTTCCAACTGCAGTCACATTTTGTGGCTCCTCTTTGTGAGACTGATCCTCAACCTTTTTTTCAGCATAATTGGTACTATCGTTGAGTCCATTATCACTGTTTGACGGTTTAGTACTGGAGGAAAGCCTGTGGGGATCTCTACCACTGGAGGTGTCCCTCTGCCCAAGCCTCTCATCATGCCCTTGGTTTACACACCGACTGTGCTGTCTGGCACCATCTCCATTCTTCCGGTTTGCTTCCCGGTGCTCGTGGGTCCGGCTACGATCATGTGGGGACCGCTCCAAGTGATGAGGTGTCCGATCCCTTTGTTCACGGTGCCTGACTCGGTCGTGCGGGGATTTCTCTAAATAAGCAGGGCTTCGATCCCTATGATCATGGTACCGGCCCCGGTCACGTGGGGACCAGTCTAAATAACCTGGTTGAGCAGGGCTCCTATCCCTGTGATTATAATGGCGGCCCCGCTCACGTGGGGACCGCTCTGAATAACAGGGGCTTCTGCAATGCCTATTATGAGCTCCCCTAACTGATGAAGATGACTCATAATGCCTAGAGGAATACCTGCTTGATGAGGAAACCTTTGATGAAGAATTTCTGTAAGGCCGCTCCACAGAACAGCATGAATGCAGCTTATCTGAATAGCTAGAGCGGTTGCCATCATCAGATGTCCTCCGACTTTTTGACCCAGAATGTTCACTAAAATCAGTATGATATTTGCGGCTGCTACTCTCTGATTCAGTAGAATGCCGTTTCAACCAAGTACCTGATCTGCTATACTCCTTACTGCTCTTGCCATCGCCATACTCATTCCTGTATGATCCCAATTCCTCATCTGGAAACCGGGAACTGCTCTTGGAGTCCCTTTCTCGGGCAGCCTCCCACCTTGAAGACCTCTTTCTGTAGTCAGTGCCACTTCTACTGATATCTTTCTTTTGAGGAGATTCGTCCTCAGCAAATTTCACTAAAGATTGCAGATTTCTTGTTCCAAGCCTACCTGAAGAGAACTCTTCTTTGCTGTTACTTTCCTTTTGCGGCGAGCGATCCCGACCACTCTTCAGCCCCTTCTCCACAACAATCTCCCCATTCTCTACATCCAGCCTTTCCCCCCTCCCCGAATAAAATTCCTCTCCTCTTCGCCACTTATCATGTATAAACTCCCCCTTCTCTACTTCCCCTTTATTCCATTTATCTTGAACAATCTCCCCCTTTTCCACCTCAGCTTTCCGCCCTCTCCCTGAACTGAATTCCGACTTATCTACCTCCCCTCTTCTCCACTTGTCTGGAATGAATTCTCCCTTCTCTATTTCTCCACCTCGAGCCTTCTCCGCTTCTCCTTTCCACCATTTGTCCGGAACGAACTCTCCTTTTTCTACTTCCACTCCTTTTCTCCATTTATCTGGGACGAACTCCCCATTCTCTATCTCTCCTTTCCGCCATTTCCCTGAGACACTTTCCCCCTTTCCTGCTTCCCCTTTTTGCCATTTCTCCGAAACAATCTCCCCCTTCTCTACCTCCCCTTTCTTCCGTTTGTCCAATGCAGTTTCGCCCTTCTCCACCTCTCCTTTCCGCCCTCTCTCGAGTTGACCTTTCCGCACTATCTCCGGCAACAGATACCCCTTCTCCGAATCCCCTTTCTTAGAACTGATTTCCTCTTTCTCTACTTCCATCTTCTTCTCCTGTTTTCGCTGAAGCTGCGAATCTTTGAATTGCATAGACTTTGAACTGAAAGCACCATTATTTCCTCCGCAGAACGTCTCAGAGATCGGAAATCTTTCCATAACATGCTGCGAAGGTACACAAGCGACTCCTCCATCGCCCATGGAATTTCCAAATTCTTCGGAGAAAAAACCCTAATTCTCCCCTCCTTCGGGGCTGTCGATGCTCATACTGTCCGTTTCTTCTCCAACCAGATCGCAGAAACTGAAACCCTAATTTCACAAGACAAACACGTCCCCAACTGCATCAATGCGAAGACCAAACTCAAACCAAATGTAGGGTTACGAAACCACGAAAGCAAACTCAAAACCAAAACAAAAACCTAAACTTGCCAGTTGAAACCCTAAGATCACTAAAAAATATCGAAAGAATAGACGAGAACTCTAACCAGAGAAGCGAAAAACTCACGGAGCGATCGCGGACGAGATTCGGAAGCTTCTTCTGCAACTGTAACCGGTTTATTAGGACCGTATATACGGATCGAAATTTGCCATGAAAGGGTTTCGAAGAAGCTTTTCCCTCTCTCTGTTATCACGTTTGCTCTCTTTCGCTCCGAGGAACCAAAACGAGGTTTTCTTTTTTTCCTTTGTCTTTTTACCTTTGCCCATCTGCTATTTATTCCCAACCGGAACCGGGAAACGAAAGTCCGTATCCTAGAATTAGAAACCATGGATTAAGTTATTCCAGGATAGCAAATTTTATGCCCTTTTTCCCCACCCAGAAGCTGAAATTTGTACAAATAACCTCAGCTTCTGGGCTATTTTGTCTTTTGTTTGAACGATTTTCTGTATACTTTTTAAGTATAACAAAAGTCGTTGGAATCCTGGAATAATTTAATCCACGGATTAGCTAGTTGTACGATTCGACAGCGGGCAACAGAGAGAGAGGGAGAGGAAATATGAAGGAAACGTATTTACGGTCACGTCCCCGCATCTTGAGATAACTCAAAACTGGATCTGTGGTAGGATATTTCCTTGGTTGGGCTTGCTAAGGGCATTTACGGACATGGACTTAGTTGAGGACAGAATGCGGTTTCGCGGGAAGGGTAATTTCGTCATTTTATTTGGTGGTGGGAACAATGTGAGGGCGGTTTGGTAATTCTTAGGGGAAATAGGTCGGCTTTGAATGAAAATATATTTTTCTTCTTTAAGAGGGAAGGAGCGAGACCTTTTGGGTTTTCGGGGGTATGACATTGAGAATGAGAATATTTGGTTTTAGTGGATCTGAAGCCAAGTTTCTTGGGACATTGCATGGTCCAATCCATTTTACTCCCTGCCTTTCTCCCCTGTAGGCAAACTAACCTAGAATCACTTAGCATGGGCCCTCTCTCTCTCTCTCTAGGATTGGAAGTTAAACACAGTTGTGGCACAGTTCTTACCCAATGAATAGTTTGCATTTTCCTACAAAAGAAAAAACTCTAAACAAGGCCTCGTGGACTATGGTTCTAGAAGCATCCAATTAAGATAAAATCAGTGTTGGTAGAACATGCTTTTAATCAACTATTAGATTAACAGATTTGATCATGCTGAAATGGCACATGTGCGGCCTTGCTTTGCTCTCTCAATAAAGAAAGTGCCCGTCTCCTTGGAGTTTTTCATAATAGATTTATGGACTTGAAGAATGATATAGTCACTGACGTTAGCATGTGTCCCTCGTATCATTTGTCAGGGATGTTAAGACATGGAATGTTGTAGTTTCTATTGATTCATTGAGAGATCGTGTAACACCTTGTAGTCTTTCTGAGTTGGCTCGCTCAATCTAGGATGGTTCATATTTAATTCAAGAACATGACTCTCTTTTGTGTTTATTATTTGTCAAGGGGGGAATTTGATGTTTGAGCCTCTAACCTCAAAGTTTGGAAGTTTTGACCAATAAAAATGGTGCAAAAGTAGGGCTTCTTTGAATTAATCGATATATTTCAGTGGCAAATTTGTAAAGGACGATTGAAATTGTTGATTGAGGGACCATAATAGGATTCCTAATAATTACTTTCTTTAAGAAAATGGTAGAAATTTTATTGGATTGTGGAGAGAAATCCCCTACCCCAGGATACTACCATAAGACAAGAGTTATTGAGAAAAGATAAAATTGAAACTTCCTCTGTCCCATCCTTCTTAATGAGAAGGTTAGGTAGCTCAACCCCTTCTTTAGGTAAGTTGTCCCCTAGGTCATTAGCTGGCCTAAGAGTAATACTTGTTTTGGATCATTCAAAAAATTAATAAAAATAAATGGTCATAAACTTTTACCTAAAGAAATGTGGTATAAAAGTATTAAATAGGTATCAAATTTGATGTCTACCCAATCTATTTCATTTATAACATGGCGAACAACTTGGATCTACATAAAAAAGGTTTTACCCTAAAAGGGAGAGGGTGCTTGTACACCTTTATCTCCTCTATAACATGTACTCTTATAATGACTCCTTTATGAGTTTGTGTTTTGATATTTGAGACAAGTAGGAGGTGATTAAGGCCCCACGACAACACCACAAGCTTTGAGCCACTGGCATATGTTTGAGTATATGATGTAAATTAATGTAATTAGCTATCAAATGGTTTGTTTTGGTCAATATGATCTTTTTGCGCTCTCTTAAGAAGGAAGTCATTGTCGTTCACCAATGCATAAATCTCAATGTACCATAACATACTCTCTCTCTCTCTCTCTCTCTCTCTCTCTCTCTCTCTCTCTCTCTCTCTCTCTCTCTCTCTCCCCATGGTTATGATACCTTGCACTTGTTCAAATTTTGTCATCCTTTGATGATGCCACCATAGTCACCCTTGTTAATTTGAATTTTCCTTGTAGCACAATTCTGTGCAACTTCAAACGGATTAATTCAACAAAACCCATAAACCAAATTATAGAAGCCTCGCTAATCAGGTCGTTGATCTTCATACACATGCTTCTTCTTTTTTTCTTTCTATTTGTTCAATAGATTGTAAACCTATAAAGGCCAATCCGATATGTATTCTTAAGACAAAAAATGGAGGATTTGATTGTTCCACTAAAAATTGAGTCTTTGTAGATGTGTCTAACATTGTTAATAGTAAATACAAAATATACTTATTAGTAGTAGCAGAAAACTTAGTGACATTCAAGTCAAAAGGACATGTCATAGTAACCCAAAATCAATATACTACAATCTCCATTGAGCTCTTGAGACCATAGCATCTCATGTTCTAGGTTATTTGTTAGGGTCAAGTGGAGATCTTTCACCACATCCTAATGTCTAAAATGGGCTTATAGCTAAGTAGACCCTTACTCTCAGTTACAAAGATGCTCAAGCTTAGAACAGAAACTAGAAGATATTGCACTCTCCTTAAAGAGAAAGTGACATTTCAACAAAAATCTAGTGTAAAGAGAAAGTGACATTTGATTGGGTAGAAAAAACTTTCTAATTGTCCTTTCCTTTAACTTTTTCTATTTTCTACTTTTTGTTGGTGAATCAAATGTCATCTATTCCTTACACTACATGAAACAACTAAAGTTACTGTTGAGATATATATATATATATATATATATATATATATATATATTCGGCTAAAAGTATGAGTTAGTAGTTTAGAACTGCAATGAATATGGGTTAATTTATTTTTATTTCCATCTGTCAATGCATGATTTTATGTTTTCTTATTTTTATGCTTTCTATTTGATAAGTCGCAATGGCATTGGATCATTCTATTCTACTATGTGAATTGTCTTATGGATCGACACCCAAGTCGTGCAGGCCTTGTTCCTATAGCAATGAGTGTGTTGGGGTTTGCCGGAAGCAATTGACAATCAAGTAAGATAGTTTGTTGTGGTAGAACAAAAAGGTCTTGATCCCTATGGGATTGTTGTAAGTCATTGACAGTCATGCAAAGTATTAGAAATAGAATTGCTTAATTTCGTGATGGTATTGATAGGAATAAATCTAGATTAACTATGTTCATTGCCTGTTCTAAGCTATTAACTTTGTTGTTCTAGTCATATTATGGCTATGAATGAAAATATGCATGTTAAAAATACAAGTATGGTAGAATATCCTATTGATACTAAATCCTTATATAATTGGACAATTCCATCTATTAAACCCAAAGAGGTTTATAATATAGGAAAATTTGATTTCTCGTAACAAAAATCATAAAACAAACATAACAAACTATTAGTCTTGATAATACAGAAAAATTTGTTAATTTGTTTTCCAAGAAAGATCTTAAACCATATTTAATTCTAATAAATATAGATTCATGCGTGTAAATTATAATAAATATAAATTCATCCGTGTAGGACTAATTCAAATAGGATTCAAACCTTTGACACTAAATTGTCTCAATGTTTCAATCCTAACAATCCTTCTAGATGCCAAATGTATGGACTAGGCACCCTCCTTGGTGAGAGTTTTATAGACTAGTCTCTGTCATAGACCAGTCTATGTTAATATCTTTTTTATTTTAATTTATCTCTATCTGATCATAATATCCTTGATGCTCTCAGTCTTTATATTAAGACTTACAAATACAATTTCAAGACTAGATCAGAAACAATGCTCTGACTTATAGAATCCAATTCAAAGTTCTCCTTACTCTGGTTATTAAAGCCAAACAAAAATCTCCGAAAGACAAGATTGTCTTAATAGAAACTAATCGTCTGTCCTCTAACATTGCGGTCAACAAAACCCTAAAATGGGATGAGATAAACCTCCCTCAGTCTTGGCAATTAACAGAAGCTGCTCCTCCAAGACAAATTACAGATCAGAATCTTGATCCAATTGTTCAAACAAATGATGGAGATGTTGAGATTAGGTTTGACACTAGGTGATCTTTTAGATGACCTAGGATCACCTCCTACTCGCAGGAGATCTTTTAGATCAGAAAACAATGTTGTTCATCCGATCTATAATAATCTTACTTTGTTCGAAATGGACTTCAATATCTGATGTTTATGGATTTTAGTACTGGAAGTAAACTCAGAAAAATAATAAGTGATGAATTTGAATTAGATAAACATAAGGAGTTTAGGAATGGGTACCTTAAAAACTGCAAACAAGCCTTGCAGTTTTACAAAGAAGAATTTTATAAACATCTTAATAAAACCCAAACTTTGATGTTTTGTGTCCCCCAATTCCTTGAAATATATCTGAGTAATGAACTCGATACAATTAGACAATGGGAAATCAATGGAGAAAAAATAAACTCTATTTTTCTTCCAACTTATGCACTTAAGATGACTGTGGACAACAAAAACCTTGAATCTATAGCATACTGTAAAATTATAGACTTTCAAGCTTTGTTAGATTTATGAATATTAATAAAATAAAATAATTATATAAATCTGTTCCTACAAATTGAGGTAAAAAAATG
The DNA here is from genome assembly GCA_035236585.1 of Warburgia ugandensis. Lineage (NCBI taxonomy): Eukaryota > Viridiplantae > Streptophyta > Magnoliopsida > Canellales > Canellaceae > Warburgia > Warburgia ugandensis. The sequence goes on from CP141137.1 coordinate 62,510,169, forward strand.
ATAAAAATTGAAGATGAAATTAATAAAATTATAGGTCATATTAATGAAGTCAGAAAGAGGAGAGAACGGAAGGAAATTATAACTTTTGACAAGATAGAACCATCAATAAAACCTCCTCCTGAAATCAATAACTTAAAAATGGAAAATGACGCCAAAGAAATTATTGAAACCATTAAGGATAAACTTGGTAATCTGAACCTTAATACTCTCTCAGGTAATGAATTAGAGATTAAAATAGAAGAAGAACATATGGATCATGAAAACATCTCTGAAGGAGTTCTCCAAATACAAAACCAATTCTCTCAGATTAATAAAATTGCAAGAGACCCTCAAAGATTGGATAGGTTTTATTACAAAAGACCAACTCTAGCAGATGTGTTAATTGAGGAAAATGATGTCCACATTCAATTCAATCTATCAATGGAATGACAGATAATCAAAATTTTCAAATGATGCACAGACTCTTAATGTTTTCAACTATCTGTAAACATAAAGGAAATACATATAGAAATATTACATCAATGATTATCGCTGGATTTACTGGAAACCTTAAAGGATAGTGGGATAATTCTATCTCTCCTACTCAGTGAGATGAAATCCTTAATACAGTCAAAGTGGAACCTCATGCTAGCCAACACAGAGAGGATGCGGTCTATTCATTAGTCTACACAATTCTTTAACACTTCAGTAAGAGTATCCAAACCTAGTTTGAGAATTCTATGGCACTCCTCCAGAATCTTAGGTATCCTTCTTTAACACATTTTAGGTGGTATAAGGATGTCTTTCTTGCTAGAGTCCTTCACCTTAATGATGCGGGTCATAGTTACTGAAAGCAAAGATTTATAGAAGGTCTTCCATACCTATTTGCAACTAGAGTTAAAAATACTCTTAAAACAAAATTTGATGAAAATATTCCATATGAGCAACTTTCTTATGGTCAATTAATTCGTTCATGTGTTACTGACGGAGTTGTTCTCTGTAATGAAATTAAGCTAAGAAATCATCTTAAAAAAGAAAGAATTATAGAGAAAAAACTGTCAGGAGAATTTTGTCAACAATTTGCAATTGACGTTCCTAAAATACAAGTACCCAATAGAGGTAAAGCTAAGTAATAAAAAAATTAATAGTAAATACTCTTATAAGAAGAATAGAAACCCTAAGAAATTCAAATATAAAAACAAACTTTATAATAAAAATGACAAATCTAAACTCAAATGTTACAAATGGGGGGAACTTGGTCATTATGCTAACAAATGTTGGATGAAAAAGAAAATTGAAGAACTTCAAATAGATGAAGAGTTAAAGAAATCCTTATATAAAATTATGTTGAATTCTTCTGAATCAGAGTTGTTTGATAAATAGATTTTGAATTTTTGTCTTCCTCTAATTCTGAAAATGCTAATTGTTGTGGATAATGTAATACACTGAAAGATAATGAAACTCTGAGTACTGGAAAGCTATAGTTGAGATAAATAATGTATCTATTAATGTTCTTTTTCAATCTCAATAAGATCTCCTTAACATAATAGACAAAATTAAAGACAAAAAAAAATTAAAAGAATTATTTTTAAAAATTAATAGCCACTTTAGAAAATAAAGAAGAAAAATATGTTAATACAAACAATGTTTATAAAATGTCTGAAGTCACTAGAAGAATAAATAACAAACCTACACTTTCTGCCAATGTTACCATACAAGATTTAAAAAGAGAAGTTAACAATCTAAAAGCAGAAATCATTCTGTTAGAAAATGAAAATAGTCTCTTGGGCAGAAGAATTACAAACTTAGAATAAAAGAAAACACTCCAAGTTGGAGAAACTTCTAATAAGGATATAATTGAACCTTCACCACCACAATACCTTAACTTAATAAGACAAGTCATTTCTCAAAAATGGTATATTAATATTACCATAACAGTAGGAACAGAATGGTACCATTCGGACCTTATTGCTTTGGTTGATAGTGGTGCAGATACTAGATGTATACAAGACGGTTTTGTTCCAACAAAATATTTTGAAAAAACATCTCAAAGCTTGACTTAGCAAGTAATAATAAACTGAAGATTAATTATAAGCTTAATGATGCCATGGTATTAATAATGAAATTTGTATTCCTACTCCTTTCCTCTTAGTTAAGGACTTGCATCACAATGTCATTCTAGGAACACCTTTACAGCATAATATTATGCTAATTGACAAAATTGATCAAACTAGAGTATACTTTTCTAAAGAAGGAAAACAATTTTCCTTTAAATTCCTAACATATCCAAAAACTCATGTGTTAAATGAAGTTAGAAGAATTCTTCTTAAAGAACAACATTTAAATTTTATAAAAGAAGAAATCACTTATAAAGACGTGTCTAATAATCTTCAAGACAAAACCTTTCAATCTAAGGTCAAGACTCTGCTTAATCATTTCCTTGAAAATCTTTGTAATGATCTTCCAATTGTCTTTTGGGATAAGAAAGCCCATATGGTCAGCCTTCCATACATTGATTCATTCAACGAAGATCAAATTTTGACCAAGGCTAGACCAGCTCAAAAGAGCTCGCAATACATTGAATTGTGTAAAAGTGAAATTAATGATCTTGTTAATAAAAGACTTATTTGGATTTCTTCTTCCCCGTGGAGATGTACAACATTTTATGTCAACAAAGTGGTAGAAAAAGAAAGAGGAAAACCTAGGTTAGTAATAAACTACAAACCACTCAATAGAGTTCTTAAATGGATTAGATATCCGATCCCGAATAAAAGAGATACCTCAATAGATTACAAGGGGCAGTAATTTTCTCAAAATTTGACCTCAAGTCAAGATATTGGCAAATTCAAATTCGTGAGAGTGACATATATAAAAATGCTTTTACAGTTATGTTCGGCCAATATAAATGAAATATTATGCCATTTGATTTGAAAAATGCTCCCTTAGAATTCCAAAGAATTATGAATGAAAATTTTAATCATTATGGACAATTCATCATTACTTATATTGATGATGTTCTGATTTTCTCTAAATCCATTGATCAACATTTCAAACACTTAGAAAATTTTAAGTGGTTGATCAAGAAAAATGGTTTTGTACTTTTAGCTTAAGAAATGAAGCTTTTTAATGAGGAAGTTAGATTCCTAGGACATAACATCTTTCAGGGACGAATCGTTCCTCTTCAAAGAAGTATTGAATTTGCTTCTCAATTTTCTGATGAAATTATGGATAATAAACAACTTCAAAGATTCGTTGGCTCTCTTAATTATATTTCTGATTATTATCATGGTCTTCCAAATGATATGACAATTCTTTTTTATAGACTAAAGAAAAATGCAAAACCATGGATTGAGAAACATACTAATGTGGTTAGAAAAATAAGATCTAAAGTCAAAACTTTACCATGCCTAAACCTTGCTAATATTGAATGGTTTAAGATTTTTGAAACTAAAGCTTCAGATATTAGATATGGAGGTGTTTAAAAAAATCCCTCTTCTAATAGAGAAGAGCTTGTGAGATTTACCTCTAGTAAGTGGAATGACACTCAAAGAAAATATTCAACAATAAAAAAGAAAATGATTTATATTATTAAATGTATTTCAAAATTTCAAGATTATTTATTAAATCACAATTTTTTTTTCTTTAAGAATTGACTATAGTGCAGCCAAGCAAATAATAAAAAGGGATGTGAAAAATATTGTTTCACACCAAATATTTGCTAGATGTTAAGCCCAATTATCTGTTTTTTATTTTAATATTGAATATATTAAGGGAGAATACAACTCTCTTCCTGACTACCTTAATCATGTGTTTTTATAGGGATCATGAGTAGCTCTGGATGGAGAGAATGGACTACCCCAGGTAATATCCAAGCAAGGGATAGAGGCAAGGGCCGTGGTAATATCCATATCTCCAAAGATAAGAAATTAATATCTATACTCAATCACCGGTGATGTGTACCTATACTAACTCTGGGTTCCTCCCATGCAGCCCGCATCAGCCCCTAGAGTTCCTCACGGCCTAGGCCCGGCTTGCCCCGGTTCACCCCACATATAAATCCATATGAATATGCAAAATAACTATATGGGCTATTATGCTGCAATGGCAACCCTATCAGGATTTGAACCACTGCCGCTCCTCGTAGACGAACAAACCCGTAGGGGGGACTACCCATGATACCACCACTTGCGTACCTGGCCCTGTATCACTCAAGGGCGGTGTCTAATCATCATCATCACAAAGTTAGAGGGCAGGTGACCAACCCTACAACCATCCTAGCATAGTACCCACCGAGTGGAAGCACCCATCATAAATCATCGACAAGATATAAATCATGTAAATCATGTAAAGGCTCTATAAATAATCCTCATAAAGACGATCAAAGCCCATGATAAGATAGTGCATCACATGTAAACATAGTTATTAACAAAATGAAATGTTATGCTACAACACGAAAATAGGGATCTATTGATGTGCCATGAGAAGACATAAAACACATGCCTCAAAAATTTTAGAGATTCAATCATGGTTACTGAAATTACAAAGTAATTGAATGAAATCACCTACGTCAATAAATGTAGTGCTCTAATTAAGCACATGGAAGTATTACGTTGCGTGCTCTGACGTACCTGTTACATTATAAATCCTCCATCATTTGGCAATTCAATGATGTTTATCCATCTAATCCCTTAGATCATCTCACATTTGATGTATACCATCAAGATCTAAGGCTTGATCATCCATTGATCAGCTTGATTTAGATTATCTCACCATTCAGTGGTTTAACCTTTAAAAAACAGGATTAGATCTAGATTTTTAAGTCAAATCTAGGTTCGTATCGTCAATACAGTTACAATGCCTCTTTCAGATTGCGATTTGGACATCTGTAGCTCTTAAAAATCAAGTTTTTGTAAATTGACAGGTTAGAGAACCCCAAAATCCAAAATAAACCGCGCGTGTGCCATCTTGCACGTGTGCGTGTCGTTGACGCGTGCATGTGCGCATGTGTCGCTGGCGCATGCACGCTATAACATCTGCGTGCGCGCGTGTATTGCTAGCACGTATGCTCGCGCGTACAACATCCAAGTGCGTGCATGCATAGCCTGCGTGCCCATGTGTAGCCGCGTGTCACTCGCGTGGCGTGTGCGTGGCATGTGCATGGCATGTGTGTGTGCACTGCAAGAATGGCACCTACGTGGCCCGCGTTGGTTGCGCCGCGGTGGTGCGCGCATGGCGTTGTGCGATCCACACACGTGAGCATCTGTGTGGCACCTACATGGCGCGAGCTATTTGTGACGCGTGCTGTCGCTGGAGATGATGACCGCACTCCAGTCGCTGTCGGCGACGCTCAGGAGTCCAAATGGTGCGATTTTTGCACCGTTTCACTCAGTTTTTAGCATAGATTTCATTTTTAAGCACCCTTTTTTATTATCAAACTCTATCATTTTCTAGTGTTTTTACACAATTTTTATCACGTTCCTAAAAAATTTCCTTCTACTATTTTCAGAGTGTTTCAGTATCCCTAATCTTTCGATCACCTTAAAAATTCATGGGCTTGTTCTTCTATTATTGTGCACAAGATGAATGGTTCAGATCACGATCTGATATCGTTTCATCGGTTTACTTTGAAAGGAATAATAATGCCCTTTGTTTTACTTAAAAGCGGTAATCCACACCATTTTTTGGCGTTAAAATGATGGAAACTTTAAGAAAAGAAAGGAAAATCGTAGAGGGTGGCCTACTGTAGTCAAATCGGCCAGAACTAGTCTTCCCTTCACCGCGTGCGCTGAGAGGGGAGTTTCACGTCGTTGCCTACGTCGTCAACACGGAACCTTAGAGGAATAGTTTGGCCGTATAAAAGACAGGACAAGCTTTTATGGCCTCATTGTGGGTCCCACACCCTGTAGGACCAAGTGTATTTACCATTTTACCCTTTCTGATTATTATTATTTAATTATTTGGGTTATTACACTTCCGAAGCCAACCTTTTGCTTAGGTAATATCCCTCTTTCGAATAGTGAGGAAATTCCTCAAACCTAATTTTCTCCTCACAAAACAATTAAGGAGACTCTGCTAATAATAACAGAAACATTATATATAGAAACATTATACTGACTGTATTTTTTGTCTCAATACTGGAGATCCCAAATGGGATTATACTTCTAATCCATGGGAGCTTGCAGAAAAATATATGCAAAGGAATAATATGTATCCCATCAGAGTTGACAGAAGTCAATATCTTTTTGAGAAATTACTCTAAGAAATACAATTAGTGGAAATTAGCCACTTTTATAATACTGATCGATCTGTTATAAATTTTAGTAAGATCGTGATCAATAAAGTCCTGTCTCCCCAAGAATGAGGTATCAATCCAAATCAATATAAATGGATTAAGGAAAAATAGAATTAAAGATATCCCTATAATTGGTGGGATTATGTTGATACCATGGCTCTAGTAATGTATTTAGAGAATAATACAAAGAAACATTTATGGTTTCTAAAAGTAAATCCCAAAATAATACAACAGGATATTCTCACATGGTTTTATCATTAGTGGCATAAATTTGACCCCACTCTAGAAATATTGTCAGAAAAGCTCAAGGAGCTAAATAATATTTGGGTCATGTGTACCTAAAATCAACAATATTCTAGGACAAGACCTAATTACAGGTCAATGTAAATTAATATTTTTTGCAAAATTTGAAATTCCCTGGATTTGGAAATGGTCCATTGTTATTTCAAAGGATGAATTAAACATCCAAGTTTTGAAAAGAATTTACTTTGTCAAATGTTAGACAAAGTTTGACACTAAGGGTAAGACCCGTGAAATTGAAAAAATTATTGAGCATAATAAAGTTCTCAGGGATAATATTCCAATTACTAAATCCTCTTCCTTTATTGAAGAAATCAAGAAGATGCTTCAACGAAAATATTTGACAGACTTAGAAGATCAAATGCTAGTCAAATGTATGGATCACATGAAGAATCAAATTATGACTTCCTTTAATATCTTGTTGGGAGAATCGTCATCGGCAAAATCTCAAGACCATTTATCTGAATCATGATATGAGGATAAAAGTCTGAGGATAATATTCTTTAGGATAGTCAAAATCCAAATGATGAAAAACTTTGAAGACTACTAGGATGCATCTATGGCAGTCCTTTCTCAATTCATCTAGTCCAAGAACGATTGTATAAATCTACAGGATGAACAAGATAGGAAGAATCTTTCAAAAAGTAAATTCAAACCACCGTTCGAATAATTGGGACCCACTCTTCAATAATGACTCAAGAATCTTTGGTCTACATCATGGCCTAATGACTCAACATCAAGAATACATGGAATCACCAGCTTTTGTCTACATTAGAAAGAATCAGTCACTTTAATCATTTCAGAGTCGATATCGGCTTCAATTATGTAGGGATTCTCCTTTATGTCATTTTTAATTTTCCTTTAAGTCACTTTTCTTGTGTCAATGTCTAGTTGTAATAATAGAGTCAAATTATTGTAAGGGATTCCAGATCAAATTAAGTCCGAGATTCGCAGTCTATCTAAGGCTTAGTCAGTTAGTTGGTGAGGGCATGGCTTGTTTTTTGCTTGATTAGTTCTCTTAGTCTTTTGTAAGCTTTGCTCTAGTCCTTCTTTGTTCCCTTTGTAATCTTTCCCCTTCTTTATAAAACCTTTTTTTTTATCAATAATATTAGACCTCCTTGATAGCCTTTCAAATATATAAGTCTCCTCTTGTACACTGCAAGTATTTCTGTAGGTGAACGACTGTAGCAAGAAAGACATCCTTATATTACCTAAAATGTGTTAAAGAAGGACACTTAAGATTTTGGAGAAGTACCCTAAAATTATCAAACTGGCTTTGGATACTCCCAGTGAAGTGTTCAAGAATTGTGCAGATTAATGAATAGACCGCATCCTCTCTGTGTTGGCTAATATGAGGTTCCACTTTGACCGTATTAAGGATTTCGTCTCCTTGAGTAGGAGAGATACAATTATCCGACCATCATTTAATGTAACGACCGGGGTTTTTATAATACATTTTTGTAATTCTTTTTGAAATGTTGGCCCTTAAATATTTAGAAAGCAAACAGCGAAAAACATTTTTCATGAAAAGACCCTTTTTAAAAAACCTCGAGTGTTATTTTTCCTTTCTAAAAAAGGATTATCGGGGAAATGAGTGCTACATTTCTACTGAAGATCCGACAGAGTTTTCTCTATTTTTTAGACATTAGACATTTAACGCATGTCATTGCGAAGTACCTGATGAACATAATTTTTTATAAAAACAAGAATAAGGGATACTCTGTCTCCATCCCATCACATTTACAAGCATGACTAAGTATTTTGAAAATCATAATAAATGAAGACCAAGGAAACATCCACGACTTGAAATATACCTATCAGGATCAATCCAGTCACAGCCATACAACCACGACTTCGAGTTACATATTTACATATCCATAAAGTAAAGTCATATTAGATTGAAGTGTTACTTCAGTCTACTATTTAAATTAACCATAATGCAAACCTAGTTGATATACCTGATTTGTCATATTGAACTCTCTAACACAGTTCTCTTCTTCATTTTCCCTATTCTATTTCTTCAACCTGAGACATTGTAAACAATTTACAATGTCTTAGCAAGGTTGTGCTTGTGTAAGCAGTTTTCACATCTATTTTACCAAGTTTTTCATGCAATTCTAAACAGCGTTTGAAATCCTTTTTCATGCAATTTCTAAAGAATAGATTGATCAAGTCAGGGATAAGAAACATGATTTAAGCTATAGGCCAATCTCAGTTCACGATTTCATGCTAAAACATTTCAGACAATGTCGATATAAAACATGCACTACTTTAAATACATATTTTTTTAAATGATTGAATCATCATAGTAATATCAAGTAAATTGCAATATAAAATGTATAAAAAAATCACAAGTATGCATAACTTGAGAACTATGTAAAAGATATGCATATAACTTGATAAATCCAATGCCATAAGAGCCTCAAAGTATTAAAATAGTTATCGATTAAACCATGAACATTGGCAATCCCTAACCGACAACATCATCATGTGCACATATGCACTCCGGTGAACACATCAGCCGGTTGGTCATGAGTACTCATCTAAAGACTATCATCAAGCCCATCTACGTGGGGTCACAAAATAGAAATTCTATGGTACACTATACTCACGACCATATCACTGAATCGTCTCAATAGTATTTGGAGAACAGCCACCGTAGCCTCCATGGCTACTACGGATACGTCTCGAAAGGGTGCCATGACCACATCCAACGGTTGTTCCTACCACAATAGTCGAGAAAATAGATGCCTCTTTGGGCATGGATACCTACCACCTTTGGTGGTTAGAGGCCGAGAGGCCAAACCCGTAAAACCTCTCAGCATAGTGACCACCATACTCATTGGCCTAAACAAAGACATATCTCAATCTTAAATGGTCTTAAATCATATAACATATATGTCATGCAAAATCATGCATTCTTTAACTCATCTCAAACACATGGGATTGATGCATTTTAAGTAAAATCATTTCTTTAAAAAACATACAACTGCACGTAATAGAAGGAATAACATCACTTTCATTCTTCATATAAAAATATGCATCATAGTTATGAAGATACATATATACATACATACATATATATATATAATCACACACACCGCATTTGCAAATATAGCATTCTTTTAAAGCTGAAAGCAAAGTAACATGATGTAATGTAATTCTCATGATAATCCAGTAACCTCGAATATAAAACATGATAAGCAAACGATTTGATTAGTTAAACTCTTAATGGCAAATAGATGTTAAAACCACATACCTCTTAGGTGAAGTTCCCAGTTTGGCTACGTTCCTTCTTGAATTCGACTTATAAGTCAATTTCCTCTGTTGATGTTATAGAGATCTTGTCAATGTTGAATTATATACAATTGAGTACATAAGACTTTTGTTTTAATCAAAATCTGACAGTTTAGGTCATCATAAACTACTTAACTTTTCATTGACCATCTATTCCATAGAGGAATACATGATCAAGTAGGTCCTAGATCTATCATCCATTTACCAATTAGTGATTCACAATTTTAGATTTGCACTTACTATTCACTTAACCCCATTGATAGATAATTCTAGATCCGAAGGTTTAATCCAATAAATCATGGTAAACTGACTTAGGATTTTAAGGTCTAATCCTTATCCTCATCTCTCTTTTAATGATTTTTAAATATAGTATTACGATCTAACTTTCAAGGATGATTGCCTAGGATGGAAGTGTGTATCATCTGGACACCATTCAAAATCGTTTAGGAAGAATCTGATCCATCAAAGGCTTTGGTTTGTTTGGAACCATTGGTCAAAAGTTATAAATATCTAAATTTAGGGTTTTACCACAAGATTAAGTGGTCGGATCTCGATCTCAACATGTTATTCAACATTTTTGCTAATGGATCAAGGAATTTTTACTCATCCTATGTTAATTTAAGTTTAGGGATGCAATGGTGGCATCTAATCACATATTAGCCATTGCTAAGTCTTTATTCCTTTACTACCCAACCAGACGTCTACATTATTTATCAATTTTAATCTAGATCTTTTAATTTTTGCTGTATATTAATTAATTCAATGTTTTAGAACACATTAGTGGTGTCTGATGATTGATCAAACGTCAAGAAGTTTCTGTGCAAACAATACCCGATCGGACGACTGAGATTGTCCGATCGGTTTTCATCCTAGATCGACAAATTTTGTGTGATCTGAGCTACATTAGGTCTTTAATTACCTATCCTTAAGTTTAGATCAGAAATGGATGGCTAGATCATCCTTAAACTTAGATCTTGCATAAAACCGTATGGATTTAGCCAAAAATAAAAAATCAAGAGTTGGGTTTTGTAGATCTTACCTTCTAGATGTGTTTTCATTCATTTTCCAATGTTGGATGGGCTAGATTGGTCGTCACTTTCACCTGTAGAGTTTCTGAGCTTGTCACGGACCGTCTCCTCCTTGATCGACGCTCTAGATCTCTTCGGATTCCCCAATCACCTTAGGGGTTTTGATCGGCTCACAATGTTGGACAACATGACTAGCTCCGATCGACGATTTGAGTCAGCATCGTCTCTGACGATGACCTAGAATCCAGCGACCCAGAAACCCTTGTCTCTGTCTTCTTCTCATCACTCCCACTGGAGTGCCAGGTTTTTCCAGCACTGAGCTCCTCTCTCCTCCTCTCTTCTCCTTTCCTCCTTTTCTTCTTCCTTCCCACTCCCCTTTGTCCAGTTTCTATAGGGCTTTGGAGAACAGACCGAGGGGTGCCAATATCAATTTGGCCCCTTTATATTTATGGTTTTCATTTTCTTCTTCTTCTTCTTCTTATTTTTACCAAAATGCCTTTCATACTCAAACATTCATATCTCCTTTATCCAAACTCCAATTTCTGCAAACTTGGTGTCGTTGGTATCGTCTTTCAGAGTACAATCCAACTATGGAGGTATTGGGGTCCAATTTGATGTATTTCAAAAGACAAATTTAGTAAAATCTAAATATAAAGATCTCCCATTTATATTCATCAAAATTAATTTATAATCCTTTAAAATAGGATTTAAAAATTAGGATCGTTACATTTAAGGTTTTTAGTAAATCTAGCGATGATCATTAATGAGATATTTCTATCTATATTTCCTTTTTGTTTATAGATAGTTGAAAACATTAAGAGTCTATGCATCATTTGAAAATTTTGATTATCTGTCATTCCATATATGTTTCATTCATAGATTGAATTGGCTCTATATTCATTTTGGATATGGACATCATTTTCCTTAATTAACATATATACTTTTGTTTAGTATAACATTTTAGTCATTGTACTAAACAAAACTACAATGACTGATATAGCCATCATGCGTAGTTAGAGCTTGTATTTCACCTATTCTATTTTATCTTGTTTTCATGCTTCTAAGTTCTAAGAGAAGTCTTACCAAGTAAAGTGTGAGAGACTACCATCCAAACCAAGAAACAACCGATTGTCAACATCTTGACATGCCTAATGAAAACTTCATATTGGAGGCTCTCCTCTTCATGACATAACCAACAATGAAAAGGAACTAGATGTAGAGAAGGTCCAGCTTCTAGTAGTGTTAATCATGAACTAGTTTTATGTCATTCTAAGACAAAATGTTGAGATTTAGATCATAATTATGATGGCCAATCAAGAAAAGGTCCAAACTTTGTTATGGCCTTTCCTTTTATAGGTAAGCCTTGGCTTCCACCTGGACATATTATAGAACTAGTCACGCCCCTAGACATATTATAGAACTAGTAATGTTTACTTTTTGCATTTCTTGAAACAAAGAGACAAAGGCAGATTCCTGTGATTGCATGGCACTTAGTTGTAGCACATGTTAAACTTCCACAATAGGTCCAAGTGGTGACAAACTTGGAGTTCTAAAAGTTTTGCCAATGAAATCTATTTTTGATTGGTCTCTTTATAGATCAAAGTTTACAATAGCTGCAAAGTACGGATTAAGGATGGTATACCACTGAAATTGCCCATATATATCATACAAGTAATAACTTTTTGCTTAAACACACACACACACACACACACACACACATGGAGACAAGGGAAAGGAGGTGGAGGGTGCCCTAAAAATTTTCAATGAATGAGATTTTAAGGGCATGCCTATGCACAATGGTGTCCATTAGTTGAATGGGTTGGATCCCCAAACCAGGCCTTATCCACGGCTCAACCTTGAATTCACAGACCATGTAATTCCAGCTTGATAACCATAGGATATTAGCCCTTGCGACCAAAGGGGAATAGAGGGTACTTGATGATGTTTGATAGGGGCAACTTGTTTGGTTATCTTTATTAGTTAGGGTATAGGATGAATGGGCACAAAACAACTCCCCCATTGATGGATTTGAAGCCCTTAAATTGTGGAGATTTCGTAGATCACTATAGATCAACCATTCCTTCTTTAACCATATATTCTCTCAAACATCACAAATTTCAAATTTAATCATATATGGATGATTTTCTATTACCTAATTCCTTTTCAAAAAGATATATTTTAGTTAGTAATTGAATTAGAATATTTAAAAGATTTTGGCAATACAAACTATAGATGATTTTGCTTTGTTGAGTGTAAATAGCTATTCATTTTGTAGCAAAAGTTTTCTTTAACCATCTATACGTATGCTATTGGAAAATTGGATGAGCATAGCCGAAATGAGGATGTTGAGATATATAAGTGGCAAGACAAGAAATAATAGAGTTAAAATGAAACATTAGAGGAAACTTAGGAGTACCACTAATAGGTAACAAGATGAGTGATAACTTAGATGATATTGACATATTCAACGGAGATAAAAAACGATGAGTCAATCTAAATTGAAGGCTCTAAAAGGGCAAGGAAAATGTCCAAAAGAATATGAATAGAATTGGTGAGAAAGATCAAAAAGCTTTTCGACTAAATAAAGCCAAGAAACTTAATAGAAAAGAATGGAGGAACAAAATTCACGTGGCAGATCCCTAATCGTGATAAGGTCTTGATGATGATGATGATGATTCTGATCGTCAACAACTAAAATAATAACCATATGGTGATGGATTGACAAAATTTCCCAATTGAAGTCGAAGTTGAACACTTTCAAGGAATTAGAAGTATATGAGCCATATCTCTAAAGTCATACACTATCACCTTATTTATGGCGCGTGATCCAAGAGACCATCATGAGTTAGTCTAAATCTCAAGTTCCAATAAGGATGGCAATTCGTGTTTGTGTCATGTCGAGATAGGTATATTTAGTAAATAGGTTAATATGGACACTACTTGTTTATTAAACAGATAACATGACATGACATGCAAAACCCATTTACCTAAGTGTGTTGTGTTGACCAATCGACACGACATTACCCGATTAACCAATTTGATACAATTATAAATTTTTATTTTTATATTTATTGTAATTAGTTGTGAATAGAGTAAATATAAATAAAATCCTATATTTAATTATATATAATTTTGAAGTCAAATAGGTAAATAGGTCATGGGTTGACATGAGACACAACATGACCCCTTTAAATAAACAGGTCAAATTGTGTCATTTTCTAGATAAATAGGTTGACAAGAACATGACCCATTTATTACATGTTGAATTTAGGTTCATAAGAAATTGACAGGAACACGATAAACCTCAATCCTAACCTTGACAAATATGGAGGTGTTCATGGATGCTAGGTATTCTTGATGGTGCTTTTTAAAACATGAAATAGAGGTCTTCCTAGTGACATGTTTAGCAATTTATGGTAGCATTTTAAAGCATGTGGTAAGCAAAGAATGATAAACTGGTAGAGTCTATTGACCATATTTTCTGGAGCACACCTTTGAATGATCTATCTCGTTCATTTGATTGCTCCAACTTTAGTTGTCTTACAAATAAAAATATTACTGCAGCCTTAAAATTCTTATATATTAAGATACACGTGGTTTGGACGAGTCTGGCATCTAAAAAGCAAATGATAAATTGTGCTTAGAAATGAACAATTTTCAACTTCGATAAATGATATATAATTTCTTAGAAGCTAGAATCATCTAATTCTACGAGGTCTTTTTAACTATAAGGGCTGTTTGTATGCAAATAATTTTTTTACTATTCTCGAACAATTTGATACGTAATTTTTATTTTCATTGTGAATGCCTCATAAGAATTCTAAAATTAGAGCAATAAGATAAAAGGGCTAGATCAAGCAAATGCTCTAGAAAATGTGGTCACTGGACGGCATCATTGATATCTAAATGTGTCTATTGATGGCCAACCTTTGACCCAAACTTGTGCAAGATTACATGTATAAGCTGACCACCTTTAGATGATCTGACTGTTCATTCTCTTAAGCAAAAAGTATTGCAAATCAAATTGAATCTAGACCGTTGTTTGTACAACGTGTAACTTATCTATTTCCTATCCTAAAATCTACAATTTTCAGATACCAGAATGATCCAGTAGATATTCGAAGCTGAAGCACTCGGGTAAACGGGTCCGATCATCCAATGTTGGGCTCCGGTGGCGCTTGAACGACACGCTAGCGCGTCTATCTAGTATTCCCCACTAGCTGCTCTCCGTGCGCCACAGCCGTGACAAAATAGATCTCGATCACGAGAGAGTACCACGTGCATGGTGGGCCAGAAAAGAGAAGGGTATTTCTGTAATTAAGTCCATAAATAAGGGAGTTTTCTAATCTTCTCCCAAGAAAGTTGAGAGGACAGACAAAACTCCTCTTCATTCTCTCTTCCTTTCTCTCTCCAACAACTGAAAAAGGGTAGAAGGAGAAGAAGAAGCCAGGATAGGAGAGAGAAATCCCGGGATAAGGAAAAACCAGGACAAGATAATCCGGAAAATGTCGAAGAAGAAAGCTTTCGGCGGCTCTACCATGACGCTGAAAGACTTCCATGGAGGTTCCATCCCTTCCGATCTCCCTCTTCCTTCAGCTCCTGGCGTGTAAGTCCTTTTGTCATCGAATTTTTTTTTTTTTTTTTTCCATTATTTCAGAAAAATCTCTTTTTGCCTCGTTGATCATGCTTGAAATAAAGTTCTTTCTTTTATTCCAGAAAAAAACAGTTTTTAGTTAATTTCCTGGTTTAAGATGGCATGCAATCTCAGAAAGTGAAGGAATTGGTCTTAATTTTCCGGAAAAATTGTTCCTTTTCTACTGCTCGATTTCCTTGGAGTAGAGTTCTTGAAGTAAAATCAATAGAATCTGAAAAAGTGAAGAAGACCTTAGATCCAAGGGTCGAAATTTTGCTAGTTACAGTCTTTTCTTCTTATTCTCCAAATTTTTTCTGGCTTTTTGTGTGAATGGGATTCCAGGTCGAAACCCTAGATCTGTGAACTGATTAGTAAATATTATTCGTGAGTAAATGATTGGTTAGCTGTTATTATGGTTTTAGTTTTCAGTGAATTGATTTTTTTGTTATGATTTTGATTTTCAGCGTTGCGAAGCCTTCAGATCGACCTAGTTTTGATCGTCAAATCCCAAATTCTTGGGGCAATCCTATGGGCCGACAAGATCACCGTTCGCGGCCCGGATCTTCAGGCGCAAGTCGTACTTTTGATGAGAAGTCGTCTTTCCTTTCACACCCTTCTCATATTGGCCGCTATTTTGATGAGGATGAAAGGAAGCCGTTTGATGGTGCTGCTGTACCCAGACGCACTGCTGGTGATAATTCCCCGCCGTTGAGTCGTCCGGATCCGAAACCGGATTCTGGAATGTTCTTGGCCCGCCCGGCGTCAAACCCCATCTCACATTCGCTAGGTCCTACGGTGCCAGCGAAATTGCCGGTAGTGGCGAGTTGGGTGGCCAGTTCACATTTTGTTGGTGGTAACATTGGTCAGACTGTTGGGGCGTCAGCTCCAAATGCTTGGGCAGGGAGGAAAGAAGTGGTCAGTGCTCCCGAGCCGGCACCTTCTCCTATAAGCTGGTCAGGGCAGAGTACTGTATCAAAGTTTGCACAAGTGAGTGCGCTCGAGAAGGTTCAGTCAGGGAGGTGGCAATCTAAGCCTTCGATATATAATCAGCCGGATGTCGAAGCGATTAGGTACACTGAGACTGAGATTGATGCTCGTTGTAAGGATCATAGCATGCATAGCACTGCTGATCAGATAAATGATAGAGGTGGTGATAATGTAGCAAGGGGAAGGTATGAAAAGGGCAGGGTTGTTGAAGATGGTGGACGGGGTGGCGGGAATGAGTTTCCAGATTATGAGAGGGTGAGGTCTCCTATGTACCTAGAAGCAAGGGAAAGGAACTTTTACCATGATGGGTTTCATCCAGCTTCTATCGAAGGTAAATTGGGTGAATCTCAGTCCCGGTTGCAAGTACCGGTGGAAGCATCTGAGAGACCAAAATTGAAACTTCTTCCTAGGTCAAAGCCGGTGGAAGCATCTGACACACTTATCTTAGACTACAAGCAGGTATTGCATTTATGGATAGATGAATCTTTTGTTCTTTAAGTAGTTTAAGCATTAATGTAATATTGTTGTTTGTTTATTTTATTTTATTTTGGTTGATTTTAGGGATACCATCCACCTGCTGACTTGGGTAAAGTAGAAGTTGTTAATGAATCATATGGCAACACGAACCCTCCCAAGCCAGGTTCAACTGGCAATGAAGGAGGTAATTGGGCAATAGAACAACGACCCAAATTGAACTTAAAGCCCCGCTTACAGCCCATTGAGCAATTAGATGGGAGTGGTGAAAGGGAGAGGTTTGTGCTTTTGTTATTGAAGTCTTTGCTGGTGTTATTTATCTTATTTGCCTTCTGTTTCTCGGAAAAAGAAGAGAGTCCCAGTAAGTAGGGACGCTCATGACTGCTAATAGTGTAAACTCTCATACATAGTTATGGTTTTTTCTAGATCTAAGCCATTCATCATCTTCGAAATGGCTTAGATAGACTATATACCAAATTTCATGCCCTTCGGATCCTATTAATGTATGTTTCTTTTAGTTGCAAATCAGAACCATCAAATATTCAAAAGGCCCAAAACAAGTAGTTAAGATCATCCAAATGCGTTGATTTCTCATGGGTTACCTGATTTCTGTACCCTCAACATGATGAATGGCTTAGATCTTCCAAAACAAGACTGTAGGGTTAGAGTCTACTGCAGAAGCTCATGAGCGTCTACACTTACTGAGACTCAAAAGGAAAATTGCTTTTGTTTCTGTTTCCTTCTCAAATCATGTTTTTCTTGGGATTTTCTTTGGAATCTATGTTGTGTTAAAATAGTAGCTGGAAATATTTGCATGAACACCCACTATTTTGATATTACTAATTGCATATGCACTATTTCCCATAAGAAAGTTGTCTGTAATTAATGCTAATTTCTTGTAGATAATATAAGTACTCTTTTGTTGGAGGTTTTGGATGGGTTTCTAGCTTCTTCGTGAATTATTTCCAAATCCTGCTTCTATTGGATTAATTTGTTGTCATTCAACTTTGTATGATGTGCATGTTGCATTCCGTTGATTTTGAACCAAAAGTTGCTTACAGGGCTGTTAGCCATTGGTAAATGTGATGTAATAGTATACTATATCTAACAATAGTATGATGTGATCTGTCTGTCTTGTTGTTAAATGAAAAATCAATGAGTGCGAGAAAGGATGAGTGATAAAACTTAAAGGTCATAGTGAAAAGGAAATTGCATTATCTGTAGTAAAAAGCACTATCCTAATTACTCTAGGTCCTGACAAAAGACTAGGTTGACTATATTTCCTTTATTCCATAATGCTGCTTACCATAACAATGCTGAATGATCAAAATGGTGAGAGTTAATGCTGTACCTTGTATAGCTTTCAGTTGAAATTGTTGAGCATTACACCTGTGTTGTTGACTTCCACTGGTTCAGGCATGATCAATTTTCAGTAAAGAAAAATGTTGATTGCAATCTTTGATATAATTTGATCCATAGTAAAGCAAATATAATGTAAGAGCTGTGAGGAATTATACAATGCAACCAGTTGCATTGTTACCACGTGTGAGGCGTGCAGAAAATTGAAATTTGGCCACTTTTTGTGTCCTTTCAGTGATCCAAGCTTTTGATCTGATTTGGCTCTTCTTAGATGGCCTAGGCACTAAAATGACATTTATTCGATTTCTCTAAGACCTTGCTCATTGCATCCTTGAAGTTACAAAACAGACGGTGTAATACAATAAAGCCCTAAAAGTATCTTTTTTAAATTCAAAAGGTTGCTATTCTACCTTAGAGATATTGAATACAGTAGAGAGGTGAATGAGATGAGTGTCTTAGATTGCTGAACAGACAGAAAAATGGGTCAGAAATCCAATTTTTTGTACACCTTCCATGCAACCATGAGCAATGGGTAGGTATTTCCACATTGATTGAGTTAGGTTGCTATTCTACCATTTTTTCACGTCTTGATGTCTAGAGAAAGCATGAATTTACATATAATGACATACAATGAGAAAATTGCAGTCCCTAATCTCAAGACTACATGGATTGCTTAATCAGCACTTCAGCTTGTCTTTGGGTGCTTGGGAGCTTTCAGATTTGCCCTTCAGGAAGCTAGTGAGGTAGTGAATGCATTGGCCAATGTTGTTATCAGACTACCTTCCGTTTTGTTTTTTTAGTGAGGGTTGGTGATTTTGCAACCCATGCTTGGGCTATAAAGTGTTACTGTAGCATCAACCATTCAAAGTAATAATTTATGTTACTAGATGAATCCTTGTTGGAGATAGGTGGAGTAGAAAGGTTAAGGATGTCATTTTGTTTTCCTAGTGAGGTTGGTGAATTTGTGATGCCATTTTTGGGCTATAAAGTGCCACTGTTGCATCAATCGTTCAAAATTAATAATTCATATTTCTGGATGAATCCTCATTGGAGGTAGGTGGGGTTAAGAGATAAATATAAAATAAGCGCATTTGGTGAGAGTTTCAGATACAAACACATGGTTGGTCGGCCTGATGTTTGGGTCCTTGCAACCAGTTGCTTGTTTGAGTATAAACAGTACTTTAAATGAAAACAGAAACCCATTTCTTAGATTTGGACAGAGTTTGGTTGGAGTTTGAGTTGCACTAGTTAAATGAGTGGAGAGTGTATGTTGTTTTAGTGAACGACCAGCCAGAAAGGAAAGACCAAGTGCTTTTGTCATGTGTGTCTTTGAAGAGGCAACTACACCACCGAATGAAGATACAGTGATTTATCAGAAGCCAATATGATGCTTACTATTCATTTTCATTCATGGGTAGAAAGAATGCCACAAATTACTGCAATAATTAATGTAAAAGAGTTGATGATAAATCAGTTTTAGGGAGACTGCAAAATAACCGACATCTCTCCCATATGCTTTACATGAGTAAGTATGAGATGGTAAATGCATGCATCAAATAAAGGTGAAAATGTAACACTCTCCTGTCATGTTGTATGCCAGGTATCAATGAAATGGAAGGATCATCAATGGGAAGCCAGTTTTGTTAAATCTTCATCCCTTCAATGATTGCATTGCAACTAACATCAGAGACAATAATTCCAAATAGGTGTTGAAAGCTAGGTTATCGCTCAACAATGCTATAAATATAGTCATTTGCTGAACAAAGCTAGGTTAGCTGCCATATATAAAATGAAAAATACCTATATGAAGGCCTCAGGGAAAGGAAAAAAAAAAAAAAAAAATCTATTTCTTGTCTTTTCATTAAGTATCAGGGACCTATTTATACTTTATTATGGTTCTTATCTAAAGCAGGATTTCTTCGTACCTATTTATGCAATAAAAAATTGTTGTGGTTCATATTTAATTAACTAATGATTTATTAGGTAAAAATGATCGGATACATTAAAGTATTATGGGCCTATTTATTCTTTATTGTGGTTTAAGAGGAAACAGCCTCTTGCAAAAATGCAAGGTAAGGCTGTGTACTATAGACCCTTGTGGTCTGCCCCTTCCCTGTACCCCGCTTATGAGGGATTTCGTGCACCGGGGCTGCCCTTTTTTTATGTAAATCATAATTTCTGGGGGGACTGTCATAAAAAAGAACCCAATACTTTTGTGGCTTATGATGAAGTAAAGATAATCTTGAGTACAAGACCTGAAGCCTGTGTCTGGTGCTTAACCACTTTATAAACCAGTGGCTGCTTCATGCATGGCCAGTTGTGACCAGTCAAAGTGCACTTTATGTTCTGGATCTTCTATCATTGAGGACAGCATCCTTATTAAAACTAGTAAGGATAGCAACTAAAATTCCTTCGTCCTGAGAACAAGAGAGATTGACCTTGAATACTATAGGCATCTTTGGGAGCATAACTACAAGTTAGATGAAAGATACCCGTAATTTTTTTTTGTTTTTTAATGAAGATCTTGGTTATTTCATGATTCCTTATTTTATCTTTTCTTTTATTCAAGAAGCCAGCCTTAACACGCACCAACATACATACATGCAAACATGCAAATAAAAAGATAGATGAAAGAAACCAATTTCTCATTGAATTTACATAACCATGTGAACAGACCTTTTTTTCCCCATGTGTGGTTCTTGATGCAAGAGACATGCTTTCCCTTTTTGGGTGAAGATGTAGTTCAAGTTCTTGCTGGAAATCACCGGATTGAATATACTTATTCATGGACGTCCACAACAGTTTTTTGTCGGTTTTTTCATGTAAGATGGTAAAATGCAGACCTACTGAAGCATGGCCAAATTGAACTTTTAGGCTGTGTATATGTAGTGTTGAGCGGGTGAAATCCTTCTCAACCATACTACCTTTGTTCTTGATGTGAAAGGGTGTAACATAGCTCTAAAATCAAGTGGTCAAAGAGGTTACTAATCGTTTTCAACTTTATATCAGCATGTGACATATGATCTTTGATTCTGTTGGCTGAGCCCTGATTTGTGGTGTCTTCCGGTTGCTTGCATCCTTGTGTAAAATATTGAAGGTTAAAGGGCTTGAACCTTCTTTAGTGTTAGCTCGAGTGAGAAGTGTAACACCTATGTAACTTTTTGTCTGTAGTTGCTCTCCAACTAATGCTACCTATTTGTATTTGGAGCAATGTGCTTTTTTCCTGACGTGATAATTGATTTGCTTGTTTCTGTCATCATTTGTTACTGTAGGGAGACTTTGTTTGGCGGTGCGCGTCCAAGAGAACTGGTAAGCTTTCTTTCTTCCATTGAAGTTGTGATTTTCTTTTGGGCTAAGTACTTGCACTGAACTTGGCATCGTAAGTTCTAAAGACAAAGAATATCTTCTTGAAAGTGAGCAAACTATTTTTGATATCATTTGCAACTGTTTATCGAATTGGTCCTTTTTGGGGTTGTAGTTCTGCTCTTCACTAGACTAAAATGTTTTAATACGAGGAAATTAAGGGTGATTTGTATCTACGGCAATGACCTCTTCCATTATTTTACTGATCTAGACCACTGTTATTTCTTCCCTGAGGAATGATAAATCCAAGTGCGCACTTGGACCTATCTTATTCCAAGTGCACTTTAATTGCCTCTTGCTTGCCTCTTTTGTAGACCTAAGCCATTACCATGTTGGGAATGGCTTAGACAGTAAGTGTCAAATTTCATGACTATTAGATAAGTTATCCTCCCTGGGCCCTGCATACGCAGGAGCTTGGTGCACCGGGGCTGCCCCTGTTATTAGATAAGTTATCCTGTGATTCTTTGAATGTGATTTTCTCTTAAAGAAACATAGGATAAATTATCTATTACACATGAAATTTGTTACTTAGCCTAAGTCATTTCCAACATGGTGAATGGCTTAGAATTACAAAAGACTCAAGCAAGGGACAAATAAAGTACACTTGGACTAAGTAAAATCCAAGTGGGCACTTGTATTTATCATTTCTCTTCTTCCTATTATCTTTTTCATTTCCTCTTAGACCCCATCTTATGTGTCACCTTGCTGATGTTTTATTGCTTTCAGGTCTTGAAGGAGCGCAGGGTTGAGGATGTTGTCATCCAAAACCTTGATTCAGACAGGTAGTTCCTCCAATTCTTGTCATTTTTCTCTTCTGAGTTGCTTCTAGATTTACTGAACCGGCTATTCTTTACATCTGAGATTCTTAATAATTGAAACTATTAACTTGTCCTGCTTTTTGTTGTCAATACCCGTATAAAGGGCAGCCCCAGTGCACGAAGCTCCCGCCTATGCAGGGTCTGGGGAAGGGGCGGACCACAAGGGTCTAAAGTACACAGCCTTACCTTGCATTTGCAAGAGGCTGTTTCCACGCCTTGAACCCGTGACCTCAAGGTCATACGACGACAACTTTTACTGTTGCGTCAAGGCTCCCCTTCGTTGTCAATACCCGTATACTTTCTAGAGAAGAATTTATCTTCCAAATAGCCTGATGTTTGTCTAGATTTTTAGAAAGAAACTTGTCCAACTTCATTGTTGTTTTCCAGTTTTGTTTTCGAAGAAAGACTTGGCCAACTTAGGCTGTAGCTTTTCCAGCCTTGACTTTATGTGATTAACCTACTTTAGAGCTTTCAGGGTCAAGCCTTGTTATCTGAAGCTGGTTGGAACCAGAGCATGCAACCATATTTAACCTGTGCACACCTCTACCTTCCCTTTCCTGTATAGTAGGTTACACCCATATCTGGGAGGTCTTATTGGCCATTTACCTAATGGATGTGATCTTATCGGTTTAGTTTTTGATGTTTGATGGTGGTCTTTTTCTAGCAAATTCTTTCTTTTCTCGTGGCTAAGTGCTAACGCCACAGATATTTGGTTGTCCAGGGTGAAGCATGACGTCCCTAATGTTGATGCAAAGCCAGAGTCTACCATCCAAGCTGGTCGACATGGTGAAAGGCCTCAGAATTTACCACATGACCAGAGGGCTGGGAGGGATTTTGAGAGGAAGGATTACCGAATGGATGCAAAGAAAACAGACATGCAGGGGAGTTCCCGGCGAAATGAGAACGGGAGTAATGGCAAGGAGTTTGAGAAACATCAAGAACACTGGCAGCCAGAACCTGATACCTGGCACAAGCCCATTGAGCCGCCAATCCCGCAGCCATCGGATGCCTCTGGGCCTTGTTGTAGCAGGGCAGCTTCTGCCTTGGAGCTAGCCCAATCATTCTCAAGGACGGTTTCTAACCCCCAGACGGCAGATCAATTTACCAGTCAGAGGAGCTTGCCTGGTCGAAATCAGGTACCATTCTCCCGGCTGACTGATACGCGTGAGTTCTACTCTGGTGCTGCTCCAAAGATCAATGGTTATTGAAAGTGGTTTATTTCAAACGTGTTTCCGGAGTTTTTTCTTCCGGTTCCTACTGGTTGGAAAATTATCAATTGCTTATTGTTGCCATCTTCTGTTTCTTTTGAGGTAATAGAGCTCGAACAGAGATTTCTATTACTGGTTCTCCAGCATTGTCACACCAAGTATTTACCTGTAGCTCTAGATCGAGGAGAGTAATTTCTAAAGAAGCTTTTTACATCCATGTCTTGTCTGGTTGGGGTCCTTGGATCTTTTCTCTTGAAGGATAGTCATGGCCGCAAAATCATCCATTAGCTTCTCAAGGAATGCTGATATTAACAATGGGGGAAAATGGCTGATTTGAGACGCCAGTGAATCTGGATGAAGACTAGACTGGCACCTCTAATTACATTCTAGTGAACGAATCTCTAGTGTTGCAGCAACCGTTAAATTGGAGTATGTCAAACGCGGCAGGTTTAGCCGGAAACTGCCCATTCAAGGGAGCACAATCAGTTTCTGCTTATTATCAGTGTCAGAATTTGATGGAGAACTGATAGAAAGCATGATCAATCGAAGTATGAGGTACACAATCTATGGTCTCTGGTGGGTTCAATCTTTGTTCTAATCTTTCTGGTGGGCTCAAATTTGATTAGCCGAACTAACAAGGCTGCTTCACTTCTTGTGATGAATTTGGCCATATCTTTCCAGTGTTCTATGTATCATACTCGTCCAATAGTTAGTTCTAGTGCCTCATTTTCTAGAGTGGAGCTTTTGTTGTGGCTGAGCTTGGTGTGCATCTGTGACTTTGTGGCGTGGTTTTCTATGGTCGGGCCCCTTTCCACTAGTCCGGCTAGCTAGTGAGCAATTCTTTAGGACACATAGCCAATGCTTTTAGACGAGGCGCTTTTCGTTTCACATAGCCTGCAAAAGGAATTGAAAATTTCAAAGGATTGCCCTTTCTCGCAGCCGGGCTCTAAGTCCTGTGTCACCCTAATAGAGATTGGATCCTGCTTGAACAAATGAGAGGTCAAGAAGCAAGAGTTTGTCAACCAAGAATTCATGCAGAGCACAAGTGATCTTCACCGTCTCAAGGTTTCCTCCAAATCAATGGTTTTGAGAAAACTACTTATAGTGAGAAGACACAAGCAACGAGCATGGTTATGGCTCCATCGAAGAGGCAAGTCTAGGGTTATGCACGTGATCACTGTTCGATCAAGGTCTGGTCCTTAGTAGTAGGGCTCGGTTGTCCAAACTTTGAGATGTTCAGGGCGTGGGTTGTCTCAGATGGGGGTTCCAGGACATGGGCTATGCTGTTCAACACTTCATTCCTTATGTAAGTAACCCATGGTGTAAATCCTCCTTATCTCATTAACATACAGACACCATGTAACTGCTGCTTCGAGTACCATTGCTTACAGTATTTGAGACTGCTAGCTCAAATGTTACCTTTTCTGCTTCCCATGCTCTCTCTCTCTCTCTCTCTCTCTCTCTCTCTCTCATGTTGGCTGCAGTTGGATACATGAAATGGCAAGTTGTGATATAAATTCTCATTCTTGCAATTACATGATACAATCTACACAGCTTGTAAACAAGAATATAGGGCAAAGCACATCAGAAATCTTTAAAACAAGAAAGCCGTTGGTGCAAATGCTGGAAGAACCATGGGAGCCGTCCCATGCCTGAACCAAATAAAAGATATCAGATTAGATGGGTCGTTACCAAACTAAACCAAATAAAATTCAACAAAAATGAAACTGAAAAAGATGCTAAATTGGGGCCATAGCCGATTGTCGATCATGATGGGCACCCCAGTGGGTCCTGTCAAAATCCCACATTTTCATCACTGCCGATCAAGGGCACACTAT
This sequence comes from Warburgia ugandensis, assembly GCA_035236585.1. Taxonomy (NCBI): domain Eukaryota; kingdom Viridiplantae; phylum Streptophyta; class Magnoliopsida; order Canellales; family Canellaceae; genus Warburgia; species Warburgia ugandensis. Next base: position 62,535,745 of record CP141137.1, read on the forward strand.
AATCTGATCACTGTAGGACTAAATAGAGTCAGTCAGCCTTGTGATGATCAACCCAATCACCACCGTACATGTAGTGGTGGATGTGATGCTGTACAATTGGCTCTTTCTTTGACGAAATGATGAAATCGTTTAGACATCATATTCTCTTCGCTTAAATATACTTTCAGTTCACGGGTTTAAGGGGTGGAAACAGTCTATTGCAAAAGGCATGATGTAAGACTGCGTACTATAGACCTTTATGGTCTGTCCTTTCCCTGAACTCCACGTACACTAAAGCTTCGTGCACCAGACTGCCCTTTTTTTTGTTTTTATTCTCTTGGTTCCCATGTTTGCGAGAAAGGTTGGTTTCTTATCCTCTAATTGGATGATCCATGTCAAGTTAGATAAGAAATTTCCAATTTAAAAAGCAGTGAAAATGATATCTCCACTCCTTTCTTTACTTATACTTTCCACTTGGCTGATAAAACAATTGAAGGTGATTTGCCTCTCAAAAGAAAAATCCCACAAGATACAATCCCTCAAGACACAAACCAAAGTAGCTTTACTCGTACCCGAATCGGGCCGGAAACGGGTCTGGATTCTTCTCTCTATTACTAGACAATAATGGAACAGATCCAGTCCGACTATGGATTCGGCCCGTGGACAACCACTAAAAAGGGGCAAAAAAGCCTAGTACTTGTGTAACATCCAGTGGGGCCAAACTAGTCAAACACGGAAATTATTCCTATTTGTCGGCCACTGGATAAAGCAGAAAAAGAGGAAGGCAAAACCCGAAGCTTCGCAAAATGACAAAAGTATCCTCACAAAAATCCTCTTATCCAACATGGTGAGAATGGATTAGGGCCTAAGATGGACTGGCTGTGAGACAAGGGCAATTAACCAACACAACTAAGTACTCTACTTGCAAGGCTTATATGATTCTATTTAGTAAGTTAATCCTGATCATCCTGTAGAAATTCATATCGAATAATGGAGCATAATCTAATAAACTGGATTATATAAGCCTTGCCAATTTGGAGGTACGTGTTGATTCCTTAAACGAGGGATTCAACATAGAGACTATTATGGATGTGATTTGTCTTGTACTACTCTCGCACAAACACGCTTAACAGAGAGCTGCATATATCAACTAAACAAAAAAATGACAATTGGATGTATTTGGAATTGATTAGACTAGTGTTTGGCAAGATCACCTTCTAGCAATTAAGGAAAACTTGTCACTAGGGCCTACCAAAGAATTGGAGCCAAGAAGAGTATGATCTAGGTGGGATCCATAGAGGAACGGCGTGGATCTGACCGTTTCTTCAAATGGGAAAGTGAAACGCCTAACTAATAAGCTGCAATGGGAGGGTATTCTCGTCATGCAGAAAAACTCGTGGAGGAGGTCTGTAGGTCTAGATTCCACAGCCCTCTTCTCTGATAATGAGCACCCCTATCTTTTCACTGCTCTCCTCGAATGCTGCAATTCCCGACGGCCTCTCAGTTATCCATGGGACAAAACCAAAGAGGGGGTGCCACTATCAAAAGAGAAGGCATAAAATATCGACCCCGGCAAAATTACGATTTACGTGAGAGGAAAAGGACCTGAACTTACCCGAACCGATCCCTATCGTCATGAGATCGAATCTTGGCCTTCGATCCAGCCTTTCCCGCATTATTCTTAGATGATCTGACCGTCCGTTCCCCTTTCGCTGCAGCCCCACAAACCACCCCGTCCTCAGAAATCCCAACGAGCGACGGCTGCCATGTCACAGAATTCCGTCCATTAGTCCGCCGTTGCTTTCTTCTAGTAAACGTGCTCCCTTCGGCGCACGGTAGCGTCTCAGGAGCACGTGTTTCTTCCCCGCACCCGGTGGTCGCCTGAGCCCGTGCCTGCTTTACGGACTGCCGCCCGCAGGTGACGAACTTGAAGAAGCGCATGATTCTCGTTTCTTTTCAGAAAGGAAGAGAAAGCGGAAACATCCCCTCGAATTTGATAATTACACCCCTTTGATTGATGAAATACTCGCAATTCTTGGGAATGCTGCGGATTTGTATGGCCACTGAACGTTTGCTTTATAGAGTGGTTTTTCGCTAATTTCGGGAGGTTGTCTTTAAGGAGTTTGTCGTCTTCTGATGGCTACGATATGGACCATTATGATGGCTTAAATTACTGCTTTGTGCCGTAAGGATAAAGGATATTGAGGGGTATTTTGGTAAATTGGAACCCCGCTGCAGAGGCTACACATAGGTGGTATGTGGACAGGCTTAATGGATTCTATTGGCTGGCTTAACGGATTCAATTGGCTGGTTTTTGTGTTGTAAGAGTTACTACGTTGAGAAAAAGATAATTAACTAAAATTGTATTTTATTTGATAAATTAATCCCAGCCATCCAAATAAGATTCCTTCTATTTCTTCAATTTCCTGTTACGTAGCCCATAGATTTTACCCAAGTCATTATCGTGCTTTTACCTTAACTTGGTTTTGCAACAAAGGCCCACAGATCTCTGCTTAGAAGGCCCCCCCCACCGTTGATTGATCTGATTGTTATGCCTAGGGATTCAAAATTATGCAAAATGATAGATTCTAACATATGAAATATTACACTTTTGACCATAGAAAGCAAATGAAAGAATTTTAAATTTGAATTTTCAACTATATTTACAAATAATATTTGAGAATTGGCAGATAATTTGTGGAATCTGGGTTTTGTATTGTAAACTGATGTCAATCTTTAAAATTTACTTTGAGTTTGAAAAATGTAAAAACTTTTGAATTATTTGGAAAAAGGCGGGGGCTTTGAAGAGTTAAATTTTTTTCAAATTATTCAGAGAATTTTGTGACTATAATGGATATATGTATTTGTTTTTTATTATCAACACTTCCTTAATTTTGATAGAAATAGGATTTTTAAACAACAAGATGGGTTAAACTAAACAATGAACTTGTGAAAACTTTGAACCAATTTTCATTTGCATGAATTTCTTGAACTAAAAGTCTCTAAAATAGCATCTAAAAAGTACACTAAATGAAATACCATAGGCAATGGGCAAATTATGTGACACTTCCAATCCATAGTAGGCCCACTAGGTTAATTGTAATGGACCATTACACATGAGGATTAACACTTCTTAAAATCTTAGCCATACATTTAAACTGTAAATAATATATGTTTAAATAAAACCATGCCAATAATTCTAAATATTTTTAAGCATATTTTGTGGTATTTCAGTGGGCTATTTACTAATTAAGCAGGACAAGGACGACTCCAAGCCTCACATGCACTCTTGTTGGGTGTATGTGCTCTGTGACTCAGGCAAGTCTACTAGCACAGTCAACGAATGTGGAAGATAGAAAATTAATTAAATTAAATTAGTGTGGTTGCCACAAGGTGGTGGAGACGGATTAATGACAAAGACAAGGTCCATGGGCGACTTTAAAGGTATTAAATACATGTAAAGGAAGGTGAAATTAATGTATTTGTTTAGAGATAATTGTCCATAATTCTACTGCAAGTGGGCCCAGTGGATCTACTAAACAAATCTGATCATTAACTCCATAGATCATGTTAGATACACAAACATTGGGATGAGAATAATTCAGGTTGCGTGTTATCATGAAAGAATCACATCCGATGAAAGAGACCCTACATAGCTGTCTCCCCAAGCCGTCGGATCTCAACATTTGTGATGATGAGTAGACATTCTAATTGAGCCCTTGGTTAGCAGGTGTAGACGTGTTTAGGCAACAACGTAGCACTAATTTTATGTCAACCATATTGTTTAGTGAGATTCTTAGTGGTAGTGAGATAGTGGGTGTGATTAAGCTGATCAAAATACAAGTTAAATAATGACAATTAGCAAGTTATCGTGGTCATTAGATGGAGAAGATCTCTAAGATTTTGTGATCCAATGCCTAACCAATTCCAATTCCAACAACCTGGACTTAGATGGGGATCACCTAAATACTTCGTATTAACAGATACTCAGGAGAGAGAGAGAGAGAGAGAGAGAGAGAGAGAGAGAGAGAGAGAGTTATGGCTAATACTTATCTTTGGATGCATGGGTAAAAAAGAAAGAAAAGTATCAGTGTAAAGGTTTGTGGATAATCATGGCGTTTTAGATTTTTCCATATATAATAAATTGCCAGTGAATTTTTTCTTTTATCAAATTTATATGATCATTGCATTACAAAAGTGGACCCACAAACTATTAAATTTTTTTTTGTTAGACACACAAGTACACACTCATGCCCTACCTCAAACCTTAGTCACCTTAGTGAGAGACTTCTCCTAGTGCACTACTCTAGAAGGTTGCAAAGGATGCATGGGCATATAGAAATAGCCTCTTGCAAAATGCAAAGTAAGACTACGTATTGTGAACCTTTAAGATTTGCTTCTTCCCAACCCAACCCTTGCATACGTGGGAGCTTCGTGCATCAACCTGCCTTTAGACTTTTTTTCATCTTTTGCTGGTAACGTGCCATTTCTTAAAATATAAGAAATTGAGAGGACTTGATTGGCTATTACTAGTCATTTTACCAAGTGGTGCTTTTCACTAATGTAGAGCTTGAATGATCACTTCATAGTAAATTCCAACTTTGAATTAATTACTCTAGCTAGCCCCAAGTGACCACATGCATGCTTCCCACATTTCCTTATCTTATTAATTAATTAATCAGAAACTCTAAATAATTAATTAACTAATCAAACCAGTACTAAGTAAATGGTAAAATTGGCTTAGTCAACAAATACTCATTCAAATTGATCGGCCGACGGTACCTTTTTTTGAAAGAATGTCAATAAATTCCAAAATTCATTTGGTTATCTAGTGGCTACAATAATCTTTTTTATTGGCACCGCCGTTGCTTTTTGATTAGCTTTTGGAGCAACATTACCGGTCAATAAATCTCTAACTTTAGGTCTTTTTCAAATTAATTTAACAGCAAAATATCACAACATATGTAGCTAGGGAATAGTTGCTTCAAAGTAAATTCTTCCTAGATACTTTCTTAAATTTCATTATACATTCATTCTAGATCTATTTTGAATATACGGATCCGCTCGTACTAAAGATTCAAAACCAATTTAAATTTATTCATCTCTTCCTTTATAATTCTTCCTTTCTTCTTGTTTAAAAATAGAAAAAAATTTCTAATCATTTTTGTAGCCCATGATTTGGGTGGATTAATTTCCTTCCCTAGAATCTAGTCCATAGCAAATTAACCAAAATTATGATATTCTTCTATGAAGCTAAAAATGAGGATTCAAGTCCTCCACATACATTGCTTCTACTACTAAAATTTCTTACCATCTCCCTTCATTATCGTACAGACAGAACGTCGAAAGAATTGAATTCTTCCGACTAGTCAAAGCCTGCAAGAAAAAAATGCTCCTTGCCTACTAATTCCGATGGCCCAGGAATTCAATTTTCTGAAGATAACCGAATCTTTTAGAATCTGAAACTTAATTTCCTTTTCTGGCATTAATTCTGTCTTCTTGGAATCGTCATTCCATGTGTCTAAACACATATGTTAACTGGTTCACCTCCCACCTGTATTGAATCACTCACTGTCTGAGCGGGTGACTTGCCTTGTGGGCTCAAAGATCCATAGTCAAGCTGTTTTCATGGAAATAAATCTTTTTGAGTGCCCTCGACGGAAGGCGATCTCGCTCTGGCCGGGGACAAGACGGTGAAATAACATCGGTATAACTGGTTCAGCTTTCGCCAGATGTTGCGCTCAATGAGATGTATTTACTGCTACAGAGGAAAAGTCCATTTCTTCGTTTCGACGCGGCATTACGCCTCTAGCCATCTTGTCCATCCTACCCAGTTGAATGGGCTAATGGTACAACGACGTAGTGATAGCAAGCTATGTCATGTTGACATGTCAATGCAGCAAAAAGTTTAGCCATTTGGGTGATCTACGGCCGCCATTAAAACAGTGCAATGCTGGCAAAGCTAGAACTTGATGGTTTAGGGACATTTCTTGTGCATTTGTGGCCAGGTTGCAAGAGTCATGACGTTGCTCAATTTTGGATAATTCTGGATCCTTTTAAGTGCACAATGCTCCCGCCTATGGGTTAGGAGAAAGCTCGGATCATAAGGGTCTATATTACTTATTACTTGTAGAATTATTCTTATCTATTATCTGAAAATAATGTGCTTTTGATCACAGCAAAATGGACGGTTAAATTTTTTTATATATAAATCTACTATCCGGCCAACGGGGATCACAGCATTTTGGATGTTATAGAGTCATCATCAAATCACACGATGTTTTGTATCCAATATATCCAAAATCTACAAAACGAAGACGAACGACTCAGATCAACCAAAAAGTAAGTGAAAACTGGTTCTAGTGCCTTCGTGCCCAGGTATGTGCCGACACAAAACTTAATTAATTAAAGATATAATAGAGAGGTCATATGATCTGACAAGAAGTCGCATTTCTAAAAGGTAACATCATATTAGTCATCCATAATTATGATTTAGCAAAAGCTTTTGACTTGTAGAATAATTGTTCCACTAAGTTTCTAAATGCTACTTATGTTGATATGCATAATATAAACGTTTTTACCGACAGATAGTGCCATTTAAACACCTTTTAAAGGTCGATTATTTATCCCAAAAATGTAATTTTGTATTCTTAGAAAAACTTAAAAAATTCTAATATAAACCTTTGGTCACTGCTTTTGTTCTTTTCTTTTGATATCACAGGATTAATGGGTCCCTATGAATATTGATTTGAACTTGGTCCATGGGGAGCAAACCTGCATATGACTCCAATCAACTTTGCCACATCGGAATATTGGATATGGGGAGACCTGCTTTGCACCTTCCCACTAAACTTTGTTGGCTGCACCTTCGGTTGGTTGAACCCATAACCCATTCATCTATTACTTTGGGTTTTGGATTTTTGGTGTAGATTAGTAATCCCAACAATTGGATGATTCTAGCATAAAAAAGAAGAAGAAGAAAAAGCTGAATTTATTTAATTTGGACCACTGATTGTATAAAGTTTCTGACCATCCATCTCCAATGAACAAAAAGGCACATGGTCTTCAGATGGTAACCTCATCTAATCTGCACTAGCTTTTGATTAGTAGACATTCAAAGCAAGAGAAATCAGAAGAATGGGTTAGGCCAACTAAATGTTGGTGTTTCATGTGAAAATGGGCTCCTATCCAAGCTAGAACCCAAGAGATGTGAAATAGCTTGTTGACGACCTACTGAATAATTATGGCAAAGGAGTGATCCATTTGCATCTAAAAGGGCAGCCAGGTGCACAATGTTCCTGCATATGTAGGATCCGGGGAAGGGGTAGACCACAAGGGTTTATAGTCCACAGCGTTACATTGTATTTTTGCAATAGGCTATTTCCATTTGCATCTCTTGCCTATAAAATACATACAATTGCTAAGCAAGACTCTTCAGTCTTCACCAACTATCGATCAGAATTCTTCCTTAAAAATAGGCAGCCTGATGCATGAAGCCCCCGTGTAGGCTCCTTGAAAGGGGCAGACCATAAAGGTGCTATAGTTATCTTGTATTTTTGCAAGAAGTAGTTTTCACACCTTGAATTAATGACCTCTAGGTCACACGGCAATAACTCTCTCTTCAATCTCCCTAATATGAATTGTAGGCCTTTGTGCTCACCATCTCTCTTCCATTTGCAATTTCTTCTTCTTTCCTTTACCTCTACAATCTGCCGTTGTGGGAAATGAAACCGATCGACTCACTTTGCTTTCCTTCAAGGGGGAACTAACTGATGATCCGACCGGTGCCTTGACCTCATGGAATGATGGTCTCCATTTCTGCCAGTGGAAGGGAGTTATCTTTAGTCTTCAGCACACCATAAAGGGCCACCATCTTGAACCTTTGCCGATCATGGCTTTCCTCGGGGAAATTAACCTTGGAAACAACATTTTCTATGGCCAAGTTTCCAAAAGCATTAACTATCTTTCCCAACTGAGATATCTTAATCTGAGCCATAATTTGGACAAAGGAGAAATTATACTTGATCTGACGACCCAACTACATTGTATCATGTTGTGCTAGATTGTCATGGATTGATAGATCTGACAATCAGGAACTTAGATCTGTAAGGACACAAGAAGCACACAATAGAAGAGACTCAAAGAATTACGTGGTTATGCCAAACTTGGCTTACATCCACCAGAGAGGAGGTTTGTTATCTAATCAAATACAATGGAGGAGAAAGAGCAGGCTTAGAGCCTTTTCCAACCCTCCTTTGTTTCTCTAAGTACAAACTTTCACCTACCCACACACACACACACACGAGTCTCACTCACATAGGTACAAACCACACGTGGATCCACCCTAAATGTATTAACTTACGTATGGGGTAGTAGTTTGCATTGAAGCATAGCCACACGACTTACGACGACTGGTAAGGCTACAATATCTTGTGATCAGTTCAACTGGACTATTTGGCATTGTTCCATCCCCGCCTTACAATCTCTCTTTGATTGTTTGGTTCATGGTGGATGTTAAAATGAATTTCTAGCAATGATTCGAGAGATTGTGTATATCATTTGTATAATGAGTGATTCAATCCAGTACAAGAATGACCTATAATCTAATATAACAATATAATGCTCTAATATCCCCCTCAAGTTGAGCAATCCTAGTTGGCGACTCTCAACTTGTCCTTAAGTCCTGTAAACCTTACATTTAATAGAGGTTTGATCACAATATCAATGTGATTTTGATTGAGATAAATCAAACTTCAAAAAGACCCTTAGAGACTAAAGTCATGAACATGTCAACCTTTATGTGCTTAGTTCTTGCACGAAAACTAAATTTGTTGTCAAATAAGTGCCCCAAGATTATCACCCCAAACTATAGGGTGAGATCCTTCCAATGCAAAGTTTCGACAAGAGAGACTAAATCCATATTACCTCTAATATTGTGTTAGCAAAAGATCTATATTTGGATTCTATGGAAGATCTAGCAATTGTTGATTGCCTTTTAGCTAACCAAGAAGTTAGATTATCAAATCTTTGGTGAATTTAAGATCATTGACACAACCCACTTCTATTGCGTCTGTGTTCACTTGAAATTGAAATGATCTTGACTGTGAGACCCTTGAGTTAGTGTGAGATATGCTCGAACGTCTACAAATGGTCTTTATTGATATAATCCATCTCCTTATGGATAAAACAAACCTTAAGAAACTTGTAAACAAAGGAAACTATCAAATAAGGGTCAATCAAGATAAGGATGAAATAGACAAGTTTCAATCAGATAAGGATTATTAAACTTATCAGATAGGGATCATTAGATAAAGATCAAATTAATGTAGAAAAAATCAAGGTTTTTTTTTTTTTTTTTTTTTTTTTCCTGAACTCTTATAATTTGGGTCCAGAGACAATGTTGAGAGAATCCCTTGTAATTGCCTCCTCATAGTGAAAATAAGATTCCATCTCTTCTCATGGATGTAGGCCAAATTAGCCAAACCACTTAAATCTATTGTGTTATGTGTGTTTGTGATGATGTTTTAATTTTAGTTTCTACATAACATTTAGTGGATTGGTACATGTATTGAGATACTTTATTGATAACAAAGACTATGTTAGGACCGACAATGCTTTGGTATTTTATACAATCTACACACATAACCCGGTTTTGACTCATCAATGAACAACAGGGTGGCTTAGTCATGTACACTTCTTCCGCTCCATTTGTGTAACCTATAGAGAGAACTTAACAAATCACTATGCTATTGTGGGGTTGCTGTTGTTGATACTACATACAATTTTTTAGCTCGAACACAAGGTATTAGGCCTTGTTCTGATTCTTTGTCGGAGTAAGGAAATGCTTGTTAATAGGGACCAAGGAGATCTGCTACTAGGTTACCCTGTGTAGTTTAGCCATTTCAATAGACAAAATATGCTTTGCACATTAGATATATCAATATGTAAATTATTATATAGTGCTGAATAACATTTTTTTTTTGTTTTGGGTGCAATACAAAGGTGGTTCTACTGCCCCAAACACTAAAATATATAATTGTTGACTTAACAATAACCTCAACAAATTAAACCCCTTCATGTCCAAGAGTTGATCAATTGTGATACTTAATTGTTACATTCTTACTAGAACTTGTGGGTATTTAACAATTATTACTTTGATAAGGATCTAATATATTAATCTCGGATTTGAATTTAGGAATACTTCAGTGAGTTAATGAGAATTAGAATAAAGAGACATTTTTTTTTGGTACAGAGACGAGTCATAATCAAACTACCTAGAGTAATATCCTAATTCCTAAATCTACTCTCTAATAAGGGAAAAGTATCACCCCAAACCTCTGACCAAGGAGAAGTGCCATAAGAAAGAGACTTGGAGCAAAGAACTAGAGACTGCATGTACATCCATAATGTAGTTAAGTTGCATAGTTTTAATAGTTCCCTATTCTCTCCCTTCCTTTAAACTCCTTTGTGGAACACATTCCATCAAGGAATTAAGGTCCCAAAAACTATCATGTGAATGTAAATATACTACTTTGCAGATTCTTTAGCAAAGCAGGAATTTGTAGTACCCAGTAGTGTATTTTTTAGTTTCTCTTTGATCAGTCTTGCCTTTCAAAGAACATATAAAACTCATAGTAATAAAAAAGAAGCATCAAAGAACAAGGTTACTAGACATTAGGTATTACCATGTTGCTATATGTCTCACTAAGAATGGGTCCATCGTCTATGATGGAATGAAGCTTCAAGATATCTGCCTACCCAATATATTGACTTGCAAATATTGCAAAATATGTTAAGATGTGAGATCTCCAGAGAAATAGAAAATTGAGAGAACTTCTCTAGGTTGTTAGCAGGGTATCAGATAGGAACTGCAAAACTAGACTTTTCTAGAGAGAGAGCTGTGAGGTAGGGAGACAGTTGTAAACCAATTAAAATATAATAATATCCATTTCTTATTATCCTATTTCATATGGTCATGGACTCTTTTAAGTCCCTCAAATTTTATTTAAAATTATTAGTAAACTAAAGAAAAATAGGCAATAATGTCTATCGCAGTTGGTTACAAGCAACTCAGGCATTTCCCGTTCTTGGTTGCAAGTCTAAATTGCTGCTTTCCCCTTTGGTAAGGATTAAATTTAAGAAGGTGTGCAATTGCTTTACTTTGTAATTCTTCTCTTGCAGTGAACAAGCTATATTGTATTCAAATTTGAAACCACCTATAGCGGTGTATTTATATATATGAAATGATATTATTTTCTACATCTCATCTCTTAATTCATTTAATGCTTTTAAGGGCCTACTTGGTTGGCAGGAAATAATGGATGGAAATTGATTTCCGTGGAAAGAAGAATTCCCCATTAAAAGTGTTAAGTTTTTCCAATGACCCAAAATTCTTCCATGGGTAAAATTTTGAAATCTTTGGTGTAATTCATTTTCAAGCCATAGAATGCATGAAAAATTTCTTTTTCTGTGAGAATAAATTTCCCATCATTTCCTACCAACCACTAGGTACTTACGATCTGTTGCTCATAGCATTTTTAGGGTTTTAAGAACCTATGACTTAATATAATTGGGTAGGCTTTGAGGAGAAGAGTTCAATGACTCCCATTAGTTACAATGGAATGTGGAAATATATAAAGTTCCCTTTTATCTTATATTTACAATCACATGACTTACCAAAAATATCATTAATTAACTCCTTTAGAGGAGCCTCTAGAGAATAAATTGATCTCTCACTGGCAACAAATATGTTCAGTTAGTTATAAACAACTTTGCATCTCTCTTTTAAGTACCCTTGGTTGTAGGTTCAAGTCACCATTTTTTTCCTTTGGCTTGGAATTAGATTTAGGAGTTTGTGTGAGTGTTGAGTGATTTGCTTGTAAAAAAATATTTCTCTCTCTCTCTCTCTCAAGCAAATCATTCCTTGCCGGCAAAGAATAATACGGTATAATCTGGCTGATAAGGATTAATCTGGCATAATCCAATAAACCATACAACATACCAGACCCTAATTGATGCCTTCAATGCACCATAGACTGCCGCCATTAGATCCAACCGGCCCTCCTACTTATAACTACTATCACTATTAATTCCAACAGTTAGGGATGTTCTTCAAGGATGAAGGTGCATGCATTTAGAATCTAAAAATAAGTCAGGAAGAAATTCTTGAAGAAGATGAACCTTACGCCTTTCAGAAGTGGTCTTAAGAGAGAAAGAAGAAAGATTTTTGAGGGCTATTTCTAATTCATTTCTCTCAGCATTTCTTACATGGTTTTGTTTTCCTCTAACTCATCCATTACCAACCATGGTACATGGATTTACACAATGTGCAAGGTACAAGAATTGGTTGCCAAAAATTGTCTAGCACAATTGGTTGTAGACAACATTGGTACCTCCTAGAATACACTTGCTTTGTCATATGTTTGAGTTGTTACTTTCCTCTTTGATTGGGGATTATATATATTAGAGAGTATGAGTGTGTGGATCTACTTTGTAATTCTTCCCTTGTACAAAAAAAAGGGTACAATAATAGGTCAGATTATACATTGAACTGTAAGTTGGTTGAAAATGAGAAAAACCAAGTTAGATTCTTAATAAGAAACTCTAATTTCAAAAATCTTAGTGGCTGTTTCCATAGAGAATTTCCTTTTCAAGTGGAAATGAATCAAGTAGAATAGGAATTAAAACACTTTCCATAGAGAATTTTCTTTTAATTGGAAATGAATTTCTGCCATTTCCTGCCAACCAAACAGCCACTAGAGCCACATTTACTATCCAACTAAACTTAAAGAAGCTGGTGTACTTAAAATTTCCTGCATAGTTTTAATTAAACCCTAATTTAACCAAATTAAATGTGATAGCATTAAGGGAATAATTCATCAAATTCTCTGGTATTATTTGCAAACTTAGTTACATATCCAAGAAGGGGAGCTTGACACAATGGTAAAGTTGTCGTCATGTGACTTTGAGGTCACGGGTTCAAGATGTGAAAACAGTCATGTGCAAAGATGCAAGGTAAAATTGTGTACAATAGACCTTTGTGGTCTGCCCCTTCCTCGGACTCCACATAGGCGGGAGCTTCGTGCACCGAGGCTGCAGTGTCCCCCATCTTTTAATAACACTTTGTGGATTTATTGCCAAATTGGAATAATTAGCTCCCTTGAGAGAGTTGGCTAGGATCTAGAGCTGTAATAAATAATTTTTTCGTGTTCCAACTACTGAATGATGTTTCGATCATGGATGGACCATTTGAATCTTCAAATTGAAGACCATGGTCCTCCGCGTGCGGTTGTTCCCTCTTCAAATCCAAAGCCAAAAAAGCAAAAACCTGGATCATATTATATCGTTGATGACCATGCTCCAAGAGAAACCTGAGAGTTTAAAACGGTTAAGAATTTTAGGCCATCCACATGAAACAAAGGGAAAGTTCCAAAGTTCTCACGAGATCAAATGTATTGAGAAGCCCGTCATTATTCTGTGAACATCGGAGGATGAGGACACAAAGAGAAGGCAAGTACGTATACAAGGACTAGTGGTCATAATCCTACTCTAAGTGCATTGTTATTCTTTGATGATTTTAATGTTATCTGATAAGGGACCATTGGACATGGACATGCACGCAGAGAGAGAGAGAGAGAGAGAGAGAGAGAGAGAGAGAGAGAGAGAGAGAGAGAGAGAGAGAGAGAGAGAGGTGTGCATGTGTGTGTGATGTGGCTAGGGATGGCAATGGCTTAGGTCATTTGATAGAGTCAGAACCAAACGACCGGCATGGGCAGAAAATTTATGACCTAAGCACAGCTAGAGTCGGGTTGAAGTCATTGTTGAAATAACAACAATAATTAATGACAAAAATGCTCTAAAATGAATTTATTCTAAAATATAAATATGTGAGCTTATGGTAATTATAGTCATATACAAGTAATTAGTTTGATGAAAAGACAGGAAGAAGCATGAAGAAATGCTTTGAACATTGTAAGCAAGCTTCGGTCAATTAGGAGAACTAGTCCGTTTGACTCATATTGATCCGGGTTAGGGGTAAAAAGTTTGTAATCCGAGCATGATTAGGGTAAATAAAAAATAAAAAAATAGATCTAAGTAGGTCTTGGGGTCAAGAGAAAAGCACTACAGGCCAGGGTGGCCAAAAAATCTGCCCCGACGAAACTCATTGCCGTCCCTAGGTGTGTCTACTATTGAAAAGAAAAAAACAGAGAAAAAACTTTAACTGTATCAAAAACTGTTGCTGGGCATAGTTCTAAAACTCATGAGTCGACTCAGAAAACTTGTTCAAATTATTCGGCTCAGTAGCAAATCAAATAACATGTCGAGTTGACTCGCTTTATAGTACAAGTGTTTTGATTTTTGTTGGGATTTGAACCTAAGACCTCCCATGCAGCAATAGCACATTTTAACCAACTCACCTAGCAATACATACAATAAAAGTTAAAAAAATTAAATATAAATAAAATAATTCCACTCTAGTAAGTTCAAGTCTTCTGGGAGTTATTTTTTTTAATTTAACTCAATCTGCCTCCCTTAAGTTTTTGAGTTTCTAAACTATGCTGATAGGTATACCCATTTTAGAGCGCGTGAAAAAGTATACGCCACCATAGAGGCTTCTTTTTCGAAGATCTAGGCCTTTCAGCATGTTTGGCATGAAAAAGTTAGGTAAACTATAAAAAATCAAACCATTTGGACGATGCTAAACTACTTGTTTTAAGTCTTTGAAAGTTTTTTTAAAATTGAGAGCCATACTCAAAGAAACATAGGCTGAAAGTGTGCAATGGGTATAAAATATAATATTATCCTACGTAACAAATATTGAACATGATGAACAGATTAGATATGACAAAAAATAAAAATAAAAAAACTATCATTATGCATGAGAAAAAGAGAGAGGGTACTTATTGTATACAGTTTTTGATGATCATTAAGGTTTGTCAAAAAAGCCTAAGGAAGTTAGGATTCAATGCAGATGAACTCTTTTTCAAATGCAGAGTATAATTACAAAAATACAAGGTAAGGCTGCTTACTTTAAATTATTATGGCCAACTCCTTTTCCGGACCTGTATAGGCGGCAGCTTCGTGCACCGGCGCTGCCCTTTAATTGCAAAAATTGAAAGTATGGGTTACAAATGAAAAAACCCGCAAGTAGAGGATTTTTCGGTCTTTTCCCCTTATATTGAAAAGCCAATACATAATTACTCGCTTAGGAGAAGGTGAGAGACCAGTCATTGGAGGTGGTTTAGTGAGATCACTGAGAAGGACCACATGAATTGTAACTAGACATGGGTGGTCCATCTTGCACATGACGCAAGTGTTTGGAGATCTGTGGGCCACCAGAATTGATAGTGATTGACCCAATTGCTAGGCCACCTGATCTGATCTTGTTCACCGATTGATTGGAAATAGGACTCATTGAATATAATTCTACCAATTTTAGGCCATTCAGCACTCTGGTAATATCTAAGAACTTGGGCAAGCCTGCTATTGGGCCTCTGATAATTACTGTGTAGGACCTACCCGAAAATATTATGTGGGTCCTTGCAAGCTATTCAACTGCTCATCTAAAGAGATTACAATAAATGTACAGCAAAGATCAGCCTATGGGCCCAGTTGGTTTTAGCGTTATTATTTATTCCAGCAAAAGGAAAATGAAAATAGAAAGCTTGAGCCAATAAGATCGACGACGTTGGTCTTGGCTGTAAAGTACAGAATCTGAGACTGCTTTTAGGTCTTTTTTTTTTTTTTTTTTAACTTCTATTTTTAGGCTGGAATGGGCCTGCAGTTTCTTTTGAGACATGGCCTGTGTGCCCTGCCTAGACTAGGCCCATTGTACAGCTCAATATGGGCCGAGCTTTGTCTGCCACTTTAGAGCTCAGATTTTATTTTATTTTTTATTTTATGAATGCTCTGTGGAGCTAAGCTCAATAGATTTAAATGGGGAACATTTTCATCAGAAAAATAAAAAGGAAATCCGGCCCATTTTATCTTTGGGCGAGCATTTCATGTCCTTCATCTAGTTAGTAGATGCTAAACGAGGTTGATTTGCATATGAAAAGTAAGATTTACATCCAGTAGCTAAAAGAATTAAGGGGACCAATCTTTTGTTATCCAAAAAATATATATACACAAGGAGCAATAATTTTAACAAGGAGGTCAAGTGTGAAGTGTAGGTGATATATGATTGGGTAGGAAAAAGTTTTTAATTTTCTAATTGCTATTTCTTTTAACTTTTTTCTGTTTTTTACTTTTTTTCAGTTAATCAAATGTCACCTACTTTTTGCACCTGCACAAAGCAACTAAAATTTACGCACCCATATATATATATATATATTTATTTATGCTAATCCAATCTTTAACTGTCAATGCTTCAAAACCAACAATCATTGCAAAATCCTGACCCTTCAATTATTTTCTTTATTTTTGAACTTCTTTAGGGGAGCCTTAAAGCAACGGTAGAGTTGTCATCGTGTAACCTCAAGGTCAAAAGTTGAAGGCGTAAAAATAGACTCTTGTAAAAATGTAAGGTAAGGCTGTATACTATAGACCCTTGTAGTCTGCCCCTTTCATGCACAGGAGCTCCGTGCACCGGGCTACCCTTTTATTATTTATTTGTTTATTTTGAACTTCCTTGGGATGTTCAATAACTCCAATTTGCTAATCAGAATGAAAAGGGCAAGATCATCCAAATGGCGAAGAGTTTAACCTTACACGAATGGGAGGAATGCTAAAACAAAGCCCTTTCCATAAAAAAGAAGAAGCTAACCCCATTTAATTGGGAAGGCATGACAATGGGTTAAACTTAGGGGTGTGGTTTTGGTGGATTTTTCTCTTTCGTACCATAAAAGAAGTTTGCTTTATTGCATTTGTTTAGTCCACTCATTCACCTTCCAAACTTTCGAGGACAATCCCATCATTGTTACTAGC
Source organism: Warburgia ugandensis (assembly GCA_035236585.1). Taxonomy (NCBI): domain Eukaryota; kingdom Viridiplantae; phylum Streptophyta; class Magnoliopsida; order Canellales; family Canellaceae; genus Warburgia; species Warburgia ugandensis. The sequence continues at coordinate 62,552,650 of CP141137.1, forward strand.
CATGTTCCAAATGCTTCTTCTCTTTGCTCTTTTTGAGACCTTTTGTCTGTACTTGTTTGATCTTTAGTGTCAACCTGGTTCTCCTCTTTAGAGGGCAAGCAAAGCTCCCAACAATCTGCTTTCTAAAAGGGAGATTGACTGATTGGACTTCTTCAACCAAGAGCAGTCACAGTTCCAGCAATTGGTGCTCGACAACTTTCTGTATTCCCTCTAAATGGAAGCACCCTCTAAGGTGCTGCCACAAAAGTGCCCCACTTTCTCTTGAAGGAGCCATCTTTGGATGATCCTACCCGTTCATTTGGTTTTCCTGCTTTAGATATTTAGCATTTCAAAAAGCATGCAGAAGGGAGGATTGTACTTTGGATCACAAAGAAATAGACAGGTTAGAGACTTTGTACGTAGACCTCCACAATTCAACTGCCAGAACATGGTTAGTAGGACGCTAGCTAGAATCTTCCAACAATTATGATCTTTTGCTTGTGAGATATCAGATGAACGGCAGGATCGTCCAATGGTAGGGCTGTTTCATGCAAAAGTGGAATGCTTCCATAGCAGCACCAGAGAGGATGCTTCCACATACCATCCTCTTCTTCTTGTTCAGCTCCACATGCAGGCAATGATGTAGATATTCTTGAGTCTTGTTCAACTCACCAGATCTGGACATACAGTCATTGGTCGGGCCTACCAATTAAGGGCCCTACTGTTTGGAACTATTGGCCAGAAACACGCCCTTTGAACGGTTCCTTTCAGATGAAATGAACAGCTAAAAGTGAAAATTAGCAACCACCCTTGGATGAGTTAAAACCATGGATTAGATGGTTAGGATCACAGGGAGATGATCGACTTTGAACCATGCCAAACAGCGTAAACGTCTTCCAAATGGTCTGTATGCAAAGCCAGAACCAAAGGCATAGTTCGATTATAGAAGTCATGATAATAACAGGCTGTCTTCCATGTTCAGCACAGTGCAATATTGCAGAGGGTCAAACCCTAGAACAGTGGTGAAGAACTTACAGATGCATTTTTATCCCATTGAATCTGCACATGACTAGTTTTAAGGTCTACTTGAATGAAGTCTGTGACATGTCTCCATTGTTTTAGCAATCCATCAATACAAGGGAGCCTCTTCTTAATAGCTATTCCATGTGTACGTAGCTTGAGAGAGAGAGAGAGAGAGAGAGAGAGAGAGAGAGAGAGAGAGAGAGAGAGAGAGAGAGAGAGAGAGGAGTTCATGCCACAGCAAGTGGTAGGATAAATGAGCTCGACCCCCCACGACCCACTGAGATATGCAAGCAACTAATACTACTGTTGGTTTGGATGTTTGCTGATTCAATTTGCTCATCTTCTGAGGTAGATCATTGATAAACTTGACCCACAGTTGTACACGTTAAATGATCAAGAAACCATGATAGTTGGAACATTACTGTCACTAAGTAAAGAAAAGGAATTATTTCTATTTTTAGATAACAACATAGAAGGGGAGCTTGGCGCAACTGTAGAATTGTGATCGTATGACTTTAAGGTGTGAAAATAGCTTCTCACAAAAATGCAAAGTAAGACTGCGCACTCTAAACCCTGTGGTTCACCATTTCTTAGAACCTCACATATGCAAAAGCTTCGTGCACTGAGTTACCCTCTTTTAAGATAGCAACCATCTTGAGCGTGACACTATTGCATTATGGTTTCGGTTATTGGCAAACGTGGATGGTTAGTTCATACGCAATATCTAACCATCCATTTCTTACGATCAAGGTACAACTTCTCAGATGCTAGAGTCATCTAATCTACGTGGGTTCCGTCCTCGAATAGTGGCATCCCACTTTACATTAGCATTCCCCCTTTTTTTTTTTCTCAGACTATATATAACCAACGAACTTCAAATTTTTCTTGTTTTGGCGGGTAAGCCTTGGGACCAGCAAGGGAAGGGGCAGAATAAGAGCAAGAGGGATACATTCGGAATTCTGTAGAAACAGTTGTGTGCTTTGGTAAATGCAAGCTTTTCGACCACTGTTGTCGTCTGAAAAGTGGAGAATCAGGTGGATGATTGACTAATGATTATCAAAGGTCACGTTTCTTCTGGTCGAGAATGATGTGCATATATGCCCCTCTATTTTAGTAAAACATCAAAAGTACCATTATCTTTCAATCTTAGTTTCTTTCATCCCACTCAACGGTTTAGATTTGTCGCATGGCTCATTCATAACTAAGTGTAGATAATAAACGGTGTGGATCATTAGACAAGAATTGCAACCTTTCCATAGTGAATGAGAAATAGGACATTAACAGGGGTGACCCACCTTTGCATCTTTTCCATTAAATGATCTTGCAACAAAATTTTAAGTTTAATATCATCTGATCTTCTTAAGTGTGTAAACAGCAAAGAATTCAATGCTTGGCAAGGCTCAAATCCCAACCTTACAATACTTAAAATGGAAGAACAGTAAGATCATTCTCTAAGAGGGAGAACAATCCCCACCCTTCAATTGATGCAGGCAATGGGGCCTACTGCATCAACTGATTGGCCATGTCACCAGCCTCTTGTCATTCAAAATCAAAGAAAGAAGCTGCTCCTCTACACCTTGGCTGGTGCAAATAAATAGGACCCATATATTTTCTCCTTTTTTTTTTTTTTTTGGGTAAATGAGCCCGTGGCAGTTGTATGTTAGAAATTGATCCACATCAATTATGGGTCCCAACAACTACATCAAATAAGAGCGTGGAGGTTGCTCTTTTTATGGGGATGACATTAACAAGTATATATTTTTGGTCTGTTCCTTCAAAGGGAAACAGGTTGGTCAAGTCTGCTTACACCTCCATACCAAACCTGGCTATAACAAAATCCTACATATTTGACCAACTGGGGCTAAAACTCTCCATTTCTGGAGCCTATTTCAATCCGTGTTCTGTCTCCTTCACAGTGCTAATCTTAGTTACAAAGTTCGAATTCAAGAATAAGTAAGCAGAGACAAAAAAATCATAAAATTCAAGAAACGTTAAGAAAAAATAAAAAAATTGCAAGAATATAAATTTATTCTTTTGATTTGCTTTTTTCTAATATATACATAATATTTGAGAATTTGATAAAAAGAAATGATTTATTGACCTTTTTCTTGCCCTGCTGGTTTTTTGGGCATATGCACTTCTGATGTGTTGACTTTTACTGTAGATATCCACGAGAGGGGTGGGAATAAAAGGTTATTAAAAGGGATGGAGATATCAATTTCCTTTGATAGATTATTCTTCAGCTTCGAGTTTAATTTCACAAATGCATGTTTAACTTGGTAAATCTAAAAGGGGTAGCTTGGTGCAAGAAGCTCTCGCATGTGCAGGTTCTAGGAAAGGGGCAGACCATAAAGAGTCAATAGTATGGAGTCATATCTTGCATTGCAAGAGGTTATTTTTACCCTTCGAACCAGTAACTTCAAGGTCGCACGGCGACACCAAAGCTCCCCGTCATAGGATAATTAAAAATATGCAATAACTGAATTATTAAAAAGATCGGAAGATCAGAAAGTCAGGACGTTTTAAAAGAACTCTAATTATTTTGAGATTTCTTTTTAACTACGACCCCAATAGTAACTCCCTCAGACTGTTGTTCATATTGTTATTGTTTAAATGATGGACCAATGTACTGCATATGCATAGATTCATGGAGCAGAATTATCACTGTGAGACTGTGATGTAAAGATGATTAGTGGGAAGAAGCTTATGCGTATGTGCTCCGTAGGCGGTGGCGCCACCCCATAGATTACACATTATCCGAGCTACTTCTTCTTCTTCTTGTAGCCATTGATCTGGTTCATACATTATTAACATAATATTTCCATGATTATATTATATACAAGATATATAATTTAATATTGTGTTAGGTATATGAGCATATCAAATTGTCTACAAGATCATTACCAGGGTTGCATCATTCCCGCTATGGCACTTGAAACCCATCCACATGGGAAGAGCGAGAGAGAGAGAGGTATTTTTCTTGTAGGGAGGGGATGTATGGTGTGTGACTTAGAGTGATGACAATGGAAGGTAGAAAGGGAAAGGTGAAGGCAATATACAAAGGGAAGCCAGCACAAGGCTTCAGTGGCAAGGTCGAGATGGGTCTTGCTTATAAAACAGCACTAGAAAAAGAGAAAATTTCAGGAATGTCAGACCTTTAACAACTGGTTTGGTTTCCTTTATATGTAGTTTTATCTGTTATCCACTGCTGCCTTTTGGGCATTGGTGCCTTAGAAATGCTGCTTCTTTTCCTTGACTACCCACACACACAAACAACTCTCTCTGTGGTCTCATACCTTCTCAGAATCATGGCTTTATGGCTTCGCTTTTCTCCATCTGTTTCTGTCTCCTTCTTGGGATTGATCTAAGCAAGTTGTTATATTGAGAGACTGGTTTCTTATATTCTCTGGGTGCAAAAATGGATGTGGCTTGTGATCTGCAAGTGGATGTGAATGGAGAAGAGGTTTTCCTGGTCAATAAGGTACTTGTTCTTGGTTTTTTCTGCAGCATTTCTCATTTCTGACAACGGTAATTCTTCATTTTTTCTTTTTTTTTTAAAACCTTTTTGGTGTTTCCTTAGTTCTCCTTCTGAGGTTAGTAATTCTTCATTTCTTTTTTGCCTTTTTGGCTTGTTTGGGGATTTGGTTTGGTTCCTTCGACTGGGTTTTGTATTTCGTTGAATTTTCTTTTGTATTTGGTTGATCTTGTTCTTTGATTGTTGAGCTATTGCTCTGCCTTTTTTCTTCTCATCTGGTGCTTGAAAACATTTTCTTTGCAGTAGTTAAAGTAGGCCCCTGATCTAGTATTTTTATGGGTACCTCTGTTTGTTACTAATGTCTCAGTGAAATGTTCCTTGGTTAGTTATTCTTCCCTGGGTTGATTGGTTTTCCTCGTCCGAGTATCTCTAGTTTGAAGCTTTCTCTAATGTGCTGAAATGTTTCGGTTAATTGTTTCATTGGTTTAATTGGTTTTCATTTCCTGGGTATCTCTAGTTTCAAGCTTTCCTTGATGTGCTGAAACTGGGATTTTTCAGTTCCAGACTGTTTTTGCTCCCTTCCCCTACTTTTGACTTCCAGTTTGCTTTAGCTTCTGCCCCATTTTTCAATTTGGTTGCCTTTTGGTTTCCAAGAATTTCTGAAGATTAGAACTAGTTCCGTTTTGGACAGTTCTGCTGTTTCTTCTTCTTCCCTTTGGTGGGTTTTCCTCTGTTGAGATTGATTATTTGTTTGTATTATTATGCAATCTTACTTGTACTTCTTCATTTATTTTCTTTGGAATTTAGTCCTGTTATAGCTGTCCCTTTCATTTTCATCAATTCTCTTCTATAAGGTTAGGCTTTACTGTATTTTTCCGATGCTTATTGCTTCTGTTCAGTTGCAACCACTTGTTTTTGCTTTTCTAACAAAATATGGTGATGGGCTGGAATTTTTCCCTTTTCTGATGTAATGCTTTTCCAAAGGGGATCAATGTTGATACCTTTATTTCCTTTCACTTTTATGGATTGGGGTTAACCGTGTTGCTGTTTTGCTTTCTGACCATTTTTGCTGAGATAATTTGCAATGCCTGTCTCCTTATTTATCATTTCAATTTATTGACTACAACAACCTCCAGCACTTTGTCGTATTACCTGGTTACTTGCCAATTTCATGAATTTAATGCTTTGATGTTAGACACCAACAAAATGTTCACATTTGAAGGCGATTGTCTTTGATCTTGTATTGGTTTTTTGGCACTCTTATCAAATTTTGGAAAAAACAGCTGCAGGGAGATTTCTATTATCGATGTTACATAAATGCGCTCAATATTTATAACGGTTTTCTTGATTGATCTGATGATCTATTTTGCTCTGCTTATTCATAGGGGTGTCTCAAGGGTGATAGGCTTTTTATCATTAGAGATTAGTTCTGAGCCATTATCATTTTTTTCTTATTCATGTTTTACTGTTTTTGTCAATTATATTCATCTTACTCCGCAGAAGAATCTGAATTTGACGTTATTTAAAATTTTGTGCAGAAAGTTCTTTCTTCTTTCTCGGGTAGATTGAGTAAATTGTTCAATAAATCAACAGCTGGGTCAAGCTTGAAAGTGATATTCCATGACTTACCAGGAGGGCCAGAGTCTTTCGAACTCATGGCAAAATTCTGCTACAACAATGGAAGAACTGAGATAACTCCTTCCAACATCTGCCTGCTTAATTGTGTTGCCCACTACATGGAAATGTCCGAGGGCATCTCTCACTCCAGCAATTTAATTGAACAAACTGAGAAGTCCCTTGAAGCTGTTTCTTATTGGACATGGTCTGAGATTGTGCTTGTGCTAAAACAATGCCAGTTGTTTCCTTCGGATCCATCAGGAATCCTTCAGAAATGCTTGGATTCTCTGTTGTTAAGAATCTCTACAGCCAGCGAAGCAAGCCCATCCACTTTTTCACCGGAGAGCTCTGCCATCCGGTTTTCATGTGATACTAGAAGCACTGAGAGTACAAAGAACAGCTACCATAGAGTTTGGTGGTTTGATCACTTTGCCGTTTTGAACTGTGAAATAATTGAGAAGCTGACCAAGACCATGGTTGCACGGAAATTTGACGATGTAATTATAAGCAGGGTTCTCTTCTATTACCTCAAGGCCAGAGTCTCTAATGCCAAATCCAATGAGAAGTGCAAAATTCTGGAGACCATAGTTAATCTCCTTTTTTTGCTTGATAGAAACTCCGTTTCTTGCAAGGGATTGTTTGGGATACTCCGAGTTGCTTCAAACTTGAACATAAGCAAAAGTTGCAGGAACAGGCTAGAAAGCATGATTGGGGCTCAGCTTGATCAGGCTAGCCTGGATAATCTGCTTATTCCTTCGCCAGTTGGGATGAGCATTCTATATGATGTGAATCTGGTTTTGAGGTTTGTGAAATCATTTATCAGCAGTGGATGGGCTTCTTTGAGTAGATTGAAAAGGGTAGGGGCCCTGATGGACATGTACATTGCAGAAGTCGCTCCCGATACCTGCCTAAAACCATCAAAGTTCGTTGCGCTTGCCATGGGCTTGCCCGATGCAGCAAGAGATTCAAGTGACGGAATTTACCGAGCTGTGGACTTGTATCTTGAGGTATGCTTGCACTATCTTTTTTGAGAGTATATGTTTGCACCACCGAATTTCAGAAGGTTTCCGCATGGGAAAACTGCAGAGTTTTAGCAACAAAAGTTGGTATGTGGAGATGGATTAAATATTTCAGCTAATCTGTCTGTTTATATCTGATTGTCTGCTCTTGTAGGTTCACACCGGATTATCAGAAGACGAGAAGATGAGAATCTGTTTTACATTGAACTATGAGAAGCTCTCATCAAAAGCATGCGAGCACCTTGCTCAAAACACCAAATTCCCATCAAGAACAGTAATTCAAGCTCTCCTCTCTCAGCAATCAAAGCTCAAAAGCTTGCTTCAAGACACCGACCGTCTCAAATCCGATTCACCCTGTAGTTACCCTGACAAAGTAACCAAAGGAAAGGAAGATAATAGTGCAGACCAGATCATTCTGTACGCAAAAAAGCTAGATTTGTCAACAGAGAATGAAAATCTGAAAGCACATTTGCAAGGAATGCAATGGAAGGTGATAGAACTGGAGAAGATTTGCAAGAAAATGCAGACCCAGATGGCAAAAATTATGAAAACCAAATTATCAAATCCTACTAATCCAAGATCATTACCCAAGCTATGTTCATGACGAAAGAAGTCTGTATTTATTTATTTCTATATTTCCTTTTTTTTTTCTCATAAACTATTCTAATATCTTCCTGTACAGCATGAGAATTGGACTAGTGAATCTGTACCAGTTTTCTTCCTTTTTGAAAAGTAAGATGATGGAAAGTGATTTCTGCAGAAAAATCTTGGCAAGCTGACGTACGTTCCTTTGAGATGGGTCACGTCGCTCATCCTCTCTAGACAAGGCTCCATGCAAAGTCCTTTTCTTAGTCTCTCTCACAACAATGCAAGCTGATAAGTTGTTTTCGCCAGGACAGAATATTTGGGGTGGATAGAAAGATGAATAATGTTGAGCAAAGCCCAAAAGACCTAAAAACTCTCTGCCTTGGCAAGAAAGCCATTTTGTTGAAGGATAGCTTACTGGGGCTGTTTGGCATTGGGTTCTCCATTGATTGGTCTATCTAGGGACCCTACCTTGCTTGATCCACCCTCTTCGTCTGATTCTAACATCCAAACAAATATGCTTTTGCCCATAAAATATAGGCAGCTGCTTATAAAAAAAAACTTTTACCTGTCAGTTTTCCTGGCGATCAAAATACATTCTGCAGATGCTAGAATCATCAATCCTCACAGTTTCTGGGCTGTAACATATCCAAAACCAGATAGACGGGTCAGATCTAGTAAAGCTGGGGTTCTTCATGGGATTGACGTCCTCCTGTACCATTCCTGTGGTGTCTTCTGAGTCATGAAACATCAAGAATAGGATGGCTATCCATGGAAAAGCTCATTCATGAATTTCTATCCCATGTCAAAAAGGCCCTTTTGGGATATATCCTACTTTTTTATGCTTTTTACTCAAGAAAATAACATGAATTAGAGCTTCCATGGTTTGCAGAAACCATAAGACTGCCAGATACTACTAGATCTGGTGGCGTTAGACCTTCACGTCTAAATCAAAGACCTCTGTTATTAGTTAGTCATCTGTTATCAACTGTTTAAGATCATGTATTTAGAGTAAACAAATATCCTTGTCTCACTTGTAAATGTTGACTTCCTTATATACTTGTTTAACAACAAAATATTTTGATTATTATATTGTCAGCAGTGAAAGTGATACTTTTCGGCTGATAGTCTGATGCCAAGAGGTCGTGCATCATAACATATATTGTTAAACCTATCAGTGTCAGACAGCAATTAATCAAATTTCCCTAATTAATTATTTGTAATCTTAGTTATAAAGCTTCAGATTTGGGCAAGAGATAAGTGGGGAAATATTTGAGAAATTCAAAAAATTCAGAAAAAAGAAAGATGGAAAACTGGTTTAAGCAATTATAGATCTAACTCAGTAGATTGAAGGGGAGCCTTGGCATAACGGTAAAAGTTGTTGTTATATAACCTTGAGGTTACGGGTTCAAGGCGTGGAAATAGCCTCTTGCAAAAATACAAGGTAAGGCTGTGTATTATAGGCCCTTGTGGTCCGTCTCTTTCTCAGACCCCGCATAGGTGGGAACTTCGTGCACTTAGGCTACCCTTTAGATCTAACTTAGTAGATTCATATCTTAGATACAAAATTTTAGAACTTTTCAAAATATTCAAATATTTTAGGAGTTTAAACTGGCACATCAAGAAGTTGAATCTTTTGTCAATAAATCTAGGTTTATTGGAACAATATTCTTGAAATAGATTATCAAAAAGGAAAAAAGAAACCTACATTTAATTGACATTTTCTTTTTCTTGCAAATAAGAACATATGGAAGCATTAGAATATCATGATTTTTATTATCAATTTAACAAATAAGATTAGAATGTAATGATTTTGATTATCATTTTAATAGATATGAACCACAGTTGACAATTGCATTCCATTCCAAATGAAATATTGGAAATATTTTGTTTTGGAAAGAAAAAAGTGAACAAAAAATGGATTGTTTTTATTCCCAATAATTTTCTGCTAAATTTTGCCACTGTCAATAAATTCGGAAATATTTTCCTACAAAAATTTATTTGCTTGGTAGAAAATAGGTGAAAATTAATTTACATGAAAAAAGAAATCTCTAGTAGAAAGTGTCTTGCTTCTTGGAATTCAATTATGCTAGAAATCCAAATATATTTCATGGCATAAAGCTTTTCACTCTTTGGTGCAATTCAATTTCAAGCCATAAAATAGTTTTCACCAAATTTCCTTTTCTTGCTGTGGAACCAATTTTGGTCTATTTCTTGGCAACTAAATAGGCACAGAATTTTAACCTTTTGTTTAGCATTTTTTTTTTAGTAGTGATATTTGCCCTTTGTTTTTCCTCGTAAGCACCTTAATATATGGTACAAATAGCTATAATTGTACCTGGGCCAATATTCCTAAGGATCTATACCGTTCATAATGTTTTTCTTGGGTTAGATTGTTCATAAAATTCTCATCCATCAAATTATCCCAACAGCTGCTATATTCAGTTCTAAAATGAATAGTGAGACATTCTATTATTTAATTTTCAACTCGAGAAAACAATGGCCAGGATCATACAATGTATGACAATTTTAGCATATGAGCCATCTAAACATACGAGGAGAATAAAGGGACACGTATTGGTAGTTTTTTTAAATGGTAGACACACCCTGGAGAGCCTGGAACCTTGGATAACTATATGGGACTTTGCTCCAGGGTTTTGGTGCTTTTGCTTAGTATTTCTGAATGGAAAAAAAAAAAAAATTCGCTGAAAATTTTATCCAAATTCGGTTCAAAAACTGGAGAAAGCCCTAAAATTTCTGTTTCAATAAATGGAACGGCCAAGGATTTTATTTTCTTTTTTTTTCTAGAAAAAGGGCATTCTGGTAATTCGGTCGAATACAGAAGAGTCTGTTAATTCCTTGTTGCAAGAGTCCCGCAGGCAGAGAGATTCGCTTTTAATGCTCGTAACGGGCAGTGTACTACTGATCCGGTCGGCTACGAACGCGGCAAAGAGCACGCCGAGTTCGTCGACTCCACACTCCGCAGCTCCATGCACGCATTCTTAACGCGCAAAGGCCGCAGAAAAGTCGTAACGGCCAACGAACGCATCCACCTTTGCAGTCCACATCCTTTCCCTTCCTCCCTCTGCGTTCAAATCTTGAGCAATGCTAAAGTGACCCATTATAAAGTGCGGTCTGGCGCTCATATTTTATGCCATGTGATCATCCCGTTGTTCTAGATTTAGATATTTTATAAATAAATTTATATATACTTTAGATGACTATTGACTATAAATTTGCATATCTTTTATGAAGTTTTTACACTGTTTGTTTTCAAAGACAATATTTTAGATGCATTTTAGATGGTAAAGTTATCTAAAAATATATATAGGAGCGGTAATTTCAGCAAAGAATTCCAGATGTAAAGTGCATGTAATATTTGATTGGCTAAGAAAAAGGTTTCTGATTGTTATTCATTTAACTTTTTCTATTTTTTACTTTTTTCCAGTCAATCAAATGTCATCTGCATGAAACAATCGAAATTAATAAACCCCTATATATGTGAATGGTAATTTTAGCTATTTAATGCAGATATAAAGTCCAAGTGACATTTGATTGGCTTCTAATTGTCATTTCCTCTAACTTTCTCTATTTTTTACTCTCTTTTTTTCAACTAATCAAATCTCACCTATTCCTTGCATCTGCATCAAACAGTTGAAATAAAAACACTCCATATATACGGGACATATAAAGATGGTGCAATGAAATGTATGAGTCAGATCATTCACAGGTGAGCAACATAAAATATGATTGAGAGTACGCCGTCAGTTTACCATTTCTCTAAAACGTTGCCCTTAACTAGTCAAATGGAAGTAGGGAAATCATATTATAATTATGAGAAGTACAACAAAACCAGGATCTAACTCAGTTTGAGATTAATAATTTGGTGATTAGGTGCTGAATGTGATGAACTTGCACTCCATTTGATAAAATCAATGTCTCGATTGAAAACTACGGCAAGTTTGGTTAAGCTTAATACGGCACGCCGAAATGGTGAGGTTGTTTGACCAAAGATATAATTGTCTGGAGATCATCTAATTACGTGATTGGAAGGGTCATTGCTGCCGTGGGACTTTGAGGTCATAGGTTTAAGGTGTGGAAACAGCCTCTTGTAAAAATACAAGATAAAACTACATACTATAAACCCTTGTGGTTTACCCTTTTCATAGATCCGCATAGCCAGGAGCTTCGGAGCTGCCCCTTTAAAGGTCATTGATAGAGGCAGGCAAAGAAACTCAATCCAAGCCAATTCGCATGGCATTATAGGTCATACGGTAAAATGCCACAGAGGGGTGATTGTAAGGTAAAAAGTCATACCCACGATCCGAACCATTAACCAAGAAATCATCCGAATCTGAGATTTATGATCTAAGGATTAGTTTTTCCGGAGCGGCATGAATTTCATCTTCTGTCATCTTCAATTCAGGTGACCTGATCGGGTAACATCTGGACGTTCCTTTAGAGCGTGGGCCCATTAGTTTATACCAACGGTTGGTAGGACTAAAATTAAGTAAAATTCGCCTATTTTATAATGTGGGTCGCATGGGTGGCACGTCCACAGATTAGTGTATAATTAATTAATAATTAATGATTTCTTTATGGTAAATGGGAAGCCAACATGCCATGGCTTCCACGGATGAGAGTGGGTAAATTTCAAGGAACAGTTGCACAAGAGTTACAACTTACGGCCCTCTTCCTTCGTTAATTACACAAACCCCCATAAAATTCCCTAACACAAGCTTGAGAGGTTTGTGTACCCACATAGATGGCAGTTTTCAGTCCTTGTAGCTGGTTGCTACAACATATATAAGTACACACATATGCAAAGAGCGAGGTCATGATGGGTCCCAGCCAACCTCAAGATCATCCACCTTGACTAATGGATCGCCCTAAAATGATTATCTCGTGACTATTGAGAACGAATCAAATCAGATGGTTCTGTTTCTTAATTTTTCTAACTTTTAAGAGAAATAAATAATACAACGATGTGATTAATAATATTAGTATAGTTCTAGAGGAAGTTGTTGTATTTACTCAGTAGAAATGTGTTGCCGTACCCAACTCATTGCTTTGTATTATATTATCGAGATATAAGAAAGTAGTCATTAGATGATATGAGTCGATCGTATAGTTGCAGCAACTGATGATGGGTCTTTTAGTGCATATGTAGCACATCGAGATGGCCAACGCTGTGAATGCATGGTTTGAGTCTTCTAAAAGTTGGTCAAGTTGGTCCCAGTTGGAGTTGGAGATACAGTTTGTAAAGATATGGTCCACTATAGGTAGCTTCGGAATTATCACGTAATTTCTCCTCTCTCTAGAAATTATACAATCATCTTGAGACTCAACCTGTTATCTAAGGCATGCCTTTAATTCCTTGACCGAGGGGCCATCCACACAGACTCCCGGATCACTATGGACGACTTTCGTCTCTGTTTAAATAACAATTAAGGTAAAGCAATATCAGGAATGACCAAACGACGAATCTCTTTACACGAATCTCTCTAAAAATTATATGATCATCTTGAGACTCAACCTGTTATCTACGGCGTAACTTTGATTCCTTAACCGAAGGGCCCCTCCACACAGACTCCAGGATCACTAAGACCGACTTTCACCTCTGTTTAAATAACAACTAAGGTGAAGGAAGATCAGAAATGACCAAACGATCAGTCTCTTTACGATAAATGGATCTATTTTGTAAGTTTGTTATTATTATTATTATTATCTCTCTCTCTCTCTCTAATTAATACCCATTATTGTGAGAGGGCACTAGCTAAAGGCTGGTTCAGATATAAGTCATGCCTATGTCACCATTACATCAATGGTTCCAACCAGCCCAATTCACTGGCTTAGCTTTTTAGACTCTTGTGCGGCATTTTGTGTGGCTTCCTCATTCTTCACCAACTAAGTAAGCATGGCTAATAGCTCTAAGAAGAAGAATAATTGGAGCAAAACTTAGATAGAACTCTAAATTTATTGCTCACAAGATGCTTATAACTCTTGGATGGTTTTTCAAGCGAGAAAGTTTCCTTGTTTGTAGGTGTTTTTCCCATTCCACCTCCTCATTTGATACTGAAAGTTATTACATGTATCATTTGTTCAAGGGTCAAAGATCATTCTAGAATCCTCTCTAAAAGTCTCTACACAATATTTAACTCAACTACATTCCAAGATATTCTCAGCATAAATGACGTGATCATAAGCTAGGCCCATAGACTTGGGCTAAGTTGGGTCGGCCTTAGGCATATAAATCTATATATATTTAGGTGTTCATATACATATGTTAGTACATTTTGCAAGAATGAAATGAATTCAGTTAGCCATCTATGTGACAATCAATGAACTCTCTACCAAGTAGGAGGAACATCAATGACACATTCATGCAGCAATTGATCACCCAGATCTACTTTCCATAAGATCTCGAAATTCATCAGTGTAGGAGATCTTGGTCCCCAGATGTCTTACATGTTCAACTGATTGCAAGATACTATTAGATCACATCCGTCCAAGCATTAAATACCGAATAACTCCTTTGGCTTTCTCTATTGCATTGACCTAATTAAGGGGCCACCTATCTAGGTTTCAGGCTTAATAGAATAAGCACACTTAGTGCCATGTTAAGCCAACTTAGCCCTTTAAGTTACAGTGTAATGTTCCTCTCGTTTCTTTTCATCTGACTCATATGACAAACAATAATACTGAATCTGGATAAGGTATCCAACTCATAATTTGGTCAATGATCTTGATTAACTAAGGGGAAATGTACTTTATCTAATTTCTTTATTTCTTTTGAGCTTATTAAGTGGATCATTCCCATGAAGGGGAGCCTTGGCGCAACGGTAAAAGTTGTTGTCATGTGACCTTGAAGTCACGGGCTCAAGGCGTGGAAACAGCCTCTTGCAAAAATATACGGTAAGACTGTGCCCCTTCCTTGGACCCCCCATAGGCAGGAGTTTCGTGCATCGGGGCTACCCCTAAGTGGATCATTTCCATATATATAATAAAAAGTCTTGTTGAGAAAGCTATCTACCAACAGATCTAAATCAGAAATTTATTTACCTGTTTAGGGTTCCAGCTTGTTAATTCAACAACTGCAAAAGTTAGACCTAGCAAGCATTAAATCATGATAAGTATTTAACAAAACAAGGCAGGAAATGCTTCTTTGTGGGCATGCACGTGCATAAAGAGCTGAGTGTAATTTAGAGCATTCTGACAGATTGTTAAGAAAAGTTATTGGAGAGCACTGATAATGTAGCTTGATCTAGATTGTTAATGAGGTGGATACACTTGGATTTGATGCAGGTTACAACTTTTTCCAATGAGACGATTGTAAATGCTAGCCACTTGATTGGCTGGCTTTAATTCTGATCTTTTATTGACTCGATCTTAGTGGTCCCTATGAACTGATCACATGGCTATCGATGATCTCTGTCTCGAATAAACGATCTTGATAGTGCTGTTGTAGAAAGATTCTAATCAGAGATTCTCTATATAGGGATTAAGAACATATCCCTTGTAAAGAAATGAACTTACGCTAGAAACGTCTTAACACCAATAAGGAAAAAAGACAACACTACTCAAAGTTTCAAACTAATAACTTATTATAGATAATCGTCTTACCGTGTGCTCTCTAACTGAGCTTCAATGGCTTCTGGACTAATAAAGAAGAACTAATAGGAAAGCAGAACTACAAGTTAACAAAGAACTTTTGTGTCTGTCCTTGAGAGGCTTGTAACATGCCTATTTATAGCCTTTGAGTCTTTACTAACCTTTCACCAACCAGCCCAACGAATTGGACTTTCAGCACACCTTACACATGGGCTACTGTAGAATGGGTCAAAGAGTGGCTGCTGGAAGCTTCCTGTGTTCATATTGGATGACTTTTAAACTGCAACTCAAGCTATAACCTTCAGATAGTGTGTACCTTGGACCCCCACTAGGGCTACCACCTCGGACCCCACTCCCCTAAACCCTCGTTATTTCTTCTTGCAACCATCACGGTCTCTAATGACCTCATCAATACTAAGTTTGTCATACCACTATGACACTTCTAGCAATATCTTATTGAGGTGAGCATTGTCATATACTAACATCCCTATGGTAAGTATAATGAAAAGAAGTAAGTGGAAAATTCTAGGAGTTGATTTGTTTTATAACATGGAGTAGACATGATTGCCTCTGTAAAGAAGGGCAATCCCGGAGCACGAAGCTCCCGCCTATGTAGGCTCTGGGAAAGGGGCAGATCACAAGGGTTTGTAGTACGCAGTCTTACCTTACATCTTTACAAGAATTTGTTTCCACGCCTTGAACCCATGACCTCAAGGTCACATTACCATTGCGTCAAGGCTCGCCTTCACGTGGCTGCCTTTGTCTAAGCAAAGAAAATGGCTAGGCCAAAGAACTAATTTGCTCATTGACACTCATTTTTGATTGAGTATCAAAGGTGTTACAATTTGGAGACTTGTCCAAAAGCAACCATTTTAAGAAGACAAGTTCCACTATCAAGAAGGGTGTGGATTCATAGAACTTCAACAACATAGTTTTTGTTTTACAAAAATGAGGAATGCCATTGTTAGTAGGAGTAATTCGGATCTTTGGCCTGTATAATCTTGTTTGTTTGGCTATCTATTTATGTTTTTCATTTGAGTTTGATACTAACTCCGCCAATGCCGGTTCCAATCCTGGATGAAAAAGGAGGAGGGTTTTGTGTCAGGTGCTAGCCGGCAAGGGAGAGTTGAAGATGATTTTGTTATTTCTTTCTTACAAATGAATATACATTTGTATATTAGTTTGTGAGGAAAAGATGAAAATCATTTTCAGCTTCTTAAAATATGGCAACCCTTGTATTAGGTGCTTGCTGGAAAGGGTGAAGTTGAAGATGATTTTGTTAGCAAGGAGAGGAGTATGAGTAGAACACCAATCAAGATTGATAACTAAGAAGTCTCAGTAAAAAGACCACTTTTGGTACTTAGGATCAATGATTCATGAGAGTGGAGAGATTGAGAGGGAGGTTACCCAGAGAATCCAAGCGAGTTGGAACAAATGGAGATGTGCATATGAAGTTTTGTATGATCGGTGGGTGCCACTCAAACTAAAAGAAAAATTCTCTAGGATGACCATAAGGCTAGCCATGCTTTATTGTAATAACCCCAATTTTTAACCCTAAATTAGTAATAAAATAAGATAAATTAATTAAAAAATTTATGCATAGAATTTGGTTCTAAAATCACTAAAACTAGAAAGTACACGTCGATATGAATTGAACGATATAAAGAACATCGAAAACGGAGTTCGGATGAGTAAGATATGACCATTTTAAGTATAAGGGTAAATTGGTAAATTGCAAAGGACATTAATTAAAGGGATTCGTTTTGATAACGTCACCCCTTTCCACTTCCATTAGAGTTCTAATGGAGGAAGACACTGATTTACCTTTCATTCAAAAAAATTGACACTTAGACTATAAAATACAAGTTCCCACTTCCATTCCCATGCCAAACAACTAGAGGAGAACCCTCGTTTTCTCCTGTGCATGCCGCAAAAATGAGTTGAAGTTTGCACTTAGTAGAGGGCTCTGATCTCCCATATCTAGCTCTAATCAGGTAAGTTACATACTTTAACTTGTTATTTATCTTATTTCTAACTTTACCCTCACAGATATGGGCTAAATCGGATCAAAATGGTTGTTGGATGGCCTATGGATTCAAAACTGTGGAGTATGGTTAGACCCATGTTAATGACACTTCAAATGAGAAATCTAAGCCGTTCATTGTGATCTTTGGAACCAAAAACCCTAGGAATGGTGAAAACAGATAAAAAATCGGAGCTTCTGGGGCTCTGATCAAGTCAAAACAAGGTGGACGGCTTGGGTTCATCGTCCCCGATGGACAGTGAGCCCAAGACGCCCATCGGGATGCACAAACGGAGACATGCGCATACGGGTGCTCTGTTGCACGCATGCGCATGCGTGGGCGGGACGCTCTTGCACGTTGTCCCGGATGTCCAGAACGCACTGTGTGTCCTGAGCCCGCAGTGCGTTGGTGTAAGCCAGTGCAAACCGCACCACCCGTGTAAGTCGGTGCACGCGTACCTCCCCCTATAAATTAATATATTAATTTATGAAGTCTTTTCACAAAAAACTTAATTTTGGGAGCTACAGAGGTCCAAATCACGAGCGAAAACATCCGTTGCGACCGTATTGATGATACAGACTTAGATTTAGCTTAAAAACCTACATTTGACTACTTTTAGATTAGTTAAATTATAAAATATTAATTAATAACTTAAAATCGACTGATCAAAGGGTGATCAAGCCTCAAGACTAATAATGAGATAAAGTATGATAATAAATAAGGGTTCTAAGGGGTATATTAGCATGACTACTCTAGAAATTTATCTAGACTATTGGTCTGGACTAGATCTTGAGAAATTATTGATCTGAGGATGATCTGACCGTTAGATTAAGGTATAAATGTTAGATACACATAAGAATGAATAGATGAACATGAGATGAGACTAAATTAAGAACCAAATCATATTTAGAGATCTTAAAGGATGATCCAGCGGTTGGATCACTATAGATTCTCTTATGATGAAATAAATAACACGAAATAGTATTGTGGTACTGACAACTACATTTGAACGTACATAATAAGGGGATTATATGCTTGAGTTGGGTGATCTCATGTTGAGGCAGGTGACGATATTTAATGTTTCATTTTGATTTTAAAATCTTGTATTATCATGACATCATAATTGATTGTGATTAAATTGCACTTATTATTAATAGATGATTTTGTGAGATTTAGAGTTTTATGTTATATCGCTATTTGATTTCAATCATGTATTGAATGGATTATGACTGATGGTTTCATGAGATTGAGATTATTTACTTATGCACAATTAGAAAATTATCTTTCTTTATCGCATCACTGAAATTGATGAGTTTTCATGAGAAAGGAAAGTGGAGGCTTGGTGGCTGGTCCTTTTAGAGGCTAACCCCGGGATGAGAGGCGTGCATTGGGGATTGCAAGCGACGAGTGCTCCTAGTTTTTGACATACGTGATTTTGTGTTTTGAGTTTTATGACAGGTGCTCTCACCTGGTGGATGTCATGCTAGGAGGGAGAGGGTCAGCCACCCACCCTCTGAGATTTGTGATGTAATGTGATATGATTGTGATATGATAGACACCTGCCCGTAGATAGCTTTCGGTAGGGGTTGGTAACATGGATAGTTCATACTACCAGTCCGGGCCTTTCCATGGGACGGACGCTAAGTCTCCCATTATGGTGTCGATGAGGAGTGGCGGTGGTTGAGACCCTGGAGGGTTGCCACTGCGGTATGACGATCCATACTCTTATTCTGTGTGCTTGCATGATGAGCATGGAGATGTGATGATATGTCTGGGTGCGACGACACTCAGAGGCTTGATATGAGTACTCATGATCTGTGATAGGAGTGTATGGGACACTCGTGGGACCCATGTACCTTAGGGTGCCATGTTATTATTGAATGCTCATTTACATGTGATTATATCATGTTTTAAATTAGTGAAATGCATGTTTCATCGTATATGATGTTTTGAGATTTTATTAGCATTGCTTAAAATAATTATATTCTTGTAGAAAATTGCTTTACTCATTGTATCAATATGATTATTCGATTTTATTCCATTGATATACAGTAAATGTCTATGTACCTACCAAGCATTGCTTGCTGAGGTATTGCGTTATTGTTGTAATGCCTCATATTAAAGAAAGGTAGGACATATGAGGAGTTAGAAGAATAGTGATCGAGAAGTCTCATTGAGAGGTATGTTCTGATTTCACATGGACTATGTAGGTATATATATGTTATTGGACTTGGTTATACTGTTATGGGAATGTGGCTGATGACTGGATGAGTCATGGAATAGTAAATCTATTTTAAACATGTTTACTTGGAAAAAAAATAAATTTTGTTTTGCGTTAATGGTTGACCTCGAAATTTTTCAAAAAATGGAATTCGATTGAAATTATTTTTTGTTGTTTTGGTTTTTATAAAATTGGGGCCCCAACTTTCGAAAAGTTTTATAAAAAAAAAAAGTATTGAAAAACCCGGGTCGTCACATTTATAGATCAGAGTGTTGGGCAGTTAAGGAACATCGTGCTTATAGGATGAGCATATCAGAAATGAGGATGTTGAGATAGATGACTGGTAAGACAAGAAAGGATAGAATTAGAAATGAATATAATAGAGAAAATTTAAGGGTAACACCAATAGGTAACAAGATGAGAGAGATTAGACTTAAATGGTTTAGACATGTTCAAAGGAGACCAACAACGGCACCAGTTAGAAGGAGTGAGGCAATATAAGTAGAAGGTTCTAAAAGGGTAAGGGAAAGGCCCAAAAAAAGATGGATAGAAGTGGTGAGAAAAGATTTAAAAACATTGGGATTAAATGAAGCCATGATACTTAATAGAGAGGAATGAAGGAATAAGATTCATGTGGCTGACTCCTAATTGGGATAAGGCCTTGATGATGATGATAATTTGAGTTTGATACTAACTTGGGCACTTACTAGATCAAGGAAGAAGTACACTTTCTAGCCCATGGAAAACTTATGCTGATAGTAGACACTATCATTTGGTAACCCACTGGCCTTAGTTCTATGCCAAACATATATTTTATTGGCATACTACAATTCACCAGAGACCTTGCTTGCAAAAAATTTACAAATAGATTTTTGGATGAAGAGTGTGATGATGAATGAATCAAATCATGCCGACATGACATATTTGGGTTCCAAAATATGTGCATGATTGTATGGCAAGTTGGAGGGCGGCAACCCACTTTTGTACAAAGAGGCCCACCTTTGGATAATCCGAATAGATGATCTAATTGCTCTAATTTCATATATCTATAACATATCTTTGATGTATTGCTCTAAGTATCATCATCATCATCATCATCATCATCAAGACTTTATCGTAATTAAGGGTCAGTCACATGAAACTTATTACTCAATTCCCCTTTATTGAGTATCATGGCTTTATTTAGTGTCAAAGTTTTTAAATCATTTTTCATTACTTCTATCCATATTCTTTTGGGCCTTCCACTTGCCTTTGTAGAACCTTAGACTTGAATTGGCGTACTCTTTTTAATCGGTGTTGTTTTCGGTCTACGATATTTATGCTCAAACCATCTAAGTCTAGTCTACCTCATCTTATTACCTATTCGTGCTACTCCCAAGTTTTCTCTAATGCTTCCTAATTCTATCCTTTCTTGTCTTGTCACTCATCCATTTCAATATTCTCATTTTAACTACATTCATCCTATGTACATGATGTTCCTTAACTGCCCAACACTCGGTCCACAAGGTATTGCTCCAAGTATATTCGGATTAATTTGGACGGTCATTTATAATGTCCAAAATCTAACTACAAAAATAAAATTACTTATGTGCAGAGAAACATATTTAGTTTCAATCGCTAATGAGTTGCTAAAGTAGCGTGCATAGGTATAAGAAACATAAACTAGACATGAAAACCCTGAACCCTAAACCCTGAATCCTAAATGCATCCAAGGCTTCGATCTCTTTGTGAATAGCTACCATTAATCAAAACAGTCCATTTTATAATTAAAAGGTGCCAATAAATGAAAGCTCTAGATGCATTTAGAAGATGTGAAATTTGGTACTCAATTCATGCTACTCATTGAAGCACCGAGTCCATGTCGTCTCCTTCTCACTCGCACACACCCTCTTCTCTCTCTCATATGGATTGTGATTTTCTTCTCATGGAATCATGGGAGTTATCAAGCACTTCAAATGACTATGCTTTTCTCATTAGGATTAAAAAGAAGAAGAAGAAGCATAATCATCTACTTGGCATGCATTTCATGGAAAACTTCTCTCTCTTTTTTCTATTTATATATTAGGTTTCGAATGATCTTGAAGAAATAAAGTTAGCATTCTTCTGATCGTATAGGAAAGGAAATAAGAGGTTGAAAATGCCAAATTATTTCCTTTTACATCAACTCAGCAAAATTGTGAATAATGTTAATAAAATTGAGAAATTGGAAAAAACCAAATGAGTAGAGTCAGATAATTATTTCTTTTTATTTGTATTGTTGAGATGAATAGCGGCTGTGTGGTAATTGATCATCATAGTTAGAATATAGAAACCCTTTGTTTCGGTTGTGTTTTTCAAAGTTAGGCTTTGAGTGGGGGGTTTTGACAATGGAGTTAGTACATCGGATAAGATCAAGTTAATTGAATCATTGGTGATATGCTATCTGGGGTGTTTTCTTTGTGCACAACACCTTAAGATAATTACATATACTCTCCCTCATAGTTTAGTAAATTTCAAAAGCTTTTTCATTTGTTTTATGAAATTCTGGTGATCTTATATTATAGATTTTAGATGTACAGTTGGTGCATACATTCCTTTGAAAAATTAAGTTACTTTTATACAATATAAAAATGCCCTTTTTTTTTCTGTAGTAGAAGACTCTGTCCTAATCATGATGGGCAAAGGCATTGCGTGTTTCTGGGTTCATGTATTCCAGATGAATTAGATCAAGCCCATTGGCCCAGTAGGTGATGGTAGGCCCATTCTATCAATGCCTGATATGGGGCCATATGATAGAAGCCACCTGCTCTTAGAAAGCCCAAATGAGACACTTCGAACCCAATTAGCTATAAATGAGAAACACACAAAGAAGAGTGAATATTATAAGGTGTGTCTGGGGAAGCGCCTCAGTTTTCATGACTGGGCCCTATATTTGTATGATCTGACCCGTTCATCTGATCACTCTGGCTTCACATATCTACTATTTCAAAAGACAAGAGGATTGGATGATTTGCACCCACGATCATGAGAATGGACGGGTTAGATAGAAACTCTGTAGTTTGTACCGCAATATACTAGAATCATAAGAAAATTGTATTTTTTGTTTATCTGATATTGAAAGCCACTACAATTAAATGAACGGTTTGGATCATTCATAAGTGAAGTCTGTGCAATCAGAAAGGTTGGTCAATTTACAGGACAGGACAAGGCGTGTCCCTTTACCGATTCAAAACCATCAAACATTCAACTAAGTCCTAATGGGAGTACTTCGTCAGGTATTTGAAGTTTCCACGAAGGCTATATCTCCTGGTCTAAATAGGAAAGTAATTTACCGTCACCCTCTTTGCTAACAGAATGATTGGGACCCATCTTAACAGTTTTACTGACGATGAATATGAATCGCCGCCACTGATTTGACCTCTACCGGACAATCCTGCTTTTGATAAGAGACATAATAAGGGGACCCACTTCGTGACTATTTTGGGATTCCACCTAGCTAGGACCCACCTTAAGGTGATGTCAAGCATTGACTTCGTTAAATCGTGCGCGTGGGCCCATAAATTGGAGAGTCAGGCTCGACCAAAACGGCACCGTCCTAGTAATCGATCCTTTCTCAAATATACCCATCTTCCGAAGTCCAATCTAAAGAGGAAGTTGGAAAAGGAAGTGTTTGAGGGCATCGGATCATTGAAGCTCTTTGGTTTTCGATCTTCTCCTCCAGTATTCTTCTGTCTTCCTGAATTTCTCTAAAGGAAGATGTTGGAGAAGATCGGTTTACCGGAAAAACCATCCTTGCGAGGAAGCAATTGGGTGGTCGATGCATCTCACTGTCAAGGATGTTCTTCCCAGTTCACCTTCCTTAATCGAAAGGTATGACTGTCATCAATTCTGTTTTGATGATTTGGTTGTATGTATAAAAATCTATGCTGGAAATTTGGTACTTAAATACGTTCTTATGATCCTTAATGGTGTTCTTATTTGTTAATCTAAGGTATGTTTGATCTTTTCTTGCCTCGATGAATCAGTTTCTTCCTTCTTTTGATTTGGGCTGTCTGTATCAAAATCCATCTGGGAAATTTGTTTTGTTTTTTTTCAATTTCCTATGTATCATGATTATATGATTGAAAGATCATGTTAAGCGAGTTTATGCTTGCATTGTCTGGTTCATGCTGCGTTGTTTGCTGTTGAAGAGTGTTTCTGGTATTTTTGAGAAAGCCTTAGACTTTTCCTCATGCTGGCTGTGCATATCCTAATGTGGTGGTTTGTGTTGTCTTTCTGAGATAGTTTTGATGTGGGTTTTTTTTGTTTTTGTTTTGGGGTTAATTCTTTAAGTTAGGAGAAATTTGTGGTTTTAGAAGGGTAGCCTTGGTGCAACAGTAAAAGTTGTCGTCATGTGACCTTGAGGTCGCAGGTTCAAGGCGTGGAATCAGCCTCTTGCAAAATGCAAGGTAAGGTTGCCGTCTGCCTCTTCCCCGGACCCCGCATAGGCGGGAGCTTCCTGCACCGGGGCTGCCTCTTTTAAATTTGTGGTTTTATTCTTTGGTAGTAATCACTGGAGGAAATAGTTTTATAATATATGCGGACTAAAGAGTAGAGGAAGAACTACTTCTTGCAGTCGACGAAACTAGCTCAACATGTTACATGTTCTCTTTGCTGTTACTTGATGGGAACTTGGGCTTAAGTTCTTTATAACAATGTTATATTGGAAGGTCGTACTAGAATTCAGGAATAGAAGTTAATTCTCTTACTGATAATTTTGTTTAATATAGTCTTTATCATAACACTATTTCTGCTTTGTTTTGCTGTCGTTAGGACTATATTTGTAGAAATTTGTTCTATTCAGTAGTATTAATCGTTAAGATTTTTTTGAGAAATAAGGTATAGGAAAGATGATGGAATCAGCAGGCCTTTTGTCATCCAATAATGTCCCTAAGGTAGTATAGTAGGCTAAATGATTGTTCTGGTTGGGTGCTTCATCAATTTGTGCAGATAGAATTGCTGCCTTTGGTGCACACTATAAGTTTAATATATTGAAATCTGAAACTCTAACAGTTGAGTACTCTTTTTTAAGACGAATGGTTCTTCATTTATGGAGAGTGAATGCATGCCCATTTTTCCATTTGAGGGGAATGGAATTTGGACTGATGTGGTTCTTCATGGGATTATTCAATTCACTGTAGGCTGCAGTATATCCTAGTGTATCCTAATAATGTAAGGGGTCAAGATGATCACTGTATCAATGCCATTTTTACTACTTTATTGTGATTAGTCTGCAGTTATTTACATATACAGGTTCAATGTGATGTGATGCATCAAAAGTCTTTTGGTAAATCACATGTAGTAGTGTCCCTTTATATGGTCTTTATTGACTTAGAAAAAGCTTATAATAGGGTCCCTAGAGAGTTAGTATGGTGGGTGTTGGGCGAGAAAAGGGTTTGGTGGGGATACATGGATATAATCAAGGATATGTATGAGGGAACGGTAACAAATGTTTGGAGCACTAGTGGAGAGGTTGATGATTTCTCCATCGCCATAGGATTGCACCAAGGATTGGCATTGAGCTCATAACTCTTCACGTTGGTAATGGATGAGTTAATGAAACAATTGCACCATAGGAGATTCTATGGTGCATGTTATTTGTAGATGACATAGTTTTGATTTATAAGACAAGGGAGAGCATAGACACAAATCTAGAGTTGTCAAGAGATGCAATAGAGGTTAAAGGATTTTAAATTAGCCAAATTAAGACAGTATATGGAATGCAATTTTAGCAAAGAGAGAAGTGGGAGGGAAGCACCAATAAAGATGGATAGCCAAGAAGTATCCCAAAGAGACCACTTTTGATATATGGGATTGATAATTCATGAGCGTGGGAGCGATTAAGAGGGATGTTACAGAAAGAATCCAGTCGCGTTGGAACAAATGGAGATGTGTCTCTAGAGTTATGCATGATCGGCTGCCGCTCAAACTGAAAGGAAAATTCTATAGGATGACTATAAGGTCGGCCATGTTCTATGGACCAAAGTGTTGGGCTTTTAAGGAACAACATGTACATAGGATGAGTGGCAAGATAAGAAAGGACAAAATTAAAACTGAAAACATTAGAGAAAATATAGGAGTGGTACCAATATGTGACAAGATGAGGGAGAGTAGATTTAGATGGTTTGGACATATCTAACAGAGATCGAAAACGGCAGCGGTTAGAAAGAGTGAGTCAATCCAAGTTGAAGGCTCTAAAATGGTAAGGGGAAGGCCAAAAAAGACGTGGTTAGAAGTGGTGAGAAAAAATTTAAAAACTCTTAGACTTAATGAAACAATAACACTTGATAGAGGTGAACAGAGAAACAAGATTCGTGTGATCGACCCTAATCTGGATAAGGCTTGGATGATGATGACATGGTGTAGTGTCAAGAGTACTCTGCTGTGACAACTGAAGAAAGAACAATACAGTAAACATGACGTAATCCAGAGTTCTTGTGCACCTTAAAGCAGAAGGCATGTGCACCATTCTCTTAATCTTATGCTTTTGAAACCAGAATTATACCCTCTGCCATGAGGCATCCCTTGACACTCTTCTGTTCAGGTAACTGTTCTATTAAGCATTGGATTTGTCTCTAACTTCACATATTAGACAATCAATTGGGATATCCATGATATATTGATTGGACAATTGATTGGGATATAGCATGTCATTTGTTAACTGCATTTGCCCAAAAGGCTTGTCAGCTACATGTTTTGTTTTCTCTCAGCTTTTATTATTCTTATATAGCAAATGTCATATATTTGACATGTAGTAAGCTTTCTCTAAGTTGCTAATAAGTCAGCCAAATGCGCTAATGATTGGGAAGTTGGGGTTGCATACCTCACTGGAACACTAAAAGGAAAAAAAGAAAAGAAGAAAGAAAGGGGAAACACTTCTAGAACTACTCTTTCAGCAGACAGTTCCTCTGGTAAGGAACTCACTGGTAACAACTCCCAAAGGAACATCATCCATGTACCTATTTCTAAAATGGAGAGTGCATTTATAGGAACAAATTGTTTTTAGATGTATTTCATTCGACAGATGAATTTAGTACACTTCTCTGCGCTGATGCTGGATCTGAGCACTTGTTTATACAGGGAAAACGTAAGTGATATACATAAGTATATGTTATAAATTGCATGTAATTTTAGATTATGAAATTGGTGGAAAAATATGGCACGGTGATGCCTTTGTTTGATAAAAGTTGGTTCTGTTTTGGTATTATTATGCTACTGTTGATCAAATAAGTAGTGTGGATAGATTAACTAGGAACAAGCTGATCAGCTAGCTAAGCTAACAGACTTGCAAAGTTGCAATTGGTTGGTTTCCTTTCTGTGAAAATTATCTTCGTGCTGATTTATTAACTCTGAACCCTCTTAACTGATAAAAATGAATTTTTTCCTTCATGCCTTTTAAATATAACAAAAAAAAATGAGATGAAAAGAAGTATTCATGTATAACATGTGGTTGAAGCATGTCTGCCGAACTGTTGCATGTTGGCTGGCTAAATTAGATTCTGCACTTTCTTAAAGATTTGACATCTTTAAAGTATTCACAGGAGTGGTTGCAACCTTAGTCCTCTTTAACCCAAAAGAGTGAATATTATACCTTCTTTTGGAAGTATGAAGTTTCCGACAGTTGTTTCTCTAAAGACTGAATTGTGAGTGCATCTCATTTTTTTGTTTTTATGTTTCTGGGTTTAGCATCACTGTCGAAGATGTGGAGGCTTGTTTTGCAACAGTTGCACACAACAGCGGATGATATTACGAGGGCAAGGTGATTCACCAGTGCGAATATGTGATCCTTGTAAAAAACTTGAAGAGGCATCACGCTTTGAAATGCGATATGGATACAAAAATCGAGCAGGGAAAGGTTGGTTTATTGTTCATCTCAATATAATGAAGTAGATCCTATTGTATAATGCCTTCAATTCTTTCACATTTCTCCCTCCTACTGAGTTCAGTCTTTTCACATGGGCATCTAACAATCAGATGCTTATTAATGACCTGGAATTTGTTAAGTTCAAAACAGAGCAGTGAAGTATTATGCTTGAAATGTCACATTTTATAGAAATCATGAATTGGCTTGTGCAAGTAGTAGTACTGAATATATCTTTTGAGTTTAAATCTATTCATTGTAATCAGCATATTAGTTTGGTTTCAGTAAATACATAAGACTGCAAGCCTCTGGTTCCTGTCTGAATGTGTTACTCCACTTGCTTTTGTCAGGTAGTTCAAAACTAGCACCAAATTATGAGGACAAGGTCCTGAATGAGATTCTAGGTACTGAAGGAGGGAGGTCCTTATCAGGACGAGAGTCTGAAAATAACATGGTCACTGATATTCAGAGGATTATGAGTGGTGCTTCTTCTTCCAATTTATCTGAGGAAACTGTTACTGAAATTGCTGATGGAGATATCATTGCTCGTACCTCTGTTGACGTGGACAATCATGTTGCCAACGAGATGGCATCCACTAGCCCAGAGGAGTTGCGTCAGCAGGCACTGGAAGAAAAGAAAAGACATAGAGTTTTAAAGAAAGAAGGAAAACCTGAAGAAGCATTACAAGCTTTTAAGCGAGGTAAGAAGCTAGAGAGAGAAGCTGATGCCTTAGAAATTGCACTAAGAAAGAGTCGTAGAAAGGCTTCAGTTTCTAGCAGCTTGTCTGGAATCCAAAAGACAAATGGTGATGTTGAAGAGTCAGGTAGAAAGAATAAACTCCTAAAGCAAACAGGTAAAGAAGGAAATGATGACCTTGTAGCTGAACTGAAAGATTTGGGATGGTCCGATGCAGATCTGCAGGATGCAAATAAAAAGCCGCAGAAGATGAGTTTGGAAGGTGAATTATCTAAGCTTCTTGGAGATGCCTCTCAAAAATCC
Source organism: Warburgia ugandensis (assembly GCA_035236585.1). Lineage (NCBI taxonomy): Eukaryota > Viridiplantae > Streptophyta > Magnoliopsida > Canellales > Canellaceae > Warburgia > Warburgia ugandensis. The sequence goes on from CP141137.1 coordinate 62,581,083, forward strand.
ACTCTGCAGAGTGGCACAAGTGGCATTGATAAGAGTCAGGTCCTTGCTTACAAGAGAAGAGCACTTATGTTAAAGCGTGAAGGGAAGCATGATGAAGCAAAAGAAGAACTAAAAAGAGCTAAACTTTTAGAAAAGCAACTAGAAGAGCAAGAGTTTTTGGCTGGGGCCAACGATTCAGATGATGAACTGTCTGCTATAATCCGCAGTATGGATGATGATAAAGATAGTGGTTTCTCGATGGATTATTCACATGACGGTGGTTTTGATTTCGAGCACCTTCAACGTGTCGCTGATGACCCCTCTTTTGATGGTAATTTTGAAGTGACAGATGATGATATGAAAGATCCTGACATAGTTTCAGCCTTAAAATCATTTGGTTGGACTGAAGATGCTCATCGTTTAGATGTTGATGCATTGCCGACTGTTCCCAAGGACTGGGAAGCATTCAAGAATGAAGTGGTTGCTCTGAAAAGAGAGGCTGTGAGCCAGAAGCGGTTGGGCAATATCGAGGAAGCAATGGGACTGCTAAAGAAAGCAAAATTGCTTGAAAAGGAAGTAGGAGAATTGCTACCTCAGAGTCATTCTAACATCCAAAACACCACTGGTCCAAATCCTACACAAAAGACTTCAACCTCTCAAACTGCCCAAAAATCATCCACATCTATGATGTTAGATTCAACAGTGAATGATGTGGATAACAAGCCACCTCAGAAAAGTAAACTGATAATTCAGAAAGAACTTATAGGTCTGAAAAAGAAAGCCCTTGCTTTGAGAAGGGAAGGAAAATTAGATGAAGCAGATGAAGCATTAGAGAAAGGAAAAGTGCTGGAGCAACAGCTGGAAGAGATGGAGAATGCATCAAAACCAGTGGCTGCTAAAGTGACCGCTGGTGGGAAGTATTCAGCACCTGCAAGCAAACACAAAACTGTTATTGATACTTCATTGCTTGCAGAGGATGGAGATGAAACAGATGTAACAGAACAAGATATGCAGGATCCAGCATTGCTGTCATTGTTAAAAGATCTGGGATGGCAGGATGCTGATGCTAAATCTGGACATATGCCCATGAGAGTTTCTGATCAATTTGACAAGCAGCCTAGTCGTGCTAGTGGCAGTTATTTACACAAATCTTCAATAAACCTTGTCCAGGCACCAAGAACTGGAAGTAAGGCCGAAATTCAAAGGGAACTCTTACTCATAAAAAGAAAAGCACTCACCTTAAGGCGTGAAGGTAAGTTTGAGGGAGCTGAAGAAGAATTGAGAAGATCCAAGGTCCTGGAAGCCCAAATAGCAGAAATGGAGGCCCCACAGAAACAGCCACTGCCTGATGGCACAGGTGAAGATTTGGTGAAAGGTAAGGTCAATGTAGCTGTTAAAGTGAATGTTGACGAGAAGGATATAAAAACTTCAAGTAAACATCAGGATGTTGCTGCAACTTCTTCTCATGTGGAGGAAGGTGAAGAAATTGATGTAACAGATCAAGATATGCATGATTCAGCATTACTGTCAGTGTTAAAAGATTTGGGATGGAAACATGAAGCTGCTGCATCTGGAAGCACGCTAACTAAGGCTTCTAATCAGATCCATAGTCAGTCTGCACATACTAGTGCCAGTGCAGTGGTCCCTTCTGGAATCCCAATCCAGGCACGGACAACTAAGGCTGAAATCCAAAAGGAACTGCTCGGTTTAAAAAGAAAGGCCCTCACACTAAGACGCCAGGGAAAGCTTGAACAGGCTGAGGAAGAGCTCAAACGGGCAAAGGTCTTGGAGGCCCAAATGACGGAGATGGAAACATCACAGGAGATAGGATATGACTCTAATCACAAGGGATGTGGAAATGTGGATGGATCCGAGGAAGTAACAGAAGCTTATGCCATGTTACCATCGTCCACAAAGCCCATGGCTTTGAACAAAGAAGCATATGTGGAAAAGGATGTTCCTGATTTTGACATGAAAAATCAGAAGGCTCCTGAGGCATTGCTGGATTTTACTATGAAAGCAAGCAACAGAAACAAGGAGACTCTTGTAACATCTGCCATTTCAACTCTTGAAACTTCTCAGATCAATGAATACAAACTTGAATCAATCACAAAACCAGGTCTTCCAGCTGAAGAGAGACCAGAACATGCAGATAGTGTACCTCAAGCGTCACAGTTTGGGAATGCAATGGATTTACTGACAGGCAGTGACTGGAATTATTTCCACCAACCCCTTGAGAGACTTCCAAATGAAAGCCATTCAGGTATAGACACACTCCCACTTTCTAAAACCAATTTCCTGCAAACATCTAACAGTCCTGAAGTGGTTAGCAAGCATAAGACCTCACCTGGTGGTCTGAGGAATGAAGAGACTGCTGTTACAGTGGAGAAAGTTCAAGCCCATAATGTGAATCCCACACTAGCATCCAATCCTGAGGAGTCTTGTCGGCAGGAAATGCTAGCTTGTAAGAGAAAGGCAGTTGTTCTAAAGAGAGAGGGAAAGTTGGCAGAAGCTCGCGAGGAACTCCGGAAGCTGAGACTCTTGGAGAAGAGTATAAATGAGGATGACCACCACATGGATGTGAACAGCAGTAACAAATCAAGGTCAACTCCTGTTAATACCAATTCCGTGCCAGAGAGCAGAGCAGGTAAAGTTGTGAAACCCGTATCTACTCGGGATCGTTTCAAGTTGCAGCAGGAGTGCCTCGCCCACAAACGTCAGGCTCTCAAATTGAGAAGAGAGGGTAGGATGGAGGAATCTGATGCTGAGTTCGAATTAGCCAAGGCTATTGAGGCTCGGTTAGAAGATTCATCTAACCAGGATTCAAATTCTACCAACTCTGTGCACAAACCTGAAGAAATGGGTGATGTGGTTGTGGAAGACTTTCTTGATCCTCAACTTCTATCCGCACTGAAAGCTATTGGATTGCAAGATGTTGAGCAGTCACCACCAAAATCAGAAGCAAAAGTTAATGTTTCTAAAAGTGGACACGTCAATGAAGAGAAAGCTCAGTTAAGTGAACAGATCAAGGCCGAGAAGTTGCAGGCTTATAACTTAAAACAGGCAGGGAAGAAAGATGAAGCCTTGAATGCTCTTCGCCGGGCCAAACAGCTTGAGAAGAAGCTCAATTCATTAACTTCTTAGTGCACTTATCTGAACATCTTGTAACTTCAGTGCTTCCCAGAAGAAGCTGGTTGTGAGTTATTATGGGAAATTTGTAGAGATGTATGACTATTCATGTCTTATGAATGTGCCATTGACAAACCTGAGGTTCTTCCATTTCCGAACTTTTAAAAATTGTGTACCACCACATCAACGTACTATCAATCGTAAATGTTTATTATTATTATTATTATTATTATTATTATTATTATTATTTGGGTTTAGGTGAATAATTACAGAGCAAATCAGTAACACTCTTAGATCTGATCTCCCGCAGAAGGAGAAAGTGGAGACTCAAACCTGCGACCAAGTGTATTGTAAGACATTTGTTGGAGGGAATTAGAAATACCAACTTAGGTGTTGGGGAAAAGATGGCCAATTTATAAATTATAAAACATTAAAGAAAAAGAAAACATTGGTAACTTATGTAACGACTTCTTAAGCATAAAATTATTTTTATAGAAAAATTAATTGTCATATTTTAGACTATAATTATGATGTTATACAGATTTGAACCTTATTTGGAATATTAAAGAAGAAGGAAAGTCTTGGTGCAACGGTTGAGTTATTGTCGTGTGACCAGAATGTTAAAGGTTCAAGGTGTGGAAACAATCTATTGCAAAAGACAAAGTAAGGTTGCATACTATAGGCCATTTGTGGTCCACCGCTATTTCAGATCCTGCATATGTTGGAGCTTTGTACATGGGTCTGCCTTTTTCCTTATTGAAATATTAAAGAAAATCTAGAAAATGAAAAGTCGTAAAAAAATAGTTATAAAAAATCGGTGTTTACTTTAAAACTGATGAGTTAAAAAAAAAACTAAATAAATCTAAAAATGAATATTATTGAAAAAGATGTATGTGTGTGTTTGGATTTTATTTTTAAAGTTTATAAGGCCCATATAAAAGATGTGATTTTTTTAAACCAAAAATAAAATGCAAAGCTTGAGACTCAAGGATTGAGTGGCAAGGCTTATACATGATCCAGTTTATTAGAGGAGGAAGGATTATTCTCTATAGATTATATGACATAATTCAACATAATCTAATAAACCTGATTAATGGAGGCAACTGTTTCAGATCCTCAGCCCTTGACCAACGATTAACACCAGGCTAATCATCATCATCATCATCAAGACCTTATCCCAATTAGGGGTCGGCCACATGAATCTTATTCCTCCATTCCACTCTATTAAATACCATGGCTTCATTTAGTCCCAAAGTTTTTAAATCTTTCCTCACCACTTCTATCCACGTTCTTTTGGGCCTTCCCCTTGCCCTTTTAGAACCTTCAACTTGTATTGCCTCACTCCTTCTAACTGGTGCCGTTGTTGGCCTCCTTTGAACATGTCCAAACCATCTAAGTCTAATCTCCCTCATCTTGTTACCTATTGGTGCTATCCCTAAATTTCTTCTAATATTTTCATTTCTAATTCTATCCTTTCTTGTCTTACCACTCATCCATCTCAACATCCTCATTTCTGCAACACTCAGCCTATGAGTATGATGTTCCTTAACTGCCCAACACTCTGATCCATAGAGCATGGCCGGCCTTATAGCCATCCTATAGAATTTTCCCTTTAGTTTGAGTGGAGAGATTGAGAGGGAGGTTACCCAGAGAATAAATGGATCGGAATAACACCAGGCTAATGATCGGAATAAATGGACAGTCTACCAGATGGACAGTTCAGATCATTAAAAAAATTGGTCCTACTTATACTTTTGATCCTCGTATTATCCCAGTAAAAACATGGGCATCATTACATGAGCGTCCAAATATCCTCCGCTATTAGGTGGGGCTCAAGAATATGAAGATTGTAGTACCACGAAACTTTAGTGAATAAGCAAAACATCTGAAGACTACCCTACTGATCAAGATGATTATTTTGCCTAATTTGACATTCAATTGGCAATCTAGGATGGCCTGTAGGATCGACAGTCCAAATTACATCTCTAAGGTACCGTGACTAGCAACTACCATTTAGCTTTGTTGACCACCCACATCAGCTGTTGAGCATAGAAAGAAGGCTATGTGAAGAAGCCCCCAAATAATAGTCCAGAAATAGAGGGAGTACTCTGCCTAAGAATAAAATGATTATGAAGGTTGAGGGGGAAGCTGGTTATCAAGCAGGAGCATATTTGCTCGGCTCTCTCCGTTCTACTTGGGTTGGAGATCCGTTTCCTACTTTAGATCCCCTTCTCACAGTCACTGATTGATCCTTGCCAATGGCAAACTCAACCATCTCCGAATGGTTGGATCATTTATCTGCCTTCTTCATCATTCAGGGAGAAGCTCTAATGGGGGGGTCACGTTCTAAAAATTCTATATTCTTAGTGCCTTATTTATAGGGATTTCATTATTAACTTCCTTGGGAAAAATCATGATAATTGGATGGTTCTAGCATGTTCATATACGCCTATTAGACATGAAAATTGGGAACAATCAGGTGAAAGGGTTGGATCACCACCCTTGGCAGGATCCCTTACACTTTTTTCACCTTTCTGCATAATGGGGCGTATTGTGTTTGGCAATTGAAAAATGAACAAAAAGAAAGTAATCTGCTGGAGTCCTTCCCAGCCAACGACTAGCCTTAGGCGACCAAGCTAAGCATTTCTAGCCAATTACAGATACAACCCTGGTGGGGCGCAGTTAGTCAATATGGAATCCACCACAGAACTCAATCCTGCCGAGGCCCCATTGAAAATCCACCATTGAAGCTATTTAATACAGACTTGAATATATAATCCAGATGGACTCTAATGTTATGAATTTGATCTACAGGTGAATTCTACATTTACGGCATAGAAGGCTGAAACTTCCGGAATTATTTATTGAATTCAGTTTCCACCTATGACTAACGCACCATAACGAGATAAACAATTTCCATCAATGACTTGTTCAAAACCTCAGCATAGAAGTGAAGACGACCTGCCTCCCTCTCAAGGAAGCTTCATTTCTAGATAGCTGATAAGATAACAAGAGCCTTGTTACCAATGTGACTTCTTTATCTTCATTCCATTGATTTTCCTTCACTTGCCCCTTCAATTATCACCATTGAATCCCTTGATACCTGCAAGCGAGGGATGTGCAACTCATTAGCAATTTTGAGACCTAATCTCAATGCTTGCCATTCAGCATAGTTTTTTTTGTACATTTGTTAGATTATGCCAGCAGTGACAGTACAAAGGGTAGCCTTGGTGTAATGGTGAAGTTATCATCATGCGACTTTGAGGTCATGGGTTCAAGATGTGAAAACAGCCTCTTACAAAAATGCAAGTTAAGGCTGCATACTATAAATCTTGTAGTCTGCCCCTTCTCCGGACCCTGCATAGATGGAAGTTTTGTGCACCGGCGCTACCTTTTTTTTATTGACAGTACACTGCACAAACACTTCTCCTATATCTCTTAGTACACCTCCAACAGCCCTTGCCAGTTCAGGATTGCCATTTGTAGCCCCATCAAAATTGAGTGTGAAGCCACTGGTTTCTTTAGTATTTTAGGTGTATCAAAATTTGGCTTGGTTGTGGACAAGATTGTTCCGAGCGAACCATATGTGCCGCAGAATATAGACATGGGCAATGGTGTACCAAGAATGAAGCCGTTTTCTCTCGCCTCTTTTATGGTTCCATCCTTCTGTTGCACGCTTAACATCAATATATGATCCGGTATTTTCATAGAGAGATGAAGCCACTGGTTTCCATGGATAGTGAACCATGTCACACTTCAATAAAATGTGGGAGTTTGTCTCCTCATGCTGTCGGCACAAGGACAAGTTGTGTCTGTCCCACTGGGTGTTTGTTTTGTGGGCAGTAGGTTTTGGTACGGTAGCCAAGTAAAAAATTTTAGTTTGTGCTGGCATCTTGAGCCCCATAAGCTATATTTGGGGTTCTCATTGAAGGGCATTTATCATCTGATTTAATTGAGAACAAGCCATCACGATCATGACTTTAAGACTAGTACTTCATCTTGATTAGGAAACGGCTTTATTCGCTCAATTTCTTGTTGGATTTGGGACCCCCATTTGTTAATAGTTCCCTCTTTCTAGTGCTCCATATGAGTAATCCAGGTGCTGACACCTTGAGGATAGTCAATTCTGGGTAAGCCCACTCTCTCCTTTGGTGAAAGGGTGCTCACCCAGGGTTATTTCAAATATCTATCTTGATCACCAGCCCCAATAACCCATTTTGCGCCCTTTCTAAGCACGCTCCTGTTTGCAAGTATGGCTTTCCATATGGCTGAGTCCTTAGCTCACAGGTTAACACTCCAAAACTCCTTGTTTTTTAGGTATTTCCGTCCAAGCTTAGCCTTGAATGCACTGTTCATTTCCAGTGTCTTCTTAGTCCTAGCCAGGTGATTACCTTTATGGAGATGATTGTGGTTCCATAAGAAACTAGGCCATGCCTTCTGACAATCGTCTACCACTTTCCTAGGTGCCCCGACAGACTGCATTGTGTAGTTGGGCAAAGCCAAAGGTAACTACCCTGATGAGAGTGAGCTTGCCTGCAAGTAAGAACAAACTACTCTTCCATCCTTGTCGCCGATCATTAATTTCCCCCCCTAGGAAATTCATGTGGTTTTACTTCTGCAAGCCAAGGTAATGGTCCACTCATAGTTCTATAATTGGGACCATACGGCTTCGGTGGTTAGACACATTTACAGAAAAGAGCATTGAAGATTTGTGGTCAGAAATGCTAAGACCAGAATCTTAGCAAATTGATGAACGGTTTGATGGAAAGGATGTTTGGGATTGTGGCTTGGGTGGCAAGGATGATATCATCTGCGAAGAAAATGTGCATGATAGGTAGGCCGGTTGAAATTTTTTCTCAATGACATTCTTTTCGAGCAGAGCATGCAACCCTTCCATTACAATGACAAATAGATAGGGTGATGGGGATACCCCTACCTATGCAAATGGAGCATGATTTCAGCTTCCAAGTCACAAGGAATGGGGTCCAAGGATTAAACCTCACTAAGCTTTCTGAACAACTTACTCTGGTTTTTAAATTTCCAAAAATTTGTTTGCTCCAACCAACAAGTTCTTTCCATTGTAGTTTCAAAATTTGACAAAACTGTTAAGAAGGTGAGCCTATGAACAAAGTGTCCAACATTCTTTCCATCAGGCTCTTGTAGTCCGACTGTGACCTGCCTCATGCAAGAAGACCGTCTACCAAACATAGATGAAGATCTCTTCCCACGCAAACAAGATCCTGCAACAGATAAAGGAATGCACCTTAACCGTCCATCACTAGTTTTTACTGCAGCCCGGCTTGGTAATCACCATTTCTGCTAGTACTCTTAAGTGCTGTCAATGAAGTACAAACCACTTGCCCGCTCAATTGAATTAGAAACATGCGAGATCAGCGGTAGAAAAATAAAAATCAAAGATCACCGAATAAGAAATCCAAATCCAATTCCTACTGGAAACAAAGACAAGTCCAAGGCAAAATAAATTACTAAAACACGTCCAACCAATGTCTAGTATTAGTGCTGTTCGATCAGCACCAATACATGAACCATAGATGAAGTTTCTTTCAAATAATGGGTTTCACAACACAAGGTTCAAGGTCATCAATAGGTGAGAGGTAAACCCCCAAATGGTTTAAGCCTTCAGGTCATGGGTGAAACCCTTAACAGAGATTAATAACCTGATAAAGATTATCACAGCTCTCCGTAGCGAAATTGAGAAGTAGAGCCCGTGGAAAACTTCGAGATAGAGACAGATTAGCATCCTGGATATGACATTACTAGCTCCATTCTCAGTCACTGAGTGTCTGATGGAGGAGATCCATTGGTCTGAGAAAATGGTGGTCTAGGTCTCGCATACTCCGCAAATATAACCCAACCATCAAGAAACTGCACACAGAACACATGTTATCACAACAAATTCTGATGTCAATAAAAGAGAATATCAACATCATTTTAAAAAACAGCACGCAGTTGAAAAAATGAAGTATCAATCAAAATATCATCCACCACGATGAAGCCTGTCATGTCTACATGAGAAGCAAGCACATTCCAGTTTACTACTGAGCACGTGGAACAGGTTATGTCTTCGAATTAGGCCATATAAAGGACTGGGTGCAGCAATAATTAACTTTCTGACCAGTGACATATGACAAATAGGTCATTTTGATTAGATCCATCATGGGCAATTTAGGCTCATTTGTTCATTGTGATAATCTCTTTTCCATCCATAACCGCATAATCACTCTGTTGTATTCAACAGATCTAGCAAGCCCAATCAGATGTATGCAGACAAGCACAGTGAGAAACATATCATTTTCTCTTTTTATTTTATTTTAGTTTCCAGTAAACCAGGGACAAAATACACTCCAAAATTTGAACTTTCAGTTACATCTTGGGAATGATATAGGCTTTTCCTTCTGCTAATAGAGTCCATCCATTCTTTCCCCATAGATTTTCTATTAGCATAAAATTTAAATATGTAACAGAAAATTTTCTAATATTTTCAAGAAGACAATCTACTCAGATTCTCAAATTTTTGGAATAAGATTATGATAATACAATGTTCTTATGTAATATTCAACTGCTGTTAACGTAATTACCTTTTAGAAGTATGTTTTCTCATTCTTGATGTCCACAAGATTACCCAATAACATCATGCGAAAAGACTGAAGATAGGTAAATCAATTACTAGAAAGATTCCACTGTTGAGAAACACCCAAGGACAGAGTTTCCACCAATAAGTAACTTTGTTTATATTGATCATATGGAATTGGTGAAATGCAACGGTAAAAGTTGTCGTCATGTGACCTTGAGGTCACGGGTTCAAGGCGTGGAATCAGCCTCTTGCAAAAATGCAAGGTAAGGCTGCCTACTTTAGGCCATTGTGGCCCGCCCCTTCCCCGGACCCCGCATAGGCGGGAGCTTTGTGCACTGGGGCTGCCCTTTTTTTATATGGAATTGGTGAAATGGGTTAAATTAAGAAATTTCTACTCACTTTGCCATCCATTCCTTTTATACCTTCTGCAGCGTCTTCAAGTGTCGCATATCTAACAAAACCAAACCCTTTGGACCAGCCAGATACCCGGTCAGTCACAACTCGAGCTGCAAAAGAAACATTAGATGACAATCATTATTTCAACAATGCAATTTTATTGAGAAAGCAAGGAGAAACTAGAAGAAATGAAGAACAACAAAGGACAAGCTTGAACCTACTCTTGGACATTTCCTTTTGTAGATTACAGCTTTCCTCCTTAAATGTTATTTCCTAGTCTTTTTCATGTATACATCCTTCTATAATATCTAGGCAAATAAATAAAAAAGATGCACAATTGGGAGGGAAATTTATAATCATTCCCCTCTCTGGTCTTCATTTCCAATATCTCTGGAGGAACTCAGAAGGCTGCTTAAAATATCAACAATGTCCTCATTTGAAGACACCATAAAATTTTTAAGTCATCTAATATCTGCACCCACTCAACAGAGAGAAGGTGCTTGGTCTGATCTGTGAATAAGAATTTCTACCATCTTTTACTCCTGCGTTGGGATGAAGAACTCGCAGAAATAGGCGAATCACACATGGAGATAGTTTGGTCCATCGAATAATGGGAGACCCCCACATATATGTGAAACATACACTATTCCTCTCATCTGTCTTTAATTTGTCAACATTATTAGACAGTTGAAGATTTCCATGTAGGTCTCTCCCGTCGATTGTCTTTGCCAACTCTGGTACATTGTGGAACCTATCTTATATGAACCCAAACAGACTGTTTGACAGATATTCTATCTTCTGTGTTACATGAAGTGACTTCTGACATACTGCACTTTGTATAGATGGACTTCGTCAGTAAATGAGAACTGATCACCAATGCAAATTCTCAAAAGGGTTTATGTAAAGAGGATACAGTGAAAACTGTTGCCCTATGATGTAACTGAACTCCATCAGATTACCTTCTCTACAACTTCAAATAAGAAGTTGCATCTTCACTAGACAGAATTTAGAATGGCCATGCCATGGAGATCTTCAGGAGAAAGTATACATAGCAATACCACATTATATCTTTAGCCAAAAAAGGAGGAGGACAAGTTATGTCTTAATGAATTAATTCAAAAGTTCAGCAATAAGTATTAATATAAGTTTCTTTTTTGAAGAAGGTATCAGTAGAGGTTTCAAAGCGGTATCTTCTTTCTTTTTATCTTTTTCTTTTCCCCCTCTCCCTTTGGGGGTTGGGGGCGCTAAAATAAACCCCACTTACACTCTCATAGACCAACTACATACCCTCTAATGGAGGGTGCTGACTGCAAAACTGCGACCTAGCCAATTGGGAGGAGCCTCTACTTTGCCGATCACTGGTTGGCAAAGGGGTAACTAATTAGTTGCTCAGCGTGAGAAGGTGTAAAGAAAAGATCATTCTGTAATTAACCATGTACGAGAAGGCAATCGTCATGACTCCAATGAGGCTCAAGAATATTTATACCAGGAGATCCCAAATTTAGCATCAGGGATCTTGGGCCCTCAAATGCTGGTAACAGAAAAGCCAGAGCCAAGGCATTTGATTTCATAGGAAAATAAAGTACAGATTATTAGAGGCATCACTACAAAATATTGGTAAAGAACAGTTGAGGAGCTCCACTGAATCAAAACATTCATGTCATGCAGTGATGGTTATATGCTGGAAGATCCAACAATTTATCAGATGCTTACCATCACAGGGGTCAGCTCTTGCTGTCCACAGCTTCTTAAGCTCTGTTAAGATGTCTCAGGACATGGGATATTGTACATGTGATATTAGAATGTGCATTCACCAAGTCATGCGCAGCTTATTGAGCTTTCTTAAATGTCTCAGGACATAGGTATTGTACAGGTAACATACATTACATATGCAACCTCCACAAATTTAACTGAAGCGATCACCATTCACCGGCCAAGAAGGAATTTGTACATACTACTGTAAATTTACTAGAAGTAACCTAACAAGGGAAAAGCTAAAAACTAGATTGCTGGATCAAGTTCTAGGTCTAAGTGCAGTGCCACCTGCAGCTTGAGAAAATTTGGTGGTTGAGAAAGGAATAACTGAAAACAGAACTGACAATTCAATATCCTCTAATGATGCTCTATGAGAACCAAAGCAGCAATGCTAATATACGTATGGATAGTCATTTAAGGGGAGATCGATGAAGAGTGAGATACTCTCTAATGATATACAGTAATTACAGTTAAGAAATAGAGGGTTAGAATGATATTGGTTGCATTAGGTGACAAACTCGTATGGTGGCCATCAATGCATTAACTTGAGGGCATTGTAGAGAACTATGACAATCAGCAGGATCATTTGTCCTACTATTCAAAAAGAAAAACAAAATAATCATTTGTCCTCAATACTTCCCTTTCCAGACATTTATTTATTAGCCATTTCCTTCTATATAGCCTCATTAACCTAGATAGACAATTAGTCAAGCAATCAATCAAGCAGCTAAAATGAATGCCAAAAGAGGAGTAAATTGCAACTGCGTCATTTACTCTTTTTCTATATTCTATATCAATACGTACCTGAAACAACTTGGCCAAATTTGGAAAATGCTTCTCCTAGACCCTCTGTGGTGGTACGCTTACTAAGCCCTGCATAAATCGAAACCTCTATTAGAAATAAAGAATAAAATGCAGGTTTGAGAAGCAATCCATCTCATACTGGATTTAGGCATTAGATGTCAGGTGAATTCCTGATTCAGAGATTCGAATAACAGAAAATTGAAGAGGATATATCAGTGTCAATTAGAACTAAAGTAGAATAAAATGGTGAACCTCAAATGTCTGTATGTGACCATTGACAGTTGAGAATTTTTCTTTTAAGTATAAGCTAAGTTAAAAGTACGCTAGTTGCTTGTACTATTTTTCTAACAGGAAAAACTGTTGATTCAGCAGAATTCCTTTTAGCTCATGTACTCAATTGACCAATATATCTTAATCCACTTGAAATATGCTAAAAACGCATTCAGAAAAGAAATCATATGAAAAATTTCTGAGAATGTTTCTACCTATCAGCCACTGAAGCTTAAATTATCCAATTAATTAGTTGGCCTAAAGAGAAGTCCCATCATACTTACAATTACATGAAAGCTACAATACTCAAAACCTTACACATGTAATAAAGCATAACAAAGGGGGTATAGAATTGAAAATTAAGCAGAGAAATTAAAGAAAACAGCAAGTATATCTAGATAATAAACAAGACCAGCAACATATCTCAAAATTTTAATTGACAAGACATAATAAAAGAGAAGCTACAAATGCCTCAACAGACAACATACGCAGTATCTGTATAAACCCAACACTTACAGTTAATCTACCTCCAATTATATCTACTTCTAACCTTCAAAAGAATATTAGTATCCTTTTAATATGGACAAGTTGACCAGAATTAAAATTACAGACTACAAGAAGTAAGAGCCTACTCTAACAGCCTTGATTCTGCCCCCAAAAGAGCTATAAATTTTAAGGCTCATCTAAGGTTTAGCATAGCCCCAGATGAATCTTAGCATGGACAAGGAAGCTAAGGCAAGCTAGCTCTGAAAACCATGGGAAATGAAACTGACATAATGGAACATGGGCCTTATCCGCATGAAGAGGGGCTTTCAGTTCAGGGTGTGAACCTCAAATGGTGGATTTTAGAAACATGTCGAAATAGCAATCACCAACCTTGAATATTCAAAGAAATGACTATATGAATCACTTAAAACATATGTGCACATGGTTTGTTCTCAAAGGTGGGAAACATAAATTGTCTAAAATAGGATCCTCGCTCCCACCTCCCACAATAAGTACTGGAGGATGAAGAATTCTATGAAGCTGCTTAAACTTTGAGCAGCTAACTAATCAACAAAAATTTTAAGGCCAAGATTCATTTTCCGTGTCCAAGACAGGGACTTGTTTGTTGTGACAGGTCGCTTACTCTTATTCTAAAGCTTTTTCCAAGCTCTGCCGTTACCTCTAACAACATAGAAAATCGAGGCTCTTCATCATAACAACATCTGAAACCTTGTCAATTGTCATACTTAAAAAGCAGTTGCCAGACATGACTAGGCATACATAATGGACAGAAAATGAAACCTATGCCAGAAAGGTTCAACAAGTAGCAAAGATGACCCAAAACATCCTATTACCCCTATTTCAAATGGACAAGAAAACCCATCTTCACAAGGATTCGATGTCCAGATCATATGTCATTTCTGAGTTTACTGAAAGAAAATTTCCTGTACTGATTTAAGCAAACGCTTCAAACTTGGTTTATAAATCCCAAAAACAAACCTGAGCAAGACTTGGGTACTGTATGCAAGCATACAAGCAACCACAACTGAGGCCATTTCTTTACAGAAACTGACATAGAAGCAATCCATAACAGACCCAAATTTGCAATCTTTTGCTACAATAAATCACATCCCCAGACTTAATCAAGATAACTACTGCATGAATATTCAAATAGATTCCTAGCACCAAAGGGCAGCTTTATCATCCTCTACTTCAGTGTTTTATGAGTATATCAATTACTTCCATATACGAACTATCACCACTAAAGATTAAATTATTGTGATTCAAACAGAAGAGGAATGTTTTGATTACATGAAATCAAACACAGAATCAACCACAAGTAGCAAACGAAATGAAAAGAGGGGGATTAAAGGAAGGACCCGCGCCTGAGACAAACAGATTGGTGGAAGGTTCGGCCGGCGTAGGAGGTGGAGTCGCAGGTGCAGTAGCCCAAGGAAATCCCGTCGAGAAAAGGCGTCGACCCTTCCCAACAGCGGCGACAATTCTCACGGCCATTATATTATCCGCCTCCCCGCCTCTTTTCTGTCTCTCGACTCTCCGACCGACCTAATCGAGCAACTTGTAAATAAGGCCGTATTTTATACCGGTGAGGGCTGTAAAATGTATCTCGTTACGAAGTGTAAATTACAGAACTACCCTTAATTTGTGGAGAAGATGTCGCTGAGCTAGCAGTGGAAGGACGAAAATGCCCTTTAGTTGAAAATGGTGCCCAAGGGAAACTCCAGGACAGTACCTAGTTGAGGGCCCAAATTGTAAGTTGGGTGCGATGCCCTTCTTTTGATGATGGATCTACCTTTGGTTGATCTGATCTACTTGGGCTGCAAATGAAACATCAATTGACAATCAGTATCTCACCAATGCAATTTTACTCGGGTGAAGAGCAACTAAGAAGAATGAAGAGCAAAGGGTAAACCTTGAACTCTATCCTTCGTCCTTGAATGCTACTTCTTTCTCTTAATCATGCATATATCCCTTTTATAAGGTCTAGCCAAAAAAATCAAGTGTATTCATAAATTTCAAGAAGTGCATTTGGAAGGGAAATATATCACCGTTTCCTTCTCTATTCTTCGTTGCGGTGTGCTCTGAAGGAACCCAAGATGACTGCTTGATATTTCATTGATTTCAGCAAGTCAAAGATGTAAACCAAATCTCTAAATATTTACAGTAAATCAATCAGATAGATAAGCGGTAGCAAAATTAAATGAACTTATCTCCAGCCATAGCAAATGATCCAGCAAAGCTTAAGTGATCTTCCAATCCTGTGATGGAAAACCAAAAACTGTAATAACTGCAACCCAAATTGCATGATTAGGGACCCTTAAAATATAGATCTTGATGACAGTTATCCTTCCATCAACGGTGCTAACTGTTTAAGACAGTTATTGACAATAAACTGCAACAACCAATAATGTTTAGACTAATAATGGGCACCTGTCATCACAATAATACCCACATTCATTTTGAATCTGAAAAAATAAAATGTTTAGGACCACATAAAATACAGAAATTCTAACAGTCTCACGGTGAACGAAGCTCCTGCGTATGCAGCTTCTAGAGAAGAGGCAGACCACAAGAGTCAATAGTATGCAGCCTTACCTTGTCGTTTGCAAGAGGTTGTTTCCACGCCTTGAACCAGGGACCTCAAAGTCATACGACGACAACTCTACTGTTGCTCCAAGGTTCCCCTTCTAAAGAAATTCTAATGAAAGACACTATAAAAGTATCAAGTAATAAGGGATATGCATCCATTAGACATAAATAAGACAGTCAATTTTGATCCATAGATTAGAACTCGTCCGTTCTACTAATGTGTTGTGTCAAAGGACTGGTCAGAACTAGGTGTTGCACGCGAAGTTAGTTTGGTCATTTGAATTTTGGTAGACACATATACTTAAAACATACATTATTCCTCTATTCTGCCTTTACTTTGTAAACAGTGTCAGATAGTCAAAGACGGTTTTATCATATAGATCTCCTTTCCTACTCTTGTGCACTTTAAGAAGCCTATCTCCCACAAATGCAAACAGATTGTTTGACAGATATTCTGTTTTGTGTGTTGCACAGAGTGACTGACAAGATTCTGCAATGTGTGAGGCCAAACTTCTATTTGTGACAAGGTGGATTGCACCAGCAAATGAAAACTCATCACCAACACGTATCCTCACAAAGGGTTCCTGATGTAAGTCAGCTCCATTTAACAACTCTCTACTATCTAAACTAGTCAGATTTTAAAGGAATTCCACCACGGAGATCCCACGGAATGTATGCATAGCAATAATACATATTTCTCACCTGAAGTCGAAGGAGACATAAAAAGAAGCTCTCTCTCACTGAGCAGTTTAAAAAATTTAGCACTAAACCTACAACACATGCCCTAATAGAATGAATATTATCAACCTCAAACCTGCAACCTAGCAGCACATCAGGTGTAAAGAAAAGATCACGGTGTAACTAACCTTATACCAGCAGGCTCAGTAGGAACCCAATGAAATTCAAGGATATCTGACCGGGACATCCTGTATCCAGCATCAAGGATCTTAGGCTCTCAGATGCTAGTAGCAGAGAAGCCACAATAAGGATACTTGGACTCCATAAGAAAATAAGTTATAGATTATGGGAGAAGTAACTAAAAATTATCGCTCAAAACAGTTGAGTAACTCCAATGAAGCAAAGTACTATGTATGCCTACTGATGGTTAAATGCTTGAAGATCCAAAGATGCATCATTTGCTTACCAACAAGCTAACATCACTATCAAAAGGTCAGCTCTAGCCATTGCAATAAGCAGTGGCTTAGCAGTCTGCTGCTTGTTATACTCGCTTATGATGTCTCAGAACATGGGGTATTGTGCATGTGACCTTGCCATTGCAATTCGTTATACAGTGAGTATAGTTAGGAGGTAAAGAGGCAGAATAATATTCTATTAGGTGACAACCGGCATGCCCAATGTTGATGCACAAACTTGGGGGCGGCAGTACAAAAACCTATCACCATTGAAAAGACCATTTTCTCCTCAATATTCCCTTTCTACATATTTCTTTGTTCGTCATTCCTTGTATATAGCCTCATCTACCTAGATTAGCAACTAATCAAGGAATCAATCAACCAGGCCAAAAGAGGATTCAATAACAATAGGGTCTTTAAATCTTTTCTCAATGGTCTATATCAAATGTACCTGAAACTGTTGTAATATACTTTATTGA
Organism: Warburgia ugandensis; assembly: GCA_035236585.1. Taxonomy (NCBI): domain Eukaryota; kingdom Viridiplantae; phylum Streptophyta; class Magnoliopsida; order Canellales; family Canellaceae; genus Warburgia; species Warburgia ugandensis. Next base: position 62,598,719 of record CP141137.1, read on the forward strand.
TGAATATTCCTTCATCACAGTAAGATCCTCCATGAAAATTATCAAGAATAAAAGACTAGATACGGAAGCGTACCTGAATCCATGAGTCCTGATGTAATTCTTGAGTCTTGCAATTCTTGATCTTCCAAACTAATGCGTATGACCTTCCTGGAGAATGGTATTCCCTCTTTTTTAATGATGGGATGTTAGAAAAGAATCATACGTACAATTTGGGGACCATAACCATTTATAACTGTATCCCCTTTTCTTATTTCTTATTTTAGCCCATCATAAAATAAAAATTAAAGATTAGATATCTACACATAATAAAACAATACCTTTTGAGATGATTATGACCCATTTAACCTTAAAACTTTTTAGATCAATTTAATCTAGGCCAAACCCATATGATAGTGTATAATATACAATGGACACACACACACACACATCCAATATCTAACAATCTCCCACTTAGACTATATATATATATATATATAATTTTATAATCGTATATCAAAGTATAACCTTAAGAGCTCAAAAATTTTGCTATCACAAAAATATCTCCAAACAATCTCTTTCATTAATTATGCTAATATAGGATCAAGGCAATCTTCGTTACATATATCATAACTAAATCCATTTATGGTCACATATATTAACATAGCCAAACGATATAGATCAAGTATGGATGTGTAGCATAGAAATTACATGTAATGTGATCTAAGCATGCCTATTTCTAACTGGTCCGTCTTTATTCCTTATGAGATCATATTAAAATAAAATCAGAGTGAAAAATGGAATTGAATACTTTATTTCCACAGAAAATATCCATAAGCACAAGATGTGTCTAAAACAGAAAAGCATATAAATAAGAACTCTCATTAATCCAGCATATCATCAAATGATACAACACACCTATAAGTAGTGTGCTCATGAAAGACCTTGGCTGGTAGCCCCTTAGTAAGTGGATCCGTAATCATGGAATTTGTGCCAATATGCTCTATAGACACTTGACTGCTCTGAACTCTTTCTTTAACAACTAGGAACTTGTGTCTATATGCTTTGACTTTGTCGAGCTCTTATTATTGTTAGAATATAAAACTGTTGATTTATTGTTACAAAATATCTTAAGTGGCCTTTCAATTCCATTAATTCACATCCCTATGACAAAGTTCTATAGCCATATCCCATGATTAGATGCCTCATAACATGCTATAAACTCAACTGCCATGGTGAAAGAAGCAATGAGAGTCTGCTTAGCACTCTTTTAGGAGATAGCTCCTCCAGCAAGTAGATAGATATAGCCTGAAGTGGATCTATGATTGTCTTGGCGTCTAGCAAAGTCAGAATTCAAATACCCAATGATCTCTAACTTATCCGACCTCCTGTATGTGAGCATGTAATGCGTTGTTCTCTGCAGATACCACATGACCCGTTTGGCTACTTTCCAATGATCTATTCCTGGATTGCTCAAATATCTGCCTAACGTCCCAACAATGTACGCAACATCCGGACATGTACAAACTTGAGCATACATTAGATGCCCCACTATTGAAGCATAGGGAATCTTCTGCATTTCCTTAGTTTCAAAATCATTCTTGGGGCATTGGTCGAGACTGAACTTGTCTCCCTTAGTAACAGGGGTGTCTCCTAGTTTGCAATCTTGCATGCCAAATCTCTTAAGTACCTTTTCGATATAGCTCTTTTGTGATAATCCAAGAATACCTCGAGAGCAATCCCGATGTATCTGAATTCTCAATATAAAAGATGCGTTTACAAGATCTTTCATCTCAAATTTCTTTGATAGAAATCTCTTGGTTTCGAGCAACAAGCCTATATCGTTGCTGGCAAGTAATATGTCATCAACATATAAAACCAAGAATATGTGTTTACTTTCACTAAACTTGTGGTATATACAATCATCAACCGCATTCATCTCAAAACCGAATGAGATAATAACTTGGTGGAATTTGTAATACCATTAATGGGAAGCTTGCTTAAGCCCATAGATGGATTTCCTTAATTTACAAACCATATTCTTTGCATCTCCTGACAAAAAGTTTTCTGGCTACAACGTATAGATTGTTTCATCAATATCATCATTGAGAAACACAATCTTTACATCCATTTGATGTATCTCAAGGTCAAAATATGTCACTAATGCTATTATTGTCCTGAAAGAGTCCTTCGATAAAACCAGAGAGAAAGTCTCATTATAATCAATGCCTTCATTTTGAGTAAAGCCCTTTGCAACATGATGTGCCTTATATCTCTCCGTATCACCCTTTGAATCCCTCTTAGTTTTAAATATCCATTTGCAACTAATGGGCTTCGCACCTTTAGGTAATGGGATGAGTTTCCAAACGTCATTGTCTTTTATGGACTTAATCTCTTCATTCATGGCATCAATCCACTTTTGAGAATTAGTACTTAGCATGGCTTGATGAAAGTTAATCTTATCATCTTCCACCAATCCAATGTCATCTTCATGTTCTTGGAGAAATATGATATAATCATAAAAACTACACTGCTCCTTTCTCTAATGGATCTCCTTAATGGTATCTGTTCTTGAGGTTGTTGAGTGTAATATCCTCAATTTTAACAATAAAGTTAGTGATAAATTAAATAAATTAAATTTAAATTTTTATGCATGGAATTTGGTTTTGAAATCATTAAAACTAGAAAGTACACGTCGATAGAAATTGATTAGTATAAAGAAAGTTAAAAACGGAGTTCGGATGAGAGAGATATGACCATTTTAAGTTCAAGGGTAAATTAGTAAATTATCAGGGATGCAAATTAGAGGGAGTCGTTTTGATAATGACACCTCTTTCCATTTTCATTGCAACTCTCATGGAGGAAGGTGGTGATCCGCCTTTACTTTTGAGAAAATTGGATTTACAACTACATAAACACATTCCCCTTTCCATTCCCATGCCAAACAACCAGAGAAAGATCCTAGCTTTCTCCTGTGCACGCTGCGGAAATGAACTAAAGTTTGCATGCTTCATAGGGCTCCAATCTCCCATCTCCTGCTCTAATCAGGTAGGCCACATACTCTAACTTACTTTTCACATGATTTCCCGACTTTTTCCTCACAGATCTGGACTGGGTCTGAGCTGAATGGGTGTTAGATGGCTTATGAAGTTAAAACCATGGAGCATGGTTAGACCCATGTTAAGGACACCTTAGATGATAGATATGAGCCATTCATTGTGATCCTTGGGTCCAAAAACCCTAGGAACGGCAAAAATAGGAAAAAAAAAAAGGGAGCATCTGGGGCTCCGATCGAGCCAAAACAAGGTGGACAACTCAGGTTCATCATCCCCAATGGATGGTGTGCCCAAGATGTCCACCAGGACACACAGGGGCTGATGGTGCATGCGAGAGCCCTGTCGCATGCACGCGCACTGTCTCCGATGGCCAGAATGCACCATGCTTCCTGGTGATTATGCGCACCGTGATATCATTTTACGCCAGTGTAAATGTCGTTCTGCTAGTATAAACTAGTGTAAATGTCATTCCGCCGGTATAAACCAGTGCAAAATCCTTTTTTCACCTGTGTAAATCAGTGTAAATGCCCTCCCGCCAGTGTGAACGGGTGTAAAATTCAGGTTTTGATCTTATTTTGATTTGAAATGGTTTTTTTTTAGATTATGGAGGCTACAGAAGCCCGATCTTCGATCTGAAAGGTCTGTTGGAACTATCTCGACAATATAGACATGATTTTAGCATTAGAATCTTGATCTAATCATATTTAGTTAGGTCAAATTCATAAAATAGTACCAGATCACTTAGATCCGGCTGATCAAAGGGTGATCAAACCCTAGGACTTGGATAACTAGATAATATATGATACTAACTGAGGGTCCTAAGGATTAGATTAGATGTAATTACTCTAATAATTGATCTAGACCATTGATTTAACCCAAATCTTAGAAAATTATGGATCTAAGGATGATTTGACTGTCAGATCAAGGTGTAAATTGTGGATGCACACAAATGAGTAGATGAACATGAGATATGATTGATTAATAACAAATAATGTGGGGATTAAGTATCTAATCATAAATAGAGACCTTAGAGAACGATCCAATGGTTGGATCGCCATAGATTCAATTGAGATGAAATAAATAACACAAAATAATACTGTGATACTAACAGGTATATCTAAGATTGCCAGTTAAGAGAATTACACAATTGAATTGGGTTATCTCTCATTGAGGTAGGTGGACATTTAATGTTATGTTTTGATTTCTAAAACCTTGCATTATCATAGTATCATGATTGATTGACACTTGTTTATTTAGTATGTATGACACCCCGGGTTTTATCAATCTGTTTCCCATATTTATACTCAAATAATAATAATTTATTTATAGAAAATAGATAGGATTCTAGAACTTAAAACTCATAATTTAAAAATTGTCGCATCATTAAGCAAATACCATTTAAGAAAACCCCGAGGGTCACTTCTCCTCAAAACCATACTGAAAAACAAAATGAAAAGTAACCATTTTGAGCATGCTCACAAATTAAAACCACGATGAAATTTTTTGTAACTGCAAAGACACGTAATAGTGAAGTTCCAAAGCTCGAGGGTCTGTCCAAGATCACCACATCATCCATGAATAAACATATAACCACTATAAAATGATATGGGTCTAATCTATCAATATATACAATGACTAAGGAGAATGCCGAAAAGCCAATACCAGTCCAACCAAAAGTAGACCACTCTGTCGGTATTTGATAGTCTCTGTCCTCAAGCCCCCATCCAACTCTACACTAGTCCACCTTCTTTCCTTTCTGACTGTCGCGCTCTGATTCTGAGGCATTGCAAAACAAAGTAATACCTCAGCAAGCCATGCTTGTGCAGGTGATACACATTCAAAATAACTCAATAAAACAAAGCATATGGCGCAAGGCATAAAGATTGAAAGATGATCAATAATATATAAAGTCTTAAATCACACGATGAAGGACATACCATGTCCATGCAATAAATAAGATATCATCAACCATGATATCAGGACATGCACAATCCAAAAAAATTTAGAAACATATGAATGCATGTCAAAAGTATCAAACCCCATACACAGTCAAGCCCTATGAGTGTCTCACATACACTCACGGCAATGTGGGGTCAGCTCTCTGTATCATCCGCGTTCACCCTTTCACCCTTGCACCCTCACGGGCACTCAGGTACTCACGGGAACTACGCGCACTACTTTCACTTTCACCCTTTCACCCTCATAGGTACTTAGGCACTCACGAAAAGTCGCGTTGCACACCCCCTTTCACCCTCACGGGGTGAAAATCATATCCTACCACAGGATCAATAGTCTTAAATATTAAGCCAGAGCGACTCCCACATGTCAAGAAGACCAAAAATTAAGTGGATATCACGAAAGATATCAAAAACAGTGCATGCAATATCCACCATAAAGATAGCACACACATGTGAAGCTATATGCTGAAGTCAATCTCACACATATGGTAAGGTATAAATCATATGCCTCAAAGACTCAAATTATTAAATCACTATTTGAGAATCATAGAAAAAGTGTTAATGAAATCACCTACCTCAGTATCGCAATATCCCCAAACAACACGTAACCAATATCAAGGGTTATGCCTTGATGTACCTGTCATGCCATAAATCATGTCATGGTTAACACATATAACCAAAATCTAAAGCCTGATCATCTATTAATTAGCTCGATCTGAATCATCTAATAGCATTTCATAGTTTTGCTACTAAAAAGTTACTCCAAACTAGATTTTTATCCTAAATCTAGGTCCGCCTTGTCGAGACGATCACAACGCCTCTTCTAGATCATGATTTGGACCTCTGTAACTCTTAAAATCAAGGTTTAAAGGCAAAAAGGGTAAAAAAAAAGACCAAAATCCAGCAAATGGGGCCCGCCGCGTGCTCGGCGCTTCTGTGGAAGCGCCTCGCATCAAAACCTAGTCCAAGGGAGTGGGTGCTTCTGTGGACGCAACGGGCGCTTTTGTGGAAGTGTTTTGCGTCAAAACCCGCGCTGGGTAGCGGGCACTTCTATGGAAGCACTTTCCGCGTGGGGGACGGAACAGCGCGCATGGTGCGTTCTAGACTTTCCATGTGGCTCGCCCTCGTCCATGTATTTCCTCCTGTTATAGTCGCCGTTGCCGGCGACCCTAGGTGCTCCATTTTTTGTAATTTTTACACCCATGTGTCCGATTTTTCACGTATATTCCATTTTCACCATCCATTTTCCCAAATCTTTCCTAAATCTATCATTTTTTCACGCTTTTTGTTTCGTTTTCAAAAACTCCCATACTACTATTTTTTGTGTTTTCCAGCGTCCCTAGCCTTTCAATCGTCACGAAATTTTGTGGGTTCTTTCCTCTCCTCATCATACATAATATGAACGGTCCAGATCTAAATCTGACACCATCTCATCCAAATTTTTTAGGCAAATCAGTAAGCACAGATTTTTGAAAAAAATCGTACATTTTCATGTCGTTTTTCGGCATTTACAGGTAATTAAATGTTGAAATTAACACAAAAGGGAAGGGTGGAGTGATCCTACCTCTTTCTCGGCTGTTCAAGGTTGGAGAAATCTGCCTCCCCAGTGCGTGATTGTCCACGTGAAGGCAGAGACAATTAGAGAGAGGAGAGTGCATTTTGAGCACTCTCTCTCTTCTCCTTACCTTACCTTATATGTTTATTTTTTGTTTTATTATATTATATTATTATTTATTTATTTATTCCTTTTTCTTAAAAATATAAGAATATTACAATACGTGATTTTGTGAGATTTAAAGTTTTATGCTATGATTGATATGAAATTTCAATAATATATTGAATTGGTTTTTATGATCGATTGTTTTATGATATTGATATCGCGTATCTATTGTATGATTAGTAATTTATCTTTCTTTATTGTATCATTGAAATTGGTAGGTTTTCATAAAAATTGATGGTGAAGGCTTGGTGGCTAGTCCTTTGAGAGGCTAACCCTGGGATGAGGGGTGTGCCTTGGGGATTGTGAGCCACAAGTGCTCCTAGTTTTACAAGATACGTGATTTCCATGTTTTATGATTTATGATGGGTTCTCTCACTCGATGGATGTCATGCTAGGAGAGATTAGGGTCGGCCACCCACCCTCCAAAATTGTGATGTGATAGACACCTGCCCACAGATAGCTTTCAGTAGGGGTTTGGCAATATGGATAGTCCACACTACCGATCTAGGCCTTTCCATAGGGATGGACTTTAAGTCTTCCGTTATGGTGCTGATAGGGAGCAACGGTGGTTGAGACCCTGGAGGGGTTGCCACTACGACATGATGATCGATACTCTTGTTCTATATGCTTGCATGATGAGTATAAAGATGTTATTATATGCCTGGGTGTGACAAAACTCAAAGAATTGATATGAGTACTCATAATCTATTAGACGAGTGTATGGGACACTCACGTACCTTGGAGTGCCTTGTTTGTTATTGTATGCTCATTGATAGTGGATCATATCATGTTTTACATTTACGAGATTATCATGTTTTATATTCATGAGACGCATGTTTTATTGCATATGATATTTTAAGGCTATATTGGCATTACTTATGATATTTATATTTTCAAGGATAATTGACCTACACATTATATCCATATTGTTATTTGATTTTTTTCCTTGTTATTACATTAAATGTCTATATACCTACACAAGCAATAGCTTGCTGAGACATTATTTTATTTTGCAATGCCTCTGATACTGATCATGGCAACAGGAAAGGCAAGGCCAGGGAAGGACAATGATAGTAGTGGGGACCACTTGATTTGACTAATAGATAGCTCAATGTGAGTGGTTAGATGGACTATTGTTTGAACCTATTTTAGAGACAATATACCTTCATTAGATGGATTTGATTATGATATATATCATGGACTTATCTTTAAGTATGGTGGAATATTATGATAGATAGACTCTAGGCTACATTATTAGGCTTTTTGAATATTTATTGTTTTGAAAATAAAGGTGCTGTTGATTTTGACATTGGATTTGATATTAATATTGTCTTAAATTTATTGCTGCGTACTTATATTATCTTTTAATCATGGTCGTGATGTTTTTGGAAAAAGGAGATAACACCTAGAGGTTTTTAAGTAAATATTCTAATACAATAATTAATAGAATCTTTTAATTTTGGGATCCCAACTATAATAAATATTATTATAAAAAATTGCTATAAAAACTTGGGGTGTTACCTGTAAACCTTGATTAGGGAGATTTTCAATACTGTCCTGTGGTTCTGGTATTGCTTCTTGAATAACATGAGGAATATGAGCCCGATCATTTTCAATAACAATTGTAGGAAGAAAAACAGATTCCTCTTCAAAGACTAAGTCTTTAACCTTATCTCTCCCCCCAAACTCAATATCCTCAAAGAACCGGGCATTTCCCATCTCAAAGAAGGACCTGGTAGTGGGATCATAAAATTTGTATCCCCGAGACCATTCAGAATACCCAACAAAATAGCTACTAACTGTTCATGAGTCCAGTTTTTTTTCGTTTGACCTATAAGGCCTTGCCTCAGCTGGATAACCCCAAATGTATAAATGCTTTATACTAGGCTTCTTGCCCGTCCATAATTCATAAGGAATTTTAGTCTCTGCCTTAGTTGGAATTTTGTTTAGGATGTAAGCTGCATTTTTGAGTGCCTCTCCCAAGAGTGAATTTGGTAAGGTAGTATGACTAATCATACTCCTCACCATGTCCTTTAATGTTCTTTTTCATCTCTCAGCAACACCATTCATGCTAGGACTTCCTCGCATGGTGTACTGTGCTAGGAATTTGGCAAACGGCCTTGGACGTTGTTCACCTGATTCGTCATATCTGCCATAGTACTCACCACCATGGTCAGATCTGACAACCTTAATGCTTTTACTAAGTTGGTTTTCAACTTCAGCCTTGAATGCCTTAAACACGTCTAGTGATTGAGACTTCTCATGAATGAGATAAAGGTAGTCATACGCGAGAAATCATCTCTAAACATAATAAAATATTGTTGACCATTCCATGCAGCTGTAGGGAATGACCCACAATATCCATATGTATTAGTTTTAAGACGTCTGAAGATCTGTTGGCACCTAATCTCCTTATGCTTGTTTGTTTCACTTAATGCACTCAACACAAACTTGAAAGTCTGACAAATCAAGGGCATCAAGAACCTCATCTGATATAAGTCTTTCAATTCTTTGTTTAGATATATGCCCTAAACGCTTGTGCCAGAGCAAAGTAGAATTCTCATTGGTTAATTTGCGCTTTATACCACATGAACTCACATGCAAGGTTTCATTAAGAGAGGCAATAATATTAAGCAAATGGAGGTTATCATAAAAAGACAAAGAACCGATACCAACAATATTAGAATTTAGAAAGAGACTAAACTGATTATTTCCAAATGAACAACAATAACCAAATTTGTCCAAAAGAGAAATAGAAACTAAATTTCGTGTAAAAGACCGTACAATATATGTCTCTTTAAATCCAAATAATAACCGGTCTCTAATAATAACCTAAATGTCCCTATCACCTCAATCTCCACTAATTTGCCATCGCCCACATAGATGAATCTTTCAACATTATTTAGCTTTCGGTGACTCAAACAACCCTGCATAAACACACTTATGTGAGTAGTAGCACTAGAATTTATCCACTAAGTGTGTCTAGGTATTAAAGCTAAATTAACCTCAGAACAAACCAAAGTGAGAAGTGTACCTTTCTTTGCATGCCAAGCTTGATATTTGGTATAGTCCTTCTTCATGTGTTCAGGATTCTTGTAAAAGTAATAGCCAAATTCCTCATTTTGTTTCTTTAGCTGTTTCTTTTGAGGTGGACCACTTGCAGCTTCTTTATTCCTTTTCTTGTTCTTGTCCTTAAAGGTACTTGCCAAGTGAGCACTTTCAGTCTTTTCTTGCTTTAGTCATTCCTCCTCTTGCACACAATGAGAAATGAGCTCGTTAAGAGACCATTTGTCCTTTTGGCAGTTATAACTAACCTTAAATTGACCGAATTGTGCGGGAAGAGAAATCAAAACTAAATGCACGAGCAAATCCTCAGATAGCTCTAACTTTAGTGCCTTTAGTTTTGAAGCAAGATGAGACATCTCTATGATGCACTCCCTGATGTTGCCTTTTCCTTTATACTTCATTGAAATCAAGTTTGACAGAATCATACTTGTTTCAGCCTTATCATTTTTAGCAAAATACTTTTCAATTTCCTCAAGGAACTCCTTGACAGTAGTTACCTTTTCAGACACAGCACCCCTGAAAGTTTCTTGAATTCCATGATTCATTATCATAAGACTCATGCTGTTTGAACGATCCCACTTCTCAAAGTCCCATTTTTCCTCAATGGAACTTTTATCCATAAGAGCAATGGGTTGTTCAATCCTTAGCGCAAGGTCCAAATCTATGCAGCCAAGAACGATCATGACGTTCTCTTTCCATTCCTTAAAGTTGGTCCCATTCAACATGAGAATATAACTGATGTTGGCAGATATGATAGAAGCAGATGCATTAACTGAAAATAGAACAAAACAACATGCTCACATAAGTTCTATATCACACTTAAATTAAATTAAATTAAATTCAAATAATGGTAGGTCCCATCATAAGATACCTAGCACAACATTAATATTTAGTCTTTAGACAGAAATGTTAACTTGTAAGTGGTACTCTTGGTGTAGTAATCAAATATTGACAATAAATCCTGTCAAATAATAAGCCTTTCTTTAGATCGACTTACTGTTTACATGGAATGCCTAACAAATGTCACATATTTATTACCACAAGTGTGCATGTAATTCGGCCAAATATTGACCTTCCTTTGGGGCAGTCAATATTCGCATGAATTAGATACCCACAACCATCTTGATGTTCAAAAAATAAGTTGATTTACATAAGAGAGGCTACTTTGGTAGCATGTTGTTTCAATCAACTTATTTTAAAACATTTGACATCCAAAAGAAATTTGTACCAAGATTTGAATTCAAATTTTCCCTTTTTGATTATCAAATATTGTAGTTTTAAGGTTTGATCGCCCTCTAATCGACCTGATTCAAGCAATTTTGGCACTATTTTATGAATTTAACCTAACTAATTGTGATTATATTAAAGCTTTAGTGCCAAAATCATGTCCTCGTCATCAAGAGCTTTCCAACAGACTTCGCAGATCTAAAATCAGGTTTATATAACTCCCAGAAACTCAGTTTTTCCATTTCAAGTCACTGTTCACAACTTGGATCAAAATTCGAGCCAGAACAATAATTACCAATTGGAGTCACCAAGATACTTGACTTCAAAACGCCTGACTCAAATGCGCTGTGTGTGTCTTGGATTCCAAGACGTCCTACGTTCTGCGTAAATTGTGACAATGTTGCTCCTGTTTTTCACATGCGATAGAGCACTTGTGCTTGTCGTCCTCCAGCGTGTTCCACGAATTGCATTTTGGGCACATTGTCTAGCAGAGACAATGAGCATGAGCCTTTCATTTTGTTTTAATCCAATTGGGGTCCTTGATGACCCAATTTTTGTTCTGTTTTTCGCCGTTTTTAGCAAAAAATACTTGGCCAAATTTGGAAAATGCTTCTCTAAGCCTACATGGTGATACACTTGCTAAAAAAAAGCGCAGCCCAGGTGCATGAAGCTCCCGCTTATGCGGGGTCCAGGGAAGGGGCAGACCACAAGGGTCAATATTACGCAGCCTTACCTTGCATTTTGCCAAGGTTGTTTCTATGCCTTGAACCCTTGACCTCAAGGTCACACGATGACTACTCTACCTTTGCACCAAGGCTCCCCTTCATGGTGATATGCTTGCTAAGCCCTATAAAAAACAAAACTAGTATTACAAATAAAGAATCAAATGCAACTTTGAGAATTAATTTGTACCATGCTGGGATTTAACAAAATTGATGTCTTAGATATCTTAATAACATAAAGTTCAAATAGGAGATGCTAAATCAACATGTAAGTACTTTCTATCTAAGTAAATAAGAATTAAAGTAGAAAAGGACATGGCCCGAACGCAATCATGGAAAGTTGAAAACTCATTCCCAGTTCATCCATTTGCTATGCATTTCTTGCTAACGAAAGCTACCAAACAAGTTGTAAAACAGGTTTTAATTTGCATGATTAATAACCTGAATAAAATGATCACTCTTTGTAGCAAAATAGTGAACTAGAACCTATACACAACTTCAACTATGGAGACAACTCAACATCCAAGATATAACATCACAAGCTTCATTTTCACAAGTCCTAAGCAGATAAGTAGACAAATCCTATGCATTTCAACAATACATCACACAATATCTAACACTCTTGGACCATGGTCCAGCACTCCTGGACCATTATCAGGCCTTACAGCTACTTAGTGACCACATGCTTCATGATGTGAAACCTCGATTAGTAAATCCTCAATAATGAAAACATAATAAGGGATGCTTTTATGAGGAAAATAATCAAGGTTTTAGATAATTAACATGATACTTGAAAATGTTCAAAAAATTGCTCAAAATACAACTCTTAAGTAAAACCTTGATTGACGAGTCCTCAATAATAAAAAAAACGCAATACAGTATCCTCTTATGAGAAAAATTATCAAGGTTTTACAAATATGCTTATCAAATCATAATCAATTTAGGGTTCTAAGTTTCATCTGTGACATTTGATCATTGATCAGATGTCATAAGGTTACTGTTTGAATAATAACAAACCGGATGACCTGGATCATCTAATTTGTTTACTTCAAGATCATAAATTTTGAGTTATTCTATTAATTTTAAGGATGAGGAACTTACTTATTGTGTTGAACATCAATCAGAAGTTGCATCCACTGCTTACATTGTAATAGATTGGAGAATAAGATTGTTCAATTAATTTTCTAGCATATAGATTGCCAATTCAATCAAATGCGAACCATAAAAGTATGTGTTCAACTATTTTGAATCTTAAATTACAAATTGGATGGTTGAATTTAGTCAATTAAGGGTGTACAATGATCGATCTATCATTATAGGTCTCGAGTCAACAATCAGAACTCAACAGAGTCACTGTAGTTCTGATCAATCTCTGATTACCATGTGAGACTGAGAAATCAACCTCAGTTATACTGTTTTGATAGAGGGATCATTTTGGATCCTTGTCAATGTAACCCCTTAGGGTTCCAACAGTCACAATATTGTTCGCTTTGGGGTGCCTATACACCCCTCACGATTTTGTTCTTCCTTGATTTTCCAAAGAAAACATGTTGTGATCGTTAAAGTTCCACAACCTATTATAAATAGCCTAGTTTCCTCTCCCCAGGCGATGTGGGATTAACTCTCTATCCTTCACCCCAGCCTAAAAGCATGTCATTCACATCTTTCCCCCTTAGGGAACATGTGTCCCCACATGATAGCCATGACTAGGCCCCCTAATGCAGCTAGCCACCACACCATGAGGGGAACTGGCTTTTATACCATTTGTAACACCCTGAGGTTGCAATAGTCACAATATTGTTCACTTTGGGGTGCCCATACATCCTTTATGGTTTTATTCTTCCCTAGTTTTCTAGGGAAAATGCGTTGTGACCATTAGAATTCCCCGAACTCTTATAAACAACCAGTTTCTTCTACCCAGGCAAAGTGAGACTAACTCTCTGTCCTTCGCCCCAATCTAGAAGCCTGCCAGCCTTCTCTTGACCAGCCTCATTGCCTAGGGCTTCACATCTTCCTCCCTAAAGGATGTGAACTTGTTTAAATTGTATGTCATTGGAGAACATGCCAACCATTTGTAGTGGTATGTATTGATGGAGACATTTTAGTATCAGTATTGAAAGTGGGATAGTACTATCTTGGTATTTGGAAACACTAATGGTGTTACTTAAGTATTGGAATGTGATTGTACAACTAGGGAAGTTTCAGTTGTTCATTTAATGCTATTAGTTTCATATAGCATGTGATAAACATTGAATGTGTTATTTTTGCATTTGAATATGAAAATACCTACGGGTATAGGTTTAGTTATTAGTTTCTGAATCATATGTATTATCTTCAGTGTTTGCAATTGAATATTTGTATCTAGACTTAAGTCCAAGAGTATTGTTTCTAATTATATGAATGTAAGGTTGTACATATTATTTCAGTAAATTGGAATTTGAGAAGGTCAAATATGTTCTTTGACTTAATGGTGATCTCTTTATTTGGGGTTCAAATGTGAAATTAGATGAATGAGTTTGAAAAATCTATTTATGAATACAATTGTAATTTTATGATATGAATTGATATGTTCTATTAAATAATTGCTTGAAGAAATGAAAAATTTATCTATTATGAACATATATTGAAGTGATGGAAAGTTATTTTAGAAAAACTATGATCTTAGCTCTAAGAGAAGATTCATGATAGTAAGTGGATTTTGGATTTGTCATTAGAAATATGAATTTTAATCAAAGCAATTTAGAAGATATTTCTGACTAAATAATATGGGATGATATGAAGATTTTTCATTTTATATGGGGTTGTGGTAATGGTGCATGTGATTAAATATTTATTAATTGATGATGTTGTAATATATTTTCATTGTACTATTGGGGAATTTGGATATTATGCTTGAAGTTGTGGAGATGGGGAATTTGGATATTATGCTTGAAGTTGTGGAGATGAGTAAGTAATTCTCATAGTAATAAAATTTGTTATATCGTGATAATGTGTGGGATGAATAATTACTGCTACTATAAAGAATTAGAGAATCTGAAGAGACAGAGTCTCTGAAATGTATCTTGTAAGAATGAATGGTTTATCAGGTGTACCGCAATCGCATGTGTTAAATGCAAAAGTCTGAAAAACAGAGGAGACTTTGTTGAAATTTGGTTAGAAATGTGATACTTGGATTTTAGAAGATAGGGAGCATTCATAATGTCAGAATTGGTTAAATAATATGTAGGAGAGATTAAATTAAGTGAGAAGTGTATATTAGCTTCTCAAAGTTATTAGAAGTTATATGGATAAGAGAATGGAAAGTTTGAATTGTAGAAAAAGATCATATGTTTCTAAGAATTTGTATAATGATTCTATGTTGATACCATTATATCAACTGGATGAATATTTTGTATTTTGATGTTAAGATACTAGTTGAATTAAAACATGATTTTACTTATGGACTAAAAGCAATACGAGTTATAAGCCAAAATTTTGATGGATTATCAGGTAAAGTTTGAGTATCAGAGTACACAGCGAAAGTGGCTCCTGATTGTTTAAAGAAGATAAAAATGTTACGCTAGTAAGTAACATGATATTGAGAATTTGAGTAAAAAAAGAGAGTTATATTTTGAAGACTGTTGCTTCATTGAAGGAATTATGAGAATTTAAGATTTACATTAAATGAGAATACTACTGGAGTTGTTGAAAGATATCATAAAAATAATTTTGAGGATGAAATTTCTCTAAGTAGGGAAGGATGTAACAACCTTAAATTTTGAGCCATTTATTATGGATGATATTGTGTTTTCAATGGAAATAAATCAGAAATTGAATCTTGTGAAAATTGAATTATATAAAGGTGACTCCTTTGGAAAATCAGAATTTAGATATGAAACTATCATATTTGAATTATACACGTCTATACAAATTTAACAACACTAAGTTTATTGAAATCAGAATTTGAATGAATATGTTGTGATTTTTATCATGAGGGGTATTTTTGTAATTTTACCATGTAGGCCCCACGTGCAGGAATCGATTTCTAACAGTAAAGGAGCATCAGGAAAACCATCATGAGAAGTAGTCACTTTTGATTATAATCATGATATTCAAAATGGTAAAAAAAAACACCACTATTAAACTTTTAAAATAAATAACAATTAAAATAAATTAATGGCACCCCTCCTACTTAAACAAAGGAACATATGTAATGTTTGTTCCCGAACCTGACATAGATAGGAAATTCTGATGGGAAAAAGAGAAGAAGAAGAAGAAGAAGAAGAAGAAGAAGAAGAGAAAAGAAGAAGGAGAAGGAGAAGAGAAGAGAAGAGAGAGAGGGAGAAGGTGCAGGAGGATGCACGCCAGGAAGACCCATCACACCGAAAAACTAGGACTTTGAGGGTTTTAGGATTAACTGGAGAAACAGAACTTGCTAGTGCCAGTGACGGCTCTAATCTCTAATCTAACCTTCCATTACATTATTCTCAAGGGCACAATCAAAAGCCCTTTTATTTCATTGTGATCGAGGGACAAATGGCATTTGATTGAAGGGGGAACGATGCTACGGGAATAGTTGCTGGAAATTTTAGTATGCTGGTGGCTGTCACCATTCTTTCTAACAAGGAGGATTGGAAAAAACGCTCAGACAGTCGGATTTTTGGGTGGAACGCTGATGGTGGGAAGAAATTCGTCGGGTCCAACTTTGAATAGGGAAGGAGACGACTTTGATTCAGTGATCTGAGCCGTTCATCTTGTTCGTCTTGAAATCTAGAGCAAAACCCCTCAATTGATTTGACCATCTGACAATTAAAGGAGGATATTTCAACTGAAAAGAAGTGGATGGCTACGATATGGGCAAATGGTGTCAATTCATCCTCAATCCAAAGCTCCAAGTAATGATCCACACTTGGCATTTAGCATTAAAGGTAAGACCATGATTCCCAACTTTTGGATTGGATGTTTTGAGCAAAATTCATACTATTTCATACTTAATTTAAAATTTTGAGATGATCCACCCGTTCATTTGTTAATCTAAGCTTAGCAATAGTTAGATCTATATATGATATTAGTTAGATTTGATAGAATTGGTGATTTGTGCTAGAAAATAGATTGGACAATCTGAACCGTCCAACCTATCACTATGTAAATAGTGACTTCTTGATGTTTAATTGATGATCAGACACCATATATGGGTTATGGAACACTAAATTAACTAGTATATAACATAAATTGTAAAAATTGGATAGAGATTGATCGAACAATCTCAATTGTTTGATCTATATCTATGTAAAACACTATCTGCAGATATCTAATTCGATGATTAGATGCTATCGGTAAACCTCCCATCTTTGAAAAGATAAAATAAGTCAAAATTTTATGATTTGGAAGTTGAATTGAAATTGATCGAATTATCTTAACTGTCCGATCATACATTACTGAGAAACATAAGGATCAAACCATAAAAACCCTAAGTTAGACCATCGTAACCTATTGAATTGGACTAATCACGTGCATTCCCATTAAGAGGTGAAAACAGTATATTTACTAAATTCTGAACATCCAGTTCTCATCATAGGAAGGGAACTCTACTTTTCTTTTCTTTTCTTTTTTCCTTTTTTTTTTCAAAAATTTTCATTTTCATTCTTCTATTTTTTTCAAATTTTTTTCTTCAGAAAATTCAAAATCTCTAATGCATATACACCCGCCAACCAGAATGAAACATTGTCTCTAATGTTTGAAAACATAGGATTCTATATGAAAGTGGAGGGATGTATACTCTAAACCTTTGGGTTGTCTCCCAATAAGCGCTAAGTTTAACTTCTTCAGCAAGACATAATGATGCGTGCAAGGATAATATGTTGCAAGGCTTCTGGAGTGTAATTTAAGGTGGACCATGGTACTTAGGTGTCTCTAAAAGTGTCTCATCAATTTCAAAGTCAGGCATTTCTAGGAAAGGTTTTAACCTT
The DNA here is from genome assembly GCA_035236585.1 of Warburgia ugandensis. NCBI lineage: Eukaryota > Viridiplantae > Streptophyta > Magnoliopsida > Canellales > Canellaceae > Warburgia > Warburgia ugandensis. The sequence continues at coordinate 62,616,392 of CP141137.1, forward strand.
TGACCATTGACCTTTTGGATTTCTCCATCCTTTTCAATCTCGATGGCCCCATGAGGATAGATTGTGCATACTATATAAGGTCCGGTCCATCTAGATCTAAGTTTGCCTGGGAATATATGCAATCTAGAATCATACAGTAATACCTTTTGACTTGGTGTGAAGATTTTTCTTAGAATATGTTGATCATGTACAGCCTTCATTCGGTCTTTGTACAATCGTGCAGACTCATATGCATCTTCCCTCAAATCCTCCAACTCATTGAGTTGGAGTTTTCTGTGGGTTCCAATAGAATCTAAGTCGAAATTTAGCTTTTTGATAACCTAATATGCCTTGTGCTCTAACTCTACTGGTAAGTGGCAGGCTTTTCCATAAACCAAGCGGTAAGGTGACATTCCTATAGGGGTTTTATATGCTGTACGATAAGCCCATAAAGCATTAATAAGTCTCAAAGACCAGTCTTTCCTATTTGGATTGACTGTCTTTTCTAGAATTTGCTTTATTTACCTATTGGATACCTCTACTTGACCACTAGTCTGAGGGTGGTATGGGGTAGCTATCCTATGGGTGACACCATACTTTTTCATTAAATTCTCAAACACCTTATTACAAAAGTATTTTCCCTCATCACTTATTATGGCTCTTGGAGTACCAAATCTTGCAAAAATATTTTCTTTTAAAAACTTTACCACAACCTTATGATCATTGGTTTTGCAGGGTACAACATCCACCCACTTGGACACATAGTCCACTCTCCCTAGGATGTATAGATTTTTGAAAGAATTAGGAAAAGGTCTCATAAAATCTATGCCTCAAACATCAAAAGGTTCTATGACAAGAATTAAGTTTAAGGGCATCATATGTCGTCTTCTTAAACCTCCTAACCTTTAACACCGTGCACATGCTTTGCAGTAAGCATGAGCATCCTTAAATATGGTAGGCCAATAAAATCCACATTGCAAAATTTTTGTAGCTGTCTTTTTAGAGCTGAAATGGCCCCAACATGCATGATCATGACAAAAGGAGATGATTTGATTATGTTCACTATTGGGTATGCATCTCTTAATTACTTGGTTAGGACAGTACTTGAATAAATACAAGTCATCCTAAGTAAAATATCTAACCTAGGTTAAAAATCTCTTTGTATCTTGTGTGGTCCAATGATTAGGCATTTGTCATGTAACAAGATAATTAACAATATCTCCATACCAAGGTAATTGGGAAACATGCAATAACTGTTCATCTAGGAATGACTCAGTTATAGGCTCTTGATTTCTAGGGTGCTCCACCACTAATCTGGATAAGTGATCTGTTACGACATTCTCTGAACCTTTCTTCTCTTGAATTTCTAAGTCAAATTCTTGTAGCAATAGTATCCAATGGATCAACCTAAGTTTTGCATCCTTTTTAGAAAGGAGGTATTTTAAAGTCGCATGACCCGAGTATACTATAACTTTAGACCCTAACAAGTAAGATCTAAATTTATCCAAAGCAAACACTACAGCTAACAACTCTTTCTTAGTGGTGGAATAGTTGAGTTGCACATCATTTAGTGTTTTACTAGCGTAATATATCACATGGGGAAGTTTATCAATGCGCTGCCCCAAGACAGCTCCAATGGCATAATCCGACGTATCACACATTATTTTGAATGGTGTGTTCCAATTTGGTGGTCGAATAATAAGTGCAAAAGTCAATTTAGCCTTGAGTCGCTCAAATGCCTTCTTACAGTCCTCATCAAAGTCAAAAGTGGCCTCCTTTGTAAGTAAATTACATAGGGGCTTGGCAATTTTGCTAAAATATTTGATGAATCGTTTGTAAAAGCCAGCATGTCTTAAAAGGGAGTGAATTTCTTTTACTGTCCTTGGTAGAGGAAGGTTGGCTATTAAATCCACTTTTGCCTTATCAACTTCATCCCATTGGGTGATATTATGTGGCCTAATACTATCCCACTTTGTACCATAAAATGACACTTTTCCCAATTTAAGACCAGATTCTTCTCCTAACACCTTACAAGGACTAACTTCAAGTGCTGCAAGCACTCATCAAACGATGACCCAAATACTGAGAAGTCATCCATAAACACCTCAAGGAATCTTTCTACCATGTCTGAGAAAATGCTCAATATACACCTTTGAGATGTAGCTGGAGCGTTACAAACCCCAAAAGGCATACGTCTATAAGCAAAAGTTCCAAAAGGGCAGGTGAAGGTGGTCTTCTCCTGATCCTCTGGTGTTATAGGAATTTGGTTATAACCGGAATATCCATCCAAAAAACAGTAATAGCGATGTCCGGCTAACCTCTCTAGCATTTGGTCAATGAAAGGTAGGGGAAAATGATCTTTCCTTGTGACCACGTTCAATTTTCGATAGTCAATACAAACTCTCCACCTAGTGGTCATGCGGGTGGGGACTAGCTCATTATCCTCATTTTTTACTACCGTGACCCCTGATTTCTTAGGTATAACCTGAACGGTGTTGACCCAAGTACTATCAGAGATAGGGTATATGACACCAACATTTAAGAGTTTGAGGACTTCATCTTTAACTACGTCCTTCATGTGGGGGTTTAGTCGCCTTTGAGCCTCCCTAGAAGGTTTTGCATTTTCTTCTAGATGTATCCTATGCATGCATAAGACTGGACTTATCCCTTTTATGTCTACTATTGTTCACCCTAGAGCAGTTTTATGTTCCTTAAGGACATCTAATAGCTTATCCTCCTGTTTTTTATCTAAGTTTGATGCTACTATTACAGGTAAGGTTTCATCTGGGCCTAAATATGAATATTTCAAGTTATTAGGCAAGGGTTTTAGGTCCAGAGATGGTGGTTGCTCTATTGAGGGTATGGGGATAGATTTAGACGGTGGGAGTGGTTCCACATAAGGACCCTACTTAGATGTATCCATGAGTGGTGCAACATCTAGAAGATTGTTTACCTCCTCAATAGACTTGTCTATATCAAATTCTCCATTAAAATGCATCAGACAAGCCTCTAGTGGGTATGAGATAAACAATGGCGAATGACTCTCATTAATTAGACTCTCAATCAAGTTGACATCACAAGGATCATCGAGGTCTAAATATTGCTGATCGACATTAAAAACATTAAGCTTAACCTTCATGTTGCCGAATGAGAGTTTCATTACACCATTCCTACAGTTAATAATGGCATTGGACGTTGCCAAGAATGGACGCCCGAGGATGACTGGGATTTGATTACCAGGGTCGGATACAGGTTGGGTGTCTAACACAATGAAATCAACCGGGTAATAAAACTTATCTACCTGTATCAAGACATCTTCAACCAAACCACGAGGAATCTTAATAGATCTATCGACTAATTGCAGTGTGGTAGTGGTTGGTTTCAACTCACCAAATTTTAGTTGCTCATAAATAGAGTATGGCAACAAGTTAACACTAGCCCCTAAGTCAAGAAGTGTCATATCTATGACATGATCTCCAATGACACAAGTGATTGTAGGACATCCTCGGTCTCTAAATTTTGGTGGGGTCTTATGTTGAATCAAAGAGCTCACTTGTTCGGTGAGGAAGGCTTTCTTTTGCACATTAAGCTTTTGCCTTGTTGTGTAGAGCTCTTTTAAGAATTTGGCATAGGCAGGGATGTCTTTAATTGTACTGAGCAATGGTATATTGATTTGTACATGATTAAACACTTCCATTAACTCATTGAAGTTTGATCCCTTCCTAGCTTTATTCAGTAATTGGGGAAAAGGGGCTTTAGGCACATATGATGCTTCCACTATAGGTTCTACAGGTTTGTTCTATTTTTTTTTTCTTTTTTTCCTGTATTTTTGTTGCCTCTTTTTCCTCTATAGTTTCCTTAGCTTGCCCTTCTTTGTTATCAATTTGACGACCATTTTTAAGGGTGATTATGGACTTGGCATGCTCATGAGGGTTATGGTTTTGAGAACTTGAACCTGTCTCAAATTGACTCTTAGGGTTAGGGATGGGTTGACTAGGAAACTGACCATTTCCTCTATTATGTAATTCAGCACACAATTGGCTTATTTGCACCTCTAGCTTAGCTATGACTTGAGAGTTGACATTGGCTAAATGCCTACTATTATTTTGCAATTGGTGTAAGGCCTTTTTAGTGTAATCATTATCTTTTGCAAATTGTTCCATCATGGTGTGAATGTTTTCCTCTGAATATGGTTTTCTTTGTTACAGAGGTTGTTGAAAGCCGGTGGTTGATGGGGAACTATATTTCTAGGAGGAAAGTTTTGGACAGGAGGATTTACAGATGGTCCCCCTTTGTGGTTATTCTTTGACCAAGATAAATTGGGATGCATAGCCCATCCAGGATTGTAGGTCTCAGAATATGGGTTGTTGCTAGGTTGGCGATATGCATTCAATGCATTCGCTTGGTCTACAAGATATTCAGGGAATACTTTATTAGATGGACACACTAAGGTTAAATGGGTTGGACTAGAACAAGTAGCGCATACCTCTTGTGGAGGTTTCTAGGATAATGTAACAGCCATGAAAGATTGAAACATAGTTTCAAGTTTGTCTATTCTTCCATCTAATTTTTTAGAAACAAAGACGAGCTTATCGGATAGATCAGTATGTGCTCCTATCTCATAGATACCTCCTTTCTTAGTGGGCTGGTTAGTACTTTCTCTTCTATTTGAATAATCCCATTGCTGAGAATTATCGGCTACAGTTTGAAAGAATTCATAAGCTTCACTTTCATCTTTTAACATGAGGGTCCCTCCACTTGCTGCATCTATCATTTGTCTATTTTGAGGTGTCAACGCCTCATAGAAGTATTGAACTTGCTGTCATTTCTCAAATCCATGGTGAGGGCATTTTTGCAGCAGTTCAATCCACCGTTCCCAACATTCATAATATTGTTCATCGTCCCTTTGTTGGAAATTTATAATTTCGCGACGTAGGGCATTTGTTTTGTCAACTTCAGGAACTTCTTAGATAATTGGTCCCATGTATGTATGGAACCTACCTCCAAGGAATTAAGCCATGAGCTGGCTTTGTCCTTAAGTGAGAATGGGAATAACTTTAACCTAATTGAATCATCCGAAACATTTCGAAACCTAAATGTGGCACAAATATCAAGGAACTCCTTGATATGTAGGTATGGGTCTTCTCAGTCCCGACCATAAAAAGTAGGAAGTAATTGAATTACTCCTCGGCTTTAACTCAAAGTGGTTGGCATTAGTGGGAGGTAAAGCTATGCATGAGGGGGTATTAAGTTGGAGCGGAACATAAAAATCTCTAATAGTCTTGCACTCAATCCCTATTGGTGGTTCAACCATAGGGATAGGAACTATGTTTCTTTCCCCTTGCTTTTGGATGCGTTGAATGTCTGGGTTTAACGGTAGTAGCTCAAGGTTCTGAGATCGACGCCGTTGCATGAACTATTCCTAATCTAAAATGTCCTACTCTAAATGCTAACTCTAACTCTATGTGATGCAAGCAAAAAGGCGCAGTCAAACACCTTAAGCTAATAAGCAATATATTGATTTTCTTGAATATGTGTGGGGACAATGCTTTTAATTATCCTAATCTAGCATTTCACCTCTCCTTTAGACTTGATTATTGCTTACTAGTTAGGTTCTTCTTAAGGTGGTTAATACAACCCTCGTGTCAGGAGGCGTTTAGACCTCATAAATGTCAACAGAAGGTGAGGGAAGAGCGATGCTCTATTAGACAACTCTCAATAACCACAGTGCTCCAAAGCCACTGGAGTGACAATAAATTGAGTCTTAGTAAGAGGGTCTTACGAGCATGTGATAGCCCTCTAGGTCTATTCTGATTGATTTTAATTTGAATTAAAGGCTAGGGTAGCGCGCTTGAGGTGATTATCCTAGGTGGGCCAAGGAGTGGTGATGAAATTCACCCTTGATCTTATGGGGGTAGGGTGCCCTTACTAATTAATTGCACACTCTATGGCAGTTCGATCAGCATATATATCACCTGAAAGCATTAACTGTGTCCTAAGATGCAAATAAAAGCGATAAACTAATGCAAAACCTAAAAATGCAACAATTATAAGAGGATGCTTTCTATATGATTTATCCTACCAAACAATGCAAATTTACTCTAAATGCAAACCCTAATCTAGGAATTTAAATGAGTGAGGAAACTTACAATGGGGTTTTTGATGAAGATCAAGTGTGGGCCACCTTATCCTACACTTGCCCTGTATTATACAACCCTTTAAAATGAAAATAGAAATTGCAATTTACAAAGATCCTTATTACAAGCTTCACTAAAAAGGAAAAAAAAATCCTAATCTATGAAAGCAGGCAAATTTTCATGTTGATAAAGATTTTCTTGCCAATTTTCTCCACTTTCCTGTTTCCCTGAAAAAGAAATTTTAGAAATAAGTACCAATTTCAGGAAATTAGGTAGTTATACATTAAAAAAATTTCAAAAATGCAACTAAAATTACCTAAAATGAATTTCCTAATATTTTTTATTTTTTTGGATTTTTTAATTAAACTTTATAAAAACTCCTTTGCAAGTCCCCAGTAGTGGTGCTAAAAACTTGTTGATGTTTATCGCAAGTGCATAGGCTATTGTAGTATAGCTTATGCAAATACGGGTCGAACCCATAGAAACTCGCTTTAATTGGAGTTTTTAATAAAATTTAATTATGTAAAATTCAATCAATTGATAAAGTTGCGCTAAAAAAATATTTCAGACTTTAGATATAATTTATCGATGAGAATTATAGAAGTTCAACACTAGAAAAATGGAAATTAACTAAAGAAATAAGAAAATTTCACTTCCCTAGACTGGTTATTGTCAATTTCTTCAGATCTGAGCATATAAACTTTGATTAAACTCCATTAGAATCTTTTTGGTACTCCTGATTGACAATCCACCAGATGTATTAGGCAGATTTTAGAAATTCTAAGAGATCTAGCCTAAATAAGAATTTTGGGCATTTGACGGTTTAGATCACTTTTTGGGGTTCATATTAAAGATCAGAGACATTAATCATGACAATGGATGTCCTCAAAATGAATCTGTAAAATTAATTTGAAATCAGAAGAGAAACAGACTAGGAGTTGAAGATTTTGATTGGTTAAGGCTAACCCATTGATTGGGTTAGACCTTAATTGATCTGTCTTGATTAATCCGTTCTTGGATAAGGAGAATAAGGATAAACCAGAACCAGAATAGGCAGGGATACAGATGGAATTACTGAAAAAGGACAGACATGTCAATTAAGGCAAAATCAAAGGGCAAAATCAAAATGTTATTAAAGATATGGTTTTTAACAAAAACCAGGAAAAAAAACCAACGAAGAAGAGGGAAGCCAGAGACGATGGAGGACTCTGCTGGAGAAGATCCCCGGATTTGATGAGACGGGCAGATAGCTGGGCGTTCTCCTCTTCTGGGTTCGTCGTCTGAGCTAGTGATGAGATCGTGCTGGAGAAGTGGTGAGTGCAAATTAGAGGCGTTGTGGAAGCCAAGGAAGAAGAGGTTCTACGCTTGGTGTGTGAAGATGGAGAAGAGGTGAGGGGAGAAACTGGAACTTAGTTTCTTATTGGAAACCGAGAGGAAAAGAAAATGGGCTAGGCATGCTGGGTTGAAGAGAACCCAAGCGTGATGGAGATGAAGCCTGGGTCAGTGAAGGCAGTGGAGGCTGGGGAGGTGCGACAGTGATGGGATGAAAGTGGAGAAAGCATAGAGTGGAGGAGACAGAGAGTGAAAGAAAGATGAAGAAGAAGAGCTTAAAAGAGAAAGGAAAGAGATAGAGGGAAGGAGATGCAGTGAGAAAAAAAAAAAATGAAAGAAAGAAAGAAATTGAAATAGAGGGCAAAGACTAGAGATAGAACGAGAGAGATGGGTATTAAGAGAGCGAGCCCTTCCCATGGTTTAAAGAAGGGGTTTAAGAATAGAAGGGAGAAGAGAGGAGAATGGGAAAGTGGGAATGAGAAGGGAAAGATGGAGGGGAAAAGGAAGGTGGTGAGAAGAAGATGAGAGAATAGAATAGAAGAAGAGAGGAAGTGGTAGGACGTGAGGGAGTGGGAAAGGAAAGAAAGAATAAGGAAAGAAAAAGAGAAGAATAAGGAGGGAAAGAGGAAAGAGAGTGGGGGGGAGAGAGTTTTGCTTGCCTCCTTTAAGCTCTCCCTTTTGGAAATTTATTCAAAATTTAAAGTTGCCTTTCCTTCTTTTTTTTTTTTTTTTTTTTTTTTTTCTATGATTCCAAATTAAGCTCCCTTGTCTTCTAGGAAACTATCCCAACCATCTCTATGGGTGATCTGGTTCATCCAATCTTCTTTAAGATGATCTGCACTGTTAACTTTTAATTGTACCCATCCATGCGTCTTTTGGTTGATCTGCAAAAGAAAAGACTAAATTAGAATCATCTGAACTGTACATTAATCATCTAATGAGCTCTAATGATGACCTGACTATTGATTTTGACAAATTAAGGTTTGGATGGTCAATTGGAGTTAAATTTAAAAATCAAGCTCAAATTTTCAAATTTTGAATAGTTAGATGATCTAATTGAATGCTAAATTATGGGTATTTCCCCCAAAATTAAGCACTTAACAGAAGTTCAGAGTATGTTTACGTAGTATAGATCAAGGTACATAATAGTGGCATCTGACTACCAATCAAACATCGCTAGGTTTCTCTTCCATCATTATCCGATCGAATGGTTAAGATTGTTCGATTGATGTTTATCCAATTTCCACAATCATATCATATTTAACCCAATTCAAGGTTCAGGAATTCATCTGTAACATCTGATCATTGATCATACATCACATGATCCCTGTTTGAATAGTGACAGATTAGATGGTTTAGATCATTTGATCTGTTTCACTTCAAAATCATACAATTTGAGTCATCTTATCATTTTTAAAGATGGGAGGACTCAATGTCAGCATCTGATCATCGATCAAATGTTGTCAAACATTGTTTACACAATGACAGATCGGACGATCTAGATTGTCCGATCTATTTTCTAGCATAGATCATCCATTTCAATCATTTCCTAACAACAAAATCATTTATTTAACTACTTTTAAGCTTAATTTACAATTTGAATGGTTGTTTCAATGTGGATTGGGCTGCAGGAGTTAGATCACCCTTGTCCGAGCTCCAATCGGATGATCAAAGCTGCAAACTTGTTGATTAATGCTCCTAACCCTCTTTTTTTGTTAATTACAAACAAGATCAACAGTTCTAATCTTGTTTTAGTACGAATCGGATTAGCCCTAACTGAAAAAACCTAGTTTTTCCTATTCTACAGTCAAATCGAACTAGAAACGGAGAAGTTGTGGGAAAACTAACCTCTGTAGGTGCCCACAACGTCTGATCGTGGCTGGAGAAGGTGCCATTTGATGGTTTTTCTAGCAACAGTCCACACTCACTATTTTTCCTATTCTATAGTCAAATCGAACTAGAAACGAAGAAGTTGCGGGAAAACTAACCTCTGTAGGTGCCCACAACATCTGATTGTGGCTGGAGAAGGTGTCATTTGATGGTTTTTCTGGCAACAGTCCATACTCACTATTGTCCCCTTTAGTACCGACATTGTTTCTCCCCCAATGGCAGTGGAACCAAAGGGGTTTTCTCCTCAGCTCTTGGAGAATTGATTGTATGGTTAGATCTCCAATCAGAGCCACCGTTGTCGCCATCGAAGTATGCTTCTCCGATGACTATAAATCTCTTCTCCCCCTCTCCGGTGCAAACTAGGGTTTTCAATTGCATGGAGCTTTTTCCTTCTCTTCTTCTTCCTCCTTCTCCCTTCTCCTCCTCCTCTACTGGCGTCGGGTTTCTCCTCCCAAGTGTGGTTCTTTTGTCATTTTTTTTTTTCTTTTCTTCATTTTCAAACATCCATATCTCCTTTATCTGAACTCTAATTTCTACAAACTTGGTGTCGTTTGATAGTCATTTCGAGTAAAATTCAAATATGAAGGTATTGGGATCCAATTTGATGTCTTTCAAAAGGTTAATTCAGTGAAACCTAAATATGAAGATTCTCCCATTTATGCTTACCAAAATCAATTTATAATCCTTTAAAATAGAATTTAAAATTAGGATTATTACAATATCTGCATGAATAACATTCTCACAATCATCTTGATATTCAAAAAATAGGTTGATTTATACAAGAGAGGCTACTTTGGTAGCATGTTGTTTCAATCAACTTATTTTAGAACATTAGACATCCAAAAGAAACATGTACCAAGATTTGAATTCAATTTTTTCCTTTTTTTATTGTCAAATATTCTAGTTTTAGGGTTTGATTGGCCCGATCTAAGCAATTTTGGCACTACTTTATGAATTTAACCTAACTAGGTGCAATTAGATTAAAGCTTTAGTACCAAAATCATGTTCACATCATCAAAAGCTTTCCAACGGACTTTACGGATCTAAAATCAGGTTTATATAACTCCCAAAAATTGAGTTTTTCTATTTCAGATCACTGCTCAACAGCCTGGATCAAAATCTGGGCAAGAATGATAATTACTACTCGGCGTCACCAAGATGCTCGACTCAGACACGCCCCCGTGTGTCCTAGCGACCAAGACGCTCCTACGTGCATCTCGGATTCCAGGATGCTTGGCGTTCCACACAAACTGTGACAGCGCTGCTCCTGTTTTCCGTGCACATGCGATGGATCACTTGCACTCGTCATCCTCCAGCGCATTCCGCAAACTGCGTTTTGGGCACATCGTCCAATGGAGACGATGAGCCCGAGTAGTTCATTTTGTTTTGTTCCGATTGGGGTATCTGATGACCCAATTTTTGTTTGTTTTTTTTTTTTTTTGCTGTTTCTTAGGTTTTGAAGGTCCTTGAATTCATCTATTGGTTCAGATCATTCATTCGAGGTGTCTATATGATGGGTTTTCTACTATACCACCGTTTTCAAAGATTAAAACCCTAATCTCTTAAAAAAAATATTCAGATATGAATCCATGAGAGATGGAAAAACACTTTGTTGTCTTCATGAACCATTTTAAGCAAGCACATAATAAGAAAAATAGATTAAGAAACTTGTTTCTCAATTATTTAAGGTGAAGGGGTTTTGATACCACTTGTTGTAACATACTTTATTGATGAATATTCCTTCATCACACTAAGATCCTCCACGAAAATCATCAAGAATAAAAGAATATATGCGGAAGTGTACCTGAATCCATGAGCACATATATGATTCTTGAGTCTCGTGGTTCCTGATCTTCCAAACCGATGCATATGACCTTCTTGGAGAATGATATTCCCTCTATTCTGATGATGAGATATCAGAAAAGAATCATACGTACAATATGGGAATCATAACCATTTATAACTTTATCCCCTTTCCTTATTTCTTATTTTAGCCCATCATAAAATAGAAATTAGAGACTAGGTATCTACACATAATAAAACCATACCTTTTGAGATGACTATGGCCCATTTAACCTTAAAACTTATTAGATCACATTAATTTAGGTAAAACCCATATGATAGCATATAATATACTTTATATATATATATATATATATATAGGGATAACGTCTTGATGATGATGATGATATAAAGACAAGCTTAGTGACACCTTCATGGAAAAAAATCTCTTTGCCATTTATAAATGGAATCTCAATCTGTTGCATTTAAACAAATTTAGCAAGCAGATGCGTTTCTGTGAGGACAAGCACTGTAACAAACGTATCCTTTTCCTTCTTGGGGAAACCAGCAACAAACACATCCATAAGTTATATATTTCAGTTCTATCTTGGTAATGCTATTTACTCTTTCTTCTTTAGTAAAGTGGATTTGTGGATCTATTATCCCATGTATTTTCCTTCATTTTCAAGAAATTAGTGCAAATCTTACTGATATTTTTAATAAGTTGTTCTCCTGAGATTCCACTATTTTTTCCACAAGACGGCAACAGTACAACTTGCTTATGAAATCTTTAATCTGCTGTTAATTTAATTTCCTCTTGAGAGTAAGTTTGCTAGCTCTTGTTATCCTTGAGAATACCCAGTTAGGCGCCCCTCTCGTTAAGCCATCGGAAGTTCTAGGTGGCACTTTTGCCCTTTCTTAGGAGATTTTAAATAGATTTGAGAATTAGGACGGCAATGTTAGTGAACAGTTGCTTTGTAATTCTTGGCTAGGCGTACCAACTAAAGGAGGAAAGTAAAATGGTGAACCCACGAGCACATGTATAAAATGAGCATCACATGAAGGAAGACCTTCAAATGTTGACTAGGGAAAGGGTCAGCGGCGACACATTGAGAAGATGTGGTGCAGAAGTAGTATCTTCGAGTATCAGTTCCCCTAAGGTATTATAGCTGATTGCACTATTTTACTAACAGGAAAAACCTATTCATCCTGTTGAATTCCTTTAACTCAACCAACCAATTGGCTTTTTATCCCCTGGAAATATTTTAGAATACTAAATTCTTGAGTTATAAAGCAATGACCACAAACAGTTTCAGAAAAGACATCATGTGGGATATTTTTTGAGATGATTTCCATCAATCAATCGCCATGGCTTCAATTATTAGAGCAATCAGTTGGCCGACCAAGGACCTATGGAAATAACGGCAATTAAGTTGGACGTGCCTAAAACGTGGTTCGCTTGATTCATGTTCAAGCTAAACACGTGGAAGGAGGTCAGAGACGGGTCGGTGGTCATTCTCCTGAAGTTGTTCATGTGTTCAATTTGTAGAATACTAAATTCAATCGCCATGGCTTCAATTATTAGAGTAATCAGTTGGACTAAGGACCTATTGAAATAACGGCGATTAAGTTGGACGGGCCTAAAACGTGGTTCGCGTGATTCATGTTCAAGCTAAACATGTGGAAGGAGGTCAGAGACGGGTCGGTGGTCATTCTCCTGAACTGTTGGTTGTTCATGTGTTTAATTTGTACATCTTATAAGGGTATCTGTATCTTCTCATACATGCACCTCTTTCAGCGTACACGAATTCCTCTTTATATTCCTTGGACAAATCTTTAAACCAGTTGCATTCCACTCCAATGGCTTTGCTTGCTACATTTGTTCCATTGGCTCAAATAGGAAGGAAGAGAATGGGAGGTCCTTGCATGTCCATCTCTCATCACAAAAGCATCACCAATGTCGATAACTTGGTAATTAAGTCCCTCCTGTTTTTCCCGATACTATGTCATATTCCTATATTTAGATGTTAGTGTCTACAATAGCGCTCAAAATATATATGATCAAGATCCTTCATTTTGGTTTTTTCAGGGTTTTCATAATACCACTCGAAAAATATGTTCGAATTACTCAATCGGTAGCAAATTGAGTCACTCGACGAGTCGACTGCATAGCAAAAATATTTAGTCGGAAAGATCTCAATGACCTTGGAATCATATCTTAACTAAATTGCCTAGGAGTTGCTACTTACATAAGAGTGAAAATTGAAGATATATGCATTAAATAAAGAAACAATATTCAAATTCTCACTCAGATTTTTCTAGGTCACCAAAAAATAGCTTGGGGTTAACACAACTTGGGTCACTTCAAGTTTGAGTCGATTTTTTCAATATTTATGTGTTGCTAGATGAAATGCATATTTTCATTGAAGAGTAGAATTTCTAAAACTAGATGTTCCTCTGATACTATCGGGTACTTGCATTGTCCTCCTGTAGGATTGCATAAACGTAAGACGAATGGAGAAGGTGAAGGAAGTGCGCATAATGCTACAGGAAGCCAATGACCCGTTAGAGAGTATGATCATGATCGATTCCCTCCAACGGCTAGGCATTAATTACCACTTCCAGGAAGAGATCGAAGCGCTCTTAGATTCCCACTATGAAAGCCTTGATGCTACTGATGGCTTTAGAGATAATAGCTTGTATCGCGTCGCGCTTGGCTTCCGGTTGCTTCGTCAACATGGACACCATGTATCCCCAGGTGGGTGCTTATACTAAAATTCTTTACCACGAAAGTATCATATGAAGACCAGGGACTTACTAATTACTTTGTATTGGAGCAGATGTAATGTTTAAGAACTTCACGAACGAGGAGAGATTCGGACAGCAAATAGGTGAAGACATAAGAGGAATGATGGCTTTATATGAAGCTTCATTACTCGGAATAGATGGTGAGGTTATACTTGATGAAGCAAATGAATTCGCCGGAAAGCATCTTAAGGCTTCAATGGCTGTTGCAGAACCATATCTAGCAGACCTAGTTGGACATACGTTGGAGCATCCTCTTCATATGAGCTTGCCAAGGTTAAACGCCAGGCACTATATAAAAAACTACCAAGTCGTAGACAGGAGGTCCAGGGTCTTACAGGAACTAGCAAAGTTGGATTTTAACATTGTTCAGTCATTGCACCAAAGAGAGCTCAGAGAGGTCTCGGTGTAAGTTTTTGAACTCCGTGAGCGCAACTGGGTTCTACTTCAATCTGTTATTTCTCTCTCTGACAATCGTTTATGGGACATGTCTCAGGTGGTGGAGAGACCTGGCTTTATCACAGGAATTAAGATTTGCAAGGGATCAACCATTGAAATGGTTCACATGGCCCATGGCAATGCTCTCACATCCTCATTTCTCAGAGTACAGAATAGAAGTCACGAAGCCCATCTCACTTATTTATATAATCGACGATATTTTTGATGTTAAAGGGTCACTTGATGAGCTCATCCTCTTCACAGAAGCAATCAACAAGTGAGTAAAAGCAAATCAACTACAACCTGTTTTAAAAGCATTATTAAAATTGTTTTGAGAGTAATTGTGGAGTGCTTTCTATTTTTAACTATTTTACTGATTGTATCCATACTTTTCTAAATAACATTAGATGAAAATTGCTGTAACAATGGCTAAATGCGCAGTCACTTGTTTAGTATTTCAAATTTAGTCCACATGTTTATTTCTTTAAGAGAAGTCATTTTTTTAATGTTAAAGGAAAGTCAAATTTGTTACTAGAGTACAAAATAGTATTTGCGAAATAGATGAATTATTAGCGAAATTCATGCTTGATTAACAAAAGTTTATACCAACTCACATATAATTTGGAAGAGGGTGTGATCTTTCAATTGTTTAAGACTTTCTAAATTGTACATAAATTAGTCTTGAAATTGCAGCAATGTAAATAATCTGTAGATTTTTGAAGTATGCTTTCATGAAATTAACAAAGATCTTATCTTGGGTTTTACAGATGGGATCTTGACGCAATCGAAAGGCTCCCGGAATACATGAAGATATGCTTCATGGCTCTTCATAACATCACTAATGACATTGCATGGAAGGTGTTCAAAGAACATGGATGGATGCCCACAAAATCTCTAAGAAAAGCTGTAAGTCATGCACTTCAAAAAACCATTAAAATTCATAGAAGTCCCAATATCTTAACAACAGGATCGTGTATGTAATGAACCAGTGGGGAAAGCTATGCGAAGCATTTTTAAAAGAGGCGAAATGGCTCCAGTCAGGATATCTACCACAGACAGATGAATATCTGAATAATGGAGTAGTCAGTTCAGGAGTTCACGTTGTATTAGTTCACATATTCTTTATGCTGGGGCAAGGAATAACAAGGGAGAATATAGATAGTCTAGACAATATTCCGCGCCTCTTCTCGTGCCCAGCAACAATCCTACGGCTCTGGGATGATCTTGGAAGTGCTAAGGTACGAGGATGACTGGTTACACTTTCACTCTAAAATAATGTTGGCATATAACATATAACTGTCCCTCAATATAACACTCTTCTTTGATGTTTGAAGGACGAAAACCAACAGGGATATGATGGATCGTATGTGGAGTGCTACATGAAAGAACAGGGCAACTCAGCTTCTGTTGAAGGTGCACACAAGCACGTAAGGCATTTGATCTCCAAGCAATGGAAGAGACTCAATGAGGAATGCCTATTTTCACATAATTTCTTTCCATCTCTCAAAGAAGCTTCACTAAATATGGCCCGAATAGTTGAAGTCATGTACGGTTACAAGGACGATCAAAGCCTCCCAGCCCTTGATGAACTCATCAATTCATTGCTTATCGAAACGATTCCCTTATAGGGAACATACCTCGGGAAGGCCTATTCAACTACCCATATTTTAATAGCATCATATGATACAGTAAAGATTAGATCAAGTATTTAGTGTATGTGATGTTGTATTCTACGCTAAAGATTAGATCAAGTATTTAGTGTATGTGATATTATATTCTACGCCTGACGGTATTCATGTGAGCAACTATTATTTTCCTTCCCCCGTGGCTGTAAATGGAGATTGAGATGATCAAATTTACATGAAAAATATGAAAAGCAATGACCAAGATACAATCATATATCTGTCGGACACCTGCATATATAAATAACAACAAAGATTAAGAATTATCAATCCATCTAACTCTTAATGCAGGAAGATTTACACCTCTCTAGCAAGACCATCAGAGAGTCAATGAACTTTATATCAGCGTGCCTAATCATGGAGAAAATTTTGTATATAAGGTGCCATAATCTCCATGTTGAGAAGTCGAACATATTCATCCATTAAATAGCATTATAGGAATCGCCCTCTACAATAAGAGGGAGATGGCGAGAGATGGACCATATATGAGTAATGATCTGATTCCTGCTTCATTGGACCTACAAAATCAATGATTGCGGCACCTTCTGCGTCTGTTAAAACTCCACTGACACTGGAAGGATTGCCAAAACTTGCCCCGTCCAAGTTTATCTTGAATTGGTTTTGGTTGGGGCGGCTTTATCAAAACATGACTTTATCTCTTTCCATTTCCTTAATATTTCACTTATGCTAGGTCGTTTGAGAGTAACCTTAATTTGCTGGAAACAGACGTCATTTCTATCATTCCAGAGGCACCAAATTGCAACTAGCAAAGTAAGCTTCGAAAGAGACTTGCGCTATTATTTCGTCTAGATACATGAGATTATCAAATAAGAAAGGGCAGTCCCAGTGCATGAAGCTCCTGCCTATGCAGGGTCCAGGGAAGGGGCGGACTACATAGGCCTAAAGTATACAGCCTTATCTTGTATTTTGTAAGAAGCCGTTTCCACGCCTTGAACCCGTGACCTCAAAGTGACACAAGACAACTTTTACCATTGCGCCAAAACTAGAAAATTATAAAATGTGGTTGGCAATAACCATTTTATACTGAATTTGGATAATAGTGTTCCAGACTTCTTGGGCTCAAGCGCACTACGGAGGGACAAATGATCTTGGTCTTCACATGCACAATTACATAGACAACAACGGCTAGGTCCCGTCCATCCTCTTAAGATAAGGTTATCGTATGTAAGTTCCTTGATCGAAGCAACAATCCAAACACGGAACGGCATCTTAGAAGGGGCTTGAGAACACCACATGAATTTTGCGCGTCCAACCACCAGACGGTGGGCAAAGAACGATGTGTGCTGATTTTGGAGAGAACACGCCCCCTTGTCTTTGGAACCCAAATGATTGAGTGTACTTGAGTAGGTTTATTACCACCGATTCAAGCATTCCATGTAAAGACTCCACCTACTTGTCTTCAGTGCCTCTCATAAGCATGTTCGAGTTGAATATTCCATTATGTTTCACCATTTTGTTGAGAGAAGTAGTCTTCGACTTTAACTTCTGGTCTTTGGACTAATCTAAAGATGCGAGGATAAACATTCTTAAGAGCTTGGTTTCCCAACCAAAAATCTGACCAGATAATACAATATCACTTTTGCCTATATAAAGTCTTGTGTTGCTCTTAAAGAAGTCAAGGTGTTAGGATGTATCTAGCCGGGCTGCTCTAGAGGTATCATGATATACATTCTTAAGAGCTTGGTTGCCCAACAAAAAATCTGACCAGAAACATACTATATCACTTTTGCCTATATGAAGTCTTGTGTTGCTCTTAAAGAAGTCAAGGTGTTTGCATATGTCTACCCACAAGGTAGCCTTTTAAGCTGCTACCTGGGCGCACAGTGCGCTGGTGTAAGCCGGTGCAAACCTCACTGCCCGTGTAAGTCTTAATTTATGAAGTCTTTTCACAAAAAACTTTGAGTTTGAGAGCTACAGAGGTCTAAATCACAAGCGGAAACATCCGTTGCATCGTATTGACGACGTAGACCTAGATTTAGCTTGAAAACCTATATTTGACTACTTTTAGATTAGTTAAATTAAAAAAATATTAATTAATAACTTAGAACCGACTGATCAATGGGTGATCAGGCATCAAGACTTGAACAATAAGATAAAGTATGATAATAAATAAGGGTTCTAAGGTGCATATTAGCATGACTACTCTAGAAATTGATCTAGACCATTGGTTTGGACCAGATCTTGGAAAATTATTAATATGAGGATGATCTGATCGTTAGATTAAGGTATAAATGTTAGATACACACAATAACGAATAGATGAACATGAGATGGGACTAAATTAAGAACCAAATCATAATTAGAGATCTTAGAGGATGATCCAACTATTGGATCACTATAGATTCCCTTATGATGAAATAAATAACACGAAATAGTATTATGATACTGACAGGTACATCTGAACGTACACGATAAGGGGATTATATGCTTGAGTTGGGTGATCTCACGTTGAGGTAGGTGACGACATTTAATGTTTTGTTTGATTTTAAAACCTTGTATTATCATGGCATCATGATTGATTGTAATTAAATTGCACTTATTATTAATTGATGATTTTGTGAGATTTAGAGTTTTATGTTATGATCGCTATTTGATTTCAATCATGTATTGAATGGATTATGACCGATGGCTTCATGAGATTGAGATTATCTACTTATGCACAATTAGAAAATTATCTTTTCTTATTGCATCACTGAAATTGATGAGTTTTCATAAGAAAGGAAAGTGGTGGCTTGGTGGCTGGTCCTTTTAGAGGCTAACCCCGGGATGAGGGGCGTGCCTTGGGGATTGCAAGCGACGAGTGCTCTTGGTTTTCGACATATGTGATTTTGTGTTTTGAGTTTCATGACGGGTGCTCTCACCCGGTGGATGTCATGCTAGGAGGGAGAGGGCCGGCCACCCACCCTCCGAGATTTGTAATGTGATGTGATATGATTGTGATATAATAGACACCTGCTCGTAGATGGCTTTCGGTAGGGGTTAGTAACATGGATAGTCCACACTACCAATCCGGGCTAAGTCTCCTGTTATGGTGTCGACGGGGAGCGACGGTGGTTGAGATCCTGGAGGGTTGCTACTGCGGTATGACAATCTATACTCTTATTCTATGTGCTTACATGATGAGCATGGAGATGTGGTGGTATGCCTGGGTGTGACGACACTCAAAGGTTTGATATGAGTACTCATGATCTGTGATACGAGTGTATGAGACACTTGTGGGACCCATGTATCTTAGGGTGCCTTGTTATTATTGAATGCTCATTTACATGAGATTATATTATGTTTTAAATCCGTGAGATGCATGTTTTATCGTATATGATGTTTTGAGATTTTATTAGCATTGCTTAAAATAATTATATTCTTGTAGAAAATTACTTTATTCATTGTATCAATATGATTATTCTATTTTATTCCATTAATATACATTAAATGTCTATGTACCTACCAAGCATTGCTTGCTGAGGCATTGCGTTATTGTTGCAATGCCTCAGATATTAAAGAAAGACAGACATATGAGGAGTTAGAAGAATAGTGATCGAGAAGTCTCATTTAGAGATATGTTCTAATTTCACATGGACTGTGTATGTATATTATGTTATTGGACTTAATTATACTGTTATGAGAATGTGGCTGATGACTGGATGATCCTGGAATAGTAAATTTATTTTAAAAATGTTTACTTGGAAAATATATATATCTTGTTTTGTGTCAATGGTTGACCTCGGAAATTTTCTAAAAATGAAATTCAATTGAAATTGTTTTTCATTGTTTTGGTTTTTATAAAATTGGGGCCCCACCTTAAGAAAATTTATATATAAAAAAAAAGTATTGAAAAACCCGGGTCGTCATAGTAGATGATCTCACTTTTACAGAAAATAATCCAAGTATATTTGAAGACTTTAAGAAGGTAATGGGCCAAGAATTTGAGATGACCTATATCGACCTCATGTCCTACTATCTTGGAATAGAGGTGAGGCAAATAGATGATGGAAGCTTCAACTCTCAAGAAGGTTATGCGAAGGAAGTTTTCAAGAAATTTGGCATCAAACAATGCAAGCCTATAGTACCCATGTGGAGTAAAGCTTTCCAAGCATGATGAAGAAGAAAGAGTTGACCTCACTCATTTCAAGAGCCTTGTTGGAAGCCTAAGGTATTTAGCATGCATAAGATTGGATATCCTATTTGATGTGGGTTTGGTTAGCCATTTCTAAGGCAATTATAATAACCCACTTGAATAGAGCCAAGAGAATTCTTTGATACATTAAGGGGACTATCAACTATAATCTCTTCCACTCTTCATGTGAAGACTTCAAGCTTCTTGAATATAGTGACAGCGATTGGGTTGGAGATTTAGACGAAAAAAAAAATACAACTGGATTTCTTTTCTTCATAGGAGACACTGCTTTTACTTGGACTTCAAAAAAGCAATCTATTGTTATATTGTCCAGTTGTAAAGCCGAATATATTGCTGCTACCTCTTGTGTGTGCCATGCACTTTGGCTTTGAAACTTGTTGACGGAATTACACATGCAACAAGAAGATGTGATAGATATTTATATTGATAATAAATTGACTCTTACTCTTGTAAAGAATCCAATCTACCATCATTGAAGTAAGCACATCAACACACGATATCACTTCATAAGAGATTATGTGGCAGAAAAGGATGTTCATTAAAAGTATGCAAGATCCCAAGATCAAATTGCTAATAATCTCACCAAGCTGCTCAAGCAAGAAGTCTTTGAGAAATTAAGGGTGATGCTTGGAGTTACAAAATCAAGTTTAAAGGGGAGTTTTGGAGAATAAACTTGATTAGGCTTATTCTTGATAATGTGCTACGAAGATCAATTTGATGGCCTAAGCCCATATTCTAGAAAGCTCATATTGATAATAAAAGCCCATATTCTAAAAAGTGTTTCTAAAAATATCTAGATATTTTTTAAGAAAGAAACTGGATATTTCCAGAGAGTTATCTAGAAAGTTATTTGTAAACATTGGATTAAAAGTGTTTTGGTACAATCCTAGCCATTGGTTGAGATGTGCCACTAGTATAAATAAAGGTAACTCCTCACACTTTTGTATCAAGCCAAAAAACCAAATAATGGATTACAAGTTTCTTTCTCTTAACTTTCATCTTCATTTTCCTTTCCCTTTCCCTTTGAAGTTCTTCACCAAAACATCAAGTCCACCTTTCCAACATATTCTTTAGTATATAAAGGTAGAGTATTGATAACAATCGGTGATGTGTGGCAGAAATCTACGCTTAACTTTGTGATTGATTAAGTGTGACTTCTACAAGGAGATCTATGCCATTCATTCCGTTTGGAATGGCTTGGATAGACTTCAAACTTCACTATCATTGGATGGTTATAACTATATTATTTGCAATTAAAATTACAGTCACTAAATCTTTTATGTTTTCTTCAAAACCCAAAACAAGTGGTTAGAATCAACCAAATGCAATGATTTTTAGTGGGTTTCATAATTTTGGTTTGCAAAAAAAATGGACGGTTTAGATCTTCCAAATAAAATAAAAAATAAACAGCTGTCACAATTGAAAGCATCAACTTCTTTACACACTTCTGAGCGACTACTCTCATTTACTAAATGAGTCAAGGATTGTTTTACTCCTAATGCTTTAAATAATAAAAATTAGATATACAAGATGTCTCGAGTTTACCTTGACAAATTTGTATATAATACATTGATCATTTATTGGTTATTTTAGGAAAAAGAATTTATATGTAACTTTATCATTTCTTTTATAAATTTGAACTACTTAGATCGTTTTTCCGAAAAGGCTAACATAAGTTCTAAAACTTTACTTTTTACAATTAAATACAAAAGAAGAGTGTAATAATTAATTAACATAATTCACTTGAACACCAATAGCAAGAAAAGTACGAGTAGGTCTTATTATTTTAATCATCAAAACCATTTATTTGGTAGAACTTATACATTTTGATTGATTGATACACAAAAAATCTCCATGAGAAGATGATACCGACTTAAAAAAAAAAAATGTATATTTAAGTTCTAGAATATTTGTTCACATATTCAGATAAAAGGCTTACAAGTGTCCAATTGAATCAAAATTTAGTGCATGACTGATTCATAACTCTACATACTTGATACATAGTTTGGATTGTTGTAAAGAGTATGTCTCACTTTTGCCTCACCTCTAGTACCTAACTGGTTTCGCATAGGACTTAATTTTTAAAATAAAGTTATTCATAGATATTGCATTTCTACCTCTTATTTGCAATTTAATATAAAAAAAACCAGAGTTTAGCCTCATTTTATCTTTATTTGTGTTTTAGTGCTGATAACATAGAGGCCCCATGGATTAGTCCATCACAGTCCATGTTTTGGTGGAATGGACTTCTCATTATCTACGAATAGATTGGATGATTCCAACATGACACATGTGGGCCTCTAAAAAGTGTAACTTTTTTCTCGAGCATGTAAGTGCACTTCTAGAAAACATATGTTCATCTAAAAGTGCAAATTTTTTGTCCAACTTTAATTGTTACTATATCTTATAAGTTTTTTGTTTATAGCTTCTTTTGAGAAATTTTTGGATTGGAATTAGATAGTTAATCCACAGCAAACTATAATATAACTTTTGCATAAAAAATTGATCTCTCATAATCTCTAAATATATATAACAATAGGTTTGTCCGAGAGGACTAGTGAGGTATAGATCTTTTTTGGTTTGTATCATATATAAAATCAATACATGATAGGTTTGTTTTATAGTCTACTAATAATAGGTTTTGTATCTATGTAATTCATTGTTAATATTTCATGATATTATCACATCATATATTTTCTATGACAGAAAAAGAGTTTCTCAGTGAGTTTAAAAGATTTCACTCCCATATGATATCATGTTGAAAAGCAAAATCTCAGTAGATGGACATGATCGATAATTCAGCTAGATGAAATCACTACCTATATAATCACTCTGATGCCATTTTGCTGCTCGGGCACACGCTCTCCACTAGGAGTCTCAAAATGATACAATTAGCATTGGCTTTCTCTGCCACAATCTCAACCGATCACCATTGGGTCCTTAAACAAGGTGTGCCTCACCCTAGAAACAGCGACGTGCAACCAAATTGATTCAGACACTAACACCCTGATCTATCAATCACTGTCCATATATATCAGCATCCTCGCATGCCTACCATTCGTACGTATTCTACTAGGTACGGACCCAACAATTGAACCACGCAATGGCTAAGGAAATTATTGAAATCATGTGTAAATTAATCAAACAATGAGAAACTCCTATATGCGTTTAGATTCTCTCATCTAGATTTCTTGTTATTTTTTTGTAAATAATATAAGGAGTTGTGTTGCACATGAAATTGTGCACATTTTCTTTTTTGGTTAAGCAACTATAGTTACTTGATAATTCAATGACTCAAATAATTAGTTTCCTACCCCATCCTTAGTCAATATTATTATGGATTAACAAAGTGGATTTAGCATTAGAGTAATCCACGACGAAAATGCTGAACAATTGGGAGGCAAAGAATAAAACAATTAATATGTACCACCATGTCTATAGGTGCAGCTGTATTATAGACTAAAAAGTACACCAACCGACAAAGACCGTCAATCAATTAGTCTACAAGCACGCTTTGAGCAACTCTTGGATGTGGGTACGATTTGTATCTTGTCCCATTTATTGCATTACCATTTCACATAAAAGTTTAAGAGCTTATGATGGAAAATGGTCCGACAATATTTATATTTTTAACATATTACGTGAAAGGCCCATTTTTCTTGAGCTCCTGTACGTGAACCTAAGTGCAAGCTTATTTAACTTGCATTTGAAAGCTTAAGTTGAGAAATAGGCCAATAATATTTATATGTTTAATACAATTATTAAAAAAGGCACTACCCAATCAAGGAAGGAGTATATTTTCTCAGATTACATGAAAAATTTATTTGCAAATCCTAATAAACGTTCCATCAGCACGTGACTTTGGTCTCATGCCAAACAAACGTTCCATCAGCACACTATAGTTCACAAAAAACTAGTGGTTCACATTTTGCTGTCAAGATCCTAATAATGCCGTCTTGGATGAATGGTCAAAGACATAAAATCAAGGCAAAATCAAAGCACACCCAATCAAGACAAAATCAATACCTATAGAATGCAGCTTCTTAGTATGTGCTAGTTTAACAAATTAGATCATGTCTACGTGGTGCATGTGAGCCTTAAAAAAAAGTATCTCTCTTTTAAGAAAGTGCCTTCTCCAAAGCATTTTTCTTAAATGCATGCTCAAAAGCATCAAAGGGTCCACAAGACCTTTGTCTCATCCATAGATATTGTTTTATATGGATCTACGTTGTTGGTTACATCCATAATGACTTACGTAGCTAAATATGAAATTGCATGCCTTGCACAGGTTAAATTTGAAATTTCACGCCTATTAGACTCTTTCATACTATTTCTTTGTGTTGAAAATTATGACCATTGATTTTTACAAAAATTTCAAAGAAAAAAAAAACTGGCTAACATCATCCAAATTCATCAATTTATTGAATCCTACCTAATTTTAAGATGCCAAACATGATAAACGGATGCGATCTTTCAAAAATACCAGGAGGTAATCTTCCCATGCTTTTGAGCGTAAACTCCTAGCCGGACTCCCTATAAATAGGAGACAAATTTTTATACTATTGAGACCGACATTAACTTTCTGTTTACTTATTTATTATAAAAAATAAGGGTTCACAACTTGGAGAATCTCCCATTGCCCTATTTTGTTTTACCAACTTTAGCCGATGTTGCCAACTGTGCCCTTAAATTGTAACACTGAATCTTTTTCTAAACATTGAATACTAAAATCCTATTTACTTTCTTCTGCTCCGTACACGGAAATGACGCAGACGCTCACCGTTCACTTGGATTTGGCTAGATGACTGGTTTTTGTGTGTTTTTTTAGGGAGAGATGCGGAAGAGGAAGAGAAATTTGGAAAATTTTTAACTTTCACCGATTCTTTTTCTTCTTTTCAGTGTTCAGATGAGAGATGAAAAGGTTGGTTTTTGTGTGGGTTTTAGGAAAATTTTTGCTTTCACTTACAATTTTCATCCAATTATATATATATACACACACGCATACACGATGTGTTAATTTCAACTATTTATTATAAGTGCAAGGAGCAGGTGACATTTGATTAGCTGAGATAAAGTTTCTTACTGCTTTTTCCTCCAACAAAGTGTAAGGTATAGGTGACATTGGATTGGCTAAGAAAAAGTTTCTCACTGCTTTTTACTTTTTTTTTTAGCTAATAAAATATCACCAATTCCTTGCACTTACATTAAATGGCTGAAATTAACACATTTCTTGTGGTCCGCCTTTTCTTTGGACCCTACATATACAGGAGGTTTATACAACAGCTGTAGATCATTAGTGCATGGACTCACATGCTTTATGAGTACTTGTGGGGCTACAATTGTTCTAGACCATTCGCGTAAAATGAATGGTTAGATGAGTAAGAAGAAAGAAAATGAGGCAAACTACGCCCTGTTTTTAGCTACCACAACAGAAGGAAAAAATAGAAGGAAAAATTGCTAAAAAAAACCCATGATTTTTTTGGTTTTTGACATTTCTACCCTAAAATTTTGAAAAAAAAAAATCTGTAAAACTTGAATTTAAGATGTCCTAACGATAGAACAGAACTACAAAGGGAGACCAGTTTACGTTTGATCTCACGTGCGCCTTAAAGCACCCAAGCCGAAGTCTTTTCTGGGCCGGAATAAGGAATACCTCAAAGAAGAAGAAGAAAGGATACCTCTCTCTCTCGTTTCATCTGAATTCAGCGAGACCTTTCTCTCTTTCATATACCTTGAATAAAGACTCCAAAACTTACAGAAATTTCTCTCTTTTATCGTTTTAAAACTACTGTAGAATTTGACAAAAACTACCTAAAATCTAGTGATTCTAAGCAGGAATGGAGAAATCAAATTCAACCCACAACGAAAAACCACACCCTTGTCCGAGATCCATGAAACCCAGCGATCGATCGTGCTATCCCTCTCCATCAACTTCACAGAATCTTATTCTCCCTAACACCCCTTAAGATTCCCCAGAATCACCACTACATTTAAAGGCTTCAAAATTCCCCATAGGTTTCAAAGAAAAGGTTGTTGGGCCAGGAATTGTGGCATCCATGAATGAAGTGAGAGATACCCAGGAAGCACTTTCGAACAAAGACCAAAAATTCTCTGTCCCACGACGAGTAGATCAGATGTTGATTATGTCTGAAGGTTTAATATATCTTTTTAAATGTAGGGTAGAAATATTAAAGCTTAAAAAGTCTAGGGTTTTAGCAATTTTTTGAGATGTAATATAGGATAGAGTTGACAAGATATTGGTAGAGGGGCTAAAAGAAATTTGGCGTAGGGGTTTTAAATGGTAAAGGGGGTCGTTGATATTGCCTCATAAAGTGAAGGGGTGTAATCGCGACGCTCCCTACGATATTTTCCAGCCCTAAATTTCATGCAGTACAAACAAGCATATGTGTTTTATACAAAAATCAAGACTTCGTAATATGGTATATACACCATCAATGGTGTAGTCTTTGCTAAGGGAAAATTTTCATAGATAATATTGTACTCATAAGATCTGGATGTAAAAGTACAAACAAGGTCAGATTTGGGTTTTCTACAACACGAATCTTCTAACTCCTGCACATAGGCCATGCATCAAGATCCATCTCATTCTATGGTCAATGATGAAGCTGTTGGTCTAGATAGTCCTTTAATCCTCAATCGCAAGCAAAGTAACAAACGAATAACATCAATTATCATTGATCAAGTTATAGAGTAAATCAATGCAATCTAAAAAAATATTACTTCCCTTTGTCAATCAGCAGAGTTTCACCCAATACCATTCATCTAAGACCCATCTCTAAGCCTTCTAGGAATTCTAGTTTTGACTCTACCATCCAAATCTATACAGAGGGAGCACCAATGGAGAAAACTGCCCGAGTGAGGAAGATGGTATGGTTTTTTCTTTTCTGTTTTATGTGATTGAGAAAGAATGAAATAAAGAGAATTAGAAAAAGAAAAAACCATGTTTTTTTTCATTCTCTCTAATATATGTATGTACATATGTATGTATATATAGCAGCATAATTCCACTTTTAATGTAAGCCCACCTACATTGAAGTAATCATAGATCCTAAGGTCCTAGTTATATTTGGGAGATGTTTACTTATTATACTACATAAACTAAAGTGCTCATGGCTCATCAATAAGCTTTATGGTAGCTTTAAGTGTATTCCTACTAAATATAATCTAAACGCTCCAAATTATACATCTAAGTAATCATTTAAATGAGTAATCCGAGCATTAGGAATTGATCCAGTGGTTTGGTCGACTACCAGATCCTTTATCATAAAGGCATAGGCTAAGCTTGTTCTTTAGTGTCTTTAGGTGGCTATGCTAAGCTCGACCCATCAATTATAAAAAATTCAAAGAAATGAAATGCAATTGGCATCATCCTAACATTTCTAGACTTCAGAGGAAACACCTCTATTGTCATTATCATAGTTTTAAAATTGCAAGTCAAACTCTAGAACTTGTGCAAGTTTTAACTTGAATGAGTGTCAATCAATGAGTCAACTTTGAAAATCATCTGAGTTACTCGCTTGCAAATCAATTCACTTAACAAGTCAACTCAATACCTTTTTAGTGTTTGATTCTACAGAATCCTTTTGAAGATATCTTTCTTTGTTTAGTGCATTTGATAAATTCGATTAGATTTGAGCATTAGAACACTTGAAAACTCTTATCTAGCAGTCATTATCTACTTTGAAACAAAAAGTTGACATGGTATTAGTGGTTTTTGAGATGAAAAGATGTGATGGGAGATGAGATGAGATGATATAACGTCTTGCTTGAAAATGATTTAACTTGACATGTGATGATCAAATATGGCCTAGGATACAGCAAGATATCTGAAAATTCAATTTAACTAGGAGTTAAGATAAGATGATCTTTATCCAACTCAAATACCACTAACAATGATATGGTCCATGTCATCTCATCTCAAGCACCACTAGGCCCTGCAAAGTATATGTAAAATAAAAGAAAACTCATTAAAAACCTCGCTCAAGTTTTTCTGAGTCACTAGATAGACTTGCTCGCTTAAAATGAGTTGTCATAATTATGAAATTTATAGAAATGAAGGCTGTCATTCCTAATATGATCAATAAATTGGGTGGAAAAATGTTTTACCATGCATGCTAAAAAGGCTGTGGACTCCTTCCTCTCTTCAGTGTTTAATCTTCCTGGAGTCATGCCTAAAATTACTTTTCGATGGCCTCTCATGATAAGCTCCGAAAGGAGGCCCAAGGAACAAAATATACCCCCAAACAATTCCAAACCATCTATTGTTGTCTCAATAATTGAAGGATCACCAAAATCAATGCAAGATGTGTCCTCCGGCAGCAAGTATGAAAATCAAAGCACGATAGCTATAGAACATGTGAATAGGAATATGGAATAGATTGTCAACACTGTTTGTGCATGGGAATTAGTAAATAGTTGCATATATGTGAGAGATGGTGAATTTTATGTTTTGTTGACATGAGATAGGATTTGCTATCATGGAGCACAATAACGGTTAACTAGTAGCTCTAACTTTTGAATGAAGGCCACAACTTTAGTTGATTTGATCCTAATTCTCTAACCATGGGCATCCAATAGTCCAAAAAACATTAGGGAAATATTATTCATAGAAAATTAAAAACTTACCAAGATCTTGACTTACAGGGAGGTTGTTCATAGATCAAACAAAAATCTCAACCTTGGGCAGTGCAAGAAACTGGTGTCGGGGAGTGTCAACCACTAAAATCAATTATTGCATACGCCCAATGCAACACTAGAATCTCCCACCAAGATGTCCCTTATGGAGAATTTGAATCCAAAGAAAAATCAAAAGATACCCTGGCAATAATCAAGCTGCAGTAAGCACCGTTCATCTTCCTAACCTACGTTTAGTCTTCACCAACCAAAATGTGGTGATGTTGACTCTACGCTCATCCACTAACTTTCAAACATATCTTCGAGCAGTGGTGCTCAACCCTAATGGAGCTTCGAGCCTTTCCCGTAATGTCACAGGTTTAGGTCTTTGAGACTGCTCATTGATCATGATCAATTTCAATTATGTTCTTATGCAGCAAGTCACTCATGAGACGACTTGATTTATTACTAAGATCCAAGGAATTCTTTTCTTTTAAAACAACGTTTTATATTCAATGAACCAAAACACCATTTCTTTTTGCAAAAGTGCCTAGTAACCCAATGGTTTGGTGAAAAGAGGAGCCTCTTACACTACTATCAATTTCCAAACATATAAAAAAAAATGTAGCTATGTCTAGCATGATTGACTAACATGGGGCTTAACATGTTGCTTTGTCTCTCATATTAATAGGTTCCTTGGTTTAATTTTGTGTTTATTATCATTTTGTTGATTGTTGTATAATGTATGCAAACCCATGTTTTGCAATGTGATTGGAGGAGAGAGTGGAAAAACCAAAAAGAGGAAGAAGATTAGTGGCTAATCTTCAGGGATCTTTGTAATATTTCATTATTAGTGGATTTTTCTCAAGTTTCTCTCCTTATAGAAGGAAGAAAACTTGCTAAACTATGTATATCTTGTGCCTCTCCTTATACGTATATTTCTCTCTTTTATTTTTCTTTGATTTCTTTGAATGATCTTGGCAAAAAATTCTTCTATGACATAAGATGATAACCAGCTTATGCTGCAATTATTGAAGCAAGTTTTATCATTAACATATGGAATTAGAGTTACAGTGCACACAAGGTGATTGGTGAAATTTTCAAGTGAGGTTTCAAGACCAAAAGTAAGAAAGATGTCAAAGATTTTAAGTGCTAAGCTTGAGATAGAGAAATTTGATGGAAAGGAAACTTTAGATTATGTCAAAGGAGGGTGAAGGACCTCTTGATATAACAAGATCTTCATAGGGCACTAGATGAAAAATCTCCAAAGCCATAAGAAATGAGTGATGAAGATTGGAAAAATACAAACCTTAAGGTAGTGAGCATAATTGACTTGTGTTTGGTGGATGAGATTATGTACAATGTTCTCAATAAGGAAATGACTCCTAGTTTATTGTTGAAGCTCAAGAAACTGTATATGACAAAAAGTCTCATAAACAAGCTTTACTTTAAGCAAAAGTTGTACTTGCTTCACATGAAGGAAAGTTCACCACTTTTGGAGCATTTGAAACACATTTATTAAGATTGTGAGAGATCATTTTAGCATTGAAGTGGAATTAGATGAGGAGGATAAGGCTTTCATTCTTCTTATGTCTCTGAGATTGGTATTCTATTGCATGAATCTATTCTTAACAAACATTTCTGGTTGGTGATATTATGGAACCTCCACCATTGCAGAAATGGGATTGTTATGCAACAATCTTCTATTACAGCTCTGTGATTCCTAGGTATGATGGTTGATGCAAGGAGGACCACGCAAGAATCTTTTTCCAGATTAAGCTTCACTATATATCTGTAATACCTTGAGTAATTTCCGCTATTTTTGCCATCCATTTAACAAAAATAGTTGGACATTCTATAGGAAATGAACCATGTTAAATGTTTTCCTTTATTTAAAATATTAAACGAAGAAATTTGTAAGAAAACTTGGTACCATTAGATTCTACTCGAAAAATGGAATCCAACGCCTCGAAGAACGCAGAAAATGGAGGTCGTATGAAGAAGTTACGGCCGTTTAAAGACTATGGGCATTTATGTAATTTAAACTTAAAAACGAAAAGACAGAAAATGCAGGGGAGCGGCGGTGGCTGAGACCCATGGAGGGTTGCCACTGCGGCATGACGATCCATACTCTTATTTGGTGTGCTTGCATGATGAGCATGAAGATGTGATGGTATGCTTGGGTGTGACGACACTCAGAGGTTTGATATGAGTACTCATGATCTGTGATACGAGTGTATGGGACACTTGTGGGACCCATATACCTTAAGGTTCCTTGTTGTTATTGTATGCTCATTTACATGAGATTATATCATGTTTTAAATCCATGAGATGCATGTTTTATCGTATATGATGTTTTGAGATTTTATTAGCATTGCTTAAAATAATTATATTCTTGTAAAAATTGTTTTACTCACTGTATCAATACAATTATTCGATTTTGTTCCATTGATATACATTAAATGTCTATGTACCTACCAAGCATTGCTTGCTGAGGCATTGCGTTTGTTGCAATGCCTCAGATATTAAAGAAAGACAGGACACATGAGGAGTTAGAAGAATAGTGATCGAGAAGTCTCATTTAGAGGTATGTTCTAATTTCACATGGACTGTGTATGTATATATGTTATTGGACTTGATTATACTGTTATGGGAATGTGGCTGATGACTGGATGATCCTGGAATAGCAAATCTATTTTAAACATGTTTACTTGGAAAATAAAAATAAAAATAAAATCTTGTTTTGCGTCAATGGCTGACCTCGGGATTTTTCTGAAAATGAAATTCGATTTAAATTATTTTCACTGTTTTGGGTTTTTTCTTTTTTTTTTGAAAAAAAATGGGGCCCCACCTTTCGAAAAGTTTCAAATATATAGGGTTGAAAAACCCGGGTCGTCACAATATCCCTATCTTTGCATCTAATATCCCCTAAATGATAGTATTGTGCTACAATACAATTGTCAATACTAAGTCCAATTAATAATTGTAAGCTAATTTCTTTCGTGAGGAAGAAGGTTTTTCTTTCTATTTGGTGATATAAGATATATGAGATGTAATTCTTAAGATTCAAATTACTAACAAGGATAGGAAACTAGTTCGGAAGGGTCTAAAACGTTGTCCATAGTAGGTTGAGTTTCTTGAATGCATTTAGAAGCCATCTCTGAATATGATAAAAAAATGGCCAGAAAGAAATAAGCAGTCAGCATCTTCTTGGCGAATCATCCGAACAGGACTGCACCTATGATTGACATTTCTACGCCTAATCTTGTAAGTCTCTCCCTGGTTGATGGATGGTTAAGAATAATATTTGCATTGCTATTGGCCAAGAAAATGGGGATCAAAATAATATGATATTTTCTTTAAGGATATGACATCTGCAAATGTAGGGATTGAAAATACTATAAACTTAAATAACATTGGACATTATATACATGAATGTAGGATTAGAATACCTGAAGTGAAAGAGACCTTGAAAAACTTAAAATTAAGAAATGTCATGGGGCCCAATAACATACCAATAGAGGTTTGAAAGCATATGGGAGATACTAGGGTAGTTTGATTGACCAAGGTGTTTAACAAGATTATAAAATCAAAGAAAAAAATCCTAAAAAATGGAGGAAAAGCTCTATTGTTTTAATTTATAAGAATAAAGGAGACATACAAAGCTACATTAATTATTGAGGAATCAAACTCATGAGCCACACTATGATGCTTTTTGAAAGAGTGGTTGAAAAGAGGCTACAACATGAGACAAGTATATCAGAGAACCAGTTTGGTTTCATGCCTAGGATGTCTACCATGGATGCTTTTTTTTCTTACTAAGGCAATTATAGGGAAATAGGGAGAGGAGGAAAGACCTCCACATGGTCTTTATCGACTTAGAGAAGGCTTATGATAGAATCCCTAAAGAGTTAATATGGAGGGTGTTGGGCTAGAAAATGTTTCGCAGGATTGTATAGACATAATTAAAGATATGTATGAGGGAGTGGTAACAAATGTTAAGACTAATAGTGGCGAGACCGGTGATTTTTTCTATCATTATAGGATTGCACCAAGGATCGACATTGAGCCCATATTTTTTTACATTGGTTGTGGATTAGTTAACAAAACATCTACATGAGGAGATTCTATTTTGCATGCTATTTGCATATAGTCTTACTTGTAAAAGTAGGTTTTATCATATTTCATTAAGCATGAGATCTTTTTTATGATAGAAAAAGAGTTTCTCAATAAATTTAGAAAATTTCGTACCATCCAATAGCATGTTGAAAAACAAAACCTCAGTAGATGGATATGACTTAGAATTCAGCTTCAAGAAATCTCCAATATATAAATATATAAATATATAAATATATATATATATATATATATAGAGAGAGAGAGAGAGAGAGAGAGAGAGAGAGAGAGAGAGAGAGAGAGAGAGAGAGAGAGAGAGCTAAGTATGTATCTTGGCTCTCTACAAAAATATTGATCACTCCCTATATAATCACTCAAGTACACATGTCATGGTCGAGCACATTCTCTCCATTAGTAACCTCAAAAAGATACAAGTAACACGAGCTTTCTCCCCTACAGTCCCAACCGTTCCCCACTCCATCCTCCTTAAATAGGGCTTGCCTCACCCTAGAAACAGCCACGTCACAACCAAATTGTTTTAGACATTATCACCAATTAGAGTTTTCCTCCTATTATCATGTACCAAAAAGGAAGGCATAGTTGACATGTTTCCTTTAGTTTTTACTTCTTCTCCTTACTTGAAAAGAATGCAGGCATTCATAATAATTGGTTTCATTTCGCTAAAAGATTGGTTTTTGTGTTTTTTCAATGGAGGGATGAGGAAGAAGAAGGGAAATTTGGAAAAAAAATTAGCTTCCACTGATTTTTTTTCTTTAGATTTTTTGGGTTCAAATAAGATATATAGATATTGCTTTTTGCGTGATTATAGATCCTGAGGTCCTAATTTTATCTAGAAATATTTACCTATTATGCTAAATAAACTTAAGTGATCATGACTCACTAATAAGCCCCATGGTAGCTTTAAGTGTATTCCTATTAGAATTGATCTTGTGGTTTAGTCAACCATTAGAACTATCATGTCTCACTACTAGAGACATTGAGACAAAAGAGTTCAAGGTCCAAATCCTTTTCCATAAAGACATAGGCTAAGCTTGTTCTTTGAGTGTCTTTGGATGGCAATGAAAAGCCTGATCCATCAATTACCAAACAAAAAACAAAAAAACAAAGATAGAAATGGAATGCAACTAGCATGGAATCACTTCTGAACTTCAGAGGAAAAACCTCTGCTCTCGTTATCATAGTTTTAGAACTTCTTGTTGGATTTTGGTACTTGTCCGAGTTTTAACTTGAAAGAGAGTCAATCTACGAGCCAACTCTGAAAGTCATCTGAGTTACTCCACTTACTCACAAATCAATTCACTTGACAAGTCAACTTGCTAGATAACATATTAAATTGGATTAGATTCGAACATTAGAGCTCTTGAAACTCTCACCTAGTAGTTATTATCTACTTTGCAACAAAATGTCAACATGGTAATAGTGGTATTTTAAATGAAATGAGGTGACATGACAAGAGATGATACAACATCTAAGTTGAAATGATTTAACCTGATAGGAGATGACCAAATCTAGTGAGATAGCTAAAAATTTAATTTAACTAGGAGTTAATATTTGATGATTTTTTATCTCAACTCAAATACTACTAACAGTGACCCAGTCCATATCACCTCATCTTAAGTGTAAAAAAATAAAACATTTTAAAAATCTCACTCAAGTTTTTGTGAGTCACCAGGAAGACCTTTCTCACTTATGAATACAGTTGAGTTTTTGGAGTCTCTATATTATACTCAGTAGTGGCATATCCACACCTACCTTTCAAGAAGCATCTTGTTTCTCATTTGCTACATTTAAATGAGAAGTAAGAAACTATGGCCATGGTGAAGGACAATAGATGAAGGTGCATGCAATGTTTTGATTATAAGTATCTAGGCCTTAAAATGATTTAGTACAAGGTACTTTTAGCCATCTTTTTCTCTTGCACAAGTTGGCTCTTGGCTACAAGGTACTTTTAGCCTTCTTATTATACCAAAGAAAAAGATGGCATATCCATAGGTAATAACTTGATAATATTCTCCATGATAACTTGGAAGCTATTAATTTTTATTATGCCAAGCCTATCAGTTTGAGAGATTCTAACAAAGTAGAACTCGTCTAAATTTGCAATGGTATTCAAATATGGAAGTAAGCAATACTTCAAACACTTACCATTGAAGGATATTTCGCCAATGTCACTGGATGGATGAAAACTAATGTTGAAATTCCGTGGCATTTTTGACTGTTGATTGACAAGAATAAAGTAGATATCAACTTGTTCATGATCACTTCTCAACAGGCTTATTTGTTCCACTAATTCTAGTGTATATGACCTGGAAAGGAGGGTATGGTGCTATAACATCTATAAATTTTATGGCATTAACTATATAATATTATTCAAGAATTTCAATTTAGAAATTTGAGTTTTCAAATTTTTTATTTTTATAGAGGTCAAATTGAGAGTTGAAAAATTGACCATTGATAGTACTCGACAAATGGAATCCAATGATACTAAGAACACCAAAATTAGAGTTTGAATGGAAAATTTATGAGGATTTGAAATTGAGGGGTATTTTTTATAATTTTCCAAGTAGGGCCTATTTATTTGAAGAACAAGTGACAAGATCCATACTTGACAGCAGGTAGTTTGCAAGTTCAATTGAGAGCATTGTTCATGCTAATGTTTGATAATTATAGGTAGTAAGAAGATTTGTCTAAAATCTATCACTAAGAAGTTATATCATCATTAATTAAAGTAAAGAAAATATTAGATCACTATTCCTTTCACATGTATACTATGGTTTCCCCACCACCATCAGGATGCCGGATACCATATCTATTATATACTATTATAAAAGGAATGATTTCTCCTATTTCGAGCTAGTCAATGATGAAAAGAAAAGAAAAGCTGAAGGAAATTTCCATATTATCCTTTAGGGGAGACAAAAATTGGTTCCATATTATAAATTTGTTCCACTCACTTTGTCTTGTGTTTTCAAAGGGGCTAACATAATTTCTAAAACTGTATTTTTTTACAACTAAAAACAAAAGAAGTGTCGTTAATCAATTAACATATTTCAGTTGAAAAGCAGTAGCAAGATCTATTATTTTAATCATCAAAATCATTTATTTGATAGAATTTATATATTTTGAATGATTGTTATATAAAAATTCTAGACGACAAGATGATATTGACTTTAAAAGAATTCCATCTGTGTCCCCTGGCAGATTTCGAAAATTACATTTGTGTACCTAAAAGAATTCCATCTGTGTCCCTTGGCAGATTTCAGAAATACCAATTGGGTCCCTTGTTTAATTACAACTGTGTCCCTGTGCTATTCTGGTTTTAACTTATCTTCATTCTGACTATTCAGGGACAGTGCAATCTAGGACGGACTATTCAAGGACGGACTAATCTAGAGACGGTGCAAATCTGAGACGGTAATTGTCTAGAGACAGTGCAATCTAAGGACAAGCTTATCCAGGACGCATTTTAGTTTTATTTTCTGTTTTCCTTGGAATAAATATTTGGGAACATTGGAACAATTGAATACATCTGGATTTTAGTTTATTTCTAGTATAATCTTTGTTTTTATTCTTTTAGTTGAATTTTATTTAAAACTCCATAATTTTAAATCAAGTCCTCGTGGGATCGACCCGTACTTGCATAAGCTACACTACAATAGCCCGTGCACTTGCGGTTAAACAATCAACAAGTTTTTGGTGCCATTGCCGGGGACTTGAAATGGAGTTTTTATAAAATTTAATTAAAAATCCAAAAAAAATCAGAAAAATTTCAAAAAAAAAATCAGAAAAATACAAAAAAATTAGGAATTGCATTTTAGGCATTTTTAGGTGCATCTTTAGGCATTTTTAGTGCATAATCACTTTATTTCCTGAATTTGGTACTAATTGTTATTTTTCTTTTTCAGGAAATTGGAGTGGAGCTTCATCAATTGATAGATTCTTCTTGCTTTCCTAGATTAGAAATTTTATTTTTGAGTGAATCTTGTAGTGAGGCCCCTTGTAATTTGCATTTTCAATTTCAATTTTAAAGGGTTGTAATAATACAGGGCAAGTGTGGGACAAGGTGGCCCACACTTGATCTTCATCAGAAACCTCACTGTAAGTCTTCTCACTCATTTATTTTCTAGATTAGGGTTTGCATTTAGAATAATTTGCATTGTTTGGTACTTAATTGCATATAGAAAGCATATGTTATAATTGTTGCATCTTAGGGTTTTGCATTAGTTTATTGCTTTCAATTGCATTTTAGGACATGTCTAACGCTTTAAGGTGGATTATATGTTGATCGAATTGCCATGGTGTGTGAAATTTAATTAGTAAGGGCACCCTACCCCACAAGATCAAGGGTGGATTTCATCACCACTCCTTGGCCCACCTAGGATAATCATCTCAAGCGCGCAACCTCTCCTTTCACATTAATTTAAAATCAATCAGAAGAGACCTATAGGGTTATCACATGCTCATAGGACCCTCTTAATAGGACATGAATTACTGTTACTCTAGTTGCTTTTGATCATTGTGGTTATTGGGGGTTGTCTAATAGAGCCTCACTCTTCCCCTACCTCCTGTCGACGTTTGTTGAGGTCTAAACGCCTCCTTACACGAGGGTTGTATTAACCGCTTCGGTTAGAACCTAACTGGTAAGGAGTAGTCAACTCCTAAAGAGAGTAGGAGCGTTAGAGTAGGCTAATTAAAAGCGTTGTCCCCACAGAAAATCAAGAAAATCAAAATATCTATGCTTGCTAGCCTTAGGGGATTGCTTGATTGTGTCCTGTTTTGTGCATCATATTAGGCATTTAGGTTGCATCATTTAGGATAGGAAAAAAAAAAAAAAAAACCAAAAAGATCTTTCATTGTATGCCCTTTTGGATACGTGACGAAACCGGTAGGTTAGTCTCATACGACCAAAAAGACAGACCAACAATGGCTGATCAACGATCAAGGGGTAACTCACCCCATGGTAGTGTTAGAGGTGATCAAGCTCCACTCATCATGAATAAGGACCCACCACCTCTAATTGATGATGAATATCAACCTCCACCAAGGAGGAATAATCATCAACAAAGAAATTGGAGAAGGAATGAAAATAGGGAATGGGACCAACAGAGTGACCATGGAGAAAATGATGTTTATCAGAATCCTCATGGACGAACCTTAAGAGACTACCTTCAACTTACACGCACCAGTACACCTTCTTGTGTCATTCTTC
Organism: Warburgia ugandensis; assembly: GCA_035236585.1. NCBI lineage: Eukaryota > Viridiplantae > Streptophyta > Magnoliopsida > Canellales > Canellaceae > Warburgia > Warburgia ugandensis. Next base: position 62,654,572 of record CP141137.1, read on the forward strand.
CTCAAAATGCTGGTGCGTTAGAATTAAAAACGGGAGTAATTCAATTACTTCCCAAATTTCATGGGCTAGATAGTGAGAGTCCTTATTTGCACTTTAAAGAATTTGATGAGGGATGTAGTACCCAAAGAACCCAAAATATAGGTCTAGACACTGTCAGGCTTAAGCTATTTCCTTTCTCTTTAAAGGAAAAAGCAAAAATGTGGTTTAATGCACTACCACCAGGTTCCATAAGGACTTGGAATGAAATGACTAGGAATTCTTGAAAAAGTTTTTCCCTACACATAAAACAAATACACTCCGTCGTAAGATAATGAACTTTACCCAAAATGATAAAGAATCATTCTACCAATGCTGGGAAAGGTTCAAAGATCTATTACTTACTTGCCCACATCATGGCTATGAACCATGGTGCATTATCAGCTTCTTTTATGAAGGACTTAATTCTGACATGCGCTAGTTTGTAGAGATGATATGCAATGGTAACTTTTTGAATAAACAACCAGATGAGGCAGAGGAGTATTTGGAATGGCTAGCTGAAAGTGCACGGACACTGGCTGACTCAGAAAGAGTAGAACATTCAGATAGACCTAAACCCACTACCACATCTACTAGGGGAGGCATGTATGCCATGACTGAAAAAAATGAAATCAGTGCCAAAGTAGCAACCCTAGCTAGAAAAGTAGAAGCCATGGAAATGGGAACGAAAACCTTAACTAATGATGAACAAGTGTGTAGCATTTGTGAAAGTACATCACATCTTACTCAGGAATGTCCTATCATCCCTGCATTTCAAGATGTACTTCATGATCAGGCTAATGCACTCAATAATTATAAAAGACCTTTCTCCCCATATTCTGAGACATATAATCCCAACTGGAGAAACCATCCAAATTTCAATTGGAGAAATGGAACTAATGCAAATGTCTCACAACCAGGCCCATACCAGAGTCATCAACAACCAAACCAAGGACTACTTGCTCCACCACCATACCAAACTCATCAACCTCATTCTCCTGGACTTTACTTGCCCCCACCTAAAAGGCATGTAGAGGATAATCAAGTTAATCAAAATCAGGAAAGAAAAATTTCTCAATTAGAAAAGTTTGTGAATGAACTAAAAAACATGATGAGTCAAATGATGCCAAATATGGAAAAAGGAAAATTCCCAGCTCAACCTCAAGCAAACCCTAAGGGAGTGCATGCGGTTAGTATTAATGCATCTGATGAAACATCTAGCTCTACCATAGAACAGACTAAAGCTGTTACTATTCTTAGGAGTGGTAAAATAATTGAGAAAGATGAGCCTAAAAAGATTGAAAAGGTAGAAAAACCTAAAGAAAAATCTAAAGAAAAGGACCATGTTTCACCTGTTGAGTCATGTTCAGTCCCTGCTCCATTCCCTCAAAGGTTGCGCCAATCCCCAAAGTTTGCATCTAATGATGAGATTTTAGAGATTTTCAAGCAAGTCAAGATCAACATACCAATCTTAGATGCTATAAAACAAATCCCATCATATGCCAAATTCTTAAAAGACTTATGCACCATCAAGAGAAAATTAAATGTCCAAAAGAAGGCATTTTTGACTGAACAGGTTAGTTCTATTCTTCAACATCATACACCACCAAAGTACAAGGATCCTGGTTGCCCCACTCTTACTTGCATTATTGGCAACTACAAAATTAACCAAGCTCTTCTTGATTTAGGATCTAATGTAAACTTATTACCATACTTGGTGTACAAGCTTGATTAGGTCTCAAGGTGAATTGAAACCTACATCTACTACGCTCTAGCTAGCTGATCGTTCTGTAAAAATACCGAGAGGGGTAATAGAGGATGTGTTAGTCCAGGTAGAACAATTTTGCTTCCCTGTCAATTTTCTGGTTCTAGATACACAACCGGTGGTGAATGAGAAGAATGAAATACCAGTCATCCTGGGACGACCATTTTTGGCTACGTCCAATGCCTTAATCAATTGTAGAAATGGTGTGATGAAATTGTCCTTTGGCAATATGACAATGGAGTTTAACATTTTCAATATCTGTAAGCAACCTGGTGAAACTACTGATGATTTACACTGTGTTAACATGATCAATTCAGTTGTGCAAGATCAGTTTTAGTCATCTTCCTTGTCGGACCCACTTGAGGCCTGTTTGGCCCATTTTAATGAGTTTAATGAGGATGCATTAATAGAGGAAGTTAATGCCCTCCTTGATTCTGTTCCTATCATGGAAACAGAAAAATGGAAACCTCCTTTTGAGGACCTTCCACTGAGGGAGTCCACTCCCCTTCCATCATTCATACAACCTCCTAAGCTTGAATTGAAATCTCTACCATCATATTTAAAATATGCCTTTTTAGGAGACAAAGAGACTTTTCCTCTAATAATTTCCTCCCAATTAGAAACATCTCAGGAGGACAAATTAATAGACACTTTAAAAGAACACAAAGGTACTATAGGATGGACCATAGCTGATATAAAGGGCATTAACCCTTTAATCTGCACCCATAGGATATATCTAAAGGATGAAGCTAAACCATGTCGTCAAATGCAAAGAAGGTTAAATCCTAATATGAAAGATGTGGTTAGAGCAGAATTCCTAAAGTTGCTTGATGTGGGAATCATCTATCCCATAAGTGATAGCAAATGGGTAAGTCCTACTCAGGTGGTTCCAAAGAAGTGCAGGTGACGATAACTAACGCCAACAATGAATTAATCCCTACCAGGGTTACTACTGGTTGGCGTATGTGTATCGACTATTAAAAGTTGAATGCTGTTACAAGGAAGAACCATTTTCCTTTGCCCTTCGTTGATCAAATGTTAGAAAGGGTTGTAGGACACCAGTACCATTGTTTCGTAGATGGTTATTCAGGGTATAACCAAATAGAAATTGCACCCGAGGATCAGGAAAAGACCACATTTACATGTCCTTTTGGCACGACAAAAGAATGCCATTTGGATTATGTAATGCTCCTGCCACATTTCAACGTTGCATGTTAAGCATTTTCAGTGATATGGTGGAGAGAATTTTAGAGGTTTTCATGGAAGACTTTTCTGTTTTCGGTAATTCATTTGAAACATGTCTTGAAAATCTAAGAAAAGTCTTAACTCGTTGTAAAGAAAAGAACCTAGTGCTTAATTGGGAAAAATGTCATTTCATGGTTCCTAAGGGAATTGTCTTAGGTCACATTGTGTCATCTAAAGGTATAGAGGTAGATAGAGCTAAAGTTGATCTAATTTCCAATCTACCCATTCCAAAATCTATTAGGGACATTCGATCTTTCCTAAGTCATGCAGGATTTTATCGGAGGTTCATTAAGGATTTTACTGCAATATCTAGACCACTATGTCACCTCCTCACAAAGGATACTCCTTTTGAGTGGACTAAGGATTGTCATGAAGCATTTATAAAGTTGAAAGACAAGTTGACCACTGCACCTATCATGCAGCCACCTGATTGGAGTCTACCCTTTGAAATCATGTGTGATGCTAGTGACTATGCTGTAGGAGCTGTACTAGGACAGAGAAAAGAAAAGAAGCCATCCGTCATCTACTATGCCAGTAAGACCTTAAATAGCACCCAAATGAACTATTCTACTACGGAGAAAGAACTCTTAGCAGTTGTCTTCGCATTGGATAAATTCAGGTCTTACTTGGTAGGATCTAAAATAGTCATATTCACTGACCATTCGGCCCTCAAGTATCTTCTTTCTAAGAAAGATGCTAAGCCTAGACTAATTAGATGGATTCTCCTACTCCAAGAGTTTGACATTGAAATAAAAGATAAAAGGGAGTAGAGAATGTGGTAGCTGACCATTTGTCTCGCTTAGTCCTATGAGCCTTTAAATGAGTTGCCAATTAAAGACACTTTCCCTGATGAGCAACTTTTTCATGTTTCCCATCCTCCCTAATTTGCTGATATTGCAAATTATTTAGTCACGGGGAAAATTCAGGAACATTGGACTAAACAAGAAAAGAAAAAATTCTTTTCCAATGTTAAGCACTATTTCTGGGATGATCCATACCTGTTTAAATACTGCCCAGATCAAATCATTAGGAGATGTGTCCCTGACTTAGAACAACATAGTGTTATCTCCTTTTGTCATTCAGAAGCATGTGGTGGACATTTTTCTACCCAGAAAATAGCGGCAAAGATTTTGCAGTGTGGTTTTTATTGGCCATCGTTGTTCAAAGACACACATGTGTTTTGTAAATTATGTGAGCAATGTCAAAAGTTAGGAGGAATAACCCGTAGGAATATGATGCCTCTAAACCCTATTCTTATCATAGAAATTTTTGATTGTTGGGGTATAGATTTCATGGGTCTATTTTCACCTTCTTTTGGCTATATTTATATCTTATTGGCCGTAGACTATGTTTCAAAATGGATTGAGGCTATCCCATGTAGGCATAATGATCACAAAATAGTTCTTAAATTTTTAAAAGAAAACATTTTTTCTAGATTTGGGACTCCTCGAGCCATTATAAGTGATAACGGTACACATTTTTGCAACAAACCATTTGAAGCACTAATGATAAAATATAATATTACACATAAAGTTGCAACACCGTATCACCCACAAACAAGTGGACAAGTAGAAGTATCAAATCGGGCCATCAAACAAATCCTTCAAAAGACTGTTAATCCAGATCGTAAAGATTGGTCTCTTAGGCGGCGATGCGCTACGGGCTTACTGATCGCACATCGCACCCCGATTGGTATGTCTCCCTATCGTATTGTATACGGTAAGGCTTGTCATTTGCTTGTGGAATTGGAACATAGAGCCTATTGGGCAATAAAGACATTCAATTTCAATATGGATAAAGCAGGCTCACATCGCAAGCTCCAACTTAATGAGTTGGAAGAGATCAGGCAAGAAGCTTATGAGAGTAATAGGATATATAAAGAAAAGATGAAAGTTTTTCATGAAAAGAACATAATGAGAAAATCCTTTGCTCCAAGCCAGAAGGTTCTACTTTACAATTCTAAGCTCCACCTATTTCCAGGTAAGCTTAGATCTCGATGGACCGGTCCATACATAGTAAAAGAAGTTTTTCCATATGGGACTGTCGAGATTGAGAATACTAGGACTGGTCATTCTTTTATAGTGAATGGTCAACGTTTAAAGCCTTTCCTAGATTATGAGAATCCAAAAGTTGAGTCCACAACTCTGGAGGATCCTGTTTATCAGGATTGAGTGAATTTGATCTCTTTGTACCATATTTTGTATTTTGTTGTTTTCTGCATCACCCATATTCATTTTAGGTCCTACTTTTTAAACATTGAGGACAATATTTCTGTCAGGTTGGGGGGTGTAGAATTCTAGCAAATTCTAGTTTTCTTTTAGTTTTTAGGTGTTTTCCTTGGTTTTTTTCAAAAAAAAAAAAAAATTTGAAAAATTTTAGGTCATTTCCTATACCATGATGAGAATTGAATTTTCTGAAGTATAATCTGGATAACTTTAGCTTATTAATGGAATTGAATATGATTAATTCATCATTTTACTCATTTTCTAAAGTATTCCATAAAAGCAAAGTCTCATATCACATCTGTACACGCAGTTGCATATAGATAGTCTAAATTGATAAGTGGCTATAACTTAGAAATTCTGAAGAAATTCAGTGGAGACCTATAATACAAGTGAGTTTTAGAGCCATTCATCCTTTTTGAGAGGTTATAAATGTTCAAAATTTTCTTCAGCATGCTTAAAGAAAATTGATCCCAAACTCTTAAATTTGGCTAATTACTTGAATAATTAGAATACTACCTTTAAAATTCTGAAAGTTCATTGAATTTGATAGATTATATGAAACCTAGAAAATGATTTAGGCCATCCTTGTTATTAACCTAGAGACATAAAGCTTACCCAAAAGTATTTTACCACTAGTTAGCCAAGTTGAGTCTTGAATATAAAGTCATTTTCTTTTGTCACCCAAATTACCATTTACCCAAATTAACCCAGTATAAATTATCCATTACCCATTTTTCTTTGAAAAATAAGTTAGAGAAGAAGGAAAAAAAATATCTTTTAGTTGCAACGAAAGTAGAAAAGTGGATATCAAGAAAAGAAATATTCTTCAAAGTGAGTCAAAAATATGAAAAGAAAGAAAAGTGAAAAGAAAAGAAAAAGAAAAAGAGTTTGAAGAATGCAAAGAAATGGAAACAAAAATATTCACTTTAGAAAAAGCAAAGAAAAGAAGAATTGTCAATTTTTAGTAGAAGACCTCTACTTATTTTTTGAAGAAACTTTGAATACCCTTATACCCTTTCTTTGGTACCCTGTCCTAAGCTTATGTTTCATCCCAATTAAAGACCTATTGATTCTAGGATGAATATAGTCTTGATGAGGAAATGAATGGATAGGATTAAAAGAGTGGTATTTCTAAATATGCAAAGGTAATGGCATCTATTCCAAAGGGATCAAAAGAAATTCCTTAGTAACTCTCGTTCTTCATGAGTATATGTGAGATATATTTGTTTTCATTGACTCTTCTCACATAATTAAAAGAGAGATATGATTTAAACCCTCTATCTGAGAAACTTTATTTCTGAGCGTATGCCATTAGTAAGGATTGAGGTCAAAACATATTTCAGATGGGGTTCAAAAGTTAGAAGTCTACTTAGAGATAAAGATTATTCTATGTGTAGACTGCATATGCACATACTCACTCTGAGATCTGAGCTTAAGTGAAATATTTTTAGCATATGGGTAGGGTTTTGAATTGTTCAGTCATCTTTATTAGTTTGCTAAAGTTGATAGATTTATTGAAGATAATTCTCTGAGAAAAAAATGGAGATGACCTGAAAAATAAAAATAAAAATTGTGAATTGATTTCTTCGCATCTTTTGCTAGGGACTAGCAAAATGCTGGTTGGGGGGTGTGTTAAGTGTTCAATTTTGGTCAAAATACCCCTAATTTAGTATTTGATTAGAACATCTAGACCATTAATTTTAAGATTTTACATCAAATATTTTATTTTAGCTTTAATTGGCCATCCAACCGTTGAATTGTAAAATTTAGTGGTTAGATGACTATTAAAGCTAATGGATGGTTTAGATTTCGCTAATTGAGTCCTGTGCATTGCAGATCGGTCAACTCAGGCATGGACGCTCCAGATTGAATCATGGAAATCAGATGGAATTTGAAGAGTCACAGGACAAAGTTGAAGACTTGGAGAGTTCTAGCAAGACTAGAATTCCAGTGGACCCCACTCTCTTTCTTATCTCTCTTACCTATCTCCTCTTCCTTCTCTTCCTTCGCTTTCTCCTCTCTTTTCTCTCTTATCCTTTTCTCATGTACGTCTCTCCTTATTTCTCTTTTAAAAGACCCTTCTTTCTTCTCCAAAAAGGGACGTTTTTTTTCCTCTAGGGAGGCTGGGCTGGATCATCTCTCCCCCTCATTCTCTCTTCCTCTTTCTCTACCTCTCTTCCCCTTCTCTCAAACGTTATCCCTCTCTATCCCCACTTCTCTTCTCAGTCAGAATTATCCCACGCTCTGTCTCGCTCGTCTCTGAATTCCCAGTTCTCCCTCTTTTCTTCTCCCCAATCCCAGCCGCTCACCTTTCCACCCCATCTGCCAAGCATTGGCCTAGATTACCCCAGCATCCCTCTCTCTCTCTCTCTCTCTCTCTCTCTCTCTCTCTCTCTCTCTCTCTCTCTCTCTCTCTCTCTCTCTGCATCGGACGACCCAGTGAGGAAAAACCTAGATTGGGTTTTCCTCAATCTTTCCTCCCGCGTGCCCTCTTTTCCTCGTTTTTCCACCGGTCCAGCATAGCCCATATCACCGGACGACCATAGAGAGAAAACCCAAAATTGGGTTTTCTCCCTATTTCTTCCTCTCCGGCTCCACTTTCTTTCGGCTGGGCATATACCCATTCCATCTTTCCTCCCATCTCTTCCCCTATCTTTTTCCTCTCATCCTTTCTCTTCCTCCTCCCTTTCTCCCCCAACCATCTCCGGTTTTCTCCCATACTCTTTCCCTCTGCTCTCCTTCTCCTTCAGTCGCACGACCCAGGGAGAGAAAACCCAACTCGGGTTTTCTCCCCATCTTTCTTCTCTCCCTTTCCTCTTCTCCTCCTTCCTCTATTCTTCTTCCTCTTCTCCCTCTTCCAGATTTCTCCCAAAACGTGTTTTCCTGGTTTTTTTTCGTGAAAAACTAGAACCCTGATGAAATTACAAATCTGCACCTGCAAATCTCAGAAATTACAATTATGTCCTATTTCAGAAATTCCATCTATGTCCCCAAAAGAATTACATCTATGTCCCTAAAAGAATTCCATTTGTGTCCCCTGGCAGATGTCAGAAATTACATCTGTGTCCCTAAAAGAATTCCATCTGTGTCCCTTGGCAGATTTCAGAAATACCAATTGGGTCCCCTGTTTAATTACAATTGTGTCCCTGTGCTATTCTGGTTTTAACTTATCTTCATTCTGACTATTCAGGGACAGTGCAATCCAAGACAGACTATTCAAGGACAGACTAATCCAGAGACAGTGCAATCCAGGACAAACTAATCCAGAGACAGTGCAATCTGAGGACAAGCTTATCCAAGACGCATTTTAGTTTTATTTTCTGTTTTCCTTGGAATAAATATTTGGGAACATTGGAACAATTGAATACATCTGGATTTTAGTTTATTTCTAGTATAATCTTTGTTTTTATTCTTTTAGTTGAATTTTATTTATAACTCCATAATTTTAAATCAAGTTCTCGTGGGATCGACCCGTACTTGCATAAGCTACACTACAATAGCCCGTGCACTTGCGGTTAAATAATCAACAACAACTCTTCTCATTTTGAATGGTTCTTTGTGTAGATCAATTTGATCTTTGCCATTATAAGTATCACTTTACCTTAATAAATTCAATCATTTAAAAATTTTCTATCATTAATAGAATTCCTGCAACTATTTTTGAGTCATTAATGAATCCATTCAAGTGAGCTCGGGTCGATCTCCTCCCTTCGATTGGAGTCGAGTTTTAAGTATTCAAATTACCACTAGTAGCCCTAAGCCTTATATTTCCCACCAAAATGTGAGTTATTATATGGTGGATGTGTATATTTTCACTCAGCCACATAAATTATGATTTTACCATGTTTGCACTACAAAAATTCATGTAATCCATGCAACTAATCTCCTACTTCTTCCATTTAGATACTTTTTCTATTCTTTTGGTTAGGGTAATACAGGTGTTTCAAATTTTGGTCTTGTGTTTGGGACTTTGATGTTTTTTTAGTCTATCACTTACATGTTGGAACTTGACGCTTATTATCAATCATAAAACTTTACCAACACTATAAAAAAAAACAACAACATAAAAGTGCATGGGATTGACCATTTCAATGATCATGACTACTCATTTGGTTAAGTGTCTATGGTTTAGAATTCCAAAAGCCATACACACTCTTGAGAGTGAGAAGAAGTTTATCCCCTTCTTTTTCATACATGATTATGCATACATACATACACGTGTGTTTGTGTGTGTGTGCACACACACATGTGTATGTATGTATGTAAGCATTTTTTCATGTTCTACATGCCAAAGATGGGTAATCCATCACAAATCAATGCATTGGAATTATATTAATTACTTACTTTGAGCCTTACAAAAAAGTAATAAAATTGGATCATCACTATTTTCTGCCCATAAAAACATTGGCTAAAAGCATCTAATGGACAAAAAATAAGTAAAGTTAATAAATAAATAATAATAATAAAACACTTGCATGCACCATAAAAAGCTCACACTCTCTCTCTCTCTCAAAGTTGAATATATGGACCGACAATTAGTGTCAAACTCCTCTACAAGCAAGGCTCCTTCTTGTGCCACGAGTTAGAAGGCCTTTGTTCAAATAACAACTCTTCTTATAGAGGGGAAAAAACATAAATAAGAACAACACAGCCAAATATTCCTCTAAATAGTTAAAGAAATGGCTAAAAAGGGGTAGCTTGATGCACCAAGCTCCTGCGCATGTAGGGTCCTAAGAAAGGGCAGACCACAAAGGGCCTGTAGTACATAGCCTTACCTTGCATTTTGCAAGTGGTTATTTCCATGCCTCAAACTCATGACCTCCAAGTCACACAACAACAACTCAATTGTTGCACCAAGGCTCCCCTTCTATAATACAAACAGTTAAAAAAATGGCAAGGACTGACTAATACAAATCATAATTTAATGAAAATTTTTTTTTTTTTTTTTAATTGTCATTATTCTTTATTTTAGTTAACTTAATGAAAGATTCCCATGTCCCAATGGGGTAGGGGTTTTATATCAGTTTCGAATGGAATGATCATACTGGAGTTCTCAGGTCCTTTGGGAATATGTAACTCAACATAAGCATAGATCTTTGCTCTGGTATAAGGGGTTCAGCAACGCAAAAATCTGAACGTTAAACCAATAGGTATTGAAGGTGATTCACTTAACACCACCAGATGCATGAAAAAGCAAAGATATTAGGCCTTGGAGGATTTGGGGCCTACTAAACTGGATTGATAGGGCCCTACAAGGTGTTCAATATTCTCACATGTTCACCGATCTGCTAATAGTAAAGCTGATGAGCTTCCCAAAGAAGGGGTGCTTATGAAGGATACAAGAGTCTGAATAACTTAAACTTCTCTTCCTGCCTGTGGTCAATCCTCCATAGTTCATGGTTCTTAGTCTCACCTTTTACGAAGTGTATTATTCTTTCTGTGCTTTGTTATCTCCTTTTTATATTAATGTTTTGAGTCTTGGTGACTGCGCGGCCCATTCAGTGTGTTGTGGCTGAACACAATTCTTTTGGTATGTACTTGAGAGTCATTTTTGTAATTGAGGCAATAGACTACCTGTCTCTCCTCTTGTACGGCCACGGAGAGGACTACTGTCTCCCATCCATAAGAACATCATTTTCTCAACAACGGAAAAAAAAAAAAAAAAAAAAAAAAAAAAAAAAAAAGGAAAGAAGAAAAGAAAAGAAAAACCTTAAGGAAAGATTGTTTATCTTATTCAGACAACCAAAAACAAGAAAACAAAAGACGTTGCATGCTTCTCAAACAGGAATCGGTTCCACAAGCAAAATCGTGATATTGTCCTTGGTAAAGCCCCTAGAATCATTGTATCCATCTCCATGCAGGTACATCACATGCATCATTCGGGCGAAGTTGAGAGCGGGTATAAGGAGAGACCTGGGAAAGGATGTGGACTCAAGGACTTCCTGGTTGATATCTTTCCATGCCATGCAAATCATCTCTCTTATCTTTTGGTGTGCCACCTCCTCTGAAACATTGTACTCCTTCATGTAGCATTGCGTAAGTGAAGCGTTGTCCCCATTCAGCTGTTCAACTTTGTTTATATGCATATCATCTATGAACCGAGCAACCAAAGCTGCCGATCTAATGATCTTGGGTACGTTAATTGCCCAGTCAAAGGCTTCCTTTATTGCTTCTTCTCCCATGTAGACAAAAGATTCAAGTATGAGCATGGGGTAGCCACTACTCATCACTGCCAGATCTAAATACTCCTCTACAGAGGGTATGTGACCTGAATTAAACAGCTTGGCTTCGGTGAAATAAGCTCTCACCGTAGTCTTCATCTGGATGAACCAAGCCAAATCATTCAACTATTAGACATCTATCAAGCAAAGTAGATGAATTGCAAGTTAGTTCCGGTATCATAAAATACACATACGCGATATATATATATATATATATATATATATATATAGAGAGAGAGAGAGAGAGAGAGAGAGAGAGGAGAATTTCTTACATACATACTATAAACTGATATACATTGAAGAAAAATAGAGTTTTGGGTCATGTTTTTATATTTTTCATCAATTCAAGATGTTCATCTGATTTGGCTCTCATTTCTAATGGGCATATCTGAAGCCTTCATTTCTGAGCCTTTTATGGTCATGTAATGGATGGTGTAAAATGAAAAAAAGGTTCTTACCATCCATTTTACATCCATAAAAGGCCAAAAAATGACGACCTTAGAAATTTCAGATATATGTAAGTTTTGGGACTGAAGATGTTAGATTAAAGTAGAATCATATGAATGTTTTAAATAGATTAAAATTAAAAAAAGGGTGCCGAAATAACATTTTTCTTCAATACATATGTACGTATGAAAAAAATTCTTGAGAGAGAGAGACCGCTTCTTTTGCATAATATACTCGATAAGATTGGCCTTCCTTCTGCTTTTCTTCCTCAACTTCCTTAAAAAGGTTAATAAGTGCAAGGAAACACACTTTCATGTATTGCGGTAGATGATCCAAGGCTTCAGGGTTCCACCTGGAGATCAATTCATTTAAGCATCAAACTAAAAAATATTGAGGTATTCAAATTATTATTTTACTTATGCAATATTTCTAAAATAAAACTAGTCTAAGTTACTCAATTAAGTAACAAATAGATTCACTCCATGCTATGCTGCATGATAAAGTAGTCCAAGTTACTCGACTACATAACAAATTGAGTCACTCCACACCTCCTGATCAACAAAACAATATCCTAACCAACTTGCCTAGCCATCACTTATGCGTACAAAATGAAATTTTCATATATAATACAATATTAATAAATTATTATAAAAGTTTACTTGAGTATTTTCAAGTAAGCTACGACTTACTTTGAAATAACTCAACTCATCACATTTTTTGAGTTTATTCAACTTAGTGAGGTTTCAAACATAAACACGCTTGTAGGTTAGAATCAGTGCAAAAAAAATAACCCAAACGTAAGTGCCAATTTATATTCGGGTTTTTGTCCTTTCATCAAAACCTCTCTCTCTCTCTCTCTCTCTCTCTCTCTCTCTCTCTCTCTCTCTCTCTCTCCATGGCTTTCTTCTTCCTAATCACAAGGCTCCCAGAGTTCGGGTAGAAGATACTCTAGGAGGGATCCAACTCTTCTAAAAATCGCATGCTTTTAAGGTAACAAGATAAATCCTTAAAGCCCCAACTTTCTTTCTCTACCTTTTTCCACTCTAGTTCCTTTCTTCTTCTTCAACCCAAAATTCTAACAACATGCAACTTTTTCAACTATAAACCCATGTCTAACAAAGCCCCAAATCCCCTCTCTTTATATCTCATTGCTTCTTTCTCTATTCTACAACCCACAAAAAGCTACTTCCTTTTATGCAAAACCATAGTTAGAAGCCTCAAATCATAGATTTGGATCTCCTAAATCTTGCTTATTGTCTACCCAATATGGATCTATCCAGATTCATGAACGATGAAAATAATCAGCCCAATATCCATTGTGTAGTCATAATGGATTTGAAGAGCCAAAGAGAAAGAAAGAATACTATGCTCATTCATGGGTTTCGCAAGCTGAAATAATGGTCCAGTTTTGGAATAGTGGAGCGCAAGATCTGTAGATTTTCTCTTTCTGGAAGCTTTTAGGGCTTTCAACTTTGGGGAAAACAAGAGGGAAGAGAGAGGGAACCCTAGTTCTGTTCAAAGTGGTTTGCAAGTTTTTGTCCGTGTTGTGCTTGGGGAAGAAAAAGATAGGAATGGATAGAGAGAGCAAGGGAGGAGAATAAGCTAATTGAAGTTCTTTCAAATAGGGGCATTTTGTCAATTAAAATCTAGGAGTATTTTAGTCAAAGAAGCCTAGGGGCGACGCATGTATATGCCAAGAGGCTTTTGCACATAAATTCTTCACTATATGCTAATCATACACTTCCAAAAATATACGGTGATAGTTAATTATACATAGGATTGGATTTGATAATTTTTTAAATTATCTTATGAATAAACTCATTATATTCTTAATTAGTCCTCTTCTTTTGGACAAATTTCAAATATCCACCGAGCTACCAAATTGATTTCATCCATTACTGTTTTCTCATATGCCAAATCAGTAGTTATATTTTAGGATTGTCTTTAACAACTTCACGATCTTACATATGAAATGGGAGTTCTTAAGTCGTAGTCCTAAAAGTCATGAGCCAACTCAGAAAATTCATTTGAGTTACTTGATAACAAATTGAGTCACTATCGAGTCAACTCACTGCAGATATAAAAGGGTATATTTATGGTGAGACTTGACTCAAGATATCTATAACAACATTACAACACTAACCAACTACAATAGCTTGATTTATACATAAAGTAAAACAAATAAAAACTTATAAAAAATTCACTCCAGTATTTTCAAGTCACTTATGAGTCACTTCAAGTTAACTCTACTTGCCTCACTTTCTAGTGGAGTACTCAAGTTCTTTAGTTTTTAAACTATGCTACTAGTAATAACATTTTATTTATGGAAGACAAAAGTACTGTTCTATGCTATTGATAGTGGCATTTTTATGTATGGAAGATAAAAGTACACTATTAGACTATATAAAGGAGAAGAATACTTGATTCTCACAAGACATAGCACCCCATCGAACTTGACATTGACCATCACAATGCATAACTATCATCATCCAATGCTTCGATGTTTGGAATTAAGTCAACCAACAATTCCAACCATATCATTGTTTATAAAATTGTGAGGATCTCACTAGATTGAGTTGCTTTCCCCCAACAAGTCAAGGCATGATTAGCAGCATGTTGTAGGCTGCCCTGAAGTTGCCAATGGATGTGATTGATTGTGGTTCCATATGTGAGATATTGATAACAATATAGTACAGTATAGTCAAATCCTTCTACCTCAATGGTGTAAGGAGTCTCTCAACTAGGTGACCAAGGCTATAGGTTATGTATGAGTGCATGTCCCTAAATTTAAAATAATAAATTAACAATAACAATAAAGTAAAACTAAGTACTTTTTTTTTATATTTTATTATCTTTTTATGTGAAAAACACATATGCTCAAAATCCCTGTAAAATTGTCAGTTTAAGAGGATCATTTATAGAGGAAAGTGGTACTTAAAATATGCCATTTTCTTTTTTCTTTATTTTATAGAATTTTTGCAAACCTGATGATTGCATTTGTAAATGGCTCGAGCTCCTCCATTGTGCCATAAACATCATAAATGTCATCTATCAGCGATGTTATGCGTATTATCTTGCTAAGAAAGATTCTACATAAGGAGTATTTTGGCTCAAAATACACTCCTAGTATCCAAAAGTAACATTCCACCAATCGATCTCAAGCAAAAGGTAGCTCTAAATCAACGTTGATGTCCTTCCACCACCTACAAGATGTCATTAACATGGGAAACATTACAACACATCTAAAACATATCCTTCAAATTAATGAAAATCAATGGACCTAGGATAAGTTGTAGTAGGCAACTTCCTTAGAGGATGATTGAAAGCCTCCATATTTTTCTCTCTTCTTTCTTTTGAATCTTGAGGTTTCTCATTTAGGTATAAGAAAAACTTATATATGTTTTGATTGAGGTAATCGGTATACAAGCACAACATTCAAAGGTGGGTGATGTTATAAAGATGGTAATCTAAATAAAATCCAATGAAACATAGCTTTAGAGGAGTGCTTATATCAATTTTTTGAAGATATTTGAAGCCTCCTAATAAGTGCAAGGGATGTGAGAGCTCTATCTCTAAGATTGGACTAAGTTACACCCAATCTGTACTTTAATGATTTGCATGATCAAAATTGGTTTGTACTTTAGTTTCTAAGATGAATGTCACAAAAATAAAGTCTTCAAAACAAATTAACTCTAAAAAATATAGAATATTAAAAATTTTAATTTATTACAGATGAAAGATAAAAAATAGATCAAGAATCTGAGTTTGAAGAGAAATTGTGATCAAGAAAAACTTCACAAGTTTAGATAAAGTGATGCCAAAGCAGACAATCTCTAGAACTAAAGATCTTTACAATTAGAAAAAAATCTTGAAGAGTGATGCCAAAATGAGCAAACTCTAAGAGTGAGAACAATAGCTTGATGCCCAAAATTGAAGAACCTTAAAAAGAACCAGAACCAAAATAAAATAAAATAGAGTGAGGTACACAACTGGCAAACTCTAGAAGAGAGGTAGAACAAAGAATGTATCTATTGGACGGACTCTAGAAAGTCAAAAACTAGAGAGCTATGAAGAAAAGAAGAAAGTGGTGTAAGAAAGAATGTTCTAGAGCCCTAATCTTATACAGAGTTGAAGCTTAGGTAATAAGCAACCTAGCTTGGCCCCTAAGGTAGACCAAAAATCACCCTTTGGTGACCTACGCAGAAAGCCCACAAAGTTTCCTATCATGGGACTTTCGTGGTTGATTCCTATAGGCTAGATGGATCAAGACATATGGGTCATCTCTACAGCGACGGGCCAAATGTTGTGGACCTCACCTAATGGACCAACTAAGCACCTAGACATCCCTCCATGGAGCATCTATCTCGCTGGGCCTAGGTTGTGTCACCCTAAAAATAAAAAATGAATAGAGAAGCTCAAAGCAACACACAATGATGCGAGTGTGCGAAGTGCGAAGTGCAAAGTGCACACTCATGCGCACTTTTGCACTCTTGCACGCACTCAAAGTAACACATCAAGAGTGTATTATATCAAGTTTACATTATTGAAAACAATGTGAGGAAATGAAATAGTATTTATAAGGAGTGGAAGTTCCTTCTCAGCTTCTAATGTATGACAAAATATTTATATTGTTTCCAAAAGTGAAGTAGTAAAAGACAAGGACTTAATATTTAAATGAAATTTGAGTTTTCCTCCAAAACTAGATAATCTCAAAATTTCACCAACTACCCTTTAGTTTCAAAAAAATTTCCACACACATATAAACATGTGTTTTTGAGTTGATTTAATTTTCAACAAGTGATGACCAACTAAAAAACCCATAGTTGCTGGTAGAAAAAAGGATTGAATATATATATACTCCAAAAGGATATGGGGAAGCTAAGGCATCTATGTTAATGGTGCTAGAAGGGCCTCTCTTGGCTTGTGTGTTGTCCATAAAAACCCATCAAAACACTAAAAAAAAAGAAAAGAGGAAAAGTATAAGGGGCATATTTATGCGAAGATTCTTGATAATTGTAGGTATATAATGTTGATTACTGGTCTGTCTTGCATTATTTGCTAACATCATATGGGCACGCAACAGCATAAAGCCAAGAGACAGTTTTAGGAAATTTTTTAAATAGGAGAAAGACAACCATGTTCTGAGATGTCTGCATATTTTAGAAGAATAAGGAGTAAGAAAGGGGGAGAACCAGGTTGGTTCATTGAATTTGAGGAAAATTATCCAAACATGGATTAATATTGCAGACTTACCTGGTGATTTCTCTTATCTCAGACCGGTGCAAAGATTGCAGCAGATTAAAATCCAACTTTGCAAGCTCCAGAAGTTTTGGATTATGGGCGTCGTCTTCTTTATACGCCAATATATAGTGCCTTGCCCCTAGTCTAGGCGTAGTCCTGTGCAAAGGTAGCTCTAAGGCATGCTCAACTTGTTTTCTGAGTGGAGAACTAAAATGGGTCATCATTATTTTAAGGTTCATGCTGCTGAAAGCAATGGCTTCGTCCAGTATATCTTCTCCCCGTATAGCCAGATACGCTGCTTCATATAAACTTAACAAACCCTTTGCATCTCTGGTTAAGTTCTCCCTGAACTCACCTTTCTCATCTTTGAATTTTCTAAACACCTCTGTTCAAAACCAAATGTTTCGTAATACCATTTCAAAAAAAAAAGAAAAAGAAAAAGAAACAGACGGAAAGACCTTTAGATTGTGTAGAATACCAGATGATACACAGTAACCATGTTGTCTTAGTAGTCGAAATCGCAATGCAGTTGTGTATAAATCCTCGTCATTGAAGTCAATATTGGCATTATACATTTCGTGCAATGCATCTTCAATCTCCAAATCGAAGTGATAGGAGACTCCGAGTCGTTCGAGTGCATCAATCAATATCGGTTCATGTGACGTCCCTCGGGCATCACTTACCATTATTTTCACATCTTCTTTCAATTCTTCAACTCGTTGCTCAGACGATTCATCATGCTTCTACATGAGTACCAAAACAATCACGAAAAACTAGCATAAAACTGTCAAATGTCTGAATTATATGGTGCTCTTAGGAGTAGAGACGATACATACCATATCTTCTGGACAGAATGTAAGGAAGAAATCGCCCCAAACACTAGGGTGAAAATCCGCAGATCGTCGATTGACATCTGGCTTTCGACGATCATCAGGAGGCGAACCAGAAGAACAACTGACAAGATCCATAACTGACAGGAGGTAGTTTACGAGTTCGATTGACGGCAATGTTCATGCTAATGTCTGATATTTATATCTACTAAGAAGATTCGTCTACAATCCGTCACTAGGAAGTTCAATCATCATTAATTAAAAAAATAAGAAAAGTAAAGATAAAAATAAATCCCCGTTCCTTTCACTTGTATACTGTTGTTGCCCGGTCACCATCAGGATGCCTGATGCCCTATCTATTATATTGTCTTCTAAAAGGGAGTGACTTCTCCCGTTTCGACCTACTCATTGAAGAAAAGAAAAGAAGAGCTCAGGGAAATTTCCATATTATCCTTTACTAGAGATAAAATGGACCACAGGAAATTACAAACCTCTCTTTAACATTCTGTCTTCTTCACACGCAGCTGATACTACCCACAACCCACACCCCCTACTAGGACACTTTAATCACAGCATTTTACTCAATATATTCTGTTAGAGAATAAACTTGATTATGCCCATTCTTGATAATAGGCTAGAAGGATTAATTTGATGGCCCAAGGCTATATTCTAGAAACTCATATTGATCATAAAAGCCCCTAGCCCATAGTCTAGAAAGTTCGTATTGATAAAAAAAGCTCATATTCTAGAAAATGTTGCTAGAAATATCTAAATATTTTTAAAGAAAGAGTTGGGTATTTTTGGAGAGTTACGTAGAAAGTCATTTGTAACCATTGGATTAAAAGTGTGTGAGCACAATCCTAGCCATTGGTTGAGATATGTCATTAGTATAAATAGAGGTAGCTCCTCGTACTTTTGTATCAAGATACAAACCAAGTAATTGTTTACAAGTTTTTTCCCTTAACTTTCATCTTGTTTTTCCTTTCCCTTTGAAGTTCTTCATCAAAACCTCTTCCTCATAAACCAAAACACAAGCCCACATTTCTAATAAATTGTTATCAAACCCAAGTTCATTCTTTTGGAGGAGAAATAAGATAGCAAGTGGAATAGTTCCCTTCTAATTCCTTCGACTCACCAAAGATAACTATGGATGTTAGAGTATTTGTATGAAGGCCTAACTAGGTTCGCAAGAGGTATAGGAGATTGTTGAGAAAGGTTATGAAGGACATCAAAATGAGGTTTCTTTAACTCCCACCCAAAGGGAGGCCTTGCAAAAAGCTAAAAGAAAATATCAACAAGCTCTCACTCCCATTTATCAATGCCTTAATAAAAGCATGTTTGAGAAGGTTGCAAATGCAACCACCTCCAAGCAAGCAATGAGAGATTCTTCATAATGCTCATAAGGGGATTGACAAGGTGAAGAAGGTACATCTTCAAACTCATAGAAGTGAGTTTGAAAAACTACATATGGAGGAATCTAAATCTATTTGTCATTATTTCTCTCAAGTTTGGCTATTGTCAATGAAATAAAGAGAAATGGAGAATGCGTGAATCAACTCATAAGTTCATTACAAGCTTTGAGTTCTTCATTTATTGACATCAATCTTTGAGTATATTGGTGTTGCCACCGAGGAGTCTAAAGATATAGATTTCATGACTATTAATCAACTCATAAGTTCATTACAAGCCCTAAATAAAAGATAAAAAAAGACAAAGACCCAAGAGCCATTGGAGCAAGCACTTTATTCAAAACTCTCTTTCAAAGAAAGAGAAAAAAGGTTTGAAAATGGTAAAAATCGAGGAAGAGCTAGTAGAAGCGACTACGATCAACCTAACTGTGAGGAAAGGATCCAAAGTTCACAACCTTCAAGAGGTTGTGGAAGAGGAAACAACAATCAAAAGTATGACAAATCTCGAATTAGATGTCATAATTGCTATATATTTAAACATTATGCTTCCTAATGTAGAAGCACTAACCATGCACATAAAAAAGCCATTCTCATGGAGATGAAAGATGAAGTGGAGCTCACCTTGATAATGGCAAACTATAAAGAAGAATTAGGGGAGAAATTATGTGGTCACTAGTGCAAGCAATCATATGAGTAGAGATAAGAACATGGTCGTGGAGATGGATCAAGTGAATGTACATGTCACCTTTGAAAATCAATCTAAGATACCGATAAAAGGAAAATGTAAAATACTCATACTCTCTAAAGATGAGAACCACCAATTTATTTTTGGTGTATATTTTGTGCCAAAACATACATACCTTCTATTCCCAAACCCGATTAAAAAAAAAAAGGAAAGGAAAGCTCAATGCCGGGGAGGAGAAGGGAGAGAGAGGGAGAGTAAAAAGGAAAGGAAAGGAGAGTTTTTCTTCCCCAATTTCCTAGGGAAAATGTGTTGTGACAATTAGAGTTCCCCGAACTCTTATAAATAGCCTAGTTTCCTCTCCCCAGGCGATGTGAGACTAACTATGTGTCCTTCATCCCAGCTTAGAAGCCTACCAACCTTCTCTTGGCCCGCCCTCATCGGCCCAGGGCTTCATAGCTTAGACACTAGAAAATCTGGATTTTTGCCGATGAAGGAGAAATCTATTGTCATCAAAGAAACTGAGTTCGCCAATGACAACGATGGCTCCGATCAGAGATCCAGCCATTCAATCGAGTCTTCAGGAGCTTAGGAGCAAAACCCCTCTAGCTCCATGCTAGATTGGAGGGAGAAAGTGGGGCGTATGAAACAATCGTCAAACAACATTTTCTCCAACAA
This sequence comes from Warburgia ugandensis, assembly GCA_035236585.1. Classification (NCBI taxonomy): domain Eukaryota; kingdom Viridiplantae; phylum Streptophyta; class Magnoliopsida; order Canellales; family Canellaceae; genus Warburgia; species Warburgia ugandensis. The sequence goes on from CP141137.1 coordinate 62,675,330, forward strand.
TGATTAGAGATCGTGGAGCATCCGTAGAGGGTAGTCATCACACAATTACTTCATTTCGATGTTCAATTCATTATAGAGTAGAAAAAACTAGTTTTCTTGGTTATAAGGTGAACAATTCAACTGTAAAGACCGGATCAAGCCAATAATCACGTCCCTAATCAAAGGGCATGATCAATGGTAACGTTGATCATCTTGTATGAGCTCTGATGATCCATCTAGAACTTGGACAAGGATGATCCAATCCTTGAATCAACCCATAGAGGGGATCCAACCATTGATCTCATCCAAGTTTAGTGGACAAAGATTGACAAGACCATTGATCAACTTGTCTGAGGTTTTGATCATTTGATCGGAGCTTGGACAATAGTGATCCAACCCCTAAATCTTGATTCACAGAGGATCTAACAATAGATCTCGTCCATGATTGTGGACAAAGACTGACAGTAGCTTGAATCACCCATTTAAGACCAAATTAGTATGATCCTAGCCCTGAATCAATCCACAAAAGGGATCCTAGCCCTCAACTTGAATGGAACATTGTCCTTAATGTTATATGATAATGAAAAGATGTAGAAGATAGAGATTTGAAAAACATCTCGGTTGCCCCCCAAGAAGCACTAAGTTTACATCTTTAGCTAGACATTACCTAACCTAACTTTCTAAACCTAGAGCTAGCTGGGTCAGCTTATTTGTCCTAATCCTAACCCTAGGATGAAATGGCAAGATTTGTCATGCCACTTCAGAATCTCGTACTAATCTATATATTGCCTCCACCTTAAAAATTTTTGGGGTGGTAACATTAAAAGAATGAAGATCACCCTAGTTTTTAATTATGGGGAATCATATTGATGATCCCCCATCTTCAAAATTTCACTGTACTCAATATAATTCCTCCACCTCAAAAATTGAGGTGATGGTGACACAATGACTTTGTGTACTGCCTTGCATTTTGTTGGAGCATTTGGAGATGAATGGTCCTTCTCTTGACCAAATTGAGGGATGACAATGACCATTGTATTCAATTTAACTCTTTGCTCCATTTTCTTGACATTGTCTTCAACTAGGGTCATAAGCTGACTCTGATGTTCCCTAAAAGGTTCTTCTTATATTGTTAGAGATGGGGACAAGGTTTGGACTTTGTGGCTTAGAAGGTTCATAAGAAATTTCCATCCTATTATCAGTAATAAATAGTTCTTCATTATCCCCAATTTGCTTTAGTTCCTTAGTCATAATTTGAGCAATGTTTTTGTTAGTATTTTCCCATATTGGTTTCATTTCCTTTACCCATTTCTTCATCTCTTGTCTCAATTCCTTTTAGCTAGTAGCTATTGGCTCTTCTAATGGTGGTTCTTCATGTTGTAGAGGAAACGACTCATAGGGTTCGTATTACTGTGGTGTTGGGGGGTTAAAAAAGGACTGAGTAGGTTGAACCCACGATGGCTATCATTGATAATCTGAATAATCATGGTAGCAATGACCAGGGTGGGACCATTGTGGTTCTTCCTAATATCGGTAATCCTGATACCATGGTTGTTTGTGATGCCTAGCTCATCCATTAGAGTCTTGGTAATTTGTCTCAATATAAAAATTGTTAGGGTCTGTGAATGCATCAGGTACGTCCACTGGTTCCTGATAGTATTCATTATATGTGGAGCTTGATAAGGGCCATGAACAAGTGGAATAGGGATGCTTAGAATAGGTATAGTCATTATGGTATTGAGATTGTGGTGTAGCTTGCCCAAGAGCTATTGTCCTAAGCTATTGACTTTCCATAATATCTAACTTATCCATAGATACAACAAAACAAATAGTTAGACTGACCTACATGATGCAATCTAACTCCCTAGAATGATGCGCAAACAAAGGACACAATATAATCCTTGAGACTAATAAGTAACAATATTTTGACATTCTTGAATATGTGTGGGGATAATGCTTTTAAATTAGCCTAATCTAGTGCTCCTCTTCTCTTTCAGATTTGACTATTACTTACCAATTACGTTCTATGCAAGGTGGCTAATACAATCCTCATGTAAGGAGGTGTTTAAACCTCAACAAATGTCAACAGAAGGCATGAAAAAATCAATTGGATTTTAAGACACCCACTACAACCACAATGCTCAAAATCCACAAAAGTGACAATAGATCATGTCTTAGTAAGAGGGTCCTACGAGCATTTGATGACCCTATAGGTCTCTTCTAATAAATTTTAGATTAATTTAAAAGGTAGGGTTGCGCGATTGTGGGGGTTATCCTAGGTGAACCAAGAAGTGGTAATGAAATCCACCCTTAATCTTGTGGGGTCGGGTGCCTATACTAATTAATTTCTACACTCCATAGTAGTTCAATCAACATATAAATCACCTTAAAGCATTAAGCGTGCCCTAGGAATGCAATTAAAATAGTAAACTAATGCAAAATCCAAAAAATGTAACAATTATCAAATATGCTTTCTATATGAAATTATTCTACCAAACAATGAAAGACTATTCTAATGCAAACCTTAATCTAGGAAATAAAAGGAGTGGGAGATACTTACAATAGGGTTTTGATGAAGATCAAGCGTAGGCCACCTTATCCTACACTTGCCCTGTATTATACAACCCTTTTAAAATTGAAGTTGAAATTTCAAATTATAAAGAGGCCTCACTATAAGATTCACTCAAAAGAAAAGGAAAATTTTATTCTAGGAAAGTAAGAAAATTTCTATTTTGGTGAAGATTCACTTGCCAATTTTCTCCACTTTCCTCTTTTTCTTAAAAAGAAAGATATAAATAAGTATCAAATTCAGGAAACAAAGTGATTATGCACTAAAAAAAGTTAAAAAATAGACCTAAAAAAGAGTAAAATGGTAAAAGTATGCAATTCCTATATGAATTTTTTTTTATTTTTTAGAATTTTTGGATATTTTGGAATAGAGGTGAGACAAATAAATGATAAAATCTTCAACTCTCAAGAAGGCTATGCGAAGGAAGTTCTTAAGAAATTTGGCATTAAGCAATGCAAGCCTATAGCACCCATGGAAGGTGGATGTGAAGCCCTGGGCCGATGAGGGCGGGCCAAGAGAAGGCTGGCTGGCTTCTGGGCTGTTTATAAAAGTTTGGAGAACTCTAATGGTCACAACGCATTTTCCCTAGGAAACTTGGGAAGAATAAAATCGTGAGGAGTGTATAGGAACCCCAAAGTGGACAATATTGTGATTGTTGGGACCCCATGGTGTTACAAATGGTATCATAGCTAGTTCCCCTCATGGTGTGGTGCCTAGCCGAACGCGGGCGCCTGGTCGTGACTATCACGTGGGGATGCATGTTCCCTAAGGGGGGAAGATGTGAAGCCCTGGGCCGATGAGGGAGGGCCAAGAGAAGGCTGTCAGGCTTCTAGGCTGGGGTGAGGGACAGAGAGTTAGTCCCACATTGCTTGGGGAGAGGAAACTGGGCTATTTATAAGAGTTTGGGGAACTCTAATGGTCACAACGCGTTTTCCCTAGGAAACTTGGGAAGAACAAAATCGTGAGGGGTGTATGGGCACCCCAAAGCGAACAATATTGTAATTGTTGGAACCCCAGGGTGTTACATTAGAGTAAAGCTTTTCGAGCATGATGAAGAAGAAAGAGTCAACCAACTCATTTCAAGAGCCTTATTGGAAGCATGAGGTATTTAACTTGCACAAGACTGGATATCATATTTACTGTGCGTTTGGTTAATCATTTCATGGAGGCACCTATAACAACCCGCTTGAATACGGCTAAGAAAATTCTTCGATACATCAAGGGGACTATCAATTATGGTCTCTTGCACTCTTCATGTGAAGACTTCAAGTTTCTTGAATATAGTGATCGTTATTGGGCTAGTGATTTAGATGATAATAAATAAATAAAAATACAATTGGATTTCTTTTCTTCATGGTAGACACTATTTTCTCTTGGACTTCAAAAAAGCAATATATTATTACATTGCACAATTGTGAAGCTGAAAATGTTGTTGCTATCTCTTGTGTGTGCTATGCACTTTGGCTTCGAAACTTGTTGAAGGAATTGCACACGCAACAAGAAGATGCGACGGGCATTTATATTGATAACAAATCGACTCTTGCTCTTGCAAAGAATCCAATCTACCATGATTAAAGTAAGCACATCGACACGCAATATCACTTCATCAGAGGTTGTGTGGTAGGAAAGGATGTTCATTAGAAGTATGCAAGGTCCCAAGATTAAATTGCTAATATCCTCACCAAAGTGCTCAAGCAAGAAGTCTTTGATGCTTGGAGTTACAAAATCAAGTTTAAAGGGGAGTGTTGGAGAATAAACTTGATTAGGCCTATTCTTGATAATGTGTTAGGAAGATCAATTTGATGGGCCAAGCCCATAGTCTAGAAAGCTCATATTGATAATAAAATCCCATAACTCATATTCTAGAATACTCATATTAATCATAAAAGCCCATATTCTAAAGTGTTGCTAGAAATATCTAAATATTTTTGAAGAAAGAGATGGATATTTTTGGAGAGTTCTTTAAAAAGTCATTTGTAACTATTGGATTAAAAGTGTGTTGGCACAATCCTAGTCATTGGTTGAGATGTGTCACTAGCATAAATAAAGATAGCTCCTCACACTTTTGTATCAGGCCAAAAAACCAAATAATAGATTAAAAGTTTCTTTCTCTTAACTTTCATCTCCATTTTCCTTTTCCTTTGAAGTTCGTTAAAACCTCTTCCTCGTAAACCAAAACATCAAGTCCACCTTTCCAACATATTCTTTAATATATAAAGGGAGAGTACTGATAACAACTAGAGATGTATAGCAAAAATCTGGCTCAACTTTGTGATCAATTAAGCTTTACTTCTACTTGGAGATCTATGCCATTCATCCCGTTTAGAAGGGCTTGGATAGACTTCAAACTTCACTATCATTGGATGGTTATAACTATATTATTTGCAGTTAAAATTACAATCACTAAATCCTTTATGTTTTCTTAAAAACCCAAAACAAGTCATTAGAATCAACCAAATGCAGTGATTTTTAGTGGGTTCCATAATTTTTGTTTGCAAAAAAAAAAAATGGATAGTTTAGATCTTCCAAAATAAAAAAATAACAGCTGTCACAATCGAAAGCGTCAACTTCTTTACACACTTCAGAGTGACAACTCTCATTTACTAAATTAGTCAAGGATTGTTTTACTCCTAATTCTTTAAATAAATAAAATTTAGAAATATAATATATCTCGAGTTTACCTTGACAAATTCGTATATAATATATTGATCATTTCCTAGTTATTTTAGGAAAAAGAAGTTATATGTAACTTTATCATTTCTTTTATAAATTTGTACCACTCAACTTGTCTTTCCAAAAGTGTAACATAAGTTCTAAAACTGTACTTTTTTACAATTAAATACAAAAGAAGAATCTATTAACTAATTAACATAGTACACTTGAACAACAATATTAAGAAAAGTATTAGTAGGTTCCATTATTTTAATCATCAAAACCATTTATTTTGTGGAAATTATACATTTTGAATGATTGATATACAAAGAATCTCCATGAGAAGACGATACTGACTTTAAAAAAAAATAAAAAAATGATAGTTTGTATATTTAAGTTCTGGAATATTTGTTCACATATTCAAATAAAAGGCTGACAATTGTCCAATTGAATCAAATTTTAGTGCATGACTGATTATAATTCTATACATAGTTTGGATTGTTGAAAAGAGTATGTCTCACTTTTGCCTCACCTTTAGTACTTAACTGGTTTGGCATACGACTAAAATTTTTAAATTAAGTTATTCGTAAATAATGTATTTCTGTCCCTTATTTACAACTTAATAACAAAAAACCAGAGTTTCAGCCCCATTTGATCTTTATTTAGATTTTTTTGTGTTTTAGTGCTGATAACATATAGGCCCCATGGATTAGTCCATCCACTTTTAGTGCTGATAACAAATAGGCCCCATGGATTAGTCCATCCACTTTCCATGTTTTGGTGGAATGGACTTGTCATTATCTACTAATGGAATGGATGATTCCAACATGACACATATGGGCCTCTAAAAAGTGTAACTTTTTTCTCGAGCATGTAAGTGCACTTCTAGAAATTATATTTTCATCTAAAAGTGCAAAATTTTTGTCCAACTTTAATAGTTACTATATCCTATAAGTTTTTTGTTTATAGCTTCTTTTGAGAAATTTTTTATTGGAATTAGATAGTTGATCCACAGCAAACTATAATATAACTTTTGCGTAAAAATTTGATCTCTCATAATCTCTAAATATATATAACAATAGGTTTGTCCCAGAGGACTAGTGACGTATAGATCTTTTATGGTTTGTATCATATATAAAATCAATACATGATAGGTTTGTTTTATAGTCTACTAATAATAGGTTTTGTATCTATGTAATTCATTGTTAATATTTCATGATATTATCACATCATATATTTTCTATGACAGAAAAAGAGTTTCTCAGTGAGTTTAAAAGATTTCACTCCCATATGATATCATGTTGAAAAGCAAAATCTCAGTAGATGGACATGATCGATAATTCAGCTAGATGAAATCACTACCTATATAATCACTCTGATGCCATTTTGCTGCTCGGGCACACGCTCTCCACTAGGAGTCTCAAAATGATACAATTAGCATTGGCTTTCTCTGCCACAATCTCAACCGATCACCATTGGGTCCTTAAACAAGGTGTGCCTCACCCTAGAAACAGCGACGTGCAACCAAATTGATTCAGACACTAACACCCTGATCTATCAATCACTGTCAATATATATCAGCATCCTCGCATGCCTACCATTCGTACGTATTCTACTAGGTACGGACCCAACAATTGAACCACGCAATGGCTAAGGAAATTATTGAAATCATGTGTAAATTAATCAAACAATGAGAAACTCCTATATGCGTTTAGATTCTCTCATCTAGATTTCTTGTTATTTTTTTGTAAATAATATAAGGAGTTGTGTTGCACATGAAATTGTGCACATTTTCTTTTTTGGTTAAGCAACTATAGTTACTTGATAATTCAATGACTCAAATAATTAGTTTCCTACCCCATCCTTAGTCAATATTATTATGGATTAACAAAGTGGATTTAGCATTAGAGTAATCCACGACGAAAATGCTGAACAATTGGGAGGCAAAGAATAAAACAATTAATATGTACCACCATGTCTATAGGTGCAGCTGTATTATAGACTAAAAAGTACACCAACCGACAAAGACCGTCAATCAATTAGTCTACAAGCACGCTTTGAGCAACTCTTGGATGTGGGTACGATTTGTATCTTGTCCCATTTATTGCATTACCATTTCACATAAAAGTTTAAGAGCTTATGACGGAAAATGGTCCGACAATATTTATATTTTTAACATATTACGTGAAAGGCCCATTTTTCTTGAGCTCCTGTACGTGAACCTAAGTGCAAGCTTATTTAACTTGCATTTAAAATTAACTAGCAAGTCTTATCATTTTAATTCATGAACTCTCGATCAGTAAGGCTTTGATATCATGTGGGATTAGCATTCAATCTAAAAGCTTAAGTTGAGAAGTAGACCAATAATATTTATATGTCTAATACGATTATTAAAAAGACACTACCCAATCAAACATTCCATCAGCACACTATAGTTGACAAAAAACTACTGGTTCACATTTTGCCATCAAGATCTTAATAATGCCCTCTTGGATGAATGGTCAAAGGACATAAAATCAAGACAAAATCAAAGCACACCCAATCAAGACAAAATCAATACCTATAGAATGCAGCTTCTTAGTATGTGCTAATTTAACGAATTAGATCATGTCTATGTCTATGTACCACCGTGTCTATAGGTGCAGCTGTATTATAGACTACAAAGTACACCAACTGTAACACCCCGGATTTTTAAGACAATTTTTTTTTTTTTTGACAATTTAAATAAGAGCATTTGGGATCCCATGAGAAAAGATTTATTTAACATTTTACTAAACTTATCTTAAAACTCCGGGTGTTAATTTTTCCTTTCTCAAAATGGCGTACATGTAATTTAAACACAAATAAATGATCCGCGTATAAATCAACGTCAAATAAATAGGCGCCTTTATTTTAAATCAAATAAACGTCCAAAAGACAGTAATAATATGGCCCAGGGTCTATCCATCATAACATCCCATATAAATGTCCAATATATGTCCAAAGATCTAAATCACATCCAAATATAAAGTATGCAGTCTATAATAAAATTCAAATAATAATCCACTCTAATGACTCACATTACTTTCTAAAACTATAGGGAAACTAGTCTTCATCAGCTCTCAAGGTTTATCAACCGCTTTTCCTTTCCTGGTGTCGCGCTCGAGATCTAAGGCATTGCAAAACAAAGCAATGCCTCAGCAAGCTATCGCTTGTGTAGGTACATAGACAATTAATGTAATAAATGCAGAAATAATGAACAGCATTGATGAAAAGTCTAACATTTATGGAAATAGTGATATCATAATGCCATGTTCAAATAAATGCCAATTTATTCCATATACTAAAACATGAAATTCACGGAGTTAAAACATGACATTAATCAATAAATGGAGCATACAACAAGAATAAGGGCACCCTAAGGTAATGGGTCCCACCACATCGCACGAACATCCCTGATCAGGAGTACACATAGTCAACCTACGAGTGTCGTCACACCTGTGCATACCATCTATAACAATGCTCATCATACATGCACACATAACAAGAATATGGGCCATCATGTTGCAGGTGGCAACCCTCCATGGGTATCAACCACCGCCGCTCCCCGTCGACACCATAACGGGAGACTTAGCGTCCGTCCCCATGGAAAGGCTCGGGCCGTAGTGTGGACTATCCATGTTACCAAACCCCTACCGAATGCCATCTATGGGCGGTGTCTATCATATCACAAACTCATCACATCATAATCTCGGAAGGTGGGTGGCCTCACCTATCCCTCCCAAGCATGACGCCCACCGGGCGAGAGCACCCGTCATCAAATATAAAACACGGAAATCATATGTATATGCTAAAACTCAAGAGCACTTATAGCTTGCAATCCCCAAGACATGCCCCTCATCCCGGGTTAGCCTATCAAAGGACCAGCTAATAAGCCTCTATTCTCATTTCCATGTAAATCCATGCATTTTCTATATATATAATAAGAAATAAGTCTCTAAGTAAGCATAACAAATTAACGTCATACTTGTAAAAGCATTTGAAATAAGTTTATTCAGTAAAAGATTTCAATTTGGAATAACCATCCTGTACGCAATGTAGCATGAAATCCATGGTAAATAATAATTGCATTTTAAAACACAATCACACATGATGCTATGTTTAAACATGGTTTAAAAATCAAGGCAAAACATTAGTTGTCGTCACCTACCTCAGTGTGAGATCACTAGCTTGCCAATAACTCCCTTTAATTGGTATATTCAAGTGCACTTGTACATGTCACATCACTATTTTAAAATTTTTTCTAAATAAAAAGTGGTCATTTCTAAGTTTTTAAGTTAAAACTAGGTCCGTCGTCAATACGGCCACAACGCCTCTTTCGGATCGTGATTTGGACCTCTCTATCTCCCAAAATCAAGTTTTAGTGAAAACTACCCTCAAATGGGGCTCACGGACCACCATAAGGTGGTTTAAACCGGCGGCGCGCTTTTTCCGCCGGTTTACACCGGCGTACTGGCGCACGAAGACGCACGGCGTCGCGGGCAGACGCCGCACGGACGCGCGCGTGCGTCACGGCCGCCAGACGCGCCGCGTCCCGGTCCCACCGCGACAGCCCACCGAGGCCGTCCCGCACGCGCGCGGCGCCGCGCACGCATGCGACGACGACATCACATGACGTCGTCCCTCGGGCGTCATGGAGTGCGTCCCCGCGGCGTCGGCGCAGGGCACCGACGCTGTTGACAACGCCGGAGAAGACGACCGGATTCCGGTCGCCTCCGGCGGAGCTACAGAGCTCCGTTTTGCGTGATTTTTGCGCCATTTTCTTCAGAATTCTCTCTAGAATCCATTTATGCCCTCCTTTTTCACTAATTTTCTCAAAAACCATGGTTTTTAAACGATTTTTCCCAAGTTCCTAAAAACCTCCATAGGTACTGGTTTTTGAGTTTTCTGGGCAATTCCACAGTTGGATCACTCCCAAATTTAAAGAGTTTTCTCTTGGGTGTCTTTTGCACTAGTTGGACGGTGCGATTTCCAAACGGACAACGTTTGGTCTATGAAATCACGCTCCAACAGTAGCGTGCACAAAGCCCCCAAAAATCCGATTTTTTTCCTAATTTTTAAATGGTTTTCTAATTAATTTTCTAATTAATAAATACAGAAAAACATGGATTTGAGGCTTACCTTGCTCCTGGCCGGAGTTGCTCATGTTGCCGGGGCTCCACTCGCCGGAAACTTCAGATTTTTGTAGGTCTAGGGTTTTGCGTATCATTCATGGAAAACGCTCAAAGTGGAGCGTTTTAGCTCCTAGAGGAGCATAGATATAGGGTTTTAGAGTCTTGGGGAAGAGAAACTCTTCCCCACACGGCTCTTCTCACGTCTCTCCGGCGATTTCGCCGGATTGGTAGAGACGTGTGTAGACAGGGGTGCCGTTATCAATTTGGACCCCTGTGTAACACGTTTCTGTCAAAAGACCATTTTGCCCTTACAACTTTGACGGCTCATAACTCCCTCATTTGAGCTCCGTTTTTCGCGTTCTTGGTGGCGTTAGATTCGTATCGACGAGCACTTTCTAATTATTATGTTTTCAGGAAATAATTTCATCCATAAATTTTTTATTTTAATTTATTTAATAATTTTCTATTTTTATCTTTAAAATTAAGGATATTACACCAACCGACATAGACAGTCAATCAAGTAGTCTACAAGCATGCTTTGACCCACTTTTCGATTTGGGTATGATTTGTATCGTGCCCCATTTATTACATTACCATTCCACATAAAAGTTTAAGGGCTTATGATGGAAAATGGTCCAACAATATTTATATTTCTAACATATTATCTGGAAGGACCATTTTTATTAAGCTCCTACACGCGAACCTAAGTGCAAGCTTATTTAACTTGCATTTGAAATTAATATGGCAAGTCTTATCATTTTAATTCATGAACACTTGATCAGTAAGGCTTTGATATCATGGTGGATTAGAATTCAATCTAAAAGCTTAAGCTGAGAAGTGGGCCAATAATATTTATATGTCAAATAAGATTATTAAAAAAGGCACTACCCAATCAAGGAAGGAGTCAATTTTCAAGGATTACATGAAAAGTTTTTTTGCAGATCCTAATAAACGTTCCATCAGCACATGACTTTGGTCTCATGCCAACCAAACGTTCCATCAGCACACTATAGTTGACAAAAAAACTACTGGTTCACATTTTGCTATCAAGACCTTAATAATGCCCTCTTGGATGAATGGTCAAAAGACAAAAATCAAGAGAAAATCAAAGTACATCCAATCAAGACAAAATTAATATCTATAGAATGCAGCTTCTTAGAATATGCTAATTTAACAAATTAGATCATGTCTATGTTTATGTACCACCATGTCTATAGGTGCAGCTGTATTATAGACTAAAAAGTACACTAACCAACATAGACAGTCAATCAATTAGTCCAAAAGCATGCTTTGAGCTACTTTTGGACCTGGGTACGATTTTTATCTCGTCCCATTTATTGCATTACCATTCCACATAAAAGTTTAATAGCTTATAATGGAAAATGGTTTAGCAAAATTTATATTTCTAACATATTAGGTGGAAGGCCCATTTTTCTTGAGCTCCTGCACGTGAACTGAAGTGCAAGCTTATTTAAATTGCATTTGAAATTAGTATGGCAAGTCTTATCATTTTAATTCATGAACTCTCGATCAGTAAGGCTTTGATATCATGTTGGGTTAGCATTCAATCTAAAAGCTTAAGCTGAGAAGTGGGCCAATAATATTTATATGTCAAATAAGATTATTAAAAAAGGCACTACCCAATCAAGGAAGGAGTCAATTTTCAAGGATTACATGAAAAGTTTATTTGCAGATCCTAATAAACGTTCCATCAGCACATGACTTTGGTCTCATGCCAACCAAACGTTCCATCAGCACACTATAGTTGACAAAAAAACTACTGGTTCACATTTTGCTATCAGGACCCTAATAATGCCCTCTTGGATGAATGGTCAAAGCACATAAAATCAAGACAAAATCAAAGCACACCCAATCAAGACAAAATCAATACCTATAGAATGCAGCTTCTTAGTATGTGCTAATTTAACGAATTAGATCATGTCTATGTCTATGTACCACCGTGTCTATAGGTGCAGCTGTATTATAGACTACAAAGTACACCAACCGACATAGACAGTCAATCAATTAGTCTACAAGCATGCTTTGACCCACTTTTCGATTTGGGTATGATTTGTATCGTGCCCCATTTATTACATTACCATTCCACATAAAAGTTTAAGGGCTTATGATGGAAAATGGTCCAACAATATTTATATTTCTAACATATTATGTGGAAGGCCCATTTTTATTAAGCTCCTACACGCGAACCTATGTGCAAGCTTATTTAACTTGCATTTGAAATTAATATGGCAAGTCTTATCATTTTAATTCATGAACACTTAATCAGTAAGGCTTTGATATCATGGTGGATTAGAATTCAATCTAAAAGCTTAAGCTGAGAAGTGGGCCAATAATCTTTATATGTCAAATAAGATTATTAAAAAAGGCACTACCCAATCAAGGAAGGAGTCAATTTTCAAGGATTACATGAAAAGTTTATTTGCAGATCCTAATAAACGTTCCATCAGCACATGACTTTGGTCTCATGCCAACCAAACGTTCCATCAGCACACTATAGTTGACAAAAAAACTACTGGTTCACATTTTGCTATCCAGACCCTAATAATGCCCTCTTGGATGAATGGTCAAAGGACATAAATCAAGAGAAAATCAAAGTACATCCAATCAAGACAAAATTAGTATCTATAGAATGCAGCATCTTAGTATATGCTAATTTAACAAATTAGATCATGTCTATGTATATGTACCACCATGTCTATAGGTGCAGCTGTATTATAGACTAAAAAGTACACTAACCAACATAGACAGTCAATCAATTAGTCCAAAAGCATGCTTTGAGCTACTTTTGGACCTGGTTACGATTTTTATCTCGTCCCATTTATTGCATTACCATTCCACATAAAAGTTTAAGAGCTTATGATGGAAAATGGTCCAACAATATTTATACTTCTAACATATTACGTGGAAAGCCCATTTTTCTTGAGCTCCTGCACGTGAACCTAAGTTCAAGCTTATTTAACTTGCATTTGAAATTAATATGGCAAGTCTTATCATTTTAATTCATAAACACTTGATCAGTAAGGCTTTGATATCATGGTGGATTAGAATTCAATCTAAAAGCTTAAGCTGAGAAGTGGGCTAATAATATTTATATGTCAAATAAGATTATTAAAAAAGGCACTACCCAATCAAGGAAGGAGTCAATTTTCTAGGATTAAATGAAAACTTTATTTGCAGATCCTAATAAATGTTCCATCAGCACATGACTTTGGTCTCATGCCAACCAAACGTTCCATCAGCACACTATAGTTGACAAAAAAACTACTGGTTCACATTTTGCTATCCAGACCCTAATAATGCCCTCTTGGATGAATGGTCAAAGGACAAAAATCAAGAGAAAATCAAAGTACATCCAATCAAGACAAAATTAATATCTATAGAATGCAGCTTCTTAGAATATGCTAATTTAACAAATTAGATCATGTCTATGTTTATGTACCACCATGTCTATAGGTGCAGCTGTTTTATAGACTAAAAAGTACACTAACCAACATAGACAGTCAATCAATTAGTCCAAAAGCATGCTTTGAGCTACTTTTGGACCTGGGTACGATTTTTATCTCGTCCCATTTATTGCATTACCATTCCACATAAAAGTTTAATAGCTTATAATGGAAAATGGTTTAGCAAAATTTATATTTCTAACATATTAGGTGGAAGGCCCATTTTTCTTGAGCTCTTGCACGTGAACCGAAGTGCAAGCTTATTTAAATTGCATTTGAAATTAGTATGGCAAGTCTTATCATTTTAATTCATGAACTCTAAATCAGTAAGGCTCTGATATCATGCTGGGTTGGCATTCAATCTAAAAGCTTAAGCTGAGAAGTGGGCCAATAATCTTTATATGTCAAATAAGATTATTAAAAAAGGCACTACCCAATCAAGGAAGGAGTCAATTTTCAAGGATTACATGAAAAGTTTATTTGCAGATCCTAATAAACGTTCCATCAGCACATGACTTTGGTCTCATGCCAACCAAACGTTCCATCAGCACACTATAGTTGACAAAAAAACTACTGGTTCACATTTTGCTATCAGGACCCTAATAATGCCCTCTTGGATGAATGGTCAAAGCACATAAAATCAAGACAAAATCAAAGCACACCCAATCAAGACAAAATCAATACCTATAGAATGCAGCTTCTTAGTATGTGCTAATTTAACGAATTAGATCATGTCTATGTCTATGTACCACCGTGTCTATAGGTGCAGCTGTATTATAGACTACAAAGTACACCAACCGACATAGACAGTCAATCAATTAGTCTACAAGCATGCTTTGACCCACTTTTCGATTTGGGTATGATTTGTATCTCGTCCCATTTATTGCATTACTATTCCACATAAAAGTTTAATAGCTTATAATGGAAAATGGTTTAGCAAAATTTATATTTCTAACATATTAGGTGGAAGGCCCATTTTTCTTGAGCTCCTGCACGTGAACCGAAGTGCAAGCTTATTTAAATTGCATTTGAAATTAGTATGGCAAGTCTTATCATTTTCATTCATGAACTCTCGATCAGTAAGGCTTTGATATCATGTTGGGTTAGCATTCAATCTAAAAGCTTAAGCTGAGAAGTGGGCCAATAATATTTATATGTCTAATATGATTATTAAAAAAGGCACTACCCAATCAAGGAAGGAGTATATTTTCTAGGATTACATGAGAACTTTATTTGCATATCCTAATAAACGTTCCATTAGCACAAGACTTTGGTCTCATGCCAAACAAACGTAGCACACTATAGTTAACAAAAAAATGACTGGCTCACATTTTGCTATCAATATCCTAATAATGCCCTCTTGGATGAATGGTCAAAGGACATAAATCAAGAGAAAATCAAAGTACATCCAATCAAGACAAAATCAATATCTATAGAATGCAGCTTCTTAGTATGTGCCAGTTTAACAAATTAGATCATGTCTATGTCTATGTACCAGTATGTCTATAGGTGCAACTGTATTATAGACTAAAAAGTACACCAAGCGACATAGACAATCAATCAATTAGTCCAAAAGCACGCTTTGAGCCACTTTTGGATTTGGGTACGATTTGTATCTCGTCCCATTTATTGCATTACCATTCCACATAAAAGTTTAAGAGCTTATGATGGAAAATGGTCCAACAATATTTATACTTCTAACATATTACGTGGAAAGCCCATTTTTCTTGAGCTCCTACACGTGAACCTAAGTTCAAGCTTATTTAACTTGCATTTGAAATTAATATGGCAAGTCTTATCATTTTAATTCATGAACACTTGATCAGTAAGGCTTTGACATCATGGTGGATTAGAATTCAATCTAAAAGCTTAAGATGAGAAGTGGGCCAATAATATTTATATGTCAAATAAGATTATTAAAAAAGGCACTACCCAATCAAGGAAGGAGTCAATTTTCAAGGATTACATGAAAAATTTATTTGCAGATCCTAATAAATGTTCCATCAAGAAATGACTTTGGTCTCATGCCAAACAAACGTTCCATCAGCACACCATAATTGACAAAAAACTACTGGTTCACATTTTGCTATCAAGATCCTAATAATGTCCTCTTGGATGAATGGTCAAAGGACATAAATCAACAGAAAATCAAAGTACATCCAATCAAGACAAAATCAATATCTATAGAATGCAGCTTCTTAGTATGTGCCAGTTTAACAAATTAGATCATGTCTATGTCTATGTACCAGTATGTCTATTGGTGCAACTGTATTATAGACTAAAAAGTACACCAAGCGACATAGACAATCAATCAATTAGTCCAAAAGCACCCTTTGAGCCACTTTTGGATTTGGGTACGATTTGTATCTCGTCCCATTTATTGCATTACCATTCCACATAAAAGTTTAAGAGCTTATGATGGAAAATGGTCCAACAATATTTATACTTCTAACATATTACGTGGAAAGCCCATTTTTCTTGAGCTCCTGCACGTGAACCTAAGTTCAAGCTTATTTAACTTGCATTTGAAATTAATATGGCAAGTCTTATCATTTTAATTCATAAACACTTGATCAGTAAGGCTTTGATATCATGGTGGATTAGAATTCAATCTAAAAGCTTAAGCTGAGAAGTGGGCTAATAATATTTATATGTCAAATAAGATTATTAAAAAAGGCACTACCCAATCAAGGAAGGAGTCAATTTTCTAGGATTAAATGAAAACTTTATTTGCAGATCCTAATAAATGTTCCATCAGCACATGACTTTGGTCTCATGCCAAACAAACGTTCCATCAGCACACCATAATTGACAAAAAACTACTGGTTCACATTTTGCTATCAAGATCCTAATAATGTCCTCTTGGATGAATGGTCAAAGGACATAAATCAACAGAAAATCAAAGTACATCCAATCAAGACAAAATCAATATCTATAGAATGCAGCTTCTTAGTATGTGCCAGTTTAACAAATTAGATCATGTCATGTCTATGTACCAGTATGTCTATAGGTGCAGCTGTATTATAGACTAAAAAGTACACCAAGCGACATAGACAATCAATCAATTAGTCTAAAAGCACCCTTTGAGCCACTTTTGGATTTGGGTACGATTTGTATCTCGTCCCATTTATTGCATTACCATTCCACATAAAAGTTTAAGAGCTTATGATGGAAAATGGTCCAACAATATTTATACTTCTAACATATTACTTGGAAAGCCTATTTTTCTTGAGCTCCTGCATGTGAACCTAAGTTCAAGCTTATTTAACTTGCATTTGAAATTAATATGGCAAGTCTTATCATTTTAATTCATGAACTCTCGATCAATAAGGCTTTCATATCATGTTGGATTAGAATTCAATCTAAAAGCTTGAGCTGAGAAGTGGGCCAATAATATTTATATGTCTAATACGATTATTCAAAAAGGCAGTACCCAATCAAGGAAGGAGTATATTTTCTAGGATTACATGAAAACTTTATTTGTAGATCCTAGTAAGTGTTCCATTAGCACATGACTTTGGTCTCATGCCAAACAAACGTTTCATCAGCACACTATAGTTGACAAAAAAACTACTGGCTCACATTTTGCTATCAAGACCCTAATAATGCCCTCTTGAATGAATGGTCAAAGGACATAAATCAACAGAAAATCAAAGTACATCCAATCAAGACAAAATCAATATCTATAGAATGCAGCTTCTTAGTATGTGCTAATTTAACAAATTAGATCATGTCTATGTCTATGTACCACCATGCCTATAGGTGCAGTTGTATTATAGACTAAAAAGTACACCAACCGACATAGACAGTCAATCAATTAGTCCAAAAGCACGCTTTGAGCCACTTTTGGATTTGGGTACGATTTGTATCTCATCCCATTTATTGCATTACCATTCCACATAAAAGTTTAAGAGCTTATGATGGAAAATGGTCCAACAATATTTATACTTCTAACATATTACTTGGAAAGCCTATTTTTCTTGAGCTCCTACACGTGAACCTAAGTTCAAGCTTATTTAACTTGCATTTGAAATTAATATGGCAAGTCTTATCATTTTAATTCATGAACTCTAAATCAGTAAGGCTCTGATATCATGCTGGGTTGGCATTCAATCTAAAAGCTTAAGCTGAGAAGTGGGTCAATAATATTTATATGTCTAATATGATTATTAAAAAAGGCACTCCCCAATCAAGGAAGGAGTATATTTTCTAGGAATACATGAAAACTTTATTTGCAGATCCTAATAAACGTTCTATCAGCACATGACTTTGGTCTCATGCCAAACAAACTTTCCATCAGCACAGTATAGTTGAATAAAAACTACTGGTTCACATTTTGCTATCAAGATCCTAATAATGCCCTCTTGGATGAATGGTCAAAGGACATAAATCAAGAGAAAATCAAAGTACATCCAATCAAGACAAAATCAATATCTATAGAATACAACTTCTTAGTATGTGCTAGTTTAACAAATTAGATCATGTCTATGTGGTGTATGTGAGCCTTAAAAAAATGCATCTCTCTCTTAAGCAAGTGCCTTCTCCAAAGCATTTTTCTTAAATGCATGCTCAAAGGCGTGAAAGGGCTCACAAGACCTTTTTCTCATCCATAGAAATTGTTTTATATAGATCTCCGTTGTTGGTCACATCCAGAATGACTTAGTATGTGCTAGTTTAACGAATTAGATCATGTCTATGTGGTGCATGTGAGCCTTAAAAAAATGCATTTCTCTCTTTTAAGAAAGTGCCTTCTCCAAAGCATTTTTCTTAAATCCATGCTCAAAATTGTAAAAGGGTTCATAAGATCCTTTTCAAATTCGTAGAGATTGTTTTATATAGATCTAAGTTGTTGGTCACACTCAAAATGACTTACATAGGCTAAGTATCAAATTGTATGCCTTGCATATGTTAAATTTTAAATTTCACTCCTAATAGGGAACTAGAAGATATTCCAACCCTAAGTAAACAAACATATTGTTTGATACGTATGGGAATTACTTTACATACAAGCATGGAGGCTTGTGGTTTTGTTTTAAATAGGTGTATGTCTGGGGATGCTATGCTAGGAGAGTTAGTAGGGTTTGACCACCCGCTCTCCAAAACTTGTTATGATATGGATATCAAGCCTAAGTGAGGCTAAAAGTTGGGTGGGCAATTATGAGAAGGCCACCACTGTGATAGCCATGGTCTCCCCTCATATGGACATGGATATTGTGATTTCCCCCAAAGATGGTATAGGTGAATTATCGGGCAGTTATCCGGGTGCGCTGATACGGATTCTAACTGCATGCATAGTAGTCCTTTGAGTATTTTTGCATTATGATGCATGGCATAGTGAAATGCCTTATGATATGGCACGATGAGATGTCGAGTAATTGTGGATTATCAATACTGCCTAAATGATGGAGTATGTCCAGCAAAGTCTGAATGATCTATCAACTCAATATAAACTGAGTATGATTATCTTTTGAGATATTAACTATTTTTTACGGTTTTGACCATACATACATACATACATACATACAAGGTATACAATATGTATGTGTAAGGATGTACATATATGACCAAGCAAAGAGATTGATCAATGAGTATGTATAATGAGATTATGAAATATTAGGATTATACTGTCAAATTATTATGCTTCTTCAATCCTCTACCAAGCATAGCTTGTTAAGATATTGTAAATGTTTGAATGTTTACAATATCTCATAGACAAAGAATGAGAGTTAAGAGCTCAAGACTAAAGAAGATATGGGAGAATAATCATCAGGGTATACCCCTTGAATACATGTATTTTTATTTTAGAGCATTGTATAGTATTGAGAGTTTTTATCGTATGGTGAGCTTTGAAATTTGAATTATATAATTTGGACAAGTATTGTAATGATATCGGGGCTATATTATGAACAACTAAATGGATTCTGGAATTTAATAAAAGTATATTCCTTCAATGAAATTTATCTTGTACAAAAATTCTACTTATGTATGAAGTGATGACTTTGGTTTTTCAAAACAAGTTCTAAAGAAAAGAATTTTTGCTGCTTTGTTTTGTGAAATTTTTTTACTACTAAGGGCCCTGTCTTTGAAAAATGTATTACAAAATGTGTTACAAAAACCCGAGTTATAACACATATGGGCCTCTAAAAAGTGTAACTTTTTTCTCAAGCATATAAGTGCACTTCTAGAAAATATATTTTCATCTAAAAGTGCAAAATTTTTGTCCAACTTTAATAGTTACTATATCCTATAAGTTTTTTGTTTATAGCTTCTTTTGAGAAATTTTTTATTGGAATTAGATAGTTGATCCACAGCAAACTATAATATAACTTTTGCGTAAAAATTTGATCTCTCATAATCTCTAAATATATATAACAATAGGTTTGTCCCAGAGGACTAGTGACGTATAGATCTTTTATGGTTTGTATCATATATAAAATCAATACATGATAGGTTTGTTTTATAGTCTACTAATAATAGGTTTTGTATCTATGTAATTCATTGTTAATATTTCATGATATTATCACATCATATATTTTCTATGACAGAAAAAGAGTTTCTCAGTGAGTTTAAAAGATTTCACTCCCATATGATATCATGTTGAAAAGCAAAATCTCAGTAGATGGACATGATCGATAATTCAGCTAGATGAAATCACTACCTATATAATCACTCTGATGCCATTTTGCTGCTCGGGCACACGCTCTCCACTAGGAGTCTCAAAATGATACAATTAGCATTGGCTTTCTCTGCCACAATCTCAACCGATCACCATTGGGTCCTTAAACAAGGTGTGCCTCACCCTAGAAACAGCGACGTGCAACCAAATTGATTCAGACACTAACACCCTGATCTATCAATCACTGTCCATATATATCAGCATCCTCGCATGCCTACCATTCGTACGTATTCTACTAGGTACGGACCCAACAATTGAACCACGCAATGGCTAAGGAAATTATTGAAATCATGTGTAAATTAATCAAACAATGAGAAACTCCTATATGCGTTTAGATTCTCTCATCTAGATTTCTTGTTATTTTTTTGTAAATAATATAAGGAGTTGTGTTGCACATGAAATTGTGCACATTTTCTTTTTTGGTTAAGCAACTATAGTTACTTGATAATTCAATGACTCAAATAATTAGTTTCCTACCCCATCCTTAGTCAATATTATTATGGATTAACAAAGTGGATTTAGCATTAGAGTAATCCACGACGAAAATGCTGAACAATTGGGAGGCAAAGAATAAAACAATTAATATGTACCACCATGTCTATAGGTGCAGCTGTATTATAGACTAAAAAGTACACCAACCGACAAAGACCGTCAATCAATTAGTCTACAAGCACGCTTTGAGCCACTCTTGGATGTGGGTACGATTTGTATCTTGTCCCATTTATTGCATTACCATTTCACATAAAAGTTTAAGAGCTTATGATGGAAAATGGTCCGACAATATTTATATTTTTAACATATTACGTGAAAGGCCCATTTTTCTTGAGCTCCTGTACGTGAACCTAAGTGCAAGCTTATTTAACTTGCATTTGAAAGCTTAAGTTGAGAAATAGGCCAATAATATTTATATGTTTAATACAATTATTAAAAAAGGCACTACCCAATCAAGGAAGGAGTATATTTTCTCAGATTACATGAAAAATTTATTTGCAAATCCTAATAAACGTTCCATCAGCACGTGACTTTGGTCTCATGCCAAACAAACGTTCCATCAGCACACTATAGTTCACAAAAAACTAGTGGTTCACATTTTGCTGTCAAGATCCTAATAATGCCGTCTTGGATGAATGTTCAAAGACATAAAATCAAGGCAAAATCAAAGCACACCCAATCAAGACAAAATCAATACCTATAGAATGCAGCTTCTTAGTATGTGCTAGTTTAACAAATTAGATCATGTCTACGTGGTGCATGTGAGCCTTAAAAAAAAGTATCTCTCTTTTAAGAAAGTGCCTTCTCCAAAGCATTTTTCTTAAATGCATGCTCAAAAGCATCAAAGGGTCCACAAGACCTTTGTCTCATCCATAGATATTGTTTTATATGGATCTACGTTGTTGGTTACATCCATAATGACTTACGTAGCTAAATATGAAATTGCATGCCTTGCACAGGTTAAATTTGAAATTTCACGCCTATTAGACTCTTTCATACTATTTCTTTGTGTTGAAAATTATGACCATTGATTTTTACAAAAATTTCAAAGAAAAACAAAACTGGCTAACATCATCCAAATTCATCAATTTATTGAATCCTACCTAATTTTAAGATGCCAAACATGATAAACGGATGCGATCTTTCAAAAATACCAGGAGGTAATCTTCCCATGCTTTTGAGCGTAAACTCCTAGCCGGACTCCCTATAAATAGGAGACAAATTTTTATACTATTGAGACCGACATTAACTTTCTGTTTACTTATTTATTATAAAAAATAAGGGTTCACAACTTGGAGAATCTCCCATTGCCCTATTTTGTTTTACCAACTTTAGCCGATGTTGCCAACTGTGCCCTTAAATTGTAACACTGAATCTTTTTCTAAACATTGAATACTAAAATCCTATTTACTTTCTTCTGCTCCGTACACGGAAATGACGCAGACGCTCACCGTTCACTTGGATTTGGCTAGATGACTGGTTTTTGTGTGTTTTTTTAGGGAGAGATGCGGAAGAGGAAGAGAAATTTGGAAAATTTTTAACTTTCACCGATTCTTTTTCTTCTTTTCAGTGTTCAGATGAGAGATGAAAAGGTTGGTTTTTGTGTGGGTTTTAGGAAAATTTTTGCTTTCACTTACAATTTTCATCCAATTATATATATATACACACACACACGCATACACGATGTGTTAATTTCAGCTATTTATTATAAGTGCAAGGAGCAGGTGACATTTAATTGGCTGAGATAAAGTTTTTTACTGCTTTTTCCTCCAACAAAGTGTAAGGTATAGGTGACATTGGATTGGCTAAGAAAAAGTTTCTCACTACTTTTTACTTTTTTTTTCAGCTAATAAAATATCACCAATTCCTTGCACTTACATTAAATGGCTGAAATTAACACATTTCTTGTGGTCCGCCTTTTCTTTGGACCCTACATATACAGGAGGTTTGTACAACATCTGTAGATCATTAGTGCATGGACTCACATGCTTTATGAGTACTTGTGGGGCTACAATTGTTCTAGACCATTCGCGTAAAATGAATGGTTATGAGTACTTGTGGGGCTACAATTGTTCTAGACCATTCGCGTAAAATGAATGGTTATGAGTACTTGTGGGGCTACAATTGTTCTAGACCATTCGAGTAAAATGAACGGTTAGATGAGTAAGAAGAAAGAGAGAGAGCTAAGTATGTATCTTGGCTCTCTACAAAAATATTGATCACTCCCTATATAATCACTCAAGTACACATGTCATGGTCGAGCACATTCTCTCCATTAGTAACCTCAAAAAGATACAAGTAACATGAGCTTTCTCCCCTACAGTCCCAACCGTTCCCCACTCCATCCTCCTTAAAATAGGGCTTGCCTCACCCTAGAAACAGCCACGTCACAACCAAATTGTTTTAGACATTATCACTAATTAGAGTTTTCCTCTTATTATCATGTACCAAAAAGGAAGGCATAGTTGACATGTTTCCTTTAGTTTTTACTTCTTCTCCTTACTTGAAAAGCATGCAGGCATTCATAATAATTGGTTTTTGTGTTTTTTCAATGGAGGGATGAGGAAGAAGAAGGGAAATTTGGAAAAAAAATTAGCTTCCACTGATTTTTTTTCTTTAGATTTTTTGGGTTCAAATAAGATATATAGATATTGCTTTTTGCGTGATTATAGATCCTGAGGTCCTAATTTTATCTAGAAATATTTACCTATTATGCTAAATAAACTTCAGTGATCATGACTCACTAATAAGCCCCATGGTAGCTTTAAGTGTATTCCTATTAGAATTGATCTTGTGGTTTAGTCAACCATTAGAACCATCATGTCTCACTACTAGAGACATTGAGACAAAAGAGTTCAAGGTCCAAATCCTTTTCCATAAAGACATAGGCTAAGCTTGTTCTTTGAGTGTCTTTGGATGGCAATGAAAAGCCTGATCCATCAATTACCAAACAAAAAACAAAAAAACAAAGATAGAAATGGAATGCAACTAGCATGGAATCACTTTTGAACTTCAGAGGAAAAACCTCTGCTCTCATTATCATAGTTTTAGAACTTCTTGTTGGATTTTGGTACTTGTCCAAGTTTTAACTTGAAAGAGAGTCAATCTACGAGCCAACTCTGAAAATCATCTGAGTTACTCCACTTACTCACAAATCAATTCACTTGACAAGTCAACTTGCTAGATAACATATTAAATTGGATTAGATTCGAACATTAGAGCTCTTGAAACTCTCACCTAGTAGTTATTATCTACTTTGCAACAAAATGTCAACATGGTAATAGTGGTATTTTAAATGAAATGAGGTGACATGACAAGAGATGATACAACATCTAAGTTGAAATGATTTAACTTGATAGGAGATGACCAAATCTAGTGAGATAGCTAAAAATTTAATTTAACTAGGAGTTAATATTTGATGATTTTTTATCTCAACTCAAATACTACTAACAGTGACCCAGTCCATATCACCTCATCTTAAGTGTAAAAAAATAAAACATTTTAAAAATCTCACTCAAGTTTTTGTGAGTCACTAGGAAGACCTGACTCACTTATGAATACAGTTGAGTTTTTGGAGTCTCTATATTATACTCAGTAGTGGCATATCCACACCTACCTTTCAAGAAGCATCTTGTTTCTCATTTGCTACATTTAAATGAGAAGTAAGAAACTATGGCCATGGTGAAGGACAATAGATGAAGGTGCATGCAATGTTTTGATTATAAGTATCTAGGCCTTAAAATGATTTAGTACAAGGTACTTTTAGCCATCTTTTTCTCTTGCACAAGTTGGCTCTTGGCTACAAGGTACTTTTAGCCTTCTTATTATACCAAAGAAAAAGATGGCATATCCATAGGTAATAACTTGATAATATTCTCCATGATAACCTGGGAGCTATTAATTTTTATTATGCCAAGCCTATCAGTTTGAGAGATTCTAACAAAGTAGAACTCGTCTAAATTTGCAATGGTATTCAAATATGGAAGTAAGCAATACTTCAAGCACTTACCATTGAAGGATATTTCACCAATGTCACTGGATGGATGAAAACTAATGTTGAAATTCCGTGGCATTTTTGGCTGTTGGTTGACAAGGTTAAAGTAGATATCAACTTGTTCATGATCACTTCTCAACAGGCTTATTTGTTCCACTAATTCTAGTGTATATGACCTACAAAGGAGGGTATGGTACTATAATATCTGTAAATTTTATGGCATTAACTATATAATATTATTCAAGAATTTTAATTTAGAAATTTGAGTTTTCAAATTTTTAATTTTATAGAGGTCAAATTGAGAGTTGAAAAATTGACCATTGGATAGTACTCGACAAATGGAATCCAATGATACTAAGAACACCAAAATTAGAGTTCTAATGGAAAATTTATGAGGATTTGAAATTGAGGGGTATTTTTTATAATTTTTCAAGTAGGGCCCATTTATTTGAAGAACAAGTGACAAGATCCATACTTGACAGGAGGTAGTTTGCAAGTTCAATTGAGAGCATTGTTCATGCTAATGTTTGATAATTATAGGTAGTGAGAAGATTTGTCTAAAATCTATCACTAAGAAGTTATATCATCATTAATTAAAGTAAAGAAAATATTAGATCACTATTCCTTTCACATGTATACTATGGTTTCCCCACCACCATCAGGATGCCGGATACCATATCTATTATATACTATTATAAAAGGAATGATTTCTCCTATTTCGAGCTAGTCAATGATGAAAAGAAAAGAAAAGCTGAAGGAAATTTCCATATTATCCTTTAGGGAAGACAAAAATTGGTTCCATATTATAAATTTGTTCCACTCACTTTGTCCTGTCTTGTCAAAGGGGCTAACATAATTTCTAAAACTATATTTTTTTGCAACTAAAAACAAAAGAAGTGTCGTTAATCAATTAACATATTTCAGTTGAAAAGCAGTAGCAAGATCTATTATTTTAATCATCAAAATCATTTATTTGGTAGAATTTATATATTTTGAATGATTGATATATAAAAATTCTAGACAACAAGATGATACTGACTTTAAAAAAATAATAAACAGTTTGCATATTTATGTTTGGAAGATTTGTTCACATATTTAGATAAAAGGCTTACAATTGTCTAATTGAATCAAATTTTGGTGCATGAAACACTCACAACACTGCATACCTGATACATAATTTGGATTGTTGAATAGAGTATGCCTCACTTTCCCCTCATCTTTACTACATAACTAGTTTCGCATAGGACTAAAAAATTGTAAAGTTATTAATAAATATTGTGTTTCTCCCTCTTATCTACAATTTATTAACAACAAATTAACCAAATATTTAGCCCCATTTTAGAAGCATTCTTAGAGGTTAATTGCATTTGTACTTTCCAGAAAACCTTACCAATATTTTGTAAATACATTAAGAATTCCGCCGATTTTGATTAAATTCACAAAACGACGTTATACTGATGATGAAATTACCGAACATCATAGTAAATTTTGAATCTTAAATGATGAGGCTATATATTTGTTCATCGATCTTTACTTAACTAGCAAATTATGAATTTTAGTGGATAGATTTGTGTGAATCATTCTTGCTGGAAGCAGAATGGTACAATAATGGGTATATGCCAACGCTCGACGAGTAATTGAACAATGGCTGGGTTTCAGTATCAGGACCACTGATACCATGCTTACTGATTATCAAGAGAGGAGGCTTCGAAGGAAGAATTGCAGTGCTTAATGAACTTCTGAGATCTCATTCGTTGGTCATCTATGGTTTTCGTCTCTGTAGCGATTTGGCTACTGCATTGGTAATTATGTTACAGAACACACATTTTTAAGCAGCAATCCTACATTTACCATATAAGTAATTATGTGTATGTTCCACGGAAACAGGCCGAGTTAGAGAGAGGTGATGCACCCACTGCAATCCAGTGCTACATGAATCAAACTGGTTTTTCTAAGTCTCTTTCTCACAAGCATGTAAGAAGGCTTATCAAGGAATCGTGGCAGAAGATGTATGAAGCTTGTGTAGTAGATGATTCTCCACATTACTAATATTTTGTCAATGTTGCTATGGTTTTTGCACGGATCTCTATTTGCACATACGAGTATGATGATGGGATCGGCGATCAAAATTCAAAGACGAAAGACCAGATCACATCAGTGCTACTTCAGACCGTTAATTATTCTGGGAGATAATTATGCTATTTATGTTAATGATCTGTAGTTGGTATCGGAAGGGAAGCCTTGGGCAATGGTAGAGTTGTCATTGTGTGACATTGAGGTCACGGGCTCAAGACGTGGAAACAGCCTTATGCAAAATGCAAGGTCAGGCTGTGTACTATTGACACTCGTGGTCTGCTCCTTACCCAAACCCCACATATGCAGGAGCTTCATGCACCAGGCCTGCCCTTTTCTATCTGTCATTGGTAGTGGCATAGTGTTAGCCACTTCTATTGCAGAAGATGTATAGTCCGATGCAGTCAGTTGTATGTTTCAATATACACGAACCAGATCTGTTGTGTTAAGCAAATAGAATCTTTCTAGGCTGTTGATATGCACACCAATGAAAATAAATGGGAAAACTATTATTATTATTATTATTATTATTATTATTATTATTATTATTATTATTATTATTATTATTATTCAATTGATAAACCAGGCTGTCAATCGGTTGGAATCAAGTCAGGCTCATTCATTTCACTATCCTGACCACTAGGAATCCCAATCAGTTCAGATCCAAGTGGACAATTCTTTGGAATCAGTGCACAATGTTCAAATCCTTATTCATTTGGAATTTGATTGAACTTCAGAAGCTCTCATATATACATAGAAAAAAGTAGAATACTCACTATCATAAAAATAAGAATGCTATGTAGGTAAATTATACATTTATTATTCGCTAGCTATATGCAATCACATGATTATACACAAAGGAAAGAAAAATATACAATCAAAGTGGCAAACTTTGGTAAAGATTTTACTTTGTAAAGGAAAATACGACGTCAAGCCCTATAAGCACTTGAACCTAGAAAAAAGGAAACATAATTTACTTAGTCCTTCACAGATTTGGCCATGTTAGTATAATAAGGTTTTAATAAAAATTGAGGGTATTTCAATCTTTTAAAAGATACATTGGATTTTGGCTAACTAGACTACTTTTAGACACTTGTTCATGTAGACTCAGCAATAGCCACTTAACTTTGGGAGAAGGGGTTCCTCCTCACAAAGGGGGTCTTAGTGACCAAGGTCAGGTGACTATTTACCAAAAACACAAGTCTCTGCAAAGTCATAAGACCCATTTATGGGTGTTGATGCATGCCCTATGCTGAAAGGTCAAGGAAATTGGACCAAGTAATGATCAAATTGGGCTGGATACATTGAATTAAGTGTTCAAATACTAACCAAATCTAGTTAGATTATTTGGGCAGGTTGGAGAATCCTAAACAATTAACACCTCTCTTATAAACTACTTAAAAAATAAATATGACACTATTTCTTAGTTAACAAATCCTATATAGTATATGCGGTCCCATTGGGTACAAAAAGATTCAATTATAAAAGCATATGTGGACCTATTTTAGTGATCCTAATAGTAAAAGCTATGCCCCAAAAATTGTAAAATATATAATAGTCTTAAAATTACAGTTGCATATCTTTCACAAGTAATAACTTCAATTAGTTTATATTTTAGAAAATCCAAACCATTCACATTATTGACCACGGATTGGATGACATATGACTTAAAAATCTCTTCCAACATGGATGAGATTTGTTTGTCATGGCCAATGATTTGAACGGGCTTAGATCTTCTAAAATATGGGCCCAACTATTAAATGGCCAATGATTTTTGGATAGTATAGAAGATCAAAACCATTCAAATAATAGGCATTGTAAGAGTTAATCCTATAGTTTAGAATATTTAAATCATCCAAATTATAGGCTATATAAGATCTGGGCCTAAATTTTAGAAGTTCTATAACCATTCAAATTGTAGGCAATGACATATAATAATATTTTATATTAATAAAATTTCAAGCCCTAGTATACTTTTATATGGTTTTGTACTCATTGTGCATGATGGCTCCATATATATTGTGTAGCCTTTGATAAGTGGAAAAGTGTTGATATTTAACCGCAAGTGCACAAACTATTGTAACTTAGCTTATGCAAATACAGGTCAATCTCACAGGAAATTGACTTAAAAAGTAAAAATTTCAATAAAATTTAATTATCTAAAATTAAAAAAATAACAAAAATTACTAGAATTGGAATCAAAATTCAGATCAAATCAACTTCTAAAATTTCCAATTCCAAAATAAATCAAATAACATGAAAAAAAACTACTTCTCTAGCTTAATCACTATCAATATCTTCAAATATGATCTTCTAAGAGTTGATCAGCCCTTTTCAATGTCTTCAAAACGTCCTTGATTAAAGATTTGCCAGTTGGATTTGTCATATTCCTCAAAATTCTAAAGATCTGGAGTAATTTGTGATTTTGGGATTTGGACGATCTAGATCAAGTTACTGATTTCAGATTAAAGATCTGATATATTAATTAAGTCCAAGGATGTCCTAAGAATAAATAAATAAGAAATTGATGAGAAACAGGCAAATTTTGGTTGATTAAGGCTAACCTGTTGATTGGGTAAAGCCTTGATTTATCTGATTTGGATTAAACAGTTCTTGAATAAGCAAAACATAGACAAAATAAAACAAGAACAAATAGGAAAACAGAAGTAAATAAAAATAAGGACTGAAATGTAATTGAATTTAAAGACTAAAGGGTAAAAACTAAATTTTATGAAAATTAGATTTAAAACAAAAACAGACAAACCCGACGAAGAAGTTGGAGGAGGAGAAGGTGAAAAGAACGAGGAGGAAGAAGAAGAGGGGAGAGAAAAAGGGAAAACCCAGATTGGTTTTCCGTTCTAGACTGGCTGATACCATGTGGTTCTGGAAAACTCGACAACAACGATGGTGCTGAGTGCTGATTTCCGGCATGCTGGAGAGAGAGAGAGAGAGAGAGAGAGAGAGAGAGAGAGAGAGAGAGAGAAGGAAAAGGGGGGTCTACCTCCTACGTGATTGTGATCTAAGGGTGAGAAGAAGAAGGCAAGAGGACGGTGGTGGAGAGAGAAGAGGAAGAAGGGAAAGAGGGAAGGGAACCAATAGAGAGAAAACAAGAGGGAGAGGGATGAGAAGGATAAGGAGAAGAGAAGGGGGTGACTCCTCCTACGTGTTCCATCCCAGCCTTTGGGGAGTTGAGAGGAAGGAAAGAGAAGTAGAAGGAAGGAGAGATAAAAAGAAAATTAGGAGGGTGTCTCCCTCCTACGTCCAACACCAAATAGGAAGTCAGGAGAGAGAAAAGAGAGAATCTAGGGGTGATGCGTTTGCCTCATCTTATCATATCTTCACTTTCCTTTAAAGTGAAGAGTCTTTTTTACTTTGGAAACTTGTATCATTCTTTTATGCAACATTCCCATAAAATCTTCTCCATAATTCCCAATTGAGATCAATTATTCATTAGGAACCTATCCATTCATCTTTGTGAGTGATTTGTTCCATCCAATGCTCTTTAGAATAATCTGCACCGTTAACTTTTGATCTTAGGCATTCGTGTCTCTTTTGGTTAATCTGTCAAATAAAAGACCAAATTAGAATCATCTGAATTGTACATTAATCATCTGGTAAGTTCTAATAATCATCTAACCGTTAATTTTGGCAAATTAAGATTTGGATGGTCAATTGGAGCTAAATTCAAAATCAAGCTAAATTTCACAATTTTGAATGGCTAGATGATCTAATTGAATGTTAAATTAGGGGTATTTTGACTAAAATTGAACATTTAACAAAAAGAGCATATGTTATACTGATTATTTATGTAGTTTACATGTTAAAAAAATAAAAACATGAAATAAGAAGTTGCTTGGTATCCCGCCTACTTTCATAGTATGCATATGGCTGCCTCTTTATAAGCCCTTTGAAGCCTACTTTCCTTGCCCTGCACAAGCATTCTTCTTTGAATCTTATTTTTTCTTGCACCATGTAGACATTTTTTAAAATGTTAATTACTTTTTTTATTTAACTTGTAGTGGTTGAATAAGAGAGCTACCAATGGATGTGGTTATTCACTAGTTGAAAAGGGGACAAAAAGGATTTATCTATGCTATATACGAAGAGACTAAACAAAGTAAGATAATTTTCAATGACAAAATAATGCAAAACTAGTAGTCAATATTGTAAATATAAGAAATTAGGATGGCATTATAAGAAATAGAAAAATTAAAGAGTAATAATGTCTGTTTTCTTACTTTTAAAGGACACATGAGAAAAGGTAAATATTCTCACATATTACTCTCTCTCACTCTCTCTCTCTCTACACATGGCCAACGTCATATGCCTCACTAGCTCTATTCCTAAAATCTTTATATTTTTGTTCCAATATTTATACTAATTCTTTGTATGAATATCCTAATATGATTTGCTATAGGCTCTAAGTATGTAATCTCCCCTCCCTATTTTTTGTTGCATAATCTCTTTCTTTTTTTTAAAGGATATTAATTCTACACGTTCTCATCCAACTTAAATGATAAAAATCTTATTCGGAACAAATTTTATACAACTCTCTCTCTCTCCTTTGTTTCCATTAGTATTTGTATAATTCGCTACATCAAAGGCCCACTTATCGCCACAAGTTGATTGGAAACAAAGATCAAAATTCTTTAGATACTGTATGGTGATGAAGAGTCCCTTATGGAGTCCAATCTTTTTGTTGGGTTAGCTGGGTAGGAAAGATGCTAACTTTAGGTATGTTGAGAAGAAAATGGTAGACTATACAAAGCAAATGTGTTTTATGCTCTTACCCTAGAGAGAATGTTAACCATCTTTTGTTACACAACTTATTTGCAAAGATAATTTGGATTTCAATCTTTGGTTAGTTTCGAGTTAAATGGGTAATTCCAACATTGGTTAAGAGCATAATTTGTCGGTTAAGAACTTAGTTTGTGCATTGAGACTGAAGTTGGCATCAATTAAAGGTAAGTGTCTTTGGAATTTGCGCTTACCAACAGCATTTTGGTTAATTTGGAAGGAATATAATGTTAGAATATTAATTTCAGGGGAAAGCTAGCATAGACACGAGTGGCTTCTAAAGTTAACTGACTATGCTCTTCGATATGTCCATTGATCATGAAGTGTTCTTGCTCAACTATTACATAAAAATCCAAGTAAACTATCCAAGAAGGCTAGATTAAATAGAAATTTGTTGGTTCAAACAGTTACCAAATATGTTAATAGCGCATGTGAAATGTGTTTCTTCAAGAACTGATTTCACATACTAATATGAAACCATCTTTAAAATAAAGTAAAACTAGTTTAATACATTTGAAAAACACCTAAAATACCAATGAGAAACTCATCTAATTGATGAGCAAATCTACCGAGACACATAGGAGATATCTCCTTTATTATGGATATGCTTTTCTATACACCTAAGCCGAAATATTTTAAACCTTTCATCTCTCTCTCTCTCTCTCTCTCTCTCTCTCTCTCTCTCTCTCTCTCTCTCTCTCTCTCTCTCTCTCTCTCTCTCTCTCTCTCTCTCTCTCATCTTCCCACATTCAGAAATAACAAAGGTAAAGTTATCTTCGACTTTCCTAAACTAGTGGGTAGGAAAAAAAAGCCATCGAGACTGAGACTTTAGCAGCAAAAACAGGAAATTTGGATGCAAAAAAAATTTGTAGGAACTCCATTATGGATTGAGGGAGATTCAAAGCTGGTTGTGGTGTGGCTCAACAGTCCAAGCTCAGTTAGATGGAATACATTTTATGAAATATTTTTAGTCCTAGACTGATGAAGGTTCAGAATTCACACACTTCTAGAATGGTGAATTCAGTAGCAAATAGAGTGGCCAAAGAAGGTGTCCAAGTAAGGGGTCTTAGGATCTATAATATGAGTATTGGCTAATATCATTTGTATCTTCATGTTTGATGATTTTCTTGGACATCTTTTTGTTGTTTCCTCTTTTTCCTTCATGATTTTGGTCATGGCGAGATATAGAGACCAAATACGTCCATTGGACATCTTTTTGGTTTTGATCCTATCATGCATGATCTTGATTATCTTGGTTAGAATGAATTTTGAATCTCTTTTGATTAACAAAACTGTACTTGACCTTAAAAAAAAGAGTAAAAAAAGCACACACGGTTGCTTGACAAATTTACTTTGTTTGCACTAGTATTTGATCCCACAATCTCCAAAATAACAATACAACCACCTAACTAACTCGCCTAATCATCTCTTTTCGACTTTTCTAGAGTTACACATGAATCACCTCAAGTTAACTGGACTCGCCTCACATTGGAGTTGAGTCGAGTTTTTGAACTCTTAAACTATTAGACAATAAGTATACATTAATCCAATTGGGCGTAACATATAGGTTTCATCGCATTTTCAGATGATCAAAACATCAAGTCATAAGAAATTTGCAAAACATATCTTAATCTCAATATGATTAATAGAGATATTCTATTTCTGTATAATAAAACACTTCTTAAAATGAATTCCTTTATCTTTGGAATCAGCAATATACTTCTTCTCCAGACAAGGATTGAAATAGCTTTTGAAAATGCCACTTAATTATATGATTACTCGTAAGCATGCACACTAAGAATGCATGTTCAAAGTGCGGGACTTAAAAGAATGCCAATTAACAATGAGTGGAGATGCTTTTCCCACATTGAGTTTAAGGATACTTGTGCAAGCACTTATTAAAGGACAAAAATTTTGGATTTCCTTTATCAAGTAGAGTCCACTGAATGATTGGATGTCTTGCAAGACTATTGGTCACTTGGAAAATACTATGATTAAACTTTAAAAACACATAATAATAAAAATTTCTCTGATAGACCGGTCCAGCTTACACCTGAACTGAACCCTTTGTTTCGATAAAACTACACTTGCACGTACATGCTATAGATTCAACCATCAGTTCTCACAGACTTGAAACCAACAGGAAGAGGAAGAAGTAAAGAATGGCCTTCCATCTCTCCCTTCCCATCGCATCCTTTACTCTTACATCCTCACAACAGTCTTTTTTCGTGTAGGTGTGTACAACATTTGTGTAGCGAAGCACCATCGACGCATAACCAGAGTGCAATATGATAAAGGCGTTGAAATCTATCTCTAGGCGTTTGACGAGTTTCAAACCCAATATTTGGAATTATGATTATGTGATATCATTGACGACGAGGTCACTTTTACAATACTCGACCAAATCATTTTTTCTTTTTCTTTTTTGATACTAGACCCAATCAATTTTGTGAGAAAGATGAACTTTTACTATGTTTCACAAGTACATCCATTCTTGTTTTAAACAGTTTTTCCATTTTTCTTTTTCCTTCCTTTTGGGAAGATAAAAACCTCGATGTAACTGCGAGTCCAGTTAAGATTTTCGTCGTCCAAAACTAGTGCTTTAATTTTCATTATGTTTTTTTTTATTAGAATACACACATCCGTGCACAATCTTCCAAAACTAGTGATCACCAGCCGAATAACTCATTGCGCCGCTGCGCTGGAAGGCGCCCAGTGGTGCAAAATGTGCAGTTTAATTTTCATTTTGCTGCAAACAAATGCACTTTGAAATTTGGTTAGGGAGTCTTGCTGCGTGGGAGATGGGCTGTTCAGATCTTGTACCCAGAAGCCAAAGGTTTTGCCGTGTGGCAAGTTACTAAATGAGTTAATTTGCTTTGCTGCTGAGTGGAGTTAGCTCAAACAAGATTTTGAGGTGACTCAAAAGTTTTTTAACAATGTTCTTCTTTTGTTTCTTGGAAGGTAGAAGTAAAAATATTCTCGGTGGCGATTGAGTAGATTCCCAAGATACAATGAAACTCTCCAAAACAGAAGGGAAACAAATTAAGGAGAACTCAGAATTAAAAAGTTTTTAACAATGTTTGGCAGAGCATTTCTGAAATTTCCAAACTGACGAACGCATATCTTGCATGGGTTTTACCAACTAGTGTTCATTACTACACAGCATATAGCGCATGCAGTTACAGTTGAAATTGCTACATAGCAAATTAGTAAATGATTTTTTTTAACTTAGGCCAAGTCTAATTAACTCAGGCAAGTTTCTGAGTTGACTCACAATTTTCTAAACTATGCTTAGCAGAGCAGCTCAGAATTTTCTCCACATCAATCTCATGGCTCGCATGGAATTTTTACCGACCAGTGTTCATTCGTAAGCAATATACTGGGACATGCTGCTAGAGTTAAGAAGCTAAAAGAAGTTGTCAGACAATTGTTTGAAGAAGCATCGGAGCCGTTGGATCTTCTCGAGCCAAATTATCTTCTCCAACGTCTTCCATTGGATACCACTTCAACGAAGAGACCAAAGGAACTCTTTACAGGGTCTCTATCATCAACTATGAATTCGTACATTAGACTCCTTGGGCAATATGAATTCGTACATTAGACTCCTAGAATGCTTGCTGAAGTGTAGATGCTTTTAAAAGATTTGAGGACGAGACAGGAAGTTTTAGAAAGAGCCTTTCCGAAGACATGAGAGGATTTTGGGCTTGTATGAAACTTCTCACCTGACTCTAGATGAGGAAAACATCCTGGATAATGCCCATGACTTTACAAGTACACACCTCAAAAACCTCAAAGGGAACATTGATCCAAACTTTGCCAAACAAGTACAGCACGCATTAGAGCTTCCCTCGTATTGGAGAATGCAAAGATAAGATGCCAGGTGGTATATAAATGCAGAGGAGAAAGAAGAGAATACGAATCCTATATTACTTGAATTAGCTACGCTAGATTTCAAACATCATCCAGACGATACTCCGAAGAGATATTATGGAAGTAGCAAGGTATACACTTCGATCACCATAAATCATAAATCGAATTTTTATAAGAAAGTATAGTTTTTATCTTTTGTGTCTTCTAGGTGCTGGAAGAATTTGTCTCAGCAAGAGAAGCCGCTGTTTTCTTGACTGCAGCAGAAATCTTGCTAAAAGTATATGGGTGGACTGGTGTGTGTGCGCTTCACTTTAGAACTTATCTGTATCAAAAGACACGATGGTAGGTGACCTTCTATAAGTTAAATGAACTATAGAAATGTGATAGTTTATGGATTTTCTATGTTACCTTCTGCAAATTAATTTACGAAATTTATATTGGCATTCTTTTGAGAGGAACAGTGCTTATTTTAGTAGGCAGAGATATGTAAGTCACTCTAGCTGGCCGAAAATGGTACAATGATGGGCATGTGCCCACAGTGGACGAGTATTTGAACAATGGCAGGGTTTTTTATGGGAAGCACTCGTATTATAGTCCATGTCTACTTCTTACAAAGAAGACTTTCAGGGAGGAAATACGGGGCTTAGTGAACTACCCAGATCTCATTCATTGGTCGTGTATGACTTTTCGACGGTAATTATACTACTGTGCCCCATGTTTGTTAAGCAGTATCATTTGTAGGTTTTCCATGTAGATAATTATCTATATTTTTTCACGAAAACAGGCCGAGATAGAGAGAGATGATGTTCCTACTACAATCCAATGCTAATGCATGACACTGGTATTTCCCAGGCAGTTGCTGGTGAGGCTGATGGGTGAACTGTGGAAGAATATGAATGAAGCTACATCTCCCAATCTTTTGTTGATGCTGCTACAAAACTTGCACGCGTAGCAACTTGCACGTACCAATATGGTGATGGGTAGTAGCAATATAACTTTTATTGCTGGTCCACTTTCTATCAGCTTAAGCTTTTAAGTTGAATGGTAAACCAATATGGTATTAGAGCCTTATTGGCCAAGAGGTTGTGAATTCAAATGCTGAGACTCTGATATTGATCCGTGTGCAAGAGCCCACAGAAAAAAGGGGCCTTCATGTGAGGGGGTATGTTAGACATACAAATTATTGTTAGGGCAAACACTTCCTATCAGCCCAAGCATTTAGGTCAAATGGTAATATAAAATGGTATTAAAGTTTATTAACTGTGAGGTTGTGAGTTCGAATATTTGAGATCCATTTATCAAATCCTTGCACAAAGAGCCCAAAAAGGACCTTTCACGTGAGGAGATGTGTTAGAGATAACATACTCGGCCAACTTCCTATCAATTTAAGCTTTCAGGTCAAATGCTAATCCAACCAACAATGGCTCAAAGATGAAAGATTAGAGCATGTCGATGCTACCTCAGTCCATTCTTTTTAGAGATATAGGTCTGCCAAGTGATGGGTAATTAGTATTGGTCATATCTACCCTTTGTCAATGAAATGTAAAAACTGCTCTTCTTATTTCTTGAAATTGTTGATTGAAAGATAAAATATTCAGAGGCTTAAATTAGTCTGCCAGGTCTTAAGCATGCTGATTTTTCATCCAACCTACGTATTATTGTATAGAGAGTTTTGCTTATGAAAATGACTGCTGAGGGACAAAGTTCTAGGTTATTCAAGGTCGATCTTTGTTTGAAACCTATCATAGTTTTTTTATGCCCAAATATCTTGTTTAATTTCCCTGACCTCTATTCATTACTCAAATACCAATGGCTTAAAGTAGGCTTTGACACTCGAAGCTAGGAATAAGGCAAATGGTTCTGATTTGACTCATATAGATCATAATATATAGGTTTGAGTGTGGGTGTAATCAAATTTGCACTTAACAATTGACAACCCTGCCAATGAATATTACACATGTATTAATTTATGCCTCTTTGCTTTATTTTCTGGTTTAAATTAGGGTTCAAGTAATTTAACTAATTAAAATTAACTAAAATAGAAATAAGATGTTTGAGCTTTGCCTTTAAGATTGCTAATTTATTTATTTTTAAGATTAATCTTAGCCACTTGATCCAGATCTAGCTATGCAGATTAGGAGATTCATATATATTGAAAGGTAGATCAATTGGACAAAGGAGATCTAGTTATTAGAGACACTTTGTAGGACAAAAACGTCTCTCATTTTCTGTGAAACTTCCTAATTTGGGATGTTTCATTTCCAAAATAGAAAAAACTTTTCTTAGTTTCTTTCTCAAAACTACTTTTTAAAATGGAGACTTTCCTGAATAGAAATTTTGGTAAATAAGAAGCTTTCCTTTTTATTTTCTTTTTAGAAGGGAGCTTTAGCGCAATGGTAGAGTTGTCATTATGTGACCTTGAGGTCATGTGTTCAATGCGTGGAAACAGCCTCTTGTACCCCACATATGTGGGAGCTTCATGCACCGAGGCTGCCCTTTTTATTTTGCTTAGTTAATCACCCATTTTACTAAAAGAAAACACTTTACCAATAAAAGAAGGAAATTTTGGTTACTAAAATATAACCATTTTTAGGACATCAATTTTTGGATGTTTTTAGGAAGGAAGAGAAAAAAACAGAAAGAAAAAAGGGAAGGCAGAAAAAAGAGAGTTTTATAATTTATTTTAGAAAGAAAAAAAGAGAGAGAGAAGTATAATCTACCTGGCTAGCACATATCAGCTTTGTTACCAAGTATTAGGCAGAGTCTCTACATAAAGAAGTGATATCATAGTTCCCAAATAATAGACATACTATGTCTTTTGCAAGCTGTAACCCCAAGTATAACCAGTTGCAGGTTTGAAGTCGGCACATTTCACTTGGAGCATGTGTTAAAGATTTTAGGAGATTGAGTTTGAATTACCATTTAGAAGTTCTCCTATAGTACTAAAAATAAAATATATAAAAACAATTATGGTGCTCATATTCATCAACAAAGCCTCCGCACTCAAATTAAGTTTCTAAACATATCTTTCATGTAGCTTGGCAAGGAAATTTTAAGTCCAATACAGTACTCTTTCCATGTAAGACCAATTGCTCATGCAATTTAAGATTTTCATTCAGAAAACCAGTTTTAGGAGCCTTTACTCAAGCTGTAGATGGATATACAATCGGCTCACGCACGAGTAATGATCTTTATTGCATAATGGTGTAGCTTCTACCATCTACAACACACGATACTATATATATATATATATATATATATATATATATATATATATATATATATTTTAAATCCCTTCCATATTTTAAATGATCATATTTCTCCATCCGAACTCCAATTTCAATGTTCTTTGTGTCATTGGAACCTTATCGATGTGTATTTCTCAGGTTTTTATAGTGTTGAGTCCAAATTTTTAATTTTCAAATGGGTTACTTTCATATAACTTAATTTTACCAAATTCAACTCTTGATTTTTCATCTCAATTAAAATATAATATAATAAAATATATGAAAAGGGACTCAATATTGAGGGTTGTTACACCCACCTTGATTGACCTCTGCCCATCAACTATTATGGGCAAGTTAGCGTAGGGTGTGCTAGTATCACCATTTTTGTATGAGAATTGAGATGGTTTCTTTTATTATTTTCCTTTGTCGAAATGTGCAAGAAAAATTCTGCTTATTGCTATAGCTAAAAAAAAACCAACTGTTAAATTAAAAAGACTTAATAAAAAGAAATTTACAGTAAAAAAAATTATGTATATATTTAATCTAAAAAATGTTCTTCTTATATAAGTAAAGCAAACCAATAAACCACGGACTCTTTTTGATAGTTAAACATTTATAATTAATGCAAGTCGATGGTTAAAATTTTTCTACCAACTGCCAACGCGTGACCCACCCCGGGTCAAAAAATTTTGCCCGATTATGGCGTGGGTGACTGATTTTCTTCCCTAACCCAATTTAAGCAGGTGCAGAGCACTGAGGTCACTCGTTTAACCCGCCCACTTCCATCCCTAAACACGTGCATCCAGCATACCTTTGCTCCTTAATTCCCATGAATAGAAAATTCAACAGGGGCAGCTTGCAGGGATGGAGTTTTTTGCGACGATATAGTACATGAGAAACAAAGATTAATGATGTCTTGGACATCAAATGTAATTGAAAACATGGCTTATTATTTTCAGTTGGTTATCAATCACCATTTAAGTCCATTGATTTGATGTCTGGTAAAACCAGGGTCACTTATTTGAGTAATAGCAGGTACACGTGAGGCCGTAGGGAATTGATAACTATACCAATCATCGGATCATATGTGTCTTATGGTCCATAAAGAATAATGATACTTCTTTTCTCTAAAAAACAAACGGCCGAAGTGACTAATATAAATTCGATGTGATCAATATTAGAATATGAACCCTAACCCTAACCCTTAACATAATAATTATATTCATAGGTATGGAACACCTACGAAGACAGTACTGTCAACATTGATCCGCGCTGAGAGCCTAACTGAGTCCACATGAGAAAATATGTCTGATCGAGGCCAATGAACTTAATTGTTGATGATCGAGGGTGAACTCACGTACGGGATTGTGGTCCTATAATCTCTCTTTTTTCTGCTTTTGGTAATCCTTAGTATAAATGAGAAGGAATCTAGCTGCACGTTCAGCCTCCCTCACTTGCGAGTCAAGTGCACCCCTTGAATTGAATGGTACTGTTCAGTGAAACTAGAACATGCTACCTATACACTTGCCTAGAGTCCACTGTGAGGTCCACATGTGTGAGGTGGAATATGCAGCTCACATTTCTAAAAAATGAAGCCAAAACACACGAACGGGCTACATCTACCGCTTATTTATTGGAGACTTTTCTCTTCTTCTTTTTTTCTTGGTAAGGTTTGATAGATCAACGTGTTAAAATTCAAAATATAGACTTTGAGAAAACACCGAGCGTGCGACACGCTTGCAACACACACACGTGGGTAGATGGCACTCGCGCAATACATGGGCCGCACATGCGGTGGGCCCTTTTTCTCAAATTTGAGGGTTTCTGACTGTCCATTCATAAAAAACATGATTTTAGGAGTTATAGAGGTTCAAATAACAATCTGAAAGAGGCATTGTGATCATCTCAATAAAGCGAACCTAGATCTAAGACAAAAATCTAGTTTAGAGCAGCTTTTTAATAGCCAAACTACTAAATGCTATTAGATTATTTAGATCAAGCCGATCAATAGATGATCAGGCCTTAGACTTTGGTTGTACATATCAAACATGAGATGATCTAGGAGATTTGAAGGGCAGATCTCATGGAATTGCCAAGAATAAATTATCCTGATGATCGATCTAAGCAACTACCTTAGGATGTGCTGATCAAGAATGATTTGACCTTCAGATCGATACATGATCATAAAGATGTATGTGACACACTAGACAAATAGAAATTTTAAGGGTCATGATGAAAATGAGAGGTTTAACAAGCAATAATGACTTATGATGTGGCAAGTACGTCAAGGTGTACAACTTGATATCACCGACGCGCCTGACTAGAGTATGGCATTATCGAGGTAGGTGATTTCATTTGCAATTTTTCATGATTTCTCAAATCATGACTTAGTGATTGAAACTTTGAGGCATATGTTTGTATGCCCTATTATGTTACATTGGATCATTTTCAGTATGTATTGCTGAGATGCTTACTGCTTCCCTTGTATATGTTTTATGCACTGATCTTAGCATATTTCAATTGCATTGTCTGACTCTTGAGATGCTTGATACGTGTGAGTCTCTATGC
Organism: Warburgia ugandensis; assembly: GCA_035236585.1. Taxonomy (NCBI): domain Eukaryota; kingdom Viridiplantae; phylum Streptophyta; class Magnoliopsida; order Canellales; family Canellaceae; genus Warburgia; species Warburgia ugandensis. The sequence continues at coordinate 62,716,844 of CP141137.1, forward strand.
CTTGACGATTGAGACTATTGAGCTTGGGATAGAATGCATCCCCCTTCCCCGGTGAGTCCCTGAGTGCCCCTTGTGGGTGAAAGGGTGAAAGTGGGCGTGAAATGCATCTTTCCGTGAGTGCTGAATGCCTGAGACACTCATAGGGCTTAATTATGTATGATGTTCGATGCTTTTGACATGCATTCATGTTGTTCTCTGGATATAGACTCACGTGGTTATGGCTTACTTGTATATGTATATCTTTTTGGATTTTGCATGTCCTGACACCATGACTTATGTTGCCTTATTTATATCATGGATTTGGTATATTCTTCATCGTATGCATTTGAGGTTTTGTGCCATGTTATTTCTTATCGTTTTATATTGAATATAAATCACCTACACAATCATAACTTGCTAAGGCATTGCTTTGTTTAGCAATGCCTTCGAGTTGGAGCGCGATAGTCAAAGAGGAAAGCAGGTGGAATAGTATGGATCTGGACGGGGACCTAAGGACTCTATACTATTTGTATTCGAAGACATAGTAGTGTATCCTTAGACTGGTATCGGACTTTTGGCACTCTACTTAGATGTTTGTATCTTGATATATTAGCCCCATACCATTGTAAAGTGTGTATATGCTTACTTATGGATGATGTGGTGATTTTGGATGGGCCCTAGAGCTTTGGGACTTTTATTATCGTTCTCTCTTTGCAATTTGTATAATTTTTCGTGGTTTTGTATTTAAGCATGCTCAGTGTGTTTAAAAGTAATTTAGTTCAGCATTGTAGCTTTGGGGTGTCAATAACCCTTGGGGTTTTCCTTATTGGGTCTTTTTCCTTGACGCTGTGCAAAATTTCTAAATATTTGAGTTTTATTTCAGGGATATCGCCTATTTTGAAATAATAAATTTTTTACTATTAATATATATATATAATTTTAAAACTTAGATAATACAAAGAATTTAGAAATATAATTGAATACTATTGGCTTAAGAAGTGTTTGGTGAAACTAATTTTATACTACTGATAAAAGTAGCCCGCCGCTTAAAGTATTTTTCCTTAGACATGACAAAATATGACCAAATCGAAGAAGCAAAATGCAAAAAGTCTAAAACAGCATTGACTCAACAGAATTTTAAGTCGAGACGATGAATTTTGATACCATGTTATGGATAATCAATAACCCGTGTGCGCCTTTAACCCGTGACCTAAGCACATGAGCGACCCTTGTACTGCCAATATGGTAAAATGCCAAGCACAACTTGTAACACCCCGGATTTTTAAGACAATTTATATATATATATATATATATATAATAATGGCATTTTAAATAAGAGCATTTGGGATCCCATGAGAAAAGATTTATTTAACATTTTACTAAACCTATCTTAAAAACTCCGGGTGTTAATTTTCCTTTCACAAAATGGCATACATGTAATTTAAACATAAATAAATAATCCGCGTATAAATCAACGTCAAATAAATAGGCGCCTTTATTTTAAATCAAATAAACGTCCAAAAGACAATAATAATATGGCCCAGGGTCTATCCATCATAACATCCCATATAAATGTCCAACATATGTCCAAAGATCTAAATCACATCCCAATATAAAATATGCAGTCCATAATAAAAATCCAAATGATAATCCTGTTTAATGACTCACATCACTATCTAATACTATAGAAAAATGGTCTTCAGCAGCTCTCACGGCTTCTCAACAGCTTTGCCTTTCCTGTTATCGCGCTCGAGATCTAAGGCATTGCAAAACAAAGCAATGCCTCGGCAAGCTATCGCTTGTGTAGGTACATAGACAATTAATGTAATAAATGCAAGAAATAATGAACAATACTGATGAAAAATCTAACATTTATGAAGATAGTGATATCATAATGCCATGTTCAATAAATGCCAATTTATTCCATATGCTAAAACATGAAATTCACAGAGTTAAAACATGACATGAATCAATAAAATGGAGCATACATCCAGAATAAGGGCACCCTAAGGTAATGGGTCCCACCACATCGCACTAACATCCCTGATCAGGAGTACACATAGTCAACCTCTGAGTGTAGTCACACCCAGGCATACCATCCATAACCATGCTCATCATGCATGCACACATAACAAGAATATGGGCCATCATGCTGCAATGGCAACCCTCCATGGGTATCAACCACCGCCGCTCTCCGTCGACACCATAACGGGAGACTTAGTGTCTGTCCTCATGGAAAGGCTCAGACTGGTAGTGTGGACTATCCATGTTACCAAACCCCTACCGAATGCCATCTATGGGCAAGTGTCTATCATATCACAAACTCATCACATCATAATCTCGGAAGGTGGGTGGCCGGCCCTATCCCTCCTAGCATGACGCCCACCGGGCGAGAGCACCCGTCATCAAATATAAAACACGGAAATCATATGTATATGCTAAAACTCAAGAGCACTTATAGCTTGAAATCCCCAAGACATGCCCCTCATCCTGGGGTTAGCCTATAAAAGGACTAGCTACTAAGCCTCTATACTCATTTCCATGTAAATCCATGCAATTTCTATATATATATAATAAGAAATAAATCTCTAATTAAGCATAACTAATTAACATCATGCTTGTACAAGCATTTTAAATAAGTTTATTCAGTAAAAGAATTCAATTTGGAATAACCATCCTGTACGCAATGTAGCATGAAATCCACGGTAAATAATAATTGCATTTTAAAACACAATCACACATGATGCTATGTTTAAACATGGTTTAAAAATCAAGGCAAAACATTAGTTGTCGTCACCTACCTCAGTGTGAGATCACTAGCTTGCTAATAACTCCCTTTAATTGGTATATTCAAGTGCACCTGTACATGTCACATCACTATTTTAAAATTTTTCTAAATAAAAAGTGGTCATTTCTAAGTTTTTAGTTAAAACTAGGTCCGCGTCGTCAATACGGTCACAACGCCTCTTCCGGATCGTGATTTGGACCTCTCTAGCTCCCAAAAATCAAGTTTTAGTGAAAACTACACTAAAATGGGGCCTGGCGGACCACCATAAGGTGGTTTAAACTGGCGGCACCCTTTTCCGCCTGTTTACACCGACGTACACGGGCGCACGAAGACGCACGCCGATACAGACGTCGTACGGGACGCGCGCCGTGCGTCTTCGGCACCGTGACGCACGTGCGCGTGCGTCCCAGTCCCACCGCGACAGCCAACCAACGCACTCTCCGCACGCGCACGGCGTCGCGCCGCGCGCGGCGACGACGTCATGTGACATCGTCCTGGCTGCGTCTCTGAGTGCGTCTTGGCGTCAGCGCCAGGCGCCGACGCCGTTGACGACGCCGGAGAAGACGACCGGATTCTGGTTGCCTCCGGCGGAGCTACAGAGCTCCGTTTTGCGTGATTTTTGCGTCATTTTCTTCAGAATTCTCTCTAGAATCCATTTATGCCCTCCTTTTGCACTGATTTTGCCAAAAACCATGGTTTTTAAACGATTTTTCTCAAGTTCCTAAAAACATCCCTAGGTACTGGTTTTTGAGTTTTCTGAAGAATTCCACCGTTGGATCACTCCCAAATTTAAAGGGTATGCTCTGGGGTCTCTTGTGCACTAGTTGGACGGTGCGATTTTCAAACGGATAAGGTTTGATCCGTGAAATCACGCTCCAACAGTAGCGTGCACAAAGCCCCCAAAAATCTGATTTTTTTTTCTAATTTTTAAATACTTTCCTAATTAATTTTTTAATTAATAAATACAGAAAAAACACGGATTTGAGGCTTACCTTGTGCCTTGTCGGGTTTGCTCGTGTTGTCGGGGCTCCACTCGCCGGAAACTTCAGATTTTTGCAGGGCTAGGGTTTTGCGTAGCATTCATGGAAAACGCTTAAAGTGGAGCGTTTTGGCTCCTAGAGGAGCATAGATATAGGGTTTTAGAGTCTTGGGGAAGAGAAACTCTTCCCCACACGCCTCTTTCCACGTCTCTCCGGCGATTTTTTCGGCACTGGTAGAAACGTGTGGAAGACGGGGGTGCCAGTATCAATTTGGACCCCTGTCTAATACGTCTCTACCAAATGACCAAATTGCCCTTCCAACTTTGACGGCTCATAACTCCCTCGTTTGAGCTCCGTTTTTCGCGTTCTTGGTGGAGTTGGATTCGTATCGACGAGCACTTTCTAATTCTTATGTTTTCAGGAAAAAATTTCATCCATAAATTTTTTATTTTAATTTATTTAATAATTTCCTATTTTATCTTAAAATTTAAGGATATTACACAACTTTTTGAAGTCTTAATACCAAAAATCAAAATAGAGTTTGAGTTTATCCATTCAAGTTTTCTTGGAAGCTGTCTTAGAAGGTCAGCCACATCGTTCCACTCTCTAAACGTAAACTTGATAAACCTCTTATAAGATAAAGGTACCTTTAGTCATGTACATCATAATGGATGGAGCACACATGATCATTTGATGACCAAAGCAAGTAAAATCAACTGTTATAGATGGATGAGTTTGATCATTAGTTAGATTAGAGATTTTATCTTGTCCACGGAGCACATTTGGGCCCCATGAATAAGGATGGCAAAAGGTAGGGCTAATTAGGAGATCCAACCCTAATTGATGCGTAGGCTATAAATTTGTTGTTAGGGTCTGGCTTGGGTAATAATTTGTGACCTTAATTCATATAAGGGTCGGGTTAGGATCACTCAATAAAAAGTGTAAGCTCAAAATAGTTTTTATATATTAACTAAAATACCCTTGCATACAGTTCTCTAAAACTCTAAGCGCAAAGGCAGATTCTGTAATTAAGTGACTAACTTGTAATTAAATCAAACTTTCACTTGAAGTTAGAAAGAGAAACTCTCCTCTTATTAATATATATGTATGTGTGTGTGTGTGTGTGTGTGTGTGTGTGTGTGTGTGTGTGTGTGTGTGTGTGTGTGTGTGTGTGTGTGTGTGTGTGTGCGCGCGGTTAGATAGACAAAAAGTAGTGCAAGCATGTCGAATTAACAATTGACCTAAAAGCTTAAGCTCATAGGAAGTGGGCCTACAATATTTATATCTCTAGTATAGCCCCTAATTTGGAAAGCCCTTTTTGAGCTCTTGTATGTGGATTTGATAAATGGGGTCTTCGAAATCAAATTTACAATCATTCAGTCAACAAAACTATGATACCATGTTGGATTACCATTCTACCTAAAATTTTAAGCTAACGAGAATGGCCTACCAATATTTATATCATTGTATCAAAAAGTAAAAATTTCGCAATGCAAAATTTTTGAAAATGCTATTGATGCAAGTAAAAACTAGTCTATTAAAAAAATATTTATTTATTTTGTTTTCTGTTAGCCTTTTCCAGCAAAAGATAACCCCCTTATAAACTCTATATATTTTTGCCAAAAGCAAACAAATTCCCGAAATGGGGTAAATGCCAAACCATACAACATGACTGCATTTTGGCATGATGTGGCACATTTTGACACATTTATTTATATCTCTAATATAACATACTTTCTCTGTAAATGATGATATTAAATAGATTCCTTATAAAGAGAAGGTAACTTTTGTTTTTTCTAAAAATGCATTAATGTCTACTTAGAGAAAGCATGTGAATGTAGTTAGAAATGCAAAGGACAACACCTAACTCTACTTGCTGGCATTTGAGGATTGGTACTATAGTACATCCACCGAAATATAGAAACCATTGTAATATTAAAAAATCATTTAATAATGATATATTTTTGAGGCATAGTTTAAAACTCAAGAACTTGACTTGAAAGATAGGTGAGTTGAGTTAACTCAATATGACTAGTGATGACCCGAAAGAACTTGAGTATAATTTTGAATAGAATTTTTTGAGTAAACAATTATACTTAGTATCAATATTTTGTATCCACAAACAATTGTCATAGTAGCCAATAAGTTTTCCATTTTGAGTGTCGAATTTTAGAACTATGCCCTTAGGTTGCTCCATCTGCGTGGACTAGAGTAGTTTCTTTTGTATATAGTACCCTAGATACAGTATCGGATAGTCTCGTCTTTAAATGCACAAGTCAATTTCAGATTAGCTTTAGACGTTTATATTAGCTAAAGGGCAGCCCCGGTGCACGAAGCTCCCTCCTATGTGGGTCCGAGAAAAGAGCAGGCCACAATGACCTAAAGTAGATAGCCTTACATTGCATTTTTGCAAGAGGCTGATTCCACGTTAGATGTTTATTTACCTAAATTATTAAAATTGGTAGTGCCATAAGACGTGACCTCGCTAACAAAAAAAATTAGGCCAGCTTATGACGAAAGGTAGAATACTGCCGTGAGGCATGACCTCGCCAGCAGTTATGGGGATATAAATTAATGTTTAAATTATGAGTCTTTCCTCTCTTTTTTATTGATTAAACCAATTCATCTGATTTGTTTAATTTTTAGTATCCCGGAAACTAAAAACACATCAACGGGGTGATTCTAATATTATATAGTATATGGTTTGGTCGTTTTCTTTTATTAAAAATTAAAGTGGTAATCTCTATGTCTCACTTACACATATTCTTAAATCTAATGAAGGATTTAAACCTAATTCTAAGAAAGATGTCGAGTTGTCTACAACCAACTGTGCTATTGGCCATTCCGTTTTAAAAGTTTCAATATCTCCAAATGATAATCGGAAGTGCTAATTTTCAGCTTCTAGAATCGTCCGGTATGCATACTCGGGAGCCTCTGGATATGCAAAGTTAAGAGTGATCAAACCAACCTACCTGATCGATCAACTAAAAACAGGGCCTAACCAGTTAGGCGTAAGGTCGCACCTCGGTGCAGCATTTCATGTGCCCTTAACGAGGCGGCTGTTGGGACATTCCACACCAAACCGTCATGTGAAATTGAGAGCACTACAAAGACTTTGGGATGCGGTGGATCCTACTCCTGAACAACACCCAAATCCTTGATCAAAAAATTATTGTGCGAGATAACACATATTAGGTGCATAATCCTGTGAGGGCATGGACAGCAACCGGTGCATGTAGGACTCAGTAAATTCATGATCTTAAGCTTCGAGTCACCAGAGCACTCCGTCTACCTGCCTATCTAAAAAATAACCTAGAAGATGGGCAATTTTGATGACCGGACATGATGGAAGTATTAGGAGCCTATCATCGGAGAGCCAGTTTGATATGTAAAGACCTTTGGATTTCATCGCGTCTAACAAAACATTTAAAAACTAACATGTTACTCCAATTCAACGTTGATGTTGCCTATATCCTTGATGCTTGTAGTCCCCACTTCACTACCGGAGGATCTTAAGCCACCGTTTGGAAAGCATTACACTTCATGATCATCAACATGACCCACATAAAAGTAGCCTAGAAGATGAGAAATTAGGGTACCAAACATGTGGACACAGAATGTACTAATATTTTTTTAAATGTTTTCTTTGCTAAAGTAGATTCAGAACATGACCCACATAATAGTAGCCTAGAAGATGAGAAATTAGGGTACCAAACATGTGGACACAGAATGTACTAATATTTTTTTAAAATGTTTTCTTTTGCTAACGTAGATTCAGAACATGTTTCATGGCAGTCTCTAAGGAAACATACACTATAAATATAGGCCTAGAGTATCTACTGCTCATAAAGGCAGAAGTAGAAGTAGGACGAGCAGAAATGGCCATTTGTCTTCCGATCTCTTTCTCGTCCTCCTCCTTTGTCTTAGAATTACCTAAAAAGTCCATGGCTTTTAGAGAGGTAAATTGTATTAGTGTAGCCCGCCGATGGCGATGCACTGCGACTCAACCAATTACTGGGGTTGAAGTTTCCAGGCGGTCTGCGAATTACAAGCCAAACATTTGGGACTATGATCAGCTCATGTCATTAAGAACTGATGATATGGTAAGTTGTACGTTCTTAGTCCGGGAAATAGTGGGTACGTGTCGTGATCTTTCTACCTCTGTTTTAAATGACTACCTCTCTTTTGATGGTCCAAACCATCCATTTGGTTGGCTGTGCTATTATGGGCAGTGCATTAAAATGCCAACGCGTCTAGGCCTCTGATTTGTGGACTTCAAATGGATGGTTATGAAGTGAAATACAGCGGTCTAACATTGATCAAGAAGCCAAGAAAAATAGAAGTTTTGGATTAATCATCCATATCACGACCTACGGAAGAAATGGTTTGGACTTTGGAACATTATATAACTGTACCTCAAGTTGGAGGTTCTCAAGTTCTGGAAGTTCTTTTTCTTTCTTTTATAAAGAGATTGCATTTTTTAAAGAGCATTTCTGTAAAAAAAAAAAAAAAAGGTATTATTTTCGACTTACAATAAACTTAACGACTTGCAGGTAATATATTTTTGAATTGTTAAACTTTTTGGCTAAATCATGACTTTAGCAGAATCAATAAAATATATTAAGGAAATTAGGATGACGTATCCATATGCAAAGCCTTACTGACAAATGGTTTCCACCATTTAGCAAGTAGTTCGACTAGTAATTGCTGTTTGACATTGTGTAGCATGAAACTCATGGAGTTCGACTTGAGAACCTCAAGGAAGATGTACGGAAGTTGTTCAGAGAAGCAGACCGACAATTACATCTTCTTGAGTTAATCGACGTAGTGGAACGGCTGGGAGTGGAATACCACTTTGGTAAGGAGATAAACGGAGCACTGCTCACAATATCTATCGCGAACAAACACGTAGAGACCGAGGAAGATCTCTATGCTACCGCCCTCCATTTTAGGCTACTTCGGCAACACGGATTTGAGACTTCACAAGGTAATTCCTTTATGAACATTCAGAATTAACTCTTGTCATCACAGATTAATGTCACTAATCAAGTAATTCATTTAGTGATATAATCTAACTTGAATTCATCTGTGGGTGCAGATGTTTTCAAGAAATTCATGGATGACAAAGGTAGTTTCATCGACATCTATGGCCAAGATACGAAGGGAATGTTGAACTTGTACGAGGCTTCTCACCTTGCTTTAGAAGGAGAAAGCATTATGGATGAGGCCAACGCCTTCGCAAGAAAAAAGCTCCAGGACCTTAAGGGACACGTACATCCAAACCTTTCCAGACAAGTAGAGCATGCTTTGGAGCTTCCGTTGCATTGGAGAATGCAAAGATTAGATGCCAGGTGGTTCATAGATATATATGAGAAAGAAGAGAACGCGAATCCCACATTACTTGAATTGGCGAAGCTTGATTTCAAAATTCTCCAGACAATACACCGAAATGACCTCACAGAGGCATCATGGTATGCGGACCTTGAGTTGAGAGAATTAAACTACAGACAGAAAAGACTGTTATGCCAAATCTAATCTTAAGATATATAGATAGGGTACGAATTGGAAGAATAATTTTGCTCATATATTTCAGGTGGTGGAGGAATCTCTATCTCCAAGAGAAGTTGCCATTTGCTCGAGATAGGTTAGTGGAATGTTTCTTTTGCGCTCTAGGAACAATGTCGGAACCACAATATGAATATTGCAGGAGAAACCTCACCAAAATCGACCAATTAATAGTAACCATTGATGACATTTACGATGTTTACGGTTCTTTAGAAGAACTTGTCCTCTTCACTGATGCAGTCAAGAGGTTAGTCGGTGGTGAACTTTAAGCTGATTCAGTTCGTACTTGTCTACATATCATGCTTAGAGATACTTGGTGGATCTTTGCAGGTGGGATGTTAACTCAATTGACCAGCTGCCGGCATATATGAAGATGTGCTTTCTGGCCCTCTTCAACACTACTAATGAGATGGCATATGATTACCTGAGAGAACAGGGCTGCGAAATCGTTCAATACTTGAAGAAAGCGGTATTATATCCAATCTTCTTAGTCACTGATTTCTCCTCCTGGCAAAACATCATCGACTAATTTTGTTGTTTATTTTAGTGGGCAGATCTATGCCAATCTTTCTTATTGGAGTTAAAATGGTACAAAAATGGGATTATACCATCACTTGAGGAGTATATTAACAACGGATGGATTTCATCGTCGGCACCGCTCATGTTAGTCCATGTTTACTTCTTCCTAAGAGAAAAGGCTTCGGGAAAGACATTACAGTGCTTAATGAACTACCCGGATCTCGTACGGTGGTCAGCCATGATTTTTCGACTTAGCAATGATTTAAGCACTTCGAAAGTAATCAACCTATCCTAGAAATTGACTGTGAGCACAGATTCTATGTTTGACATAAATTCATTTGATTTATCAAGTAATTTTCTGCACATGCAGGCCGAGTTACTGAGAGGTGATGCTCCCACTGCGATTCAGTGTTACATGCATGAAACTGGAGCTTCAGAGGCAGCTGCTCGTGAGCATGTAAAAGGGATGATTAGTGAATATTGGAAGAAGATGAATAAAGAACTTGTGGCTCCTTCTCCGTTCCCTCGCCCTTTTCTCAGTGCCGCGGTGAATATTCCACGAACGTTTCTTTGCTTATACCAATACGGGGATGGATTTAGTGATCCAAACTACAAGACTAAAGATCATATCATGTCACTGCTACTTCAACCCATTACTTAATAGTAAAGCGATAACCATGGCTGATTTATGTTAATGATGTTACAGTTAATTAATTTTTCTATTGTTTAGAAGTCCCTTGAGTTGTAGGGCTTCTACATGTTGTTGGCTCTCTTTTCAGCACATAAGATTTGTTGAAACCAAGGAACAAACATCAGGATAATCTCACTCAATTACATTTATCTGAGATTGGTATTCTATTGCATGAATCTATTCTTAACAAACATTTCTGGTTGGTGATATTATGGAATCTCCACCATTGCAGAAATGGGATTGTGATGCAACAATCTTCTGTTACAGCTCTGTGATTCCAAGGTGCGATGGTTGATGCAATGGAGGACCACGCAAGAATCTTTTTCTAGATTAAGCTTCACTATATATCCCTATCTCTGCGTCTAATATCCCTTAAACTGACAGTATTGTGCTGCAATACAATTATCAGTACTAAGACCAATTAACAGTTGTAAACTAATTTCTTTCTTGAGGAAGAAGGTTTTGCTTTCTATTTGGTGATATCAGATATATGAGATGTAATTCTTAAGATTCAAACTACTAACAGGGACAGGCAACTAGTTTGGAAGGGTCTGAAATGTTGTCCGCAGTGGGCTGAGTTTTCTTGAACGCGTTTAGAAGCCATCTCCGAATACAATAGAAAAAAGGCCAGAAAGAAATAAGCAGTCAGCATCTTCTTGGAAAATCATCCAAACGGGACTGCACTCGTGATTGACATTATTGTGCCTAATCTTGTAAGTCTCTCCCTGGTTGATAGGTGGTTAAGAATAATATTTGCAATTATATTGGCCAAGAAAATCGGGATCAGAATAATATGATATTTTCTTTAAGGATTTGACATCTACAAATGTAGGGATTCAAAATACTATAAACTTAAATAACATTGGACAATGGCTATGAACATTAGATTAGAATACGTGAAGTAAAAGAGGCCTCAAAAACCATGGGGTCTGAGAGTATACCAATAGAGGTTTGAAATCATATGAGAGATACTAGGGTAGTTTGGTTGACCAAGTTGTTTAACAAGATTATAAAATCAAAGAAATGCCTAATGAATAGAGAAAAAGTTGTATTGTACTAATTTATAAGAATAAAAGAGACATACAGAGCTGTACTAATTATTGATGGATCAAACTTATGAACCACAACATCAAACTTTTTGAAAGAGTGATTGAAAAGAGGCTATGGCATGAGACAAGTGTATCGGAGAACCAACTTGGTTTCATGCCTAGGAGGTCTACCATGGAAGTTATTTTCTTACTAAGGCAATTGATAGAGTAATATAGGGAGAGGAGGAAAGACCTCCACATTGTCTTTATCGACCTAGAGAAAGCTTATGATAGTCCCTAGAGAGTTAATATGGAGGGTGTTGAGCCAAAAAGGGTTTCGATGAGGTATATAGACATAATTAAAGATATATATAAGGGAGCGGTAACAAATGTTAAGACCACTAATAGTGAGATCAGTGATTTTCTGTCACTGTAGAATTGCACCAAAGATTGTCATTGAGCTCATACCTTTTGACATTGGTTATGAATGAGTTAACAAAACATTTGGACAAGGAGATTCTATGGTGCATGCTATTTGTAAATGATATAGTCTTATTTGTAAATGTTATAGAGAGAAGCATTAGAATCTATAGGATTTAAAATCAACCGAACTAAGGCAAAATATATGGATTGCAATTTTAATAAGGAGAGGAGTAGGAGTGGAACACTAGTTAAGATTAATAACCAAGAAGTCTCTGTAAAAGACCACTTTCGATACTTAGGATTAATAATTCATGAGAGTTGAGAAATTTTGAGGGAGGTTACTCAAAAAATCTAAGTGGGTTAAAACAAATGGAGATGTGCATTTGGAGTTTTGTGTGATCGGAGGGTGCTACTCAAACTAAAAGAAAAATTCTATAGGATGGCCATAAGGCTAGTCATGCTCCATGGATTAGAGTGTTGGGTAGCTAAGGGACATCATGTTTATTGGATGAGTATTGTGAAAATGAGGATGTTAAAATAGATGAGTGGCAAGACAAGAAAAAAAAGAATTGAGAATGAAAATATTAGAGGAAACTTAAGGGTCCCACCAATAGGTAACAAGATGAGGGAGATTAAACTTAGATGGTTTGGACATGTCCAAAGGAGATAAAAAACGGCATTGGTTAGAAGGAGTAAGACAATACAAGTAAAAGGTTCTAAAAGGGCAAGAGGAAGGCCTAAAAGAACATGGATAGAAGTTGTGAGAAAATATTTAAAAACTTTGGGACTAAGTGAAGCCGTGATACATAATAGAGAGGAATGAAGGAATAAGATTCATGTGGCCAACCCCTAATTGAGATAAGGCCTTGATAATGATGATGATGACATCTAAAGTCCCTACTTTTGGCGATTGATCTCCTCTCTCTGTTTTAAGATCCCTCAGTTTATTATGTGTACTTAGGTGCTTCCTTTAATACAGTATTCAAATTGGCCGGTTATAGGAGTGATTCAGAGAAAATGAGTAATTTATCAATAGCTTCATAGAGAAATGAGGAAGTGGGGCAACCTCCATATTTCAAATTCTTCGATCAAAACCATATGTACTTGACATTCATGGCTTCCCAACTTACTACAATCCTGAAATCTGGTTACTTTCGTTTCACCTGTCTGAAGTTGAAAAACTATCCCCAGAAAACACCGATCATAAACTGAAGGAATTGACGTTAATCTAATTTCATTCCTCAGAATCGAATTTAACAAGTGATGAAGAAACAGAAGAGATGGACACCCATATGTTCTACTGAAACAAAATACCTACAAGGTTTGGACTGCTATTTGCAAGATTTCCTAAGGGGTTTTGGATGTAAACATGCAGAAGGAATGGAGGAGAAACAATAAACGATGGAACAAAGCATTTTGGAGAACTATTTATAGTACTCTGTTTACCATTGCTTTGTTGTGAACCTATGAACTGTTACTAGGCTACTAGTCAATGAAAGGAACCTAGCTACGGCAATGTATGGTGTGCCAAAAATATTGAAACAGGAGAGAGAGAGAGAGAGAGAGAGAGAGAGAGAGAGAGAGAGAGAGAGAGAGAGAACGATCAAAGTGGGAGTCAGAGCGGAAGAGAACTTCATGACACAATGATGGAGAAGCAGGAGATTTTAGGAACAATTGCCAGAGTAATTAAGGAAGAAAAACTTTGCGGGGAGACCTGAGGGAGATTTATAGGTGATGGGAGACAGATTGGATAAAACGGTGAATGTGAGATCATGATAGTTAATAAGTGACTAGTTTCACGCTTTGTCAGTTTAATCACTTGATTAATTGACACATTTAAAAGGTAAAGAAAAGGAGATGACCACCATAGTCCCAGTTGGCTGCCAGATTATTCCATGTATCATCATCTGTAACGATGGCGTAACTAAACCGACATATTCAACTGCACGTAGAAACCATGCATCAAAACATCGTACCTTAATTGATTAGGATATGCAGATCGAGATACATTCTGCAGCCACATACTGTGGCTTTCCCTTGAGACCTTGTTAAATATTCCACACAAGTGGCCATCTCTCGAGGACACATTCCAGTCGAATTTTTTCTATCTTTCTTTAAAATAAATTGCCTTTAAGGTGGTTACGATCACAGTTTAAGCATTGACAACTCGACTCGAAAGTGAGGCATGTTGAGTTAATCGGAGCCACTCGTTAGTGTTTTAAAAACTGAAGCAGACCTTTCAATAAAATTTATTTATTTTGTACACATATCTTAAATATTCAATTTTATTTTTATAGGTATGCTACTGTTTGGAAGGTCGTGTTTTCAAATCATAGCCCAACCAATCATTTTTTTTAATTAGCCATTCAACTCGTCAAGTGATTCAATTTCCATTGAGTCGAGTAACTCGGAAAATTTTTACAAGTCATCTCTCAGGTTTTAGATCTATGATTAGGAGGGGAAGGTTAGATTCTCATGTGGAAATTTATTAACTAGTGTGTCTTACTGTGTAGCATGAAACAGATGCCTCTAAAGAAGAAAGGTAGTTTTACTCCAAGTCATTGCCCAGATATAAAGGGGATATTGAGCTTGTACGAAGCTTCTCACCTGGCATTCGAAGGTGAAAGCATCCTGGATGAGGCCGGTGCCTACATTTACCCCAATGATATTAAAGGTATCATCGATCCATACAAAGCATGCATTGTAGCTTCCCTTCCATTGGAGAATGCAAAGATTAGACGCTAGGTTGTACATAGATGGGTAGAAGGGGAGCCTTGGCGCAACGGTAAAAGTTGTACATAAATGCGTACAAGAACGACGAACAAATGAATCCAACTTTATTTGAGTTGGCAAAGCTTGATTTTAACGTTGCCCAGACCATCCACCGAAGTGACCTTATAGAGACATCAACGTATATATTATCGATTAAACAAAGCAGAGCATCCAAATTTTGGAACAATAAGATAAAATCTTAGGCTGACTATAGATGAACAATTTGGAAGATTAATTTGCCTGTTCTGTGAGAGACAGGTTGGTAGAATGTTTCGATTGTGCCCTAGGGACTTATCTTCGAGCCACAATTAGACTACTGCAGAAGAAATCTTACCAAGGCCAACTAACTGCTAGTAACAATTGATGGTATCTATGATGTTTATGGATCTTTGGGATGAACTAGACCTCTTTACCAACACAGTCGACAGGTTGATAGTCTAAATAAACCAGCTTTTCTTTTCTTTGCTCTGGATGATTTGAAGCAACAAATATAATTTTAAGTTTCTCATACCTGCGAATATTTAATGGATTCTTTTACATGGGATGTTAACTCCATGGAACAGCTTTCAGATTTATGAGGTTTTGTTTTATCGCCCTCTTCAATACTACTAATGAAATGACCCGTGATATCTTGAAAAAACAGGGGCTGAACACTGTTCCTTAATTGAAGAAAGCAGTAATGCGTCCATCTTTGGTAGCTACTTTCATTTCACGAATTTATAGTTTTGCTACTTTGATTTTCATTTTTATAACTAATAATCTAGCAATTGTCATGTTTATTTAGTGGGCATATTAATGCAAGTCATTGAAGGAGAGCCTTGACGCAATGGTAAAAGTTGTCGTCATGTGACCTTGAGGTCACGGGTTCAAGGCGTGGAATCAGCCTCTTGCAAAATGCAAGGTAAGGCTGCCTACTATAGGCCCTTGTGATCCACCCCTTCTCCGCACCCCGCATAGGCAGGAGCTTCGTGCACCGGGCTGCCTGTTTTTTTTAATTAATGCAAATCATTCTCGGTGGTAATAAAATGTTACAGAGGGGTATATACCGATACTTGAGGAGTACCTTGACAATGGATTGATCTCCATAGCTGGATCCCTAATGCTTGTCCACATATATTTTTCACTGAAACGAGAATCACTATTACACACCTCAACAACATTAAATAGAAGGTTGACCCAAACCTTGCGAATAATTAGAGCATTCTTTAGAGCTTCCATTACATTGGAGAATGCTAAGGCTAGAAGCAAAGTGCTACATAAACGCAGACGAGAAAGAAGCACAACAACTCTGTTCTACTTGAATTGGCAAAACTGGATTTCAGTACCGTTCAGACGATACACCAAAGTGATCTAATGGAGGCAACAAGATATGGATTTTTAAAAAATCATGCAGAATGCACTGACCTTGAAATCCCCAAGTGATCCAATGCAATCTTAGATTGGATGCTGTTCAGAAATTCGAAAAGACTTTGCTCATTTCGCGTCTATGTAGGAGAGATACTCCTCTCTGAGAGAAGCCCCTTTGGCCAGAGATTGGCCGGTGGAGTGTTTCTTTTGGACTGTAGGGATTACGTTAGAGCCACAGTATGAATATTGCAGAAGAAATCTTACCAAAATCATGCAATTAATAGCAGTTACTGATGTCATTTACATTATTTCTGGTTCTGAGAATGAACTAATGCTTTTTACTGATGTTATCGACCTGTTGTTCTAGATAATCTTCTCTTGTTATTCCCCCGTTAGGAAGAGCGTAACCTATGGATAAAGTATGATGTAGATCAATGTCACAAAGTTCAGATTCGAGGAAAAAGTCGTGAAATTCAAAAAAATTCAGAGTATACTGAAGAGGAGACGGCAAAAAGTCCAAAAACTTCGAGAAGGACAGCAAAGGGGGAAAATGAAAAATTAGGAAAAGAAATGCCAAAGTTGGAAAAATATATATTTTAAGTTAAAAGAATTTTTTAAGAAAAAGTAAATAGACAGCCTACTTAACTACTTAAACATAAAGAGAAACTATTAAGGACAAAATTAAACATAATGTCTCAACTCCACACATAATTCCAAAGTTCATAGTTGCAAAAAGCTGGCAAATAAAAAGTCTGAAATTTTCATAAGAGTAAAAATTGTTCAAGAAAAATGTTTAAAAAGGCTCCAAAGGAATAAAACAAGGTGCAACAAGGAGTCTCACACCTGATTGACTAGGGTTTAATGCTGTGCATCGGTGTGTAGGTCCAACTTTTAAAGAAATAAGTGTTTTTTTTTTAATGAAAAGGAGGTGATTGAGAGCTATAAATATCAAATATTTGACGCTTGGGATGAAACTATTGAAGAAAACACAAACAATGGAAGTTCAAACACTAAAAATTTATAAAAAAAAAAGTAAAAAATAAAACATAAAGTTGCAAAATGAAAAGGGAAATTAAAAAAAGACAAAATATGCAAAGTTGAAAACAAAAAAAAGTTGTAAAATCAGTGTTTATTCCCCCAAAAAGATGGGTTCTAAATGGAAAAATAGGAAACAGATTAAAGTCAGATTAAAAAAAGGTCCTTTTTGTGTGTGATACAGCTCTGAAAAATACCGCTCATTGTAAACAAAAAGAAAAATTAGAAGCTTTTTATTCCTACGATGTAGACCAAATGATACTAGCTTTACATGAAGACAGTAGGACGATTTGATATGTAGCTGCTTTAGAAAAAATACATGTTAGTCACAATAAGCACATTACATTTTGTTTAACTTTTTTCAGATGGGAACAGCTTCCAGAGTACGTGAAACTGTGTTTTTTGGGCATCTTTCAGCGCTACTAATGAAATAGCGTATGACAGCCTGAAAGAAAAGGGTAGAGTATCATTTCATGCTTAAATATAGCGGCATTGCTTTCTTTATTGTTAGTTAATTTCATTTTACACTCTCTTATGACTTGAAGGGGAGCCTTGGTGCAACAGTAAAAGTTGTCGTCATGTGACCTTGAAGTCACGGGTTTAAAGCATGGAATCAGCCTCTTGCAAAAATGCAAGCTAAGGCTGCCTACTTTAGACCATTGTGGCCTGCCCCTTCCCTGGACCCCGCATAGGCGGGAGCTTTGTGCACTGGAGCTGCCCTTTTACTCTCTTATGACTTGTCCATGTTTATTAACGAGATGCTCATTTTAGTGGGCAGATTCATGTAAATTGTCATTGGTGAAATGGTACAACAATGGGTATATGCCGACGCTGGACGAATATCTGAACAATGGATGGATTTCAGCATCAGGACATGTCATACTAGTCCATGCTTTCTTTCTAATGAGACAGACAACCATGATGGAGGCACTACAATGCTTACTGAACTACCTGAATCTCATACGTTGGTCATCGATGGGTTTTTTACTTTGCACTGATTTGGTTAGTTCAAAGGTATTTCAGTTTTACTCAAAGGCTTAAACTTCAAGTCTTGCTTTCCGGTATGGTTGTTGATTAGCCATCATTTTGAGTCTTGGCATAACGGTAAAAGTTGTCGTCGTGTGACCTTGAGGTCACGGGTTCAAAGCATGGAAACAGCCTCTTGCAAATGCAAGGTAAGACTGTACTTTAGCCCTTGTGGTCTACCCCTTCCCCAGACCCTGCATAGGCAGGAGCTTCGTGCAGTGGGGCTGCCCTTTTACCTTGGCAGGTGAAGCAAGAGTGAGGCGACATCCCCACATCCAACTACTGTTACATGCATGAAAATGGCGCCCCAGAGACGGCCGCAGAGAAGCACGGAAGAAGATGAACAAAGATGAAATGGTTCCTTGTCCATTCACCCAGCTCGTTATTGATGCCGTCATGAACCTTGCACAAACTCAATTTGCATCTTCTAACATGGGGACGGTTTTAGTGATCCTAACTGCAAGACAAATGATCACATCGTTTCATTACTTGTTCAACCTATCTAGCCTCGGAGAAATAAGTTTATTTGGTTTGTTCGAGATGAAGATGGTGCATGGCCAAGATATGTTCCAAAATATGGGTTCGTATAAGAAAACATCTGCTCCTGCAGCGGCCTCTGTAACTCCCTGTCCTTGTACACACACGAGGTTGCAGACACCATGTACATGAACAATTATATCCATGAGCTGGGAGGAATGTTCTGATTAGAGTCAAATGACATGCTGTTTTACATCGTTCATACATTCTGTCCAGGGAATGTCCTCGCTAATTTACTTGCCAATACAGCAGTGTGTTCAAAGAGTAACCAAGTGTTGTACTCTAGCTATCCTCTGCCATAAAGGCTGATACTTTGGGTACCACAGTACCTAAAAGGTATGTTTACGGTTCCCAAAGTTAGTAACACAAGTAACGTTTCTGTTCAAATATATATATATATATATATAGACACACATATATATAGATATAGATATCGAAATATCCGTGAAAACAATGAAGCCATGACCTTATTGTTCTGACCATAAATAGCCAATAAAATGTCCTGTAAACATGTTTATCTGAATTTTATGGAAGAGTCGCCTCTAGTTACAATTTGCGGCTCCATATTCCTTTATGCTGGCTGAAGACACTTTCTTCCATGCCGGTTGTTGCCGCAATGGCTGCAGAAACCTTCCTACCAAAGATTTATCCTTGTTCGTTAAACATCAGTCTTTGGTGCTGCAGATGCAAGACTGATCATTGTTGTCGCAAGAAAATAACAGCCATTATCAGGAGAGTCCAAGTGCCAAAGCAATACTATGAGAGTATCTCCACTACCGCAGCCAAGATATCAAATATAGAACAGGCAAGCTCACTACACACTCGGATAAGATCCATATTTATGATGCAAGCAAAGAATGCTGTGTCACTAACCTAATAGTTGAGGCAACAGAAGCATATAATTAGGCATAGAACGAACAGAATAAGCATGCTGCATTTCTATAGAGAACCATCTTCATATATAGAACTCATAGTATGGGAAACTTTTGATTCTTCCTCTTTCCCTCCCAACTTTCCAACTCATATTCAGATGGCATAGTGGTGATTTTCACTACCCTCTCATATATAAGACGAAAAACAGATACAAAATATGTAGATCTCCTTTCCTAGCTATTCTAGGATCAAAAGAAATATAAAAACTTTGGTGACAATCTCCTAATAGCAAAAATCAACAGCCATATACGTTTGAAGTACCTAGAAACTTGCCACTGTAATAAAGACATTATATTTTATTTGGAGCTACCTAAAACCATGCTTTCTGCATGATCGCAAGCACGTCCACTTATTTTCTTCTCAAGTCTACCCCCTTTAGCAAATGATGTAGATACATGTTCGAGTCCTCTAGCACAGTGGCTCAAGCAGAAGCCTCTCTACTGGGTTACAGGTATTTGAGGCTGTTCATTGTTGCATGTCTCCAATTTTTAAAAAAATAACAATAACAATAAACGTAGAGGTCATTCAAAGCCTAGAGGAAAACCCAGAGGACATATTCTTACGAGGTTCTGAATAAATGCCAATTCTACTTCTACCAGAGTCATAACCATTGAGGTTAATCTTCGGAATAGGAAGAGACCAATAAGTAGATATCTTCAGCTTGAGTGAAAGAGTAGTTCACTGTCCTACCTCATTCTAAGCAATGAAGTTTTTGCTAAAGGAATGAGAAACTATCAACTGTCTTTGAAACAATTCAGAACTGCATCTATTAGGAGAAACAAACCCCAGTATAAACAAGGTGAAAAAACGTAAAATGGTACAAATAACTATAAAAGAAAGCTTAACTCTTTCTTCATAGAAGGAAGACATGAAAAGAAGCGGAAAGCAAGCTGAGGAGTTGCTCCTGCATATCTTGGATAAGGCTATCTAACCATTCTCCATTAGTTAAAGAATCATCAACCTTTCTTCCCTACGATGCAATAACCAAGACCTGCTCCACCATGTAGATATATAGGAAGGTATTACTATCATCAAAGATGACCATGATGCCCATTTCCAAAGAAAAATATAAGTAAAACGTTCAAAAGAAGGAACAATCTGAATCAACTACAAGTCGTGAAGCAACCAGTATGCAGAGCTACCAATGAGATGCCATAGAAGTTTTATCATAATCACACAAGCTGAACAATGAACATATTGAAACACGACAACAAACAGACAGGAAAATATCTACTCCTATGTAATTTTGTTTTCAGGCCACCAAATCGTTCATGGACCAAATATCCTGGCATAAACTCCCATCTCTCCCACTGGCTATTTGCTCCCTCTCTTCCTCTCCTTCCCCTTTTATCTCCTCTTTTCTGCCACAGCCAACCCAACTGACTGCATTTTCGACGTCTCTTGCATCCTTCCATCCTTCTGGGTCACCAAACATTTCACCAAACCTCCTCTAAGTCACTATCTTCATAGTCTGGTCATTCCCTCCATATCTATGTCAATGAATGCCTGGAAAGCAATTGAACGTAGCATAGAAAACCCTGGAAAAACATTGTAAATGCTGAAAGAAGTGACCTCATCATTTCTGGTTGGATAACACTAGCTACCCAACTTGTGGTCCTCTGTTTTCCTAAAACTCACCACTCTTCGCACTTTGATTGGGTCTCATCTTTTGCTCCTATTCAGATCAGCTACACTAGCCTAATGCAAGTTACTTGGCCCAAGCAGGCTCAAGCTCTGAAGTAGGCAGCCTTTGTCACTGCCTGGATAATCATTCGCAACAAGCAGAACCCCGAAGTAGGCAGATCTTGGCTCAAAGACAAATTCTCTACCTATGAGGGACTCTCAAAAACTCCAAAAAGAAACAAATCCTTTACTAAAGTAGAAACTGGTTTAGACTGTGGTTACATTCTTGTCGTTCTAGTATATTGTCTTACCAACAAAAAAACAAACAAAAACAATTAGCTTGCCAACACTATCAAGTATTCATGTAGATAACACCGCAATGCAAATGTAGAAGTTGGAGCACTACTCAATCATGAGAATTGGTTAAAAGTATAAGCATGCCCTCAGAAGCAAAAGCAAGAAAAGGCACCATTATCCCGCATTAAAAAGAAAAAAGCTCTTTTTGAGCTTAGAATCTCATAAACTACAGGAACCCTGAATATTTGACTACCATCATGTTTAACTTGTTCCAACTACAAGTACCATGAGCCATGCCAGCGCCTGCTCATTAATTCCCATTGTCTGCATGGTTTCCAGAATTCAGCAAAACAACGCTTCAAGAACGATTTAAAGTTCCAATATCAGCCACATTTGATAATTTTACTAATCAAAATTGACCCAATTACAAGATCATCCACCTCATTGTGCTCCAGAAGGTAATTTCAAGGTGGAATGATACTGGATCCTAGACAATCCAATCTCAACAAGCCTCTTGGCATCTTCCACCCTTGACTCCTTAACCAACCCATCAATCACAGCTTGCAAGATCCCCACATCAATGAAACACTTACGCTTCATACTTTCCTCGCACACCTCAATCGCCATATCAAAATCACCCTTCTCGCAACAACAAGGAATAAGTGTCTCAAATGTCCACCGGTTCGGATTGCAGACATTTCTCTCCAAATCACCATAAATCTTCTTTGCTTGCTCTAAATTCCCATCATCGCAGTACCCTTTCATCAAAGCATTAAAACTAAACACATCAGGTTTCAATCCTTTATCCCTCAACTCATCGACAAATTTCACTGCTTCTTCCAGCTTCCCATCCGAAACGAGCCTCCGCAATTTCGCATTATAACTTATGATATCAGGAGTACAATTATGCTCTTCCATTTTAGCCCAAATCTTTTCCGCATCCAAAATTCGGTTTCCTCCATAAAATCCGTTCAAAAGAGTATTAAACGTAGTCAAATCCGGCTTAATGTCATCTTTCACCATAACTCCCAACACGGAAAAAGCATCATCCAGAGAACCTATTTTGCAGTAAGCTTGAATTAAAATATTGTACGAAATAATGTTGGGCTTAACTGATAATTCATCTGGAAGCTCATCAAAAAGCTCAGTAGCTTTCTCGTAATCTTTCGAATCAAGAGCAGCGGTAAGAAGGGCATTGAACGATTTCACAGATCTCGGGCAATTTCGTTCGGGCATTTCTTCGAACACCTTTAAGGCATGATCGAACATTCCCGATTTTCCATATAGCGTAATCAAAGAAGTTGCTAAACCCTCGCGCTTATCATTGATGTATTTCTTCTGATCTTCAAGGATGTATTCAATAGTTTCAAACTGTTTTGCGAAAGCGAGGCGGCGGATCGCTGTTTCGTAGACATAGCGATGGCTCCGGAAACCAGGAAGAGTAGCAGATGTTTTGAACTTTTCAGCGAGCTTTCGTGGGTCTTTTTCCCGTAGGATTTCGTTGATGATGGCAGTTTTGGGAGATGGGGACGGCTGTTTTGTTGAGATTGCCGTGGAGCAGAACAAGCGAGAGAGGACTGGGTTTCGAAAGCGAGAGAATGAGGACATATTTCGGCGGGGAGAGAGAAAGAGAGAGAGAAGAAGAAGAAGAAGAAGAAGAAGTGTTGGGTGTGTTTGCAGAGGAAATGGGGAAGAGACAGTTAGTAGGGTTTTAGAAGGGCTTTGGGACAGACGAGTGGGGTGATCTACGGTGCTCCGAGGGGAGAAATGTATGCAGGCTGTTTTAAGTGTCTGGCGGAGCATGCGGCAATGAAGCGTTAGAAAGAATTTGGTGGTCAGCCTACAGGTGTAGTCCTGCGGATAAAGCTACAAGTGAGTCCACGATGCAAGTAGGTTAGATGGTTTAGACGATCCAAAATTTTGTTTCAGAGCTCATCAATGGCTTGACTTTACTATTTTACATTACATTTTATGAATGAAAATCTAGACCATCTATCAAGAGGGCCGTCTTACAGATGAACTACCAGCCACCCTTGGATTGCATAAACAAAAAGCGAAATATTTTAGGTTTGGCGGTCATCACAGCCCTCATAGATCAAAAGGCTTAGCATCCCTTTGGTTAGCAATTTTTGCCGAAATATATTTCTTAGAAAAACAATTTCCATTTTTATATAGTTCCCAGAGGAGTCTTGACACAACAGTATAGTTGTCGTTGTATAACCTTGAGGTTACATATTCAAATCATGAAAGAGGCCTCTTGCAAAATACAAAGTAAAGTTGTGTATTATTGACCCTTGTGATCCCTCCTTTGCTGGACCCTGCATACATAGGAATTTCGTGTACCAGGGCTGCCCTTTTTTCTAATTTTCTAGAAAGAACTTAACTGTTTAGTATGATAACTTGGAATATGAATGTAAAGTTGTTTGTGTCATGGTATGGATTTAAATTTGTTCACGTCGATATGGTTGCAGCAAGATGCATAACCCTACTATCGCTTAATTCAAGTATGGATTATTATTTGGTTTGCCAAAATAGAATTCCATTAAACGGGTCTTGGTATTGCTGAATTTATGAGTTGATTTCAGGCTATTTCTCTTTCTCCGCACATACTTTTGCTATGTTATCAGTCCAAAGAACTGCTTCTATGTCATTTGGTTTGACCAAAGTGCCGTGGCATATATGAATATGATGAACCAGGTCTTTTAAACTTACTTGGATAAGTTTGTTATCATATTTGCGAATAATATATTAGTGTACTCCACCGGGAGGAGCCTTGGTGCAATGGTAAAAGTTGTCATCATGCAACCTTGAGGTTTCAAGTTTAAGGCATGGAATCAACCTCTTGCAAAAATATAAAGTAAGACTGCCTACTTTAGGCCATTATGGCCCGCCCCTTTCCTATATCCCACATAGGTGGGAGCTTCCTACAGTGGGGCTGCACTTTTTTATTTCTGATATTGGAAAAGGAAACGACCCAGATTTTCAGCAACCAAAAACTAATTCAAAGGAAGACGTGCATAACAGCCCCCTAAAAGATTTTATGGACCATGCAGATTACAATATGGTTCCACACTTATCAGACTCCTACCAGAGGACTTCTAGCAAACAAGTTCGCAAAAGAAAATGGCAAAATCTTTGGTCCTCCTCATCTGCAAAGCTTCAGTTTCAGAAATTGTCACCTCTTTGAGAGAAGAACTTGTTGAAGTTTGATTTTTTGACAAAAACTCCCGCTACCGAAAATGCCGGTTGTGTTGGTTGTGGAAGCCACGGGAGTCGCTTTGTAACATGAGAGCAACCGATGAGTGGATGGTCTATCTGCAGCACCAGTTTGCACACATAATAACCCAATGTGGATCCATTTTATTACTTCACTTGTTGGGCATGTGTCTACTATTGATGGGTCTATCAACTCCTGGCATTCCCTTCCTTCCACAATCCCCAGGCATGTGACGTTGCAGTACAGGAAGAGGTGTTTTTAGCAAAAATGTTCTCCCTCAAGTTACTAGCATGAAACGAAGAACTTACTTATGTGAGGAGGCTTTCACCATGTCCAGAGCATACTCAGAAGCCATGTATGTCACGCCCAGGTCCTAAATAGTAGATTAAACCGTAAAAATTAAGGACATTAGACGTTAATGATGAAAAAGTCATTCATCAGATTGTGCTCGACGAGAGCTTTCCAACAACACTAAGAACGCGCGAAACGGAGATCGGGAGCGACGGACCCAGGAGTTTTACCGCGAGGCGAGAGGGGTCCAAATTGATAATGGCACCCCCTCTAGCAGCGTGTAAACCATAGGGTCACGTGGGAGGAACTCGACACGCGGGAGTGGAACTCACGCGTGGAGCTCTCTACTCCACGCGTCCGTCTGCATCGCTGGGAAGAGGGAGCCAAGCCGGCAACCCTCTCCCCTCTCCCCTCGTTTCCTGGCTACCCCCTCCCCTTTCACCCCATTCCCCCGATCGAGCTGCCTACTGTCTTCTCCGGCAAGCTCAACGATGGCAACCCCTTTCATCCCACAAGCCTGAAAAACCCTCCCCTCTCTTCACTGTGCCTATGCGTCACGCGAGGGCAACGCCGGCAGTGGCATTCCCTCAACTCGAACGGCTAAGCCCTGAGCTGGGCTAGCAAGGAGATCATCCTGCAGGTGGGTTCTCTCACCCATTCTCCTCTCTGTCTTTCATTCTAGTTTTCTCTGGCGTTTTGCCCCTTTCCCGTCTATTTTCCGACAAGTTGGGACGGTGAGAAACCCGTCGGAATCAAGGTATACAGGGAGAGAAATGGGATTGGATCGAAAATCTACCCGTTCACCTTGTTCCTTAGACGTTTCAGAGTGAAACCCCTTTGGTTTCATGAAGATCCGTCGAGAAAGCAACAGGAATCTTCAAAAACCAGAACCAAGGGTAAGTTTAAAAACCCTTGAAAAATCTGGCAAAAAGTGATAGTTCTAGCAAAAATCAAAAGAGGAAAATGTGAGAAAACAAAAATTCGGGAAATTCTAAGCATTCCCATTAAATTTGGCTGAAAAGCAGCGTCACCTGTGTCGCCGGCGGCAATAGAATCGAGTCATCTTCTCCGTGACGGTGACATTTTCGGCGACCCCTAAAAAATGTAAAAAATGAAAATTTTTAGATATGGACGGTCGCGCGTGATCTTTTCATCCGCGAGACGGATCGTCGATCGAATCGATTGGTCCACGAAATTGCTTGTAGATGCATAGGGAAATTTTTGGAACCTTAACATCCGGCCAGATTAAAAATGTGATCGGAAGGTAAATTTAGGTCAAATATAACTCCAAGTAACCATTGGTGATGAATTATCCTAGAAATGACTGACTAATTACAGATAAAGTGATGGGAGATCCTATCTGGCCGTCCAATGCTCGATCAGCGAATGTCAGAGGTCAGGAAAGGATATCAAACCATGAGTTATGGCCAAAAGCATTGAATTGTGAAATAACTTACCTAAAATGTTGGAAATTGAAACTTTTAGAGGTACGCGCTTGATCTAGACTATCGATGTAAGACCAATGGCGCTGATCCAATTGGATAGCGACCAATTGGTGTGCAAATCCTTGATCTAGATATGTGAGGTTAGATTAAGAACATGGTGAATGTAGAACTAGAAGTGATTATAGAAAATGGCATGAAATTCCATAATTTAGTTAGAACTTGTATTTGTTGCAGAGGTTTGGGAACAGTGTGAGCGATTCTACCAATAGGACTTTGAATTATACGTCGAGTGCAGGTAAGGACCCTGAACCCTTGCATTCTTTAAATTCTTGTTGTTATGTTCTCTTGAAATTAACTTTATGCATGTGTAAAATGTATATATTGCCACTTTGGTTTAATGGGTGATAGAAATTGTAATCTCTTATTAAAAAGGCATGTTATAGGGTGATTTGCTATGCTTAACTGTTGTGATGATGCAAACTGTTATAAAATGGTCAAGCCCAAGACAGTAAGCCCTGAGGGCCTCCTGGTAAGCTATGATGACGCTTTCCAAGATGGTAATTCCTGAGGGAAAGGGCTACTGGTTGCTTGTAACTAAGGTGGAGCCGCCCAAGACGGTGAATCCCGAGGATTGGGTACATGCAGTATTGAGCCTCCCAAGACGGTAAACCACGAGGGAAAGGGCTGCACAGTTCTTTGGAATCATGGTGGAGCCGCCTAAGATGGTAAACCACGAGGGATGAGTGTCGGGTATTGAGCCACCCAAGATGGTAATTCTACGAGGAAAAGAGTGCCTAGTCTTTTGGGACCACGGTGGAGCCGCCCAAGATGGTAAACCACGAGGGATGAGGCGGCATATTGAGTTACCCAAGATGGTAAACCACGAAGGAAAGGGCTGGTTGATTTCGACTAAGGTGGAGCCCAAGATGGTAAACCACGAGGGAACGACTTTGCGCGCCCAAGATGGAAAGTCGTGAGGGTCTGGCTGCCTTGATGATGATACTCATAGTGGGCCGCCCAAGATGGTAATCCTTGAGGAGATGACTATTGAATGCGGTGTAATGCTATGCAGGGTTAATATTACTGAGAAAATCATTAATGTGTATGCAGCTTTGTTTGCATGTAACTTTAGAATGTGGTCCATGTCTAAGCTACTCATCTATTGAATGTCCATTAATTTGGACACGAATGGGAAATCCTTATGGGGTGTGCTTGTTTGCATGCGATGACGTTGTGTCATATTTGAATTTAGGGAAAAGCTGTAATTCGGCTGTAATAACCATAGGCCTTATTTGATAGCACATGCTAACTATGTTATATATGACTAGTTAAAATGGAAAATGCATGCTCATGTTATAGTGAATGTGTTTTTAAGCGTGACGGTGAGAATATTTGGATATGCATGGGTTTGGTTCTTTTCCCTTCTTGGGCTTAGTGACTCACCTTGTTATTTTGCAGTGCAGTCGGGCGAGAGAAGAGAAAGGTCGTTGAGTGAGTCGAAGAAAGCTTGCTTGAAGTATTAAATTTTGAGTTGTATATAAACACATGTATATAAGTGCTAAACGAGTTATGTCTTATTTTGACAACGATTCCTTATGCATCATGTATGTCTTGCTTTGATAGATAGTGTGGAGGCGGAGTCTCCCTCCGATGAAATTATATTTGCTATGTTGTCTATCAGGTGAAGCGCATAGCATGCGTTAAATGCATAACGTTCGAAAAACAGGGGAGACTCTGCCGAAATTTCGGTAGGACTCGGTTGTTATAGGAGAAAATATATATATATATATATATATATATCTAGTAAACTGTGACTTGCCCAGGACAAGAGCACCTAGCTCTCTCAACACTTCATTTGTGATATAATTATGAAAAAAAAAAAATAGCAAGACCCACGTAGGCACAGCTCGGCCCAATCGTTAGGCTTGATTAAGCCTAATCGCGGCCCTGGGGATTGGGGTCGTGACAATGTATCCACCTCCAAATTTAAAATGATGATAGTGAGTTTATTAAGAATGGTATTATCCATCGCCGGATATGGCAAAGGATTATGTCTTGCCCCTAGATTGAACTGACTGGAACTTCATCTAGTCTAGACTTGCCAGGGACATGCACGGAAGTGGCACATACTACTTGGATGAGTTCTAGACCCTTTCAGCAAGTTGCAGACCACAGACTTTGATCAATGTTAGATGTTAGCATTCACTATTTGCATTTTGCAAGATCATGATGTAGAGAATGGCCTGTTAACTTTTAGGAATTGATTGATCTAACATTGTCTAGTGGAACAGGAACTTTCATGGCGGATCATAATAGTAATCTACCGGTGATGTATTCTGCTATATATCATAGGTAACTTTTTGTAGATAACAGATTCGAGAAGTAAAAAAAAATAGTGGAAAAAAAAAGGAAGAAATGCATGGGTATGTGTGCTCAACATTTGGAGAAAAGAAGGCACGAACAGCATATACCAGCCCCGAAATAACTCTAGGCTGACCAATATAATAGAGAACATAACTTCTGACAGAAGAACAAGCAAACAGAAGGATGCACAATGGTTCATGTGTGGTCAAGCTGGGCCTGATTATTCTTGATGAAGAGATGAGGGAGGAGGATCATAGAATTCAATTCAATTGTCTCATTGATGTCCCTCACACAAATGATACCAAAAATGCTCAGTGCAGATGGCCATCTTCTTGGTACTAACAACTTATTCTAGGAAGACATTCTAAGGTCAAAAATTGCTTGGTTAGCTCCATGATTTTAAGATATAATTATTGTTGTGGTTGTTGTCAACTCTAAAAAAAAAACTAGCCTGTTCAACCCAAGGTGATTCGTCACAGATTCTGTTTACTAGTAGTGCAGCTTGTTCTTGCTTGTGTTTTTATTTTTCCTCGTCTGCTTCTTCTTTTCTTTTCCTCTTGCTTTCTATGTGGACAAACTAGGTCTTCGTTTTTCTCATGGAATATTTCTGACATCCAAAAAGAAAACAAACACAAAAAGGAAGCACTTACTATGTTCCAGCAACTCTCTGTATTTGCTCGATGTTGGTCTCCACCAAAAGAAGGGGAAGTCACAGGTTTATGGCATAAAAACAGCCTCTTGCAAAATGTAAGATAAGGCTGCCTACTATTGACCCTTGTGGTCTGCCCTTTCCCCGGACCCCACATACAGGAACTTCGTGCAACAGGGCTGCCTTTTTTTTTGGTCTCCGCCAAAAACCCTTGCCATGCCGAAGTCTGATATCTTACGGTTCATCTCACAGTCCAACAGCTCATTACTTGTTTTGAGATCTCTGTGAATGATTCTAACCCGACAGTCCTCATGAAGATTGAGAAGGCCCTACACAATTCCCCTGATAATGTGAAGGCGTGTCTTCCAATTTAGTCCTTTATATCCCGTTTGTCTGGCAAAAACTAACGGTTAGAATTTTGCATTATATGCTTATCTACTCAGAAGGGGAGCTTTCATGTACAGTAGAGTTATCATTGTGTGACCTTAAAGGACTCAAGTTCTAGGCATGAAAATAGCCTCTTCTAAAATGCAATATAAGACTGCATAATAAGACTGCAAACTATTGACCCTTGTGGTTTGCCCTTTCCTAAACCCTGCATACGTCGGAGCTTCATGCACCGAGGCTACCCTTTATGGTTTATCTACTCGCTGAAAAATTTGGTGACGGGCACAGGGTAGATTTTCAGAAAGATATTGGGATATACATTTCGGTGCATGCCGACATGCATCATATAATTCTTCTAACAGGCAACTTTGAGTGTACTATTGTCTTTCGTTTTGTCTACTAGTGTTAGTAAGTGAAAACTCAGTTACAATTAAAGTTGTGTTAAGCATTATGTACAGAGAATAGTACTGTAGAAACTGAAACAGACCGAAGAGGAAAGTGTCGAGGCTGGCGTTGGGCTTGTATTCATAGATAAGCAGTTTTTCTTCCTCATATATGCAGCCACATAGTTATCTCACAAGATTCCTGTGTTGTAGTTTTGCAACTAACACAATCTCATTCTTGAACTCCTCCACACCTTGCCCAGACCGCTTGGATAGCCTCTTAACTGCTACCTCCTTTCCATCGGGTAGTATTACCCTGAAAGTTTATGTAGATTGGATTAAAATTGAGTAAGTCTAATTGGTTTATTGCTTAGGGGTTTTACACAGTTACAAGTTAGAATATGCATTTTACCTTGTAAACAGGGCCAAATCCCCCATCCCCAACCTTATTTTCATGTGAGAAGTTGCCTGTAGCTGCTTGCACTATATCAAAATCAGTCGGTGGAAGTTCTTGATCTTCCTAGTTATTCTCTCCGTGGATGTTTCCGCGAGGCCCTGTATCATGTGATAGACCTGATTATTGTCCTCTTACCGCTACCGAGATAGCAAAAGCAGCACTAGTTGCAACATGGAATATTAAACACTACCATGGCTAGAAGGTCGTTACTTTTCCTACTATTTCCTCTCCATACAAAGTAGTAGACACTGCAAACAAAGAAGCACAACCCAAGAAACCCTCCTATGGTACACAAGATTATGATCATCAAAGGATGCCTTCGCTTTCCTGTTTTAAAGTACCAAACATTTTGCAAGTTCAATTGGGCTTTATCGGTAGCATAACTAAAATAAAGAACCAATAGGTAACAAGATGAGGGAGATTAGACTTAGATGGTTTGGACATGTTCAAAGGAGGCCAACAACGGCACCAGTTAGAATGAGTGAGGCAATACAAGTTGAAGGTTCTAAAAAGGTAAGGGGAAGGCCCAAAAGAACGTGGATAGAAGTGGTGAGGAAAGATTTAAAAACTTTGGGACTAAATGAAGCCATGATATTTAATAGAGTGGAATGGAGGAATAAGATTCATGTGGCCGACCCCTAATTGGGATAAGGTCTTGATGATGATGATGATGATGATGATGATGATAACTAAAATAAAGAACACCAACTATCTTGTTATTTCAGATCATACACTTCGAGCAGGAAGATAGTATCAGTGTCACTATCTTGTGAAATAGGGAATAAACTTATGGTTCTTTCAAAGCTTTACTTTATCAATTTACTGCCAGCATCTAAAATCATAATATGGAGTTAATCGTGCGTGAGATGCCTTTGAGTTTGCTTGAGATGTAGTATTGTTGAGCTGTACTTAGATGGCAGACTAAGATGCAGAAATCATGAGATGGCATGAGATATGGTTGATAAAATCGCTCGACATGGGCTGAGCTGGGGGTGAGGTGTGGTGGCCTGGTCATCTGGCCATCTCAAACAAAAAAAACCATCCTCCCCTTGGGACCCCGACAATGTGCCAAACTCAAAAATTGCCTATCCTTTTTAGAGTCCTAGTATTTTCAAATGCTAAGGCAACAATTTATTTTCAGACACTACATTTTTATAATTTTAGGTTAGATTTTTTAAGATCTAACTCATTCATATTATTCAAGATTCTTTTGATTATTGTACAACAAAAATCACATCTATTGAATGCTTGCAGCCTTACGTTTCTCTGAGCTTTAAATTAAAATCATTGAAATGTAAAAAAAGAAATAAAAATAGAGGTTAAGATCACCCGAGTGACATAATATGTAATGGGCAGGCTAAAAATAAGGGCCAAACAGCATGAGCGTCTTAAGTCTAAACAAAAAGCAACAAAAGGGCAGCGTAAAAAAAATAAAATGCTGCCCTAGAATATGAAAATACCATGACTCTCCTTTTTATATTGTGAATGGCCCCACGTATCTCATATCCTAGGAGCTTGAGATTGCTTGAAATGGGCACGAGCAGGTTTGAGATTGTTGAGAAAAATGAAAATTGTCATCTCATCTCAAGCACTAATGATGTTGAGATTCGTTGAGATGACATCACAAACATCTCATCTCAATCTAGATTAACGATAAGATAGGAAGGAAATATGGCATATCATGCATCTCAAGCCCATGTCAACCAAAATCAAGCCAGCTCAAGCTAGATAAACCATGTAGAAAAAGAGCCACAAAAGTTGGTTGGCATCAGGATAATCAATGATGTACATTAGTCCGTGGAAACTTATGGCAGCCCCCAAACAGAGATAAATTATGTGAACAGCTAGAGCAGTCCCCAATCTTAACACATTCTCAAATACCTTTTTTCTGTGTTTCGTGTGCTGCCAATGTTAGGAGATAAGATCAGTATCTACGAAGTTGAACCAGGAGGAGGAAGAAAAGCAGCAGGTTCGTACATAAAAGTACAGTTCTGCTCTTCTAATCGTTTCCCTGGCTTTACTCCATCTGGAATTCTAGAGACATGACTTTCTTGGCAAGATTTACACTCATCTGCTAAAAGTTCCGCCGGTAACCGCACGTAGTAGTATGATTTTTGAGACCCTGAAACGTTGATCAACGTAGTGGTGGCAGGAGGCCATGCCGGTGAAATGTCAAAGAGAGGAAAATCTCATAACTAAAATTACAATGGGTTCCCACGACTCATCCCCCTTGGCTTCTATCCTTTGCACCCCAAATTTGATCAAATGCATCTACTAAACACATATTACACTCACTTCCAGTCATATCTTGTAGACGATCAGGATCAGTAGATCTGAAACTGATAAGCTGAGAAACAAGAATTTACATGGTTCGACTATTGTGCCTACATCCACGGGCACTATCTGATCTTATTACTTAGAAGAAGAGAAGAAAGCCTCAAAGCCTCCTCCAACTCTCTTTGCATTCAATCCCTCACTCACTCACATACAACAAATCTAACATTATACGTAGAGAGAATTTCCTTCTCACATGACTATGAACCACACGTGGGTTATCCCAACACTTTTGGGTTTGTCACATTTCACAGACTCCGCGCCATGAAGAGAATAATTCGCAGGTTCGAGTAGCGTAAAGGCATTGATCATACCATACAACTGCATCTTTCCTGTTGGGACACAGGTGTTGAATGCCTTGACTCACGGTTTTGACACAGGCTAGATACGTGGAAGTATAACATCCCCTCTACAGAAAAGCAAACGCGTATACTCATGACTTTGAGGTTATGGCTTCAAGGCGTAAAAATAGTCTTTTATAAAATGCAAGGTAAGACTGCTTACTTTAACCCTTGTCATCTGCAGCTTCATGCACCCGAATTATCCTTTTATAAGCATTATACTCTAAAAATGGCTGAGATTAGCCCATTTTAAGGAGAAAAGTGCTAGAAACAATGGAAATACTAGCCCCACTGAGTTTGAGAGCACACTCGGCACCCCGGTAAGCTAAGCTCCACTGCTGCTGGATGATCTGACATAGTGCATCTTGGTAGGCATCCCTTAGATTGGCTAGAGAGCATAATTCGTCAGAATTAGATGATTTTAGCTGTCTCTTCTGAAAATTTAAAAGTGACAATTGGATTTTTCAACTGAAAATTTTAAAAACTAGAATTATTCAACGGTCATCATATTTTTTTAGATAAAATATATAGAAAAAGCCAAACAAGATGATTGGGTTGGATCATCCAAAGGAAGATCATAACTAAGTAGGGTTCAGAAAAAGTGATCAAACTTAGTTCGGATAGCACTGTCAAGGAGAATGTTATCCGGATTGAGTTCCCACTCCATCTAGGCCCCACCTTGAATGATATGATTTATTCATCTTCTTCATCGTCTCTTATTCGGGTCAGGTGCAAAATTCATATTCTTTGAATGTTCTAGCTAGTTGTTTTGGTAGTTGAAAGGTAATTTAGTCATGAGCATTCGACTTTTCAAATAATAAAATTAGAGAAAAATAATAGTTAGAAACAATTGATGGACATGAGTCTCTATAACTAGCCAGAGGAATGGCTCAAATCATCCACATACTACTCTCAATAGAGAGGTCTCAGACTCCATTCTGTGTCTCAGAGATTTCACGAAAGTGGCACATGCTACTCGGATGAGTGTTGGATTTCAGTATTATTATCATTATTATTATTATTATTACAAGCAGATAATCAAGCGCTATCTTCTAATCTGGTCCCTAGCCAAAGAAAAACTGACTCGAACATACAACCAAGCATATTCCAAAGAAATGTCAAGCTATTTGCAGCCAACTGTACCAGATATTTGTTGGCAATCCTTAGGATTTGATTGGTCTAATTTGATCTAATGAAAGCTGAACGTTCCTTGTAAAGTAAGTAATCCACAGTTAATCCTGTTATATATCTTTTGGCAGATAACATATGTAAGAAAAAAGAAGAAGAAACCACCTGGTTCATTTTTCTGACCATCTAAACCGTTCATTTTAATTATGTTGCCATAAATGGGTATATCTTCTAAATGTCATAAACTTTAGGTGGATCCTGCCATTTTTTTGTAAACAGTTTTACATTTTACTACCGTTTATTTTCAAATTAAAAGTTTCACTAAAAGAGAGAGAAAGTATGGAGGCATCTAAAGGGGGCATGCCAACACCTTTTGAGTGCTCCTTGCCTCCACCATTGATTGGTCATGTCCTCTCCAAGAGGGATTGCAGGTGCCTCTAAAGTGGCCTCTTCTTCTTGAAGTTGACCCGTACTTAATAAAATTTTATATTTATTTAACAATATCCACTCTTCAAGGGAAGGTGGCGCCTTTAAAGATACCCATTGAATGAGATTTTTGGTACCCAAGACCTTAAGATAAACCAAATGGATCAGGCAAAAGAGAGGATAGGGCCCGCCAAACCCACTTATAATTTCTGATTTTCCAGAACATATTATGCTCATCCACCGTAGAGGAACCCTTAATTTTTGTCATGGGGCTCATTTATGACACATCCTTTCAGATGAACGGTCCTAATTATCAAAATGATGGGTCCCAGATGAAAATACCACAAAACCCAAATGAGCCTAGGGAGGGCATGGTGATATCATTTCCCTACAAAATTTCTGAATACATTTGGTCATCCATCTATTTGCCGTCTCCAAAACCCTAAAACCCTTCCAAAGCCCCAAACCATTCTCCTTTCCTCCCTCTTTGCAAAGGTCCAGTAGAAGAAAATGTCCTCTCTCTCTCGCCTTCTGCGAAACCCCACTCGCGTTCTCGCCCGCACCTTCTGTTCCTCACCGTCTACTGCAACTAAGCCTCGATCCTCCCCTTCTCGAAGTTCCTTCTGGACGCCCGTTCTACGCGAAAAGAAACCCGAAAATCTTGCCAAAAAGTTTATAGAATTATCGGCTAACGACCGATTCCGAGACCATCGCCTACTCTACGAAACAGCAATCCGTCGCCTCGCCAACGCCCAGAAATTCTCCTCCATCGAAGAGATCATTGAAAATCAGAAGAAGTACTTAGACAACTCCAGCGAAGGTTTTGCTGCTCGATTGATCAGTCTCTATGGGAAATCTGGTATGGATGGTCACGCCTTGAAACTGTTCGATGAATTGCCGGCATATAAATGCCCACGAACTATTCTTTCCTTCAATGCATTGCTTACTGCTTATCTTGAACGTGATAATTCCGAGAGAGTGGTGGAGCTTTTTGACAAACATCCAGAATTGTCGGTTGAACCTAACATTATTACGTATAATATTTTACTTCAAGCTTACTGCAAATTGGGTTCGTTCGATACTGCTGTTTCGCTGTTGGGGATTATGGAGAAGAACGGCATAAGTCCAGATGTTGTTTCGTTTAATACTCTTTTGAAGGCGTTCTATGGGGCCAATATGTTCCAAGATGCAGAAAAGATTTGGGCTAGAATGAAAGAGTGTGATTGTAGCCCAGATATTATTGGGTTTAACCATAAACTGCGAGGATTGGTTTCAGAGAAGAAAATGGAAGAGGCGGTTAAGTTGGTTGAAGAATTGAAGATTAAAGGGCCAAAACCTGATACGTTTAGCTATAATGCCTTGCTTAAAGGGTATTGCAGCACTGATAATTTGGATGAAGCAAAGAGGGTTTATGGTGAATTAGTGGAAAGAGGATGTTCACCGAATAGATACACATTTGATACGCTTGTTCCTTTTCTTTGTGAGAAAGGGGATTTCGATATGGCTGTAAAGTTGTGTAAGGAACATATGGAACTAAGCTGTTTCGTGAATAGTGCAGTCTTGCAGGTTGTGATCGATGCATTAGCTAAGGAATCAAAGAATGCAGAAGCCAAGGAGCTCTTTGAGATCGCATCACCAAAGATGCAGTATCGTAATCGTTTAAAATTGCCTTCAGGAGCTCAATAAGATTGCTTCCACATATGATCTCTTAAGTAAACCTATTTTGAGCGGTAGAGTTTGTCAGACATGGATGTTTGTAGATGTTTATACTGCTTCATTTAAGTATTTCTTTGTACTTTTGCCTCCTTATAAGTGGCCTTCAGGCTTCCTACATTAATTAACTGCAGCTATATAACATGTCAATGCATTTGAAGCTAAGGAATCAACACCGCATCTTGCAGGGTATGGTTTTGATGCATTGGCTAAGGAATCAAAGATTACAAAGGCTAGAGCTCATGGAGATTCAATCATTAAAGATTCTGTGTGGTTAAATTGCCCTCTGGTGCACAGAAAGATTGTTTTCATGTCTGATCTTACAAGGGAAGCCATTCTGATCCGTAAAAAATTTGTCTAATGTGAAGGATGTCATTGCTTGTTTTCAACATTTAATTGCAACTGTCAGCTTATAAGAAGTCTTATTGCTTCTTACACTATCTGAAGCCCTATATAACTTGTCAGTTCATTTCATTTAATCCTGAGAGATGTATTGAATGAAATGGATTCAATTAAAGGTAAGTTCATGAATTCGGGTTATCCGTTTCCGATGGCATTTTGAATTTTGTGCATTTTAGTTGTTAGATATTTGTTATTTTTGTTGGTTTTGATTCTCCTAGTTAGAGTTGAGTTGAATGTCTTTCACGCTAGCAGAATTATTCTGAAGAATTTGAATAGACACTACTGATGCTAAACGATCAGAGTTATATGTTTTGAAAGGCGGGAACCTGAGGCAGAATCCGAAGTTGGTGTATTCTTCACTTAACTAGTCTTCATCTAGTGCTTCTATAGGTATTTTCATTTTATGTTGAAGAATCATGTTTGCCCCAAATGTAAGCAGCATACTTTCTTGATGATTATTTTGGAGGCTATAGTCTTGTGGTACATATTGGCTTCTGCGTTTTTAAGCTGTAGAGTGGAGACCGTATTCATGAATGGAGGACTGCATCCGTGTTTCTCATGCTTGAGCTCTTTGATTAGTGTCCATACATCTTTGGCGGCTTTGGTTAGATCCGGGTCATTGTCTCTGTTAGCAATGAAGAAACAGGACGAGGGATAAGTGGGTGATTGGAGAGAAGTGGGTAGCTAAGTTCAAGTGGAAGCAATCCTTCAAAGGTGAAATAAGTTTGAGGGGAAACAGCAATGAGTGCGTTGCCCGTGAAAACTGAGATGCGTTCATCTAAATGTACGTAAAATGGTGTGAAGGTGGGTTCAAATTTTCTCCTGTGTTGAACTTTGTTGGTCTTCTTTTATTTTCCAAAGTGGGGGAGCTGACTCAGATCCATAAACAAAGGGCAGCCCCAGTGCACGAAGCTCCTGCTTATGCAGAGTCTGAGGAAGGGGCGGACCACAAGGGCCTAAAGTACACGGCCTTATCTTACATTTGCAAGAAGCTGTTTCCACGCATTGAACCCATGACCTCAAGGTCACATGACGACAACTTTTACCGTTGCACCAAAGCTCCCTGACTCAGCTTTATTTGTCTTTGGACATTGTTGTCTACCTTCACAGTTCCTGAGAAGTGATGGATAAATGTGAAGGAGATAGAGTACCAGAGCTAGTAGATTCTCTGAATTTTCTTCTTTCTAGGACCACTGAGACTGACTTGAACCTGCAGTCTCATTTTTGTAGCTTTTATCAGGAAGCACCATACGTTTTAGTTCAAGCCTTATGATGAGGAGATGAGGGTAGCTGGTGAGGAAGAGGATTGAAAAGAATGTTAGCTTTGTAGCCTTCTTCTCTTTAGTAGGTTGACTACAGAGCTCCTAGGCCTTAGTTCTTCAGTTTGTCAGTCCTTATACAAGGGAGGCTGCCATCAAATTGCAGCCAGGTAAGCATATGCTTGAAAAAGGACTGAGCTCGGACGGCCATTGTAAAATAAATGCTAGCTGACTACGGGCTACCATTGTAGTTCACTTGTATAGGTTACATGATGCATAGAAATGCAGCATTTGTCCTTAAGTGGTCAGAAGTGATTTCCTTACCACTTCTGACTCACTGGGATTACTTCCTACGGTATGAATAATGGCCTGTGTAGTTGTTATGGGAACTGCGGCTTGACCCGTTTGATGAATGTATGATGGTACCTGTAGGTAGGTAAGTACAACTAACAGTCTCAATTAGAGAGGAATTGTACGAGTCAGTTGCCTTTAGAAAGTGCTTGTGAGAGGACCAGGATGGCCCCATCTATTTGAAGCTTGATCTGAGCCTTTTGTTTGCCTTCATAATGGAGATGACTGGGCATGAGAAATACTGATTTCATTCCATCTGTTTCAATTAAAGGAAGCTGGCATTCTCTAGCTGCTCGTTTATTTTTAACCATCCGTTCTCATGTTCCTCTATCCAGTGATTGGTATTGGTTGAGCAATGGCCTTCTACCTCAAGGGCGCAAAGGAGGAGCCTCTCACCTGGTGTGACCAGGGTTGAGGCTGCTCATGGGGGTGCGTCCATCATTCAAAACGAAAAAACAGAGACTGGTATTGGTTGGTTATCATCTTGGTGGTCGGCCTGTGGAAGATTTTGGATAATGCTAGTCTTCCGAATTGGCTTGCTGTGGCAACATGGTTTCTCGATGTAAAGTGGTCGGTTATATACCATTTCTGTAGTAACAAGCTGAAATTCTCTGCAGGCATAATGAATTGGATGCTGCCAGCGTTTGACAAAGTGTAAGCGTCAAAAATATGGTGCTTACACTTTGTCAAATGCTGGCAGCATCAAATTCATTGTGCCTGCAGAGAATTTCAGCTATTTTCTACAGAAATGGGTTTGCATCATCATCATCAAACCATGTTAGCAGCCGATAATCTGAATTTTCAACAATTAAATCTGGACATGCAAGGTTTTCTTTGAGTTCTTATTCAAAAATGGGGGGAACCAACTGATCAAATTAAGGAAGGGGGAAACTTTTATCTTGAGCCAGCCGATCTTGCTGCAATAATTTGGATGGAATAATCCAAACGACCTTGCAACCTCTTGAAAATAATCTTACGGGCCCTTGGTTGTCTTAACTTTTCAAGAGAATCTTTGTATGCGTAGTTTGAATCATGTTATTAACATGATCACGGCAAGGGTCCACAGAAGGCCATCACCTCTTGTTGAAAGCTTGAACTCTTTTAAAATTGTAATCGTGTGTGGATTAAGCCACTCAGCCCCACCAATCCAACTACTGTGCTGGTAAACTTTTATACATGACTATTTAGAAGGCATTTAGCCACTTCTGTTAAGAAGGGTTCAAACCTTAACTAGTTGAACTTAACGCTGTAAAGGACCATTCGTTTTAAGCCTTCTCGGTCTCGCTTGCAACCGAAGGCCTTCTGGTCCACCAGTTTGGCAGAAATGAGGCACCTCCCCAATTATGCTGATTATGGCCCGAATACCTACTCAGAAGTATGTGCACCTCTTGGCTTTAGGGATCTGATTATGAGACATTCGTTCAACTGGTTTCACCAAGGATGATCCACCCATAATCAGGTAAAACCATCCAGTTTATGCTTTTATCTAGAGTAGGTTAGAATAAAAATATTGCAGTGATCAAATCGGTTCAAGTTTTTTGATATAATACATCATTGTATTGCTTGGCAATTGAATCTCGAAATCATCGGAAAAGCTGAGAAATCGAAACAATACAACGCAGTTCCAGGAAGAATTGGATGTTGGCTTTTGGATTCACACCATGAGTTCCCTAAGAATAGAAGAACCAAATGGATTTTCAGAGTCCTCATAGTGAAGAAAACACCTTCCCAAATTTGGGCCATATCCCACAAAATCTTGCGCTTTATGGGGCTGATGTATTTCACAACTGATGGTGGGTCTATTAGCAACAAAAAGCACAAAAGCGTTTATGATTAATATCTTACATATCAATTTCAGCAAGAATTAGGGAAGAGGGTCTAGACAGACGAACATGGCTCAAAGCAGGACCTGGTCACTGCTCTCTACTTTACCAGTGACTGATTGCTCTCCTGACAAAATGAGACTTCCATTCCAAGGCAGAGGCCAACATAATAGTCTTCCTTATTTCCTGTTTGCAGCATTAAGGTTGTGCCCACTATGACAAGTTCAGAATCTCCCTTTATCAACGATAGCCAGTACACTGCGTCTTTCCAGACAACAGGCCCTATACAGAAGATGTTTCTGAAACATGAGAAAGATGTTTCTTTACGCATAAATACGGATTTCATTTCAAGCACTCAATATCTTAACACCAGCAGTCTATTAGTGTATAGAGGGAACCGAACAAATGAATAGCAGGATTTAATGAATTTATGAAATATTATATAAATTAACATTGATCAGAATGTTTTGATTCGAAGGTGAACATGTACACCTCAACAAACTCAACCAATAGAAAGTTTTGAGTACGCCTTCGCATAAAGTATAGCCCTTTAAATATAGGCATGGACATGTCACTATCAGTTATGCAGAAGGTTCCAATTATTCATTGGCGTAAAGTCATCATCATCATCAAGACCTTATCCCAATTAGGGCCAGCATTTATTGACATAAAGTATAGCCTTTAAATATAAATATGACATTTCCCCCCTAAAAACGGAATGCTTAGTTCTTTCCAACTCATCCATTTGCAGGTCGTCAATATCATTCACGTGGTGCATGGACCATGATCGGTACTTTCTCCTGAACCATGGAACTTGCTTGTATCTATTCTAGCTGTCCATTTGCCAGCCAGCTTGGACAATTAGGAATGTACACATGCGGTGTTTAGACGAGTGGATGTGGCATAGAAACGTTCTCAATCCTTAATAATGGACGAGAAACAACATTACACAAAAGTTGTCCTACATTTCTTTGCAAGAGTTTGACCAGAATTTCATGTCATCCTGAAAGCCAATGAAAAAGCTTGCTGAGAAGCATAATAAGAATGTAAAATCCATCACTTTTAACAACCTTTTGGAGTCGTCACATGGCAAACCGATTCCTTACTATATTATCTATCTATCTAAAATGAAGCATGGGTAGACGAAGTTCCAAAGATTCACTAACACATGAAGGAATTACAATTGCAAGGGGCAATGTGGAGGTTAAGTATATAATTAATGAGGAGAATGATATGCTGTCACCAAAGGATGCAGCAGCAGAAGAACGCAAATAGCAGGCCCATATACAGTGGGGCCTACTGATTCTGGGCTTGCTATTTGCAGTCCTGGGCGGGGCCGGCAAGTGTCTATTATAGGTGGATGTTGCCACCAAGGGCTACAGAAGCTGGAAGAGAGAGAAGGATTGACTTTTGAAATTGCAATGGACAGCCTGTGAAGTTTCACCAGGTACACATTGTGTGGAATAGGTTTTGGGTAAGTAGGAGTTTACCCCATCACTTTTTATCCTCAATTCTAGGTAACGGAACTCCACCTGGTTTATCAAAATCCCAACAGGTCCAGTGAAGGTCGTCTGCTGTCTCATTCCCTTCTTGATCGTATTTAAGACCCCTGGTAACTTGACATCACATGGAATGGATTTTGGGGTTATTTTAGGATTAATTCAGTCATTTTTTGTTCTCAATTCAAATTAATGCAACTCCAACTGGTTTATCAAATTCTAAACAGATTTGTTACCCTTTTGCTTCATGTTTGTATGGAGGTCCCTGGTAAGATGTCGAACAAACCAAAGGAGGTAACTTGATAGCAGATGTTTGACTGTATGAGTGGCAAAGAAATTTCAATCATATTCACTTTTGAGAAATATCTTAATCGTCTGTGAGGTTAATTTGAAATGCATCCTCAGTGGCCCGAATGGTGCCAAGCTTGCACATTAAAGTTAGGAAGAGCCTCATGGTGAGACAATGTTAAACAAAGTATCTTTTCCCAATCTTTGAACTAACTTCATGTCCTTTTTTAGGTTCCCATAGAAGTGAGAAGCAGGATTGGAACACTTAAAAGACTTACAATATGAAGATAAAGAAGAAGAAGAAAGACTAAGGATCTAGTGGGTGACAGTAGCGATTTCGTGTTAGCCGGGGTTTTGCAGGAGAACAGTAGTGACTTTATCATGGGTGGCATTGCTATCACTTAAGAAAAGAAGTATCTTGCTCTGGTTATTAGTTCCCTTTGCAGTGTTATAGGTTCCCTGCAAGGAAAGGAATCTCCAGCCTTTGGCAGATGCATGCTTCTCTCAACAAATCCTTTAGGAGATTTAAGTTAAGAGTTAGCTTCTTTTGGGCATTTCCAGGAGAACAGTAGTGACTTCATCATGGACAGCATTGCTCTCACTTAAGAAAAGAAGTATCTTGCTCTGGCTATTAGTTCCCTTTGCAGTGTTAAAGGTTCCCTGAAAAGAAAGGAATCGCTGGTCTTTTGGCAGTTGCATGCTTCTCTCAACAAATCCTTTAGGAGATTTTAAGTTAAGAGTTTGGTTCTTTTGGCCATTGACTCAAGATGAACTTTGTAGGGTTCCCACTCAATCTTCTTCTTGTCAGTAGTTGAAGGGTAGCATTACTGAAGGACGTTGAGTAAGCACTTACCTAAATGGATACCCGAACAACATTTACCCAGGTGACCCTGACGATTTGGAACCAGGGCAGTTTAGCTAGTTTCCTTTCCAATAGTAAGATTCAATAGAAAATATTTGAGACCATTGGAATTCAGAAAATGTAAAGGATGGAAAGAACAGCAATATTGGGAACCGTGCAGTTATCATATGCGAAGTATGATTCTTAGGAGAAAGCACTTATCTTTTGGAATATACAATGTTCATAATACAGAAGTCATTCAGTAAGTAGATTCTTGACTAACATCCAAGTAATAAAACCAACAAGATTATGTAACTCTTCTGTAACCTATATCTTATAGTTATGATTTATACATAATGACCTTCATTTATCTTTCTCAAGTAGAGGCCGTTCCTTAACTACTCCATCACATTATAACTCAAAAGTGAAATGATACTGAAACATGCTTCCGTTGAGCTCATCTCCGACAGATGTTGGGCACAACCCTGAGATGGGTCTAGTTCTTCCAAGCACCTTTCTGAATCAACCAATGCTATAAAACTATAATGCAATAAATAAATATGATCATTTTGCATTCCAGGCAAAAATTCCATTTTCTTCAAAATATCTCTAAACATGAAAAGGACGCAAGGACAAGTCATACAAAAAGCAAGCCAATTTAGATCACGCAGAGTTAATAAAACAAGGGAAATAAAAGTAAAAGTGAATATTCTTTGAGGAGCAGGGACCATGACAAAGTAAATAAAACTAAGATCACTGTCAATCACATAAATGAAGTTCAGTAACCAGATCAGATCAACTTACACGATGATGCTGAGATACGAAATCCACTATGCCTCTACTTTTGACCTAGGACCATAGTAAATCTTCGACAACCCAAGTGCCTTAATCTTCTTAGGTCCCATATTCTTCGATTCATTAGCCAGAGAATCAATCACATCCTGCATGATGCCCGATCTCACTACACACTTATTTGTCTCCCTGTTTGGCCTACAGCCCCTTTTCAATAACTCATTATAGACATTCTTCGCTTCCTCTAACTTCCCTTCTTTGCAGTAAGCCTTAATCAAAGCATTATAACTAAATGTATCCGGTTTCAGTCCATGAACTCCCAATTCAACAACTAATTTAACTGCTTCATCAATCTTCCCATCATTCACCAACCCTCGCAACTTCACATTATAACTACAAATATCAGCATCACACTTATACTCCTCCATCATCGCCCAAATTTTCTCAGCTTCAGGAAACTGATTGTTAGAATAAAACCCATTCA
Source organism: Warburgia ugandensis (assembly GCA_035236585.1). Taxonomy (NCBI): domain Eukaryota; kingdom Viridiplantae; phylum Streptophyta; class Magnoliopsida; order Canellales; family Canellaceae; genus Warburgia; species Warburgia ugandensis. The sequence goes on from CP141137.1 coordinate 62,761,261, forward strand.
AAAGCATATTAAACGTGATCGAGTTCGGCTTTATCCCATTCTTTTCCATCGTTTCTACCATCGAAACCGCAGAATCCAACGAACCCATTTTACACAAAGCTTGAACCAATATATTATACGAAAAAAGATCGGGCTTTATCGAAAATTTCGACGGCAATGTATCAAAAAGCTCGCCAACTTTCTCATAATTTTTCGAATCTAAAGCCGCAGTGAGAAGAGCATTGAAAGTTTTCACAGTTTTTGGCTGAGGCAATTCGTCGAACAGCTGAGAGGCACCACCAAACATACCAGATTTCCCATAAAGCGTGATCAAACGAACTGCAAATCCTTCGTTAGACTTGTCTACATATTTTTTCTGATCTTCTAGAAGCTCCTCGACCCATGACGTTCTCTGAGCAGCCAAAAGGCGAGAGATTGTGAAGTTGTAGACTCGGCGATTGCAGCGGAAACGGTACGATCCGGAAGCGGATTTGAATTTATCGACGAGCTTTTTGAGGTCTTTCTCGGCGACTATGTCTTTGATGAGGCTTTTGATAGGCGAAGGTGTTGGAGAGGAGGAGAATGTCCGGGAGATGAAATGGGAAATGGGGTTTCGTAGAAGGGGAGAAATTGCAGACATTTCAGGTCTAGTTCTGTGGAGAGAAGTGGAAAAATGAGGGTTTTGATCTGCTTTTTGGGGACATGGAGAAGGTTAGTTTTGTTATGAGTGCGGTTTAGGGTTTTGGGGAATACGAAAGGGTGGAGGCTAAAATGCGCCTTGGGAATGGTAACTCATGCCCAAGAAGACTTAGTTGGGGATTTATAGTAAAATTACACGTGTAGTCCACTTTTTAAGTAATCATAAAATTTGCATATTTTAAATGATTAAACCATGATTTTTTAGCTGTTTTTTAATATCAATAAATTTTCTACTGTTGAATTTAAATCTAAGACATTCATGTTGTTTGGCCCTTATTTTAGATTTTCCATTAAAAATTACTTCACTTGGATGATCATTTTTTATTTCAATGATTTTGATTCAAAACACAAAAAATATAAGGCTGCAGACATCCAGTAAAAATAATTTTTAGTGTAGAAGTAATCTAAAAGATGTTTAATAATATGAACAGGTTAAATCTTCCAAAAATCCAGCTTAAAAATAAAAAAGTACCGTCCAAAAATAAGATGTTGTCTTAGCATTTGAAAATATCAGGACTTATATATATATATATATATATATATATATATTTCGAATGGTAGCCTCTAACAAATCATGGACAATATTGTCATGGATAATGAACTTATCGGTCAGCACTCATAATGTAAATAAATGCTTAGGACTGTTTTAGGACTAGTTTATCTATGTTAAGATGCTTCTATGTGGACCTTACTATTTTATTTTATTTTATTTTAAATGGTGGACTCACGAAGTCACTCGTGTACCCCCATTGACAAGCCTTGAACTCATGACCTTTATGATTGAGAGCTCACTCAAATCATACTCATATACCCATGCAAACCTTACTCTTAGCAACTTGAGAAGTTTAGAACTTTAATGTGCTAGATCCTTATATTGTAGAGAGAAAAGGAGAACATAGTTCTAAAACTTACAAATCTGATTTGAAAGATTCATCCAAGTTACTCGACTCGATAACAAATTGAGTGACTAATCAAGCCAACTGCCATGTAACAAAAATGTTTTATTTACCATGGGATTTGAGCACAGTATGTGCAATAATAATAATCATAACCAATTTGCCAACAACTAAATATATTTACAAAAGTGAAATTTTAAAATTTAACCAAAAAATTATTTAAATTTTACTAAAGTATTTTCAAGTCATACACAAGTTACGTCAAGTGAACTCAAACTTGCACCGGTTTTAAATTGAGTCTGAGTTTTGTAATTTCTAGAGAGAGAGACTTTCTATCATGCAAAACTGTGTATAACTCTACCTTGAAAGAAAAAAAAAAGTGTATATCAAGCTCACATTTTTATATCTTTTAGTAATTTAAGACATTTAGGTCAATTAAATGTTTAGGTACCAAGTATCTTATCTTGAACCTTTTGTGTTGAACCTAAGTGATCTAAAGGGAAGGCCAAATCAAATGAACGGTTTTGATCACCCAAAAAAGGGCAATATGCATTTCTCTTAATAATAATAATATATCAAAAGCAGGTATTTTTTCTAACTTTTTTTATTTTGATTTTTTTCAACTAATCACTACCACCTGTGCTTTACACCTACATTAAATAGCTGAAATTACTACTACAACTAATTAGTGATCCAAACAGTCTATCTTCTAAGCCAGATTCTTCACAGGTGAGTACATAAAATATCTCCACCGATGGACGATCATAGCCTTCGGATTGGTCAAGCTCTAACCAAGTTTGTTACCCATTTGTTTGACAGGAATCCTGAAAGAGATGAAAATATTGGCACCATTTTGTTCCAGAACTTCCCCAACCAACCTGTACTTTCTCAGCTAACAGAAGAACCAACACCCACCTCCACGCCAAAATGCCCCAAAACGATAATCAGTAAAGCACCCCAAATTCTCCTCCATAAAATCCCAATCTTCTCTGAGAAACTCTCCTAAGTTTGCTCCTGCAAAGTAGCAGCACAAATGGAAGCCTACAAACCCCCTGAGAGAGAGTACAAATCCAAGAACTTACTTGCAGAGAGGGCCAGGAGGACTAAGCTCAATGACAGGCTCTACAAACTACGTGCTTTAGTTCCAAATATCACAAAGGTAATCCCCGAACCCATATGCCAAAATTCGTAAAACTACGTTATCCTTCTGGGTTCTCCATCTTCATGATCTGTTTTCATGATCTTTATACTCAATCTTTGACTAAATTTGTTGTAGATGAGTAAAGAGACGATACTTGCCGACGCGGCGGATTACATTAAGGAGTTGGAGAATCAAGTTCAGAAGCTACAGGAGGAGCTGTTGGTTATACCCGATGAAGATGAGAGCAAAGAGGAGTATATCACAAGCGTGGATGCTGCAGAAGCAGGGCTGAAGGACAACGAGGTAATATGAATTTCAAATTGAAGGATATCATGTTTGGAATCAGCTGTTTAAAGCCAATCTGTAAGACCTCCATGATCCCACCCATCAATCCAAATGCACAATCAATCCTAGAGATGTAATTCAGCAAACAGATGGTTCAGATCTACACAAAGTTGCCAACCATATATATCGTACTGACATTTATAGAAGGGAAGCCTCCACGCAACAGTAAAAGTTATCGTCATGTGACTTTGAAGTCACGGGTACAAAGCGTAGAAACAAGCTCTTGCAAAATACAAGGTAAGGCTGTATACTATAGGCCCTTGTGGTCCACCCCTTTCCCAGACCCCGCATAGGCCTAAGCTTCGTGCACTGGAGCTGCCCTTTTTACATTTTACTTGTATGGCAGCACTGATAAGAAAGGAGGGCTGGTTTATGTGATGGATGCCATATTTTCACTTAGAAAATAGGAGCAGGCAGTAGCAGGGCCTCATCCTTTAATGATCCAAATAGTTTATTTGATGAGGCCTTTGTAATTTTTACAATATGTACACTTACTTAGAATCGTAGAAATAGTCTCTTGAAAAAATACAAGGTAAAACTGTATACAATAGACTCCCGTGGTCTGCTCTTTCACCGAACCCTGCATACGCGGTAGCTTCGTCACGGACTGACTGGCTTTTGGTTTATACAGGTACAGGTTGAAGTTGAGGTGACTCCTGTAGATGCTAATAAGATTGTAATAAAGATAATTAGTGAGAAAAAAGAAGGAGGATTTATAGAACTGATGGAGGTGATAAGTAATCTTGGCTTGGAAGTAACCAATATCAACGTTGGTTCGTTCGGAGGTTACGTTTCAAACGTGATTTGGATAGAGGTTGCATGGAACAAAAAACTATGGTTTATATATATTCTTTTTAAAATCCTCTAATTATTGATTGATTTGTCGAACAAACTATTTAAGACGCAATTTCTCTCGTCTGTATGCTTTCAGGGGAAGGATGTTAGAATGGTTTACGGGATCAATCTGCGTGAGCGGTTGCTAAAAGTGATCAAAAGTAGCAAGTTCTAATCATGAAGCTCCTGCCTATGCGGGATCCGGTAAAATGGCAGACCACAAGATCTTATAGTAGGCAGTCTTACCTTGCATTTTGCAAAAGGCTGATTTCACGCCTTGGCTGGAAGTAAATTCTCTAAATATATATAGAACTTTGGAAGCAGTTAACCTCCTAATCACATCTTTTCTAGTAAATTGTTTTCGCATTTGCTTTCCATTATCGATTGATAAGTTTGTGAATGAGTGATTCCTCAGTTTCATCACTTTTTCTATATATTTTTTAATTTTAGTGAAGATTTAAGAAGCAAATTATCTTGATGTTTTGTTTGTGGCTCATCCATAGAATAATGTATGAGATAGATTATTTGGATCATTTGAGAGAGTGGTCACGATTGCTTTTTGGCGCTCTAATATTTTCCCAGTGAAAATATGTTCATCCTTCGACATAACTGATATGCTATTCAAATCTATGAAGTGAATTGGAGGCACTGTTTAAAAACTTGGAAACTCAAATAGCTAACAATCCTAGTTTTCCACTGAGTTGAGTGATCTTACCAATGATCTAGTACAAAAATAATTAAATGATTAAATAATTATATTTAAATCAAAAATCAAAAATACAAAAAAGCATAAAAATGTCACACTAATAGCAATGATAAACCTGCAAAACAAAGATTTAAATTCCTCACTTAAAATAAGAATACATGTTTGGGTAATGCAATTAAATAACAATGAATATAATGGTACAGTTAGATTTTAACACAAAACAATCAATAATGTTATATTCAATCATAAATATAATATGTTTATCAACTTATGCAACAATACATGTTAAGCTTCATCAATTAAATTCAATAATTAAAACTTTAATTTCTCACTAAAAATTGACATAAAACTCTTTTTAACATAGATTAGAAGATAATCAATTCTTTGGATTAATATAAAAAAAAACAATAAATTAAAGAAAATTTTAAGTTAAAAGCATAAGCAGAATATGATTAGTGTTCGTGCAAACAGCAAGGAGTGGCAGATTTTAAGCTCTTTGTTCGATTCCTTTTCAATTGAAAATTGAAAATTTAATACTTGAATCTTCTTCTTCTCAATGTCTTCTATCTAGCACAATCAATTTTAGGATTTATATTGATTAAGGAAGCAAAAAATCACACGCAAAATCCTCTTATTCCCCATTGTTCGTTGAGAGAAGGGTAAAATTTTAAAACTTACCAAGTCACCGAGAAACTTGACAATCTTTCAAAAACTCGTTCAAGTTTTTCAATTCAACTAAACCAATTCACCAAGCGAATTTTATGATGATATCATCCAAGTTATTTGGTCAATTCAACCAGGTTTCATACCAATCCGATCTGGATCTACCCATCCCTTAGTTTGATCACTTGGGTTTTAAACATTGATTAGAGATCATCTGCCCATTAAATTAACCAAAAATTAACATGGCATTACATACAACCATAGAGATACTTCACATTTGGACTCTATCAATTGATCTACCCTGTTTTCATTAACTTGAGTTAATAAGTTCTTGTTTTTCTAAGGCCAATTGTGATCCTCTAAGATTAACATGATAAAAACAGATAATCTAAAAAAAAAAAATCATCTGTGTTACACATTGTGGCTTATCATAATCCTAAAAGACATTTAGTGTAGCCGATCACAAACAACTTGGCACCTCTTCTCATTATTTTTGGTTGGAGGTTTTATGGGGCCTCTTCTCATGATGCTTGGTCAAAGGTTTGAGATTCCAGTTTTCTCCTAACGAGGAATTTGAAGTATATTTAGGACTGAGGATAATATGTTTTCATGTAGTTTGCTTAACATAAAAAAGGGTATGCGTTGTATATCCTCTCATTGAAGCAACATCAAAATCAAGTAATTTTTTATCTATAAAATATCTCAATCTGGAGCAACAAGATGAACGAGTCAAATAAGATAAATGAAGGCCCAAAAGACTATGGTCGATAGACCACAACTCATAATGAAGTCAGTTTAGCATTCCTATTAACAAGAAATAAAAAAAGGCAGCCCCATTGCATGAAGCTCCTACCTATATGGGGTTCGAGGAAGGGGCAGTCCACAAGGGCTTATAGTACGCAGTCTTACCTTATATTTTGCAAGTAACTAATTCTACGCCTTGAACCTGTGATCTCAAGGTCACATGAGGACAACATTTACTATTGCACCAAGGCTCTCCTGTTAACAAGAAATGAGGAGAGAAAATATATCCACCCAAGAGCTCACCACTTTTTGCACGATTAACTTCATCTCTGTGGGACTTTAGATCATTCCATCATTACTTGTCATTGGATTCCCTTTTGCCATAGTTAATTATCATCCACACTACATCCAATGATGTTTAATTCACCTGTGAGAATCCAATGCTCAGATTTAGATCTTATTCAGGGATCTTTTGTTGTGGAACTTATTCACCAACGTCTCCGAATAATTAGAAATTTTTTCTGACATTATTGATAAACCTAGTTAAAATTCAAATTAAAAGCCTGAACTCGCAGTTGGAAAATGCTTTCTCCTACATTTTTCACAAATATTTGTGGAATTTGTCGAATATTTGCTTGCTAATGACTCCGAGTATAAGATATTTAGAAGGATTAAGACCCCAGATGGGGTAAAGCAAATGAATTATTTGGACCACCCAACAGCTGGGCCCACATGTAACTTCAGCAGCACTTTAATAATTTGACTTTGTCCGTAGTACTTAATTTAACATAATCATAAACCTTGGACTAATTGAGTATATTACTAGCCAAGACGTACGCTGAGATCAATAAATGGACCACAGGAGCTGCAGCATTAAACATAAATATCTCAGGTACAGTTTATACACTGTACTTTGGTGTATAAGCACAAGGAATATAGTGATAGCCTAATGCTAACTGGACACAGCTCATAAAAGCTTGAGTAAGACCAAGGTTTTGAAACTGTTTGTGCCGCAACATACACTGCAAGATGACAATACATGTGTAGCCCAGCTGTTTGGTGATCCAAACCATTCAACTTGTGGGCCACTTCCAACATAGACAATGCCCCTGTAAAGCTTCCCCGTTCAATAATCCAAACAGGTCAATACATGTAGAGCCAGCCTGTTTTGATGATCTAAACCATTTAACTGCTGGGCCAACTTCTAATAGAGGCAATCTCATCAAACTTACGAATTAAACGACACTAAAGCTCCTACAAGGAGAGTCAAATCTTCACCCATTTGAAGGGTTAGTTTTGTTTGATGCCAAAGACTATTAAAAAGTATGCCTTATCTAAGATTAGGACAAGTAGATGAACGGTTAAGATCACCAGAATTTGGGCCCACATCTACACCATCTCTTCTCCTTTATTGAACCTCAGATCCGTTGTAGTATTGCTGGCTGCTAGCGTGGGACACCATCACCTCTCATATGCAATCTAATAACAGAACACCAGCCTCCAATGAATGCAAAACGACAACGCTTGACAGTAAGCGACCCACAAACAAGAGATTCCTCCTCTCCTCACAGAGAGAATCGCACGGAAACGCGTTATCAACAATCCTTCGTTACAAAACTTCTGCTGCTCCTCTTCCTATGGGCATTAAGCGTTCAAAACAAGAAATTAAGAAACTCTACTGCCATTTACAGGCGCCAAGAAGAAGATATGAACAGAAGAAACAGTAATATATGAACAGCGAAAGGTTCTCTCCAAATTTAAAGCTCTCTTTATGTACTGATTTCAAAGAAGAAAAGAAATGAAAATGCAAAGCCCAAACATTGTTCTTAGCCCTTTACTTTGTTCCTAACTTGTTAGAATACTCTGATTTAAAGTCTCAATTTACAGCACAAAGCATCTCAAAAAGAGGAAATCAGAAGACAAAAGAAAACCAAGCAAATCATAGCTTTATCTTGATACTTGAGATCCCTTCTCCTTCCTGCCCTTGTTTTTTAAGATGCCTCCTGCGGGAGAAGTAATTTTCAGTCAGATCATCAGCGAGACTGTTAATGCCATTTAAAATCTGAGATTAAAGCAGAGAAAATGAATTCAAGTTTCAGTTGGATTGAAGAATCTGTAAATGGTATTAAATCTATGATTAAAAAAGAGAAAAGGAGGTCATTGATTGGGAATTAATGCACATAAATCAGCAAAAATCTAACTGAAATTGGAAAGAGGAAGACGAAACAACTTCAACTGGCAAGCGGAAAGACCCAGTTAGTTAGGAAAGGATACAGAAAAGGAGAAAACCAGTTGCATCTGAGAAAGAAAATAACTAAAGAAAGTAAGAGACAGGCAGGCAATTGGATTCCTCATAAAGACCCAACGAGTTCCAACTCATTAAAGAAAACCCATTTCATCAGAACAAAACCGAAAAAATCAAAATCAACTGAAAACCCAACAACCCAGAAGACAGACATCTTGAAACCACTAAAAAATCCCATTTTTCACAGAGAATGACCAAAATTTTCTCGAAAACCCAAATCAACCGACTACACAAGAAACCCAGAATCGGCCAGATCTCACAAACCCTTCAAACCCATACAAAATCCAACTCTCACCGAGAAAAATCATAATTTTCCATCATCAAAGAACCCATGAAAGCCCAAAATATCTCACGAAAACAAAACCCCCTTAAAAGGAAAATTAATAATTCTTACCTGACGATCTAAGACTCAACCCCAAGTCATTTTCCGGCTTGCAATCCGGTGGATCTTCAAACAAAGAAAGCGACAACTGCTTATGAACAACCCCAATATCAAACAAAATCAAACCCGAAGAAGGATCATCCAGAATGATATCTTTCACCGGCAACCACAGAAAAAGCTCTTCCTGGCTCAAACCCACAACCCCAGTAAGCTCTCCATAGCTAAGATTTCCTCTCACGACGCTTTCAAAGAAGACCCTATTCTCGAATTTCGTCATACAGGGACCTTCCAGAACAACTTCCAACAGCCCAGAATCATCCAACGTGAACGATTTCACAGCCTTGGGGAAAATTCCGGGTGGCAAGCCCTTGCTGCGGAGGATATCATGGATCGAATCGCAGTTTGCGATCGGGGAAAAGGGTAGGAAGAGGAGAAGAAACCCTAGGAACCCTAATTGGGTTGAAAGAGGGAAGCCCTGTGGAGAGAAAAAGGGGTATTTTGCCATGGATGGCTATTGGTTTGTTGAGGAAAAGGTCAGAAAAACACGGGAATTGGAGGTTTAAGGAGGGTTTTACGAAGAATGAGAAAACCAAGAGGTAGAAACGCAGTTTAAAAGGAGATTGCTTGAGTGGATTTACTAAAATGACCTTCTCCGCTGCAAACCACCCAATTTGAGCTGGATTTCATGTAATCCCTAGGGATGGTATTATTTATAAATGAAATGACATAAATACTCTCCACAACTTTAGGGCAAATGATCTAGTATAATGAAAAATGCCAAGGAGAAAGACATCTTAATCCAAGAGTGGTGTTTTTGGAATTGGAAATAAGTAGGGCAAATTAACTACTTCGAAAGTTCAAAAAGATCTGTGAGACAATTTGTGCAGAGCACATTTACTTAGTTTATCTATATTCTTGCTGGAAAACTCATTGTTTTAGGGTTTCAAAAAATTAGGTTTTTTATGAGATTCATCGATAAGATACTGGAATTTGATAAATTATATAGAAAATGTTTATTTGTTAAGTTATGGATTAATTTGCTGCTGAAAATTTCAAAAAGCCAAATTTCCTCACCACAAAAAAGAAAAAAAAAAATCAATTTCCTAGAGAATTTTTACTATGGCGAGAAGCAACTCTCTAGGCATATGCTAATTAGGCCTGGTAATTCGGGTTGACAGGTCGTGTTTTTGTCGTGTCAAGACTAATCCATTATAGTATATGGGTTGACAGAAACACGACCCGCTTAATAATCGTGTCAAGAATCCAGCCGTGATTTGAACACGACACGATTATTAAATTAGTCGATATGACACTACTCGTGTAATACAATTAAATAAATATAAAATAACTAATATAGGACAATTTTTTAAGAACCATCCTATGTTACTATGGTAAGATAGGACGGTTTCTGATGAACCGTCTTATATTTTCATCCTAATTGGTTAACAATTTACAGGTTAGATGGGTCAACACAACAAATTAATAAGTCGTGTGTCAAACAAGTCAATACGACAGGTCAACATTGATTGACCCAAACACAACATGATTTTTGGCATGTCATTTTGGGGTCAACCCAAAAATGACACGAACACGATAAGACTTGACCCTAACTAGCTAAATTCGTGCCGAGTTCGAGTCATGTTATCTCGTCGTGTCATATTTTGCTACCCCTAATGCTAATTACATTATTTACCATTAAAATTTTATTGCTCAATGCATAGACGAGGTAATGAATTTGTGTGATATACACACATAATTTTGCACAATTTAGACACTTAGACTTAATTTGGCATCCTTATCAATTACAGTGTTAGCAGTGCTTGAGATGAGATGATTTGGTGTGATATGGGAAGCTATGGACTATACCATTGTTAATGGTACTTGAGCTGACATGAGATGAAATAATATCTCCTTATCTCACTTTTAGTGGTGCTTGAAATGAGTATAGATGAAAATATTTTTTTTCTCTCATTTTAACTTCAATTAAATTGATATTTCAATTGTCTCACTTCATGTCAAATTTGGTCATCTCAAGCTAGTTTTCATATCATCTCATCTCACGTCAGCTCATGTTATCTCAACAACCACTAACACCATATTAAACATTTCTTAATCTAAGGCACTTACCGCATGGATAAACTCAGGTTATCCAGAAAACAATGATTAGGATGAAGCTGAACCAAGCCTCATCCATAACTTATCCTAGTGAATCACAAGCTTCTGCGCTTGCTCGAAGGCTACTCTTACATCAATTCCTAAAACACGTGTACAAAGCTCCCACTTATGTGGGGCCCGAGAAAGGGGCGGACCACATAGGCTTAAAGTATACAGCTTTACCTTGCATTTTACAAGAGGCTATTTTCATGTCTTGAACTCGTGACCTCAAGGTCACATGATGACAACTTTTACTGTTGTGACAACTCTTACATCAATTCTTAAAACACATAACCCGTCAAAATTGAATTTTATGGACATTATCACTGCCTTGTTGACAAGGATGTTTTGGTCATTTTAACAGTAAGAGTTTAAGGCGTCCATGGATATTGGTTCCTAAAACATTGAGGACAAAACGGTAATTCACTCCTTCACGCGTTTTGGGTGTGGCCCTTTGGATTGGCTCTGGCTTTGCATGGAAAACGGCCCGGAAGGAATCCGGTCAGATTGGCGTTTGGCAGCCAGCGACAGGAAACGCAGCAATTGAAGGAAACTCCCAGGCGCCACGATGCCACGAAAGACCCCGAACGGGCGAGCCACGTCTCTCTTACCGTTTTACCCTCGATCGGTGATTAAATCGCAGTTCTACCCTCTCACTCATCCCCATCATTTAGCCCTTGAGCAGAAATAGAGTACAGTAGATCCCACTTTTTCCAATGATCGTGACCATTCGTTTTGTGGGTAGCCAATCAATGACAAGATCGAGTTGTCCAACGGCTTGGATCAGAGAAAAAGTGGTCCCCATATGCATATCAAACGGTTGGACCAACTTATGAGCTCTTCTGACCTTTCATGACCACCAAGGATTTATTTAGGGTTAATGAATTGGGGGGTGCTTTTGATGAGTAGACAAGGAAAAGGAAGGTAGCGTGATATTTTACTAATTATATTAAATGTTTAGGATTTAAGTAACGTCTAATGATGATTAAAGTAGTGTATTTTATAATAATTTAATATTTGTAAAATAAGGGATTAATAAACCGACCTGTGATTTGCGTGCTAATTTTTTGATTAGGGAGAGACGGCAAGCCATTGCTGCCCTAAGCAAGATTAGAGGGTTGACATTTGTTCTTCATTTCTTATCCTAAGAAGATAACTTGCTGGAGCCCAAACTCTTTGCATAAGTCTCTGCATTTGGTTGATCTGGCCCGTTCATCCAATCTCAATTACTTTTGATCACGAGAAGGAAAGTATTAGCATAACGGTAGAGTTGTCGTCATGTGACCTAGAGGCCACAAGTTAGAGTCCTGAAAATAGCTTCTTACAAAAATACAAGGCTGCCCCTTTTTATCACAAGAATGAATGGTAGAAACTTTTGATAAAATGCAGTTTTTTTTCTTTTTTTCTTTTTAATGGTGTAACAATAATACAATTATTTAGATGCTACAATAAAATTGTCCAATTGACATGATTTTCCCACATATAGTGGGAAAAATAATATGAACAGTTTGGATCAACCAAGAAACTTCATTATAAAAAGAAAAAAGAAAAAAAAAAAGGTGTTCAATTTAAATTATCCTAATGTGGACCCATTGAAGGCACTAATGGGTGGGCCACTTTTTACATTATCATGCTCCGGATGATTCCTCTTTATCTAATGGATTTGGATTATCTTTGTGAGCATCAAATAAATGAGTGATTAAAGATATTAAGCACCAATTCACGTTCCAGTAGTCTAATATATAATTTCTTTTTCTCTAATCAGCAAATGTGGCATGCACCAAGTAGGCCCCAACGATCCAATGGTCATAATCACGACAACACAAATAGATGAGTGGTCTCAATCATGTGCATTCCACGGGTGCATCCGATTAGCTCGAGATTTTCATAATCAGCATTAAGTACATGGAAACCGATTGAGATTAGGAAAATAGAAATTAGTTTCAAGCTTTCCATGATTTTCACTGCTTGGTTCAACGGAAATCTAACTTCAGGGCTGGAAATCAAACCCTCATTTTTTAGCAAATCCTATGAAGGAGAGCCTTAGCGCAACAGTAAAAGTTGTCGTCATGTGACTTTGAGGTCACGGTGCAAGGTAAAGCTAGCTACTATATGCCCTTATGTTCTGCCCCTTCTCTGGACCCCGCATAGGCAGGTCGTGTACTAAGCCTGCCCTTTTTATTTTTTAGCAAATCCATTTTGCCTGGAAATGGCTTTCCTGAGAAATGCGATTTCTTGATAACCAAATGGCTGCAAACAGTTTCATAGGTGAGTTTTCAACTAGAAGTTCTTAATCCACATTATAATTCTTATTAATCATCATGGATAATCATGATTACTCAAAAGGTTTACTTTCTAAAAGATGTTTCCTGTGGTTGATCTATGCCGTTCATCTCCGGTAGCCCAAAAAACTCTATATTTTACTTTATAATTTCAGATTATTGATAAGTTAGCAGTGATTGGGCAAAACCTCTGTAACAATGGGCATTACCTAAGTCAAGTATAAAGACTCCCATAAGAGTATCCTGATATGATCAGATCAAGTTCACAATGGTAAAGAAAATCAGCCTCCGAAAAGGAATCCGTCCGTCGATTGGCTATCGTGGTACATATGCGATCCATTTAGTATCATATCCGTTAGAAGGATCTGAATTTCGTGTAGAACTGCTAATTCCTTTTAAAAGTAAATGAATCTCTTGAAATGTACTTAATGCCAACAAGAGAATCTGATTCCATTGCTAGTATATGTTATCAGAGACACTGTATGGAAATGCATTTCACACTCCACATTTCAACAACTACTTAATTTTCGTAGAAATCAAATTTCATGTATTAAAACAAAAAAAGAGTTATTGTTTTAATTTCCAGCTGAACTCGATTTTTTGGTCAAATCAAACAGGCAAAAATCGTGGAAATCGATTTCCATTTCCATTGGTCATACACAGCTCGGCATCTCCTTTGAAGTACACTTCACCTAAGTTAGGGTCATTACCTAAACTGGATTTTAGAGTGTGTGAAAGTAATTTGCTTTGTAATTCTTCACTTGTACATAATAATAATAATAATAATAATAATAATAATAATAATAATAATAATAATAATAATAATAATAATAATAATAATAATAATACGCACTCCGATGGATCACTTGAAATTCATATAAAATTGAAGAGTGTATTTGTTAGGGTTCAGGGCTCAGGATTCAAGATTCAAGGCTAAATTATTTAATTAATCATAGGAGGGAAAGAGAGCGTCGGCTGGAATTAATTAACAGAAGACAAGCTTTCACTCTTTAACTTGTCTTCTCTAATCATATGCCTGCTACTTTTATGATGGGAATGTTTTTACACTGCTTTATACATTGTCTTCATCTACTATATCTGTAACCGCCTGTTATCTTATTCTTTTTAATGTAGCATCTTAATAAGTTATCGTTGTATGATTTTGAGGTCATGGGTTCAACGTGTGAAAACAGCCTTTTATAAAATGCAAGGTAAGATTGTGTACTTTAAGCCTTTGTAGTCCGCCCCTTATCCAGACCCCATATAGGTGAGAGCTTCGTGCACTGAGACTGCCCCCCTTTTTATCCTAATAATTACTTATTAAGACTGCTAATCTATGTTTATAGAAAAATGCTAAGAAGAACAGCACGGTTGAGCTCCATGGATGGCACAATTTGAGGCCGGCCCATAAATTCCACTCCTAGTTGGAGATCCAACCTCTGATCGTCTTGATTGGATGATCCTAAACCCTGTCATGCTTGTGAAAACATTCAACCCTTTGTAATAGCCAACCAGCATCCCCCAAACCATCCCCACCCCCCCACAAAAAAAAAAAGAAAGGAAAAAACAACGAGTGATCCTAATCCAAGAGTAATTCTAATCTTCTTTGAACAGCTCATGTTCTCTTATATAAAGGACCTGGTATGTTAGGTCCGGGGAAGAGACGAACCACAAAGGTTAATAGTAGGCAGTTTTGCTTTGCATTTTGCAAGAGATTGTTTATACGCCTTGAACCCGTGACCTCAAGGTTACACAACAATAATTTTACCATTGCGTCAAGGCTCATGTTATCTTATATGTAACCCGGAAATTCCCAGTGCCACTTCATTTTGATCAACACTAATCATTGCAAAAGATAATCCGTAATCCCAAGGCTTGAATTCACTGTTCTATGATCTCTCTCTCTCTCTCTCTCTCTCTCTCTCTCTCTCTCTCTCTGTGGAATTTTGAGGCTCCAAAAATTTATATATTTACTATGGAATTGTTAGCCTCTGACTCAACATTTTCGTTTTTTAACCTTGTTAATTGGGTGCTTACTAATATGCATTGGTAGTTGTGGAATTTGTCGAACGGGTGGTACAAGAAAATAAAAGAATAAATTCTTGTGTAAATGTTAATTAAACTTCTTATTTATTTTTTAATTAACTGCAGAGGTCTTTTCTCCTCCTCCTGTAGATTATAGTGATTATTATTTTGAATTTGTTTGAAACGGTTTTGATTGCAGAAGTTCATCAAACTGGCCACGACTTCCGGAGCCAGAGAAATTTATGTATCATTAATTCTTGTTCCGAGATGGCTTTCTACATAGCCAATAGCCTAACATGGGTTTAGTGCAATTCTAAAGATTGGGTGCAGCTTTGAAACCTATTGGAACAGTTGACAGCCTACATGGTGTTCTGGGAAGACATGAAGATATTCCTTTTGCCACTCAAGGGTCCTGTAAGTTAGGCGAAAAACCTGAGTTAAAGACATTTCTTCCATGGTTTTGGGGTAAAAATAAGCAAGGCTTATCCAACTCAAACTAAAGCCTATGTGCAGGTAGAATAAGAGCCTAACAGTTCATATCTATTCTCAAGCTGGCCTGCAAGTTGGGAAAGGATAAGGCTCCTCTGCTTGTAATTTCACTATAGGCCCATATATTGTGTGTGGTCCTAAAAAGAGTATACTAACTTGAATTAATTAATAATGTTTGCTACAAAACAAAGACATCGAGATATACAACTTATTAGTCATCCCAAAAGTAAATTTTGTGAAAAACTAAATGAGAAATGATAGCATAGTGAACGAATACTACACCAAGTTAGTGTAATGTCACCTAGTTTTGCATGATAGCCCTACCCTAGGTTGATCAGACACGTCCATCTGAAGGCTTCAACTTTGGACGACTAGTGCTCAAGGATTGGATGACCCTAGAATCCAAACAAAATGGGCTTTTGATTGCATGAGACGGATGGTTAGATACATTGTGTAATGATTAAGAAATAGTATTTTCAAAGGTTATAATCATCCAATCACTTTAATATTTGGTATGCATGATATCTCGAGCTAGAGAACAGTATTAAAATGGGTGCTTTCTAAGACAGTCAAAAGAAGATGATTATTAGGCAACTCTATTATTAAAATAAATCTAAGACAGTTATTAAAAAAAAAAATCTTATTTAATATAATCTAATAAGATTGTTTCTAAATAACTGTCTTAAAAAGTTATTGGAAGGAGTTTGAAATTTTGAATTTTGAACTTAAGAAGACGGTTAGAAAAAACATCTTTAAAAAATTTATTAAAAAGATTATTAAAAGACTAACTAAAAAGACTATTAGAAAAAATCATCTTAAAAAACATGATTAAAAAGACAATTATGAAAAAACAAACATCTTAAAATATCTTATTAAAAAGGAGGATAAAACTGGAGAAAAACAAGGTTTGAGATTCCAATAATTTACTTAAATCAGAATGACAAATCCATAAAGTTTGACACTTCCTTCAGTTTATATATGACAACTAGTAGCCAGAAAAAAGAGATCGGCAAGTTTCCAAACTCAACTCTCTATCTATGGCTAATGTTTGTGCTTTCGATAGCTTACCTAGGCTTAGGTCTTTGTATATGAGATACTTTTATCATCCACATTTTGGTTTAATTTTTGTGGTTTCAGCTTTTCTGATGGTCTTTTTATTGTATTGGCTTGTTGTAGGTTGGTTTTCTTTTATCTTATTCATTTTTATATTGATTTGGGTGGTTAGACTATGTTCTCTCTTGGCTCTAACATCCCTGACTCCCATGTTTTCAGGAATTATAGGAGCAAAGTGGATGGAAGAACCTAAAATATTGTAATAAATGGAATGTGTCTTAGGCTACTTTGTGCTTGTAGACATTTAAGTTACAGGCTACTACCATCCAAAAGAAACCGTGGCCCACATTATTTTACTTGTGGGCCTATAAACCATCACAACATGTAAATTGGAGTTAATGAGCATACAAAATAACATATATTTTATCAATTTTCACCTAACTTTGGGTGCACTACTAATCAAAAACTATAAAAATGAATACTGGGCCACAACTCAAATATATCAATATATGTCATTTATATATTCATTTATTTTCATCTATTTCTTTGCTTTCTCTTAGAAGCTATTAAAATTATAATAATCACACACAAAGTACAAGTGAATAATTGTATAGCATTCCTCATTACACTTTTTTTTTTTTTTTATCAGTGTACAAGTGAAGAACTACAAAGTAGATTACTTGGACACTTCTAAAAATCTATATTGTACCAACTAAAATTTGAGGTTTATAAAGTGATCTAGAAAAGCTCAAAAAGATCAATCAATGGACTAAAAAAGCTTCATAAAACCCTCTAAAGAAAATCCCCAAAGAAGAGCTAGAAAAGCCCTTAAAAAGCTTAGATTTAAACCCTAAAATACCTCATAAAAGCTCTTTAAAAACCTAAAATGACCTAAGAAAATATTTCTCACCTTGTAATCATTTTCCTCCTAGCAAGCAAGTTAAATGGTGAAGATCTACAGCGCAAATCTTGAAATCATAAGAAATGACTCTTTTTACTGCCTTTTCACATAAGAAACAACAAAATGAATTTACTAAAATTTGCATATAGGTGCTCACCTTTGATTTTCCTGTCAAAGTCTTTGTTTTCCAGTGAGACAATGGCGATTTTAGCCAGTCAACATTGTGTTCCAACGTTGACAGTCCGTAAAACAAATCCATGAACTTTTACCTCCTGACGATGGGATTCAGAAGGGTAAAATTTTTGTAAGAGCTAGATTTGATGAATTTACATAGTTGAAATTTAGTTCATTTATGAGTAACACAAATTTATCAAATTTCTGAGCAACTAATCCACACATGTGATCACTAATGCAGAATTTCCAAGTTTTTTAGATTTGGTCAATTCATTTCCATTCCTAACACAGGACTTCTAGTTTTTTATATAAATCAACCAAGTCAGGCAATTCCCAACTAGCGACTAACAAGCCCTAGGGGTGCATCTGTAATTTCACCCTTCTGTGGCTTGCTTTTAAAGCCATTAGAGATCCAAAAATGGATCCTAGGCTTGGATGACTCTAATCATTCTTATGGGTCCTAATACGATACATAGTGTGTGATAGAGATCTGTGCAAGCTATAATAACTTCAAATAAGTGAAGTGATAAATCCAAGTGTGCACCTGATTCTTAGGTATAGCAAACTAGTAGGTCTAGCTACAAAAGTGAGAAGAAGAAAAGCATTATTTTGCTCTCCTAATTTAAGCTTAGCTTGCAAGTTCCATAAATACACCTTAAAATAAATGATAGATGCAAGTGTGCACTTGGCAAGTATACTTTACTTACCTCTTTTGACTGTAAGTTTCAATGTAAATAAACATAGGGTAAAGATGAGTGTAATTACCAATAAATGTTTACAACAGTTTGGTTCTATTAACAACAATGTCTAGCACAATTGATTATTTGTTATCTAAGTAGCTTTAGGAGCGGTTGTGAGTAAGATAATGTAAGTTATTTGCTTTGTAATTCTTTGCTAGTAAAAATAAAAAAAGTATGACTATAATTTTCAACTTCAAGAAACATAGGATAAAATATCTAAAGGACATGAAATTTGGTACTTAGCTTATCTACATCATTCCTAAAATGGTAAATATCTTAGATCCACAAAGAAGGCAAGTAAAGCATATTTATTCCGACTAAGATTCAAGTGCACACTTGAATCTATCATTCCTACTTGGGGTGTATGAGTATGCTACTCTAGCACAAGATTCTCAATCATGTAATCATGAGTTTGAAACTTGCCAAGAGTGTGTAAGTGCATGTGCACACCATTATACACACACATACACACGCACATACATTCCAACTAAGATTCAAGTGCACACTTGAATCTATCATTCCTACTTGGGGTGTATGAGTATGCTACTCTAGCACAAGACTCTCAATCATGTAATCATGAGTTTGAAACTCGCCAAGAGTGTGTAAGTGCATGTGCACACCATTATACACACACATACACACACACACACGCACATACATACATATGGGAGAGGCAATTTCAGCAAGGAGTTGTAGGTGTAAAGTGTGTTTCTAATAGCTACTTCTTTTCTTTTCTTTTCAGCCAATCAAATGTCACCTGCTCCTTGCACTTGCATGAAACAGCTGAAATTAACACACCCTTATATATAAAGCTGTGTTACATCGGATCCCAAGTGTAGTGAAAAATGTGTAAGGGCTGCTAGAGCGTCCCCTCAGAAGTAACACAATGCATCAGAACCCAAGTGCAGTGAAAAGTGGACATGGGTTAATGCCATGGAGATCAAGAAGGGTGCTGGTAAATATGATATCTCCAGAGCATAAGATTCGTACTGCCACATAGAATATAGGTACATTGACGGGCAAGAATTTGGAGTTAGTAGACATGATGAAACGTAGGAGAGTCAACATCACTTGTTTTCAAGAAACCAAGTGGAAAGGAGTTAAAGCTAAAGCAATAGATGGGTGTAAATTATGGTATGTGGGAAAGAATAATAACAGAAATGGCATATGAATAATAGTGGATAAAGAATTAAAGGATAAAGTTGTGGACGTTAAAAGAATCAATAATAGAATTATAATAATAAAACTTGTTCTAAGATAGCAGGTTATAAATGTTATAAGTGCATACACACCACAAGTAGGGTTAGAAGATATAATCAAGAGACAATTTTAGGAATATATGGAGAGAGTTGTGCAAGAAATTCCCAACACTGAGGGAATATTTATAGAAGCAGACTTAAAATGGCCATGTAGGAAAAGAAAAAGAAGGATATGATAAAATACATTAAATATATGGTATAGGTGAACGAAATGAGATAGGAGAAACTATCCTAGATTTTGCTTTGTCATATAACCTGTCCATTGCAAATACACTCTTTAAGAAGAGGGATGGACACTTAATAACCTTTAAAAGTGAACTTCATAAAAACCAAATAGACTTTTTTCTACTTAGAAATACTGAATGATCGATGTGTAAGGATTATAAGGTGATACCCGATGAGAGTTTAACCTCACAACATAGGTTAATGGTTATGGATATCCATATCAAAAGATGAAAGAAAAGAAATGAACTTAATAGGTATCCAAAAACTAAGTGGCGGAACTTAAAAGGAGAGAAAATAACCTCATTCAAAAATAAGTTGGTAGTAGAAGGAAAATGAAACTAGGAAACAAAAGTAAATACCATGTGGATTAATATTGTTGAGTTCATTAAGAAAGTGACAAAAGATGTCTTAGGAGTATCTAAAGGTAAAATGCAATTAGTAAAGGAAACATGGTGGTGGAGTGAAACAGTGTAAAAAGTTATTAAAGAAAAACATATGTGTTTTAAAGCATAGCAGAAGACTAGAAATAATGAAAACTATGAACAATATAAGAATGTAAAAAAGATTGCTAAAAGAATAGTATGTGAAGCTAAACTTGAGGCATATGATGAGATATATAATAGACTAGGAACAAGAGAAGGTGAGAAAAATGTGTTTAAGCTTGCAAAAGTAAGAGAAGAGAAGAGTAAAGACTTAAATCATGTTAGGTGCATTAGAAGTGATGATTAAAGGGTATTAATTAAAGATAATGAGATTAAAAAAAAAGGTCAAAAATGTACTTTCAAAAATTGTTAAATGACAATGGCTCTGAGAATATAGGGATTGAAAATATTATAAATATAAAAAACATTGGATATTATAGATATGAATGTAGGATTAGAATACTTGAAGTGAAGGAGGCCTTGAAAAAGATAAAATCAAGAAAGCTCATGGGACTCGACGGTATACCAATAGAGGTTTAGAAGCATATGAGAGATATTGGGGTAATTTGGTTAACCAAGTTATTTAACAAGATTATAAAATCAAAGAAAATGCCTAATGTGTAGAGGAAAAGCTCTATTGTACCAATTAATAAGAATAAATGAGACATACAGAGCTGCACTAATTATTGAGGGATCAAACTTATGAGTCACACTATGAAACTTTTTGAAAGAGTGATTAAGAAGCTATGGCATCAGTTTGGTTTTATGCCTGGGAGGTCTACCATGAAAGCTTTTTTCTTACTAAGACAATTGGTAGAGAAGGAAAGACCTTCACATGGTCTTTATCAACTTATAGAAAGCTTATGATAGAATTCCCAAAGAGCTAATATGAAGGGTGTTGAGCGAGAAAGGGGTTTCACAGGGACATGTAGACATAATTAAAGATATGTATGAAGGAGCGATAACAAATGTTAAGACCACTAGTGGCGAGACCGGTGATTTTCCTGTCACTGTAAGATTACAGTAAGGATCGACATTAAACCTATATCTTTTCACATTGGTTATAAATGAGTTAACAAAACATCTACACGAGGAGATTCCTTGGCACATGCTATTTGCAAATGATATAGTCTTACTTGATAAGACAAGAGAGGGTATAAACACAAAGCTAGAATTATAGAGATAAATATTAGAATCTAAAGGATTTAAAATCAACCGAACTAAGACAAAATATATAGAATGCAATTTTAGCAAAGAGAGGAGTAGGAAAAGAATACCAGTCAAGATTGATAACCAAGAAATCCTAGTAAAAGACCACTTTCGGTACTTAGGATCAATGATTCATGAGAATGAAGAGGTTGAGAGAGGTTACCCAAAGAATCCAAGCAAGTTGGAACAAATGAAGATGTGCATTTGGAGTTTTGTATGATCGACTGGTGCCACTCAAACTAAAAGAAAAATTCTATAGGATAGTCATAAGGCCCACCATGCTCTATGGATCAGA
This sequence comes from Warburgia ugandensis, assembly GCA_035236585.1. Lineage (NCBI taxonomy): Eukaryota > Viridiplantae > Streptophyta > Magnoliopsida > Canellales > Canellaceae > Warburgia > Warburgia ugandensis. Next base: position 62,783,183 of record CP141137.1, read on the forward strand.
GTATTGGGCAGTTAAGGAACATCATACTCATAGGATGAGTGTGGCAGAAATGAAGATGTTGAGACGGATAACTAATAAGACAAAGATAAAATTAGGAATGAAAATATAAGAGAAAATTTAAGAGTAGCACCAATAGACAACAAGATGAGGAAGATTAGACTTAGATGGTTCGGACATGTCCAAAGAAGACCAAAAATGGCACCGATTAGAAAGAGTGAGGCAATGCAAGTAGAAGGTTCTAAAAGAGTAAGGGAAAGGCTCAAAAGAACGTGGATAAAAGTGATGATAAAAGATTTAAAAACTTTGAGACTAAATGAATCCATGGTACTTAATAGAGAGGAATGGAGGAATAAGATTCATGTGGCTAACCCTTAATTGGGATAAGGTCTTGATGATGATGATGATGTGTGTGTGTGTGTGTGTGTGTGTGTGTGTGTGTGTGTGTGTAAAGTTGCCCTTTTTCTATAACCACATTAGCTTGTCTCTAACTTTCTACCAAATTGTTAATGGTACTTGAGATGATCTAAAATGATATAGACCATATTTCTGCATGCTTGAGTTAAGATATGAGATGAAATAATATCTCCTCGTCTCACTATTAGTGGTACTTAAGATGAGTTGAGATTAAAATCATCTCATTTTAACTCATAGCTAACATGAATTTCCAGTCATCTTATTTATCTCATCTAAAGGGGAGCCTTGACGCAATAGTAAAAGTTTGTCTTCATGTGACCTTGAGGTCATTGGTTCAAGGTGTGGAATCCGCCTCTTACAAAATGCAAGGTAAGGCTGCCTACTATAGACCTTTGTAGTCCGCCCCTTCCCCAAACCCCGCATAGGCAGGAGCTTCGTGCACCGAGGCTGCCCCTGTTTCTTTATCTCATCTCAAATTTGGTAAAAAGGTAAAAATGTTATCTCAAGCTAGATCTCACGTTAGCTCATTTCATCTAAAGAATCACTAACACGTCTCAAGAACCATGTATACTTAGTAGCAAGCAAGCATGGCCCATTGTTGCCTCATTCCTGCCATGATTATGAAGTATTGCTTTGTCAAGATGGAAAAAAAACTCCTAGCATAGATAATAGAAACAGAGATTGTTGCTATACCATTAGACAAAGTGCTCCTTGAATGATCACACTCCCAGTCTAAGGACGACTCATGGGCTCTTCATATAGAACAGAATGTTTACTTCTTTGGATCAATATGGATAGTTTTTACACATAATAGAAAGTGAAGACGACCGTGGCATGAAACAAACTATTCATCTAGAGGAAAACAATGTTGCAAACAGGACTAGACTCATTGGTACATTAAACTATTGGTCATCTTGCAACCACCAAGCAGTGGAAACATTAGTCTAGCTACTTGTACCAACAGTCTACAATAATATCAAGTCAGTTGAACCATTCAGGGTCTATACACCCAGGAATTGCTCATAGTATATTACTCAGTTCAGACTACAATAAAGCTACAAATAACCGATCAGGTACGTGTCCTCCACAATCCTAGGCTCATGTCATGTCTGCAGAACAAGATAGAGAGATTGCACTAATGGACTAGAAGAATTATGTCTCTATTAGTGAGCTCAGATTAACGTGCCCACCAAAATGAAAAGCAAGACATAGATAACATTTCACTGTACAGTACTTCAGGGTTCAAAAAGGAAGCATAACAATAGTGCATCTTCCATGCGCCGTCAGTGGGAACAGCTAATATATTTCTCCAAGTTCAGGTATGAAATGAAACTACCATCATATTTTACCTCTGTGCTGAAAAGAATTATGCAGGACAATTTACTGTATCTCAGGCCACATTCTCCACTATACAGAAATTGAACTACTCATTTTGCAATATAACTGCTTTCCCCCAACATTCAGAACTACGTAGCAGTCTTACCTGACAAAAGCAGACACTTTCAATCCACTCCGCACCAAATTATTCAACGGAATAGAACTAACAAAGTTATCAGATAAAAGCCTAAATAGATACAGTGGACGATGAACAGAACAACCATTTTGAAAATTTAAACTATAGCTATAACGAAACTCATAAAACCAGTACCACAAACAGTGAATTTGCCTAAATCTTCCTTAACCTAAATTCCAGAGCTTGAAGATAATATCATGCAACAGTAGAAAACTAGAAATAAATCAGCCATTTAGTAAAATAACATAGCAACCTTTGTGGATATAATTATGATAGCCACCTTAGCACATATCAAAATCAAATACACAGGGTATTGCAACCAACTAGCTTCTAGAATACAACAAGTAAGAGTACAAGTCTGGATTAGAACTATTGAGCAAAAATACCAGCAAGTACAAACAACTGACGTGTTTAATGATATATTGGTCATTTGGTAGACCTGTCTTATAAAGCTTACTAATTTCTCCAAATGGAATTTACACCAGTTCCGTAGAAGACATCATAAAGATGCACCAAAACACCAAATCATCTACAGAGCACATCTTAATCTTTTGTTCAACCCCATTACAACATTTTAACAAGCTGAAATCACATTAACTAGATATCAGTCATACTAGACGCTAATGCTCAAGTGCCATCATTCTCTCATTTACCTGCCAAATAGCAAACCATGAAATGATCAAGAATCTAGCAAAAAGAAAAATAAAAACAATTTCAAACTCAGATTACCTCATCCAGAGTATGTGCTTGGCTGGGACCCCTCTTGTCTTGGTGCCCTTCTTTGTGGTGGAGGGCCATCCTTTCGTCTTTCATATCTTCTACTCTCATATTTTGAACTGCTGCGTTGCTTCGGCTGATAAGTTGGATATTTACATGGAATTATCTCCCCATTGATATACTTATCTCCTGAAAAAATTAAAAAGGAATAAGAACATAAGGCAGATAATTCGAGCAATTGCAGGAAAAAGAACAGAAGGAAAATAACCAACCTCCATAATCCTTATTTTTCACATCAATGTAAGAATCTGGCAAAACCCAAAGAACTCCAGGCAATCCTGTGAAAACATGAGCATAACTTAAACCTCAGAATGCACAGAAAATGAAAGCCACGAATCTAAACAAAATCAAGAGCTAAGGATTTGCTTGCCCTTGAACTTCTCTGATGTTTCTTCATCTACAGTGCATTGGAATCCAGTGTAAGTGGTGGTGCTAAATGCATACATATTCTTCTTGGCTTCTTCCATACTGCAAAAGAGATGCAAATGAGTGAAGAAACTGAAACAAGTAAAACTGACCAAACTCCTGGAGCATCCTACAAAACCAAATAGACTCCCCCTTTCCTGAAATGCAATCTATGTTCTCATATGAAACCATTACATGCCACAGAAAATGTATCTCAAACAGCACCGTATAGAAAAACAATCTGATTCAGCACTTGCAGTACCCGAATCAGATGAAGTTAAACAGGACCAGATAACAACCCTACTTCTTAACTAAAACACAACTGCCATACAGAATTCACATCAATTCCAAAGACAAAAGGGGACGAGGGATCAAATAAACAAGTAAATCAACAGAAAATGCTTTCTGTAAGAAAATCATTTGCCATACAATAGCTCAACTTCTGGTAAATTTTATAACTAGCAATGCATAAAACTCACTTATCCTCCTTAGCAAAACTAAACTTGCCAAAACCCGAAAGAAGAAGAGGAACTTTGGTATCGCTTACCTGGGGAATGCTTTTCAATTAGCACAAGGAACACATAAAATTAACCAAATAGATTGCATTTTTTGTAGTCAATCGTAAATATAGAAATAACTCACCTAGCATCTGTCAGAAATTCAACAAAAATATGCATTGTTTTGCAATTAATCATATTTTTCCTGATAATCCATCTACAGTAACAAGGAAACATGCCAAGAAATTGCACCTTTTGCAAGTAAACGTGTTGTTACGCATAACCTATCTCGCTATCTCCCCAATAACAGAACTTCGGACACTGACGAAAGCAAACAGGGGGACAATAAAAAGGGGAGAGAGACCTACAAAGCTGTTTACCTTCCCAAAACCGTAGCAAGAGTATTAAGGTAAGTATCAATCATCTGCTCTCTCGTCGGAGCAGGATCTTTGGGGAATTCCATTACAATGAGCCAATGATTGTAATCGCATCCCGGGAGCAAAATCGTTTCTCTGGGTTCATTACTGCTGCTCCTCCTCGTCGAGTATTCCCCATCGACGGCAGCTCGTACCGTAGTGCGGTAAGAACGCCGAAGGGTAGAGAAAGAAGAAGATGAAGAGCAGAGGGAGCTCAGTCTGAAAGGAAATGAAGCAAGGGGGATCGACGATGATGAACTCCGAGTAAAAATTCTAGAACTTTGATCTGGAGGATTGGAACGCAAGGAAGAGAGTAGGGTTGTCGGGAGAATGGCAGCGTTCATTGTCGCCATTTCTGCAGAGAGAAAGAGAGAGAGAGAGAGTAGGAGATAAGGTGGCGAGAAGGAAATATTAACCTTTGGGGATGGATATTTTCTGGGTTTAGGGTTAATATACTTTTACTGAATATCTCACTATCCTAACGTTTTATGCAAGAAAATAATAATCCCTGGATTAAATTATTTCAGGATAGTGATAGCTTTTCGTGTTTTAAATCCTTAAAACATGGATAAAATTATTTAAGAATGAACAACCAACACTTTGTGCTATTTTGTCATTGTTTGTATAATTCTATCAATATTTCAAAGCTTTCCAGAGTTGGTCGTAGACATCTTGACATCTCCCATAAAATAAGCTTTGTTGTAAGTTTAGGTTGTTTCTTTCTTCTTTGTTGAAAATTAGATAAAATAAATTAAAATTTACTATCTTTAACTTTTATTTTGTTACATTTTAATTCCTAAACTTTAATTGCTGCAGAATAAGCCCTTCCCACATATGCGAGAACTTTGTGCACAGGCTGCTGCTTTTTTTAATCCTTCAACTATGGAAAAATTTTCACTGTTAATCCGTCTAACGTCCGTCCGCCTGATGTCAATAGACATTGAAAGGTGTCTACCATAGGCCTACAATATATATCATAATATTTAAAATAAACTTTTACAGGTTCTGTCCTAGGACCAATGTTTAAATAAAACGGCAATTCGTGGATTAGAAATTTGGTAGCAAACAACTATGCAAGAGATGACCGAAATAAATTTGACTATTATTTTTTAACAAAACTCTAAACTTCGTCCTCGCGAAATATTTCTCAAATATAAGAATTTCCCAGATCAAATCAATTACAACTAAATCTAAAACCTATTTTTCAAAAAATCAAAGAAAAAGTGAAGAAGTCTAGCTGGTCGTGAAATGTGAAGACCTTTTTCTGGCAAAGCTCCATACAAATTCCTCACTGAAAATTGTTCAAATTTTAAGAGTCACGGCTTTCTATTCTTTCTCAGGTATCCATTTTAGGCCCCCATATCACTGGCGTGCAAAGGCATCCACCTCTAAAAATCTACACCTGCCTTAGATGCACTTGGTGTGGTTTCAAAAAGGGCTAATTGAACACAAACCACTCTTTATACTTATAAAATTGATACCCCACCCTCCCTTTTCAATCAGCCTCCCTTCAACCGATCATCCATGGGTAAACCTGATCCAGCCGGTGGACGGTGTTTCTTGTAGCTTGCTATAGTAATGCTTTGGATAGGAAATCCAATTACAAGGCAGAATAGATTGCCCTGTTGCATGATTTCAATCTGGCTCAACAATTGGGCACAACACAGATTCAAAGTCATTGATGATAATAAAGCTGCAAGCACTCGTTGATCATGGAGTGCAATTGCCCAGCAGATTAACTTCCCATATATTGAAATGTCCGTTGTATATAGACAGGAAAATTCCCTGGCAGTGTGGCAGCTTATGTAGCCACCACAGCACCAGCTTTCCAAGTATATGGGCCTTGTGAAGCACAAAGGCAAACGTCACGTTAATCATCACAGCAGGCATCACCAAATCAGAGATCTACAGAAAACACTAGTGAACTAATAATAGATACAAGCTTTCGAATCATAGTGAGGTAGATGAATCCTAGTAGATCTACAGTACAAGGCATGAAAGTGAAATATAGAAAATAAATTTCCTGTTGTCCCAGAATAACTTCAATTATTGATTCCAGCCATGTCGTACGGCTTTTTCTCCCAAAGTTCTTACAGAATTTCTTTGAAACTTTATTTACAAAAATCCTGGGAACATGGGGATGCCATCAGCTGATTAGAAATCTCTTCCTTTGTACTGTGTGTCCTGACCAGATTGCAACGAGAGCCCAGTGTCAGAGGAAACCACGGATCCTACAGACGAGGATGTAGAGGAAAATACAGAAAGCAACAAAGAACATTTCAATTTATGCACAAAGTGTCTGCATGTAATAGATTGAGTATATTACAGCTACTGTTTAGTCGATGTGTAGAGATGTGAAGCAGCTGCAGGAAAACGATGATACCAGGTTAAACACTGGTTCTACAAACTATCGGGTGAACCAGGGCATGGAATAACTAAATACCCATCTGCATCTTAACTGTTGGGCTCACTCTCCATGATTTACTTAGAAACACGTAATTAAGACATGGCTAAGCCATGAAGAAATAATTGTTTCCACAAGTAAGAAGCATAGGATGTTTTTGTTTCCACGATTTCAGAAACAAACCTCTGGTTTATCATATAAAGTGACTGGTTCAATTACGTGAGCTGAACAGTGGCATGAGAAATTCATTTTGGCATGATCGTAAATGCACAGTACAATTTTTTTCTCCACAATTATGTTCTATATGAAGAATTCTCAACAAGGTAAGGATGCATACTATAGGCCCTTGTGGTCCACCCCTTCCCCAGACCCCACATAGATGAGAGCTTTGTGCACCAGGGCTGCCCTTTTATGAAGCATTCTCAACAAAATGGTAAGAAACAACCAGAAAAATCATTCTTATAATCCATTTAGAATTACTGCAGGAAACAGAATAAACAAATGAACCAAATGTCTAAATGGTACATCCCTGGAAGAATTTAATTCAGTAAATAAAATTAGTAAACGAACAAATGCTCGAATTTTTTCTTTCTAGAATCAACAAATGCTGGAAAATTATCGGGTAATAGCAGATCCAAGCTGATGCAAAATTGAACCATTTCAGTTTACAGTCCCCATGAAAAAGAACAAAAATAGAAGTTTCCTTGTCAGCACAAGTAAAGAGCACATCATTTGATTCAGTTGCCTTACCGAGGGATAACTTGGCATGTACAGAACTTGTCTGGGCTGGCCAAGAATCATATGCTGCCCATACCAATAGACAATGAAATAAAAGTAAGCACCACTTCTTATAGAGATTGTAAGGTTAGATACTGGTGCAAATGGAATATATATGAGAGTAATACAGTAATTTGAGAAATCTACTTTAGTATTTGCTGAAAGAAGCTCCAAGTGCATAGAAATGACCTACCATATGTCCATTTGGATTAGCATAGGCCTGATGTGATTGCAGTGGTGAAGCCTGTTGATTATAGATAACAGTCTGATGACCACCAAATGAGGGACCAATCTGCAGATTACCCAATACAGCTGCAAGTTACAATCAGAAGGGGCGCCTTGGAGCAATGGTACAGTTGTTGCCGTGTGACCTTGAGGTCACGGGTTCAAGGCTTGCAAAATGCAAGGTAAGGCTGTGTACTATTGACCCTTGTGGTCTGCCCTTCCCCGAACCCCACGTATGCGGGAGCTTCATGCATTGGGGCGAGCTACAAGTTACAATCAACAGGATGAAACAAAGCCCTACAGCAACAATAATGACAACAGGAAAAGTTGATGAAAACAAGAACATTCCAATAATTTGCAGTCCAACCTTGTATTGCGGCAATTTCAGCTCTATCCAAGAGGTGGAGAGGAGCCAAACTAGGTCTATGTTGTCCCATTATGATGATGCCAGTGCAGTATCTTGCTAACAACCGCAGGGGCTATTTCTAATTTTTATATGAAACTGGACGGATTTCACATGGATCTTAGCAAATATTAGTCTGTTGCATTTTGAGGCTTGCTTTAGTTAGAATCATCTAGTTCTATGTAATAACTACAATCTCTGGCAAAATGGGATTCTTTCAGGGTGCACTGAAGTTGACAAGTAAAAGAATCTATATTTAGAAGATTGAGGATCATAGAAGGGCCATCTAGACCAGCTTGGTAGTTATGCAAGAAAGTTATCCAATAGTTTGCATTTTAGTCTAGCTTAGCTGCATTATGATTGGTAGAGAACAAGTTCAATATTAGGGCTTGTAATTTAGTCAACATGGTTGCCATGAATTGAGGGCATGGAAAATTTTGGTCGTCACCTTAATAGGAATGCACTTAGATTTCTTGTCTTTACAGTAAAGCTCAACCACGTTACATAACTGGGGGGGAAACAACGCAGGACAAGAAGGAATGCTATTGGGGACATTTGCATAAAGGGCAGCCCCGGTGCATGAAGATCCTGCTTATGCAGGGTCCAGGGAAGGGGAGGACCACAACAGCCTGTAGAAGACAGCCTTACCTTGCATTTTGCAAGAGCTAATTCTATGCCTCCCATGACCTCAAGGTCACATGACGATATATGAGTACATAAATCCAAGATAAAAGAACATCACGAAGAAACTTGTCCAGAGAGAGATGTAATTGTATGTAACCCTGCCTCTCCATCAAAGAGAAAGTGACGAATTTTTATGTGGAAGTGCACTCATAATGAGTTTAGACTTCAGAGAAACAAATTACACGAGCATTCAGTAAATATTAAGGAAAATTTGTGGGAGGGCACTCATGCAAACCCGCTTGCCTACCAAAGAAAGAAAAAAAGATGCAATTGTATGTGGAAGCGTGTCCATGAATGTGTTTGGACTTTAGAGAATCAAACTACAAAAGCATTCCATAACAACTAATGAAAAATAATTAAATCAAACTATAATGAACCAATAACGACCAAAAGCAGTTTGTTCTTCAAATAGCTCACCCCTATGCCCACTGGTAGGCCGTGCATGTGTGGAACGGCTGAGACATTAGTAGGGAAATAGAAGGGTCCCTCAGATACAGGGGAAGGAGGCCTTGGGCAAGCCAGAGAAGGGGCGAAACTCTTTGCATTTGGGTTAAGTTTAAACTCCTGCACCCAAATTAGCACGAGAAAGAAATCACAACGAGAACAAAAGCATAGACATAAAGTCTTCACCTTAGCATGAGGATTCAATGTTGAATTTTCTTAAGATAATGAACCAATAGATGAGCTTGGTGACAAACCAGGACCACTTGAAACCAATGCAGTACCTAAATGCTCAGAAGTTGATGATGTAGAACTGCCTGGCTGTACCCCAGGATTTCCAGGTTGACTACCTGGTTTTGCACATTCTTCATCAACTGATGACTCACCAATAGAACCTCCATTATAGTCTTGCCCCTTTGAGGATATGCAAGATGGAGGAGAATATGTGGTGGCACTGGGAGACAGCCGTGCCTCGTCAAAGCTAGTCTTTTTCATATCCAGTGATGTTTGTTGCTCTGCCCAAAGGGCTGCAAATAACCACAGTGAATTGCATGCATTTCTGCAGAAGTTACAAACCCCAACATTCATAATGTAGTAGATAGAACAAAACAACATCATCTCCACATCTACAAGGATGAAACATTTATTGCTTGAAGCAAAGTTCTACAAAAACTAACTTATAAGCTAACAGAACACATCAAGAGTTTGATGCTAGATAAGCAACTGACACTTCTATAAATTTTGTTCAAAGGAAACAGCAAGAATATTATACGCTAAAACACAGATCAGAAAAAGAGATTCCAGCAGAACATGCATAGAAAGGTCTGAACTAAAACTAGTTAAATGTACAAGATTAAAGTATGAGTTTTTCATATACCTAGGCATCAAATAGTCACTGTTTGGACATAAAAGTGGTTCATATAACTATGAAGCTCCCAAAGCTCAGTCTGTCAGATTATTCCATATAAACGCACACAGTGTAATAGATTTTAGAGAATACTACACTTTATTCCCTGTAACTATTCATTTATGACACTTTAGTCCCCGGAACTACTGTTTTTTGTTAAACTTTAGTCCTGTTAAATTTCTATTCTAGGAGTTAAACCATTTGTGGCCCACAACTATTATTTTATTAATTTCTATATTTTCTTTCTTTCTTTTTTTTGGGGGTGGGGGGGGAAGTGAATGTAAATGGAGAGAGAGAGAGATTTGTTAGTGGCAGATCTGGTTTAAAATTCTGACCTTTTCAAAACCCTAGACCTGAAATCTCTTGTGGCTCTGGAAGCACCTCAAAAGTGACCGTCAATGGCGGATCTCTCTTCCTATTTATAGGTTTTCAGATTCTTCTCCTCTTGCTTTTCTCCAGCTAGAAAATTCTAGGTTTAGTTCCAGAGAGGATTTCTTTCGAAGACCAACCTCCTCTCTCATCATTCTTCGATCCAGTTTCCAAATTTTCTTTCTTTCCCTTTTTTTTTTTTTTTTTCATTTTCAGTTCACAGAAATTGAGTCTGCTTGATTTGTAGTTCATAGCAGACGAATATGTTGTTTTTCTACCTAGTTTTAGGAGACATTGGTTGAAGAAGCAGAAAAAGGAGATTTTCAGGCATTACAAGCTGATTTCATATTTAGATTCAGAAATTCCTCTTTTCTCATTCTTGTCGTGGCTGTTTTTGTAGATATTGAATCAGCTGTTTTTCTCTCTGGTTTTGGAAGAGATTGGTTCAGGAAGTGAGTAAAAGGTGAATTTTTAGCTGTTGTAATCCAATCTGTATTCAAATTTCTGAAGAAATATGATATCTGGTGGGTTTGAAAGAAACTGCTGTTTTCATGAGGTTTCTGGAAATCTTCCTCAATGATGTTTTAGAGTGAGTTCTGATTTTCACAAAATCTCACAAGTAGAGAAGTTCTGTTTCTCTGGTTTGCAAAGACTGGTATAGTGCAAAGAGAAGGAGTAAAAGTAGTATTTTCAAAGAGAACTTCTGCCCAGTTTCACCGGAGATCCTTAGTTCGGAGTTTCCAAGTATTAGAAGTGTTACGCAGAAAGGAAATCCTAGCTTTTCAGATTTCAATCTGGTGCCACCCAATTGGGGAGCTGATATACACCCATGGATGGAAGCATTTGCATCTTCGGGGTCTTTACTTGAGGAGCTTCCGCTTGAGAGGATGACTTCACTGGTAGGAGCTTGGATTTTCCTCACATGCTTTCATTAATTTCAAAGCTCTCTCTTGTGAGCTATGACAGGCTCAGCAATAATGGGCTTGCTTTCATTGCTACCCATTGTAGGTAAGTTTCTCTCGTTTCAGAAGAAATTGGTTAGGAAGTGGGAAAAAGAAGGATGAAATTTGGGGTGTTATAGTTCCGGCACCTCTCTGCAACAAGTTGCAACCACTTAGCCTAAACAAAGAAAGGTTTTGATCTGTAAAAGAGATGATCATGGGGCGATAGGGAAAGTGGGATTTTCTGGCATAAGGGCAGCCCCAGTGCACAAAGCTCCCGCCTATGCGGGGTTCTAGGAAGGGGCGGACCACAAGGGCCTATAGTAGGCAGCCTTACCTTGCATTTTGCAAAAGGCCGATTCCACGCCTAGAACCTGTGACCTCAAGGTCACATGAGGACAACTTTTACCTTTACCCCAAGGCTCCCCTTCTGGGATTTTCTGGCATAAAAGAAATTTAAAAATAGTTATATCCCAAAAACAAGAACAAATAAAATGAAAAAACACTAAATATTGGTTGCAGGTCCCAACCGTAATTAATGGGACAGAAACTTAGCAGGACATACATGGTAAGAAAACCATAGTTCCAGGGACTAAACTGTTTGTTGGAAGTTTAAGGACTGAAGTGTCATAGGTGAATGGTTCCAGAGACCAAGTGTAGTTTTCTCTACATTTTACACAACAAAAGAACAAGAAAATGACATCTGCTAGTTGCAAAGTCATGGCAGTCAGAGGTCGAATCATTATGAGAGAAGCATAATATTAAAAAACTTTTTTCTGTTTCTAGCCAGGTATTGGTGACTAAGAAGTGGTTATGCTCTCTGTGAAAGTGGCCCTGTTAGAGATTCTTGGTGCTTGAGGGCTCTCACTTGGAGTGAATTGCAGCACCTAACATACGAGCAAGACAGCATCTAAATATTCTGTTGGCGTTGATTTTCATATGAGAGCAACACTATGATACACATTTCCCAAGTGACAGGATAAGTTCGCAGCTTGAATCCACAGTATACAAACAAATACAGCAGAAAATGGAGAAAGTTTACATGCTATTATTGTTTCGATAGTACAAGAACCAATCATTCTTTCGATTCAACCCGCTGTCGGGAATGGAAGCACATATATCAGTGAACATAACAACTGACTGAAATTTGGAACAATAAGTTATTACCCACCCTCAGACTTTGAAGTTTGAGCCTCCTCACAGACCTACATTCAGATCAAGAATTGGTGATCAAGAGGAAATATAAAGGAATCTTGTTGAGAATCTTATACAAGAGCCAGTAAGTACATGGAAGTGCTCAGGAAAAGATTATCAAACAGTGATAATCAACTTACAGTTTTCCTTTCCGCAGATCCCTCTGCGCAGTTCTTTCCACCATGCCGATCCCTGTATTGCCAATCATTCATCCTAGAGTCATTGCGGATGTCAAATCCAGGTAGCAAGTAATAAATTCTCATTTCATGCAGAAGTATCAAGAATTATAAGAATAGTCCAATACTCTAATTAGATCATAAAGTAGGAAGTGAAAGAAACATAAAAGAAGCTGTACTGGCTAGAAACCTGTTCCTGCCATCTAATTTGTGGGAATTCTTTGCCACACAATCGGGCATTGACTGTCTATCATGACTGCCAGAACCAGATAAATATAAGTCCATGCCACCAGCAATTTGGGAAGATGGGTCTTCGTCCTGTACACCAGAAGAATAGAGTAATAGACGTATAAGGTTAGTGATGCACGAAAAACAGTTAAATGAGAAGGTAAATCTTTCCAACAATGTTTATCAGCCCTAAGCTACTTAATGTACATGGTTCAGTTGCAGTGAGGACACACAGATTACTGGAGCTGAGGAGTGTCAATGAGTAAAGAGGAATTTGACGATATCATGCACAAAGAAAAGAAATAAGGCCATCAATAAAGACATTCATTCTATCCTGGTTCAGAGATGGCCCTGGCAAAGGAGAATCCTTCAACTTCTGAAAAATCATGAACAGATTAAACAGAAAGATACCCAGAAACTGGCATCACGAAGCCACAAAAAAGAAAAAACCTTAAGATGCCATTGAAGAACAGGTTGTAGATGGTAGTTTAGACAGCACAAGAGTCCAATGTTCAGAAGTATGTTTTAGACATTTATCAGTCTGAAAATATTTGCAGGAGTTCATAACCTAAGAGTGATTTATTGCATTCAAAAAGATAGAAACAGAAGACCATGAGTGGCCTTTAGCAAGGTTAAACTAAATACCAGAACAAACTAAACACGTCTGAAAAAACTCCTCAAGTAGGAGAGTATTGCAAGTCCAACGTTCCCAGCTAATCAAAATTGAAGACCCATCAGCCTTTAGAAATAACATTGCAAGATGATATCCAGCTGTATCTGAGGGCTAGTACAATTCCTTAGTTCTTCTGGATTCTTATCAAAATTGACCTCCATATCCTCTGGCTCCTTCACAAAGAACAAATTGTTTGCACCAAGATTTTATCATTAACTTTCAACAGATGTGTGTAAATTTAGTTAAACCCCAAACTTAGCCTAGTTATACAATTGGAAACAATGTATTGCATTTTAGCGTCAAACTTCTCACAACAATGCAGTGTTGTTCATAGAAAGTTGCACAATGATACAGCCTAGAACTTGACCTCAATGCTATAATAAGAGAATATTTCCCTTTCTAACTTTTGTCTCTAAATTATGTCTCAAACAAAGACAGAGCATACTTGGTATCATATGGAAACTCAACCTAATCTCATCTTATATAGTTGCAAAGACCAAGGAATTAAAGCTAGGAACATCATCTTCATTAGACAATCTTCAAAGTATACAGGATCAAACAAACGGCTGCTCAGAGAAGCCTTCTATGTTCTCGTGGGAATTGGAAGATCGGGCATGCCATTCCAACAAAAGAGATAGACAAGGTCTAGTGATTGTCAAGAACTTTCTTCAAACACGTTTAAAACAAAGGCGGGCACACTTGGTATCATACATATCCTAATCTCATCTAAGCCCAAGGAACTGAAGCTAGGAAGATCATCTTCATTAGACAATCTTCAAAGTATACAGGATCAAACAAACCACCGCTCAGAGAGGATTTCTAGATTCTTGTGGGAACCAGATGATCAGGCATGTCATCCCAACAAAGAAGATAGACAAGGTCTCAAGAACATGAGGAACCAATAGCTAAAGGTTCCCATTATGGTATGATTAAGATATGTAGTTACAGATCATACTGAAATTCAGATTGTTTCAAAATAGGATTTCTTAGTCCTTACTTCGTGAAACTTAGCCATAAGATAACATGTCTAGGGTCTATACAATCAGATTGTTTAAAAGCAGGACTTGTTAGTCCTTATTTCATGAAACTTAGGCATATGATAACATGTATGGGGTCTGTACTGAAAGTGTGCATCTATTATAGTTGGCAGGTGTGCCAATTCCAACCCAAACGGTTGCAGGGTTCAAGTCTGCTCATGTCCAATTCTCAGGAGAGAAAAGAAAATGGAAAAGAAGAAGAAGAAGGTATGTGGTCTATATAAAGGATATTTGTAATGGCTATGTAAACATTACGGGATTCAAAGTTTAATGCAAGAAACCTTGTTGTCAACTTTCCTTCTGCTGCAACAAGTTGTTGATTCAACCAAGCCTCAAAGGAAATGAGCCTCTAACATATTACTCCAACATCCATTCTAAAATAGATATTGAGGCTATTATCAACTGCTAAAAGATATGATTATAAGTGGCACACAATCATTTTCTTGTTAACTACTGAGACATTTCTATCCCTTTGAGGAAAGAGCATCAGAAACATGAAAGTGAAAGACGTGAAAAGTAAATTATTTGTTCAAAAACACACATTAACAAACTATAGACTCATAAACGAACAACCTTCTAGCCTAAGGGCTTGTTAATATCCCATAACACAACTTCCTAGAAAGAAATGAAGCTGATGTTTATTGTTGAGGGCTTAAGCTCTATTTTAGTGATTGAATGGCATTTTGGACAGAACAAAATAGGGAAGCGGGCTCTAATCCAAATCCCTGTTCCTTGGACATCCTCCTTTAAATATGTTACAAATAACTGCTCAGCTTTAGCAGATCTTTACCCAGATGGTTTTCTCCTTCAAGTCAATGAGAAAGGGGCAATCCACCCATCACACAAGAGTGCTTCCATTCAAGGTCCCCCTCCTTCAGTATGACGGTTCGGGGTCTTCAAGTACTTTGAAAACTAATAGACCTCCTTTCCCCAAGGTACATTAGGATGATTGCATCCCTGGAGGTGAGGCCTCACCAACCTTCACAAATCACATTGAAAGCAGTAAGTACAGCAGTTTTAACTTCCATTTCTCTCCAAAGATGTGAACCCAGTGTAAGTGGCAAAGTGCCTCATTCACTCACAGATTAAGCTGCCCCTAAACACCACAGCAGAAGAACAACAAGGAGGAACAATCCCACTAACAAGGGATATCAAGAGGATTACAATTAAAAACTGAAATGAACTCTCAGCAGTCTCACCCTCAGGAAGCTGCTGGAAGAGCATATTGCCTGCACCTTATGATATACTTTTTCCATTTTATTTTTATTTATTTTGTTTGAATGGTGGGTATTTAACAGCGCCTGGCAGAATAATTCCCAAGACACCATTGATTAACTTGTCAAGGTGTTGAAAAGCCCATAACTAAAAGAAAGGGAAGCGCAGTGCCTTGCCTTACAACTTCACAAGAGGCTGTTTCCAAGCCTCGAACCCGTGACCTCCAGGTCACCCGGACGACTCTATCCGTTGCGCCAAGGCTCCTTCCTGGAAAGTCCATAACTATGAATTTTAATCTCTTGACCTTCTGCTTTGTTGGAGTCCCTCAAATGAATGACCTAAATACAGAACCAAATCCTACATCTGGTATTGTTTAATTGGGAAACCCTAGTTTCCTTGCCTTGAAACCTTTTCGAACCAAATCCTCTCTTCTCCACACATGCACAAAAACTTGTATACACTTCCAGATGTTCCCTCTCTTCCAAGTGTCCTTAAACTCCAAGCCTTACAAAGACAAATCATAGATG
The DNA here is from genome assembly GCA_035236585.1 of Warburgia ugandensis. Taxonomy (NCBI): domain Eukaryota; kingdom Viridiplantae; phylum Streptophyta; class Magnoliopsida; order Canellales; family Canellaceae; genus Warburgia; species Warburgia ugandensis. Next base: position 62,799,406 of record CP141137.1, read on the forward strand.
AAAACAATCAAGAAAAAATCATATAAGAATAGCAAGAAAAATTTTGTCATGATCTAGAAAGCTTCTTAAGAAAAGATTGCCACTTTGTCTTGATTTCTTCTTCTTCTTCATTTTCAAGCTTGTTCTCAATGACAATTGGGCTAGGAAGCCCTTCCACCATTACTATATTTGGAATGGGAGGAATTGGAAAGACTACACTTGCTCAATTAGACTACAATATTGAAAGTGCAAAGAATCACTTCGAGCCAATAATATAGTCTGCATGTAAAATCAAGCTGGTATTAGAAGATGTGCAAAATAAATTATAGAATCTACAATCAAATAGGAAAACAACCCCAAAAAAGCATGGATGAATTATGGTCTTGTCTTGAGAAACAACCAACAGGAGCAGATATTAACATATGATGCATGATGTTGTAGAAGATCCTAGAAGAGTATATTGAATAGCCTCTTAAATGGTGATTCAAGGGGTATATTGTAACCAATCAGACTGAAAAGATTGCTAAGATCATGATCACCCTCATAAAGAGCAAATAGGAAGGGCTAGTGAGAACTTGAGAAAAGACCAAAGGAGAAGGAAAATATTTTCAACAATGTTTATCAGCATTAAGCTACTTAATGTACGGGGTTCAGCTGCAGTAGGACGCACAAGCTAATGGAGCCAAGAAGTGTCAATGGATAAATCATCATCATCATCATCATCAAGACCTTATCCCAATTAGGGGTTGGCCACATGAATCTTATTCCTCCAGTAAGACTATATCATCTGCAAATAGCATGCACCAGGGAATCTCCTCGTGCAGATGTTTTGTAAACTCATCCATAACCAATGTGAAAAGGTATGGACTCAATGCCGATCCTTGGTGCAATCCTATAGTGACAGGAAAATCACCAGTCGCGCCACTAGTGGTCTTAACATTTGTTACCGCTCCCTCACCAATGGATAAATAGAAATTTGAAAATACCATGTAAAACGATTAGAAATAAGACCAACAATAAAGACAAATACAATCTCGTATTAAGATGAGCCTGGCAAAGGCAAATCCTTCAACTTTCAACAAACTTATGAACAGAAATATGTCCAGAAACTGGTGTCAAGAAGCCATAAAAGCGAGCTCTATGATGCAATTGAATGAGAAGGAAATTTAGACAGCACAAAGAAGAAGATAAAGGGGAGTGGAAACAGCCTCTTGCAAAAATGCAAGGTAAGGCTGCATATTATAGACCCTTTGTGGTCCGCCCCTTCCGGGGAGCCCGCATATGCAAGAGCATTGTGCACCGGGCTGCCCTTTTCTTTAGAGAAGAGGATAATGTTCATAAGTATGTTTCAGAAATATAAAAAAAGGGCAGCCCCGGTGCACGAAGCTCCCGCCTATGTGGGGTCCGGGGAAGGGGCGGGCCACAATGGCCTAAAGTAGGCAGCCTTACCTTGTATTTTTGCAAGAGGCTGATTCCACGCCTTGAACCCGTGACCTCAAGGTCACATGACGACAACTTTTACCGTTGCACCAAGGCTCCCCTTCAGAAATATAAACAGTCTAAAAATGTTTTCTGGTGTTTAGGAAGCCAAGTGCTTGTTATACTCACAAAGGCTACAATGAAACTATCTTCTTCCACATGAATATGAGTGTCCCATCAACAACACTGAATTATGTATTTAAGTCACGTGTTACTGGTAGCAGGTGGGGCCTGACCGTGCTAGCAAAAGAACCACGACAATCCAATGAAAATGCAATAAGTAACATTCTGATTGAGTCAGCGGGTGGCGCAAATACAGCAGAAATAGATTTACACCATCCTTCAAGGGATTTACAATTTTGCCCTTTTAGCCAGATCACTGTTTACACTTAATAAGAAGAAATAACTCCAGTTACTATGTGGGGACTTAGAGGCTCCAAGTAGGAGCAACGCAGAACAAGGAACAGTCAGTCTCAGCAAAGAAGAAGAATGGTCACTATGGAGCAAAGTAGACTGTAAAGCTCAGTTTCAGCGGGTGAAGGATAGGAGCAATCAACAGAATGACATCTAGGAACGTGGCATACAAATATATCAAGTAATACATTCCTGTGAATAAAAATGGAGCATTTTCCAAGGAAAAATATCATACATCACACAAACAATGCTTTCACAAGCATAACTGGGCTAAAAGCAGCCAAGTGCAGGAGTTGCCTCAGCTCAGTTCAGTTGATATGTCAGACAATGCAGTCGGCCAAGTTGTCAGACAATGTGGTTGGCTGAGTTCTCAGATAATGTGGTTGATAGAAATCACATGACTAATTAAAGACATGAACGCTTGGTAATTGGCTGAGTACTAGGATGATGAGGCCTGTGTAAAACCTTGTCATTGTTAATAAATCAAGCACCAATTTAGGAGTTTACAGAATTTTCATTCAATTCTGCCAGACAGTATAAAACAAGAAATCATAGCTACAAGTTGATCTTGATTTAAAGTTCAAATACACACTGCAGTCTTTACATGACCGCTCATAATATAAGGATGGAGACTGTCTTCAATACAATTTTCATACTTACAGGATGTAGATTAAGATTATCAATGTCTACAACATAGTTGCAGTTTATAGTTCACTGGCAGTTATATGACATATGCACAAAAATGTTTCCAATAAGGAGAAAACTTTTTTTTATCACATGCTGATCCACGCGCTCAGCACTGGGGAGAAGCCAATTCACAGAACATATCCTAAGAGTGATCCTATGATACTGATGAGGGGAGGGAAAAGAAAATGAATTAAAGATAAGCTTCTTACTTATGCTTCTCCCAAAAACATTTGCTTCTTCACCTTCTTCAGTTTTCCTTTGGTGTCTTCATTTAGGAAACAAAGAGAGGTGGGAGGGGTTTGCCTGAGAGCGGGAGAGGGAGGATTCTGAACATATGAAATGAATGGCGGGCACTAGAAAAGTTCTTGCACTACCTTTCCAGTTTCCCTTCCCTTCTGTAAGAACGTTCCTATTAACAAAATGATGGAGGAAAACACTGAACAATTTGATTTGACCAGAGTCTCCTGCATTGATACTGTTACCAAAATACTATGGTTCCAAGAGAAAAGGTAATCAAGCATCTTTAGGTTACTTTATTGCAGCCATTCTTTGTAAAGCTAAAGATACAAGTTCTTTTCCAGTTGTCCGATTCCCTTAAAATGCCATACTTGCAAGGTAACAAGAGTTCGAGTGAATGCAGAAATACCTTGGTAAATGTGCAGCTAAAGAAGTTTACCCAAAACACCAATTATAGACCCAGGGAGACTTAACAACCATGGAAACAAATTGTTTCACATAAATTTGCAAACCAATAAAGCAGTAGTATCAATAATTGTAGCAAACTCATGTTATTGGGACTTAAGAAAAGAGAACTGCATAAATTCTAAAGGTGGTCAGAGATAATTCACAGAGGTCGGTCAGTGATATTTCACAGAGGCTGGTTCTGTTAGTTAAATAACAGAAGTCTTTGGATCAATTTGAAACATGACTGCATGGAGGCACAAAGTAAGATTGCAAGAATATAAGAGCATTTACACTTCTTAGGGTCCAAATCAAACTCATGCCTTTACTTCTACGGACAAATTCCCAATTCCATGGGCATATGGATGATTGGTTTCTAGTAGGCCTAGTATGCATGGAAGCATAATTGCAGCCGGCGACAGCATTTTATGTTGATTTATTACCCAAGTCATGCTGTAATTCTGTAATTACCTATAATATGTGAATTATATGACTCAGAAGAAAGACAATAACAGGGATTTCCAGAGTAACACAGTGAACCCAACATTTCACAGAAAAGTTACAAAGGATCATGGAAGCTACCAGAAAAGAGCAGCTTGGCAATGCTTGACCTCCGTCATTGCTTTTCACTCTCGTTATGTCAGAAAGGGAATTGCTAATGACAGAGCCAGAGGAACCTCCAAAGGTTTCATTATTACTAGCATCCGGCAATCTGTCATCATTTTCTTCATATATGCCATTATCAGCTCCCCTAAATACTGAGGAAAATCTAGTCTCCTCGTCGAGGTCAAAATTTTCATCAAATTCAATGCCTCTTTCCTGTTGAATAAACCAGAAAAGACATGTTAAAAACTGAACGAGAAATCTGATACAGCACAACTTATTGGAAACATAAAGCGAAAAACATTATTAAACATAACCTCAGCTAAATTAAGATCTTCTGTTTCCTCTCCCTCGATTTCTCCAGCTATTCCTGAAGCTTCTTTCTCCGACTCTCTCATTTGAGGACCTCGCTCAAGTTTTGTTGTATAAAGTTCCTCATCAAATGTGCTTTTAACTCCAAACAAAGCTTCATTAGTTTCAAACTGGTCCCAGTCTCTGGTTAAGAAAGATTAACAGGAGATGCATGTTAATGTGCATTAAAATGTCAATATGATGGGCTGAAGTGAAGAAAATCAATAAAGTGCAGCAAAACCTTGATGCCGACATTCCCTAGATATTCTTAAAGAAAGCGTGATAAGTACTATTGCTAAGCAACAAAGAGAAGAAGGTAAGTACACAAGCAACAGTAGTATACATTCATGACAACAAGATTAAGCGAAATCTAAAATATTGTAAGAAAGTTCTCCTATACAAGTTTATGAAGTTTCTATAACCACCTATTCCAAGTGCCATCAAATATATTTTCCAATTACGGGCATTGCAAATCGTCTTCATCAGGGTTCCACTGCTCAAGCTGTCTCTCCACCTCAACATAATGAGACTGGGATATGGAGGAGTCTATCATGATGTCATGACGTTTTTCACATGCATACCCGTTTGTGAGCACATCCAGGTTAAATGGCACATCCTGTCACAAATTAGAGTAGTCTTGGAATTATTATCAGCCAGAAAATTACACTATTCTTCAAGTAGGATGGTTGGTCCTTTAGCTCTTCTGAAGCAAAGAGCTTTATAGATTTTCAAAGTAATTGTTAAAATCCAAAACCAAGGTAATACAGTTGAGAGAACCTTTACTATAACTTGCACAAGTTCCTTAGAAGGTATTATCAAAGTCTTTGAAGGAGCTACAGCAACAGAATCAGAAACAGGCTTCAGACCTCTGAAGGAGCTATCCTTCGTCAGCCGGGCCATTTTCAATATAACACCTACAAATAAAATCAACTGAACATTAAGAATGACTTGTAACACAGTTGCACAAGTAGGAGTTGCCGATTTGCTTCTACATCTATAAAACGGTAAAAATAAACAAAAAGAAGTCTGATCAACTAATAAGAAGAATGATGTAGAAACCAAATGCTAACAGTATGCCGAACATTACCAAAATCTTTATCAGTGCTTGTAGCATGGAATATCCCAGAGAAGATAGAGCCGTTTTTCACTTGGACCTCCACATGATGTCCAATAAGACATGTTATCAAGAATATTAACCTGTCTCGCAATGGACTTTCAAGCCCAACAACTTTGTTCCCATTCAACAAACCTGCAATCTTAGCTGTTAGAAGGTGAAACATAGAAGAACACAAATTTAGCTTAGTGGTCTTCACCTGTGTTGCCAAAAGTTGAGGACGATTTTGCTGCAAGCATCTTACTGTCAAGTCTGGGACCCATGTCTCTGTCCCTTCGAAGACCAAATCCGTTAGCCGAAGTCCTCGGCTGAACCACTTGTTGTGGACTCATTCTTAACTGCAGGCACCTAGTCACCAACCAATGAAAAACGTTTTAGTATTCTGGCTCACTGGATATGCTTCAGATGCAGCAAAGGACACAAGGTACAGAGACCACATGAAATCTAATGGCATGATAATGAAGCAAAAACATAAGCCCCTGTGCAGGCCAAATTACTGGCAGGCACTGCACACCTAATGATATAAATACTGTGACACTTAAAAGGAACGAACATGACACATATGGCCCTTAATTTCCTTGGACAGCCCTATGCAGGTAAATCAATGGCAGGTTATGCACACCTAATAATATAAGGCAAATATATAGCTTTCCTATACTCTATGTCATTACATCGTCCTCAAGATGATTTCCTTGTCTTCTCCACAATTCGACACATTTCTCCCAATAAATGAATTGTTATTGTGTCCCCCCTCTTTTGACAATACACTGAGATCAAGAAGTCAAGGCAGGCTTGCCAACCATATATACAGAACATTGGGGTTTCTCTCACATGCAAATATTTCTATCAGTGTGACTGTAGTGGACCCGCAACAAGTCATGGAGCAAGCAATAGGACCACGAATGAAATGGCAAAGAGTATATTATATTACAAGAGCTTCCAAACAAGTTCTGGGCAAGACAGTTGTTTCAACTGTTTACCTTCTGAGTAGAAGTCCAGAAATGCAATGAAGAAGGGATTCATAATGTAACTTATAAGGAAGACAACTGCAGCTCTGTTAACAAAGTAGAGAAGTTTAGTTGCATTCCCAACCCATGTCTGCAGCATGGACAATGGGAGCCCCCCTACATGTGTAAGACAGTAAGAGGACCATAAATGAAATTGCAAAGAGTATAATATATCATATGGGCTTCCAAAGAAGTTCTGGGCAAGACAGTTGCTTCAACTGTTTACCTTCCGAGTAGAAGGCCACAAATGCAATGAAGAAAGGGACTCAATATGAAACTTGCACGGAAGACAAATGCGGCTCTGTTAACATGATAGAGAACTTTAATTAGGTTTCCAACACACATCAGCAGCAAGTACAGAAAATGGCATTCCTAGACGTGGATGTGTTACCCAAAAATTTAAAAAAAAATCAGAAGGCGGCTGATCTGGAGCAGCCTGCTCCTGCACTTCAACTTCCCCGTATATGTCATCTTGGTTAACATATACAGGTGGAATCTCAAACAACAGAGGAAGATACTCCTCAACTGCTGGAAGTGTCCAACAGCAACTGGTGTAAAAGATGGCATACTATGGATTACCTGAGTAAGGCGAGGGCACCAGGAGAATACGAATGCTTCATTACTGGAACCAATTAAGTTGCCAGTAGAACTTCCATGCTGTTCTGGGTTTGTCAGCTGTTTAATAGTGACCCAATTTTTTGTTCTAGGTACGTGGTGGTGTGGAGGTGAAAAGCAGTAAAGGGTTTTTCCTGTAGGAGATGCAAGCATGCTAAGATTAAGGTGCAACACCAGTTGGGGTTGTCCCATCCAACCCTCACAGTATGGTCCCTTGAACTACCATCAGAAACCCTAGTACTGGGCCACCTTCCAATTTAGTGGGATTATCTACATCTGTACTACGAGCATTCCAAGGTGGACGTACATGTCGAAATGAATATAACAGTCACATCTAAGAACCACTTTTATGGGGTCACCTTTGCACGATCTGAATCGTTCATCTTATTATTCCAATTTAGACTTTTTATAGGTGAAAAAATCGTATGATTTAAATGATTTTTGCTTCCAAAAAACTCTGTATTGTTTATAAGATTTCTAAACTAGTCATTTATAAATACAATATTTCTTATGCTTTTTAGATGGTAGAATGATTCAAACCTTGTACTTTTTTATCCATCAGACATCTACATATGGAACAAAGAGATGAACAAATCGGGTCGTTCATAAGTGAAAAGGCAAGTTTGAAGAAATGAAAAGTACGATCTGACTGCATATTTATTTGAATGTTTCAGTGTGGTTAGGCTATATCGTCGGTAAGCGAACAAATGCACATCGTTCATCCGATCGATGAGAGCATTATCCATGTGTAGGCCCACATCAGACAACAGTTGCAGTAACGTACACGTACACGTAAAGCGTGCCTATAAAACATGCTTCAACGACCGCGATACTTTGTTGGTTTTCAGACCACATTAGATCATATCTTACGGCCAGATACAAGTGGGGCCAATATTACATCGATCCAAACCATTCATTTTATGAGTCCCTTCCTAGATTGTCAATGCCAGAGAAATCTCACCCTTTAGATGATATTGGTGAGAAGTTTCTGATGTATTTCTCAACCTTCAAGCAGAAAAAAGAAAGGAAATAGTCGTGTTGGTGAGAAGTTTCTGACGTATTTCCTAACCCAGATTTGACCACAACTCTGGCTGCACTTGTAACCATAGTTCTGAACTGTAATCATATGCCAAAAGGCATAGCCGTGAACCTGACGGTCTCCATATAAGCAATCAACCAAATGAGCAAAGTTTTAGGCAGAATCACACAGTTAGAGATCCAAGTAGCTCAAGTACGGCAATTAAAAGCAGAAAGTGCCACTTTCAAAATATAATCAAGAGGCAAATCATTTTAGCTGAAGGGAAGTCTTGGCACAATGATAGAGTTGACCTCGAGGTCACGGATTTAAGATGGGAAAACAGCCTCTTGCAAAATGTAAGGCAAGGACACGTATTATTGATACAAAGCAAGGATGCTTACTATTGTCCCTTGTGGTTCACCATGTCCCTGGATTCCTCATACGTGGGAGTTTCGTGCACCAGGACTGCCTTTTATCCAAATCATTTTAGTTAAGAGCCTGACTGTGTTCACTCTAGAAGGTAAACTGATAACCAGACTGTGATTAGTCACCAAATAATCAGTGGCAAAAACTGAAGTCTAGAGATCAGAAACCATCCTAATAGTCAATCTGATATTCATTATTTGCATCACAAAGTAACCACATAACCAATGACAACAAGTATCTGAAGTCTCCGAAAGTGAAGAAGCAAAAACGATTGTAATAGTTCTTCAACCTGATTTTTTAGTTATATGTCTCTTAATAAATAAATAGGTGCAGAAGACTCTTTGAGCAATTAACACTTACTGGGACTCTACTTCCACAAAGAAACTGTATTCATTGAAGTGGACCGGCATATAAAATACTAGGACTAGTATGTTTGCCGCAAAATTAAATAGATTTAACAATAAAAGCCTTCTACAACTAAACTCAGATAAAAAGAGTACACATATTTGATTGCTGTCATCTTAGTTATACTACTCCACTATTTCAATATGCAACTTCTCAAATAATTTTTCAATAATGGGTAATAGCGATTAGATCATAAAATAGATATGTTTTTTCCACATAGCATGAGATGTAGCCTAAAAGATGAAATCTATAATAAAAACTTCCAAATATGAAACACTAAGTTGCGTATGGAGTACTAATCTATTAAGAGTTTAATTTTAGGCTTATTTATTACAACACTTGTCACTTCTTCATATGTATATCTGTCTATCTACATAAGATACGTGTATATATATAGAAAAGTGGCAATTTCAGCTATTTAATATAGGTGTAAAATACAAGCGATATGTGATTGGCTTCAAAAAAAGTTAAAAGCAGTCATTTCATCTAAATCTTTCTGCTTTTAACTTTTTTTTTAGCCAATCACATGTCACATATACTTTACACCTATATTAAATAGCGGAAATTAACATCTATATATCTGTGTTTGTATGTATTCTACTAAGAATTAATACACTATTATATTATTATATATGCTACTAAGATCTCCATGACTTCCTTCTTTAATTGCCACTTTGAAGGCCCAAATCAGAACCCTAGAATTATCATCAGCGTGGAAATTTTGATCTATGGATCTCCCATAGCATGGCATCGCACTGAAAGGGTTCTGATCATTGCCAAGAGTAGATCTTATATGTACTTTTGCCTGCTCAAGTGAAAATGTAAGCATTCTCCATATAATAGATCTCGTTTCAAAATACAACTCGTCAGTTTCATTTAAGGTTCCAACGCTTGCATTCTCTCTTTCACATCAAATCTTTTTATTGTTCTTACTTGCTTATTCCAAATTGCTTCGGGAGAATTCGTTAGGCAGCAACAGAAACACTTTAAAACTAAGAGTTATTGATCCACTAAAGCAACTCGCGAGCAAAGATCTCGACAACCCTGACAAACGTAATTGTCAGTGTTCCTCCCATGATATGAAAATTGTAGTTTAAGTTTCCTATTGTCTGAAAAATCAAGAGTTCTTAACAAGTCCATTAGCAGCAGATTTTACTTCTCTATCTTCTATTCTTGTTTAATTGAAATCCCACTATATAATTCCATGTCTACATGATAAGTATCACAAACCACAACAAAGGCTTCAACAACTCTTCCCTTACATCTCCATTGCCTTAAAACAAATTGGATACATACTGCCTTCAATGCTAGGCTTTTTAACGGACTAAAACCATTGTCCACAGACTAGGTTATAATGGACTAAAACTATTGCCCAACCCCAACGAGCCCCCAATGCAATCTCTCTCTCTCTCTCTCTCTCTCTCTCTCTCTCTCTCTCTCTCTCTCTCTCACACACACACACACACACACACACACACATACCATGAAAAACATACACAGCAACAATCCATCTTATCATCAGAACAAAGCAGAAATCACAAAGCAAATTGCAAAAAAGGTCAAGAGTGAGCTAGTTGCAAAACAACAAAGGACGCACCTTCAACCGTCAATGGCGTGTTGCAGATAAGCAGAGTGAATTGGCAGGCTCTTATGTGTTGCACGAGAGAGAGAGAGAGAGAGAGAGAGAGAGAGAGAGAGAGAGAGAGAGAGAGAGAGAGAGGTATATTTTCATGGAGAATTTGGAATATATAGAAAGATGTCTACGTGAGAGCAGTATATTCAGGAAGATGTTAAAGCTAGAGAATATTTAGGAGAGGCGGTCTGGTAGGTGTCACTGGTCAGCGGTCAACAGGTCCGACTTGTACTATAAAATGTGTACCGGCACCCTGACAGTCGGAACTTGAACTCAAAACCTTAGAGAAGAAGCTAAGAAGACCGCTAGACTATCCTTGCTTTGTGCATACACTGTAAAAGTTTTGTACATAAGCCAAGCAAACAAAATAGTCCCGGGTATACACTATACCTAAAGCATTTTTCTGGAATATCCAAACCATTCATTATATACATAATATTGAGACAAAATAGTCCCGGTTACTCATGCGAAAGCATTATATTCAGACAAACCTGACCACTTATTTTGAGTCTTTGAAAATTTATAATAAATGAATGGTCTTAATTTCTAACCCAAACAAATGTTTGCTAAAAGCATTTTGTGATCATAAATTTGATTTCTAACCTACATAAGTCATTTTAAAGATTTTGAATGACTTAGATTTGTAAAACATGATCACAACAATTGAGGAAAGGCTTACATCCTTTGGATTGGTTATGCCAATATCTTGGTGTCTTGTCAATCTTCCTTGGTTTGCCAAGTTTTAAAATTTTATATTAGGCATATAATAATACGATTTTCATAGTTGAAAAGCTTAAAAACTTAACCCAACTTGAAAGTTATATATGAAATAGTCCTGGTAAAAATCAACACTATGGTGCACAAAGATTTGACCTTTCATTTTATGATGCACAGTTACTTCTTTTGGAGGCTCTAAGGCATTCACCTTGTTCAAAATGGTCTGGATACCAAATTTCAAGATCATTGGATGCTTATAGCCAATTTTATGTGTACTTGATATCATAGCTGTTAATTCTTTTGATTTTTTCAAAGACCAAAAACAATTAGGTTAGAGTTATCCAAATGCATCTGTGTTTTGTGAGATCCCTAACTATGGTAATCTAAATAAAGACAAATGACCGAGATCCTTGCAAAGAAGTCACCCTCAGTCAAAAAATGGAGGATCGTCCTCTTAGCTAGTGCAGTGACTCTCAATGGATTTAATAAAAAAAATGTCACTTTATTTTACATCAGTCAAACAAAGCATAATGTTTGATACATTGTTACAAGATGAAATTTAGCTGCTCAAGGGAATACAAGGCCTTTCATGTGCGGACATCAGTAAAAGCTCCATGAACTACATCTTGTGGTCTGGATAGATCCAACAATCATATCAGTTGAATCAAGTGCATCCCATATTTTTGGTGATCGGAACGAACCATTTCAGATGAAGTTCAACTCTCTTAGCCGTCCATTTCACACATCCGAATATATTAAAGACCTCTTGATCCTATCCGATCAAAGTAGGGCCCAGTAGTATGGTTTTCCGGCCAAAGCCCCCAAATCCTCAGACTCCGAGACAGTCGCATAACCTTCCTACCCATCAGTAGAAAGCGAAAGGACAAATACAAGAGGGTTGAAGTCGTAGAGGCATTTCGTCGAAATTCAGTGTCTTGGGTTTCTGTTTGCCAAGAAATGGAATTCATGGGGGAGATGGCACCAGTTCGAAGCGAGAAACACCTAGCTGGAAAAACTGAACTAAAAGGATGAAACCCATGATTCCACGAACAGATTGCCCGACCAGGTCCATTTCATTAAACTTTCTCTCTGAGAAGAGATGCCGAAGTCTGAGCGTAAGAAATCTATCATTTCGGAAAGGAGCACCAAGTCTGGTATGCATGCATGTACGCGGGAGATCAAGGAACGCCATTCCTTGTTATCCTAGAGATCCATGAAAGATTTTCATAGATTCTCCCACGTTTAAGGAAAATACATTGCGCGTGTTTCTTCCGATATTTCCTCGTTTGGTAAGTTACTATTTCTTTATTTAGTATGACGCTAGTATACCACTTCCTACGTTCTCGGAAACCATACATATTTCTTTGTTATCTAGCTTATCATACTAGTTTGATTGATCTGATTTTGCACTGCCAGATGTTAGATAAATGGATCGTATCAAAACAGGAGAGTCCCACCAGCATCATTGTCACTTTCCTAGAAACTACTGTATACTTGCATGGCAAGCTGTCAAAGCCCATGTCACTTAGGAGTCCATGTTTACTGTATAAAACCACCATCTTCTCTCCATTTTTCCTGCTAAGGCCTTCTCTTCTTGTTCTTGATTCTCTTCACTTTTTAGTTTTTCCATTGCCCTTCAATCCACAATCACTCCACCTACTGGCTTCATTGAACTTTCAATCCGAATAGTAAATGGAGACCATTACTTACCATGAATTCTTTCCCAGCAAAGTAGACGAGCAGACACAAAGATCAAAAGACAGGAGAAGCGGGACGAATAACCAACTAGTAAGCATCAGAAGAGATGGCACTCCCATCTTATATGATCTTCTTCGCTGTCTCCGACCAGTATTCCACATAGCGAAAACCCTCAAAAGGAGTGACACCAATAATCTCTGTCCCTTTCGCTGCCTCAGGGAGAAGTGAAAAAACATATCTTCAAGTTTTGGGATCCTCAGGTGGTGGAGATGGTCGTCAAAGGTAAGGCCCAATCAAAGGTGGTCATTAGAGACGTCGATACTAGGTGTTCAGAACATCAATTGGTATTTCGAAAGTGGATCTCTAGCAACATGTACGTAATCCAATCTAATTGGAACAAGGAGTTCGTTAATCGAAGAGGTTTGAGGGCTGGCGACAAGATTGGATTATCATGGGTGCCGGAAATATCATGCTTCTGCTTCTCGCTCTTGAAGCGTGCTCGAGGTTTAGGAGAAGAACCAGTAATTAAGGAAGGGCTTTCTATAACATAAGACAACTCTAACTGACCCATAACACATCGGGATTACGTAGCTGTCATGTTCTTGCCGTTTGTGACAATATTGTAATAGCGTTTGATGTATTTCCTTGCTTTCTTGTTTTGTAATTTCGAAGTTACATTTAAGAGCAGTGATCTAAATTTATTGTTTAGTTAGCTCTGCTTAGCCACTAATACATTTGGATTTTCAGAAGGTTTAAGATAAGTCATAATTCATGTCAGTTATTGCCCAAGAAATTTCAGGCTTTCCAAAAAAGCCATTCTGATGTGATGCTATCAGAAGGGGAGCCTTGGCGCAACGGTATAAGTTGTCGTCATGTGACCTTGAGGTCACGGGTTCAAGGCGTGGAATCAGCCTCTTGCAAAAATGCAAGGTAAGGCTGCCTACTTTAGGCCATTGTGGCCCGCCCCTTCCCCGGACCCCGCATAGGCGGGAGCTTTGTGCACCGGGGCTGCCCTTTTTGATGTGATGCTATCATTTTCGTACGTTTGGTGGTTTCTCCTCTTTCTCGTCCTGCAATCATCTGCAGAAACCCTCTATGTCCAGTTCCTGCTTCTTTCTTAAAAAATTTCCTAGGACCACGCCGAGACATTAGCTCACAGAGCCCATCTCTTCAAAGAAGAAAGTTCTGGAATCATATAGTGTGAGAATGGGTATCATATGATGTGTAAGGATTGTCCTTCCAGCGACATGTTCAATAATATAGTAGTAGACAGAGTTTTCACCATGCTTTGAAATACATGCTAGGAAGGTCTTATTCACAGACGCTTTGTGGTTCAGTTTTGAGATATCTACCAAGACATCAGATCTAATGCACATTTACGTCACCTACCAGATTAGCTGCTTGCTCTGCAGATTATCTCCTGTTATGTAGCTACCCTGGATAGACAAGCAAAATGCAGCTTGCTTGGACTAACATCCAAAAAGGCTTCAGTTCTACAGGCATCCAAAATCGTACCGTTTACTAGAACAACATACACTTTACTCATTTATGAAAACGGCCGGAAAGATGTTTGATCTACAGGTTATTATGCTGCAGCACTACAGGTTTATTCTCTTACAAGGGCAGTGTCCAGGGTGAAGTTTTTGACATTCGACCTACATCTAACTCCTTAATTTCCTTGCTATTAATTATATAGTTTAGAGGTAGGCATCAGAAAGTATAATCTTTAGCTTTTTACTATTATAGTTTCCCTTTATCCTGTTAACATTCTGTCTATACACTGTAGACAGTATGTATTACATGTATAAATGTATAAACTATGTAAAATCTTTTGGCAACGCAATCCTCCTCTCGTCCAGAGAAGTTTCACGTCCAACCATAGACTCACCATGCACCGATACGCATAACCTTCTAATAATATAATTAATTGTTAGAAATGTATTTTTATGAATGAAACACTGACGTCCATTACGTTCATTTCAATCAGTTTGCTCGGAGTAGCAATGCGTGGATATCCAAGCTCTGTTGCAATTCCACACCGTGAATAAAGTATTCTCTTACGGACGGCTCCAAATTAACAGATTGGAGGCTTAACTTTGTGCAATGGAGAAGCTGTAGTCCAAGATGTGGCAGGCAAGATGAGTAGTTTGCATCACCAAGTTTTCCCTTATGGTGCTTAAATTGTCCACTCAAATGCCATATAAGAACTTCCATAGACGAGGTTGCTCGTGGATGCCCGTTTCCAGCATCTTGATTGACTAATTGAAGTCCCAAAATATGGATTCTGGGATACCAAGCTCATACAGCCATTGTGATTTTATTTTTATTTTTTTACTGATATATCCAGAGTTGATCATGCGAAGGTGGGTGCTGCATAGAAAAAATGAGAAGTGGCTCTGGGGAAGTACCGCATTGGACCTTCAGCTTAGCATTCCTCCTTATAAACATCTGATTTCATGTTTTTAAATGGACAATTGGAAAAACTAATGTTTCTACATTCATCGTCAAAGCCTGTTTAGGATAATCAAGAGAGTGTCGTAGCCCATCCATTTCCAAACATGGTAGACGGATGGTTTGCTTTGCCTGGTCGACGGCTTGAGTCTCCTCTTTCATCCTTCTTCAATCCTGAGCAAGTACTAGAAACTAAACCAATTAGAACTTTTGGATTAAAAGTAGAAAAATGCTAATCCTTGATCTGATGGTGGATAACCTAATCCATTACATCAACAATCTACATAAACATGAGCATTCATCTAATGATGAAATCAGAGGATGACGGAGAATTATTAAATGCAATTATTTAGTTTAGTACAGTCGACTAATAGAAGGGGAGCCTTGGGGCAATGGTAAAGTTGTCATCGTGTGACCTTGAGGTCATGGTTTCAAGGCACGAAAACAGCCTTTTGCAAAAATACAAGGTAAGACTACGCAGTATAGACCTTTGTGGTCCGCCTCTTTCCCAAACCCCGCATGGCAAGAGCTTCATGCACCAGGGCTGCCCTTCTACAATCTACTACTACTGCTACCACTACTACTACTACTACTAATAATAATACTATTATTGTTGTTGTTATAAGCAAAGAAATACAAAGCAAATCACCCCACGTTCGCCTAAATCAAATTCTTAACCCAAAAGAGTATTCCAAGAAAGATGTCTGCGACTAAGCATTGGAAACTTATAATTTCTAGCATTTAAATGGTGGGTTAGTATTTCTGAACTGAACATGGCACCTATGCGTCTAGTCGCTCGTATATATTTCTCATGCATTATATATATTAAATAGTGTTCTTCTTTCTCTTTGGTATAATAAGAGCAAGCAAAAATAGAGGTCGGCTGACTCTTTCAGTGATCCAAACCATTCACCTTGTAAGAGATGGTGGATGATTTATTGCATGATATGTCTTCGCTGTAGATGATTCTAAATCTCTGATTTGCAAAGGGAAGGATGTAGACCGTGGCCCTTTGTTTTAAAGCCGTCCGTTTGTCTATATATGATCTATGGCTAATCAATTGCTTCGTCTGTCTCAGATTCTAACGTCAGCTATCTTTCCTCTAAATATGTAATTACTTGTACACCAAGCTAAGGAGTCCCTTGCATAAATGCAATTGAGATGGTTCACAATAACATAACGTGAGATCCATTTTCCTAATGCGAAGCAAACCATGAAGGAGAGCATGGATTTAGCAGACCCTAGTCCGAAACGGCAGCCCTTACTCTAAACAAAACAAGGAACAAAGCTTTGAACTTATCAGCAACTTCCCAGAAGCTCTCCTTCTCCCTCTCCTTCTCCTCGTCCTGTCTTTCTTGTCAACGGAAGATGCTGAAAAGACCAGCAATTTATCTTAAAGATGGTAGTATCTGTGGACTTCCATTCCCAAACAAGATTTTCACTGCCGTGTTGGTCCCCATTTTTCGTTGAAGGATTTTGTTCGCACGATCGATCTATCTATGAGCTCTCCTGTGAGGGTTGTAAGGCTCATAGGTTTTCCATATGTCAAAATTATGATAGGCAATTTGCTTGTGATACTGATAATTGGATCCAGTTTGCCATGAAACGTAATGGCTAATTTGCTTGTGAAATTGAGAAATGGATCAATGAGCTCCGTGTAGATTTGTTTAATTGGGATGACTGTACAAAATACAAGTAGCCTCTGTGTATTTCTAAGAGCGAATCATTAACAAAACTAAGATTGAATGTGACCTCCCGGGTTTTTATAACACTTTTTCATAAATCTTTTGCTTTGTGGGGCCCCAATACTTTTATAAAACTGTTCAAAACCAAATAGCGGAAGAATAACTTTGAAAAGAATACTTTAAAAATCACGAGTGTCTTTTTTTTCCATTAAAAACAATGATTTTCAGAGGAATGAACATCACATTCCTACCAAAAATCCGGCAGAGTTTTCCCTGTATTTTGGACCTTGTGCATTTAACGCATACAATGCAACACCTGATAATCATCATATACATATAAATATCCATGATAGAGACTCTGTCTCCCTCCAAATACCAACATACACATTTTCGTTTAATTTAAATAATGAAACATTTTGGTAATGCCAAAAAGGCTAGGTAATTGACCTGTATACCCAGGATCACTCCAGTCATAGCCATTCGTGTCAAACAGTAATGAATACACATTCACATATCCATTTCTAATAGTCATGAAACAATTTTTATTACATAAGAGTTGTAAGAACCTTCAGAAATCTTTATATATACCTCATCTTTACTCAAAATAGCTTCCTTGTGGCTTCCAAGTCAAAACTATGTGCCTTTCCCTTTGCTGTAGTCCTTCGAGCCTAAGATATTGTAAACAAGTACAATATCTTAGCAAGCATTCGCTTGTGTAGGTAGTTTCATCATCAACACACAAGTTTATGCAGTTCTAACTTTAAAAGGGACAATTTATCATACTTTGTAAAATTTTGTGTCATTTGATGTCAAATAAGTAGTATAATATATTTTGAAATTCATACCATGCCATTTCAAATAATTTTCATGTCCAATCAATTTGAATCGTCAATTTAACATCAATGCTTACTGTTTCCAAATAATAATAACCTTGTAAAACATTTAGATGATATGGAAGATAGTCACGACTCTTTGCATGCCTCAAAACCAATAGAGATGCATTTAAACCAAGAAATGCTTAAATGTAAATAAAGAGTATTTCAACCAGTGTATACGCACACCCATATATATATATATAGACACACACACACACACACACTCTAAATCTCATCAAGATTTTACGAGTATAAAACCACTCAAATCCGGCCACCTGCCATTGGTCATGAGTACTCATTATTGACCTGAAATACCATAGTGCCTTGCACCTGCGCTATTGTACAATATACATATAAACCCGAAAATAATGGAACCTCTATGCGACGGACAAGAACCAATCAAGTCTGTGGCTATCACGCCGATACCAAACAAATAGACTCTTTTGCATCGTGTTCATGGAAAACACAGCACACAAGCCATGACCTGTCCATGATGACATGAGCTTGCATTAGGCTCTCAGGCCAAGTATCCACCATACATATATAATTTCAGAAGAAAGAGGATGATCAGTCCTCAATCTTCCTAGCACAGAGTCCACCGGCCCCAATATGTCTGTCATAATATAATAATACTAGGTAGCATCCTATGCTTAGAAAACTAATAAAACCATAAAATTTTATACATTGGTTTTTTTTTTCAATCTGATAGTAAAGTAAACCTGACATTTTAAATAGATTGCATAAATATACCCTTTTGATAGCTGCATAAACTAAAAAGATCAAAATCTCAAGTTTCTAGTAAATTCCAAGCATGTTGATGTCCAAACTACCTACCTCCCTTTTTGTGCTCCACAAATTTGCTATATCCTTCCTTTAATCACTTAGCGATCACCTAACCAAATCAAATTTTGAATTCATTGTCAATACAAATCCATATGTTCATAATTTCAAGTAAATTTACACATTTCCAAATCAAGATAGCTAGTTCATCCATCTATTCCCAATTTTTGTCATATCCTAGCTAATTTAAGGTCTTAAGATTCATCGGTGATGTCTGATCATCAATCAAACATCAAGGATTTACTGTGCAAACAGTACCCGATCGGACAACCGATATTGTCCAATTGATTTCCTGCATAGATCTGTCAATCTAGTGTGATTTAGACTACATCAAGTCTTTACTTTTTCATCCCTATCCTTAGATTAGGGATTGGATGGTTGGATCATCCCTAATTATAGATCTAGGTTAAAAATGCATAAATTTTGCAAACTACCAAGATTCAAGAAATGGGTATTCTAGATTTTACCCTTAAAGAGTGTCTTCAACCTCCAATCGTGACAAAAGA
This sequence comes from Warburgia ugandensis, assembly GCA_035236585.1. Classification (NCBI taxonomy): domain Eukaryota; kingdom Viridiplantae; phylum Streptophyta; class Magnoliopsida; order Canellales; family Canellaceae; genus Warburgia; species Warburgia ugandensis. The sequence goes on from CP141137.1 coordinate 62,818,590, forward strand.
ACGCGATTGCCATTGATTTTCCCGTCGCCGGCAAATCCCACTGTGGGTACTATTTTCACCTTTTTTCCCCCACCAAAACTTGCTAAATCAACGAGCAAATATAGGGCTTTTGCTCATGGTAGCGAGGGGAAGACAATGAACGGCACCGATCGTCGATCAATGACGCTGTTCACTCTATCTTTTCCGGCGACCATCAGCTTTTCTCCACCGTCGATCTCCTCCTCCCTTAGTTGATAGGAGAAATGGAGGGTGGAGGAAGGGTAGTTTCCTCCCCTCCTTTCTCCTCTTTCCTTCTCCCCCACTCTCTCTTCCTTCTTTTCTTCTCCCTCTCTCAATCGCGTGGAAAATAGACTATGAGGTCTGTTCTCTGTTTTTTTTTTTCTTTAAGTGGGTGGGGGGTGTCTGTATCAATTACGGCCCCCTCCATTTTTAAGTGGTTTTTGTTTTTTAAAGTTCTTACATTGAATTACTGCAAAATCAAAGCCCATCTGTGCAGCATTTGTTGGAGATCAATAAGACATTGAATCTAAAAGAAACTGAGCTAAGCAATAACGTACTTGCATGACATCCTATCTACTTCTCCATTACTAGAGCATATGGTTGTGGAGTGTTGCTCCCATATGGGTCCTTGAGTATCACTTAACTACAGTCTAGTAGGAATTTGCAATCCAAATCTTAAGAAATTGTATCTTAGTTGGGCAACAAGTTACTTAATGCATTTTAATTATCTGGCGTTCCATTGATATATAATCTGAGAGTTAGGATCCAGTAGTAGAGGATACATAACCCATATAGGAGGAGCTCTATTTGTATCAATTCAAGAGATTGGCCCCACATGTCTTATACTAGCTCATATTTCCAAGAGAAATATGCCATTTGTCCACTCCCCATGATCCAATCCGCACAGATTTGGTTTGGATACAAATTGTGGGGTTTTTTATCAACATGGATCATGGATCAAAAATTCCCCATCTGTAGTCAATTCGGCTACATATCTCGTACGCTCCATTATAGATGTTGACTTCTTTTGTAATTTCTACTCCGAATCTTAATGAATTGTATCAAGAAGAGGTTTACTTTAGTAACAAGGCAACTTAATGGTGTTTTGTCTAGTTTTCCATTGCTTGAGGATTTGGATTGCTATGATGGAGCTAATCTGAGCCCCCAAAGCATTTACATTGAAGAATTTCAAAAGCCTACTACAATTTTCTACTCCCAATCTCATTTCAGTGAGTATTGTTGGGCTGTTACCAATACTTAAACTATTATCCCATGAACCTGTTGCCTCTTGTTGAATTGAAGCTTGAGTTTTGAGTTGAGATAGATGAACTCAATATTGGTGGGTTCAACTACAAATTGGAAAAACTTCTCAAGGATCTTCATCATGCCAATAGTCTTTTCATATACCTATGCTATATTGAGGTATTCTCTTGTTGAATTTTAGTAATCATATTTTGATTGTATATCTTGTCTGCTTGCCAATGTCCATTTGTAGAGGAATGGCTTAACAATTAAGTATGTTAAACTGAACATAGAGAAACATTTCCAAGTATTGCTGGTTACTCAAATGGTGCTAGGAATCTGATGTGAGCTTGTTAACAAGCATCCAAATCAAAGCCTCTAGTTTCTCTTGTTAGTATTACATGAAGTACTAGATGTCTTAATTTAAACTTTTAATATAGTAATAGGGTTCTTCTGATCCTTCGGTGCATTTCTGATTCTATAAGATTCCCCCAATCTCATAGGTTGAATACATTAACCTCTTTAGAACTAAATGGTACGAAGTAGTTTATTTTCTGTGCTGTTACCAACAACTTTCTGTATGGGCAATAATTTATTGCTTGGAGGAAAAGTTCTTACTGTGTTCTATTTTGTTGATCAAACCATTCATTTGTTGGACAATAGCTCCATCTTAGATGACCAAACACTAGAAATATCTACAACAATGAACAATCTTAACCACTAAGATCAAGGTTAAATTTCCCATTGCTTTGACCTTTTGGAGATCCCCATCTTATATGCTAGTACAACCATGGTTATACTCATTCACTATAGGCCTTTAGTACCATCCGATAAAAATGGGGCCCAATAGATGAATAGTTTGGATAACGCAATTGATATGTATGTTAGGGATAGATTTGCCAATCAATATAGATCTGGCAACTAGGATCTTCAGAATATGTGAGAACACAAATCCAACCACAATAGGAGAGACAGAGATTTAAGTGGTTTGGCCAAACTCAGCCTACATCCACATGAGAGGAGAGGAGATTTTATTATCTAATCAGATCACATCTCTCACTCACTCACTCACAATAATATACTCAAACATCTCCTATTTATAGGAGATGTACAGGTCTGAATGTTAAGATTTGCGCCGCAAATCTTGACGTTTTCTATGTTTCGATGGTGAAGTCTTCTTTTGTGATGCCAACAGCCATCAATATTGAAATCCATCAATCAGTGCTGACAAGTCAGTTGTTCTCTCTCACATTGGTATGGAACACAATGGGTCCATTGTAACACCCTAGGTTTTTACAATACTTTTCACATTTATTTTCAAAAGATGGTGCACCAGAATTTTTGAAATCCAAAAACGGTAAAAAATGTTTTCTTTGAAATTCATTTTTCAAAATTTCTGATGTTACTTACATGCCAAAAATCTACATAGCTAGATATTTTATCTAGAAAATAAATATACAATATATGAAACCAGGACTCATCCAATAGTTCACTTATACATCCCCTATAACTATTACATTAAATGTTCAAAGTTCACAATCCAAATGCTAATTATACAATACAAAAACTTTAAGAAAATGTGTACCTGATTATAGAAGTATAGTTGCTGAATTTTCCTTGTTGTGTCTATCTTCTCCTGTCTATCTGAGATATTATAAACATAAAAATATTTACAATATCTCAGTAAGCTATGCTTGGGAGGGGATTTTAGGAAGCATGTAAAATCTATCATATAAATTAACAATTTCATAATAATTAGAATATCCATTTCTATCATGTTCATTTTTTATGACATATAAAACATGATTTACAATTCAATAACGTATTGATAATTCTAATATCCATATTTATAATTCTTCAATTGAAAGAAATAATCCAATTCCAATTCCATAAACCATACTTTGTATAAAAAATCTACCCTTTAATTTACCCATGTAAAAGTTTTATGAAAGTACTACCTTATTCATTCATATATGTATAAATATACAATACAGATTGAATTTGTTAAAAGAATACAAAATTATCAATGTCATCAATAATAGTCTCATAATATCTATTCCCAGACTACTCTAGATCGCATATCCATACTCACCATATGGAGTCCATAATCTTCCAGCCTCTGCTGGTATATCAACACATAATATCTTTACCCCTCATTATACAAGGTCCATAACCATCTAGCCTCTGCTGGTAAAGCAATAATCATAATATCGCATATCGGTAATAAGCTCAGACTAGGCATATCATCATGCCGCCACATTAGGCATATCATTATATCATCACGTCAACACCATAGTGCATAAAATATAAGGACTACTATGCTACAATCTAAATCCATACTGGCGTGCCTGGATGAGTGCATATATACTCCATTGATAACACAATGGAAAATCATTTGCATCATGTCTATATGGGGAGATAGACCATCACAGTGGTGGCCTTCCCATAATTGCCTCACTCTACTTTTCGCCTCACTATGGGCATGGTGTCTATATCACATTAGTTTCGGAAGGAGAATGGCCAATCCTCATCCCCTCCTCGCATAGCATCCCTAGGCCTATGCCTGTCAAAAACAAAACTCTCGAGTTTCCATTAACAGATGTAAAATAAGAAAAATAATATCAGGCAATTTACTTAGTTACAATATATAATAATATGCATAAAAAAACTAACAACTTCACTTAATGGGTGATCATCCACCACGGATGTAAAGATATTAATCGAATTTCACAAATTAACATATAATGAGAACGGTACCCATGTACTAGAGTTACATTTTTATGGCGCTACAGATAATAAGATAATTCTACATTTCAAATAAGGTTCACACAACTACAAGCATGAAATTAACACATCATTCTAAATAACTCATTTTATATACAAAACATGTAAAGCATGATAATGTTCCATGTATTTTACATAAGAAATAATTTAGATTTTCTCATGATCATAGTATTAAGTACATTTTAACAATTTCGAACATGCGTCCTTAAATTCCACCTACCTCGTAAGGCAAATGTAGTCAATCGAAGTCTGTATCCCTTATGATCAGTGTATTATGTGTATCTATCCAAGTATACGTATAAAATATAGTTATTTTCTAGCTTTTGAATAGTATTTTCAATTTGTTTTACTATTGATCACCATGATCTTATCTCTGATCTTCCTTGATTAGACTTTATTAACCTTAATTGGTCAATTTTAGTGATTTTGGTCAATCTTTATATTAATTTTTGACTTATTTCACTATTTAAGGTCTATCTAACCATTATGGTTGTCAATTTTTCTAATCTATAGCTTGACCTACTATAATTGTACTAAATATTAATTATTCTATTTATTTATTTATGTATTTATGGTGTATGTCTTGATCTAATGGTCAGATATAACTCTGATCCATTAGATCTGTCATTTTAAACTAGATTTGATTTTTAGAATACTAATATCAACCTAGACACATGATATGATGATCTAAACTAGTTAAATAGGCTATAATACTTCATAACTAATCATTTTATAATATCTGATCACTTCTAATCTGGTCCATCCATTCAATTTCCATGACTTTTAGGGCTGATCAATCTAAAATTGATCTCTAATCCTAAATTTTATTGCATATTTAGGCCTGCATCATCAATATGATTCTAACAAAGATTTTATATCATTATTCAGGCTTATATAGCCTTCTTAATTGTGGTTTTAGTGTCTTAGGTCAAATGAACGGTCCATATTCAATTTCTAGATCTCAATAGGGTGGGTGCGTCACTATTCCCAGGACTCATTTATGTCTTGGTCAAACTTCAATCTTCCTAGACGCATTCCAAAATGAGTCTAGGGCATAGATCGGACTAGCAAGGTTGAGATAATCCAATTTGAACTGTCCGCTCAATCCCACCTCTGATCAACACCTTAAATCTTCCAAAAATCTACTATTTTTCCACATCTTGTAGTTTTGGGGTCCCTTGATCTCATTGGACGGTTGAATTTTAGATTCAAGCTGTCCTTGAGATGATTCCCAACAGATTCAACAGATCTATTTTCATCGGTCAATGGCCGACCAGTGAGAACAAATTCGACTCGAATCTAAGCTGATCTTGCCAAAAAAAGAGAAACGAAGAGAAATGGAGGAGAAGGGTACTTGATTTGAGCCGGAGAGGTGGCTTTGGGTTTTCCAATGGGTGTAGATGTCTTGGTGCTCAATAGGAAACCCTAGTCGCCAGCGATAAAGGAAATGGTGGTAGCTAAAGGAGGAAAAAGGAAAAGAAAATTTCAGGCCCAGTGCCAAGGAAGAAAAGAAGAACATAGGGGATTTTCTAGGCCGAAACCCTAGACTATCAGAGGAAAGGAAAGAGGGAGATACAGGAAGAGGAAAGAAAAAGAAGGAGAGGGAGATCACTAGTGCGATGGGAGAGGAGCGGGGTTTTTATTAGAGAGGAGGGTGGCGCCATTGTCGCTGACTTTCTTCCTGGAACCACAAACGGTGACCGGGATGTCAGCATGACCACCTACCTCTTTCCCAGCTATAGACGAAGGAGATGAAGGTGTTGTTATCAAAATGAGCCCTAGCTAATTCTGTTCCTTTTTTTTATTTACTAAAATACCCCTACACTTCAAATTGCCATAACTTTCTTATCCGAACTCCGTTTTCAGTGTTCTTTGTGTCGTTTGATTCCATTTTTCTATTAGAATCTAAATATTCATGTTCCAATTCTTGCTTCCATGTCCATAAAAGTTATCATCCTTGAAATCTCATATCTTAGTTTTGTTTTTCACTTTTTTAATTTACAGTTAATAATGTAAAGAAATTCATAACATTTTAGGGTTATTACATCCACCCCAATAATCTCCCCCTCCATGCCCATGAGAGAAGAATGCATTAATCCCTTGTTACTTTATCAGCTCTCCCAAATTACTAGCACAGCTTCAATCCAGCTCACTCTCCAATAGTCATCTACTCTTTTCAGCAATTCCATTTAATTGTCTTCGAGTATCTGCTACTTTTCTTGGAAGGTTGTTGCTCCTCTGCTAAACACTCCATACAAAGTTTAAGTGCTAATTAGTCATCAGCATAATGTAAGCATCTTGAAGCCTACCATCTAAAAACTTGCCTATGCCTCTGATACCCGCTCTCGTAGGTCACTTGCAAACATCACTTAGATTGGCCACATCCACTCGGAATGATCAAAAGTTCCGCTTAGAATGGTTACCAAGTCCACTCTAACTCATGTACACTTTTCATCGAGTCATCTCACCACTATTCATGAAGCCGTCCTACCACTATTCACCAAGTCATTGTACCATTGTTCTCACATCATCTCGTCACATTCCTAAGTCAACCCCACTCATGGTCACCGAGTCCACTCACACTAGTCGTTGTATCCACTTTATGCTCCCTAGCTTTGTTTGAGTCCACTTTGTAAGCAATCATCAAGTCATCCACTCCTAGCTGTCACGAATCATCTCATGCCTGTCATGAGTTCACTCACTAATTTGGGTTTTCTTAAGTAGAGGTGTCAGACTATTGACAAGGATTAGTAACTATTCATTAGGTGCAATTACTATTGCAATGTCTATGTAGCAACTCTACACTATTCTCAATCACTATTGTAAATCATTCACTGTACCAACCTAGTACTATATCCACTCAATACAAGTCTTTGTTTCCTATAGCAGGAACTGTAGCATCAACATAATGATTTCCTTTTCTTTTTGCTTTCTCTTTTTTGGTTGTTTTCGACCAATAGCCCACTTATCATCTGTCCTTTTCAATGGTCTTTTCCTTTTCGGCTCCTCCATTAGCAGAACTCAAATTTAGAAAAAAAAAATGTCTGGCTATCTATTTTCACTCCGTTCAGGCACTCCATCTTCGTCGTTTGCGTCACTTCCAACACATACGACTATTGTCCTGACCGTCTAGCATCTATGTTCCAACCCACAATTGAGGCTTCCTCTAATGCGTCTTTCGTAGTTGTGCATGTGATTCCTATCATAACTGATCTTCTCTCGCTGCCAATCAACTCCTCTTTTGCCACCTACAATGGGCGCAATTGTTAGCATCTCCTAATCCATGTCACTCCAATGGCTCACCACCGATCATGCCACTACAAACCCAGAATCATTGTTCAGATTTGAGCGATTTTCAACAGCTTGCTCCTTGTGCGGCTGAGTCTCCCCCCAACTCGGTATCTCCATCTCATCTGACCTATTATGATTGTCTTTGGCAGTCAGATTCTTGCATCCCCACACTAGAATCAATGATGGGTTTCTAGCTAAGTTAGGATTTCTCGTTCTTCGAGGATTCATCATTCATGGTTACAGAAGCCAAGCAAGATCTTTCGGACTCTAATTTTGCCAATAACAATCTCCTTTTCTCATCATTATAACCTTCCTTTAGCTACCATTTCTTCTTCCATTACCCTTTTTCTCCTATATTTTGTCGGGCAAAGAATCAACTTTGAATTGTCATGCCCAAGGAGTCATCAAATTTATTTTTTTTAATATGCATAAACAAATCACATTACGTCTCCTTCTCATTCATGAATCAATGGGCATATTTGTTGCATCCATGATCGGGGACTTCAATCAATCGATTAGCTCTATTTCACAGCCAACCAAAGCAGTGATCCATAGATCACCACTTCCCTCTTATTGGCTGGTATCTCACCATTCAGTTACTGCACACTAGTAGATTAGTGGACAGATCGACCTTCTTCTCTCCCCGTTTCACTGCCTTGTAACCTATCAGTGGCTACCTTTCTGCCGTAGCTTGTCAGTCCCAGTCCCTGTCGTGTTTTGATCCACCTTACACTGATACCACTTGCTAGGGCTAGATTTGCCAATCAATGTAGATCTTGTAACTAGGATCTTTAGGAAATGTGAGAGCACAAACACATGCACAATAGGAGAGATGAAGATTTACGTGGTTTGACCAAACTCGGCTTACATTCATGGGAGAGGAGATGAGATTTTATTATCTGATCAGGTTACATCTTTCACTCAGTCACTTACAACAGTACACATATACATCTCCTATTTATAGGAGATACATAGGTATGAATGTCAAGATTTGTGGTGTTGTAAATCTTGACGTCTTTTTTGTTCCAATGGTGAAGTTTTTGTTATGGTGCCAATAACCATCAATGTTGAAATCCATCAATTGGTGTCGACAAGTAAGTTATTCTCTCTCAAATGGGTATGGACTATAGCGGGTCCACCCCAACAATGCATGCATACAAAAATCATAGGATTTTAGATTTGCACACACCATATGTCCCCTAAACATGGGAAATAACCAAAAGAGCTCAATTAAAAAATTTCTTTGAACACTTAAAATCCTAATTGTTCTCATGTCTTGTAAATATTTAAGAAAAGTTTGAATTATTTTTATTTTATCTTATTGGTAAATTGGTTGTAGCCATCGATTGCTCAAATGGGTATAAACAAAATTATTAAATTTCTTAAACAAGTAGTAAAATGCTTATCTAGCTATCCGCATCCAATCCATTTGCAATGTTCGTTGCAATTTATCTACTTTTGGTCCTTCACTTGGGAGCTCTTATGGAAGAACTCTAAAAGGGTACATGTTGTCATGGGGTCACAATTTTACCTATGTTAAACCTATGCAGCACTTGTGCTCAACTCTATACAAGTCAGCCTTCAACTCTCACTTGCTAGGGTTATACTCACTCACCCACAAAAGCAATGAGAGAAGTTAAGATAACTCAGAAAGGAACTCCCTCAATCACCTCCAATGAATTGAGCTTAATTGAGATGAGTTATAAATAAGGAGCTAACCCCTATATATACTTGCTCTCCCCCATCCACCTCCTCAATAGATGGTTGGAATTATTACATGTGTTAGTTCATTAATGGTCTAAATCGTCTTGTGGAATCCTCCTACTTTTTCTAGATTACTTCATTAATCTCTTAAAGTATTCTAGACTACTACAAAAGATCTAGATATTTATAAGGAATTCTCTAGAAACCAGGCCTTCTGAAATTGGGCCTTGTTCCACAGATCTAAGAATATGGGCCTAAGTCCCTTAAGCCACATACATAGGCTGAATAAGGCTTCTATGTAGCCTGTAGGCCTTCGTCACGGGGCTTGCAATGCAAGCCCTTGACATTCTTCCCTATCTGATAATGTCAATGCTCTCTTTGACACATCTCGACTGGTGTCACAAGATTCAGCTTCGGCATGTCCTCTTCCCACACTGCACATTGGTATCCAACCACTCTTATGCTCCGTAGTGAGTTTCTTTGTCTCCTTCATGTTGTATGCACTCTTGCACACTTGTGCACCTTTGCATAGTTGTGAGTTGTCACACATCTTATGCTCCTGTTTTGTTGCCCTCTGATGTTGGGCCTCCTACACATCAGCATGATAGCTACTAGTTGTTGTGCTCCATGCACGTCTTTGCATGGTCTTATTCTTCTTGGAGCTCCCCTGTTGTGGCACCCCTTGTCAACCATTGGTTTCTCATTGGACCCTTTAAACCATAGCACCCTGATGGCACCTAGATGACGTGAGTTTAGCTATGCCAACTCCACAATCATTGTGGATCCCTCTACTAGCTACAAGACAGATAACATCTTCCTTTGCCCCTTTCCATCCTATAACACTGGGACTACGCAAGAGGTCTTCAAATCAAAGAAGCTCAATATTCCAAGGTGTGGCATAGGGATGGTTCTAGCCTTGGTGAAAAAATCCATTCCAAGGATAACCTCATAATCATCTAAAGGGACTACAGTCAAAGTGATGATGCCTTGCTACTCTCTCACCTTGATAGGTACATCTTTGGCAACTCCAAGTGTGGACCTCACTTCAGAGTATACTACCTTTGTCTTGCTCTCATCCTTCTTCATCTTGAGGCCTAATCTCTTAGCCTCTCCTTCTAAGATGAAGTTGTGAGTAGCTCCTGTGTCCACCATAGCCTGTGTGCCTTTGCCATTGAGGCACACATCCACATACATCAAGCTCTTCCTTGCATGGGCAACAAGCGTGGTCTCTGATACCTACCCCATCATAGCATTGAGGAGTCTAAGTGCCCCCATCTTAGGCTCTTCTCCTTCATCCTCATCCTTTACCTTGCGATTCTCCCTTTCAACCACCAAGGCACTGAGAGTCTTCTTCTTTGGATAGTTTATTGCCTGATGATCCCTATATCATATGAAATAACTAGGACGTCAAGGAAGGAACTTACCTTTGCCCTTCGAGTCATGTTAGCCTTTCTTGCCTTCTTTCATGTGAACTTTAGGTTTGTCCTCCTCAGCATTGCCTCTATTAGATTTATTCTTTTTCTCCGCACTAGTGCCTTCCACCCTTTTGTTGACACTAAATTAATCTCTCTACAGTTGAGAGTGCAATGGCCAAGTCTTGCCCTCCCCTCCTTCGTAACTCTTGTTCCACCCAAGGTTGCAACCCATCCATGAAGAAGAAGAACTCGTCCTTCTCATTCATATCCAAGATATTTAAGTGCAAAGCCATGAATTGGTTAACATATTCATGAATAGATCCCGTATGGCTTAGCCACTTTAGATTTTTTTGGGCCAAGTATTCCACATTCCCTAGGAAGAATTGGGCTTTATTCTCTTTCTTAAAGTTTTCCCAAGTGGCTATGGTGCAACAACCCTCAACTATATTACCATACCTTCATCTCCACCATAGCATCGCATCATTACTATGATACAAGGTTGCCACATCCACCTTCATGATCTCCTCAAAAACCTTGATGCCTTTAAAGTATTGTTCCATTTTCCATAAGAAATTTTCAGGCCTTTGGCATCATGGGTTCCTTTGTAACTTGTAGGTTCAGGGATCTTGACTTTAGGAGTAAACTACTTTGGTCCAAATCCTCCCCCACTGGCTACAGCTTTCTCCAATAGGGCCAAATGAATTTTCACATCCTCTAGTCTGGCTACCTCCTCACATAGCCCAACTTACCAAGGCGATCGGATATGCTTTCCACCCTTTTTGTGGTCTCTGTATTCATAGTTTTGAATACTTTGAAGGCACTTCCTATGCCATCTTAGAGACTATGTAAGACATCTACATGGCACTAGACTTGTTCAAGCAATCAGAAAGAGTTTGCTCGAACTTACCAAACCTTTCTTCTAATATAGTGAGGTGCATATCCATGGCCAACTCCTTTCATGGATCTCTGGACCTCTCCCTCCTTGACCTATGCTAGGCTTCCACATGCATGTTGTTCACTTCAGACTCGCTTGCCATGATGCTATTGCAAGGTTGACAGAATCCTCACAAGCAACTCCCAACTCAACCACTGAACCTTCAGTATGATACCAACTCCCATCAATTGTCATAAGGTTGCAGTTTCACCTGTGCTAAACCTGTGCGACACTTGTGCATAACTCCTTTGCAAAGCACAAGTTATCCTTCAACTCCCACTCTCACTTGGTAGGGCTATACTCACTCACCTGCAAAAGCAATGAGAGAAGTTAAGAGAACTCAGAAAGGGACTTTCTCAATCACCTCAAATGAATTGAGCTTAACTGAGTTGAGCTTAACTGAGTTGAGTTACAAATGAGGGGCTAACCCCTATATATACTTGCTCTCCCCTATCGACCTCCTCATGGATGGTTGGGATTATTATATGTATTAGTTCATTAATAGTCCATATCATCTTCTAGAACCTTCTTACTCTTTCTAAATTACTCTATTAGTCTCTTAAAGTATTCTAGACTACTACAGAAAATTTAGATATTTACAAAGATTTCTTTAGAAACTAGGCTTTCTGGAACTGGGCCTTATTCCATAGATCCAAGAATAAGGGCCTAAGTCCCTTGGGCCGCATCTATGACTGAACAAAGCTTCCGTGTAGCTTATAGACCTTGGTCATGGGACAATATGCTTACTTCTTCTGTTGGGAGCTAAAGTTTGCTAAACACATAAATTTGATGAGCTTTAGCTTTAGGGATCACGTAAATTGTCTTTGACATGTTTCAATCAACTTATCAAGAGACTTTTTTGCTATAACAATATAGATCTAATTCTAATGGATGAGACTTTCTGAGAGCATAAGGCATCTCCCTTCTAAACATGAGTTTTGGGGGAAGAGAATAATCCTTGTATCCAAGTTCTAGAGTTTTTTCTCTCCAGAATTGCCTCTAACATTTCTTGAGTTCCTTCTTCAAGGTGGGAGATTGAGAGAGGAAGAATCGTGAGCAGCAAGGATTTAACAGAAACTAGGATGAAACAATAGGAAAGTTCCTTCAAAGAATCCATGAAGCATACCTATGATCTCATCAGGAACTTGTTGGAGTCTTTGCTTCACTACATCTTGGATTTCTTACCCACTAAGGATGATGTCAAGATGGGCATTTTATTCAAAATGGTAGCAGTACTTATGGACTTCCATTTCCAATCTAGATTTCTACTACTACTATGATTCCTCTCTTTCATTAGAGGATTTTCTTCCCTCCATCGACAAAGCAGTTGTTCATCACGAGGGTCGTAAGATTCATAGATTATCTTCCATGTTAGATATGATCAGCGGTTTGCTTCTTATATTGATCAATGGATCCGTTTTATGATGAAAAATAATGTTGCAATACTCAGTCTATGTTTACGACTTGCAGATTATAACACAAATTACAAGTTGCCTCTCTCTATATTTAGCAGTGAATCATTGACAAAACTAAGATTGTCCATCTGTGGAATGGATGCCCCACCTGGAATCATTTAGTGACAATCACTTAAGAAATTGCATCTAAAATTTGTTATTTTGAGCAATGACATATTTTATGACATTCTATGTGCTTCTCCATTACTTGAAGATTTGGAAATGCATGATTGTGATGGTCTGGGTCCTGCCCATCTCTGCTCCATGCCTTTAGAACTTTTCACTGAATACTTACAACTGAATTTTAAGAAGTTCACCTTAACTTGAGAATCTTAGATAGAAATAATAAGCATGGATCCTCCAATTGTATGTGACGGCAAATAATATCAATTTCGTTTCTTGAACATTTTGGAGTTTTCTACTATCTTTCAAGTGTCAGTTCTTATGAAGTCTAAGAAGTTATGCATTTTTGCATTTTCAATTTGAAGATGAACGGTTGGAAACACATATTTTTTATGAAATATAGTTATGGGAATTGCCTCTTTGACCTGCCTAAATCACCTCAAGAGTGTCACAATGAATCACTTTATGGGAATCATGTGGGAATCATGTGAGCTAGATATCACAAGTGATAGGGTTGAAAGTTTTCTCAAGATGTTGAGGAATAACTATTGCTAGCAATAATTTTACTAAATAATGATTTGGTCTTAAAGAAATGAATATTTGCATATCTTCTAAAAATATAAATTTTGAGAAGGTGGAAGATAAGCATCAATGTTGTCAATTGTTGCTCAAGAAATTTCAGGCTTTCTAGAAAGCCTTTCGGTGTAGTGGTAACATTCTAGTATGTATAAAATGGTTGAGTTGTGTGCTACTCATGCAAACAAATTTTGGATAGGATGGAAAGATCAATTAAGTCCACCCACAACCTTCTACAAAAACCCTCTTTGTATTCAATTTTTTGCATCTTTTTTAAGAGTTGTTGAGGCCAACCCAACCCACTGGGTCATTTAGAACATCCCCTCAAAGGTTTGAATTACTTAATAATTTAGCTGTAGTCTAAAACAATCAATTTGGTGGGTTTGTCGTGGAAATGTAATATACAAAAAACTCAGAGACTGTTGGATCATTCTAAAGCTTTATTTTTAAATTTTGATTCTTTTACACTAGTTTTCCTTTGATTAATAGATATAGAATGTGTAACAACTCTACAATTTATTACAATTTTTATTGAAAGATGGGGTGACAAATTAAATTTTGCTGAAATTAAAATTCATATAAGTAAATTCATTGAAACTCCAAAGTAGACTACAAAACATCAAATTTTCAAATATACGTGACGAGAGCTTTCAAATGATACTAAATTTACATAAAACGAAGATCGGAGACATAAAAACCCAAAATTTTACTAATTGATGGAGGGAGGCTGAATTGATAATTGCATCCCCCTCACAACAAAGGGCCCCATGCGAGGGCCAATCAAGAGGAGCTCGATGTGTAGAACTCCACTCCTAGGCACTTGTCACATTAGGAGGAAACTAGAGAGGGGGGAAAACCACCCCCATTCTCTCTCTCTCTCTCTCTCTCTCTCTCTCTCTCTCTCTCTCTCTCTCTCTCTCTCTCTCTCTCTCTCTCTCTCTCTCTCTCAGCATCAGCATCACCCTCGAGCGATAGCTACCAGTACTAAATAATGATAGAATCATTACAAACTTCATGAGAATGAAAGTCAAATAGAGATCTATAGGACTCATAAATTATTTTCAAAAACTTTTATGTTTTTCGGCACTATGGAGCATTCAGCGACAGCTATTATTTTCTAGTTTTCTTCTTCAGCAAAGATGACCAAATTCAAGCAATGACAAAAATTAAAAATTATGTATTTGGAATCCTTGCTACTTGATCTACGCACACTTGTTGATGAAAGTTCAAATAGAGATCATCCAACCATTGAAATTTTAATTTAAATGCGATGTGCAAGTAAAAGTCTTAGATCTACAAAACAGAGCATTGAAATTGTGATCAAACTATAAATCTATGAATCTAATGACATGAATTTCATGTTAGTAATGATATGGTTTATGAATGATAAATTAAAAGCTTATTTATTGTATGAAATTCGATCATATAATTAATTTATAAATCTGATCATCTAGCACTTAGATCTATGTGATCTAGGCCTGGAAGATCAGATCTAACCATTTATATATAAAATTGATTTTCCCAACATCCAAATTTGTATGATCTAAGGTTAAACTACAGATTAGAGACAATCCAACCATTCAAATTAGGATTTCAATATATAAATCTACGATCAAGACACTAAGCTTTGACATTTATTCCATATTTCTCAGGTAGGTACTTAATTGACGATAAAAGCTCTGGTTGGTGATTCCTAATCATCAATCAACATCCAAATTGATTCATGACTAATCTCGGTGAATTTAAACTTTTAGATCGAGGTAGGTAATTCTAGGATTGCTAATTTTTTAGAATACCTGTAGTTATGTATTATTTTGTTAAATGCACATGATTACAATATTTAAATGTAGTTGATGATTCTTTTTCACATAAAAAAATGGCATTCTTAAGACTTAAATTATGTAACATTAATATTGCTAAGAAGTTAAATGATTATTCTAAAAGATATCCTTACATGATCTACTTAAGATGTGAAATTTCTTGAATTATCTGTGGATGGAATAGTTAGGAGACAAAGTCTCCATTTTTTATTTGAGTATGAAATTGTGATTATTAGATGAATTGTATCACATCCATTAAATATGCATTGTCTTATAAACATGGGAAACTCAGTTAGATTTCAGTAAAAATAGGAGGATTTTATTATTATACTTGAAATTCTAGAAAGTATAACATGAATTGATTTCCTAATTGAATTTCATGCACCACTTATATTTGACATCGTATTCGTATTTAAATAAAAAAATCTACATTGTAAACCAAGATCAGGATCTAATTATGTGTTCAATAGATATCTAATATATCACAAAGGGTACACTTGTGCCTATATTTTCATGTATTGATTTGCCAATGTTTTGTTTTAAAGAGGCACTTTCGCATGGTGGACACTGTGATAGGAAGATTGTAAGGTTGATCACCCGCCTTACAAAAGTTGATATTTCAACACCAAACCCAAGTGGTTAAACTTTTGGTGTGGCATCATGGGAAAGCCACATTATATGATCTGTTATCCTCTAATGTGAGACAATGATAAGTCTTACCTAGTTAGTGTCACCATTGGGCACGTGGTGTCCCATGATTGGATAGTTGTCATAGCATAGTAATTCATGTATTCTTTTCACTATAGTATTTCATGATTAGACAGTTGCTGTAATGACCCAGAATTTTTGTAACTTATTAAGGCAAATTAATAAAGTTTGAATTTTTAGAAATTCTGGGCTGGAATATTAGGTTATTGAAAATTATCTTTTTATGGAGATTATATCATGAATTAAAATATAGAAATTATGGATGTACTTGGAAAACTGATTGAAACAACATTAAGTACGTTCAATTCTGAGTTAAAATGAAAATTCCTTAATTTTCTCCATTTTGGGGTAAAATGGTAATTTTACCTATATTTCATATCCAAGAAATAAGACCTTAATATTCATGAAGTACTTAGAAGTATGATTCTAACGCCACTAAGTACGCTCGATTCCGAGTTCGGACAATTATTCTCCAATTTTGGAGTTCAAAGGGCAAAAACATCTTTTCACATAAAAGTGGGCAAACGTTCTAGAAGCAACAATAATTGCTCAGTGCATTATTGCTGGTAGTGGAGAATGTAGTGGAGATTGTAGTGGAGAATGGAGAATGCACTTGTAATAAAAAATTTATAAAGTAATAAAATATCCTATCAAAAGAAATAATAAAAAATTCAAATTTGGCTATAAATATGCCCCAAAAATTTCCAATAATTTTCACAACCTTATCCACAAAATTTCCAAATCTTCTCTGGAGTTTCAGCCCCAAATTCTCATTCATCCCTCCTTAATTTCTATTTTTCTTATTTCTCTCTCCTCTTTCTAAGTGGAACAAGAGACCTAAATTCAATTAGGCACTCCATTTCAGACAGAATCTGATAAATTTCACCATCCATAACCTCCTATACTACAGTATATACAAAATTCCCAAATCAATTTTAAGATCCAACGGTTCCAACAACAGAAAATCACAAAAAAGGGGACAATCAGGCTATATTATCATCAATATATAATTCTCTCAAATTGGGCATCAAATATATGCTTTTTCTTCAATCAGGTAGGTGGAACTACTTCCCATACATATTTATTATGTTTTAGTATAATTTTTATTTTTCTGTAATTTAATTTGAATGAAAAATGGTAAAAATAAAGTAAATACAAGAGCCTTCAATTCATGGTGATAAAGAGCTCATATGAAAATTATGGGCTTTCCAATAGATCCAGTAGTGTCAAAAACCCCTAGGATACAATTTTCAAGAAAATCTAATAAGGTTTGGACCCTCAATTGAGAGAGATTAGTTCTGTTGGGCCCAAATCAAATCTGGACCCTAGGAACGGCTGTAAAATTCAATTTAAGATTATGGAGTCATATGAACTCCAAATTGAGATTGGAAAGAAGCTATAGAAATCTTGTAATGCCTAGTTTCTAATGAAGTCATAATATTTCTAAAAATTATTTCTGTATTTTTCTATATTTTGGAAATAAGTGTCCAATTTCTAAGATCTTCAAGATCTGAGGTGATTAGATCTTGAAAAATTATTTTAATGATGATATAATAATATAATAAAGTAATGTCTATAGTTAATTTGGACAGATCTTAGATAAATTAGGGGATTTGCCCTTTATGGTAGAAAAACCCTAAAATAAAATAAAAAATACAAAGGGACCCACTTGATCAATGAAATCAAGTTAGATCATGGATGAAATTTGACAAAATCAAGTGGATATGATTTTTGGATCTTAATAGATTAAAAGCCTTAAAGGTAATTAAAACCCTTGATCTAAAGAAAAACACCTAAGATCTAATGGTTGGATCATATTTAAAGGCTTATAATAATCTTAATATAATTACTTTAATTATCTTTTATTGGATATAAAAGTGTAAATGTGATTTATGTTCTAAGTTTTAATTGTCTTTTATTGGACATAAAGGTGTAAATGTGATTTATGTTCTAAGTTAGAAAGCATGATAGTGTAATCTTTAAATTTTAGTATGATATGCCCTAAATGAGTAATTTGTTAGTAGATTTGATTATCTTAGGATCATGTTAGTGTAAATTAGATATTTAAACATGATTCCATTAAGATAGAAGTACAATTTTATGTATTTCATAACTTATGATCATGCTAGTTTTATTTCACTAGCTTAAGTTACATTCATAGGAAGAATGTTAGTATATAGTTGTTAAACTTATATTTGATTTATACTTTCAAGTTTACGATTTACTTATTGTTAAATTTTATTCAATTGTTAAGTAGTTGTTAAGATATAAAGAGCATAAATCACCAAAAATGTAAACTAATGAAATATAGAGATTCATGGACAACTAAGATGAATAAATGATTTTGACTTAATAAGGGCTATAGTTAGTAGGACAATATAAGGAATGGTTTACCAATTCTTTGGCCCAAAGTAGGAAAATAATGAACATCCATGGATGACATTATGCATATCCATGGAAATTAATTAAAATCAGTTAGAGAAGGGACTTAAGGTAAAGAGCTCATAGGAACCTTGTCAAAGGTTGAGCTAGTACCACTCTAGTGGACTCTGAACATTGTGGTTATAGGGGGTATACAAGTGCCAAGTGCTTTTCCCTCACTTCCTGTTGACGTAAGAGAGGTCTAAACGCCTCCTTACATGAGGGTTGTATTAACCACTTTTTGAGCAGACTTTAACTGGTAAGTACTAGTCATCCTAAAATAAGGAGGAGTTGTCTAGTAATAAGAAGAAATAAATTATCTTCAACCAAGTAAGACATTAACTGGTTGAATAATAATAAGAACATAAAAAGATAGCAAATTATCCAACCCTAATAAACAAAGTAATTAAGATAAGGATGATCAAATAAAGATGAGATCTTATATGATCAAAAACAATAAGGAAAAAGAAACATCAATGTAAATTAGATTGTTATGTATGATATAGATAGTATTTGCATAGATGATATTAAACCCATGGATATATGATATTCAAGGAAGAAAGATTCATATCATCATACATAAGGATGATCAAAAGACCATGTAGTATGTACCATTGATTAGAAAAATGACATTATACATATGATTTGACAGATATATGTTGATCGAGACTATGACAGATTTCAAGGAGTAAAAATACCTTATTGAGGTAGGTGGATTATTACATGAAGATACATGTCTAATACATGATCTTATATTTTGAAGTATTGACATGTATGATACCAATATATTAAGGTAAATACCTCAAATTGAAATATGATCCAACCAAATGATGAGGAAAATAAGTATTAAATGGTCAAGTTGAGAATTGAGAACAACCCTAACTGAATAGGAAAGTAGAAAATATTCTAGCCCTAGATAAACAAACAGATAGTTTGATATGTATAAGTATTATTTTACATACAAGCTTGGAGGCTTGTGGTTTTGTTTTAAACAGGCATAGGCTTGGGGATGCTATGCTAGGAGAGTTAAGAGGGTTTGGCCACCCACTCTCTGAAACTTGATGATATTGAATGCCAAGCCTAAGAAAGGCTAAAAGTCGGGTGGGGCAATTATGGGAAGGCCACCACTGTGACAGCCATGGTCCTCCCATATGGACATGGATATTGTAATTTCCACTGAGAATGGTATAAGTGGATTATTGAACAGTTATCCGGGCTCGCTGTACAAATCAGACTGCAAGCATAGTAGTCATTGATTATTTTGCATTATGATGCATATGAAATTGGCATAGTGAAAATGCCTTAAGGGATGGCATGATGAAATGCTAGGTAATTGTATATTACCAATATTTTTCCCAATAAGGGAAAATCCCAAGATAAGAATCGAAATACAAATCTCCTATAATGAAAGGAGTTGATCAGTTTTGTATGGAAATATTATTGATTATTTTTACAATTTTAACAGATTTGTTCTTATATAATATGTATGTATAAAGGTGAACACAAATGATAAGGAAATGAGATGTTCATATCAATAATAGTGGTCTGTGAATGTGTTTATGATAGAATGAATTATGGGATAGTTGAATATTGAGATTTTACTGTCAATAACTTACATTCTTATCCCATACCAAGCATAGCTTGCTGAGATATTGTAAATGTTCGAATGTTTACAATATCTCAGATACAGAGAAGGAGACTTAGGAGCTCAAGACTTACAGAACTATTAAAGAATAAGTAATCAGGGTATATCCCTTGAAACATTCTATAGAGAGCATGTATTGTATTTAGAACTTTATAATTTGGATTGGGTACTTGGACAAGTATTGTAAAGATACAATGGGTTGTGTACTGTGAACCACTGGATGGATCTTGGAAGTTTAATAAAATCATATTCCTTCAATGGAATTTTATTTTGTACACAAATTGTACTTATGTTATGTATGAAATGGTGACTTGGGTTTTCAAAACAAGTTTTAAAATAAAAGAATTTTCGCTGCTTTGTTTTGAGAAATTTTTTTACTGAGGGAACGCCCTTGCCTTTGAAAAATATATTATAAAATGTGTTTCAAAAACCCGGGTCGTCACAGTTGCAGTGGTGTTGCAGTGTCCCATCATTGGACAATTGCCGTAGGTTGATTTTTTTAGGCATCATGTGTGTGATAAGGTCATAAATACCTTGGGCCATTGGGCATGATGATGTCTTAGATGATTTAAGACCTAATATGCTCAGCATAAATCTATAAAGATTTTCTTATAAGTGATTTAAATTAAGATTTCAGTGCTGAACTATTTTATCATTAATTTGTGCACATGTTTGATATTGATTTTTTTAATATTGACATATCATATTACTCTTGTACTTATGTTGTACTTGATTGAATTGAAATATTAGAAAGAATGCTTGAAAAGGTATGCAAATAATGCATTGTGAATTTATATTTACAAACTTTAAGGACAACACCTAAGGATGTTTCATTGTGCGCATGAGTACATGGTTATAAATATAAGTTGATTTAATTTTTTGTGGTCTTAAATTTACCTACTGAATATATTCCCTTATACTCATCCTATCAACTCCATAGATAAATATGAAGAAGAGAAAGACAAGGGTATTAAGACAAGGTGCCACGATTAGCTAATGAGTCAACATCTCTTTTAAATTACCCTTTGGTTGTAGGTCAGAGTAGCCATTTTTCCCTTCGGTTGAAGATTAGGTTTAGGAGTGTGTGTGAGTGATTTGCACTAGTACCTAAAAAAAACCCTACTAACTTTGCTCTTTCTTGTCTTCACATCTTCCTTTTTCTATAATCTCTTTAATACTGTCTCCCCATAAATAAACAAATATTGCTATTTTTATAAATTTATCTGCAATAAATAAATAAATAATTCTAATTTTCTCACAACTAAATGCACCTCCTCTATATCTCTCTTTTGCATGAATGCACTTTTCCTTGGCTTGCTATCAATATTTTTCCAACAATATTAACTAGTTACATCTTTTTTCTAACAAAATAAAGTCTTCAAATTGACCATATTAATTTATGTAATCTATGGAGCTTTAAGGAAGTTTTAAATTTTGTTATCTTATTTGTTTAGTAGTATTATTAATTTCCTATGTTGCTCAAATTGGAGCTTGATGTTTTATATAAGCTTGGTACTATTTTCATGCATGTTAAGAATGAAAGTGTTCTAAAAAAGGAAATACTTGCCAAACCTAGAAAATGATCAATTGGTGATTTGATCCATTCATCATGTTTGACCTGCCTTCCAGTGGTTAGCCACCAAACTTTCTTATTGTTGGATGATTTGAGCTATGTTTTTTCATTTTGGCTTTTAAATCATGCCCGTTGAAAAATTTAACTAAAAGTTTTAGACATGCATGAAAAATTTCATACAGCTTAAATTAGGCAGGCTAGATAAGCCGAATGATTCAGATCACCCAAATTTGATTTCATATCTCGGTTGCATCGTTTTCAACGTCCTTTTCTGGCATCCCGCCAGAAGAACTCCGTTGTGGGGCTCAGTCTTTTCATAATCAACACTATCAATCAAATGGGCTGTCATAATGACAAGCCATGCACCAAAATTTAAACTCATCCAACAATTCTGAAAATATGATTTTGGCATTCAATGGAACATTTCTTATGCGTTGAATGTGCATAATACGAGGGTAAGTGAACATGTGAGCCTTCTAAGTTGAATGATCCAAAACATCTATTATCATGGATGAGACATTAAAAAATGTTCAAACTTCAAACCCATCTTAATTACCGTTAGAAGGCTTTAAAATTCTACAACCCTTGATAAATCGAAAGGTAAGATCCAGCGGCAGAAAATGCATGTCCCACAACGAGCTCAACAATTGGAGGATCAAAAGAGATTGACCCCACACTGCGTTTCATTTCCCTTCACTCCCCGCCAGTTTTTGCAATATGGAGCTTCTCGTGCCCCCACAGCACTTGTATCCAACTTCTAGGGTTTCTTCTGCAGAATTGCATTCAACATTTCGAGGGAGAAATCATGGAGGCGAGCAGAGATTTAGCAAAAACTAGTATGAAACTGCAGAGCAGTTCCTCTGATAAATGTGCCCATGATCTTATCAGCAACTTGCCGGAGTCTCTGCTTCGCCACATCCTGGATTTCTTACCCACGAAGGATGCTGTAAAGACGGGCATTTTGTCGAAAAGGTGGCGGTACTTTTGGACTTCCATTTCCAATCTAGATTTTCACAAACAATATGATTCCCCTGTTTCAGTAGATGACTTTATTCGCTCCGTCAATGGATCAGTGCTTCTTCACGAGGGCTCTAAAATTCACCGTTTTTCTCTCAAGCTCAGATACGATCAGCTGTATGCTTGTTATGTGAATCAATGGATCCATTTTGCGACAAAAAGTGATGTCAAAGTGGTGTGTCTGGAATTAGAGCCTGTAGGTTGTTGGGAACAATACAAGTTGCCTACTTCTATCTTTAGCTGTGAATCATTAACAGAACTAAGATTGTCCCACTGTGGAGTGGATTCCCCACCAGGAATGGTTCGCTGGCTCTCTCTCAAGAAATTGGATCTAACTGTGGTTAGTTTGAGCAATGACTGCCTTGATGACATTCTGTCTGCTTCTCCATCGCTTGAAGATTTGATTTTGAACTCTTGCAGCGATCTGGGTCCTCTAAGCATCTGTGCTCCAAGTATTAAAAGGTTTTCACTGACTACTTTCGACTGTGTGATAGGAATTTCTGCCCCAAATCTTAAGGAATTGATTCTAGTTGAGGTTGAGTTGACTGACGACTCGCTTGATGAGATTTTATCTGGTTTGCCGTTGCTCGAGGATTTGACTGTGAGCTATGGTGTGGGGCCCAATCCGAACCCTGAGCGCATCTCCTGTCCAAGAATTAGAAGTTTAACATTGGGGTATTTTGATTCTGTGGAAGAAATTTCTGCTGCTGATCTTGTATCATTGAGAATCGATGGAATCATACCAGAATTTAACTGTTCCCTCATGCACTTGTCATCTGTTGCTGAACTCAAGCTTATGTTTGAACCTCATGTTTTATTGGATGTGTATGATGTTGACTGGTGGTTTGAACAACTGACGGAGGTTCTTGAGGATCTTCACCACGTTAATAAACTTGTGTTAAGTTGCTGCTGCATTGAGGTATGCATTTCAAGTAACTCTTATTGCTTCATTTACTTATTTTGGTGAATTTGGCTGTTAAATTTTGATAGCAACTAGCTCTGTATCTTGTTGGAAATTTCACTAATTCTGAGTAGAATTTGCTGTGAGTGGTTTTCTATTTCATACATGCAAATTATGACATATAGGGAGAGGAGAAAAGATCTCCACATGGTCTTTATCGACTTAGAGAAAGCTTATGATAGAGTTCCTAGAGAGTTAATATGAAGGGTGTTGGGTGGTAAAGGAGTTTCTTAAGGGTATATAGACATAATTAAAGATATGCACGAGGGAGTGGTAACAAATGTTAAGACCACTAGTGGCGTGATTGGTGATTTTCTTGTCACTGTCGGATTGCATTAAGGATCAGCGTTGAGTCCATACCTTTTCACATTAGTTATAGATGAGTTAACAAAACATCTGCATGAGGAGATTTTTTGGTGCATGCCATTTGCTTTATAAATGAGTTAACAAAACATCTGCATGAGGAGATTCTATGGTGCATGCTATTTGCAGACGATATAGTCCTACTTGATGAGACAAGGGAGGGTGTAAACATAAAGCTAAAGTTATAGAGAGAAGCATTAGAATCTGAAGGATTTAAAATTAGCCAAACTAAGACAGAATATATAGAATGTAGTTTTAGCAAGGAGAGTATGAGTGGAACACCAGTCAAGATTGATAACCAAGAGGTGCCCGTGAAAGACCACTTTTGATACTTAAGATCATTGATCCATGAGAGTGGAGAGATTGAGAAGGAGGTTACTTAGAGAATCCAAGTGGGTTGGAACAAATGGAGATGTGCATCAGGTGTTTTATGTGATTAGCGGGTGCCACTCAAACTAAAGGAAAAATTCTATAGGATGGCTATAAGGCCGGCCATGCTCTATGGATCAGAGTGTTGGGCAGTTAAGGAACATCATACTCATAAGATGAGTGTCGCAGAAATGAGGATGTTGAGATGGATGAGTGGTAAGATAAGAAATGAAAATATTAGAAGAAATTTAGGGGTAACACCAATAGGTAACAAGATGAGGGAGATTAGACTTAGATGGTTTGGACATGTTCAAAGGAGACCAACAACGGCACCAGTTAGAAGGAGTGAGGCAATACAAGTAGAAGGTTCTAAAAGGGCAAGGGGAAGGCCCAAAAGAACGTGGATAGAATTGGTGTGGAAAGATTTAGAAACTTTGGGACTAAGTGAAGCCATGGTATTTAATAGAGTGGAATGGAGGAATAAGATTCATATGACCAACTCCTAATTGGGATAAGGTCTTGATGATGATGATGAAACTATGACAACTCATTTAAATGGTGTACATGAATCACATATTTGCTCTGCATGTCTCACCTCTAGCTTTGTTTATTTGGTTGTATATTTTATTTGTTTTCAAGTCTATTGGAAAGTAGAATTTATACTGTGAGAAGTTTTGCCACAAGTATGAACAGATTTCGATCCGCTCTGCTGTTACTTTGCCAAAGAAAATTAGATTGTTTTCCTCATAAATACAAAAGGCACATGACTACAGGTTCAAATTGGTTATACATTGTGGCAATCTTGACTTTCATCTCTTGTTCAGCCATACCATGAGCCAATTAATGCATGTGTGCAGGTTTAAATTGGTCGTACATTGCTGCAGTCTTCACTTTCACCTCTTGTTCAGCCACACCACGAGCCAATTAGTGTTAACACCTTGTGGTTCACAAATTCTTTCCAACTATCGTATGTACATAGTAATTGTCATCTCTAAATTCAGTTTTGATTGTATCAACTAGATATGAAGGCCTAACATTTGTAGTAAAATTTTCTGGAGAAGGATTTGAAACCTTGCAGGATAATGGCCCTCAAACCTTATGGAAGAGATATGCCAAACTATTTAACCTAGGTCACCATAAGATCGTATACTTTGATAAAAATGAGCAAATGATAATTATGTGCTTACCTAGTCAAAGGAATTGATGAAGCAGCAGACAATGTTGCTACTGGGGGAGTCAAGGAAGTGGTGCATTGAAACAGGCTTTGGCCTAGTAAATAATAACATCCTTTTTATGAATGATGAAAGCAATGAAAGAGGCATATTCTTAGTTGCTTTTTCTTACCTTGGTTTCATATCTTTTGCCTCTTCAGGAAGCAGGTTGCTAAGGATGAGATGAGTGTCAATTCCTGCCCTTCTTAAAAAAATAGAAGTTATATGGATGCCAATCCTATTGTTTGCCATGGAGAACATGCGTGCATGTCAATGCCAAGTTATTGGTCCTAAGTAGCGGTTCTTGGTGCTTGTTTTTCTCTACTTTCTTGTTTTGAATGGAATTTCCCTATTATGGAAAACAATGGAGAATGAAAATAAAGGAAGAGAAGTAGGAGATATCCAAATCCATTAATTTCATTCAACTGATCTCATCTCATCATCTAGACCTTATTCTAATTAGGGGTCGGCCACATGAATCTTGTTTCTCTATTCCCCTCTATTAAGTACAATGGCTTCATTTAATCTAAAGTTTTTAAATCTTTTCTCACCACTTCTATCCACATTCTTTTGGGCCTTCCCTTGCCCTTTTAAAACGTTTTACTTGCATTTCTTCACTCATTTTAATCTGTGCCGTTTTGAGTCTCCTTTGCACATGTCCAAACCATTTAAGTCTAATCTGTCTCATTTTGGTACCTATTTGTCCTATCCTTAAGTTTCCTGTAATATTTTCATTTTGAATTCTATCCTTTCTTGTCTTGCCATCCATCCATGTTAACATCCTCATTTCCACGATGCTCACCCTATGAACATGATGTTCCTTAACTGCAAAATACTCTGATTCATAAAGCATGGCGGACCTTATGGCCATCTTATGGAATTTTCCTTTTAGTTTGAGTGGTCATGAAACTCTATATGCATATTTTTATTTGTTCAAACCTGCTAGAATTCTCTGGGTAGCCTCGCTCTCAATCTCTCCATTCTCATGAATCATTGATCCTAAGTACCGAAAGTGGTCTTTTACCGGGGTTTCTTGGTTATCAATCTTAATTGGTGTTCCACTCCTCTTCTTACTAAAATTGCATTCCATATATTCTGTCTCAGTTCGGTTGATTTTAAATCCTTTAGATTCTAATGCTTTTTGCCATAACTCTAGCTTTGTGGTTACACCTCCATTGTCTCATCAATTAAGACTATATCATTTGCAAATAGCATGCACCATGAAATCTCCTTGTGTAGATGTTTTGTTAACTCATCCATAACCAACATGAAAAGATATGGGCTCAATGTTGATCCCTAGTGCAATCCTAGAGTGACAGAAAAATCATTGGTCTCCCGACTAGTGGTCTTAACGTTTGTTACCGCTCCCTCATATATATCTTTGATTATGTCTATATACCATATATTCTGTCTTAGTTTGGCTGATTTTAAATCCTTTTGATTCTAATGATTCTTGGCGTAACTTTAGCTTTGTGTTTATGCCCTTCCTTGTCTCATCAATTAAGACTATCATTTGCAAATAGCATACACCATGGAATCTCCTTGTGCAGATATTTTGTTAACTCATCGATAACCAACGTGAAAAGATATGAGCTCAATGTAGATCCTTGGTGCAATTCTCCAGTGATAGAAAAATCACCAGTCTTGCTACTAGTAGTCTTAACATTTGTTACTGCTCCCTCATACATATATTTGATTATGCCTATATCATCATCATCATCATCAAGACCTTATCCCAATTAGGGGTCGGCCATATGAATCTTATTCCTCCATTCCACTCTATTAAATACCATGGCATCATTTCGTCCCAATGTTTTTAAATCTTTCCTCACCACTTCTATCCACGTTCTTTTAGGCCTTCCCCTTGCCCTTTTAGAACCTTCTACTTGTATTGCCTCACTTCTTCTAACCGGTGCCGTTGTTGGTCTCCTTTGAACATGTCCAAACCATCTAAGTCTAGTCTCCCTCATCTTGTTACCTATTGGTACTATTCCTAAATTTCCTCGAATATTTTCATTTCTAATTCTATCCTTTCTTGTCTTGTCACTTATCCATCTCAACATCCTCATTTCTGCGGGGCTATATAGGCATAATCAAAACTCTGCCAATGCCGGTCCCAAGCTCGCATGAAAAAGTAGGAGGGTCTTGTATTAGGTGCCAGCCGGCAAGGGAGAAGTTGAAGATGATTTGTTATTCCTTTCTTACAAATGAATATGCATTTGTATATTAGTTTGTGAGAAAGAAATAAAAATCATCTTCAGCTTCTTAAAATATGGCAACCCTTGAGTTAGGTAGCCAGCCGGCAAGGGGAAGCTGAAGATGGTTTTATTATTTCTTTTGCTTGCAAATGAATATGCATTTGTATATTAGTTTGTAAGGAAGAAATAAAAATCATCTTCAGCTTTTTAAAACTACGGCAACCCAAACTATGACATGAATCGAATACAGACATTCCCTCAAGCTAGGGTGTTCCCCATAAGCGACGCGTTGCATCGGATCCCGGGTGTAGTGAAAAACAGGCAAGGGTTGCTAGGGCGTTCTCCCAGAAGCGACGTGCTACATCGGATCCCGGGTATAGTGAAAAATGGGCAAGGGCTGCTAGAGCGTCCCCTTGGAAGCGATGTGCTGCATCAGAATCCAGGTGCAGTGAAAATTGGACATGGGTTCGTACCATGGAGGTCAAGAAAGGCGATAGTAAATAGGGTATCTCTAGAACATAAGATTCGTATCACCACATGGAATATAGGGACACTGATAGGTAAGAGTTTGGAGTTAGTAGATGTGCTGAAACGTAGGAGAGTTAACATTGCTTGTATCCAAGAAACCAAGTGGAAAGGGGTTAAAGCTAGAGAAATAGATGCGTATAAATTATGGTACGTAGGAAAGGAAAATAACATAAATGATGTAGGAATAATAGTGGATAAGGAATTAAAGGATAAAGTTGTGGATGTTAAAAGAATTAGTGATAGAATTATAATAATAAAACTTGTTCTAGGAGAGCATATTATTAATGTTATAAGTGCATACGCACCACAAGTAGGGTTACAAGATATAATCAAGAGACAGTTTTGGGAATATATGGAGGGAGTTATGTAAGAAATTCCCAACACTGAGGGG
Organism: Warburgia ugandensis; assembly: GCA_035236585.1. NCBI lineage: Eukaryota > Viridiplantae > Streptophyta > Magnoliopsida > Canellales > Canellaceae > Warburgia > Warburgia ugandensis. The sequence goes on from CP141137.1 coordinate 62,847,318, forward strand.
ATATTTGTAGGAGCAGACTTAAATGGCCATGTAGGGAAAGATAAAGAAGGATATGATAGAATACACGGAGGGTATAGTATAGGTGAACGAAATGAGATGGGGGAGAATATCCTCGATTTTGCTTTGTCATATAACCTATCCATTGCAAATACACTCTTTAAGAAGAGGGATGAACACTTAATAACCTTTAAATGTGGACTTCATAAAAGCCAAATAGACTTTTTTCTACTTAAGAATAATGAAAGATCTATATGTAAGGATTGTAAGGTGATACCTGGTGAGTCACAACATAGGTTAATGGTTATGGATATCCATATCAAAAGATGGAGAAAAAGAACTGAACTTAATACACATCTAAAAACTAAGTGGTGGAACTTAAAAAGAGAGAAAATAACCTTATTCAAAAATAAGTTGATGGTAGAAGGAAATTGGAACTATGAAACAGAAGTAAATACCATGTAGACTAATATGGCTGAGTCTATTAAGAAAGTGGCAAAAGATGTCTTAGGAGTATCTAAAGGTAAAAGGCTATTAGCAAAGGAAACATGGTGGTGGAGTGAAACAGTGCAAAAAGTTATTAAAGAAAAATGGATGCACTTTAAAGCATGGTAGAATATTAGAAATAACGAAAACTATGAACAATATAAGAATGCTAAAAAGGTTGCTAAGAGAATAGTAAGTGAGGCTGAACTTAAAGCATATGATGAGCTCTACAATAGACTATGAACAAGAGAAGATGAGAAAGATGTGTTTAAACTTGCAAAAGTAAGAGAATAGAAGGGTAAGGACTTTGATAGGTCTAGGGCTCAACTTTTGTAGGAAATAGCATTCAACAGGAAATGGAACACCATTTATTCATGGTAAATGTGAAGTACAAGGGGGTTTCATGGTAAACAAAGCTAAAAAGATATGATGTATGTATGTAAAACTAGTGGGAAGTAAGGGAATGATTCCACTGGTAAAGGAACTCTGTTGATTACTGTATAACGTGATTACAAAGGAATTCAAGGCAACAATTGCAATAGTTCTGTTGAAATATAAAATAACTAGGAAGTAAGAAACCGCAGTCCCTCTACACTTTCTCCCACTCCTTTCTTTTCTACCCCTCCCCCTGCCTTTCCCGACCTTCTCCCTTTTATCTTCCCTATCTTCCTAAATCTGTAACAGATTGGATACTGACTGTATATTTTCCTAACAAACTGATTATACCTGTATATCCTAACCAACTGATTACATCACTACTGCATATTTGGTATATCCTAACCAACTGATTGCATTTCTTTACTAGCTGAATTGTAACCACCTAATCCTCCTTCAACTGACTAGAAATTCATCTCTCAAAAGGCCTGTGTAACAACTCTGCATCCCATGTAACTGCCTGGCCTGAAGACCACCTCTCTTGGCATATATCCGCCCAATACGTCCCCCTCCTTGTTGCCTTCTATGCCCAATACTGTCCCTATCAATACTCCCCCCCGATTTAACCACCTTGTCCTCAAGGTGGAGTCAGGTAATTGGGATTGAATGATGTCAAACAACTCCCACACACTGTTAGGAAAACGAAGGCTATTCAGATCTGTCCGTATATTGAAATGCCGACCCAATTGATGGTGACGCCATTTCTGGATTGACAGCACAATGACCATGGGCTCTCTTTTGTATACCAATTTGGACTTGGCTTTAGTTGACATAGCTTGGCTGAAGAGGGAGATCTGCTTGCCCCATCTGGGCAACTTCATGGTGAGGTTCTTGTAGTTGGCCGCAAACTCACCAAGAGTCTGCCACGACGTCACTCCAAGAACAATGTCAACACCATGCAACTCGAAATGGTGGAAATCCTTGTAAATCTCCATGATGGTTTGCACGGACGGCTCCATTGGAGGGTTGTCCTCTTTGGGTGGCTCCCTTTGCTCCTGTTGCGTCTGCGTTAGGCCTTTGTTGAGGTCGCCTCCATGGTTGTCATCGGCTAGGAGAAGGATTTGCATCGACCATGGTCCTTGAGCTCGCCTTTGTTGGAGCTCGATGTTAGTGAGCCTCTGTACCTGGTCTCTTTTTCTGGCAGGTTGTTTGACGGCTTGCTTCTCCCGTTCGGGTTTTGGTCGGAAACCCTTGTTCCGATCTACAAGGGGGAAGATGACAGGTAAATGACAGAATTGCCCATGCAAACCCACTTCTGTCGATCCATTCTTCGAAGGAATATGGATGGGCCTTGATGTTCTTGGCCCAACATCAGTTCTTACTGGGCGGGTCCGTAGCTGATCTAAAGCCTGGTTCTTTTCTTCGATTTTATGGACCAGATCCATAAGCCCAGAGAGGGTTTTGGGCCTGAACACCTTAACTTCGGCTTGGATCTCTTCTTTCAGCCCGTTCACGAAGACCCCCATGAGGAGCTCATCGGGTAGGTCTACCAGAGGACCCGACAAGAGCTTGAAGCTCTGGCGATAATCGGCGACCGTGCCATCTTGCTGGAGAGTGAGGAGTGCCTTGTAGTCGTCATCGGTGTGTGACGGTTAGAATCGCCTGAGAAGGGTTTCAGCTGCCTGGAACATCGTCCTCGACGGGAAGAGTGGTAGATCGAGTTTTTGGGGACGAGTTTCAGCTGTCGGAAACTCTTGCAGTCCCGGCTGACTTTGGTCTCCACCATGCGAATATTCCCCTATCCCTATTACTCGTGCCTTCCCTCCTGCTTCTCGGCAAAGTGGTATGCCTGTAGTGCCCTCCCTTTGATGCATCCAGTTCCTTATCTCCAGCAGATACTCCCCCGTGGCGGTGACTGTATCTTGCATCCGCCCCAGATCGTCCTTCAAGATGCTAAACTCCCTTCACATACCCTCCATCTTTGCCTCCATGCTCCCAGTTCCCCCCAATTCGAGTTCCAAACCTATGCCAAGATAACCTTGCTCTGATACCATTGATAGGTCTAGGGCTCAGCTTTTGTAGGAGATAGCATTCAACAGGAAATGGAACACCATTTATTCATGGTAAATGTGAAGTACAAGGGGGTTTCATGGTAAACAAAGCTAAAAAGATCTGATGTATGCATGTAAAATCAGTAGGAAGTAAGGGAATGATTCCTTTGGTAAAGGAACTCTGTTGATTACTGTATAATGTGTTTACAAAGGAATTCAAGGCAACAATTGCAATGGTTCTGTTGAAATGTAAAATAACTAGGAAGTAAGGAACCGCAGTCCCTCCTCTACACTTCCTCCCACTCCTTTCTTTTCTACTCCTCCCCCTGCCTTTCCTGACCTTCTCCCTTTTATCTTCTCTATCTTCCTAAATCTGTAACAGATTGGATACTGACTGCATATTTTCCTAACCAACTGATTATACCTGTATATCCTAACCAACTGATTACATAACTACTGCATATTTGGTATATCCTAACCAATTGATTGTATCTCTTTCTTAGTTGAATTGTAACCACCTGATCCTCCTTCAACTGACTGGAAATTCATCTCTCAAAAGGCCTATGTAACAACTCTGCATCCCATGTAACTGCCTGGCCTGAAGACCACTTCTCTTGGCATATATCCGCCCAATACGTCCCCCTCCTTGTTGCCTTCTATGCCCAATACTGTCCCAATTAGACTTAGATCATATTAGGTGTATTAGAAGCGATGATCAAAGAGTATTAGTCAAAGATGATGAGATCAAACAAAGGTGAGAAACATACTTTCAAAAATTGTTAAATGACAATAGCTCTGAGAATATAGTAATTGAAAATACTATAAATCTAAATAACATTGGCTATTATAGATATGAACGTAGGATTAGAATACCCCCGCGAAATCCCTTTCTTGCCCAACACCCTCCGTATTAACTCTCTAGAGACTTTATCATAAACTTTCTCTAAGTTGATAAAGACCCTGTGGAAGTCTTTTCTCCTCTTCTTATATTTCTCTATCAATTGTCTTAGTAAGAAAATAACTTCCATGGTAGACCTTCCAGGCATGAAACTAAACTGGTTGTCCGATACACTTGTCTCATGTCGTAGCCTCTTTTCCATCACTCTTTCAAAAAGTTTCATAGTATGACTGTTACATCAACTGAACCTAAGGAAGGCAGATTCGGCCAGTATTATACAAGAAGAGGAAAGGACAAAGTGTAAACAACATTCAGTTTTACATTAGTTTACTTCTGTTAAGGGCAGTTACATCAATTAGAGAGAAAGAAAAGGCAGTTACGTATGGAGAGAAGGGAATATAAAGGGAAGGAGAGAAGAAAGAAAGAGAGGATTGTTGAAGGATTGAAGTGGAGGTTCTAGCTCCTCGAAAGCTAGAGAATTGTAATAGTAGAACATTGTATACAGAACAGAATCAACAGAGTTTTGCATTTTTTTCTTTCTAATTGTAATTGCAACTCTGTATTCTAAGTCTTTTGAAATTGAATTCAATTGAAGCATCTATTAGTGGCTCACAAGTTTGATCCCCCGATAATTAGTTCAGCTCTGTATGTCTCCTTTATTCTTATGAATTGGTACAATAGATCTTTTTCTCCATTCATCCGGCATTTTATTTGATTTTATAATCTTGTTAAACAACTTGGTTAACCAAACTACTCCAATATCTCCCATATGCTTCCAAACCTCTATAAGTATACCATCGGGCCCCATAGCCTTTCTTGATTTTATCTTTTTTAAAGCCTCTTTTACTTCAGGTATTCTAATCGTAAGGTCGTATCTATAATATTCAATGTTATTTAGGTTTACAAAACTTTTAATCCCTATATTCTTGGTGCAAATGTCATTTAGTAATTTTTGAAAGGAACTTTTTTACCTTTGTTTAATATCGTCATCTTTGACTAATACCCTTTGAACATCACTTCTAATACACTTAACGTAGTTTAAGTCTTTATCTTTTTGTTGTCTTATTTTTGCAAGTCTAAACACATCTTTCTCACATTCACTTGATCTTAGTTTATTATAGAGATCATCACATGCCTTAAGCTTAGCCTCACTTACTGTTCTCTTAGCAACCTTTGTGACATTTGTATATTGTTCATAGTTTTTGTTATTTCTAGTCTTCTATCGTGCTTTAAAACACACCTATTTTTCTTCAATACCTTTTTGTATTTTTTTACTTCACAATCAAGTTTCCTTTACTAATTGTGTTTTATTTTTAGATACTCCTAAGACATCTTTTGTCCCATTTTTAATGGATGCAGTCATATTAGTCTACATAGTGTTTACTTTTGTTTCATAGTTTCAGTCTTCTTCTACCACCAACTTATTTGTTGAGTTATTTTCTCTCCTTTTAAGTTCAACCACTTAGTTTTTGGATACCTATTAAGTTCATTTCCTTTCTTTCATCTTTTGATATAGATATTCATAACCATTAACCTATGTTGTAAGGTTAAACTCTCACTGGGTATTACATTACAATCCTTACACATTGATCGTTCAGTATTCCTAAGTAGAAAAATGTCTATTTGGCTTTTATGAAGTTTACTTTTAAAGGTTATAAAGTATTCATCCCTCTTCTTAAAGAGTGTATTTGCAATGGCCAGATTATATGACAAAGCAAAATCGAGGATAGTTTCCCCCATCTCATTTTGTTTACCTATATTATACCTTCCGTGTATTCTATCATATCCTTCCTTTTTTTTCTCTACATAGCCATTTAAGTATGCTCTTATAATTATTTCCTTAGTGTTGGAAATTTCTTGTATGACTCCCTCCATATTTTCCCAAAACTGTCTCTTGATTATATCTTCTAACCCTACTTGTGGTGCATATACGTTTATAACATTTATGATCTACTCTCCTAGAAAAAGTTTTATTATTATAATCCTATCACTGATTCTTTTAGCATCCACAACTTTATCCTTAAATTCTTTGTCTACTATTATTCCTACGTCATTTTTGTTATTATCCTTTCTTACATATTAGAGTTTATACCCATCGATTTCTCTAGTTTTAGCCCCTTTCCATTTGGTTTCTTGGATACAAGCGATGTTAACTCTTCTACGTTTCATCATATTTACTAACTCTAGACTCTTACCTATCAATGTCTCTATATTCTAGGTGGCGATACGAATCTTATGCTTTTGAGATAGCCTATTTACCCAAGTACTTCTTGATCTCCATGACATGAACTGGTACTCACTTTTTATTGCACTTGAGTTTTGATGTAGCGTGTCGCTTCCAAGAGGATGCTTTGGCAGCCCTTGCCCATTTTCCATTACACCTAAGATTTGATGTAGTGCATCACTTCTGGGGGAATGCTTTAGCAACCGTTGCCCATTTTTCACTATACCTGGGATTCGATGCAGCGCGTCGCTTATGGGGGACGCCCTAACTAGAGAGAATGTCAGTTTTCGATTCATGTCATGTTAGGGTTGCCATACTTTAAAGAAGCTAGAGATAATTTTCATTATCTTCTCTTCTTACTTACAAACTAACATACAAATGTATATTTATTTGCAAGTAGGAAAAATAATAACAAAATCAAAATCATCTTCAACTTCAACTTCTTCCTTGCCAGTTGGCACCTAACGCAAGACCCTCTTTTTTTATCCCGGCTTAAGATCGGCATTGGCTGAGTTTAAATTTGACTAATCGAAGGAGAATAATAGAAGTATGCATTTAAGTGATTAGATGAGACGTTTGTGGCAATCAGACTTTGAAAGTTGGAGGGAATCACTGATGATGTCATTTATGTACCATACACTAACAATAGGTGACATGTTGATATTGCTGTAAATAAGCTTGATCTAGCAATTCTTTGTAGTCTTTTAAATGCTTCCATGTTTTGTAGTTTTGGTGAGAGTTAGATACACACACATCCAAGAGCATTTAGGCATGACAACACAAGAGATCCCCCTTCTTATGCCTCTAAGCTAGAAGACTGAAACTCATATCTCCTTTATTTCAGTTTCTTCATTTTGTAATAGATTTTTTTTTTCTTTCTAATTCCTATTGGTGTTGTGATTACTGTTGGATTTGCTTTCTATGTTTGATTCTATAAATAAATGCCCGCAATTAGTTGTGTTCTCAAGAATTTTTAAAGGTTGTTTCTTACTAGTAGGTAAGGCATCTTTAACCTAGGTCTAAAGTTATGTTGACATTAAGGAAGATTTGAGCCTGGATATATGTCTTCAATTTGCTCATAACATTTGCTAGAAATTTTTAAGTTTGAAAGTTATTGTAACTTTTGCTCAATTTTACATGTTCTAAATCTAAAATCACATATCCTCTCTTTTTCCTGTGTTATTTCAAAGTTTGAATCAAATTGTGTTCTGTTAAACTATGTATAATTATTGACAATAGATATTTAGAAACAGCAAGTGTCTTAAAAGGGTGCTAGGGAGGTAAATATAAGGCTCATAGGGAGGTTTTTGCCTCCAAGGAAAAATAAGTAATAATTGACTTTTATTCTATGCTCTAGGTGGTTCTTCCAGGTTTGAGATCCAAAAATGTCTCTCATCTTGTTGCTCCTCCTTAGAGAATGCTATCAATAACAAACAAGGAAAAAATAGTAATTAAGTTTCAAATGTTTGCTTGGAAGCAGCCTGCTATCTTTTGATAGGCGAGAACAGACTGAAAGCAAGAAGCGAATATAGGAAGGATACTAAGAGATGTCTAATTTTTTATTTTTATTTTATTTTTCATTGCTCCTTATATGCTTAGATGGAAATATTCAAATACTTTTGGAGACATCAGACCTATCAGTCTTGTGGGACGTTTTACAAGACGTTCTCCAATACTAGCTTTCTATTGAGGCCAGTAAAGCGCATGCTATGCCCAGGCAAAAAAGGGGCTCCAATCAATAAGACAGATCCTGGATGTTGGCTGATTACTTGTGATGGTGCTGATTTGTTTCAGGGAGATGACAATGTTATCAATGAATAAGATTGATGTGGAAATGTTTCCAAAAGGGTGAATCTGGACTTTATCATGGCGGACATGAGGTCTGGTTGCTGTCACAGGATTATTTATTTATTTACAGCTTGATTCTCTTTGTTTATAAATGGATTGCCTAAATGCTTCCATCAAACCTCTAGAGATGCCTCTGTGATCTTGCGGAGTAGCATATCTGACTGTTGATAGCTATTTTGATATGTTGTGAGACTGTCTATCTGGTTTGAGAATGAATATCTGAAAAACACTATTGAGAGAGCTAGATTGGAGGCCAATTTTGATTTTTGAGCAGAACAGATTATAGATGTCATCTTGGAAGAAGTGCATTTCGTCCTTGCATGGCAATACTCCCATTAAATTGGTTATGGCTATATCTTTAGTTTATTTTTCGTTCTTTTTCAGCCAGCAACCAGCGAACTTTAGGCCCTTAAGAAGTTGAAGAGTTACTTCATATGGAATAATGTTGATGATGGTAGGAAGTTCCACCTGGACATATGGTTTCACACTGACGAACTTATGGAATCTTACAATAGGTTAATAAGGTAGCTTCCTGTTGTAACCTGATGGTGATAATGTGTTACTTTGTGATAGGGCCATATCTGAGGCTATATCTTTTTGCCATAACTTCTTTCATAGTAAGATTAAGATGGTCGCAAACACCAATGATAGCTAGAATTATCTTCTATTCAGCAGGGTAATATGAGAACTGACATTTAGAAAGGATGTCTCATTGCCACCTTTCTGTTCAAAATATTGTATGGTGTCCTAAGTGTTGTGTTCTCGTGGCCTACATTTTGGACTATTTCTCTCCTGAGTAAGTAATATTAGGGCCTTTTCTAGACTTTGAGCTTTGTAATGATCTTATTATGAACTCTTTGATTGGTAGGAAGTTGTTAACTAAATGCTCATGTGTACCATAGATATTGAGATTGTTGATCATTTGCTTATCTGGTGTAAGATGGTTTTAATCTTTGCGAGTTTGTTCAGTTGTTGTTTGAGACTGATTGCTGGATGGATTGTTTGTACTCTTTCCTGCTGTTTTGTTGGGGTTCTATTTTGTGTTGTAGACTTGGGTTTCTCTAAGAAGGGGAGCCTTGGCGCAATGGTAGAGTTGTTGTCGTGTGACCTTGAGGTCACGGGTTTGGGGCGTGGAAGCAGCCTCTTGCAATGTAAGGTATGGCTGCATACATTTGCCCCTTTGTGGTCCACGTCTTCTCCGGACCCTGCATGCTCAGGAGCTTCGTGCACCGGGCTGCCCCTACTTGGGTTTCTCTGGGCTCTTAAAGGATCTTGGCATTCAGCCCACTCAATGGTCCCTTTGGAGATAGAGGAACCAAAAATTTTTCTATGGAAAGATCAACTACAGTGAGATTCGTACAGAGTTTCTAAAGTGATTGTATGTGCTAACTTTCTAAGCTTTCTATGTGCATAATTTGCTGTCTACAGAAGAGCGTGTAACTTTTGCAGGTCCAACTTGGCCATAAAATACAAACCGAACTGGGTTAATATTTAATGGTTCAAGCATTTGATATGTGATCTTGTCCAATTAATGGCTCTATTATAAACAGGGCAAGACTCTGTTGGTTTTTCATATTAGTGAAGCGAAACTCTGAAACCCTCAAACAGGGAACCGGTTCATGGCTGGGTGGTTTCATTTGAGGGTTTTTGTGGAGTCCTGCCAACCAACTCAATTAGATTGTTGCTATTCTTGTACTCGAGTTTGATGTTGAGAAATGCTTTTGATGGTGTATGCTGCTTATCCACAAGATTATGGAAAATGAGGATATATGTCCGGACAAAAATATTTATGTCCACAGTTTTGATGACCTAACCATTCCTTTTGTTGACACCATCTTATTTAGCTGATGCCCCAAAAGGTCTCCTAGAACAAAACATCCTAGCCGTGACATGATCGAGATTCAATTATCAATTAATTTGAATTTCCTTTCGTCCATTTTCCATCTCAGAGTAGTAGAATAACAATCATTCAACGAAGAAGTTTTGGGAGCCTAGCCTATCAGAGATGGGGCTCAGCAGATGAACAGTTAACATAACTAAACAGATTGTTCCCGCATGTGCTTATTGCACGTGTCTACCTGCTAGGATTTACATATTCAGATGCTATATATTCAATGTTCTGTCGTTTTCTATTGCTTTCTTAGTGAGCTTATGAGGACTTTGGTGTGTGTGGTATTGCTTTTTATTGATTTGTTATTTTGGGAGTGGAAATTGATCTTCATGAATATAGCTACTTAAAGATTTTAACATATGCCATGTATTTGGACTTGTCTTCTATCAAGATCTTCTCAACATGGGAGTTGCAGAATCTGCCTTTACCCTTTTCTATGTGCAAGTTTATGACTCTGCACTTAAGCATGCACAAATGGGTCCTCCCAGGGATCGTTGCCATTATGAGAAGTTCGCCTTATCTTGAGAATCTTGCTGTAGACATTAGAAGCATGGATCCTCCATTTGTAAGTACCTAAAAAGTTGTGTCATTCTCTTTTCTTGCGTATTTTTACAGTTTTTCTACTGCTCTCTCACTTGTCAGTTCTTATAAAGGCTAAAGTGTTATGTGTTTTTGAATTTTCAGTTTGGAGATAAATATGTGGAAAGGCATGATTTTAATGAAACATTATTTTGGGAATCACATAAATCCTCTTTGACCTGCCTACATCACCTCAAGAGTGTTACAATAAATGACTTTTGGGGTTCCTACGACACATCGGGTATCAGAAGTGCTATGGTAGAAAATTTTCTCAAGAGGCAGACAGATAAACTGATCCTAGCAGCATTTTTACTGAAGAGTGCTTTGGTCTTAAGGGAAATTACTGTTTTCATTTCTACTAAAGATTTGAATTTTGAGAAGGTCGAGGATAAGCAGCAAGTATTGTCAGTTATTGCCAAGGAAATTTCAGGCTTCCCCAAGGGCCCTTCTGGTGCAGCAGTATCATTCTTGTACATATAAAATGGTAGGTTCTGGCTGCTCAGTCATCTCATGCAAATTTGGTCATCTCAAGCCAGGTTAAGTCATGTCAAGCTAGATCTCATCTCATCTCATCTCATCTCAAGAACCATTAACACTACGTTGGATGTTTTGAGAATTGAACTTTTTGTACTGTATCTGTATCTGATTTCCTAAGAAAAGTTGCTATGATGAGTAGGGAATTTCAGGTGGGATAGATACACTTGCTTGATGCAACAAATTCCCAAATCTGTTTTTGTACGGCCCAAAATCGGCTACTGATAACTGATAAAGTCAACATAGCCTGCACCAAAGCCTTCTCCTGCAGTGATGCAAGGATCTCTCACCTGAGTGACCAGGTTCAAGGCTGTACATGGGTGTGTGTATATCTCACTCGAGCAATTTCTAATACCTATTTCGTATGTCAAAAATGTTCTCAAAGTAAAAACTGGGAGTACTGGGTGGTACCAGCTACCCATTTTTTATTTCTTAAGATGTTAGAAAAGAAAAATAAATTGCGATCTTGTTTGTGCTTTCTACTTGTGCTCAAAAAGACTAAAATATATGCATCTGTCATATAATTGCCTTAAATTTAGACCATATATAACAAAAACACCTGGTATAGGACCCATCCTTGTCACTTACCACTTTATCGATGCTTCGTGTGGTCATGACTGATTGCCAGCCCCATGAAATGAAAGGAAGCTATACGGCTGATGCGCATATTTGCCCTCAAAGGAGTATGAGCTACCTTAAACTGGGGTTTACTCTATCTTTAGAACGCATTTGTTTGGTTTAGCATGGTAAAAGATTAAGTATAGTAACCTCTAAATTCTAGCTTTTAATTAGATTGCATTAGAAATGAAGATGTAAAGTTCTAGATTCTTCATCTAACCATCCATTAAGGCTTAGAAGCCTCTAACAATTCTAAAGCTCCGATTTTCTGCGTGTAAACAAGTGGTTAGAATGACAGGCATGTCCATCCAGTAAAAGACCTCCAGTCAAATGTTTAGAATTATGCATAGCTGTGGTGGAACTCCTACCATATTATATGACCCATGTATAGCAATGGCTACCAAGGTTTATAATCGAAAGACTAGCCCCATGGCTACCTTCACTTACATGTGCATCATCATATGTACAACAAAGGGCTGTGCAGCGTATCTTCACATACTCTATCGATAAGCCGGCAAAAATACTAGCATACTCTATCATGATCTAAGTCATGTACTCAAATTATCCACCGTTGGATGGCTTTAACTTGTAATTAAGCCTTTTGTTAGAGAAAGTTCTGTAGGTACCAGTTTTTGTGCATGGCTCATGGTAGGAATGGCATCCCCACAAGATAAATGTTTAGACATGTGAGAAGGTAGGTCCCACAAGAGTTGCTAAATACATCACCATCATAGTCATCTTCATCATTATCATCATCATCAAGACCTTATCCCGATTAGGGTAATCACATGAATCATGTTCTTCCACTCTCTTCTATTAAATGTTGTAGCTTTCTTTAGTCTTGAAGTTTTTAAATCTTTCTAACCACTTCTATCAACATTCTTTTGGTCTTTTTCACCTTTTTAGAACCTTCGACTTGGCTTGCCTCATTCCTTCTAATCGGTGCTGTTTTCAGTTTTTATTGGACATGTTCAGACCATTTAAATCTAATATGCCTCATCTTGTTACCTATTGGTGTTAAATTTAGTATAATGTTTTCATTTCTAATTTTATCATTTCTTGTCTTGCCCCGCATCTATATCAACATTCATATTTTGCCAATGCTCATTTTATGTATATATTGTGCTTTAATTGCACAACACTATGACTTATAAAGCATTGTTAGTGTTACAATCATTTTATAAAATTTTCATTTAGTTTGAGTGGTACATGCTGATCACACAAAATTCTAGAGGCACGTCTTGATTTGTTTCAACTCACTTGGATTTTTTAGGTAACCTCCCTCTAAATCTGTTCTCTCTCATGAATTATCGATCTCAATATTAGAAGTGTTCTTTTAAAGAGACTTCTTGATTATCAATCTTCACTAGTACTCCACTCCTCCTTTCTCTCCTCTCTAAAATTGCATTATATATACTTTGTTTTAGTTTGGCTAGTTTTAAATCCTTTGTATTCTAATGCATCTTTCCATAACTCTAACTTTATGTTTATGCCCTCCATTGTCTTATTAATCAAAACTACATTATTTACAAATAATATACACCGTGGAATCTCTTCTTACGGATGTATTGTTAACTCTCCTTTCCATATACACAAATGAAAAATTATAACGTGCGATTTTTCTTCATATTTTTCTCTCTTTAGTTTCCAGTTTTAACTATCTACGTTTGATGAATATCCACATGAACTATGAATACCTGACTCTCCGCTTCTTCTCCAACCTTCATCTTCTCTCCATAAGTAACAGTTCTCTTTTTCTTCGTTCCTTAATTAGTAGGCCTTTTTTCTTCCTGGACAACTCGTTTCTCTCGTTTGTTTCTTCTTCTGCATAAATGTGTTCATATATATATTCTAGACGGAGGTTTATAGTGGAGGCGAAACCTACCAAGAAGACAAAATCATAGAGCAGACTAACCAAGTAAGCAATGAAGAAAGCCATGATTTAATTAGCAACTTGCCTGATTGTCTCGTTCGCCATATCCTCGATCTCTTGCAGACGAAAGATGCTGTAAAGACGGCCATGTTATCCAAAATATGGAAGTACTTGTGGATTTCTATTTCCAATCTAAACTTCTACCCCAACTATAGTTCCTCCTCCTTATCATTGGAGGAATTTGTTTATTCAATAGGCTAATCACTAAGTTGTTAAGAGGTTGTAAGATTCACAGACTTGCTTTAGATCTTGGCTGCGGAGAGGAGAAGCTTGCTGTTGAAATCGATATAAGGATCCAGTTTGCAAAGGAAAAGAATGCCCAACTGCTCCACCTATTTTTCCGTGTACAAGTTGCTGCTTGGCCGTGTTTTTTATCGTGGCAGTCCAAGTTGTAGAAGTGCGTCGCTCTATCGACAACATAAGCTGAATATATGATAGTAGCTAAAGCAGGCAAGGAAATGTTGTGGATAAAGCGATTTCTTCAGGAGTTCGGTATCACACAAGAAGAATATAAGATATATTATGATAATCAGAGTGCTCTAGACCTGAGCAAGAACTCAATGTATTACGTGCGCATCAAGCACATTAACATACGGTATCACTGGATATGAGAGGTGATAGAAGAACAAATGCTAAATTTGGAAAAGATTTACACTGATGAGAATCATGCGGATATGTTGGCAAAGGTGGTAACCTCTGAGAAGCTACTGCTATGTAAAAACATAGGAGGCATGAGTTCAAACTAGTGGAGTATGGCATGGGGATGGAGGGGGAGAATTGATGATGTCTATCCCCATAATCACACCCGAAGAATCCTGAAAAAATAAGTAAAGTCAGTTAAATGTAATCCTAACTTGATTAAGAGTCCTAATCAGAGAAGGAAAAGAAAAATAGGATTAAAATCCTACTAGGAAACTTATACACTGCCTCTGGCATTTATAAATAGGACCAGAGGTAAAGCCAAAACCAATTGAACATAATGGGTGTAATCTCTCTCTCATAGTGGAAATATTCCCCTCCTCCTCTTGCGGATGTAGGCTATACATAGTAAAACCATGTAAACCTTATTGTGTTCTGTGTGTGATTGTGTTTCTGTGATTTTGATCCTCATTGCTACGCATAACATTTTTAAGAGTGGATCCTTAACATAACTAAGCTTGTTGTGCTATAGAATGGAATGCCTCTGGGGAACGTCTGCTGGAGATTGCTTAAGAAATTGTATCTGCAACGAGTTTTTTTGAGCAATGCCTTACTTGATGACATTCTTTTTCATCCTTTACTTGAATATTTGACTTTGGACTAGTGCTCCAGCTTGAGCACCATAAATCGGTCCGCCACAAGTATTAGAAAGTTGGCATTGGCTTATGAAAAGCCTCTCCTAGGAAGTTCTGCTCCAAAACTCTAACAATTTGCATCTAGGAAATGCTAGCTTGAGCAACGAGATACTTGCTAACATTTTATCTGGTTCTCCATCAACTGAAGAACTGAATCTAAAGGATTGATTCCTTACGATGGAATCCTAGTTATTTCTTCTTCGAGTCTTAAGAATCTTTCACTAAGCACTTGCAATATCTGGCAGGAGTTTCTGCCCCAAATCACAAGGAATTGTATCTAAGTGTGTTTGGGTCGATCAACTACTCTCTTCATAGCATTTTATTTTGTTTGCCGGTGCTTGACTTTATATTGGAGCATCTTCATCCTTTTCTGGGCCCTCAAATGCTCAATATCAGCAGTTCAAGTCTTAAAAGGTTGACACTCAGTGACAGCCAGACTTTGGCAGAAATTTCTGATCCTAATCTCATATCATTGGCTATTTTCGGTTGGGGGACCTGACAAAAATCAACCATTATGAGACGAACCTGCTATCTTTATCTGAAATCGAGATTGAGTATTACTTTGGAAATGGCATAAACATGTACAATGTTTGCAAGTACGACCAGGAACTTGAGCATCTTCTTAAGAATCTTCATCATGCCAATACTCTTTCCGTAAACTGGTCCTGCATTCGGGTATGTTTGCATGTAACTAGTATTGGCAATTTGTCTCGTTTGATCAAATTAGTTGATTAAGTTTTGATAAATCAATGACATCCTATGCTTTTTTCTTTCATTTTTTTAAGAACCAAATCAAACTTTGTCATGCACTTACAAATGGCACTCCAGAAGCACAATTTTCCATCTCATCTTTCAGAGTGAAAAACTGTTCTGTATAAATAGTGGCAGCAGTCCAGCCCTTATGAATTATGATGCCTTCTTTTTATTTATTTATATATTTTTTCTTTTGGTAACATTATGATGCCTTTCTTTTAATTTTTCAAATTGAACATTGTTCTTCATGCACTTGAATATGCTTGTTAGACATTCTTACTAGGAATTTACTATCTTTGGGATCTGCTAATATTCTGTAGAGGGTGGAATGATTTAAGAATCAAATATGTAATCCACCATAGTTAAACCCTTTAAGTGGTGCTGCATGAGAGGGTAGGATCTATTGTAAACATATACAAATGAAATGATTTTGGCAGTTTTTGAAAATTGTAACTTACCATGTAATGTATTAGTTTTGCAATATAAATTGTACATCCAGCACCAAATATCTTAATCCAAAGTTATGGTATGGTATTATGGTCGTTTTCTATAAATACGCATGGTTCTGGCTCAGTAGGATCGGAACCCTCATCATTACAGGTTAAATATGCTTACGTTTTTACAAATAAAAGAAAAAATTCTCTGGGTTAGTCTAATTTAGCTGGAACTATTGATTATGTATTTTCAACAGCACAACATATTGATATTAAATGTTGCTGTTCATTCATTTTAGCTGGGACAAAGGTACTTGTGCTCAAACCATCCATTTACAAGACCTCATCTTAAATAGCCGAAGCCCCAAAAGTCTCCTTCAGGGAACAATAACCTTTGAACGATTTAGATTTTATTAGTATTGCTTTAAACATTCTGAGCCTAACTAACCAATTTGGCTTGGCCTTTCTAGAGGTGCTCAGCAGATGAATGATCTGGATAACAAAATAGGTAAGCTCCATATATACTTTTTCTCATAGGATATCTCAAGTTGATAACTATTTAGTGATACCTTTTTAATCACTTTCTTTATGAACTTATCACGACTTTGATGATGATAGTACTTGGTCTTATTATTCTGTCTATAAAAAATTTTATATACAAAAAATATTTGATGACAATTAATATATGTGGGCCTATTTGAACTTCTTGTGTGAATATCTTATCTTCATGGGAGATAAAGAATCTCTCCGTTCCCTTCTCTACGTGCAAGTGTTTGAAGCTGCAAACAGGCCTCATAAATTGGATCCCTTTTGGGAAGTTTCCCTCACCTTGAGACTCACTATAGAGATAGTACATCTAGGTTGTCTACTAGTAAGTATTGAAAATATTGTTCTATCAATTTCATTTCCTTCTTTACAATTTATCTACTTTTCTCTTTTTGAGTTTACTAGTTCTTATGAGAAAGATTAAAAAGTGATGTGCTTTTGCATTTTCAGTTTGAAGATGAGTTTGTTGAAACATTGGATTCCGGTGGAACCCTGTTTTGGGAATTATGCAAGTCCTCTTGGACATGCCTCAATTAAGATAGACGATAATTGGGAATTAGGTATTAGAAGTGATATAGTTGAGGACTATCTCCAGGCACAGAAGGAAAAGCTAATGCTAGTAACATTTTTCGTTGAAAAATGCTTGGTTTTGCAAGAAATGACCATCTTCATCTCTTCTGAAAGATCAAATTTTAAGAATGTCAAAGATAAGTTACACGTATTATCAGAATGTTGATCTAGTGCAATAGTATAATTCTCATATATATAAAATATTGAGGTTATAGTTTTTGCCGTGGAAACAAGAAAGTTGTGTTTCCACTAGCCACAAATTCAACTTTTGATGGACATAAATTTTAGTATATTTTAGAAATCATTGTTATCTTGATGACTTAATGTATTCAAGAATGTTGCATTAATACTAATAATAATAAAAAAAGAGTATTTTGAAATGTTTAGTGTCTATTCATGCATTTTTTGCCTCTCATAGCAAATCTTTCCTCGCATTCTTTTTCCATTCGGAAGATGAGTTATGCATGACTATAGTGATGCAAGTAATTGGAGATTGATATCTTATCATTGAAAGTAAAGATGGGAAATTGATATTTTTATTGGAGTCTCATCCTTGTTACTACCATCATCAGAAATCATGTATTGATCAAATTTCAACAACTTTATGTTGATATGGCTGAACAAATTTCCTAAGGCTTGCAAAAAGGAGAATAAAAGCAGCCCAGTGCATGTAGCTCATGCTTATGCACGAAAAGAGAATACATGACAAAAAAAAAAACATAATTGAAGAGATTGTTCTCCAAAAGCTTCATGCTAATATGGATAGAATTTTTTTATTAATCATTAATGATAAGAAATTACTGGGTTGATAGAATTCAGAATTTTACAAAAGTTAAGAATTTTTAATGTCTACTAGAATTTTGAATATTGGTCTCAAATTTTATTAATCTTTTTGAATATCTAGTATTTTACAAAATTTAGTTTTAGAGTACTTTTTGAAGATTGCAATATATTGATATTATTAGTTAATTAGGCCTACTTTATATTAAGATGTAGAGTATGTGGGCCCATATTTAACTTACAGATGAAATGCCTACTCCTATAGTCTATCCAATACTCCTGTAAATTGGAACCTATAATTAAATTTGTTATTGATGTTATAAAGTGGAGCCCATGTTTTAGAAGATGTGAACCAATCAAATGAACCTATAATTAAATTCATTCTTGATGTGAGAAAATGGAGCCCATGGCTTAGAATATCTAAACCAATCAAATAATAAATCATATAAGATTTTGAGTCCGTATTTTAGAACATCGAAATGTGTAAATAATAGGTCATGAAAGATCTTGGGCCAACATTTTAGAAAGTTTTAATAATTAAAAATATATGTCTGACTCTTACACGGCCTATGATGTAAATAATTTCTAGATTTCTAGAATGTAGACCCTACTCTTATATGTGATTTGAATGATTTAAATAATTCTAAAATGTAGGTCCAAGTCTCACAAGACTAATGAAGTGATGATTTAGATCTTCTACAAATGTAGGCCCAACTAGTACATGTTATTTAAGTAGTTTAAATATTCTAAAATGTGAATTTAAGTCTCATGTGGCTAATGATGTGAGTAGCTTAGATCTTCTAAAATTTAAGTGCATTATAAACTATGATTTGTGTGGTTTAGAGCTTCTAAAATGCAAAGAAGATGAATGTGTTGAATTAATCAAAATGTGGCCTCACATATTCTTTTATGGTGGTGAGAGAAAGAAAGCTATGTAAAACTGGTTACTTTAATTTGTGGAGAGGGCTACAATGTAAAATATAGGAATCATATGGACTTTCCTATAAAAATTCTATTTATTTGTTGGCAGCCTAGTAAATATATTTTGTTCCTAATAGGTCATGAGTTTAAACATATAAAAAATAAGATATTGTAAATACCATAGCTTTTTTTTAGTTTTTTGCTTTGGTAGACCATGCCTTTCATTTTACACTACTCCAATCATTGTAAATACCCATATCCCCATGCATTAACATTGAAATTTTCTAAGCTATCTTAATGCACTAACAATTGGTATTCGAATTTGTAATTTATTTATCAAAATGTCAAATTATCTCAATCCACTAACCCTTTGTAAGAATTGTATTTACAAATGAAGAATTGATTTCTATTATTCCCTCACACCAATTCTAGCCCTTGGAAGAGCAATCTTGCCGTTATGTTACCTAATTAATATTTGAGGAAATCCAAGTGTGCAGGTGGACATTTTTTCCCCCCATTTTGAATGGTAAAATACTATTGAAGTTAAGAAAACTTATAGTGATGATCGAGGGAGTTAGTCAAAGAGTACAAACATTCAAGGGAGAATGAATCAAGATTAAAGGAGAAAAAACTGAAAAAGCATAGTATGAATAATCTTCAATGGATGGCATATGATTCCTAATATAAAGTGCACCACTTCACCTACACATTTCTCAAATGAAGCCATAGACTTTGAAGAATATTACTGAACCTCCAAGGATACTCATTCCCTCCTTTGCCCAAGTGATGATCTTGTATTCTTAAAACCTTTTCACCTTTAGTACTGCAAGGTACAAAGCAAGAGGTTCCCCTTTTCTCAAAGGATTCGCCAATACCCCAATGGACAAAATTGCAAATGGACGAGCCATCAAAGTTTAACTTGAGTTCTCCTAGATTTGGAGGCCTCAAGTATGCTTGATCTTCATCTTGTAATGTTCTTGTGACATTTTCATTCTCTTTTGAGCTCTTCTAATGGGATGCTCACAAATTCATTTCTCTGAGAAATATAAGTAGTAGCTTCATTCATGATGGACACCTAAACCTTTTTACTATCCCTTGCTTTGTTATCAAAAGTTCTTCGACTTCTTTCAACCTATAAGGACTATCTAATAATAGTGAGCACAATATTTCACATAATTTTGCCTTTTCGTCTCACCTTTCTCATGAATCATATGTTATGAAATGTGCAGTTGGATCTTAGCTAGGATAAGTGTGCTTTACTCGCCTTGTTTGTAAATCTAATTTGGAATGATTAATTTAAGTCCCATATTGGTTCTTACTTTAGATAAGTGCACTTTACTTTTTCTCTTGCTTGCCTCTTTTGTAGATCCAAGTCATTTACCATATCGGGAATGACTTAGATATGTTAAGTATCAAATTGCATACTTAATTAGATACTTTATCCTATGTTTCTTTGACTATGATTTTCTACTTAAAAAACATAGGATAAGTGAGGCTATAGTTTGGTACTTAACCTAACTAAATCATTACCAACATGGTGAATAACTTAAATTGACAAAGGAGGAAAGCAAGAGACAAGTGCACTTGTCCTAAATCAGATCTAGGAATACACTTGAATTTATCATTTAACTCAATCGATACAAAGAAAACTATTGCAATGAAGATGGAATGTAGTTATTGAGTGGTAGTTAAAAAAAGAGAGAGGATAAAATGTTTCATCACTAAGTTAAGAGGGGTGGTTTCTTTAAAATAAAAACAAATAAAGACAGAGATTGATAAATGTATTATCTACTATATTTTTGCTCAGCAAATATCTAATATATTTTTTCTCATTGAGTGTACTTGGTAATAGTCGATTATACTCTTGTTCTCTCTTCAAATTCCCGGGAAGTGTTGCTCAAAAGATTGAATCCATTAAAATGAATTTCTTGTGGAATAATGGGTTGGACGAAAGAAATTGCACTTGGTTAGATGGAATGTTGTTTGTCAACCGAAGTCACATGATGGAACAGGTATCAAGAAAATAAAACTCCTGAATGAGGTCCTTCTTGCCAAGTGGGTTTTTAGGTTTGGAAATGGCAAGCAATCACTTTGGAGGAAATAATTGCCAAAAAATATGGATAACACAGCAATGGATGGGTTCCGGGAGCAAGCCATATGTGACTTTGATTCTCAGCGTGGTAAGACATTTCAAAATTTATTGATAAGGTCCTCTAGAAATGCTGCTTTCATGCGATAAAGGGGGACTCAGTGCGGTTTTGGCATGATATTCGGCTTGGAGATCAATGCCTCAAAATATAGATTTCCTCATTTCTTTAGGATCTCTCACTTGAAGAATGGGAATGTTAAGGGCTTTTGGAATCCACAATCGGATGGACCCATTGGAACCTTCTCTAGGAGGATCATGTTGCTCCTGGTACAAGCTCATCACATATCGTCATGCAGGTTCATGTGAAGGATAACTGGATCTAGATCCGTACAAAGGATGGGCAGTTTTCGGTTAAGGATACTACTCAAGATGGGATGTGGTGGAAAACCATGCCTTCCAACACAAAATGGTGTGGACACCATTGATTCCTCCTGGGGTCAATGTGGTTTTTGTGGCTTGTGCTGATTGGTAGAATTTTGACGGTCAGCATCTTCAAAGAAGAGGGTGGAATCTTGCTCTCAATGTGTCATGTGGAGAAACCAAGGTGAAGATTCGGACGACCTTCTTCTTCAACTCTCAGAAGCTTTCAAGGTATGGGCGATTGTGTAAAGTTGTTTCAAAAAGTGCAAATCCTTTTTCCTAGAATAATTGCCGGTATTATCTTACAGTGGTATGGGAGAGACCTCAAAATAGTGAAAGTTTTCTTCAAAACCGTTTTTCTTCTTAACAATTTGGTCTGCCAACACGACTTTGGTGGCAAGAAGAATCAAAAGAATTACGGCTTTCTGGTTGTCTGGGCATTTGGAGTTTCATTCTTACGTGGTGAAGCAGATCGTTCGCAATTGGGATGCGATTCTGGTTGGTTCACATGTCTAGGGTAGGCACTGGATTGAGCCATCAGATTGGTGGTTGAAGTGTAACTACGATGGATCTGCTGTTGGTGCTCCTAGACCCCCTGGAATTGGGGGTGTTATCAAGAATTGTAATGAAACCAAACTCTTGGAAATGGCTGCTAGAGGTGATAATGGTTTTACAATTGGCACAGAGTTGGGCGCGGCTCAAATGATGATCCGAATTGTTATTAGGATAGGTAGTGGAGCTTCCATTTTAGGAGGTGATCCAGGCGGTTATCTCATGGCTTAACTCTAGCAATCATGCTCAGTGGAGATATTGTACCATTGTGGACTGCTTGGAGTCTCTTCTACATGGCAGATCCTACTCAACCACATTCCTAGATAGGACAACGAGGAGGCAGACAAGATGGCGAAACAGGGTGTTTAGATGCCAGGGATTCGAATCACCTCCCCCAACATAGCGTTTCTTTCACCTCCTTACAGCAATTCCAACATTGTCATGAGTCTGTTCCACCACAACATTAATGGTACTAACCTAGTCGGGGTCATTGGCGACATGTGCCACCACAACATTCTGGATTGGCTGTCGGTATTTTTGGTCGTCTTGCTAATCTGTTGTGCCAAACAAATCTGGTGTCCTTTTCTTTGTTTCGGTTTGCTGAGGGAATGCTTGTTCAGTTCTGGTTCCAGGTGGACTGGGCAGCTTTCTCTATCCATTTATTCTTCCCTTGGATGTGTGGGTCGGTGGGTGGGTGCTGTGATAATCTCTGTCTGAATGTAAGTCCTCTCATCTCTTTAATAAAAACTCCTAACATTCAAAATCTCTCTCTCTCTCTCTCTCTGGCCTTTACGGATTCAAATATAAAGAAATCAAGCATAAAAAGGATCCGAGCAGATGATGATATCAACTAATGAAATCCAAAAAAGTTGTGCAAGTTAGTTGTGAGTTTACTTCCTATAGACCCAATTTCAAATCCCACTCTGGACTTACCTTGATGCATGTGGTTCATGGTATAAAAACTAAAGGCGCAAGTCAAGACAACATGGACCAATGCGTACGTGACTCGAAAAAACTTGAGATAACTAGATTTAGGAAAATATTTGTCTAAATGTATTATATGTGTAACATTTCCACAAACTTGCTAGTAGTTCCATGGGGTGGTTAGATGATCATTTGCTTTCTTACATGTCCAAAGATTGAACTTTTTATGGAAGTTTACAGAGAATCTAGGGAGCCAACTTACAATTCGATATTTAGCAAGTCAAGTTAATTTGCAAAAAATGGAAACAGACGCGACATGCAAATTCAGTTGTAACAAAAAGATGAGAAGAGTTAGATAAGTATGCTGATACTTCACGGGGTGAATAGATAATTATGCTAATCCTTCAAAGGGGTGAAATTTAAATGTAAGCATATCCACAGGTCGGCAAATGAAACGGGTTCATAGTTTAGCTAGGGAGGGAGTGGCCCTCAACTCTCTTAGAGTTAGATCAATTTATCCTGTTTAATCTCTCATGCTGTACCTTGATCATGTCGGTCAGTTTTGTATGGCAACGTGGCTGACTTTTCTCACCGATTAATAAATTACTAATTTCCTCAAAAAGATAAGAAGATGAAGACTTAGTTCTTTAGCTAGCTACAGAGCACTTCTCTGCCACATGATCTTCCCATAACATGTAATAGTACCACCTATGACGGTAAAATAGAAACTGGCAAGAGAGAGAGAGAGAGAGAGAGAGAGAGAGAGAGAGAGAGAGAGAGAGAGAGAGAGAGAGAGAGAGAGGGAGCTTGTTTTTGTTAGCCATGTTGAGGTTTTGCATCTCATCAACGTATTCTTCCAATCCGCATCAAGGCTAGATATGCAATAAGGCGGTAACCCACGAGCATTGCAACCAATGCTGCCACTGAGACTCCTTTCTGATCAAGGCCGATGAGTTTTATAGGGGGGAGATCACTAACCATACACGTGACGTTGGCTCCACATGGATAGGTTTGCTCAGGAGAGTACTGAGAGGCTATTAAGAGCTTGTAGAAGTAATGGCTAAGTGATATGTACTTAATCCAAGAGATAAAGGCTCGGACATGTTGCACAAAATATCCACCTGCAAGAAGGAAGAGGAGCATGATGACAGATCCGAGCGTAGTCGCAGCCTTGAGATCCATAACAAGAGCTCCAACGGCAAGGCCGATGCTTTCAGCTGTAACCACACAGAAGAGGACAACAAATAGAGTCTCCACGAAATTTTTAAATGTGGGCTTGAGGCCTGCCATCCAATAGGTTATCGTCATAAAGACGACTGGAAGGATGAGCTCCATGGGCGTATCCCCTGCCATCCTAGACATGAAGTACGAGGAGAGCCTATACATGCCCGAACTTCTCTCTTTTGTTAGCATCAGCCGCTCTTGAGGGAAGGTGAAGATGGCTTGATATACCGGTAAGAACCCCCAAAACCCTGCAATAAAAAAGAGTAGACCTATCTGATCTTGTACATGGGTGATGTCTGATCGCCACCATAGCAGACCCGCAAGAAGAGCCACAAATATAACCTCAGCGACCTTGATGCCATCTAAGGTCGCGTGCTTCCTTTCTTTTAAACCTCTCTGCAGCAACACCGAAAATTGTTGCCACCAGGTTGTATTCCATCTCTGAGTACTCTTCTCGTTATTGCATTCTCTGTTGTATTTGTTGGCCTCATGAAGCTCCTTCTTAACATTATCATTGAGGTGGATGGTGTAGGCGGAAACTAAAGCTTGTTTCACTAGGGCTCGATCCTGTTCCAAGTCATCTGAAGATATACCTGCAAAACAAAATATTGGTCTTATCAGTCCCAAGTTCACAAGCCACTTATAGGTAATGCTAAAGAAGGTGTTGTGTTGTTCTTGGTTCTACAAAATGCGTCTATGTGATCATTTGGTTGGGCCATCCAAAATACATGAATAATAGGTAATATCACTTGCGTCATGACTGACAACTGCCCACAAGTCCCTTTTCGAATGATGAGTATTGTATATTCTTTTTAATGTTAATGATGAGCATTGTATTAGGATAATAGAAACTTATAAACAGTCAGAATGAGCTAGTCTAAAACATTCATTAAACAAGGGAAGATGTGGACTCCAGAAGTATTCCTACTTCTCACTCCGCATAAGCCTAGGGACAGCTCAATCGCGAGGGAGGAAAGATAAGTTGAAAAGGAGCCCCATCCGATCCGAACTACAAGACATCAAAGAAGAAACAAAAATAAAACTAAGAATGCCTTCTGAAAACAAAGCATGCATCAGAAATGAATCTAGGACAAGAATGCAAACAATGGAAATAAATCCTAAACCCTAAAAATAGAAAATGCATCCAAGCGGAGTTCTAAAACAAGCAACACAACTAAGAAAACTCATCCGAATTACTAGACTCAAAGGCAAATCAAGTCAAGTCACTCAATGGGTTGACTTGCTACGTAACAAAAATAGTGTGATTTTGATCCTAAGACTTTGTTAACATACTCACTTAACCATCACTTAGGCATATAAGGTAAAAATTTTATTATTAAAAATTCCATTGTGAGTATTTTTAATCACCTAGAGTTACTTTGAGCGAACTTGATTCACCTTACTTTTGAGTTAATATGGTGGTCTCACATTACAATAAGTGCTAAAAGCCAAAGATCTTAAAAGTGGACTAATTAGTAGTACGGTGGGTCCAAAATATGAGTGATCCATGACATTTTCTAAATCCAAAATCTTTGTATGCTTGAGTTAGGTGTCTAACACACAAGTAAGGGTACTATATCACCACTTTATCATGGTAGGCCCCACCTTTGACTAATTGAACCCATTCATCTGATTTCTTTAACTCTTGATATCTTTCTTTAATTACTGATATCTTATATAAAAAAAACATAACCAAGATTGGTTGATTCTAACTCCCAGAAAGTGTACTTTCAACTCATTCATTTTGGACCATTCTTTAAACAATGTTTATAACTGTCCATGTTTTGTTTGACTAAAAGATACATTTTTCAGTTTCCACACTCATCCAATCAGCATCCTTTTAAGATTAATAGCCACCCATAATAAAAGAAATCAAATGAGTTGAACATGGACCATTGCTTATATCAGGATTTTGGAAATCCATGTCTAGTAACCATAAGCACCTTTTGTGGATGCTAGAGATACTTGTTGGACATTAGATGAATGAAGGTAAGGTGGTGTAAAGCTTCAGAATATGGTATTTAAGGTTGGAATTCAGCTTTAAATTATAGATTTTGAGATTTTTTTTATTTGGGGAATAATATAGTTTAAAATTTTGATTCAACTTGTCAAAATTCAAGTAAATAACAATACACTTTTAGAATTCATGTCTAGAATTCAAGAGGGGAATACGGCTCTCAAACTATATTTGATGACCATATGATCCATAGGTTGAGTTGTGTGTGTGTGTGTTAGCCCATCATGTGAGGTCTAGGATGTTTGGCCTATAGCTCATAGACGACCTAGTATTTCCAGGCTCATCCAACCTACTAGAGCTCAGTAGAGAAGATTAGAAATTGAAAAGTCAGTTTGGACATTCCTTCGGGTAGCTTAGGGTAGTTTCTAAGTTGTTTTGGAAAACAAGCTAAGCTACTTGGTACCAAGCCTTTATATATAGGAGACACCCCTTGCTAATGTTGCATTACTCTATCTTCTCATCTTTGTGATGTCAATTCAAGGATTTTCATTCCTCTACATGTTTATTCAAGGGTCTTCAAGTTAGAGGTACATCCTTCTTTTTGTTTGTTCAAGGGTCTATCTTAGTTAGAGGTACATCCTTTTAGACTCTTCTAATTGTGAAGTTTTCTGATCCTAAAGTTCAAGCTAGAAAGACAAGACATGAGGGTATCTCTTTTTAGCACTTTTGTTTTAGAGTTTCTAAACTTGAGAAGTTCTTCCCTCTTTTTAGTTTCTCTTTAGATGCTTGATCTATTTTTGTTATTGTGTCTAAAGTGAATAGAGTATTAATCTTGGGTTTACTGTTATTTGAGGACAAACCTTTAAGATTTTATTTAAGGAATTCATCTTGGAGACAAAAGTAAGGATCAATCCTAATTATTAAAATCAATTGATACGAATTGAGTTTGTGAATATAGGAGTTAAAGCTATCACATCCCTTCCACAAATTTGGGAGGCTTCAACTATTTTCAAGAAGCTGATATATTTAAGCTAATGTTCCTCAAATTCAGTTTTGAGCACTTTCTAATATACTCTATGTTAAATTGATGGGCCTACCTTTATTTTAGACGGTTGATCCACAAATCCACCCTATAGAATGAATAAGGAGGCCTATCAACAATAAGCCACATTGATACTACTCCTTAACATTGAACTCTAGTACTACATCTTGGAATTGAAATTTGTGAGGCTCACATACAATGGTAGAGGCATGGGGCTGTTGCTGTCCAGTATCCCTCGGCTCGAAGAAAACGAATAGGAGGATTTAGATATGATAATTAAATAGCCCTTCTAGGACATGAATAGTAATCATGGCTAAGCTATTCTAGAATGGTGATAATTTCCCTTGATTCATATTCTAGAACAAACATGCATATAATTATTCTAGAAAAAATAGTTGCGTATTAGGCTGCAGTGGACCCAGAGATTTCTTTGGTTTTGCCTTTTCAGATACCCTTCGATCCTGAGACTCTTTTAGAGAGGATATATCTTATCTAAAGAAGGTTTGCTAAGTGGATTCTGTTTGCAAAGGTGCTATTAAATTGAACTTTGATGGTTCAAGTAAAACGATTGGAGGCATTGGCTGGGATAGGAAGAGTGCTTAGAGATGATCAAGGCTATGTTCCAAGGAGGCGATCGAGGCTGAGACCATTTCAGCAAAAGCAGCACCTTAATAGCAGATTGGTTTCAAGATTGTGATATATACATTGAGGCTGGTTCAAAGGTGGTGGTGGGTTGGATTAAAAATTCGGATGAAGTTGGAAGGTAGTTTTCCAACACAATTGATGAAATTGTTGGAACGTTGGTGGGTCGTCATTTCCGCGTTCAACATATTCCGAAAGAAGGTTACTAAAGAAGGTTGTTTATCCTTAAGATTAAATCTAGTCACCACTCCAAAAGGATTACAAAGGCTCGGATAAGTTGATGTATTTAGTTTCTTTTTCGCGTTTGTATCTTCGTGCCATTTGATTATCTTGATCAAATGGCATTTCTTAATAAAAGTTTATAAATCTTTCAAAAAAAAGGCTAGCTTCTGAGGTTACGCTATCTATGGTTACAATTTTTTTTTAATGTTTTACGCCTACAAATAGTGGGGAAAATTTCAGAACAGCTTAGTCCATGATTCTTATTCCTGTTGCAAACAGCCCCATCTTAAAAGGAAAAAAAAAAATAAAATAAAAAAAATTCCATTTCCGTTTACTACTTTTCTTTTCCAGCTACATTACAGGGATGAATATACTATTTCTAAATTCCAATTCAATATCTCATAGAATATTTGATTGTTTAAGAAAAAAAATGTGAATAAAAAAATGGGAAAAAATTTGCATACCATTGGCAAGATCCAAAAGGAAATCTGCAGGATTCATGGCAACTGATGGCACATAACCGAGGGTAGAGAAGTAGTCCAATGCTTCGGATCCTTTCCCAAAATATACTGGGTGGCCATCTGATAAGAGGAGGACCTTGTGAAACATGTAGAAGAGCCTGCTAGAAGGTTGGTGTATGGTCATCACAATTGTCCTCCCACCAACAGCCAACTCACACAGTGTTGATACAATTCTTTGGGCCGTAGTGGAATCCAAACCCGAGGTAGGCTCATCAAGAAAAATGAGACTAGGATTTATCAACATCTCCTGGCCTATACTCACCCTCTTTCTTTCACCCCCCGAGACTCCTCTAACGAATGGCCCTCCTATGATGCCATCTTTGCATCGTGTTAGGCCAAGCAGAGTTATCACGGACTCAGCCTGCCTACGCTTCTCTTCATTGCTAAGGCTATTAGGTAGTCTTAATAGAGCTGTGTAAACCAAGGTTTCAGTAACCGTCAGATGGGGATAAAGCACATCGTCTTGAGTTACAAAACCTATACTTTGATTCAAAAAATTGGAAAATGGCTTTCCGTTGTAGGTTATGCTTCCCGAAAGATTTCCACCCAGTCGCCCTCCTAAGGCAGTCAACAGCGTTGTCTTCCCAGATCCTGACGGCCCCAACATGGCCAACATTTCCCCTGGTAGCACAGCACCTGTGACACCTTTAAGGATTGCTCTTTCGTCGTCCTTTTTTGAGCTTCCAAAGCTCAAACGTTTTCCATCCTGCTTAGTCTTGATCCGGTAAAATACATCCTCAAACTGCATCCACGGATTTGGAGAGAAAATTAATGAGATGAAGATCACAAGCGATAAAACAAAGATTATGTCATAATGCTCATAGTGCTTAGCAATTTGTTGTTCATTTAATAACAATAGAGCAAAGACATAATTCATGAACGAGAGCAATTCTTTTAGCATCCTTGAGGGAAAGGGACACAAATGTTTTGTATTCATTACGCCAAAACTGAGCAGGATAAATGAGTTAGACACTGAAGACTAACATTAAAAAACAATAATAAATGTCCTGGTTAGAATCGTGAATGAATTATACCTAGAAGAAATTAAACAGAAAGGCCAAAAGAAATGGAAATAACTGAAGCTAGATGCTTGATATGAGGAGGATGCAAGTCACTTCATCCATGGAACTAAGGAAAAAGAGAAAAACAACTACCGAATGTATATATTGACAACATATAGGGATATTATCATCCCACTTACCTTGAGCGCCACAGAACTGTTTGCTTTTACAAGTACGCAGGGTGGTTGTCCTTGTGTCCTTTCGGTTTGGGATTCCATGTCGATCTCCATCATCTTCTTAGCCTTGGTTCCTCCTCCAACAAGGTGAGAAGTTTTGCCTGATATTATTGCAGATGAAGCCTCTAGACCCTATTTCATAGAGGAGAAGGACGCGCGGTTTTACAAGAAGCTCCTACTTACAGGTGTTATAGAAGTTTGTGGCTCGCTGGTTGAGCACAGCGCATGCAGTTTTCTATATTTCACTCTCAACAAGCCTTCCCTTAATATTCTCTCTCTTCTTTTTCAGAAGTGTGATCTCATTAATTAAGCTGATCTCCTCTATCAGTCTCACGAGGAAACGTGTCCCTTGGTTTTGTAAGGAAACGATTATGGAGATCAGGCCGAGCAACGTAAGAAAATTAGTGGCATCCCGACTATATCTCAATACAAGATTATATGAGCTACACCATGCCAGAACTGTTATCACAGTAAATCTTGATAAATCTGTGAGGATCAGGATTCAACAAAAGGAAAATCTACCAGGTTATTTGCTATTTTGAGTTGTTGTCCTTTTTGGAAGCTTTTGAACGCTAATTGAAGCTACATTTAAAAATATAAACCAGATATGCACCACTCACACATTGTCAAATAAAGGACGTGGGAACACTTTTGTGTCATGGGTCCACTGGGATTCATTGCTAAGTCACAAAATTCTTCTTCAAATAATTGAAAATTTTTAAAAAAATCCCAACTTTTTGCATCTCCAAATTTTTAGAATGAAATTTAAGTTTATATAATTTTCATATTTAAAACAAATTTCAAAAAATTAACATGAATTGGCATGCTAATTTATTTCGCTATCCTAACTTAGTAACTTTATATTATTGCTACTGATATGTAGTAAGAGGAATGATAGTATGCTGCACCTATATCAGGAAAATTTCCATAAAACGCCCAGCATTTACATAATGAGACACACCTCTTAGACTTGTTCATATGATTTTTCAAGCACTAGATGATTGATAGTCCAAAAACCTTAGTGATTGGTTGACTCTAACATCCAACAGCCTCAGCGTGTTACTTGTCAAATGCATCTAGTGCAGTTGGTCTCAGTCACCATGGCACCTCTCCTTGGTCATGGATTAGTCGTGGTGCTTTCCCTTTATTGGGGGAATTAGAGTAAATTTAAGAATTAGGATTAAAGTGTGTTTCTGATTATCCATGTCATATCACTACTACACAGGGGCTTTTAAAGTTGGTAAAAAGTGATAATGGAAGTTGCTTCTACCAAGCAGACTTGAAAATTTGTCAACTTTTAAAGTCATTTAAATAAGTGACTTTAAAAGTCACAAGCCTTTAAAGTTGTTTTTTTTAAAATGACTTCAAAGGTCATATACTTTTGAAGTCGATTATATAAAAAAGACTTCTAAAGTCAACAACTTTAGCAGTAGTTTTTTGTAAGCGACTTCAAAAACAACTAAATTTTAATTGACTTTTGAAGTTGCTTACAAAAAAGCTAATTCTAAAGTTGATGACTTTAGAAGTCGTTTACAGATAAGCAACTTCAAAAGAACTTCATTTCGATGAATTTTTGAAGTTGCTTATATAATAACAACTTCAAAAGTTTGTGATTTTAGAAGTCGTTTTCATATCAAAAGTAAAAACTTTTAAAGAAAATATCATGACTTTTAAAGTTGTTTTTGACAAAATGACTTTTAAAATTCTCAACTTTTAAAGTCGTTTTGTCAAAAACGACTTTAAAAGGTTTTTTTTTGTTTTGTCAAATTTGTTTGCTTGCTCCACCACCTAAATACAATTGAATAACAAAAACCTGATATTCAAACAGTGTATATATTTGGAAAAGCTAGAAGATCATCATCATCATCAAAACCTTATCCCAATAAGGGGTTAGCCACATGAACTTGTTCCTCCGTTCCCCTCTATTAAGTATCATGGCTTCATTTAGTCCCAAAGTTTTTAAATCTTTTTTCACCACTTTTATCCAGATTCTTTTGGGTCTTTTCTTTGCCCTTTTAGAACCTTCTACTTGCATTGCCTCATTCCTTCTAACTTGTGCTGTTTTCAGTCTTTGTTGGATATGTCCAAACCATCTAAATCTAATCTCCCACATCTTGTTATCCATTGGTACTATCCCTAAGTTTTCTTTAATATTTTCATTTCTAATTCTATCATTTCTTATCTTGCCACTCATCCATCTCAACATCCTCATGTCTGTTGTGCTCATCTTATGAACATGATGTTCTTTAACTACCCAACACTATAATCCATAGAGCATGGTTGGCCTTATAGCTATCTTATAGAATTTTTCTTTTTGTTTGAGTGGTAATCACAAATTGCACAAAACTCCAAATGCACATCTCCATTTGTTCCAACCCACTTAGATTCTCTGGGTAACCTCCCTCTCAATCTCTCCACTCTCATGAATTATTGCTCATAAGTACCAAAAGTGATCTTGTACGAGGACTTCTTGGTTATCAATCTTTACTAGTGCTCCACTCCCATTCCTCTCCTAGCTAAAATTGCATTTCATATACTCTATCTTAGTTCAGCTGATTTTAAATGCTTTAGGTTCTAATGCTTCTCTCCATAACTTTAGCTTTGTGTTTACTCCCTCCCTTATCTCATTAATTAAAACTATATTATCAGCAAATAGCATGCACCATGGAATCTTCTTATGCAGATGTTTTGTTTAACTCATCCATAACCAATGTGAAAAGGTATGGGCTTAATGTCGACCCTTGGTGTAATCCTAGTGATAGAAAAATCACCCATTCTCTCTAATGGTTTTAATATTTGTTACCGCTCCCTCATACATATATTTAATTATGTCTATATACTCTCACAAAACCCTTATCTCATCTAACACCCTCCATATTACCTCTTTACTGACCCAATCATAAGCTTTTTCTAAGTCAACAAAGACCATGTGGAGGTCCTTACTCTTCTTTATATATTTCTTTATCAATTGTCTTAGTAAGAAAATAGCATTCATGGTAGACCTCCAAGGCATGAAACCAAACTAGTTCTTTGATACTCTTGTCTCATGTCGTATCCTCTTCTCAATCGGTTTTTCAAGAAGTTTCGTAGTGTGGTTTATAAGTTTGATCTCCTGATAATTATGTAGCTTTGTATGTCTCCTTTATTTTTATAAATTGGTACAATAAAGCTCTTCCTCCATTTATCTAGCATTTTTAAAAATTTTTATAATCTTGTTAAACAATTTGGTTAGCCAAACTACTAAGTATCGCCCATATACTTCCAAACCTCTATTGGTACACCATGGGCCCCTGTGCCCCTCTAAATTTACATCTTTTTCAAGGCCTCTTTTACTTCAAGTATTCTAACCTTATGGTCGTATCTATAATGTCTAATGTTATTTGGGTTTATAGTACTTTCAATTCCTATATTCTCAGGACAATTATCATTTAGCAAAATTTTAAGTAACTTTTTCCCATTTGTTTGATGTTATCATCTTTGACTAGTATCCTTTGATTATCACTTCTAATGTACTTAACAGGGTCTAAATCCTTACCATTCTGTTGTCTTATTTTTGTAAGTTTAAATACATCTTTTTCTCCTTATCTTAATCCTAGTCTATTATAGAGATCATCACATGCCTTGAGTTTAGCCCCAGTTACTATTCTTTTAGCAACCTTTTTAACATTCTTATACTATTTATAGTTTTCATTATTTCTAGCCTTCTGCCATGCTTTAAAACACACCTATTTTTCTTTAATAACTTTTTGCACTATTTTACTCTACCACCGAGTTTCCTTTATTTATAGCCTTTTACATTTAGATACTCTTATGACATCTTTGCTACTTTCTTAATAGAATTGGCCACATTAATCCACTTGGTGCTTACTTCTATTTCATTATTCCAATTTTTTGCTACCATCTACTTATTTGTGAGTTAAGTTATTTTCTCCCCTTTTAAGTTCAACCACTTAGTTTTTGGATACCTATTAAGTTCATTTCCTTTCTTCTATCTTTTAATGTCTATATTTATAACCATTAACCTATATTGTGAGGTTAAACTCTTACCAGGTATCACCTTACAATCCTTACACATTAATCTTTTGGTATTCCTAAATAAAAGATAGTCTATTTAACTTTCATGGAGTCCACTTTTAAAGGTTATTAAGTGTTCATCCTTCTTTTTAAAGAATGTGTTTGCAAGGCCCAAGTTATATGCCAAAGCAAAATCGAGGATAACTTCCCCTATCTTATTTTGCTCTTCGATACCATACCCTCAATGTACCCTATCATATCCTTCTTTTTCTTTTTCTATATAACCATTTAAGTTTGGTCCTATAAATATCCCCTATGCGTTAGGAATTTCTTGCACAATTCCCTCTATATCTTTTCAAAACTGTCTCTTGATTATATCTTTTAACCCTACTTGTGGTGTGTATGCACTTGTAACATTTACGATTTGCTTTCCTAGAATAAGTTCTATTATTGTAATTTTATCACTAGTTTTTAACGTCTACAACTTTATCCTTTAATTCTTTATCCACCACTATTCCGACATTATTTTTGTTATTATCCTTTCTTATGTACTATGGCTTATACCTATCTATTTCTCTAGTTTTAGCCCCCTCTCTACTTGGTTTCTTGGATATAAGTGATAATGACTGTCCTACGTTTCATTGTATCTACTAATTCCAAAGTCTTACCTATCAATGTCTTTATATTTCATATGGTGATATGAATCTTATGCTCTTGAGATTCACACACTTTTCGACCCACATGACATGAACCCATGCTTACTTTCCATTGCACTTAAGTTCTGATGCATTGCACGACTTCTGAGAGGATGCTCTAGCAGCCCTTGCCATTTTCTATTACACCCGGGATCCTATGTAGCGCA
Source organism: Warburgia ugandensis (assembly GCA_035236585.1). Taxonomy (NCBI): domain Eukaryota; kingdom Viridiplantae; phylum Streptophyta; class Magnoliopsida; order Canellales; family Canellaceae; genus Warburgia; species Warburgia ugandensis. The sequence continues at coordinate 62,881,796 of CP141137.1, forward strand.
TCAAACCTTTCAAAAAGTCCTTCAGGTGCGGTGACATCATTCTCCTATGCATAGAATGAAGAGTTCTACCACACGCTTACTCATTTAACATGGACTATCAAAGTGATTATTACTTCATGAATTCTTCTAAGGATCAAGGAGCTTGTTTTCTTCATTGTTTGTAAACTCTCATTTTTAACTTTATTATTATTATTATTGTTGTTGTTGTTATTTACAATAAAAAATTTATGAAGCAAACTACATGAGCCTATTATCCTAATTTTTTAATGTACTTGAAATCTTTTAAACAAAAAGAAAGTGTCACGTCCACGAAGAGGAGAAGCAAGGGTCCTAACTTGTGAATAATCAAAACCATCGATCATTGATCTCACAAACTTCAGCTGGTAGAGTGCATTGTGGGAAACATATACAAGAAGTCTGGACCGTTCGATGGCCCTAATTAAGCTTTTGTTTTTCCTTGGCCACATTTCAGAGACAGGTCGCATGGTCCTGCATGTCTAATCCTTGGCATCTCTATTTCATTAAGGTTAAAGGTTTTGATTATTTAAAAGAATGCGCTCGTATTCTTGGAGTTCTTCTAGCAAGATCCCCAACAGACGCTGAAAAGGACACTTCTTTATTGGTCCGAAATTTGGTTGATCTGAACTATCATTTAGTTCAGCCTGCTCTATTTATAGGTGTATCAAAATTCATGCCTGTGGAGGCTACTAGTTTCTGGTTTTAAGATTTGAAAACAAAGAAGGAAATGACTCAAATTATCCATAGATTTGAAAACAAAGAAGGAAATTACTCAAATTATCAATGGGTCATTAAGTTTAAGGCCTAGTCCATATAAGGGTAGGCCAAATATGATGAACGGAGGATCAGATCATCCATGAGATAGCCCCGGCTAATGGCATTTTCCTGTTCCTCAAGGAGAATTTGAAAGTAAATATCCTATCTTTCAAGAGCACTTATTTTTGCATGATAGTGGGAGGTACGTGAGCAGTCCCCGCCAGTTTGAAGTTCCAGGGTTTTATCATCTGCAGAGATGGTTCAGTCAAGAAAACTGAAGTCATGGAGCAAATTAAGAAACTAAGTGAACAAGAAAACCCTGATCTGATCAACAAATTGCCGGACTGTCTCCTTGTCCACATCCTTGATTTCTCGCCGACTAAGGATGCTGGTGAGTCGGGCATTTTATCGAAAAGATGACAGTGATTGTGGACGTAGTGTTAGTCCACTGAGCATCTCCGCTCCATTTCTTAAAAACTGTTCACTGACTGCTTCTACAAAGACTCTGGTAGAAATTTCCACTCCAAATCGTAAGCACCAGTGTCTATCATTTGTTAGTTTGAGCAATACGGTACTCGACAACGTTCTATCTCGTTCTCCATCGCTAGAAGAAATGCGTTCGAAATCTTGCAGAGGTCTCATCCCAATTACTATCTCTGCTTAAAGTCGTAACACGTTTTTACTGTCTGCTTGTTTCTCTTCAGAGCATCAGGCTGCTCTAGTAGGAATTTCTGCTCCAATCTTAAGGAATTCTTTGTGGGATGCGTTAAGTTGAGCAATGACTCACTTTTATCTGGTCTTCCATTGTTTGAGGATTTGACGTTGTTGGACTGCTTTGAAAGTATTATGAACCCTCAAAGCATTTGCAGTCCAAAGCTTCAAAGGTTGACACTCTGTGTCCTCTATTATCACATCGCAAATTTTGCTCCTAATCTCAAGTCATTGAGTATTGTAGGGAAATTGGCAGAGATTATCCATTCCGGCACAGACCCCTTATCTCTTGCTGACCTCGAGCTTAACTGTGGAGGTCAAATACATAACGCTCATGGGAACAGCCAGAAACTGAGGAAACTTCTTGACAACCTTCATCATGCCAATAGTCTTGAGATAAGCTGGGGCTGGATTGAGGTATGCTTTCCATGCAACTGTTGTTGGTTATTTTTATCTGATGATCTTATCTAATTAAATTTTGATAATCATTGACCCTGTTTCTTTTTTCTAGAAAATTGATGTGATTCCAGATAAAATGATCTGTTCTTATTTTCCTATTTTATACTTGCAGGCTACAGCGTTCATCTATTAATAAAGTAACATTGTATAAAAGAAGTCCGACTACAAAAGTGAACAGATTTTCTTCCACACTGCTGTTACTTATCTTACAGCTATTCAGTTTTCTTCCTCGTAAATGCAATGCATTGTTGTGTTTTTGTTTGAAGGGGAGCCTTGGGGCAATGGTAAACTTGTCGTTGTGGCTGCGTACTATAGATCCTTGTGATCTGCTCCTTCCCCAGACTCTGCATACACAGGAGCTTCGTGTACCGGGGCTGTGCTTTTGTTGTGTTTTTGTTTATCTCATTAATGCAGGCGCCTCAAGGGGGTCTGAAACCTCCATGAATGTCACTTTGAGGGGGAACCTCCTTGCAAGAGTTAAAATCAAGTCTCTTCTCCGCTAAACAAAATTCACACATTACATATTTATAGTCATTGTAGCAAATAACTAACCCTATTAACTACTACTACAATAACTACCTCCTAACAGTAACTGACCAATAATCATCTTCCTACTCTAGTTACGCTAAATTGACATGACATTATGTGATAATTAAACTTATGAGCCAAGTTGGTACAACAAAATGCTCCTTTCTGAACTTAACATCGTGTGCAGAAAGTAATCTACATCGGTAATGCACTGATTACTGCATCCAAATGAGAAGGGTAGAAGCAAAATCCCGTTCAGAAATGATAATTCAACTCCAGAACATCAAATTTCAGCTATAAATGACGGCAAAAGGAACTGGTTTAGAAGGGTAAATAACAGAAAAGTCTACAGAGAAATCTCACTGTAATATAGAATTCACCTCAAGGTTCAGTTGTTTTGAACAGCTAGGTGTTAATTTCAGAGGAGGAGTTCAAAATAATGTTCACTTAATTTCAAGTTTTCCTTCATAGAGAATGACTTATCGATGAAAACCCATCTCAGGATCTTTGTTTCCAGAACTACGGAACCATCATAGAGATTCACATTAGAAATCTGAGGAATCACCATAAAAATTCATATTAGAAATCCATGTAACCACTAGTCTCAGAAATTCTCTACCGAAAACCTGGAATAAATATGCAAAAACTCATCTCTTTTATGATTTTATTTCTGAAGTGCTTTTAGATAGCATGGAGAAACTCATTTTAGATATCCAATTTCAGAAGTCTTAATCTCATTCTAGAGTTTCCTAATGAAATGCCCTGTAGAAAAGCCAAAAAAAGAAGAAGAAGAAGCTTAAACTATCTAAACAACTCCAAGAACTAGATTAGTTACCTACCTAAACCAGATAGCTCTGACATCCTTAGTTGTTCTCTCCTCCTGTGAGTTAACTTTTCTCTTTCTTCTCAGGAATTCTCTCCCTTTTCCCAATGTTCTCCTTCTAGTTCTGCTGGAAACTCTGGTCCTCACCTAAATCTGCTGTAGAGCTGCTACAACTTACGTGTATAAGCTATTATAAAGCTGCCAAATGTAAGCAGCTGCTCACGTAAGTTTAGACAGCTACTTGCTTACATGGTTAAGATGCTAGCTTTGTTTTTTGATCAATACTTGAAAGTACTATGGGTCCTCGCAGTACATCAATATATTTACCTGGAGAATTAACATATTTATTTTATACATCTGAACTTGTTTTGTGCGGAGATATTATCAACCCAGGAGTTAAAAAGAGCTCCATGTTCCCCTCTCTATGCGCAAATGTTTGAAGCTGGAAACATGCATGCGAGAGTTGGACCTACCTGGAATAGTTGCTCTTCTGAGAAGTTCCCCTTACCTTGAGACTCTCACTGTCGAGATAGTACCCTTTGTTCATCTACTCGGAAGTATCTAATTGTAATGTGCCAATTTCACTCTTGCTCCTTTTTGCAATTTATCTACTTTTTATCTCTCACTTCTGGGTTCTTGTGAAAGAAATCTACAATATTGTGTTATTTGCATTTCCAGTTCAGAGATAAGTTTTCTGAAACACATTATTTTGATGGAACTCCATTCTGGGAATCACATAAAGCCTCTTAGTTATGCCTCAATCACTTCAAGAGTCTTAAGATAAGTGATATTTGGGAGTCGAATCGGCAGGAGGCCTGTGTAAAAAGTAATATGGTAGAAGATTTTCTCAATGTGCAAAGATGAAAGCTGGTGTTGATAGTATTTCTGCTGAAGAATGCTTGTTTTAAAAGAAGTGAATATTTTCATCTCTTCTGAAAATTTGAATTTCGAGTCCGCTGAAGATAAGCTAAAAGTATTGGCTGTTATTGCTCAAGAAATTTTAGCTTCGCCGAAAAACCATTCTGGTCCAATGGTATCATTTTCATATGTATGACATGCTATGGGTTGAGATTTCCTTATGTTTTACAGGTAAGATATATATATATATATATATATATATATATATATATATATATTCTGATATTCTTGGTAATGGGAGCTTTGGCACAACGGTAAAAGTTGTTATCATGTAACCTTGAGGTCACGGGTTCAAGGCGTGGAAATAGTCACTTATAAAAATATAAGGTAAGACTGCATACTATGAGCCTTTGTGGTCCACCCCTTCCCTGACCCTGCATAGGCTGTAGCTTTGTGCACCGGGGCTGCCCCTTTACTCTTGGTAGATGTTCAATATTCGAAAATTATGGCTTAGTGTATCTTTAAATGTTTAGTGTCTAATCTTTCTGTGTTCTTTCTCCGTTGGAAAGATGGTTTCCAAGTTTCCGCTTCTAGTGGCGTGTCATCATTCTATTGTATAAAGAATTGTAAGAGTTTTGGCTATTCAAGCTACATACAAGGGATATCAGACTTGACTTTGGCCGTAATCATTTATGTCTTCCTTCTTGAACACAATAGCAGACGATCTGTATCCTCCATACGCTGTGCCTCAAATATTCTGCAAGAGATATTCCTTCCTGACATTCTTATGACTCCGATTCCGTAATGTAATTCCACGTTGGAAACTCATAGATGAGCCATTATTCCATCAGGTGATATAAATCCTCGCATTTGTAGAGGAAGTAGCTCTTCAAATGCTTGAAACTTTTAAGAATGTGGTCATTACTAAGGCTCTTGTGTAAAATCTAAGAGAAATGCCAGTCATCTTGGTTCCTTCAACTAGGTTCCAACTAGGTTCAAGATGAGCACCGGGTAAAAGGGGTAGTCCTGATGCACGAAGCTCTGGGATACGTAGGATCTGGGGAAAGAGCAGATTACAAGGGCCAATACTACGCAGCCTTACCTTACCTTTTGCTGTTTTCATGTCTTGAACCTGTGATAACAACTCTACCATTGTGCCAAGGCTCTCCTTCCAAACACGAGCAACGGGTATTGTCCATTATTACACAAGAAATTTTAGATTCTACCCGAGGCTCTTCTGGTGCCGTGGTATCTTTCTCGTTCAAATAGAACTGAAAGGTTGTGACTAGTTCTTCATTAAGTCCAAATGTCAAATTGACTGCACTTTGTCAGGACTAGTCTCTTCGCAGCTGAAATTTGAGAAGTTGCTAGATGCAGTTTGGAAATTCCTTCTGTGGATCTTTTGATTATGCCGAACTCATGGTAGACGTCAGTAGTGTATATCGTATAACAGATGTGGGCTGCACAGTGATATGCGCGGCTCAAAAATTATGTTTATCTGGCAACCATATGTGATGATAGTGTTTGTTTAAAGGCCACAAATCAAAGGCCTCAAATGATCAGAGTTCCAATTTTGGTGCATAGCTCATCCACTATGGATCTGAGGGTCACATTTCCCTAGTTTATGTGGGTCCACATGTCATCAATCTGGACCCTCTATCTAGCATCCACCATGTTTGGATTGTCAATGACAATGCCTTTAAAAATAATAATAATCTAACAATCACACGTCCACCTAGATCTGGTTTTGGTTGTCTAATCTGAATCGTGCTCATCCAACACTCTTGGCCTCTGCATTCAGCTAACACCAAACACATTTACTTAGGCGTGATCTCTGGCAGCGTGGACCCTGTAGCTACCAAAGTGCATGACACGTTGTACAGATCTACACACACGCGCACACGCTCTCTCTCTCTCTAACCCCTTTGTTCTTCTGCTCGCCCTAAATGCCATTAACGAGACGACGAGGTTTGCATAAATAGTTCAGACAAGAACTAAATCAGGAGAAATTTCCATCAGAGCAGTCCAGCAGTACGAGAGGAAGGTATCTCTCTCCCCAAATCCAAAACTTGAAACCCAGAATCTGTATGTCTTCTTTTCTCTGCTATTTGTGCAGAATTTGGTCCTGTAATTGAATGGTTAAGATTTTTCAATTGGGTTGATTTCAATCTGTGGACGAAGCTTATCATTTGCTTTGTACATGGGAGAAGTATCATCATTTAGTTCCTTTGTTACATGGTGTGATATTCCAAATTGCAAATACTGAAATAAGAAGAAGATAAACAATCTATTCGGTTTTTGCATTTGGTCATTGAAGACATTGTTTTGATGATTAAATAATGTTTGATCCATGTCTAAATGTCGGGGAATTCGACTATCTTAACCATGTGATCAATGGGTTGCAAATTAAAGGTTTGAAAATTTTAGGAATGTTTATTCTTGTTGGCAGTTGATCGTGATGTAGTCTTATATTCATTGTTTGAGCCGTTAGAATTATCCTTGTACTTTAATTTGTTGAGCATATGGGTACGAGTCGTATTGGAATATCACAGAAATTTGACTATCTTAACGGTTTCCCCTTGATTGATAGCTTGGGAAAAGAGACAAAAAAACAATTCAATATTCTCTGTTTCAGTGGTGGATTTATATTTATAGCCGATAGTCCATGATTAATTTCTTCTTATAGTCATTTTTTGGGTAGTTAGGATGATCCTAGTGCTTTGATTTAGCAAGAACATACATGTGTGTGAGCCACATCGGAATGCTGCAGAGAGAGAGAGAGAGAGAGAGAGAGAGAGAGAGAGAGAGCAGCAGCAGCAGCAGCAGCAGCAGCAGCAGCAGCAGCAGCATTCTGGGTTACAGCCCACCCATTTTGTTGCTATGATGGCTAAAAACATAATCTCTAACATGTCATTAACATGTAGGGGTTGTATGTATTGTTTGGGTAGTGGATTTATTCTTATAATCAATTACACATGCTTGATTTATTCTTATACTTAGTGTTTGGGTGGTTATGATTATAGTACTGCTTTGATTTTGGGGCTACTCCCTATCTTTAATGTAGTTGATCAAAGCAGTAAACAAAAAATCTACAACATGCCGTTAATGCGAGGGATTACATCTGTGGTACTTGATAAAATGCATGAAGCAATATAGTATTTGTCTTGTCCTTTGCATATTGAAGTTTCTTTGTCTTTGCTTCATGTTGCTAGTATTCTTATTTGTTCTCCTTTATTAATAGGATATCTCATTGGAAGTTGGTGTTCGAGAGAGTTGTCATCTCTGCTCTGTCCTCCTGGAGTGGCTGAGTGTACTATATGCTCTGCCAAATGGAAGAAAGCGATTTACCAGAATCTAGTTCTAAGAGATGCAAGTTTTCTGCCTCCTCGGGAGAGAGCAAGGACATAATCAGTGGTTTACCTGAAGCTATCCTTCATAACATTCTCTCTTTTCTTCCCACAAAGCATGCTGTTCAGACATGTGTTTTATCCAGAAGATGGAAATACTTATGGAGTTCATGCCCAAACTTGGACCTGGACCACAGCCTATTCGACTCATTACCTTTTCGAGACTTGAATGATCATCTATTTCTGTTTCCCCAGCTAGCTTCACTTACAAAGACCAATTTTGTTGATTTTGTTGATATGGTCTTGATTCTTCGTGATATCTCCAGCATACAGAAGTTTCATCTTGCGTGTTTCTATTACTTCTACAAATCTCATGTCAATGCATGGATCCTTCATGCAATAAGGCGTAATGTCCGGGAACTTGATTTCTGTATCTGTCTGGAGGAACTCTATGACACCTATGTGCTTTTTCCTGGCTTCTCTTCAGAGGAACCTGTTAATTTGCCCCATGCCCTTTTCACTTGTGATTCATTAGAGGTGTTGAAACTGAGCTTGAAATGGTCCATTCTCAAATTGCCTTCTACTGTCAGTTTTTATAAGCTTAAAACCCTGCGTCTCATGGAAGTAGCCTTTTCAGATGACCACTCGACTACTGTGCTGTTTTCTAGCTGTCCCGTCCTTGAAAGTTTGTATATGAAAAGCTGCACGCTACATGAACACAAGAATCTCAATGTTTCTGCTGATAAACTTAAGAGGTTGACCATAAGCAACTGTTACGGTTTGAAGAAATGTAAACTAAACTTTTCAGCCCCAAGTCTCATCTCATTCAAGTATGTTAAGACCTCAATGGCTCAGGATTACTGTCTGGAGAACCTTTCCTCTCTAGCTGATGCAACTTTTGATTTTGGTGCCTCACATTGTCCATGGGTTGAAGATGGTGACTCTGACTCAGAAGAAGTTTATGGTTATCGTTTAAATAAGATTCTTAGAGGGATTTACAATGTAAAAGATCTGACATTGTGTTGTTGGTGCGTTCAGGTAAGATTCCTTTCTTCTCTCAATATTTCTCTTTATAGCTATCCTAATAGATTTGTGAAAAATGTTTGCAATTATTGCTATCAGTCAATTTTACTTTGTTATGTTTCTGGAGAAGTGCATTCCACTTGGCTGAGAAATTTTCTCATGGTAGATATAGTGTTCTTAGACACGAGAAGTGTCTACATAAAGAACATGTCAATTGCCAGTTGACACCAATCAGTCATCAAACATGGCATTCTGGTATTTATTGTTCTTGATTGGTGAACACACAGTAGGACCAAATGTACCACATTCGTCAAGTCCACTTTTGATCTGATTAGATGGCTCAAGCCATCTAAGCTACAAACTTAGGGTTGTTGGAGTAATAATTTATCTTCATCCTCTTCTTACCTTTGTTATTGGAGTAAAAAAATTCTTCCTATAGGGGACATTGACTGAATTTATTATTTATCTTAAATGATTGATCCATCCCACTTTAACATTGATTTTCTCTGATGTGCTTTTCATGTGTGAAGTATCTCTCGAAGGTGCCGGATTTGTTTGACAATCTTTGGACAGCATCTTTTAACAATCTGAAGCATTTGAAGCTGTCAACAGGGCTTTACAGAAAAGATATCCAAGTGCTTACCTGCTTGCTTCATAGGTCTCCTGTTCTTGAATCACTTGAAATGGACAGTATCGAGGTAATCTCAGTTATTTGCAATTCCTGCTACTGCATGCAAATCATTGCTTACAGTTTAAACCGTCTACAAATTCATCATCATCATCAAGACCTTATCCCAATTAGGGGTCAGCCATATGAATCTTATTCCTCTATTCCACTCTATTAAATATCATGACTTCATTTAGTCCCAAAGTTTTTAAGTCTTTCCTCACCACTTCTATCCATGTTCTTTTGGGCCTTCCCATTGCCCTTTTAGAACCTTTTACTTGTATTGCCTCACTCTTTTTAACCGGTGGCATTGTTGGTCTCCTTTGAACATTTCCAAACCATCTAAATCTAATCTCCCTTATCTTGTTACCTATTGGTGCTACCCTTAAATTTCCTCTAATATTTTCATTTCTAATTCTATCCTTTCTTGTCTTACCACTCATCCATCTCAACATCCTCATTTCTGCGATGCTCATCCTATGAGTATGATGTTCCTTAACTACCTAACACTCTAATCCATAGAGCATGGCCGGCCTTGTGACTATCCTATAGAATTTTCCTTTTAGTTTAAGAGGCACTTGCTGATTACACAAAACTCCAGATGCACATCTCCATTTGTTCCTGCCCACTTAGATTCTCTAGGTAACCTCCCTCTCAATCTCTCCACTCTCATGAATCATTGATCCTAAGTACCAAAAGTGGTTTTTTACGGGGACTTCTTGGTTATCAATTTTGACTGGTGTTCCACTCCTACTTTCCTTGTTAAAATTATATTTCATATATTCTGTCTTAGTTCGGCTAATTTTAAATCCTTTAGATTCTAATACTTCTCTCCATAACTCTAGCTTTGTGTTTACACCCACCATTGTCTCATCAAGTAAGACTATATCATCTGCAAATAGCATGCACCAGGAAATCTCCTTGTGCAAATGTTTTGTTAACTCATCTATAACCAATGTGAAAAGGTATGGGCTCAATGCCGATCGTTGGTGCAATCCTACAATGACAGGGAAATCACCAGTCATGCCACTAATGGTCTTAACATTTGTTACCGTTTGCAAATTGCATATAAGAAAAATGTGTAATTATACTCAGTCTATCAGTTTCAAGCATTTGAAGCTGCATGACTAATTCCAAAATAACATATCAATGTGAAATTGACATAGATTTGCCAATTAATTCTGAGTTTTGATTGTTTCTAGCTATCTACTGGTGATGGAGATATTTGGGAAGCGGAGTTCGCTGCTATGAAGGCTACAATGAATCATCTTATGGAAGTCAAGATAAGACTCTTCATGGGAACTCGAAATGAACTTGAGCTTGTGAAATATCTGTTAACCTATGCTAGGGACTTGCAGAAATTGACTATCATCTCTCCCAGTAATGAAGGAGCAGGCGATGAGAAGATCAAGCAGCAGCTTCTAGCATTTCCTCGAGCCGCTTCTGTCGTCAACATAACGATCTGCAATATGAAATCCTTCTGTGAAACTCTCAGAGCTTTTGACTTGTAATCATACTCAAGTTCATTCAATGTGTTCCGTTTCTAGTCTGGGCTTCATCTTCATCCTTAAATTATTTAAAATATTTCGGTCTGTCACAGTGCTATCTACTCACACCATCTGCTGCCAGGTTTTGCCTTGGACTGTGTTGGAAGATCTTGTTGGGCTGATTTGGTATTGCCTTTGTTAGATTAATATATGGCTTATTTAAGATTGTCAGGTTATACTTCACTGGGTGCTTACTGACTGTTTGGTTGGCAAGAAAATTGATTTCCATGGAAAAAACAAATCCTCCACGGAAAGTGTTTTACACCTTCAAATTCAATTCCACTAAGACCCAAAATGACTTTTGGGTCTTTTGGGAAATTCAATTTGAAAGTATAAAATGTCTCTTCTCCTGAAATCATTCTTTTTTTTTATTATTAAAATCAATTTCCATAACTTTCTTACCAACTAAACAGGCACTTAACTAAGGGCGGTCTGGAGCATGAAGCTCCTGTATATGTAGTGTCTGGGAACAGGGTGGATCACTAAAGGTCTATGGTACTCAGTTTTAGTAACTAGACCTTTAACTCCGTTAGTTTGAAGCATAGAGCGACATGTACTTGATATTTTATCTTTTCCGGTTTTTTATTTTGGAAATAACGTAAAACTTAAACATTATTATTTTATTTGTCTAAAATAGAAGAGCTGTTTACCTTTTATTGATCCAACCTGTTCGTTATTATTATTCTTATTATTAATTTTTCTCTCTTGTTAAAGAAACAAATGGTAGAACCGTGGGATCCACAGACTTTGGACAAAGCGGAGATCCTAAGTATGACAACTCAGATGAAATCTAATCAACCAAAAATGAGCCCATCATGCAGAGTAAAATGGCAGACGCCAGTGTACCGTGTTACTCCGCCTTTAGCATTTTCCTAAGATCCTTTTGTCACTTGAGAGTACAGTATACTTACTGTGTGGACTGCAAATATAATTGATCGCCACCCTCCATGTAAAATGATTTCTGGATGTTCAACGACTTAAAGGTGAGGTTAATCCGTTGCGGGAACTTATACGATGGATGCGCATATTCTCCGAGGAAGAGTATGGGCATGCTTATTTAATAATATGAACCATTAATCTCCAAACTTTTTGTCTTTTGTCTTTTCTTTCTTTTTTTACAGCGAAGATTTATCCCTTTTACCAAGCTATAACTTCATTTAAATTGATGATTCCGAAATGAAGAAGGAACCCTTAGATTAGTGGGTTCTATCCAAGAAGTAAACATCTTGATTGGACAGCTCTCTATAGAAAGACTGAGAACTTCAATGGTTTTGATCATAGAACATAGTGGGATCTATCTCAGTTTCCTGGTATTCATATTTCCGTAAGGATGTGACCTAGATAGGTTTCACGTTTGAGTGATCTGACCCATTCATCGTATTCAGCCTTGCAATATTTAAGGTACTTTCATGGAAAAATTGGGTTTAATAATGACATTATTTGGCCCTGTTTTTCTTTGTGAGCCCTTTAATGTAAATGACTATAACTTTATGTGGGCCTAAATGTCCAAAGATTCAAAGCATTGACAATGTTTTCCTTGCCTTAAATGAGTCATGCTCCGAAACTCTCATTCATTGGATGATCCAAGCCTTTGTTTTATTAAGTTGAAAATTCGATGGTAAAATGTTTCACCTCTCTTTCTACTATTAGAAGTAAAAGTAAAATATGTTAGGATCATACAATAGATGGGAATTTCAGAGCATCACTCATCCAAACCAAAGGCAACATTGCAAATGATTTATATCTTCAAAAATCTGGCCCACGTAAAGTTATACCTGCTCAAATCAGTTCATGGAGGGGCTCACGAGGAAAAAAACCATTAAAAAGTAGTAGCCTGGTACACAAATTCTCACATATGCAAGGTCTGGGGAAGGCCCTTAAACTGAGGCATGATAAACACTACTCTATCATTAGGGTATGTATGGTGACCTCTTCCCTCCCCCAAGGAAGTCCATGGTATACACTTTGTATTTGTAAGAAGCTGTTTTCACATCCTTTGTACCTCAGTGAAAAACAAAAAACAAAAAAACTTTTTTCTATAAATAAACTTAAAAAAACGAAAAATTTACATAAATAGTAAGAGAAACCTCAGACTTTTATTTTGGTAAGAATTCTAGTTTTAGTGACTTGTATTGGCCCCTTTGCCTGCTCTAAGACCCGAACAAGCCTACTTGGTTGATGGACAGGATTTCATGCAGTCAGATGTCTGGTCGGCACTGCTTTCCGCTCCATCTCCTCTGTTATTCGTGGTTGCGTGTTACAAATCATCCCAAGCCATGCAACTGCATCGATATGCGAATTCATTTGCACTTCTATGACTCTCCGAATTTGGAGAAAATATATGATGTGGAGACTGGCATGGATTGGTGTTGATAGGAGTGTTGGGAAGTTGGTGGAGTTCTGATAGAGAGTTTTGGGACCGACGAGCTTTTACAGTATGTAGCCTAAACGGGCTGCTGGCCTGAATCTCGCTTGCCTCGTATCGTGCCATAAAATCTCAGAGGGTGGGCTAATTCGAGCTGTCAAGAAGTTTCTCCTGCTGGAGGAACTGGAACTTTCCTATTCTTATGCTTCCTAGGATGTGATTGCAGCTGTTGGCCGTTTCTGCCCCATGCTCAAGTGTCTACCGCTCAACTGGGATGTGATCGTTGTGAGTGTGATATTGTGGCAGTCGCAGTTGCAGAGAAGGTGCCCAATTTGTGCCAATTCCAACTCTTCGGAAATTTACTGACGGACTTTGGTGTAATGGATGCCTCCTTCAGTCACTTGACTTGCGGCAGTGTTTTAAGGTCAGATTGGGTGTAATGGAATCTTCTGCATATCTCAATAAGTTACAGCACTATCCCTACTGAACATAGTTCTGTGTAAAGTTCGTTATATCTGCAGGTTGTTAAACACTTGGTTGTCATCCAACTATTTTAGATATCGGCTTTTAGTCATTTGTTTCTCATGGGCTCATTAGAAACTGTGCCTGAATCAGGAAAGCCACTGAAACATTAGAAAAAAGCTTGATAGAGTTGACCACAGATGACATTCTTAGGAAGTACATTTTGGAATCCTCGACACCATTTACATAAGCTGCGACCAGGCAACTTTTGTTTCGTGTGAATTTCATAGGCAAAATGGATGAGAGTTTTATAACTCAATACCGAAATGTCGTAGAAATTCTGCAATAGTGCAAATGGGAAGGACCTGTCCTGCATCGGTTTTAGCCCAGGGGTGATGTACTACTCCCTCGAGAAAAAGGATTTTGCTCGGTTCACTAACATGGTTAAATGTAGCATATGATATGGGTCCCTGCAACTCATTTAACCTACTCTTTTGAAAAAGATGATTTGTTGCTGAGGGTGCAATCTCAAGAACTGTCCATAGCCACTGCATCAATACTTGTGCTGCCATCCATTTTGTATAGCTTACTAGGATGAATCTTCTCTTATGACTGTGAGAATATGATGGCTCTGCTATTGGTAGCTGCAGGAAATTGTAAAGTTTGGGGAGTTCAACTCTGTTCTACTTTGCTTAGTCTTATTTTTGAATGGTTTAGTACTGGCACCGCAAGGTCTTCCATCCTGTAAAAATTGATATAATCTTCTTCGCTACCTGATATTGCAGTACTGCCCATAAACATCTCATGCGATTGTACTACCTATATTGAGGTAACTAATAGGTATTACAGACATTCTACGAGTGCATCTGCCATGGTCAATATGGAACTTTCTCTCAATGCGTATCAAACAGGCCAGACTTCAATTTCTGTGACTTGTGCATTAGACAATAATTTGTTAATTGAAACTGATAAATAATAAATAAAACACATCCATGGGACGTAGAATCACAATCACTGCAGTTTCGTATCCTTTCTACTGAATCTATAGTTTTGAGTCCTTAAATAAGCACGTAACAACAAAAGCAAGGACAGGCTTATGACTCTCCATGTTGATGAATAATATTGGTCTTTTCTTATGCTGACTAACCTGCCAATGTTGTGTTGACTAGTACAAAGATTTTCTAACCTTTTTTTTTTTCTTTTATGTGCCAAGGTTATGGAGAAGAAGGCCGATTTCTTCGAAAAGATTATGCTCAGTAATGTCAAGTATTTTGACTTTGGTCACGGGTTCAACCAAAATGGAGCTCCTGGGTGGGGCTATCATACTCAGAATTTGCCCCATTGTCGAAACAATAGTGTTCCGGTTGCTTTCTGAAACTGATGAAAATATAAGTATCAAGAGTACGTCGGCTTTAGGCATTCCATCTCCTCTTCTCGCATCACTGTCGGGGCTTCTAATTTTCTTGTCTGATTTCCCAGGAAAACTACCTCAACAAGTTCATGGACAAGCTGCTCGCTGACAGTAAGATACCTCAAGAAAATCAGGGTAGAATACTTTGTTGGGTCAAATAACGAATTGCTGCTACTACAAGTTCTCCTCAAATTTGCATTGGTCTTGGACAAGTTGATTCTCTGTCCCAACAAGAAGGATTTATCATCCGGTCTGCCTATTGTTTGGAAGGAACGGTTCAAAACACTGGAATATTGCCCTGTATCTTCTAAGCTTGCTGAATTGTCGCTTGTGATTGCTTAGATTTTCTGAAGTTTGCGGTCCAAATATGCTACGATTAATGCTTGTTTAGAAGCTTGAAATTTCCGTGGAGCTTTTCCTAGCCCTTTTCTTTAAACAGAGTCTATAATCTTGTACGGTGTCCTGAAAACTGTATAGTCGAGTTTCATAAGCAAAACTAGCAGGTCTAAAAGTGCATTTATCGTCCATTTGCTTATAAGTTTATATAGACAGTACTTGTTAGATCTGGTTGAACGATCATGTTATTAAGCTTGCTACGGGGATTCGGCCTTGGCGGCTTGATTGGTCTTAAGAGGTTCAAATCAGTCGATCATGGCGTAACCAATTTCCAATGAGCCGGCATTGTCTGATTTCATCATGTCCATGCGGATGAGGCCTTCCATGGCCCAGCTGGGGACAGAGAGCCACCACTGTTTGTGCAATTGGTTGGAGTTTGTTGCTGCCATCCATACTAGAAGGGGATGTAAAGGGAGAGCAAAGGCCTTCTAGCGCAGTAAAAAGGAGCATATATAGGGTAATTCACGACTTCGTGTCTGGTCATGTTTGTGCATGGTCTATGTTCAAAAGAGAAGAAATAGGGTGTAGACTTCTGAAACTCTCTGGGACTTGAGAACTGATCAGTTCAATTACGAGTTCTATATGTAGAACTGGTCAGTTCTGTCACCTTTTTAGAACCCATGAGTTCTCCATTAGTGAACTGGCCAGTTCCTTGACATAAAATATAAATATTATTTCAGAACTTGTGGGGTCAATTAGACACCACTGACAACTCTCTTCTTAAGCGGATCTTACAAATAGATACTTGATATCCAAACTGCGAATTAGAATACACCTGTTTATAGTAACTTTGCTAGCCTCCCACTAGATCAAGATCACACTTGCTCAGATTTGGATATGCCCCACCATGATATTTTTTTGTAACTCTTATCTACCATTGGGAGATCTAAAAATTTAATTTGCTCACTTTAAAATTGAATTTACCATTAACAGACAAGGATAAGGAATTAGGAGAGGAGATCAAGAGTCTCTTGCTTCCAGCTTTAAGTCTGAAGTCCATTTCAGTTTATTTTCCACAGGAGAAGGCTAAGGTGGTCTTCTAATTAGATGCATGGTCCTAGGAAAATGAGGATGACCTTGGTGATCTCAAAGTGCAAAAAAGACTCCGGTCTCTGCATGAGTTTAACATGTAGACTTCCGAAACCTCAGGCGTCTTAGAATCCGTTATCAATGTCTGTGAGAGTGGTGGATGGCTCATAAAGTCAATACAATTTCTTGGTAATAGTAGGATATATCTTCTTAAAGAACTAGAAAAAAGAAAAGAAATTTAAATCTGGATTCTTGGATGCTTGAATGTCCATAGAGCTACAAAAAAAGTGACTCTCGAGCAGTGAAGTTCTTTCCCAAGAACATTCCCCCTCTCTAATGAACGGCAGGGATCAAGTACAACCAGGGCATGGAGGTTAGAAAGGTTTGGTAGTGAAATTGAATTTGATTGGCTGTTGTTCATAGATTCACTAGAAATTTTAATTAGGAAATCATCAGAGTCCAACTTTGGTTGTGAAATTGAATTTGATTGACTGAATTTTCTTAAAGCATTCAACTGGGGGCACCCCTTCAGACTTATATAATAATTCAAGCATAATCCTAGCAGACTATTAGTTCTGCAAAGAATTCAAGTAACCGAAGGGGAAGGGATAATCCCAAGGAAGCAACATTCTTGTTTGATATCAATAGATCCAAAATCAATAATTCAAATGGCAATAAAACGCCTAAAATCAACAATCCTCAGGTCTAACGGATCCCTCAGCGAATTCAATAATGGAAACTGTGAAAAGCACCCAAAATCACAAGGTGAAAACCAACAACAAAGACAACTCAAAATCAGAAGCACAAAAAGCAACACACAAAAAAAACCCAAAATAGAAGCCCTCGAAGAGAAGCACCGCATATAGCCATGCCTGTAGAGGTACATACAAGCGATATTGTCCTTGAAACAGCTCCAATCTTGGAACAGTTTACAATTGTCTGATTAATAGTTGGAAATTCATGGCCTTTCCAAAAAAAAGAGAGTTAGAAAATCATTAGTGCTTTCGTCTGGGTTTCAAAAAATTTAATGTTGTATGCGTTGAACTCTTGGTATGAATACATGTTTCATCAAGGAAAGTACAATGAATCAAAGATACTACCATTTGAATGATTAACACTTTCAAACTTCTGGAACAGGTTCACACAGCTGAGAAATGGCATTTGTTCCTGAAACCTTCCATATATCAGGCGACGATCAGTTTAAGATGAAGTGCCCATCGAGCAAATTGGAACATGCTCAAAAAGTTTGTCCTATTTATATTTTGGCAGCAGACAGAGGAAAGAAATGGTATTCATTGAATGAGAGATTGATATAGAGGACTTAAGCAACAATGCTTACAAATGCTATTTACTCTTGTAGCTCAAGGATCTTGTAGAATGCTGTTTACACCTTCACCTTTACTGTTCAAATCTTCATGATCAATGTTTTGCACATCTTCTGTGATTGAGGCACAATAAAAGCTCCAAACTGAAACACAGTTTTCTTCACCTTCAAAAGGCAGAAAAACAAGCTTCGTATTAGTATCATAAAGATTCTACACATTTGCAAGTATGGTCCATGTCCACTCCTAAAGAAAATTAGAAATTGAAACAGTAGTCGTAGCAGTGATAAAGAATATGATCGTTAAATAAACTATAACGACAGTGTTAAGATGCCTAATTCATTATTGGATCTGTAATAAGAAAACGATGCATTAGCTGTTTTGGGGCCCGATACCTGCAAATCTCATGACAAGTTTTAGGTCAAACAAATGATCTAGGTGCTTGGAACATGGGGCCTAAGATGACTTTCAATAATCACCAAATGCTGTGTTTTCCTTGACCATAGTTGTCAATTTTGTTTCATATTGGCCGAAATGAGCAAATATTTGTTTCAGTGAAAAAAACAAGATGTAAAGTAGATGACTTCGGTTTTGGTCAATCTTGATCATATCGGTTGCTTTTTCTACTGGTATCATATTTTAACCGAAACATCAGCCGAAATTCCAGTTTTTCAACAAAATTCTAGCTTTAAATATATACTTTTATACAAAATATTTTAGAATTAAATAATTAATATCAAAATTTCAGCTGAAATTGAAATCGAAATTTCAGCTTTTTGCTCTAGATCAAAATGACAATCAAAACGAAATCTGCAACTATGTCCGTGACTTTTAGCGACACTAGTAAATACTGATTTCACCCACACAAGCAGAGTATAAGTTCTTAAAGTTCCAAGGAACAAAAGAAATCCTTTTACTTAATCATTTGAAATGGAAAAAGGGCCACTAGAATCACTGTAGATATTAAGGGAGTCAGGAAAACATATTATTAAAGAAAAATTTTGAACTAGATTGGCTTGGCAAAGAAATGCATGAACTGTGCTTCATAAGTTTAACATACAAATCGCAAACCCAGTCAAGAAGATGAGAATGGTAGATACCATTCAAACTCAAAGTCTCATCACAATTGTCTGGCATGCCAAATCTCCGATGCCCTGATGATGTAGCAGCCATTGGCAGAGATGGATGGAAAGCAAATCCATTGACCGTGTCTACATTTAAGGAAGACGAATAAGAACAATATGAAAGGTGCAGGAACCTAAAAACACAGACACATACCTAGCAAAACAGAAAACAAGCAGATAAAAGAAGGATCAAGCACACCAACTCTGGTGTAAAAAGCAAGTTTACCAGATGCAGCTTGAAAGCTTGACACCCACTGACCAGTTTGAAGGTCATAAATATGAACAAGACCATCCTGATAGCTCACAAGGCATAGTTGGAGTTAGATATGCTGATTGTACCATAATACATGGGGCACACCTAAGGAAACCAGAAGAATGTACCTGTCCACCAGTGCCAAGATGCCGACCACATGGTTCAATGTCAAATAGTATCCGCTGATTTGTATTCTCAGTTGATCTGTATAACCTGAGTGTAGGTGCAAATAATAAAATGCAGGCACTTCAAAGCTGTTTGGATCCAACCAACTTAATTCTGCTTGATAAGATTGAACATGCATTAATCCATAACGGTAGCTTTAAAACTTCAGCAGTATATGCAGAAAATTGTAAATCTATATGCAAGAAAATAAGTGTTTCCCTGTGAAAGCAATGCTTCCCTTTTGGGCCCATTCACCCAGATGCTAAGGGGTCACCTCCAGCATGCGAATCAGAAATAAGTTAAAAATTAGTTTCTGATGAAAGTACGTTGAGTGGTTTGTCTAACCATTCCACCACCTGATAGCAAAAAGGCCGGATAAAGCTCAATAGACATTTTGTTAAACCTATTGTCATCAACATAATTAGCTCTCAACATTCCTAGACAACTTCATCCCTCAGATGGTATGTGAAGACACCTCATCAGTTAAAGAATCCTTTCCTTTTCTCAAATGCTCATATTCTTATGTCAGGTTACGACTTTCAAAAGGCCAAATCAACAAGACAGCAGACTACTTACTTGTACACGATCTCAGCAGTATTGCGGACATCCCAGCACAATACATATGGATCCTTCAAGAATTTAGGGAAAAAGTGGCATCAGTAAATAGTATGCAATTACCAATTTTTCAAGTAATAAATTTACAAGTGTCACATAAATATGAATGTCCTCTTGGAATATCCATGCAGTAGGGAAAGAAAAGTTACAACAATCAGGCTTAGCTTTGTCATCATTCGGATGAAGTCTTTGGCAGTTCAGATTCTCTTCAAGAAGATGAAATAATAACTAGATTTTGGAAAACCTAAGCAGAGGCATAGGAATGTGATCCATCACCAAGGATCATCACCATACTGTAATACATGAAGAGTTCAATGGGGAACTCTAAGGTGGCGATGGATAATCCTGAGATTTAATCCTTCACCATCTCAACTAATAGCACCTAACAATTCTTTAACAATATTTACATTATCCCTTGTCCCAACCAAAGGTTGCAGGTTCGGATCAGCACAACTACCAACTTCCAAAAGATCTTATATATTTCCAGTCAACCAAGTAAACATACACTTTCCATAATGCAGATTGCAGACTTTCCTGAAAGTGAAACAGTGATGGGATAACTTATTGATGTATTGACAATATAGTACTATTTTTTATGACGTAGAGTAGAATTCCAAGTTCTTGAAAGCATTTTTCCTATTCACAGTTACTATGATTTTACATGATTGGCAACAGGAAACATGGCAAAGTCTGTCTACAGCTGGTAAGCTGGTATTGCTCCGACTAGACATTCAATACAGCCATTGAGTAATTCATGCGGCCGGGTCATTCATCATAGAAGATGTATAAGGAGATGCCAGATTTACCAATCTGTTCTTCTCTTCTATATATAGATAACTTTGATCCTACAGAAGGCTGCTATCCCATCTGAAATATGAATTACCTTTCGCCCCCCTGTATATAAGTAGTTCCCATCCTTTGAGAACAGAACCTGCAAAAGTAACATGTCATCAGTCATGTTTTTCTAGAAAAAGTCACATATCGAAATAAATATCAGAACAATATCAAATACTTACTTGAGTGACCCCTCCTACTTGACCATGTAAGATATATAGAAGTTCCATATTGTCTTCGGCATAGATTGCTGTAGTCTGACTATAAGAACCCACTGCAAGCATCCCATTATGAGTGGGACTAAAAGCAATGGCAGATAAAATACCTGCAAAAAACCAATGGACATTAATTTGATTTGAGAAGCAATCAGAAGAATGTGCCACAGTAACAAAAACAAGCAAACGGTCGATCACCAAATTTCTCAGGGAAACAGAGAAAATATTCAGTATAATTATGTCCATACTTTTCATTGCCAATTTATGAGCAGGAAAAAGTACAAGTAGGGTCCAATGTGCAACAATCTAAACTATTTATCTGCTAGACCATGCTTTGGATATTGTCCACTAAAATTGTTACTCCAGATGATTCTCAACCTAGGATTTGGGGAGATCTGCTCACAAACATAGATTACAACTTGTTTATCTTAAAACAATTCATTAAAAATGCTACAGATTGGGATTCTCCAATGAAAATGAGTCTGGCGCAAAAGCTCATCATAGCAAAAGCAAGCAGAAAACTAGTTGAGATAACTGAGAGGGTGACACCCACTTCTGCCTGCTCACTTTTTTCTATATTGGGATTTGGGCATCCATATAAATAGTCCCATAAAGCGGACCTTAGTAAAGAATAACTGCTCTACTGCAGAAAGAATCTAGGATTACTCTGTTTGCAGCTAAAATATTATTCAATTAAGGATAACCAATGGACAGACCATTCCAGCCCCGAGCAGTGTTAAGCTGTAGTTTCTTTTCATTTTACCGACTTTTCTTTCATCAGTCTAAAAGGCTTAGTAGCAACAAAAATTGCAAGCAAATAACAAGCACTATCTATCATAGACTTGGATCTGCAAATGTTGATAACCATGGCATGGCTGAAATTTAGAAAGTGCAGCCACCTTGTTAGGTAACCATATTTTGCATCTTCATAGGATAAGTACCAGTAAGTACCCTCATGGTCTCCACGGGGAGGTACAATTGTTGCCTAGGTAACAGAGAAAAGAGCATGGGACAACCATTTGCTCCTTATGATAACATTTCTTAAGAAAATATGAAGGGGTTTGGTCCTATGCCTTCTGGAAACAAAAACAGGTACGGAGGCAATAAGGCATTTCACAATGAAGGGTTTCCTTTCTTGATTGTTGAGCAGACTGAATGAGTATATTTTATATGGTAAGCAGCAGTTAAAAAAGATTGGCAGGGAAGGAGTAATTTTCTCTATGAACTCCAGTTCCTGATGCAGCTTTTATTCTTCTCTTTCATGGAAAAACTTGGTGCAAAAATCCATAGTTAATGCATGCATAAAACAGATATCAACATACAAGTAACTCATAACACCAGAATTTGAATACTACATAAATAAATAGCATTAGTTTAATCTGAAGTAAGAAAGTCCTAAACCCCAGAAGTACTTAACACCATTGCCAAAATATATATTATTTACTAACCGGTACATAATCACATACCAGATATTCCATCTTTATTGCCTTGAAGAGTCGGATGCTGCTCAAAATCTCGACCAGGCCGATAAATGTCGAACACTCTTAGAGATTTATTATATCCAGCAAACAGTCTACGATAGGATGAATTTGCAGGCAAGAGAAGCACTCAGAATCAGAAATGAAGAAGTGGAATCACTACGAAAGCGAGAGCTGACACTTATATTAGGTGGGACTAGAAGTCCAAATGAAAAAAATATGGATACAAGCAAAAACGGGAATATGTAAAACAAGAACCATGAAGTAGCATAACATAGCGCATATTTGTGAGATCAGATTGCAGAGTTCCTTTCAGTATGTCTTAAACCATTTATGGCATATCTCAGATGCAGAGTTCCTCACAGGGATAACGCATACCATATTGGTTATGTTTCTAAAGTGCTGCCATCAAAAGAAAGCATTGCACTCTTATTGGTTTAAATAGAGAAAGGGACCTTGCATTTTCTTATTCTAGAAATGAATAATGATTGTGCTATACTTTAGGAGTTATTTTGGGAGTCTTCCTACTTATCAGACATTTGGTGTTCCAGGACAATTTCACTAATTTTCAGCTAAAACCTAATTTCTGGGAGGCAACAATTATTCATGGAAGTGAGATACAGGCATTATTAAGAGCCCTTCAACTGATTCGTCTGAGAGATGGAGGTTCCCATATGGTGGTGGGAAACTCTAGGACCATAAACTCCTAGAGAGTGAGGAGTTGGCCCTTTGAAGAAGTGTTAAGTATTGACGAGGCTAAGGAGTTATGTACTTCAAGTGCCTTTTTCTCATTGCACATCTGGAGATCTGCTTATACTATGGGAGACCAATTAGGTAAGAGCAGAGTGCCAGCTCAAAAAACTGTATATTGGCAATCTTTGCGTGTGATGTAATCATCTCTATCCTTACTAGGATCATTCACTCCTTTAATGGAAGACATAGCACCAACATTTTATTTCCAAGAACGCCTTGTGTCACTAAGCACATAGGGGGCAGGAATGCAATAACAATTGCATACAAAAATATGAACTTCAGTACCAAAATATCTCAATCTATTATGCTTTACAATAACAAAAAAGATGCAAATGAGATGATGGCAATCAAGCTCCATAAAGAGCAATATCATAAAAGATACTTTGCATTACCTGACTAAAGAATGCATGGTAAATTTGAAGACTGCTGTTTCATAACTAATAGCAGAATCAAAATAACAAACTCATGGTCTTTTAGTACAGCATATCCATATGAATAAATTAATCAGAAGCTGATAAAGCCATAAAAGAGGACCAAAAAGAAATCATTCAGATTTTTAATAATTACTTTGTTCCAGCAGGGTTGAAAGCAATTGAAAATGCCGCAGTTATCTCGTCCATGGAATCGTATGCGCGGTAGGTGCAACGCAGCTATAATCATCAGTAACAGGTATTCAGTCGCCAGGAATTATACAGATATATCATCATGAGATGTGTACATCCTGTAGTCTAATAATTTATACCTGACCAGAAACAGCATCCCAAAGATGAATAGGATGATCTCGTGTGGTACTTGCAAATACACAGGTAGTTGGATCTGAAATAACAGGAATTGTATGACCAGTATGTAACGACCTTAAAAATGATGTTTTCAGTCTTATCAATTCGCCCATTCAAATAAATGGATGTGGAAAAAGATTAATAGACAACTATATTCATATCTTATGAAACCAAAACTAGCTGCAAAAGCACCTGATGCCTGCATGTATGGGTACCAACAGTAGTCATACACTGATTCACCCTCGCTCACGATGAGATTTGAAGTATATGGATCTGCAAAGGTGACACAGGAAAAAGAAATTAAAGCAAAAGAAAGGAATGATTTATAGCATACAACAAGCAAATGTTCTATTGAAGTCAGCACTAGCAAGTATAGTCAGAAACTAGTGCGTTTCCACACTCAAGTACAACAAAATAGGAAAGAGAACTGACAAAATAATAGCTATAGATGCTTCTAAGGAAAGTCCTTCTTTTGACAGAAAGATGAAACTCTGGTGGGATACCTCCATCAGGATTAGATGAGTACGGATTTTCATAACTTCCACTGCTGCTGTCTGGTCTGGGCAAACAAAGTTCATGAAGTTAAGAATATAACACAGTGCTAAATCTTGCAAATTGAAACACAGATTGAGAAAATCTCCAAGACAACTAGAAAAACCAAAAATAAGGCAGCAATTTTGTGCATAGTTGATTGTGACAAGTAGCCACAGCATTAGTAATCTCAGTCTCTCTTTTCTTACAATAGTTCATAAGGCTTAGAAGGAGTTGGAAGCACATAACAGTTTAAATTCACTCTGCTGAACTAGTAGTCACACGGAAACTCAACTCCCACAATACAGAGTTCCGGTATTGTATCCTCCACAGCTCAAGACATGAAAAGCTAACAATAAAACAACAATGAATTGTTAAATCAAGAGGAACCCCGTCTACAAAAGGACTCTTTCCACCGTGTGAAGAAATACACGACAACCTTAACTTCAATCTCATCAGCCGAAGATACAGCAAATAACTAAGCGCATACGGCCGACCATGAATCTCCTTAAAAACATCAAGTCACCACAATTTAAGTCACATTTCCATGTCAATTTTCCGCTCATCGAAATTGATCCTAGTACTATTTGAAGCTCCTAAAATTATCATAAAGTCTAGGATTTCTCTCCATTTCACTCACTTTATGATCAGAATTTGTTGTGGGTATGCAACAACAACAATGAAGAGTTTGCCATGCTATTAAAACAACCCAAATGGGAAGAAAATCGCCACTTACAAGTCGAAAACCCGCAGCGTATTATCCTCAGAGTTGGTAAGGAAACATGAACCGTCTGGGGACCTACACCCACAAATTCAATGCGGAAAGCTCAGGGAAGAGAACAAAATATGTACAGAAATCTCAAGCTGCTGGAAATGAAGGAAGGAAGAACAGAAATGGGAATAGATTATTACCATTTGACCCCTTTGAGGAAATTGTTGGAGTTGGAAGAGTTTCTGAACTGGTGGGAGAAATGGTAAAGCCTGTAAGGAGGAATGTCGAACCGAAGCTGGGGCCAGGAGAAAGCATCTCCACCGTCCGTGAGTTCTGCCACTTGGGTGTCTGACGGAGTAGATTGTAAGGCTTCTGTTTCTTCTTCTCCCATGGTTAACGATGGCAGGTCGCAGAGAAGGCAATGTGTTGGGTTTTTGCAGGGGAGAAGGAAAGAGGAATAAGAGTTACGGCTGTTTTGCACGGGAATAGTAGTCTCTGGATTAATTTATCCGGGGGAGTTATTAAGTGGGGCTCACTCTATGCAATGATCCAAACCGTCTATATCAGATATCACGGTATGGATGGTCCATCATGAGAAATTCGAGCCCTCCTGATATTTCACCTTTAAAAGATCGGTAAGAAATCAGCAATAACCTGCTGATGAATCAGAGGCTTAGAATCACCTCACGGGGAATGACATATAGTAAGTTCTATCAGATGAACTGTTTGATCAATCAGAACACGAGGCCGAGTGTACTTTTCTTCCCGCTTTATATTTGCCATGAAAAATCTGCAGCATATTCTAAAGATGAACGGTTCTGATCATCGAATAGTAGGTCCCACAAAGTAGTTAGGAACAAATGTGCATCCATCGTATGAGGACCCCAACGGAGTTTGGGACTTTGGACAATCACATTTTGGAACCCCGTTTGACACGATCAAATCCGCTAATCTAACATTGGACTGAAATCATGGTCGCCGGCCGGCCGTTTGATAGTCCATAAGTTGAAAGCACAAAACGATGGATAATCTCATTCGAAGGGGCATGATTAATTCTAGCGAATGAATGAAGTTTTTTTCTTCAAAGTGCCGAATCAACTGCTCATCTGTTATCCACTGCCCCTACACTACTCGGATCTGGCATCAGATCTGGGATAAATGCCAGATTATTTGGGCGATGCCATCAACTCTGAATCAGCTGATGGCATATCAAGACGTTGTCACAAAAAATGGTGCCGCTCTTTGGCAAATTTGGAAGTAACACAATCTCAGAGACTTTGAGGAGTTTGCAAATCTAGCAAAACCGTCATATGTCACCTACTCCGTGCACCTGCATAAAACAGCTGAATTTAACATACCTCATATATATATAGGCAAGTGGTAATTTCAGCAAGTAGTTGCAGGTAAAATGCAGGTGACGTTTGATTGGCTAGAGCAAAGTTTTTAACTGCTATTTCCTCTAACTTTTTCTATTTCTAATTTTTTTCAACCAATCAAACGTCACTTGCTCATCAGCAACTTCGGTATCACTGTCCCAATTCTCATCTACAGGGGCATCGTCTGAGATAAACATTACCGGACTTGTGCGGAAAACACAGGAAGCAGGTTAGACTCGTTACATTTATACTTCATGTCTAGGATTTACTTGTTGCAACTTAGCAATCGTCGGCATCTTTGGCATCGCTCTCCCAGTTCTTATCCACAAGAGCATCATCAGAGATAAATCCTACTGGATTTGTGAGCGAAATACAGGAAGCAAGTTGAGTTGCATATCTCGAAGCAAGAGATCGGTTTGCTGTAGGTGAGTCATTTTTCTTAGTTTGACTATAGATATGTTCCTATCGTCTTCTTTCTGGTATTAATGGTTAAAATTAGCTTCACTCTTCTACATGTGTGACCTTGAGGTCATGTGTTCAAGGTATGAAAATAGCCTCTTGCAAAATGTTAAGTAAGGCTAGATACTATTGACCCTTGTAGTCTGCCCCTTCAAGACCCACATGCGTGAGAACTTCGTACACCAGGAATGCACCTTTTTATGCTCCTATTCTCGTCGAGTTCATGGATTGGGTTCGGTCCTGAACTAAAATTTTTGAAAATGCTATTCACAAGAAACAGAAACCAAATAATATATGTTAAACATCCATTTTCTCCTGGAATACAGTTGTGCTTGTGCTTTAGTTGATTGATCTGAATGTTATTCACTACCATGGTTAAATCTTCCTCGCATCCACGAGCAATTTTAACCTTATATCCCACTAATGAGAATGTTTTTGTTTTTGTTTGTAGGAAAATGCTTCTCAATTTCTACAATTCGGGGGGAAGCATATGTGACTAGAGGCGGCTTTCCAAGGCATGGTTCAGCTTGAAAACGTCAGTGATCTATCTACAAAACTTGTGTTTTGAGTATCACGAGAGCCGATATATTCTCCTACAGCTAATGTTAAATATAAATGTGATGGACTAGATTTTCTGACTGATTAGTGATTGCCAAAAGAAGGGGAATCTTGGAGCAATAGTAGAGTTGTCGTCGTGTGACCTTAAAGTCATGAGTTCAAGGCGTAGAAATGACCTCTTGCATTAGGCTGCGTACTATTAGCCCCCGGATCCTGCATTTGTAGGAGCTTCCTGTACCGAGACTATCCCTTTTATTAGTGATTGCCAAAGGGTGTCACTATCTTAGTGTTCCACGGCAATGAATCTTTTTGGTGAATCTTTTGGTAATATGTGAGCGACTTTCTACTACTGCTAATTGTCTGAACTAATTTGGACTGAACAAGACCAAGAATTAGACCAAACCTGACCGAAGACCAATAGCTTGGTCTTCCCGAACCCAAATCCATCCACTCCAGTTTCAGTCCTTACAGCAGCAGACCGAAAAAATTCTGTCGACTTTGAACCCTGAGACCGGACCAAACCAGACCAAGCCGAAGGCACACCCGTACTAGTTGGATATTTCGAGACTTTAAGGGTTAGTTTATTTCGAGAATCCCATTGTAGAATTGGAGGGGCTGGCTTAGTTCTTATCTATAGTATATCAACGTGAACTGGAGTGGTAATGTCTGTGAAGGTTGGCATTTCTAGATCTTATTTATTTATTTGAGTGCATGACCTTGCATGGAGAGTTCTTTTTGCGCCACTGTGCTAGAGAGTATTACCCATTCAATCTTCTCTCTCACATGCAGACTTCGCTTCATTTTAAGATTACTAATCCAGCAATGTCGATTACCCTATTTTGCCCTAGATACCTTGAAGTTTCTACAACCTTCACCGCTGGACACTGCTAATCCAGGAATGTCGATTACCTTAATTTAAATACTTCATAATTAGATGGCAATTAAATCCATTGCAAAACCATTTCTCAAAATTCTAGGAAAAAAGCTGAAGATTACATCCTAATTACAAAAATGGTATTAATAATAACATTATTATTTTTCTTTTATAGAATCATAAAAAATCATCTGTTAGTAGCGCCAAGAAATTTGCAGGAAGAACTACCAAAACTCTTTAGAACCAGAGGAAACACAAGCAAGAAAAACTCAGAACCAGCAAGAGACCCAGACTGACGTAGTTGGCCGCTAGTGCTATCCTTTAACTTCATTAAGCTCACTAAAGGTCAACAGGAGCAAGAGCAAACACATCCATTACAATTCCTAAAGGTAAAAATCATAGCGTTTGATTTTCTCTCCATTCTTTCCTAAGAGGAGTCTGTGCCGCAAGAGAGCCATCCATAATCAACTCAAGTTCACCAAAGGTCAAGAGGAGCAAAAGCAAACAGATCGATTACAATTGCTATAAGTAAAAATCATAAGAGTTTTATCTTCTCTCCATGCTTTCCTAAGAGGAGTCTGTGATGCATCTGTTTCCGGCTTCAATTTTGTTAAGCATGCTGTAACCATTGGTTTCCGGCTTCCGCTAGGTAGTAGGTCTCATGGCTCTCTTTCCTAGTGGCCAGTTACGTCCCTCTTGGTGGTTCTGGGTTCAGTTTGCCTTGAGTTTTTTGCTGCTCAAACAGTAAGCTATTATAATTTCGCAATCCTCTCATGTAAACAGATTGAGAAGATCCGCGATAGAAGGTAGATCAATAACTATAGAGCTAGCCATTCCAAGAAAGAAGAAAGAGCAAATCCCCAAACCTAAGGCTTATTCATTAAATAAGCCTAGGTTGGATTATCCCAAATGTTTCAAACTAGAAATTTGTTGCATATGAATTATTGATTTGTTTCTAAGTTAAACTATGTTGCATGCTATCTTTGGTACTTACATCGGCCACAAGTTGATGAGTTAGTCACGGCAGATGACTCACTTATGGTATCCTTACTTGTCAATCGATCATGATCAGTACAAGCGTACATGCGTTAAGTGTGGTTACAACAGTACCGAATTTTGGATGGCTTTGAGAGTTAGGCATGCAGACAACAATATAATTGAATGGTGATCAGGTAATGTTTGTCGTGATGATCGAAGTTAGCCTTATAAAAGGCATGATTATTGAATGCAATTCTCAAGTGACTATGAGATGGATCTTAGCTCCAAACTAGGTTAAAAATGCTAGCATCATTAGTGAAGCTGTAGATTCTCTAGCTAGGACATCTCCTTCTATATCTTCTTTTATGATTCTGCAAATAAGGAGCCAGATTCTCAGTTCTACCTCCAAAGGGAGGGCAATCTTAGCGGTTTCTGACTTCAACCTTGGGAAACCTATAATTCGTGGTACTTGTTACACTAAGGAGAGCTTCTATCACTTAGGTGCCTCATGGTAGTTAAGGTAAAAGAAAAAGAAATTTCGTGTGAGAAAATTGCCCCTGTGACAATAGTCTTGTTTGCTCTAAAGTTCCTGTTGGCTTGTACATTTGCTAATGACCTTCTCAAGACTTTAAATAAACTCTTGTCATCTTTCACATGACGAAAAAGAGAGAGAGAAAGAAGAAGAAGAATAAATGGATTTCCGTCAACCTACGTCAAGCATAGTTGTAAAACTCACGAGTTAACTAGGAAAAACTCGTTCAAGTCAACTGACATAGTAGCAAATCGAGTTACTCGAAGAGTCAATTCACTATATAACAAAAATGTTTAAGATGGGCTGAAATTTGAATGTAAGATTTCTGAAACATTCCAACCTATTCTTGTTAGAAGGAAATTTTATTTAAGATCCCGCTCGAAGAATGACCAACAATTGGCTTCTAGTTAACTCCATTCACCTCACTTTCAAGTCCAGACAACTGTTCGAGTTTTCAAACTATTATGTCAACAATATCATATTCTATTATGAAGGGAGCAACAAGAATTTGTGGGGTCTCCTTCTGAAAAAATGATGATATACATAAGTTGTAACAAGTTGCTAGAGACAATTTCTGGTGTAAGGAAATGGAAACACTTGAAAAGAAAAGGAAAAAATTGAACTTCCCATTGCTATGGACCAGTTTCAGCTTTCATTACCAAGATCATCCACAAACGAACATGAAGACAGTGATTTCTTCTGAAGGTGATCACACGACATAACACAAGGAACCTCAAACATTTCCATTGGCCTTCTTGCACACTAAAAAAAAGAAAAAAATAAACATATATAAGACTACTTTAACAATAATCAGGAAATGAAACTTCAACCAAGCAACAAACAAGGTGACACATAAAATCTCTCCATTATACATTCAGAAAAATTCTCCTTATTAATAAGTAATACAATACATTGGCATGTTTATGTGAGCTTCTATATGACAATACATTTTCTTGGAAGTACGAAGCGTGGAAGAATAAGGTCTGTAGGAGTAGTATTGGCCTTGAAATTTAGAAGACAATAACACGACTCCAGGTAGAACCTTGTGGGCTAAGGTGAACTGTAGAGGAGAGCATACGTTGTAAAATATAAGCAGTCAAAGTAAAAGCAGGGCCACTTTCCTCAATGATCTAAACCATCTATCTTCTAAGTCATACCAACGGCTGGTGAGCCACATAGCATGTTTATAGCTCACATCGTTGAAAGCACAAAAGGCAATGGTTTGCATTAATCACCAAGAGCCCCGCATTCAAAGGCTTATAATCATGTGGTCAAAACTTTTACCAGTCCATCTCAGACACAATGAGATGAATGGCCGCGATGAGTGAAATAGTGGGTCTCACTTCAATTTTAGCCCGCTGATATATCCAAAAAAGTATGCACCCCTACTGTATAACATCTCAGACATTTAAAAAATTATCATATGAGAAATATTTTTTGGGCATTACCATCTGGTTATCACAAGAGCCTTGCAGAGAAACGGCTTTGACTGACATTGCAAATGGATCATTATACTTTGATCTAGCGAGCCAGAAGGGATTCACATGAGTGAACCAAGATCCAGTGCCCACCTAATAAATTTTCAGCTTTGCATTGAGTATATGAGGAAGAGAAATGCTAGGGCGAAGGGGCCTTGTACAATCGCTTCCGCAGAAGCTTTCCCATACTTTGCATGAAGGGAACCCACTTTGGGGATGGAGTTGAAGTTATTTTTTTCTCCCATCTTGCCTCAGCCTTTCCAAGACCTCAGTTAATTTTTCTTGCTACTTGTAGTTGGGCTGTAAGGAGAGTTTTGTCTGGACGGTAAAGTTGTCATCGTGTGATCTCACAGGTTCTAGGCGTCGAAATAGTCTCTTGAAAAAATGCAAGGTATGGCTATGTATTATACACCCTTGTGATCCACCCTTTCCCTGAACCCTGCATAGGTAGAAGCTTCGTGCCCTAGGGCTGCCCCTTTTACTTGTAGTTGGGCTGAGACGAGGCCCATAACTGTCCACAGCTCAATAGTGAGTGGGCCTTATCAACAATGGGCTTAATTATACGCTTAGAAGTAGAATTTTGGGAAATAAGCCCATCATCGTGAATTTTTGTTTGGTGGGATACATAGACAATGCCAGAGCAGTTACATGAACAGGTGTGATAATCCAAAGGTTGAAATGTTCAAGCAAAACGTGGGGCGGTCATCCTGTCATCTCTCCCCAAGTAATTGGACGCTGATCTTAAGAAAGAAGTCGTTGTTGCTTGAATTCGGAGTTCAAATTGCAGCAATTTTTTACTTCCTGCAACGAAATTTCAAAGACTTTGAACTTCAAAAACATGAGATGTCACTGTCGATCGGTCACCATCTTGACATTTAATATGAGCAGAGTGTAGTTTTTGTTCTTATCTTTGATTTATCTGCGTATAATTGACTATTTCTTGTTTGGATTTCCATGACTAATCACCTTTAATTTTCCTTCTAACCCAAATTTGGCATCGACACATCCAATGACTTGAAAATGAGTCAAGTTTTGCCACAAAAACAAAATTTGCGCCAAGTCCAACTGCGGCACCTAATCTGCCCTAACAACTCCATTAGACAGCAATTTAATAATAAGAAAATCGCTACAGAAGCATCATTAAACCTTCAAAGTAATTAGATAAAAAGAAAAGAAAAGAAAAGATACATCATTTTTTTTTCAAACTGTAATCTTCCATGGAAATTATAAGATAATCTGACAGGATGATCTCATGTTATTCTTTGCTGGAGCTATTTGACCTTTCTATAGTTTGGTGGGTCGAACTTGTGACATCAAACTTGTGATTATTGTGTCCTAACCGCAAGCACATTTTCTACTAGACTTGTTCTTGGTCGGAAGATTCTCACTCTAAGAAAGCTACAGTTAGAGACTAGGAAGGGCTAATCTGTTCTTTAATCTCTTTAACTTTTTATCCATATAGTTTAAATATGACTGCCTAATAAAATAGTAAACACTTTAGGTTAAGACTTAAGCGTCAAGATTGATGTCATTTGAAGGAAAGATCTGACAACAACCCACAAAAAAATGCATTTCAAGGAAGCATATTTCGTCATAAGCCTACCATCCTATGCATAAACAACACCCTAAGCTTCATGTATAGACTATATCTAATAACTATATATAACAAATTGAAGCATCTTAACCCTACTTTTTCTTTTAATGCAGTATCTTAGCCATTGTTGCCAGAAGGATGATGAGCAGAAAGCTGACACGGTTATGAAACAGGGACAGATTGGGTGCTAAGAAAAGTTCTGAAAATGCTTCTAATATTAAATTATTTGTAGTAACAGCAACATGAAAACTACTTCTGGGTATGCAATTTTACTAAATTATGGAAGAAAAAATGAGAAATGGAGACACATGAGATCACTAAAATGAAGATTCACGGTAGCTATTATATTAACCTGTTAAGCTATTACTAACAAATAATTGGCGACCTTCTAAGCTATTACTAACAGTGTACGTGGTCAATGGACATGTTCATTAATGGTAATTATGGGATAGGTTTACATGGAATGTCGGTGGATATGTTTAATTAAAGACGTTAATGCAATTGTGGAAACAAGAAAGCAGGACAACTAATGGCTTGAAACCCAAGGCATTATTGATTGGAGAAAATGAAGCACTGTTAGTCATGTTTATGAGTTATATTATTTATATATTGAAGGATGAGGTTTACTTTCTCATGTCTCACAATCTTTTAATTAGTTGTGTCAAGATCCTACAAGTGGATTATATTTCTAGTTACTTAGGCTTTCACTAAAAAATTCTGGCATCCATCATATAGTACCCTTATCCTTAGAAAGAACATTTTGCAACTAGAATTGTAGATAAGGAAGTTGAGTCATCCAAACAAAGTATACGCACATGCATACATACATACATGCACACATACACACACATATAACTTTGTTTGGATGGCTAAATTTCTTTATCTACAATTCTAGCCACTTATTTACAAAATATTCTTTTAGAGAATAAGGGTATGATATGATATATGTATATGTATGTATGTATATGAGGAGTGGTAATTTTAGCAAGGAGGATTGACTGGGAAAAAGTTTTCAACTACCATTTTCTCAATCTTTTTCTGTTTTCTACCTTTTTCTAGTCAATCAAATATCACTTGCTCCTTGCACTCGCATGAAACAGCTGAAATTAATACACACACAATTCACATAGTGTGATGGGTACTGTGTACAAGGCCAAGGAACAAATTCACCTCTGTATGACCGACCAGTGATTGCTAGCAATTCTAACTTCATGCATCGAAATTGAGGATGGATTTTTGGGGTTAGTGTGTGCTAGGCTATTCTATAGAATTCGACCCCCATCCATGATCGTAAGGTTTTAACTTGTGACCTTTGCTAGTCTTTTGATTCTTTTTGCTGAGCCAAAGTAGCCATTTCCAATTTTCACCAGTACATTTCACTTTTCAGCACTTTCTTCGTCTCCACGAGAATGGGATAGAATGTTTAACCAGGAAATGGATACCGATAATGGTGTTTGATTTCCACAAGGAACTTGATTTCCTTGTTAAACTAAACAATGGGAGTCAGCAAATTAAGCAACTGGAAACCAGTATACATTTCTGACCATTTCCAATGCATTTTTTTTCAGTTCAAGGTGTCCATTCCTTTCCAAAAGGTCGTTAAATGGATGGCAAGAAAGTTTAGGATAACACTCCAAACAATTATCAATATGAGTAAACTTCTTAGAAACATCCAATCATAGAGGTTTTGGGGCAGCAGCCAACAATAACAAGGGCCTTTTTTGTTGTCAATTAATTGGATCACATTTAGACCTTGGCTGCTCAGCTATTTTCTCACAAAAAGCCATTATCTAACAGGCAAAATATATGACAAATAAAGAACCACATTAGAGAAGTCTCCAAACAATTGTTTCTTATTATTTATTTATTGAGTCCTGGCTTTTGATGCTCTAAACCCCTCTTTACTTCCGGAATAATTTAACAGTTTCCATATTTTTTTCCGGATTCTGTGGAAATTATTCTAATTAAACACTAAAATTCCAAATCAAGCAAAAAAATAATAATCTCAAATATAATTATAGATTTAAATACAAATCTATGGCTGACCCCTAATTGGGATAAGGTCTCGATGATGATGATGATTCGATACAAATCTAAGTTAAAAATTAAATTGCATGCTCTTAATCATGTTTTCTTCATGAATTTTCCGAATACTTTCCAACAGATTTCTTCTATCAAGGTTGTGAAGATATCAAATTGTACGTGTAGTATAGTACGGTTCATTTTATAATAATATATGAAAATGTCAAAGTATATGTGGTTTTGTATGGTAACGAGGCAAGATCATTACCCTTCAGCCCTGATTATCCATCACCACATTGATAAGCAAAAATCCAAGCACAGCCAACCCAATTGACATCTCCTGCGGCTTGCTACACTGAACATTGTATCATTGGACCCCAGCCAAGGAGACATATCCGATTATTCCTCACGTGTGGGGGTACCTCGTCAAAGTCAACAATCTGAGAATGTGGTAGGCAACATTGGCACGTGTCAAGGTTAGGTTCGTGTGAGATGTCATTCATTCATATAGTGGCATGCAGGATGATGGACAGGCTGTTTCCCTAGCCACCTAATTGGAGAAAATCATCACCTTCTCGAGCGTGACAATTCCACGCCTCTCACATGAAGGTTGGCAAACGGCCGGACCTTTCCCACTTGGACTTCCCATTTTCCATATTTTGGTCCAAGTCCACGTTATTATATTCTCCTCGTGTTCTTCGAGATTGTTGAGTGCAGAGGGTGCATTTAATTGGGGAACGGCTTGGCTGTATATTGGGGCCTGGTTTTTATCTTGGCTGATATCTCAGTTTGTATATGTATGGACGCTTGACATGCAAACATTAGATGGCCAGTGATATTAGCTTAAATTAAGAAAATGCTAGGAAGATTGCACCAAATAAGAAGTTGCTGAGGAGAGGAAAACAGATTTAGAAGCAAAAAAATATAAGAACTTTTCTTTAAGTAAGAAGGAGAGTTAACGAGTTCGAGACGTGGAAATAGTCCCTTGCAAAATGCAAGGTAAGGTTGCGTACTATAAGCTCTTTGTGGTCCTTCATTTTGCCAGATCCTACATACGCAAGAGTTTCGTGCACCAAGTTGCCTTTTTTTTTTCTTTTCTTTACATAAGACACGCACACATGCACAGCCTAATACCTTGGTCACCAATGTGAGAGACTCCATCTTGTGCCACTATGCTTTAAGGCTATGATGCCATGCTTGATTAGTTGTAGAAATCATATAAATGCACACACACATATATATTATTATTCATTGAAAATATATATATATATATATATATATATATATATATATATACACACACACATACCAATTATGCAGCAAGTCACTCAACATGTCGACTCGATTTGCTACCAAGTCAAATATTTGGGACATGCTCTTCTGCTACTAGCTTAGGATGGAAAACTTGTCTTGCATTGATGCATTGGGTTGCCTTAACCGTAAAGCCAGAACTATTGAATATTGACGAGAACCCTAGACTAATTGGGCTGAACCCTATGTATACTCTTTGTCGAACTACAGCCCCGTGTCTCAATGACAACAAAATTGACACAGCAGACTTAAATCATACTATATGATATCCATATAGAACTATTCTACTTTAATCTAAGAATTTGAAGCGCTTATACAACTATCTGACAATCAAAGAAAATCTCAAAAGGGGATGAAATGCCTTAAAAATTAAGCTCTTGATAACTACTTGTGATTTAATTAGCCTTTCGATAAGTTGCTGAAAATGCGAAATAAACTGCGGTCATAGGAGTAACGCATACACCAAACATTAGTACGTCAAACATCCATCTCCACACTTAATGCTTATAACTGCTTAGGTGCACAGCATGGACTTTTTATGCTTATTAATTTGTCTTCAAGTGCTCCTGAAAGGTCAATAAGTGGCATAAGGTCATATGTTTGGGTTGTACGGAGCCATCTTGCTTATAAAAAGGGCTTCCCGTGTATGCAAGTCAGGAGAAAGGGTGGACATAGGAGTCAAGAGCACACAATTTTACGTTGCATTTTGTAAGAGACTATTTCCAAATCTATAATCCCAAAGTCGCGCGACAACAACTCTAATGTTACTAAGCCATCTTGCTTATGATATGTCTAATACGGTTCAATCGTGCTAACAAGTTGCTGATAATATACATTTACAACTATAATCCTAGAAATAAAATATACACCGACCATAAGTGCACAGACCATATCCTCCAATCACTAAGCTACACTTTGTATAATCTATACGCAAATGCCCCTCATAAGCGTTCTTCATGTATGGTATCATAAAATATGCTTGTAGAGATACCATATACCAAGTTTTGCTGTATGTCCAAGCCTGCAGACTGGCTCCAAAGACTGGCCAAGGGCTTTTGCTGGCTAGCCTCGTTATCTTCGTTGTTGGAATTTGAAGATTCAACCATGAAAACTGGCTGATTATTTATTCGGTCAATTTAGAAAAATAATATATACATATATATGTAGAAAATTTGGCATAAGAAAAGAGAAGGAAGGGCCGGTAAGAAGGATTGTGACAAGACGTTAATGATAGGGGCGACAGCACTACAAACCCAAGATGACAAGCCCAACGTGAATTGCTGTGCAGCGATTGGCTCGGGCCCACGATGCAGTCAGGGTGCATCTACACGTCATCCGGCAATTTACGAACAGAAGAGGACCAATTGCACACGTCAAATCAACACTTGCAACTTAGCCACGTGGCAAGTACAACTTGTGGTCCTACATTGAAGTTGCCACCGTAGCACTAGCTGTCAAATCCGTTCTGGTGGGTGTTCCGTTTGCCTACGAAAACCAACGTATCGGTATGTACGTGTTTCGCTGTCTAGTATCAGTTCTGAACAAATTTTTTTGGAAAAAAAACGATAAAAATATCAATTTTACAGGACTGAATTTGCATGTTTAAGGCTACTTTTGTGATTTTATCATTTAAAAAGAGTTCAGAAAACTAGAATTAAAGACCACAGAATAGCATATTGTCAATATATATATTGGAATTTATTGCAAAAATATCAAGACCTGGCCGAAATAGGGGCAGAAATATTTTCATTCCTTTGCTGCAATCTCGGCCGCAAAGGGACAGCTTTGAGCTATGGGTTGCCGCACATCCGTGGAAGAAGGTATCGGTATGACTCAGGTCATATCAGTGTGTGTCGGTCGATATATAACAATAAATCATCATAGATTATTGTATGTGCTAGGAGTATGATTGTCAAAAGACCTATGTACAGTGCCTAACAACACATCTATCTTCGTCACTGCCACTCAATTCGACCTTTTCTTTTGCAACTCAATTTCTCCCTGCTAATTGGCTTCACTTTTGAGTTGAGTTGAGTTTTAAATATTTTAATCTGAATGATATCGACATTATCACTGTTAATGATACTTGAGCTGAAATGATATGAAATAATATCTCCTCATTTCACTGTCACTCAATTGAAATGGAAGTCGTCTCATTTTAAACTTATAGTTAAGTTAAATTTTCAATCATCTCACTTTTTATCTTGTGTTAAATTTGGTCATCTCAAACTAGATATCATATCATCTCATCTCATGTCAGCTCACTTCATGGCAATGCTTATTACCGATACTGAAGGTATCGATGCATGCAGGGCCTCGACTATCAAGCCAATACGAAGACGACCCAGTCGGCTATTTGTTTCATTGCCGCTCATTTTTACCATGGTGGATATCACCTTTCCATGATTGCACTCTTAAAATCACATGTGGATGAAATCCACTGTCTTAGCATCCACCTACCTGAAATCTGATATCTTATTATGTTGGTTTATCATGCATGGTAAGATCAGTCAACACATAATTGAATTCTATGGTGAATTCCATGCACCGAAGTAGTGGGCCTCTGAATTCTGGCCTTCAGAAAGAGGGCTCGACATCCATCACAGTTGTGATTGGATCTTCTTGATGCCGAAAACCGACGATGTTCCTTCACGAATTCACTAAGCCATTGATTATTTTCAGACCTTGATCGTGTGGATGGGGCGGAATTTGTTCCCGTAGATGGTACTTACAACCTGACTAAGAAAACTATGTGATAACCGCTTGCTTCTAGGAAGACTTAGAGTGAGATAAACCATCAATTGCACAGCACAGCGGATGTGACATATGCCCGAGATCGTGACCGTTTCATCTGATGGGACCCATCCTAAGACTTGGTGTTTGATATAAATCACATCAATGGATAATCATATTTATACTACTACTATTTGGATAATAATATAACGAAATTCACAAATCATGGAAGCTGTCTTATTTTGTAGTAATTGGCCCCACATGGAATCCTAAAATGGGAGGTATGGGCCATTGTGATAGGTACAAGTAGGTCGTAGCATCTCCATGATCAGCCTCGCCAGATGAACAATTTCCACTATCATTTCCTTATCTTTTTTATTATCAAGTATTCGGTGGGTGAGCTGACGGCTGACTGTGACTACTGCTTAGTGGTAGAAATAGAAAACACTGCCTATTATATTTCAGTGGTTCCATACATGTAACAGAGATCTCCACAAGCTAGAAGTTAGAAGTTAAGGACAAGCTAGATATATTTTCTCTTGCAAATATAGGAGGCAAAAGTAATGGTGGGACGACCTTTTCAGTGATCGAACCATTTATTTTCTGACCTCATTAAAGCCCACAAATCTGAGGGCAGGAATCCTTAGATGGGTTGGGTTTTTGGGCATCGTCCAACCATGAAACTACAACATGAATGGTTTAGAACATTTTAAGAATGGGCCTTAATTTCCTCGACAAAATATGGACATCCATGATATGACTTCTATTCAAAACAATAATATACATATTAATGAATCGGAGGATGAAGATCATCTAACGGGTCAGATCACTAATCGTCTGGGATCCCCACATATCTTTTATCTGCAGGATGCAATGCCACTACCAGTTCACTGCCCTAGACGAACACTATAATCTTCAAGGTACAAAGCCAATTAAAAGGTCAGAAACATTACGGAAAAAGTATAAACTAAAACATACAGTATGTCGACACGTATATACACCGAATTTCGTAGCACAAGACCCATATTCGATTGTCTGCTTCGCAGTGGTACAGTGTCTGTCCCAGTCACTGATCTGATAAGAACTTCTCCTGGGTTGGAACGCAATCTCTCATTAAAGATCTTCCTCTTTTCTCTTTTGCAGGTTTGGGTAACGTTTTCCTTGGATCGACATGATCCTGAGAAGGTTTTCAAATTTGAATATGGTCCTTGTTTCTTCAGAGAGAGGCAATGGTGGAACAGTTTCTGATACAATTATCTCTGTCTGTCTCCTCTTTACTCTTCCGTAATTTCTGCTTTCCGCCCATTTCTCAGCTCTTGTCTCATCCCCTGCACAGACTCTGCAAAAAGATACTGCTCGAACTTGAGATTTCCCAACCACCATCGTTTTCTGAAGATCACTAGCTTGGGATTCGATATGGGTCTTTCACTTGGTTGTTTACCTCTAATTCTGACATAAATTCTGATCCGTTTTGGCTATTTTTACGTTGTTACTGTAGATTATCAGATGGTTATGATTAATGTTCAGACAACGTACATGGGTCATGTGATAATATGAGAATCCCAACTTTCTCTGCTTTTGATGGTTCGTCGGCAACTTGATTGTAGCATGTTTTCCTCACGATTTTACTATTAGGAATCAAACCAGATTTGCAGATTTAATGGAAAGAAGCATGTGGATAAAGTTGAAATTGGTAAGAAAAATGGGGAAACTATGAGAATCACTAGCCACCAAAAGATGAAAATCTGGGTACCAGCTATATTTGTATCAACTTCGTAGATATAAATGCTCGTTTTCTATCACCTGATTCACTTAGAAATGTATGCAAAGGATGTTGATAAGAAGCAATTAATGAAGTTGATTTCTCTTTCATAAAGGGTTGTCTCCGGCCAGGTCCTATAAAGTGGGATTTGGAGAAGAGATGACTCAGTTGAGTACTCAGATGACTCGGCCATTTTGGTTCCCTTGACTCAGTCAACTCTTCAAATGGTGGTTTTTAAGCTAACTACAACAGTCTCAACATTATTGTTGCTAGTAAACGATTATTGTTATCAACCAACTGCTTTACTTTTCTAGCAATAACGGAGCATGTCCACAAGGCCTCATCTCTGTTGCCGTTTCAGAAATAGCCCATGACATCTTAGTGACCAGGATTTCCGGCACGGAATAGAAAATTGAAAAAGAAAGACAAAATAATTTAGAGAGAGAGAATTACAGTGCTAAGAAAAAAGGCTTCCTTGAACAGGATTTTTGTACAACAGCTAATTTGAGTTCTACACATATTAAACAACTGCTAAAAAGAGGGGTCATCCTAAAGTAGCTCTTTCTCTAAGGTAATGATAATAACAACAGCAAAAGCTCCTCTTTCTATGAACTTCTACAGATTTCAACCAAGAGAATTCAGTTCTCCATTCCCTCTACAGTTCTGACTATTCCATTGCTTATGGCCAGGAGCCCATTTTGGGCACTTGGGGCTGAAATAGTTCGAAAGAACCCTTGAGTTCAGCAACTCAACAATGGGAGCAAACTTCACACACCTTGGAGTTTTGTATTGATTTATTGAAGCTCCTCTACTAAGTGCATAATCCATAAGCTTGTCAAAAGTGCCTGTTTCCACAATCTTGATCTCCAGAGGCCCAATAGATTTGTCTGAAACTCTTCCTTGTCGATAAACACTGTTGAGAGATTCTTCAATAGTAAGACAGCAATCCTCAAAAACTGAAGGAGGAACAGGTGTTGCACCAAGACGAAGTTCCCAAAAGAGCACATAGTGGCCAGGAATGGTAGAAGTGTCTGCATAACTTGTGTATTCTGTAAGAGAAGCATCAAATGGCACTAGATGGTTGACTGCATTTTTCACTGCATTCTGAAGCTCTACTTCATCAGTTTTATCAGAATCAATGCTCAAAACGACATTCTTCCGGCAGATAAAGTTGAATTGAGGCGCCTTGTTCTTAAATCCTGCAACTCTAAGGACATCTCCAACTCTATAACGATACAAACCTGCAATGATCAAATAAATATGTAGAATAAGCAAACCATATCAACCTGGGAAATTCTGGAACTGAAATTTAAGGAGACCCCATAAGAAGAAAACGTGATTTCTCCGAAAATATTGTCGTTACCAGCATATGTTGTGACCACCAGCTCATATTCTTGCCCGA
Organism: Warburgia ugandensis; assembly: GCA_035236585.1. Lineage (NCBI taxonomy): Eukaryota > Viridiplantae > Streptophyta > Magnoliopsida > Canellales > Canellaceae > Warburgia > Warburgia ugandensis. The sequence continues at coordinate 62,924,056 of CP141137.1, forward strand.
GCTTAACATCAACAAGATCCACCAAATCCTGTTGTTCCTTCTCGTTTAGTGATTTGGGAATGGAAATTGAATCAGAGACTCCGTCGTTTCTGTGCACTGGTAGGAACTCAAAGTAGGCCATGGAGGGAATAAGCGTATAGGAAACTTCACTTGGGTCGCACAGAGGGTTAAGGTTTAGCCCAAAGTAACACTCTGAAGAAGCATACATGGTGCAAACCAATGGAAGGCCATTGCTGTAATAGTCCAAAGTGGGTATGTACTGTGACATGGTTCCTGTCACAATAACATCAATATACTTGGTGTTTGGCCACAAACGCGTTATAATCCCTCGCCAGGAATCTCTACCACATTCTCTTTCAACGAAATCTGCAAGAGTAGTGTTGGGCTTGAGGATTTTCATGACTGCTTCTCTAACAGATGGATCAGTAATTTGGGGGTCTAAAACACCGGTTCTGATATCATTACACAGACGGATCCAGTGCTTTTCGAGGAATCGAATAGCTCGGATGAAACCAGAGGCAAAAACCGCTCCCACCCGAAGAACTTCTTTGTTTTGGGACAACCCACAAAGCAACTGCGAGTACATACTTTGGTAGGAATCAGGGCAAAGAATGGTCTCATTTGGGCTGGTGTAAACGTTGTAGGGATCATGTGGCCTTTCCTTGAAATGCCTGCTCTTGTAATAGCTGGTTAGCACAGGGCGGGCCACTAATCCTCCAGGAGTTTTAGCTTCCGATTTGATAAACAAGAAGTACATTCCTTTGCCCTTGTCTAAACAAGGAACAAACTGGTTCATTACAGGCATTAGAAGGCTGTAGAGAAGCTGTCGCCTCTCTAACTCTTCTTGAATCGTCGGCATCAATTTCCTCTCTCCGGCTGAAGTTCCAGAGCTTAAAGAAAAAAAGTCACACAAAGAGTTAGGCCAATTAATAAAATTCAATAACTAGAAACAGGCAACTTCTGTGGTAGGCACCCTTTATAATACTACTCTTCATTAGTGCTGGTGTGATAAAATAATGACGGAAGACCCCAAATAATTGAGAGATTCACCTAGTAAGAAACTCGGAAATCGGGTGACCGCATAGAATGGGCGACGGATCCCCACTGGCGATGCGGTGAATATCCGGCTGCAAATCCTCGTAAGTAATGACCGGCAAGAGCTTCTTGAAGCTCTCACGGTCTGTCCGACCGTCTAGTCCGTAACGGTGCAAGTACTCAACATGTGAACTCCTAGAGAGAATTTCCGCCAGCACCTTCTTTTGAACCTCATCAGCGTTACTCGTAACATCCTCAATGAATTTTAACTCTGCCTTGTTCCTACCGATGCCCCTCTCGACGTGATCAGTCGAGAGATCTTTCGCAGCCTCCGGCATCGCTAGGACGAAGAAAGAAGAACTGAGACGAACAAGGCAAAAAATTCAAGGCAAATAGCTAAAGAAGAAAGGATGAGAAGCTCTTTTTGGTGCCGTGTAGGGTGGGGTGCTTGGGATATATATAGAGAAATGAGGGTGGGTGTACTCCACTTGAAGGTCGTCTAAACAAAATTATAGGTTTGCTTTCACTTAGCCCAATCTCTCTCTCTCTCTCTCTCTCTCTCTCTCTCTCTCTCTCATATTCTTTCCGGTTTGACTTTCTTACACTAACCTAACCATTTTGCCTTGTCGTACAAGGAAAACCGGAAAACCGTATAGAATCCACGTCTCAAGGAGTTCAAGGGCCGCAAGTAAGGAGGAGATTCAGATAATGGGGATACAAAACCGGCAATCTCCGGTATATTCGGTTCGTACAAGGATACATGCGTGCTTGCACCGCGGGTGTTGGGAAAAGAACCGGCAGCCCACCCTTACGTAAAACGTTGGCTTTTATCATTTCTCTTTATTTTTTTTATCTAGTTTTCGGTGAAAACATTAACGTGTGTCTGACCACAGACTGCCGTTTTCCGGTGTGTCGGAATGGGAGAAGTTTGAGACATGGGAAGATCAATTTCCCGTTCTTGGCTTGTCTTATCTGGGGATGAATTAATAATATGTTTTATGCCAAAAAATTGAATAAATATTTTTGACTAAATGCACCAATGACTTTGTTGGCAACTGATAAATCTCATATTTGTATAAACTTGATGTGGTGTTTCTAAACTCATCTTAATTTTAGAAGTTTCGTGTGCTGTTTGGAATTTACATTGGTTAGATGGGGAGGAAGCGACCAAAACAGTGGTTGGAATTTGGAATTATCCCCTCTGTCTCATCATCATCCTCATCGTCCAGTGGAAAAGAACTATGGTGGATGGCCCACCTAAGATAGAACTTGATGTATAAACGGTTTGGAACTCTAGAGATCCAACATCACTTGCAGTTATAGTTTTCTCTCTGCACAAGTTATTCTATACATTTTGGGTGCCGATTATCTTGACTTTTTCAATTTTTTGAGTGATCCATTCTGTTCATTAGATTACTAATATTAGGTAGGGGCTGAACTCTCTTTTCGCCTCTCCTTACTTTGAGAGTTTTCCTATATTTACTATCTATTTTTCAATCTCAATAATCTGCCTTAGAGTCTCCAAATAAAGAGATTTGGGACAACCAGCTCGTTAAATGGGAATGGATCACTAAAAAAGAAAAGTACAGAATATATATATATATACCGGAGAGAAGTTGGGTTTCTTGTGGGGGGCATCCTAGTGGGATTCTCTAGCTGCCTAACTTGGTGTAAGTGACACGCGTAAAACTGTGAAGTCTTTGTTTATACGCATCCGTATGTAACTCCTCGGCAATAACTCGGACAATTACGGACCTCTTGTAGTAAAGGAAAAAGGCTATAATTACAAAGGTTTTGAAAGGTATCAACGAAAATGTTTATCACGATTTTGGCTATTAATTACTTTCATTTCGCCACCTGAAGCCCCTGCCCATGTGAGACAGGTGGGATGAATAGTTCGTTAATATATATAGCACTTTCTTTTGATATTGCATTAAATGTCATCAAAATTTCCTAAAATATGGCCTTGAAGCCAAATATTTTTATTGAATACCCTTGATTGTAGGTTTAAGTTGCTGCTTTTCTTTGAGAGTATATGTGAGCAATTTGCTTTGAAATTTAAAAACGACAGCTCGGGACATGAAGCTTCCATATATGCAAGGTTTGGAGAAGGGGTAGATCACAAAGAGCCTATAGTATGTAGCCTTATCTTGCAATTGTACTAGAGGTTATTACCAATGTTCAAACCAAAATTTTGGTAGATTGAGTATAAAGAACTAGTAATTTGGGCTATACAAATACGTAACAATCTTGAACTTTTTCAGGGTACATCCTCAATGTATACGTATTTCATGAGGAAGGAATATGACTTTACGATCCATATAGTATAGAGCCTATAGGCACGCAACCAAAAGGTACGTGTTCGGCCCGTTTTGTGAGTGATTCAAATAATTTTTCTTCTTTGGCTACATTTTAGATGGACGATAGCCACGATACCTAAAAAAATCTTCTCCATTGGATGGTTTCAGTGCTCCAAATCATTGAAATTTAGATAACTTTAGTCTTCAAACCTGCAGAACCACCCAATTTTCAGTTAATTATATTAGTGGATATCATCAAGCGATGGAGAAGATCAATTTGAGGAACTTTCTACCCAAAACAAGCGCAAATATGAGGACTTTGGATCACCGAACATTTTTGCCCGACGTGCATTACACATGCATACATCACAAAACCGGGTGTTAGATTTTCATGACTACTGGATTTCCATACTAACAAACAAACTCAGTAACTCCATGTCTAATAGAGGAAGTACCATATCAACAACAAAATGTTCCCACAGCTTTTCGGGTTGAATACTTGAAGTAACATTGGGTTCATGGACCTATTGAGCAGTGGTTGAATGCATGAACAAATTTAGGCTGCCATTTCAATAACGTAGTTGGGGACAAATGTATGAAAAGAATCTTCTAAAGTAAATAATACTTAGTAAGCCAAGTAGCAAATGCCAACAAGAAATCTTCTCTTCTTTTCCATGAAAGTACAAATCAAATGACAGGATAGACTTAACATTGTTTGTATACCTATGAGAGAGAGAGAGAGAGAGAGAGAGAGAGAGAGAGAGAGAGAGAGAGAGAGAGAGAGAGAGAGAGAGAGAGAGAGAGTTCTATGCCTTTTTGTTCAAAGGTGGAAGAGGCGCACAATAAATCACACTTGGAAGAATAGCATATGGTTTTTTAGCTGAGGAAAGACCGACCAGTATGATAGGCTAGACTAGTATGTCGGACCTTATCGGGAAGGCCAAGTGACATTTTCAACAAGGAAAAATGCTAGCCCATTGCTCCGGGGAGGCACATCCTATCATATGCTGTTACGATTATCACCTATTTCTAATCCTAAAATTGCATGTTTGGTACGTAACATCCTCTTCGAGTGGCCCTAGCAGTGATGCTAATAAGGAACAGGATAATGTGTCTCACTAATAATAAAATCTTTACCATAAACTATCGGTGCCAGTAGTTGGTGCATATGCCCAGTGACTTGGATCATCTGGTCCACGAACTACGTTGGTCGGTCGCAATGGCGCAGCCCCAATGATGCATTGATGCATGATCATGACCATCTAATCAATAATGTTGTGAACTGTGGCCTAGTTTAGATGCAGCTGATTATGGTTATGAACAACCGATCGATGAGATTTTGTATGTTGTGGTCCCTCTTAAAAGTGACTCGAAGATTGAACTGTCGAGGATCGATGGGCAAGTGTACCAGTTCAACGAGAGTGGTGGATTACACATTGAATTCTATTGTACGTAATATGTTGTGTCTTTTGTTTTTGGAGAATGACGGGTCCATTAATTATTGCCATTTTTAGGATAGACAGTAATTAAGATCCATTGCTGTGATTCACTCGATAAGCGATTACAGCGATCGATCAGTTTGAGTGCAATTTTAACTTGTATGTTACGTAGGTTTTGATAGAAAGGATGCAAAAGTTAATACCTACCCTTGACTAAAGCCAGCTCTAGCAATGAGATCGTGGGAGGGTTGAATCATTTGTCCTCTGTATTGTCCATCACGATACCGTGTCGGAAACACCACCCCCCATGTTAGAAATTCCCATACTCTTATAACTACCCCAAATCTCTCTCACCTAATCCCTAAGCCTTCACCTTTGCTAAGGGGAAAGTGATTGGGCTGGTTATAAGGGTTCAAGGAACTTTACTTGTCAAGATGCATTTTCCTTAGGAACTTGGTTTTCAGGGGGGAACAAAGTCATGACTGTTGCCGGTGTATGAGCACCGTCAGTAGAAAGCGGACAATATCATGACAGTTGGACCCTTGGGGTGTTATAAAAGAGGATGGTCCTAATCCTTATAAGAAGACTTGATCAACTTTGAGACTCTTTGGACTATTGATACCTATAGCTCTTGATCAAACATACTGGATCCTGTTTAACTTAGAAGTTTGCCTACAAAATTCCATGGTGGTTCACAAGATCAGGCCTACGTATGTATAGTATTAGTGTCCAAATATTGAGAGAATTGGCAACTAAGGTAGAAGGATGATACTGGGCAAGTGCCCATGATAATCGATTATCAGGATGATATCTTATCATGATAATCGACCATTTGTTTAGTTTACTATCCAATCTAAAAGCTTAATGATATCAAAAGTGAGCCAACAATGTTTATATGTGTGACATCCTGGGTTTTTATAACACCTTTTTCATAAATCTTTTACTTTGTGGGGCCCCAATACTTTTATAAAACTATTCAAAACTAAATAGCGGAAGAATAACTTTGAAAAGAATACCTTAAAAATCCCGAGTGTCTCTTTTTTATTTCTTTTAAAAAAACAATGATTTTCAAAGGAATGAACATCGCATTCCTACCAAAAATCTGGCAAAGTCTCCCCTTTATTTCGGACCTCGTGCATTTAACGCATACAATGCGACACCTGATAATCATCATGTACATATAAATATCCATGAAAGAGACTCTGTCTCCCTCCAAATACCAACATACACATTTTCGTTTAATTTAAATAAATGAAACATTTTGGTAATGCCAAAAAGACTAGGTAATTGACTTGTATACCCAAATCACTTCAGTCATAGTCATTCGTGTCAAACGATAATGAATACACATTCACATGTCCATTTCTAATAGTCATGAAACAATTTTTATCATATAAGAGTTGTAAGAACCTTCAGAAATCTTTACCTATACCTCACCTTTACTCAAAATAGCTTTCTTGTAGCTTTCAAGTCAAAACTATGTGCCTTTCCCTTTGCTGTAGTCCTTCGAACCTAAGATATTGTAAACAAGTACAATATCTCAGCAAGCCTTTGCTTATGTAGGTAGTTTCATCATCAACACACAAGTTTATGCAATTCTAACTTTAAAAGGAACAATTTATTATACCTTGTGAAATTTTGTGTCATTTGATGCCAAATAAGTAGTATAATATATTCTGAAATTCATACCATGCTATTTCAAATAGTTTCCATGTCCAATCAGTTTGAATCGTCAATTTAACATCCATGCTTACTGTTTCCAAATAATGATAATAACCTTAGTAAAACATTTAAATGATATGGAAGATAGTCACGACTCTTTACATGCCTCAAAACCAATAGAGAAATGCATTTAAACCAGGAATTGCTTAAGTGTAAATAAAGAGTATTTCAACCAGTGTATACGCACACCTATATATATATATATATATACACACACACACATACTCTAAATCTCATCAAGATTTTACGAGTATAAAACCACTCAAATCTGGCCACCTGCCGTTGGTCATGGGTACTCATTATTGACCTGAAATACCATGGTGCCTTGCACCTGCGCTATTGCGCAATATACATATAAACCCAAAAATAATGAAACCTCTATGCGACGAACAAGAACCAATCAAGTCTGTGGCTATCACGGCAATACCAAACGGATAGACTCCTTTGTACCGTGTTCATGGAAAACACAGCACACAAGCCATGACCTGTCCATGATGACATGAGCTTGCATTAGGCCCCTCTGGCCAAGTATCCACCATACATACATATATATATATATTCAGAAGAAAGAGGATGATCAGTCCTCAATCTTCCTAGCACAGAGTCCACCGGCCCCAATATGTCCCTCATAATATAATAATACTAAGCAACATCCCATGCCTATAAAACTGATAAAACCATATAATTTCATGCATTGGTTTTTCAATCTGATAGAAAAGTAAACTTGTCATTTTAAATAAATTGCATGAATATACCCTTTTGATAGCTGCATAAACTAAAAATATCAAAATCTCTAAGTTTCAAGTAAATTCCAAGCATGTTGATGTCCAAACTACCTACCTCCCTTTTTGTGTTCCACAATTTTGCTATATCCTTCATTTAATTACTTATCGATCACCTAACCAAATCAAAATTTGAATTCATTGTCAATATAAATCCATATGTTCATAATTTCAAGTAAATTTACACATTTCCAAATCAAGATAGCTAGTTCACCCATCCATTCCCAATTTTTTGTTATATCCTAGCTAATTTAAGGTCTTAAGATTCATTGGTGATGTCTGATCATCAATCAGACATCAAGGATTTACTGTGCAAACAGTACCCGATCAGACGGCCGGGATTGTTCGATCGATTTCCTACCTAGATCTGTCAATTTAGTGTGATTTAGACTACATCAATTCTTTAATTTTTCATCCCTACCCTTAGATTAGGGATTGGACGGTTGGATCAGCCATAATTACAGATCTAGGTTAAAAATGCATAAATTTTGCAAACTACCAAGATTCAAGAGATGGGTATCCTAGATCTTACGCTTAAGGAGTATCTTCAACCTCCAATCATCACCAAAGAACGAGATTGTAGTTGATTTTCCCGTTGCTGGCAAATCCCGTCGTGGGTATTGTTTTCCCCCTTTTTCCCTTACAAAAACTTACCAAATCAACGAGCAACTATGGGGCTTTTGCTCGTGGTAGCAAGGGGAAGACAATGAACGGCACTGATCGTCGATCAATAACGCCGTTCACACTGTCTTTTCCGGCGACCGTCAACTCTTGTCCACCATCGATCTCCTCCTCCCTTAGTTGATGGAAGAAAGGGAGGGTGGAGGATGGGTAGTTTCCTCCCCTCCTTTCTCCTTTCTCCTCTTTCCTTCTCCTTCTCCTCCACTCTCTCTTCCTCTTTTCTTCTTCCTCTCTCAATCGCGTGGAGAATAGACCGTCAGGTCTGTTCTTTTTTTTTTTCTTTAAGTGGGGGGGGTGTCCATATCAATTACGGCCCTCTAGTTTAAGTCATTTTTTTGTTTTTTTCAAGGTTCTTACAACATGTCTAACACTCTTTTCACTTGAAAGGCTCTTTTTGGAATCTTGCATGTGGACTCAAGTGCAGGCTCATCTACCTCGCATTTGAAACTACTAGTGAAGAGTTTGAATTTTTGAACTCACAACCTCTTAGCAAGTCTTTGATAGTGACTCCTAATAATTGTAAACACTTACAACATCTACTTTGGAGGCTCTCTTATACAGTACCACCTAGAAAATTAAGTCAAGATTTAAGTAAAAATTTATTAAGTACTTTGAGTTAACTTTTCACTTGAAACTCTATAAGAGAGCCTCCTTGTCTACAATTATCAGGATTCTCATATCATGTTAGCTTATTAGTCAGTCTAAAAGCTTAAGTAGATAAGAAGTTGGCCAACAATATTTATATTTCTAACATAATCTTCATATGAAGGGCCCTTTTTTGGTTGTTGCATGTGGACCCAAGCATAGGCTCATCTCTAGGACTGCCAACATATTATATACAATTCAAATATCATCATTTTATTCATTCTAATAAATTTCATCATTTTGGATACAATTTCAAATAGTAGTTTGGATATTCTTATGACATTCCATATCCATTTCATTCAATTTAGATAGTGGATTATTTATAGCATTTGGTTTTGTTTAGATAGTGAGTTATCCATGCCAACATATTATATACAATTCAAATATCATCATTTTATTCATTCTAATAAATTTCATCATTTTGGATACAATTTCAAATAGTAGTTTGGATATTCCTATGACATTCCGTATCCATTTCATTCAGTTTAGATAGTGGATTATTTATAGCATTTGGTTCCGTTTAGATAGTGAGTTATCCATGCCATTTGGTTTTCCTAATTCTTTTAGAGAATAGGATGATAATATTTGGCACATACTGACCAAGCAAACCATGCCCACCATCCAAAAATAGCTTGCAAAGGGATGAATGGAAAGCATTCTATTGGCTTATGTTCAACAAGCAAATGCTTAACCAAAAATAAGTCTACATAAGAATAACTACAAGGGAGATGAGCCCTTCATTATCGAAGGACTTAATAGTGCTCCCAATTGCATGATGTTAAAGGATATATAACTTTTTGACATAAATTATTCTTACTGAGATTTGCTTGTTTGTAATAAAAGAGTTGTTTGCGATGATCTCAACTTTGCAATTTTTATAAATTAGTCAGACAACATCATAGTAAACACATAGATTTGTACTAAATTTATGTTTATGGTGATAGCTATTATAGCCAAAAAAAACAGTCAATAGTTATATCACATTGACTTGTGTTGATATATAAGATTGTCTATTTTTCTAATATGAATAATTGACATAAAAAAGGGCAACCTGGCACATGAAGCTCCCTCTTATGTGGAGTTTGGAGAAGGGGCAGACCAAAGGATCTATAGTACTCAACATTACCTTGCATTTTTGCAAGAGCTTGTTTTCACACTTCAAACCTGTGACCTAAAGGTCATGCGATAACAACTCTATGGTTGCCCTAAGGATTCCCTTAATGAATTTGACTCTCATTAATAATATCGTTTAATAAATATTTAGGTGTATTTTTATCCTATAAATAATTATATTTTGGATGAAATAATCCTGGATATTAGCCCTCATTCCATATCCATTCTAATAATATAAATATTTAAAGCCAATTTTGTATGTATGGATAGGATTTTCTATTGTGACATCCTAGGTTTTTGTAACACTTTTTCATAAATCTTTTGCTTTGTGGGGCCCCAATACTTTTATAAAACTGTTCAAAACCAAATAGTGGAAAAATAACTTTGAAAAGAATACCTTAAAAATCCCGAGTGTCTGTTCTTTTTTTCCATTAAAAACAATGATTTTCAGAGCAATGAACATCACATTCTTGCCAAAAATTCGGCAGAGTCTCCCCTGTATTTCGGACATCGTGCATTTAACACATACAATGCGACACCTAATAATCATCATGTACATATAAATATCCATGATAGAGACTCCATCTCCCTCCAAATACCAACATACACATTTCTATTTAATTTAAATAAATGAAACATTTTGGTAATGCTAAAAATGCTAGGTGATTGACCTGTATACCCAGGATCACTCCAGTCATAGCCATTTGTGTCAAATAGTAATAAGTACACATTCACATGTCCATTTCTAATAGTCATGAAACAATTTTAATTACATAAGAGTTGTAAGAACCTTCAGAAATCTTTACCTATACATCACCTTTACTTAAAATAGCTTCCTTGTAGCTTCCAAGTCAAAACTATGTGCCTTTCCCTTTACTAGAGTCCTTCGAACCTAAGATATTATAAACAAGTACAATATCTCAGTAAGTTTTCGCTTGTGTAGGTAGTTTCATCATCAACACACAAGTTTATGCAATTCTAACTTTAAAAGGGACAATTTATCATACCTTGTGAAATTTTGTGTCATATGATGCCAAATAAGTAGTGTAATATATTTTGAAATTCATACCATGCCATTTCAAATAGTTTCCATGTTCAATCAGTTTGAATCATCAGTTTAACATCTATGCTTATTGTTTTCAAATAATGATAATAACCTTAGTAAAACATTTAGATGATATGGAAGATAGTCTCGACTCTTCGCATGCATTAAAACCAATAGAGAAATGCATTTAAAGTAAAAATGCTTAAATGTGAATAAAGAGTATTTCAACTAGTGTATACGTACACCTATACACACACACGCACATACATACTCTAAATCTCATCAAGATTTTACGAGTATAAAACCACTCAAATCTGACCACTTGCCATTGGTCATGAGTACTCATTTTTGACCTAAAATACCAAGGTGCCCTGCACCTGGGCTATTGTGCAATATACATATAAACCCGAAAATAATGGAACCTCTGTGCGACAGACAAGAACCAATCAAGTCTGTGGCTATCATGCTGATACCAAATAGATACACTCATCTGCACCGTGTTCATGGAAAACATGGCACACAATCCATGACCTGTCCATGATGACATGAGCTTGCATTAGGTCCCTCTGGCCACGTATCCACTATACATATGTAATTTCAGAAGAAAGAAGATGATCATTCCTCAATCTTCTTAGCACAGAGTCCACCGACCCCAATATGTCCGTCATAATATAATAATACTAGGCAACATCCCATGCCTATAAAACTGATAAAACCATATAATTTCATGTATTCTTGAAACCATGTAATTCAAATTCCATGATATAGTAAAATCATGTAAAAACCACCCTCGTAATGGTGAGTTAAAGATACTGTATTTCTTATCATCTCATAATTTGTGAAATCTATGTATTTTCAAATATACTTCCATGCATTGGTTTTCAATCTGATAGTAAAGTAAACCTGGCATTTTAAATAAATTGCATGAATATACCCTTTTGATAGCTGCATACCTAAAAATGGCATAATCTCAAGTTTCAGGTAAATTCCAAGCATATTGATGTCCAAACTACCTACCTCCCTTTTTGTGCTCCACAATTTTGCTATATCCTTCCTTCAATTATTTATCAATCACCTAACCAAATCAAAATTTGAATTCATTGTCAATACAAATCCATATGTTCATAATTTCAAGTAAATTTACACATTTCCAAATCAAGATAGTTAGTTCATCCATCTATTCCCAATTTTTGTCATATCCTAGCTAATATAGGGTCCTAAGATTCATCGGTGATGTCTGATCATCAAGGATTTACTGTGCAAACAGTACTCGATCGGACAGCCGAGATTGTCCAATCAGTTTCCCCCTAGATCTGTCAATCTAGTGTGATTTAGACTATATCAAGTCTTTAATTTTTCATCCCTACGCTTAGATTAGGGGATGGACGGTTGGATCATCCCTAATTACAGATCTATGTTAAAAATGCATAAATTTTGCAAACTACCAAGATTCAAGAGATGGGTATCCTAGATCTTACCCTTAAGGAGTATCTTTAACCTCCAATCGTCACCAAAGAACGAGATTGCCGTTGATTTTCCCGTCACTGGCAAATCTCGTCGTGGGTACTGTTTTCCCCCTTTTTTCCCTACCAAACTTGCTAAATCAACAAGCAACTATAGGGCTTTTGCTCGTGGTAGCGAGGGGAAGACAATGAACGGCATCGATCATCAATCAATGAAGTCGTTTACTCTGTCTTTTTCGGCGACCATCAACTCTTCTCAACCATCGATCTTCTCCTCCCTTAGTTGATGATAGAAATGGAGGGTGGAGCATGGGTAATTTCCTCCCTTCCTTTCTCCTCTTTCCTTCTCCCCCGCTCTCTCTTCCTCTTTTCTTCTCCCTCTCTCAATCGCATGGAGAACAACCGTTAGGCTTGTTCTTTTTTTTCTTTAAGGGGGGGGGGGTCCGTATCAATTACGGCCCCCTCTATTTTAAGTCGTTTTTGTTTTTGGTTTTTTTTTTTTTTTTTTTCAAAGTTCTTACATCTATTCTATGCTTTAAAAATTAATAATAAAGAGTCTTACTATTTGAATTGAGAAACTCTTAGTTAGTAAAACTAGTACATGTTAGATTACGATTTAGCCTAAAAGCTTAAGTTAATAAAAAGTAGGCCAACAATATTATTTATTAATTTATTTACTTTTGAATGGTGAAACATGAGCAACTTATATGTCTAACACTATCTACCTTGCATCATCTTTACCAATTCAAAATTGCTAATTTGGTACATTATCAGAGGATAATGCAGATATCTATAATCCTAAGCGAATCAAGATCCTATTAATTCAATCGTGCAAACAACTAACCACTTGAAGACCTCTAGAGAAAATGAACCTTGATCATGCTTAATTTGTGGTTTAGATTATCCGATTACGGTGATTGATTATGCAAATTACAAAGCAACTTATTACACAAAACAAATGGAAGAAGAAAAAAAAAGGACAAAAAACTCATAGTAACCGGCGAGTTAATGGAAGTAAAGAATCGCCACATTATGTGTGTCCCGGAGGGGCCTGCTTCACCGAAAGCGTTTGAAAAACCTAATTCAAGAGAGAGTGTGGGTAAAGGCGTCTCAAGGTGACGGCACTGGGACGTCACAACACCTCCTTCTTCGATCCTTCCTTTTCACACGTGGTCCTGCCAGCTTCCGTCGTCTTCTCCTAGTCCACGTGCAATGAGTCAAGTATCCATTGGTTGTCTGTCCTGATTTCGGAAGAACCCGAGGCATTGACGGTCAACCCTTGGATCGGAGATCACAGAATCACGTGAAATAGGGAGCAACCGACGGCGCGGATTCGAGGATCGAGGAAAGAAAGGACGGAGAGGAATGGGAGAAAAGGGGAAGGGGAAAACGGGCGCGTCAAGGGAGGGTCACGGATGAAAGGGTGCGCCCCAAGTTGGGCGCCTTGTGCTTGGTGCACTTTCATTTCCTCTCTCTTGTTCTTTTTTCTTCTCTCTTGTCTCTCTCTCTCTAGTTTTTGCTTGGTTCTCTCTCTTCTTGTTGTTGTTTCCCCCTCTGGCTGTGTGCTGGAGGGATGTGGGGTTGGAATGTCTACATGAAAATGTGCATAGTTGTCAGAAGAGGGAAGACACGTTGATAAGAGTGTATATCCTCTTCTTTCTCTTTGACCATGGAGTCTATGAGGGGATTTGAAGATTCCAAGGCATAAAGAAAATAAGTAATTCTTCCTCAAATCCCTGCCCTTCTCCTGTGTCTCCCATTTCCTGTTCATCTTCCATTAAAAACCTCTCCATTTTCTCCATTTTATCACATTACTAAAACACTTTCCTCTACCTCTCTCTCTCCCTGGGGGCAACCAATTAGAGGAGGTCAATTAATGTGGTCAAACAATTAGCACCAAGAGCTCTTTTCAAATCTTGCAGGGTGCATTTGTTCTTTACATTGACTAAGTTTCCACGTGTTTATCTCCTAATAAGCACATCCTCCCTGCCTCCACTAGCCCACCATATATGCAACCTTCTATGCGTAAAACCTGCCTTAGAAATAGTAAATAAGAAACTCCAGATAAAGTTAATTAGCCATGGATAATGATCTTATCCCCTAGATGTTGGCAGCCCAAATGGTAACATTTGGAGAAGATCGACACATAGGAGATGGCATTACAGGCTCATACTAATGGCGTTAAGTCACGCCCATTACGGTTGGAAATGTTACAAAGAGAGAGTGTTGATAAATATGCTGGTGTAAATCATAGCACACTGACTCTTTATTGCAAGGGTTCATTTGCCTTGCAATGTCGATCATCTCGCGCTCAGTTAGTATATCTTCACCAAAGGTTTTCACCAGAGACATGGACAAAGTCAAGCACTAAACCTTAGTCTCTTTGTTCCAAAATAATCTTATCAATGTTCCGAAGCCTCCTGAAAATAGCAGGAAGAAAACCACCGTGCTTCAGTAACCCGATCCACGGATGGACAGTTTTACCTTGCATTTTGTAAGAGAATGTTTTCACACCTTCAACCTATGATCTCAAAATCACACAACGACAACTCTATCATTACTTATATATTCCTACATTTTTAAGTTAGTTATAGCATCCTTGCAGCGCTTCCTGCAAACAAATAAGTCCAATATGGCACCTCTACTGCAACGTCACGTGGTCGTCAAATCAATCGGCTGCAATGCCATTGGCACATGGGTGACTAGTCTATTAAAATTGAAGCTTTGAAGTGAGATTTTCCGACAAATTTAGCCCGCTGTAAAGCGAAGAAACTTTTTGCTACATTATCATTCTTTAATAAATCACTACGACATAAGCTCCGATGGTCACTAATGTTTGCATCGGCTCGTACTTTCGAAGTAAATGCTGCTGCTATTGGTAACAGTGAACCTTTGTTTAATGTACAAGAGAATGGTTGCCGGGTTCATTAGAGGAAGATCTTGAATGAGAGAGATATCATGGCATGTCCATGAATAATCAAACAGTTATAGCTAGGTTCAATAATTAGATCAAGCGTTGGATAGCTGTTTAACATCTAAACCAATGTAAAGTATTCATCAATCACATGCATGCTTAGGTCTTCATGTCGTCGAGTTCTTCGTAACCAACTCATTGTGACAGTATCGGGCAGCTTTTGAGACCTTTCAAAAGCTTGACCTCTTATATATTAATGATAAAGCAGCATTTTGAAATTGTTTAGGTTAAATCAAGCCCACGGAAAGCTCAGCTTCCAATCCATGCAATCATGGACTTAGATTTCTCAACCGTTTTGTTTATGCTTCAACGTCCAGACTTTTGGTCGTAGGGTATGCCTGGCGCTATGACCATATGTAAATTATTTTTTCACGATTTGCCGATTCCTTGATTGCCTAAGCAAAGAAAAAGTAATTAACTTTTTGGGAATAAAAATCAAGATGTTCATATGGGTACTTAACTCTAGAAAGGTCTGCTTTTCTAAATTTCCGAGTAATACACTAGTACAATTGAATCAAGCTGCACAATTAATTTGATTATCTTACACAAGAAATGCGTTTAAAACGACGACGATTGCTTCAATAGAGTGCGACTCATTGTAATGAACTGGACTTACACTGTGGTCCGGTACGTGCAGTCATCTGAATTGTCCATCTCATAGCTTCCTCGGTTGGATTGACCAGTAGGACAGTTCTATCATCCAACACGCCGTGTTCCTTATCATTCTATTCGAACAATCAAAAGCGCGATGTAAGGAACAATTCAAATTCAATAACTACAAACATTCTCTTTGAAGCTAGGATCATATGATCCTCATGATCTTAAAGCCACAAGAGAACAGATGTCTGATCAGATAAATCGTAAGTGTTCTGCTATGTGGAAATTCGGCATGTTTCAGTGCATTACTTCGTCATCGTAGAAGAAATTCATCGATATGGACGCCGACATGAACATGTGCATCGATGATCCTACTCGCCACTTGCTTTCAAACACACTCTCGTCAACTCTTCACATGTGTAAAAGATAAGCGGGTACTTGGCTCGTACTGTTTTTGGACAAGGCCATGGATGCTTTACTGGAGTAGGTATCCAAGAATAACACCACAACCTACATGGGCGCTATCATGCCATGTTCTCCACTTTAATTCACTGAAAGGAGATACAGTCACACCAATATCTTCAAAGTGATATTTGTATCAGTTCTTTCTAACATTTAATCAAATTATCCATAACCTGCTAACGCAGAGCTCCTGCAAAGCCAATTCCCTGCAGATTTTTCATGTCTTCGTTGCCTCATTTTCAACTGGTTTTCTGTTAAGGTTGTCATCCCTGATGGATAGGAGTCCTTGTCTATGGCTTCCTATACTCATCCAGATAAAAAATGGACACTTGTGACTATGGCCTCTGGACGTGCAGTTTTGTTGTCTTACCTTTTCTTCTTTCTCTTTCATGGAGAATTATTTTGCTCACCAAGAGGAGGAGAGTAAAAGGAGAGGATAATGATTTCCGGCCCTTTTAAATTGGGCGGGGATGGGAATTCACGGGCTTGTTCACCTTTTCTTCTAGAGGGTGATAATATACGTTGGTAAGTGCCTTTATCTACTTACTATTTCTACACTCTCTGTCGGTCAAGTGCCCTTAACGTTTGGGACACTTCATGGCTCTGCAATCAACATATACCCCTATAGAAGAATCAAGAAATTAGTAGTGTCTGAGATTAAGTGTCTACTGCACCGACAAAGTTGGCTGATCAGTTAAGTTAGAGTTTCTTTCTTGTTGCAAAATTATAGGCAATGATAGTACAGTAGTAAACATAATTACTAGTTTTTTTAGAACAAACTGACAACGGCATCATGCCTAATCTTTAATTAGGTTTGTCTATATTGGCCTCTTTCCAGTATTTCTGAAAACTTTCACCTTAATTGGGACTAGCTATTAGGTACAGCCATCCCAGGGTTTTCTTTGGGTTTTCTCAGTTGAAAACTACTAGTCACAGAACCAAGAAACATTACATGGTTACCAATACATGACGTGGACGAAGAAAGCCATTCTAGGTTTTTTTCTTTTCCTTTGGGTTTTCGCAGTTGAAAAATACTAATCAATGAACCAAGAAACGTAACTTGGCTTCCTATACTTGAAGTGGACACTGAAAAGATTTTTTGGTTTCTTTTAAACTGAAAAATACAACTCCATAGTTTAGGTGGACAAGTTGTTCTCTTTAGAAAAGTATATCAGATGTACGTTGGTATTCATTGCCTTTGTTGGACAAGGATAGTAAAATGAACAGTACCTTCCAGAAAATTTCTAGAAAAACCAAAACGCAAGAAGTAAATAAAAATTTTGCCCATGAAACCACGACACATTTCTAATATTACTTGATTTAAAGATTCCCACACTACAATATAATTCATCTAGGTCTTTGAGATGTATATGGTCTAAAAGGTTGGTGGAGCTACATGATTGTGGTCTTTGCTGTAGCCTCCAGTGATTTGGTCTCTCCCTTTTTCTTTTTCAGGCATTATAGTCTGCACAAGGGCCTTCTTGAAATATATCAAAGAAGTTGGTTTCAGACTCAGTTACCCAAAAATGAAATTGTTCCATGTCCGCGTTCTAATAATCAAAATGCCCATCAACAGGATTACCTTAACCTAGAGAGATTATTATCAAGCTGAGATCTTGTTTAATTAATTAGTTGGAGTTTCAAGAACCATTCAAAAAGGAAAGCGACAATTGCCCTCCCTAAACCCCCCTAAATTTTAAAAATCAAGTGGGTCTCTGAAGGTGTAGATACTAACCCAGAGCATTTTTTTCAAAGAAATGAGCTGTTTATCATGTGCAACATTGCATAAATTAAGTTACCTATGAGAAACTATTAGGTTTGGACAATCTTATCTACTTGTTTTGGAGTCTTTGAAAAATGAAATAGAAATGAATAGTCATGATTTCTGACCCAAAGAAACATTGGCTATAAGTATTCAATGGCAAAATTTGATTTCTAGCTTAATCCATTCTAAACATGTTGAATGCTTAGATGTACATAATATAATCACCATGATTAAGAAAAGGTAGTGTTTATTCCTTAGGACGCTTGAGAACATCTACACTTACTAGGACTCAATCCAAATAACTTCCAAAAGCCTTGGTTTTCTAGTCTCGGTAGACACACGTGCTCTTAAGAGTGAGAAGAAGCCACATACACCCTCTTTTGTCTATGCATTATTATTATTATTATTATTATTATTATTATTATTATTATTATTATTATTATTTTGTAGATCTAAGCCATTCATTGTGTCCTCCATACCAAAATAGGTAACCCCATATAATTTACTGAATTTGAAAGATACTAACTACTTGCTTTTGGCCTTTTAAAAAATTATAAAAGCATCTAAGGAATATGAAATTTGATCTTTAACCTATCTAAGCCATTGTAAACATGATGAGTGGTTTAGTATATGGAGTTTGAACCTCTTCTCCCTCTAAAAAACGTGTGTGGCATCAAGATTCTTCTCTACTGTTAAGATCAAAATTTTAAAATTTGAAGTTAAGGTGGATTGAAACTTTGAATATTAATTAATTATTTGTATCTTTTTAATTTTTTTCTTTTTCTTTGAGCAAAAAGCATTATCCACTTATAATTGTGACATGTGAAAGAAGTTTATTGTTAGAATTTGTATATCACTATGACATCAAATGAGTTTTGGTTTTTTTTGTCTTGATTTAGGAACATGAAAACCCATCATAAACTACTACTTTTTTATGTTGGAGATAATTAAAAAGAAATTCTCAATATGGATAGGATATATATGTCTTTTGAATGAACATTGAAGCTGTACAACCTTGCATTTCAATCTATTGCTCCCTAAACACAAAATCTTGGCTCCATCCCTAACTTTGTTTATGTTCTAGCAATACTAAGATGGGTAACCGAGGAAACCTATAGAGCAATCCTTGCTTGAAGTAAGGAAAAGTATGTTGAACCAAAATGAGGTTAGTTTTTTATTTTGCTAATTAAAATTGGAGCTCTTGGTGCCAAAAAATTCGCTAACTACCACATTTTATCTTGATGCCCTCTTGGAGACAATCAAGCACTTTTGAGATGATAATGAGCATTGAAAGATACTAATAAAAACACTTATTTGGAGGAACAATGGATAAGGTTATTCTTAAAGTTGCCCAACTTTGACATGATGGGATAAAAGGGAGGTCTAGCAATGCTTTGTGATTTCCCAGGCTTAAATTAGATTCCACTCTCTCTTAGTGTCTTGGTTTCCCTAATTAAATCCCAAAGTGTCTAACAAGTTGCACCCAAGGAGTTCTTAACCAATCCTAAGAGATGGGGTCACATTGGGGACCTTTCAGCCCATCGTTTCTTGTTATCAGTTTAGTGACCACGGGGACCCTGGTGACACCAATGGCTTGACTTCAAGTACACACAAAGTAACATTCCTTTTAATAGATAATAGCAATCATATGGAGGGAATTTTCAGCATGCTTTTCAAAGTGATTTGGTTGTTTTCTTGTTGTTTGAAGGGGCTAGGGAAGATGAAGGAGGGGGATCTATAATATCTATAAATTTTCACAAGCAATTATATAATATTATTCTAGAATTTTATGAAAGTTAGGAATTTGAGTTTTTTAGAAAAATAATATTTTTAGAGGCTAAATTAAAATTTGAAATATAAATAATTGGATAGTGCCCAAAAAAGTGGAATCCAAGAACACTAAGAATACTTAAATGGAGTTCTGATGAGAAAGTTATGAATGTTTGAATTTGAGGGTTATTTTAGTAAATTTATAAATAGGCTCATTTATCTGATTTTTAAATTAGAAAATACATAAAACGCATGGGGGCATTTTGATAATGGCAACCCCTGCCACATTGCGAAGGACGGCAGGCAGCAAATGGTGCTACCCTACTGCCACCATTCCATCACCATTTTATCACATTTTAAACTCCCCTCTCTGTTTTGTTGGGTTTTTCATCAGTTTTTCCCTCCTCTCTTTTCTCACTCTTTTCTTCTCTATTTCTTCAACGTATGATCATCGAAAATTGCACGTTAGCACGCAAGTAAGCTATCCCCCCTCTTTCTTTCTCTTTTCCTTCCCGTTTTTCCTCTTTTCTCACCAACCAGATTGCTTTTCTGTCTAGCGAAGTTTCATCGAAGAAAATCAACATGATTAGAAAAACCCACCTCAAAGGATATCTTGGATGGATGATTTGGATTCATTGATCCTTAAAGCTCTAGAAATGGTGAAAAGAGCCAAATTTAAAGTAATTTAGAACAGTTTGGGTTCATCGTTCCCAATGGATGTTGAGTCCAAGATGCATCTAAGTGAACACATACCATAATGCGAACTGTGGTTCATCTTGGACATGCATCAAGGACACACTGCATCCTGGTGATTCTGTTTTGTTTTGTTATGATCCAAATTTTGATCTGGACTGTTGATTTTGATCGAAAACAGAAAATCTTCAATTCTAGAAGCTATATAAGCTTGATTTTTTATCCAAGACATTTTTTGGATGTGTCTAGACTACACAGACCTAATTTTGTGATGCAAACTTATATTTAACTATATTTTGACTTGATTAAAACCTAAAAATTATGGGATGACCTAGATTGGCCAGATTAGAGGATGATCAAGTCTTGAAAATTGACCAATTAGAAGATTGAGCAAGTGAATTAAGATATTTATGGCTAGATGATATAATTTGACCTGAATTATTATTCAAATTATTGAACAAGATAAGAACCATAGATCTGACTAATCATATGATAATCTGACCATTAAATCAATAGATTGACTATTAGTACACATGTGAATCTTTAAACACTATGAATATGATAGATTTAGGTATACGAGGATGTTTAGAATGATCCAATGGTTGGATCATTTAAAAAATTATAGATTAAGAAAAATTGGACTTTAGAAGTCATCGAAACTATTGATATGATCAATCAAATCAAATTTGACCATCCGATTGTTGAATTGACAATGAAAATGGGAGAAAGACAAGTGAGAAGACATTGATCACTGTGGATTGTGAAAAATTGAATGATCTAGACCTTCGATTTGCAACCTACAACCAAGATCAAAGATCAGACAAAAGATTAAGGGAAATCAAATTTTGACTAGTGAGAATGAACACTAAATCACCTACATCAGGAGTGATATGAGTAGAAACAAAGAATGTTGAATGATAAGTGATGGATTATGTTATGTGTGGTTTGTATAGGTACATTAGATTATGCTAATTTGAGAAGTGGCACACTTAAGAGAGTTGTTGCTTATTGAGGTAGGTGAGGACATTTAATATTGATATATTTTGTATAAAGTCATGGATGTTCATTTGGTGATTTTATGTATATTGATGATTTGATGCATGTTTATTTGACTTTATGATCTTGAAACTATTATTCAACATATATAGTTTGTACGTATGCAAAATCACTATGATTTATATGTTTTCCATGGACTCATGGTTATTTAGAAATCATAATACTTTGATTGTTCGTTTTACTGTAATTGTTTATCCATGGATGTTCATTTGGTGATTTTATGTATATTGATTATTTGATGCATGTTTATTTGACTTTATGATCTTGAAACTATTATTCAACATGTATAGTTTGTACGTATGCACAATCACTATGATTTATATGTTTTCCATGGACTCATGGTTATTTAGAAATCATAATACTTTGATTGTTCGTTTTACTGTAATTGTTTATCCGTGGATTTATGGAGGAGGCTTGGTGGCGAGTCCTTAAGAGACTGACCCTGGGGTGAGGGCAATGATGTGGGATAGCGAGCCACAGGCACTTCTATATTTTGTGCATCATACATGACTTATTATTGCTTATTTTGAGATGATGAGTGAATTTCATATTTTTGTGGATTTATGATGGGTGTTTCTGCCCGTTGGATGTCGTGCTAGAAGGGTTGTAGGGTTGGCAACTTACCCTCTGGCTTGATGAGATAATTTGACCCTCGCCCCAAAAGGGAGAAAATTCATATGGAGTGGTAATATGGGTAGTCCATACTACAGATCCAATCTCCCCCCATGCACGATAGACGTTTAGTCTCCCATTCTAGTGTTGATGGGAAGCGACAGTTGGTAGATCCGAGAGTTGGTTACAACTACAGCATGGTGATCCACATATTTGTTTTGTATTTCATGTAGCATTATGATCATTATTGGGGTTGACATATCTGTATATACCCACAGAAAGACAACGCATGGATGATTGGCATGAGTACTCATGGCTGGAGGTGAGAGTATATTATGCACTCGAGGGACACTAGTGGATTGTGTGCCCTTCTATTCACAACATGCACACTTGTTTTAATGCGAAGGATTTACTTGCACTTGGCACTCTCAGATTTATAAGCCATGTTTTATACTATGTTATGCATGTCATATTGATTTGACTTATGTGATTCTTATTATTTGTACAAAATCATACATGCCTTATTGGATTCAAATTTTGACATGAATCATATATGGATGTTGTTTTTATTTATGAGCCTTGGCTACTCAGTTTTCATACTATTATTGTATTCGTGAGTTTTATTATGAGATCTTGCATTTTATCCATCACATTGTCAATATCTATTAGTTGAATATTAAATTTCTATATACTTATACAAGTGAAAGCTTGCTGAGCATTGCTATTTTTCTTGAAATGCCTCGATATAGAGTGGGACACTAGGAATGGCAAATAGGTGGAGCATCATTAAAGGCTACATGGGACCACTATAGTATTTTGAGACGATCATACGATGTACGTAGTTGAATTGACATAATTTTGGATTGGTATATGCTTATATATATTTAAATATTCTCTTACACATATTTTAGACTTGTGGACTTGGTCTTATAGATAGATTTTGACTCATAATGGACAGACCATGGTTCTTGATGATTTCATTATGTCCAGTATCATTACTTGTGATTTTCGACATGGTTTTTATGGAGTTAGACATGACATGTCTTATGTTATGTGTTGATATCATTTCTTTGTATTCGTGTTTGTCGCTCTTTCTCATGGATTGTTTGACATCTTGAGATTTGAAAAAAAAAAGTTGTTAATTAGATATTTTATATTTTTAAATGACTCTAAATTATTGATATTTGCAAATAAATAAATAAAAGGGATCCTGCTTATGTTATATTTATACTGTATAGGTATTTAGTGTTTGAAAACTTGGGACGTCACAAGGCCATGAGAATTGATTAAGGTGGCAAGCACATTTATGTAGAAGTTGAGAAAAGCATAGGCATTAAGCATAACATGAGTGTTGGGTTGCTTATCTGGGGGATATGATTACCATATATTCCAACACGAATAGTTGGTGCGGCTTTGAGAAAGGAGTGTGGACCATACTTACATAAGTCTCCAAATAATTGATTTCTTTTTTTTTTAATTTAAAGGTTCTCACAAATTTCAAATTCAATTACAATGAATTTAACATAGATTCCTGATAAGTGTGCTTAAACCGAGTCCACTATAAGGCTCTCTTATAAAGTTTTACCTGAAAAATTAACTCAAGACTTAATTGAAAAAGAAGTAACTAGCTTGAGTTAACTTTCCACTTGGCACTCTAAAGAGAGCCTCCCTGTAGATGCAGTTAAAGTACTACAATTACCGGCATCTTCAACATATATGAATTTTATAATAACTCCCTAACTCACAAATATTATTTATAAATCTAGTTAAAATTTTGAGTTGAAAAATTATATTATCGTCTTAACAATGCCTCAAATTTTAACTTTTTCCTATCATCTTCCCGTTTATTCTCTAATCCGAACGTGGTAACTATGTTGTGGACCTTGATATTTGGAGGAATTGCTGGCTTGTCATGATAGTGCTTGAGTAGATAGGGATAGGGAGGATAGGGTGTTTTCAATTTATCTTGACTTGTAGAGATGTGCAATGAGGTGGGGTCCATAGGCTTTCTCATATGAATCTAAAAGTTTGTGGGGGATGGAAGGAGTGTGTCGTGTTTCTTTCCCATTCATCCCATTGGAATGGAAGAGGGAAGGTATGATAGTGTCTTTGAGCAGTATTCTTCTACTCACCTCCTAATATCATGAAAAAGGAGAAGGAAAATAGAGCTGAGTATGCAACCCCTCACACATGAATCATTGTGCTATCTCACTCGTTCTACAAATTATATGATGGAACTGGTCTCATAACAGTCTTATCACAGTTACATCATAAGCCTAGAAAAAGTTGATGGCAAGCTCACTTTTTGCAATTTTTCCATGATCAAACTGTTCATCAGATTTGTCTCATCTTTAATGGCTGCCATGCAAATTTTCACGTACGCTGAGAGTATCTAGGCTCTTCATTTATGAGCATTTTGAAGACAATAAATAGACGGTGCACCACATAAGAGATAAACAATACAGGACACTGTTTGTTTTTTTTTTGCTTGAAATGTCTAAAAATGAAGGGCCTAGAGGCATACATTGCATGTGAGATTTTAAACCAAGGCTAGATGAGATGAGGCGAATTCCATAAATGATTTAGATCTTGGAAAGAAAAGCAAAAAGTAGGCCTGTCATTCACTTTCTTATACCCTTACGACCAATGGTGATAAGACTGGTTGCCTCATACAGTTTCTCCTCTCTCTTACGTAACATATATGGGTACGCACATAAATATGGAGAAGGTATGCGTGTACGTCTTAGGGTATATTTCAGAAGAATGTTTTCTCTTGCAGTTTGTCTCCGCCCACTAAATTCTGATAAGATTAGAACAATATAAAGGAGGTTAAGATAACACGCATGAATTATTCTATCACCAGTGAAAGAAAAGAAAACTGAGAAGTGATCGAAAACTAGCCGATCATTTTCTTTTTCTTCTCTCAAATGGTGAGCCGGTTGAACCCACAACCTCTTAGTTCTGAGACAAGCTGAGACCTGCAAAAAATGAGCTTCGAAATCATGACAAATAAGAGTTTTAAGTTGCCCATCGAGCACATCTTCCTGTTTATTAAATGTTGTGTATGTATAGTTTAACATATGAGAAGTGCCGTTCTCAAGAAAAAAGAAATGTTAATATTATTTTCTTCATAAAAAGGTGAATGTGTGTGTATTTGAGAGAGAGGGGAATGTAGTAGGATTTCTACTGAGTCAACCCAACTCTATCCAGTTAACTCGAGTTTTGGGGTTTGAACAGCGAATAAGACGTGTCCAGGTTGATATAATAAGCTACAGCAGGATCCCGGACTTTTGGGTTCGTTGAAAGTGCCTAACCGAGGGACAATATCACAAAGTAAAAGATGATACGGAGACAGAACTAGAAACACATGGTCCCACGATCATTTACATTTTAGGTGTCCATACATTGAATGTGCACAGTTTAGTCTGCTTTTAGCTGACTCTCAAGCCATGTGGAAGACCGCCATTGGTGGACGAGAAAGGTGATGGAGACTTAAGCTCTGAGGTAACAACTTAGTCATCTTCAAGAAAACAACAGTAGTAGAGCTAAGAAGCACTTAGGATAGTAACTAAGCTTGATGGGAGTCTTTCTCACATTCTCCTACTAGCGTTAATGAAGCTGAGAAGCTCTTTGGATTGTAACTACGTTTGATGTCATCTTCCTCACGTTCTATTAATGGTGACGCATGGAGTTATTCGGTCTAATAATTGACTGATCTGTCCTGTCTACATAGTATAGTTGGATTCGAGAGTAAGTGGGGAAGGCAAATATTTGGCAAATTCGGAAAACATCGTTTTCTTTTTAAGTTAGACGCAGATAACCAGAAGCAGCCTTAGCAACTGTGACCGACCAAAGGAGATGTTCCTTCTCAGAGACGGAGCAAGGACTCATAGTGGGGAAGGGCCATATGGAATTTTGTGTTAGTGTGTGCGGTGGGGAGCGGGGGAGGCGCAGAAGGGGGCCCGACGGCTAGATTCGCTCCAATATAGTGACATTTTATTGTCTTTAAGAATCTTGATAAACTATATATATGTATCATTTCTATCATTTTATTGAAAAATTTTGATCAATTTTTTCCCTCTAACCTTTCTAGTTTAACAATCAAATCTCAAGATCAATCTAGAGTTTTTCGTTCTGCTAACTAGAATATTAATTGTTGTAATCATTAACTTTAAGGTTAAAGATTTTTTCTTTATTTCTTTCTTTTTTTAGACAAACATGGTTTTTATGGATAACCTACACTGGCAAGCACCTTGAACTCCAGACCAAAGCACGGCAGAGGCCCTTCTAGCACCATTGTGGTAGAAGGCCTTAGCTCAAGGTTAAAAAAGTTTCAGTTAAGACTGGATATACTGTATTTGTATTACTTTAGTGCAGTTAAACTAACTTATTGGAATTTTACTATATTCATGAACCGCTTTGAAGAGTGAAGAAATAATCGAGAAATAGTATAAATGGGGTTTGGTTCTAATATTTAACTAGAATTTGTAACTAGATGTACAGCCAGTAATTGAAATTGTGACAAATTTGCGGATGATAACTTTATTTCGGTAATTTGATGTTCAATTCTGTAGATCTGCACAATCTTTGAAAAATATGAAAAATTCCCCGGAAGTATAAGGGCTGCAGCTTGTTAAAAAGAAATCCAACCATTCGGAGATTTTCGGAATTCTGATACAAAGCAATGCTGGTATATTCTTTGGCGTTTTCAGAAAAAATCGATACCAAACACCTTTCCAATCCTCTGCTTAGGGACGCAATTAATAGAGAAGACAGGCTTAATAAATGAGCTGTTGGACACTTAAAATGATGTGTCTCCGTTGTCTCAGAGACCAACCAAATCGTACGTTCTCCTGAGAATGAAGACACACCAGGTAGGCTACAAAGTGGGTCGCATGCCAAAAAATGCCCCCACTAAATGAGGCCAATAACCATCCAACTGCTGATGTTTTATGTTAAATTGTGGATCAACCGGCAATGTTTTCTTTTGAGCCATTCATTTATGAACAAACTTCTGATGGTTATTGTTGTTCGATGGGGTATCATTCTCCGAAGGCGAAGTTTTGAATGATTACCATTGAGAGGTTGATTAGATGAACGATATAGATCACAGCATAATGAATTTGGAATTCCGGATGTGCAGACAAACCTTATTCTGGTGAAAACAACTAGAGAGAGCCCCATTATTTGATATTAGTATAGGCAGCCATTTAGCAGTAAAATTCAATTAAATGCAGCACAGTCAATTCCAATATCCTGATAATATAGAGCCCTACACGAAAAGAAATTGAATGTCCCTTTCCTATTCACAGAGACAAAGGAATCAAATACTAATTATGCAACCCCAGAGGCAGAAAATTTGGTATATCTCTACCGTCATGTCTCTACGTGCAAATGACATCAACTGATTGAGCTGACATTCCGACAAGCAGCCAGAAACAATTCTTGGCCAAATATGTATAAACTTCAAAACTTGTGCTGCTAATTTGTCTTCAAACTCTGGCTCTGAACATTCCACCAGCGGAGATAATTTACGAAGTCTAAATCAGGAACTGAAGTGCATCGCCTGACTGATGTTAAACCAGAAAAACAACAGCACATTGTTTGTCTCGCCCCCACATGTCTCAGCTCTACAAAGTTCAAAATGGCAAGACAATTGGGAACAGAAGCCATCTCATTCAAATACAGAAATATCACCATTCCAACTGCATGACGCTATCACGTTAGGCAGGCAAGGATGGAAAGCTACATCGATGCATGCTTGATCATATGCTTTTATTTTCTTTACAAGATCGGTGGACTTATATCCATAGAAGTATATACAGCCATCGGAAGAACCTGAAGCAAGTATTTCCCCATCCAAACTGAAATTGCACTTTATTGGAAAGCCAGATACTCCATGCTTCTCATACCTTCTGTACCTGTCTAACTTAAAAGGAGCCCTAGAGGAGAAGATGGCAACGTAGTTCCCATTTGACTGTGCGACAAAACAAGAATCCTTTGGGTGATACCTAACACAGGGGCAGGTATAGGCCTCCACGTAAACCTGATATGAAAAAGGAAAGCATGAACTCTCCAAATTAATCAACTTGCCTGTTTATTTTGTGATAGTACATTAAGTCTTTCAATTCATTACCAGTCATCAAACTGGTTGTTGATAACGGAAATATCTTCCTTGTTTAGTGTAGTTATATTGATGTGATCATGTTTTGCAAATTGTTTCTTTTAATTTAAATGTTGTAATGCAGTAGTGAGATACTGTTGAGATTTCATTTGCATAATTGTGGAGTTCCACAGTAACTGTTGTTGTTATAAACTCTAAAGATTAAAGTGACAGCACCATCACCTAGACAACAAGTCTGGGCCAAAGTTCCCTTTTTCCATTCGCCAGGCAAGAAAAAGATCAAAAATTGTAAAAAATTGAATACATGTTGAAAATGAAAGCCATTAGACCATCAGGACAACTTTATCTTCCACAACTGTAGAACAGAGACTGGCATAAAATAAAATCTAACAGCAATGCAGTGGGAGAGGCAACGACAACAACTACGACTAAGTTGAGGACATGACTGTGCTATCAAGACAATGGTGTGAGGCAACCTGAAAAGCAATTCAAAATTGTATTGTTTAAACAAAAGTTTTATGCTACAAGATGAACCAGAGAAGAATGATTAAGACAGTATGACATAACAGATTATCAGTAATTGGTTAATCCATTACCAAGCAATGCCATGATTACTTGATAATCTGATAAGATATCAATCCTTAAGATATACCAGCAGTGAAAGAGGAAGATAGTTGACGTCTCTTACCTGGTTAGACAAAGGAACTTGTCTGCTCACATCCCAAACTATTATAGAATTTTCACTGACATTGCCCCTGGAGACGTCACTTGAAGAGATCAAATGTTTAGCATCAATGCTAAATTCAAAATCAAGGATGGGACCCAGATTTCGAATGTACTCATGCACCACCTTCCCGACCCTTATATCCCAGAGTCTTAGAAAGCCTTTTGATCCTCCAGAAAGGAAGAGACTTAAATTGTCTGGATGGAACCTAACAACCCCAACAACTTGATCCTCCTTGAACAGCTGTGTCTCTATCCCCTTCTCAACATCAACTAGCCTAGATGAGCAGTCGTATCCACAAGAAAGCAAAGACAATCCTTCCTGCGACCATCTTACATCCTTGACTGCTGCATTATGGCAGTTGAAAACACGTGCTTTCTGCTGACTGCGGCTCCAAACATTCCATATGCAGACTGTTTGATCCATACCAGCAGATGCAAGAAGATGGGCTGCAAGAATAATTTCATGAGAGCTAAAATTAAAAATACAAAAGGGAGGCTTAAAAACGATGAAAATGGTAAAACTACATGTAAAACTTACACCATCCATTGTCTTTTTGGTGGAATGATAATACCATAATACTATTAAAAAGAGAAGGAAAAGGATCTCTTTCAACAAATTTAATGACAATTGTACCATGTGTCCTCCATTCTTATCAATAACTGATAGAATTCAGCTGGATCAACTCAGCTTGTCAAACTGGCACAGAAAGCATATGGTGAAGTATATTATACCTTTATGCATGGACCTTAGCATATCTATCTGAGAGACACCACACCTTGAGCAATGTGGCGTGTTATATGCCTCAGATGCGGGTCCATAAGTGGGTAATCTTGAGCATGATCAGTTTTCCTCTAAAAATTTCGCTACTATTTATACCAGATTTCAAAACTAATCCCCACAACTAAAAGCAACGAAGCTTGTGGATCAAGAAAGGGAACCCAGCTTGCTTCAGGACTCAAGAAACTGAAATGAGTTTGTCATAAGCGACATATCAAGGTACTGCCAGCAAGGCAAGCCTCTGCTGGCAGCCAAATTTTCATTTCAACATACTATAGACCCTTTGTGGTCCACCCCTTCCCCAGACACCGCATATGCGATAGCTTCGTGCAGCAGGCTGCCCTTTTAACATACAAAAGCACTTATGTTTTGCTTCTTCCTCAAAGAAAGGCATCAAAGAATTCCAAATCATGGTCCTTGTGAATTGGATCATCCGTATGGATACAAAAAGAAACTCAAGATATTTAGCTTCCTTTACATGCATATCTGCCTTCAAATGTGAGCCCACATAAACACAGAATTGTATTTTGGCCATTGGATATGCCTACTGTGTGAGTTATACTACAGTTTACATGCACAAGCGCATATGGTACCTCAGTGGAAGTTCTATTCTACACAGATCCTTGCAGTTGCATTGAGGTGAAATTCAGGAGACACAAGTCATACTATAAAAGGTAGGAATTAATATATTTACTAATATCTTTGATACATGTAAAGGTCAATATAAAAGGAGAATTATACAGCAACTATAGGTATGGAGATACTTATGGGATTCGGAAAGCAGAGATCATCTCAGTGTTCATTTCTATAATGCAGAGAGCTACAGGGGGCAACTGATGATGACCTTACTGTAAGTTACCAGAACCAGTATTGCTTTATCACAGGTACATTGTTTTAGATGGCGGGAGGCCATAGACTTCTTTGTTCATTTGGCAAGGTGCAGTACCAAATCTTATATCAGGTATATCCGAGTGAAACGACAGATCTCACGATGCAAAATGACATTAGGAGGTGAAAAATGAACAAAAGCTTTTCACAGAAAATACCTTTCTGCTGCTACAGGAGATCAAATAGCATTTAGGAAGGCACATTAGGTTTTGAGATGTTGCTTGGAGGGGATTATCTGTTAAAAATGTGGCTAAAGGTATCATCTTGCTTTTCTCAGGTACAGAGCAAATGCCTGTGCTAGATTAGACTAGGAAAGGTCATTAAGAAATGCTAATGAGCTAGAAATTGTTTGTAAATCCTCAGTTTGATATTTTTGGTTGATGAAAACGCCAAATCAGAGAAGGAAAATTTGTGTAAATGATATGTAAGTTAGACCTTGTAAATAGTAGAAGCATAAAACCCAGGGCTTTTGGCGTGCTAGGTCCCATTTTAAAGTACAAGTTTTAGCATTGCCATTTTTCAACGTAAGATTCATGTGGCCGACCCCTAATTGGGATAAGGTCTTGATGATGATGATGATTTTTCAACATGCCATGCCATTGTGGAGCTTAAAAATAACAAATTGGTGTAACCTGACTGAAATGGTAGAACCTTTTTTTTTTTTCAAGCAAAGAATTACAATGGAAATCACTCGCATACACTTATAAATCCAATCCTGGCCAAAGGGGAAAGCAGCGACTCTATCCTGCGACCAAGCGTATTCTAAGGAAGATGCCAAGTTGCCCGCACCACCTGCGCTAAACATTTATTGGCAATGGTAGGACCTTTGCATGAACAGAGTCCTCATTTTGGCTCTTAGCTAATACTTTTCCATATCAACACTGACTCAATTGTTTGTTGAGTACTAGTAATTTCTCAAATAGTTTTTTTTTTTTGTCACAAGTTTGGGTAACCATTTCCTTCTAGGCTTTAAGCAAGTCCAGCTTTTTGTTTTCCAAACATAGAAACGAACATTATCAGTGAAGTATGGGGTAACAACAGTGAGAAATTGGAAGAAGTTTCATGAAAGATTGACTAGAAAAGTAAACAGAAATAACAATCACAAACCAGCTGTTAGTCACGATAGAATTCTTGTGGGATTAAATTCCATCTTGCCTAGCCCCACTGAAAATCTTCTACGGGAAGCTGAGTTGGTTGGGAACTGTGTCTCAAAACCAAGAGATTGTGGGTTCGAATCCATTCACCATTCATTCAATAAAGGAAAAAAACTACATGGGCTGCCAACGAAAAGAAGTTTTGCGTTCCAGTCAGAATCCATGGCAGGTGAAATTAATATGGTGGATTTCATGTACAGGTGAAGAGTGCATTCCAAAAACCGTCGAATCCACCACAGAATTAAATTCCATATTGACTAATGGCTTCAAAGGGTGCATTTCAATATCTATTATGTTTCTATCCACACCATTTCTTAGGAGAACATCTAGTCATGTGCTATTGAGATCTGGGGATAAATGGAGCAAGCTTGCTAAATAAACAAGCAACTTCCAAGATAATACTTGCAAACATCCACAAATAGGGAGGATACTTCAATGCCTAAGTGTCAGCACGCCTAAGCCTATCCTAAACAAAGATAAATGTTGACATATCTGACCTAAAAATGTAAACCTCTTCAGAGAAAGATTTCACTTTCTTTACATGGAGTCATATAACCAATAGGGCCTGAAAGAGCTTGATGATTTTCAGAGTCTTGGATTCACCTGAACTTCCATCAAAACTTTTTGAAGCACCCTGAGGAGAAAGGAACCATCTGAGTGACGCTTTTACCACTAGTTACCTATAGCTATCATCTTCCAACTTCTAAGGATACCTCAATTGCTAAGCGCAAATAAATAGTGAAATAAGTTGGGCTTCTGACTATTTTCAATTTCATTCTCCATGATAAGCTTTTTAAGTGAAGTGGTCTTTGCAATTGAAGATTCTTTCACCACCAATACAAGCTAAGTCACCAAGTAAACTTACTCTCCAAAACTTTCACCTATCATATCGAAATGGATCATTACCAACCCAGGAAACTGAGTCAGTAAATCACCTAATGCGGAGAAACAGTAAAGTCTTTTCTGGGGGGAAGAGTAATATAAAGCAAATGGTCCAAGGAGTCTTCTTCTATGTTAAATAGAATATATATCTTTGCTTGACTAAAGGAATAGGTTGGAAAGGCATGCCATAAAGAGGACCACACAACAAAGATCTTCTCAAAACTTAACTTCCAATCTCCCTAAACCTAATTTTTGCAGCAAGCATGTTGAGCAATGACCTAGCAGAGGATTTTCTACTCTCCCATGTACCAGAAACCCATAGTTGATCCCAGTTAATTTGGTCATAGATCCAAAACATATATTCTTTCACAAAATGCCTTGGATTCTCGCCACAAAGTAACCTCTAAGTCCACATAATTTTCTTGACTTGCATATCCTCTTCCACTCAATTATGATCTTAATGTTCATTTATCTTCCTTCCTTGCTCATAAAATGTCCTAGTCTAATTTTTCCAACCTTGATACTACTTTTCCAGATTAGTAGATTACAAGTGTTCCTTTGTGAGATACTAGTCCTTCAAAAGATAACTAACTCTTGTTCCAAAAAAAGCAAGCTTTTTCGTCATTACTACAATAGATATATTGCATAGATTTTTGTCTTGATCCCTAATAGCAGCCAATCGGAATGGATTATCTGCTATCCAAACTGAAAACCGATCTGAATGGATAGGATATGGAATGGAAAATCCTGTCCATAGACAAAAACATAATTGACTTTGAATGTTCACATTTTTTGGAATGGATATGGAATCAGGGTTATTATCCATAGATTATCTAATCCAAAATGAAATTTTTATAAGATTAAAATACCCTAAATATTTACTAAATTATATTATTAATAAGAGACATATTAGTCAATTTTTATCTGTCAAGTATTTATTATATTATATTATATTATATTATTAATAAGTTTTAGCTTTACCAAACAACATTAGCTGAAAAGAAAGTCGATTTGGGTTCTATCCATCTCTCTCCATAGAAAACCCTAGCTGTTGCAGACAGAAGGAAGGAATATTGGAATAGCCAAAAACAAAATCGATTTTGGTGTTCCAGTTCTACTATCCGTCTTTCTCTCTGAAGAAAACCCTAGCTGCTGCAGATGAAAGGAAGGAATAGCCGAAAACAAAATCAATTCTGAGGTTCTACTGTCCGTCTTTCTCTCTATAGAAAAACCATAGCTGTTGCAGGCAGAAGGAAGGGATATTGCCAAGAGATTGTTGGTTTTCTTATGGAAGTTTTGGACATGGAAGATGAAAGTTGAGATGCAAAATCAATTCTGAGGTTCTACTGTCCGTCTTTCTCTCTATAGAAAACCATAGCTGTTGCAGGTGGGGGGAAGGAATATTGCTGAGAGATTGTTGGTTTTTTATGGAGGTTTTGTACATGGAAGATGAAAGTTGAGACGAGCTGAAGATTTGGTAGTGGGAAGACCAGAAGAGAAGTGATAGGCAGTAGAAAAGAAGCAATTTCTGTTATATTTTCAAGTAGTCTAGGGCTGTAGGCTGCCAACAAATAACAATGCATTTTCCAGCTAGATTTGTAGAAATCCTTTTTCTAGTATGTTTTACAATTCGATTTTGCTGCAATCAATCCCTTCTCTCTTGCCTCATTGCTTCTAACAGGCGGACAAGGGAGGAATTGTGACTGTGAGCGTTGGTTGTTGAGTGTTGACTGTGATTGTTCAATTTGACCCTCTCTCTCATTGGCAGGCCTTCATGGATGATTAAAAGCCAGCATGGATGCTTTTTCCTTTCAATGCCAGTTTGGAGGCTTTAAATAATTAGACAATGTTCAGTTTCGGGGCATGCTAATTCAAGGTATGGTGTACAATGTTGATGGTTTTGATTGATGAAAAAAAAGGGCAGCCCCGGTGCACGAAGCTCCCGCCTATGCAGGGTCCGGGGAAGGGGCGGGCCACAATGGCCTAAAGTAGGCAGCCTTACCTTGCATTTTTGCAAGAGGCTGATTCCACGCCTTAAACCCGTGACCTCAAGGTCACATGACGACAACTTTTGATTGATGAAAAGCAAAGGAAAAATAGATTGGGCTTTTTTATCCTAATTTGTTGTATTTGTTATGCTTATTGATTTTGTATTATTGTATTTTCAGCTTGAAGAAAGCATGAGAGATTACATTTGCAGCCAAGTGTACAAGTACTGGATTTGACATAGTGGGCTAGCTTTTCAAAAATAAATTTACCTTTCCAAGCTCATCAGGATTCATGACCTGTGCAGGAATTTTACATTATCATTTTGTTAAGAATCCATTTCATTTGCTTTTGTTTGAGATCATGTACAGATAGTGCATTTTAAGCCTAGGCCCTATTTGCCTGTTCTGAATCTTTTATGTTGACTTTGTAAGTGGTGTCATACTAAAATACTTAACACCTGACAGTTCATCCTACCCTATCTTGGATCTTGGTGTGTTAGAATTTGAATTTATGGTGCCATTTCCTGTCTAATAGTACCGATATGGATTTAATGAATTTGCAGTAGGTAAATGATGAATGGTTCTAATCAAACAACTTCATTTTGGTCATGCAGTAAGTTAGTTTACTTTCTATGGCATTCTCAAGGGCAACAAGCCAGACTTTCATGTTGCATGCCACCACATAAAGCAAAAACCTTCCATAAGTCACTAGTTGATAAATTCCACAAATCATAAATTGCTGACGCAATAAAAGATGTGTTACTATGAATAGTTCCATATTTTAGCCATCCTTGGCTTGTTTCATCTCTCAGAAGATTCAAACAAAGTTATGCATTAAAAGGCTAAGATTGATATTCTGGTAAAAAAGATGACGTTTCAAGTGTCAAGATTGATGATGGTTGTATTATAGAAAGAAGGGATAAAAGTGACTAAACTGAGACATCTGGACACCAAAATTCAGACATCATTTACAGCCAAAATTTGATTGCCAGAGACATCCTATGGTCAAGCATACTACGTCCACTAAAGGGAGTGAAGTAATCTACTTCAATTGTTTCAGAGAGGTATATCACTTTATGCATTCATGTAAAGAGCCTTGTTTTGTGAACCTTATTCCTTGGTTCCTTGTGAATCTAAAGAGCCTCTGTTCATTTTTGTCACTGTTTGCTAATAAGTACAAAACTGAATGGTGTTATACCATTGTCCAAAAGAGTTAGAAAAATCAAATGGTAGTTATGGTATGGATAATCAGCTATCCGAACCGAACTGAATGGAATGGATACAGAATGGCATAAGAATGTCCGAACTACCATCGGTGTCCATATCCAATCCCATGAAATTATTTGGAATGGATATGGAATAATGGTATTCAAACTGTTGGCAGCCCTATGATATCAAAAGATTCCACATTTTACACTGGTTCCTCAATGAGTATCATATTGTTCCATTCCAGACCACACCACCAAACTTCTTACAACATTTCTTTGAAATGCCATTGAATAAATGTGTAGGTTCTACATTTCCTCCACCATCCAAATCGGAAAATTATGATATCGTTAGGGAACTGAAATCAGATGCACCAAGAAGTTTCCCACTTAGTTTGAGAACTTCTATCAATCCCTTTCTCTACCCAACTCATGATAAAGATAATGCTTCACCAAGCATCACCTTAGATTTTTCCACTAGGACTACCCAAAAAACTATACAAGAAAATGACTTTGAAGAAAAACAAATCATCATCATCTCAACACCGAGGCCTTATCCCAATTAGGGGTCAACCAAATTAATCTTGTTCCTCCATTCCCCTCTACTAAGTGTCATGGCTTCATTTAGTCCCAAAGTTTTTAAATCTTTTCTCACCACTTCTATCCACATTCTTTTGGGCCTTCCCCTTGTCCTTTTAGAACCTTCGACTTGGATCACCTCACTCCTTCTAACCAGTGTTGTTTTTGATCTCTGTTGGATATGTTCAAACCATCTAAGTCTAATCTTCCTCGTCTTGTTACCTATTTGTGTTACTCTTAAGTTTCCTTCAATATTTTCATTTCTGATTCCATCCTTTCTTATCTTGCCACTTAACTATCTCAACATCCACATTTCGGCAACTCTCACTCTATGTACATGTTGTTCCTTAATTGCCCAACACTCTAATCCATATAACATGGCCAGCCTTACAACCATCCTATAGAATTTTTCTTTCAGTTTGGGTGGCGCCCGGCTATAACACAAAACTTCAGAGGTGCATCGCCACTTGTTCCAACCCACTTGGATTATTTGGGTAACCTCCCTCTCAGTCTCTCCACTCTCATGAATTATCGATCTCAAGTATCGGAAGTGTTCTTTTTAAGGGAACTTCTTGGTTATCAATCTTTACTAGTGCTCCACTCCCGCTCCTATTCTTACTAAAATTGTATTTTATATACTTTGTCTTAGATCAGCTCATTTTAAATCCTTTAGATTCTAATGCATCTCTCCATAACTCTAGCTTTGTGTTTATGCCCTCTCTTATCTCACCAATCAAAACTATATCATCTGCAAATAACATGCATCATTGAATTTACTCGTGTAAATGTTTTGTTAACTCTCCGCTAGTGGTCTTAAAGTTTGTTACCGCTCCCTCATACATATCCTTAATTATGCCTATATACCCCATAAAATCCCTTTCTCGCCCAACACCCACCAGATTAACTCTCTGGTAACCCTATCATAAGCTTTTTCTAAGTCAATAAAGAAGATGTGGGGGTCTTTCCACATCTCTCTATGTCACGCCCATGTCCTAAATAGTAGATTAAAACGTAAAAATTAAGAACATTAGAAATCAATGATGAAAAGTCAATCATCAGATTGTACTCGGAGAGAGCTTTCCAACGACACTAAGAACGCGCGAAACGGAGATCAGGAGCGACAGACCCAAGGGTTTTACCACTGAGGTAGAGGGGGTCCAGATTGATAATGGCACCCCCCTCTAACGCGTGTCAACCAAAGGACCACATGGGAGGAACTCGACACACAGGAATGGAACTCACCGTGTGGAGCTCTACTCCCACGCGTCTTCAGATGGGAAGGGGGAAAAGCAGCTACCCTCCTCCCCTTGCACTTTTCCGACAACCCTCCATTCCCGGTTTCCTTGGTCCTCCCCCTTCTTCTGATCACTTTCCGGCAAGTTCCTTGCCCTCTTGTCTCTCCCCATCCCCTTGTTTCCCTTAACTCCATTCTTTCCGGCGAGACGCAACTCAACTTCAACTACTACGGGAAGGGAGGCAGGTTACCATCTTTGGGTCGCACTGGTACACGCTCAACCCAGGTAAGCTTCCACCTCTCCCTACTCTTCCCCATTTCTTCTTCTTCTTCAACGCAAATGCATTGTTTTCTGAGGGACTGGACGGTGAAAAAAAACACCGCTAGATTCAGGGCATACAGGGGACAAAACGGGATTGGATCGAAAATCCACCCGTTCACCTTGTTCCTTAGACGTTTCAGAGTAAAACCCCTTTGGTTTCATGAAGATCCGTCGAGAAACGACGTCGGAATCTTCAAAAACCAGCACCTAGGGTAAGTTTTAAAACCCTTGAAAAATCAGGCAAAAAGTGATAGTTCTAGCAAAAATAAAAAGGGGAAAATATGAGAAAACAAAAATTCAAGAAATTCCGAGCATTCCCATGAATTTTCTTTGAAAAATGACGTCACCTGTGTTGCCGACGACGACCGAAATCCAGTCATCTTCTCCGGCGACGGTGACATTTTCTGGCGACCCCTAAAAAATGTGAAAAATGAAAATTTTCAGATATGGACGATTCGCGCGTGATCTTTTCATCTGCGAAGATGGATTGTCGATCAGGAATCGATTGGTCCACGAAATTGCTTGTTGATGCATAGGAAAATTTTGGAACCTTAACATTCGACCGTTAAAAATGTGATCGGGAGGTAAATTTAGGTCAAATATAACTCCAAGTAATCATTAGTGATGAATTATCATAGAAATGACTGACTAATTACGGATAAAGTGATGGGAGATCCTATCTGGCCATCTAATACTCGATCAACGAATGTCAGAGGTTAGGAAAGGATATCAGACCATGAGTTATGGCTAAAAGCATTGAATTGTGAAATAACTTACCTAAAATATTGGAAATTGAAACTTCTAGAGGTACGCTCTTGATCTAGACCATCGATGTAAGACCAATGGCGCTGATCCAATTGGATAGCGACCAATTGGTGTGCAAATCCTTGATCTAGATATGTGAGGTTAGATTAAAAACATGGTGAATTTAGAACTAGAAGTGATTATAAAAAATGGCATGCAATTCTAAAATTTACTTAGAACTTGTATTTGTTGCAGAGGTTTGAGAACAGTGTGAACGATTCTACCAGTAGGACTTTAAATTGTACATGGAGAGCAGGTAAGGACCCTGAACCCTTGCATTCTTTAAATTCTTGTTGTTATGTTCTCTTGAAATTAACTTTATGCATGTGTAAAACGTATGTATATTGCCACCTTGGTTTAATGGATGATAGAAATTATAATCTCTTATTAAAAAGGTCATGTTATAGTGTGATTTGCTATGCTTAACTGTTGTGATGATGCAAACTGTTATAAAATGGTCAAGCCCAAGATAGTAAGCCCTGAGGGCCTCCCGGTAAGCTATGATGACGCTTTCCAAGATGGTAATTCTTGAGGGAAAGGGCTACCTGGCTGCTTGCAACTAAGGTGAAGCCACCCAAGACGGTAAATCCTGAGGATTAGACTGTCTGATATTGAGCCTCCCAAGACGGTAAACCCTGAGGGAAAGGGCTGCCTGGTTCTTTGGAATCATGGTGGAGCCACCGAAGATGGTAAACCCTGAGGGATGAGCTGTCAGGTATTGAGCCTCCCAAGATGGTAATTCCTAAGGGAAAGGGCTGCCTGGTCTTTTGGGATCACGGTAGAGCCGCCCAAGATGGTAAACCCTGAGGGATGAGCTGGCATATTGAGTTACCCAAGATGGTAAACCCTGAGGGAAAGAGCTGCCTAGTTGATTTCGACTAAGGTGGAGCCACCCAAAATGGTAAACCCTGAGGGAACTTAACTTTGGCGCTGCCCAAGATGGTAAATCCTGAGGGTTTGGCTGCCTTGATGATGATACACATAGTGGGCCGCCCAAGATGGTAATCCTTGAGGGAGATGACTATTGAATCCTGGTGTAATGCTAGGCATGGTTAATATTACTGAGAAAATCATTAATGAGTATGCAGCTTTATTTGCATGTAACTTTAGAATGAGGTCCATGACTTAGTCACTCATCTATTGAATGTCCCGTGGCTGGACACGAATGGGAAATCCTTATGGGGTGTGCTTGTTTGCATGCGATGACTGTTGTGTTATATTTGAATTTGGGAAAAAACTGTAATTCTGCTGTAATAACCATAGGCCTTACTTGATAGCACATGCTAACTATGTTATTTATGACTAGTTAAAATGGAAAATGCATGCTCATGTTATATTGAATGTGTTTTTAAGCGTAGCAATGAGAATGACTAGATATGCATGGGTTTAGTTCTTTTCCCTTACTGGGCTTCGCAGCTCACCTTGTTATTTTGCAGGTACCGGAAGCGAGAGAATAGAAAGGTCGTTAAGTGAGTTGAAGAAAGCTTGCTTGAAGCTGTTAAATTTTGAGTTGTATATAAATACATGTATCTATATGCTAATCTTTGTCAGAACGAGTTATGTCGTATTTTTGACATTGATTCCTTATGCATCATGTATGTCTTACTATGATAGATAGTATGGAGGCTGAGTCTCCTTCGCAAATGGTACGGCTTGCATATTGTCTATCAGATGAACCGCATAGCATGCGTTAAATGCATAATGTCCGAAAAACAGAGGAGACTCTGCCAAAATTTCGGTAGGACTCGGTTGTTAAAGGAGAAAAATATTTTACTAGTAAACTGTGACTTGCCTAGGACAAGGGCACCTAGCTCTCTCAACACTTCCGCTGTGATATAATTATGAAAAAAAAAAAAAAGGCCACATAGGCCTAGCTCGCCCAATTGTTAGGCTTAATTAAGCCTAATCGCGGCCCTGGGGATTGGGGTCGTGACACTCTATATTTCTCTATCACTATTAGGAAAATAATTTCTATGGTAGACCTCTCAGGCATAAAACCAAACTGTCTAATACCCTCGTCTCATTCATAGCCTCTTCTCAATCACTCTTTCAAAAAGTTTCATAGTATGGTTCATAATTAGTGCAACTCTGTATGTCTCCTTTATTCTTATAAATTGGTACAATAGAGCTTTTCCTCTATTCACCTAGCATTTTCTTCGACTTTACAATCTTGTTAAACAACTTTGTCAACCAAAGTACTTCATTATCTTCCATATACTTCTAAACCTCTATTGGTATACCATCAAGCCTCAAGACCTTTCTTGATTTCATCTTTTTCAAGCCTCTTTCGCTTCAGGTATTCTAATTCTACAGTCATATTTATAATGTCCAACGTTACTTGGGTTTGCAGTACTTCCAATCCCTATATTCTTAGGGTTATTGTAATTTAGCAATTTTTGAAAATAACTTTCCTACCTTTGTTTGATCTCATCATCTTTGACTAGCACCCTTTGGTCATCACTTTTAATACACTTAATGTGGTCTCACTCTTCTTTTCTCTTATTTTTGCAAGTTTAAACACGTCTTTCTCACCTTCTCTTATTCCTAATCTGTAATAGAGATCATCATATGCCTTGAGTATATCCTCATTTGCTACTCTCTTAGCATTATTATATTGATCAAAGTTTTCGTTATTTTAATCCTCTATCATACTTTAAAACACACTTGTTTCTCTTTAATAACTTTTTGCACTTTTTTACTCCACCAAGTTTCCTCTACTTGTTGCCTTTTACCTTTATATATTCTTAAGAGATCTTTTGCTACTTTCTTAATAAACTCAACCATATTAGTCCACATGGTGTTTACTTCTTTTTCATTGATTCAATTCCCTTCTACCATCAACTTGTTAATAAATGATGCTATCTTTTCTCCTTTTAAGTTCGACCACTTAATTTTTGGATACCTATTGAATTCATTTCCTTTCATCCATATTTTAATGTAAATATTCATAACCATTAACCTATGTTGTGATGTTAGACTCTCACCACATATCACCTTATAATCCTTACACATTGATCTTTCAGTATTCCTAAGTAAAAAAAAAGCCTTTTTGGCCTTTATATGGTATACTTTATTCTTCGTCTTAAAGTATGTGCTTGCTATAGCTAGGTTATATGCTAAAGCAAAATCAAGCATAGCTTCCCCCATCTCATTTCTTTCTCCAATGTCATACCCTCCATGTCCCCTACCATATCCTTCTTTTTCTTTTCCTACATGACTATTAAATTCTACTCCTATAAATATTCCTGCTATGTTGGGAATTTCTTGTATGATTCCCTTCATATTTTCCTAGTACTATCTCTTAATTCTATCTTCTAAACTTGCTTATGGTGCATCTGCACTTATAATATTTATGATATTCTCTCATAGAACAAGTTTTATTAGTATAAATCGATCACTGGTTTTTTTAACG
This sequence comes from Warburgia ugandensis, assembly GCA_035236585.1. Taxonomy (NCBI): domain Eukaryota; kingdom Viridiplantae; phylum Streptophyta; class Magnoliopsida; order Canellales; family Canellaceae; genus Warburgia; species Warburgia ugandensis. The sequence continues at coordinate 62,966,306 of CP141137.1, forward strand.
TCTACAACTTTATCCTTTAATTCTTTATCTACCACTATCCCTACATCATTTCTATTATTGTTCTTTCTTATGTACTAAAGCTTATACGCATCAATTTCTCTAGTTTTAGCCTCTTTCCACTTGGTTAATTGTATTTAACCATACCTTTGGTTAAATACATTTACTTCATCCCCAACATATTTTCAAAAAGATTAATCCTAATATCAAGAGGCTGAACAAAATCTAGTCCAAATAAAAAGAGGCCTTTTAATATCAATATTATAAAGAAATATGGTGCTTCTTTCCCATTTCTGAAATTGAAACATTATCTAGCAATTAATATGCCATTGAGAATAAATTATCTCCTATGAAGATTTACTAATAGAAGTTATAGCTAAAATCTCATATAAAACTTTTTTCACTGGTAGAACTTACAATCTCATAGCAGCATATCTGTATTTCATAAGAAGATGGAGCATTGAGATGCCACTTTGTAAGCAAAACAGGAATAATTGGAATGTGCGAGAAACTCTATGTCATAGTGTGAAGTTGTAGAAGACAGCTACACTGAAGTCCTATTACATATCTTAAATTCATCATTTAAACTCTCTTGGCAAGTGCACATCCATTTCCCAGCATGAACAGAAAGACGTATCGCATGTCAATCTTTTAAGGCTGAAGTGCTTGTAAGAGTCGTTAATTCTTTCATGTACAAATTTCCTTCTACCATGTATGTATTTCCTTCTATAAGATTTTATATATTGGAATGCAAAAGGAACATAGTAGAAGGGAGCCTTTGGTGCAATGGTAGACTTGTCATCGTGTGACCTAGAGGTCATGGCTCTGAGGCATGGAAACAGTCACTTGCAAAAATGCAAGGTAAGGCAATGTACTATGGACCCTTTGTGATCTGCCCCTTCCACGAAGCCCGCATATGCAGGAGCTTTGTGAACCAGGCTGCTCTAATGCAAAAGGAACTTAGTCTACATATTACAAGCAACCATGATTACTATGCCATGCTTTGATAGTTTTAAAACAGAAATAAAACTGTCCAAGTCTGCCATTGAAGAAAGACCAAAAATCTTGTCAGAAACATATATGCTGACAGAATGAAGGATAGATGAATCCGCACCATGTTTAGGAGACCAATGTATGGCATTGACAGCTTTCGTATGGCTGCTTAAAGGTGCAGAGAGTCTTTCTGGGATTCTGCTGGGGTTTGGGCGACCTTTCACCTGACTACGGATACATGACAAAATCTCACAAGGCAAATCTGAATCTGAGATGCTTCCCACAACTGAAAACAAAATTAAATAGTTCAGACAAGCCAAAATGGACTTTCTCAGCAATGTTTGAAATAAAATTTAAAACAAGACCATAAACTGAAAAAACACAATAAAGACAATCCATCTTAATGTATATAAGAAGAACGGACAGAAACAATATTTTTAATTAATTGTTGTATCCAGAAATACAAACTAAACAAGCTTTCTGAATAAGTTCAATGATGCCCTGATGAACAACACTTCATAAAGCATGTAACGAAGCACTTCAAGTTTAATCCCCTATAAGTTATTTTGGCCAATGGATAACCAACCAAGGGATAGTTTGTGATGACATGTTTAGGAGTCAGCTAACATGCACTAATTGAAAGATGCTAGAAGTGACCTCTAACAAAGCCTAACAATCGTAAGAAGGACACTTCAGTAACGGATTCGAATGCACATATAGCATACAATATCTTCTATCAAACTCCAATTCACTTACAATGAGTCGCATTACACAAATGCTAAAACCCAGAAGTGAAAAACTTAGGCTGAACTTGTCCCACCTCCATAATCCTCATTTATCTACTTATATGTTAAAATTTAACATGAATGTTCAGAAATTCTTCACATGAATGAAAAAGGAATGCCAAACCCAAACGCCGTGTCAGGTGCTAGGATACAAAGCGTGCCAAATTTTGAATGAAAAGGACCACCTTTGGATGATCCGATTCTTTTGTTCACCGAATTTCCATACAAAATCTCCAGACTGTCCGTTTGTTGTGATAAAAAAGGACGATTTTCTACACTCTACGGCACGATTAACATAGGAAGATTACGAGACAGTAAATTCTGGTTCGAATTGAATTCAAGATCAAAACCAAATTATAAGGACAAAAGGCGAAGAGAAGCAAAAACCAGGCGATGCGATGACCGTGGAAGAAGGGATTGAATCGGAAAGGCCAGTTGCAGCCTGCATTAATCGTTCCCTCTTCGAAACGTATCTCCCTGGCGCCGGAGTTTCTTTCCGCCGGTGAGAATGATAATCCTGGCCGTTGAATGAGGTTTTGAATCTCTTCGAGGATGAAGATGATGATGCAAAGGTTTCATCTTCGTCGGAGGAATTTGAATACGCGTTCGAGAGAAGGTCCATTTGGCCCTAGAAAGGGTGAGGTTTTTAGAGCGGGCGTATTAGGCTATAAAGTCGGGAAAGATGCCCTTTGGGCCCCACATGTACGGTATAGACATGATCACACCGTTGATCTGAGAAGTGATCACAGGTGGGGCTGATGTTTCATTGATCGGAGGGTCTTAGAACCTTGATCTGTAAGCCTTCATTTAGATTAAATCCAGCTGAGCAAGACATTTGCCAGGGGCAGTACTGTAGGTGTCGTGTATGCCATATTTTGTTGTGATCAAAGCCATACAAAAGCTGTGGCCCCTCTTGGACATTTTGTGTTTTCCCTTCCCACAATCATGTACAATTCTCATTGTCAATGGATCTTCGTTTTCCCATAGATCATATTAATCCAATCCGATTAAACTAGGGCATACCATTTGACAAAAAAAAAAAAAAAAAGATTAAAAAAAACAAGCACAGGTGGCCTTATTATATATGCGAATAGATCCAAATCTTTCACCGATTATGATAGGATTTAGTAACAATAAGAATAAATTTGTGATTTTGTTTAAATTTTAAGGCAGAAAGATCCTTTTTCTCCTTGTGATTACATTTGAAGAGGCCCAAAAAGTACTAACTAATATTATTGAAAGGCCTAATAACATGAGTTTACAAAGAAGTTCCATCAACTCCAACCTTCACTAGCAATTTTTTATTTTTTTTATTTTTAGAAACTGCTTATAAGCTTGTTTTTCTCAGAATTGCAAGTCTTTGTTTCTCCCGAGTCTTCATATACTAATTTATAGAAGAATAGGTGAAGAATGAGTTACTTTGGGCAAACAAGAGAAAGAATATGATCGTTTACTTTCACTGTCTACAATATTGCTATTCTAAGTCTTTCTAAGAATAGAGTTTAGACCACATGATCAAGCACCATTTTTTTAATGAACGGCCAATATGAATGATGAAGTGGCAACAAGAAATAAGTTTGTTCATTTGACCTTTTGAAGCAAAATGAGATGCATAGTTTATTAGATGCAATTAGGGCTTTTATATCTTTTCATGAATAGTAATCTTAATCTTTTAGGATTAGGAATTTCCTTTCATGCCTTGAACCCATGACCTCAAGGTCACATGACGATAACTTTTATTATTGTGCCAAGGCTCCCCTTCATGAATAATGAATTGAGTTATTAAGATTAAGCTTTACATTTTCTTATGAATGGTAAAGGTGAATGACAGAAGTGGCACAAAGGAATATTTAAGTTTAGAGGAGTTATATGATGTAACCAATCTCATTGCAATTACATTATAGGCATCTTGAAAGTTGCCAGCGGGCTTACTTTTATAAAAAAAAAATTATGATCCAAACCTTACATCTGATTAAGCTCACCTCATATATATATATATATATATATATATATATATATATATATATATATATATATATATATATATATATATATATATATATAAACCTTTTAAGGCCAACAAGTAGAGAATACCTTCTATTTAATGGGCCTTGAAAGATAAAAAAATGTGGAACCTAGAGATGTCCATTAAATCGTTGGTACCCTAGACATGTAAGGCAAACTAAGTATAAGGAGTAGGTGACATTAATCGGCTGAAAAAACTAAAAAATAGAAAAAGTTTGAGGAAATGGAAGTTACAAACTTTTACATGGCCAATCAAATATCACCTGCACTTTACACCTACAACTCCTTGGTAAAATTAGCACTCCCCTATATATATATATATATTAGACCTACTAACCACTTTTCAAGATGCCTTTAATTTCAAAGGTTGCAATATTGAAGACAGGCTCAGTTTGGCCTATAGAAATTTATTTTTTGAAACCCAGCTTACTCATGTAGCACTGATGCACATTGCGCCATTTTCAGCTGCCCTCCTCTCTGCATCATGTCACCTGCAAAACATACTTAACAGTGTGCATGTATTTAGGGTTCAAGGATCGATTCCAGCCTGTAGAGTCTGGAAACCTGTGAATCTTTATATGATACGTTTCAATTAAGGCATGTCATATGGAAGACAAGCAATGTAGTTTACTTCATGAGTTTATTCAATGAGAATGTGCTCTCTGAATCTCATTTTTGTATGTAATTCGTCAGTTTTTACCACTTGCTTTGGCTTACATTAACGAGCACCAAGTTACAATTTTGTATCACTATTCTACTTCATAGATAACTTGCTATGGCAAGTTGAGTGTCTTAATCTATAGCTGGCTGGCTTTTCTATAGGCAATGTGGTATGTTGTTAAGAAGGTGGTTGTATAGCTCACTAAATAGAGCCATATTTTTTTCTATTCTTTTTTCTTTTTCTACTTATTACTCACAGCTCACCTAATTTTCTAAAATTGATATTTCCCCCTGATGGAACAGCATAGTCTTGTATCCATTACTCAAAAAAGGGAAAAAGAAAAAGAAAAAAAAAGAACTCATGTCATCACAATTTCTACAACTTCACATTTTCTTTTGCTATTTATAATGGAAAGTAGTCTTTCTTCCTAGCCTTTAGTCCCTCCAACTTTATCCTCTTAGTGAGATTTCATTATTTATCTTCACACTGCAGGTATGTGAGGACTAGAAGTAATAAATGGAAAGGATACCTTCACATATCATTTGTTAGCTGGTCGCTTGCAATTATGTCATTGCATGATTGACCTTATGGATTGGTCATTTAGTTACAGAGTTTTGTTCTTAAAGAAATTGAGGGATGTTATTGCTTTTTCTATCTCTGCATGTAACACCCCGGATTTTTAAGACATTTTTTTTTATAATAATAATAATGACATTTTAAATAAGAGCATTTAGGATCCCATGAGAAAAGTTTTAATTATCACTTTACTAAAACAATCCTTAAAAACTCCGGGTGTTATTTTTCCTTTCTCAAATTGATATACATGTAAATAAAATAATACGCGTATCAATCAATTTCAAATAAATCGGCGCCTTTATTTTAAATCAAATAAATGTCCAAAACAATAATAATATGGCCCAAGGTCTATCCATCATAACATCCCATATAAATCCAACATATGTCCAAACATCTCTATCAAATCCAAAATATAAAGCATGCAGTCCATAATTAAATCCAAATGATAATCTTGTTTTAATTACTCACATCACTGTCTAAAATTATAAGAAAAATAGTCTTCAGCAGTTCTCACTGTTTCTCAACAGCTTTTCCTTTTTTAGTGTCGCGCTCGAGATCTAAGGCATTACAAAACAAAGCAATGCCTCAGCAAGCTATCGCTTGTATGGATACATAGACAATTAATGTAATAAATGAAAGAAATAATGAACAGCTCTGATGAAAAGTCTAACATTTATGAAAATAGTGATATCATAATGTTATGTTCAAATAAATGCCAATTTATTCTATATGCTAAAAAATGCATTTCACGAAGTCGAAACATGACATAAATCAATGTAAATGAGCATACAATAATAATAAGGGCACCCTAAGGTAATGGGTCCCACCACATCGCACTAACATTATTGATCAGGAGCACTCATAGTCAACCTCTGAGTGTCGTCACACCCAGTCATACCATCCATAACCATGCTCATCATACATGTACATATAATAAGAATATGGGTCATCATGCTGCAATGGCAACCCTCCATGGGTAACAACCACCGTTGCTCTCTGTCGATACCATAACGGGAGACTTAGCGTCTGTCCCCATAAAAAGGCTCAGACCAGTAGTGTGGACTATCCATGTTACCAAACCCTTACTGAATGTCATCTATGAGTAGGTGTCTATCATATCACAATATCATCACATCACAATCTCGGAGGATGGCTGGCTGGCCCTATCCCTCTTAGCATGACGCCCACCGGGCGAGAGCACCTGTCATCAAATATAAAACACGAAAATCATATGTATATGCTAAAACTTAAGAGCACTTATAGCTCAAAATCCCCAAGACATGCCCCTCATCCTGGGGTTAACCTATAAAATGACCAGCTAATAAGCCTCTATTCTTATTTCCATGTAAATTCATGCATTTCTTATATATATAATAAGAAATAAGTCTTTATTTAAACATAACTAATTAATCTCATGCTTATAAAAGTATTTGAAATAAGTTTATTCAGTAAAAGATTTCAATTTGGAATAATTATAATATACTCAAAGTCTCATGAAATCCACAATAAATGATAATTGCAATTTAAAACACAATCATACATGATGCTATGTTTAAACATGGTTTAAAAATCAAGGCAAAGTATTAATTATCGTTACCTACCTCAATGTGAGACTACTAGCTTGCTAATAACTCCCTTTAACTGGCATATTCAAGTGCACCTGTACATGTCACACCACTATTTTAAAAAATTTTTTAAATAAAAAGTGGTCATTTATAAGTTTTTAAGTTAAAACTAGGTCTGCATCTTCAATACGGTCATAACGCTTCTTTCGGATCGTGATTTGGACTCCTCTAGCTCCTAAAATCAAGTTTTAGTGAAAATCATACGTAAATGGGACCTGCCGGGTCTATACCGGCGGTTCCATTTTCCGCTGGTATAAACCAGCGAAATTCACCAACGCAGTTGACGACGCTAGAGAAGATGACCAGATTCCGATCGTCTCCGGCAAAGCTACAGAGCTCCATTTTGCATGATTTTGGTGGCGTTTTTCTCAGAATCTCCTCTAGAATCCATTTATGCCCTCTTTTTGCATTGATTTTGCCAAAAACAATGTTTTTTAAATGATTTTTCCCAAGCTCTTAAAATCATCCATAAGTACTGGTTTTTGCGTTTTTTGGAGAAACTCACCGTTGAATTACTCCCAACTTTAAAGGGTTTGCTCTTGGGTCTCTTGTGCACTAGTTGGAAGGTGCAATTTCCAAACGGACGAGGTTTGATCCGTGAAATCATGCTCTAACAGTAGCGTGCACAGAGTTCCCAAAAAATCTGATTTTTTTCTAATTTTTAAATGGTTTTCTAATTATTTTCTCTATTTAATAAATACGAAAAAACAGAGTTTTAAGGCTTACCTTGCGCCTGGCCATGGTTGCTCATGTTGCCGGGGTTCCACTCGCCGGAAAACTCAAATCTTGTAGGGCTAGGGTTCTGAGTTAAAAACTCAGAGAAACGCTCAAGGTGGAGCGTTTTGGCTCTTGGGGAAAAATAGATATGGGATTTAGAGTCCTAGGGGAAGAGAAACTCTTCCCCACATGTCTCTTTCCACGTCTCTTTGGCGATTTCGCCGGACTGGTAGAGACGTAGGGAAGACGGGGGTGTCATTATCAATTTGGACCCCTGTGAAACACGTCTCTGTCAAATGACCAAAATGTCCTTACAACTTCGACGGCTCCTAACTCCCTCGTTTGAGCTCTATTTTTCGTGTTCTTGGTGGTGTTGGAATCATATCGACGAGCACTTTCTAATTCTTATGTTTTCAGGAAGAATTTCTAACTATAAATTTTTAATTTGATTTATTTAGTAATTTCTTATTTTGTACTGAAAATTAAGGATATTACACTGCAAGAGGCCTTGCACTATAGTTTCTGAATTTACTGTAATCTGAGATTATTATCTTGTAGTCATTTGCTGTTCATGCTTCTGGTATTCACTTAAAACCTTCAGTTCTTCCTTTATGTTAAATCCTGTGGTTCTTCCTCCATCTTAAATTCTAGATCTTCTCTCCCTTTTGTCCACCTCAGTCTAAACTCTTTTGAAATCTGCTTTGTTTCTTCAGTAGAGTTTCCTAAACTTTTGCAATTTAAAAGCTCCTTTATAGGTCCTGTAGTCATCCTATGCCACTTATTTTTGCAAATTCATAAATCATCAAAGGAATAAACATAAATCAGTTACAACCATGATAAGTAGAAACCTTGTTTGAAGGTTGGAAGTGGCTCTGTTAAACTTATGTTATTTCAAGTACTGCACTTTGGCAGATTGCCTGAGCAAGAGTTTATGATCCTTATTACATAAGACTCCAGTTTCGCTTACTATACTATCCAGTATAAGTATGCTTCAGGATGAACTCTTGGAAGCAACACTTCTTGAGTGCATATCTTTCTTCTGTATAATGGTTCCATGCTTTCTGTAAATTTTAGCTATGAAATTTACTTACCTTGTTCTATCGTCTAACATTCTTATTAACCAGTTCAAATTTGTTTCCTCGCCAGTGAATTGGTTGGGCTAGGTGCAAAACATTCTGGAAGTTTCACTAGTGAGCTTATAGTTCTTGCTTTGCCAGCCATTGTTGGGCAAGCTATTGACACATTGGCACAGTTGATGGAGACAGCTTATATTGGTAGATTAGGTACTGTTTCCATCTGCTACATGTAGTTCATTACACATTTGACATCATATTTTGAAGGAAAAGCTAGGTTCACCATTGATGTTCCATGGGTGCTATTTTGTTGGGAACATAGTTTGACATAGATATTGTTGGTTTTTGTTGCTGAATCTGTCTTTAATTTCACTTCCTTGGATTGTTTTCTGTGACCATCTTTAAATCTCCTTAGGACATATGTGATTTCAGAATAGTTGTAGTCTTGTGTAGTTGAATTGTTTATAATGGAATGCCTGTAAATTAATTATGTCGTATATGAGGAGGTATCATGGTAGATCTGGGAGTGATTTTCCAAAGTGTGTGCTTTCAGAGAGTTAAATGAACTGAATTTCTATGAGTAAATGTATGGGTTTTTGCGTTTTCGTTGAGTTTCAGTAACTTACAGCCTTTTCAAGCATGTCAAATGGCAATAAGGTGTTTGGAATTTAGATCATTGACCTTCACTTGGCAGCTAAATTGGAAATACGATTACTGAATATTTTCCAGTTTTAACTGCTCCCTAGGTTTGTCTTCTAGACCTTTAAAGTTAGTGATATGAGACAGTTCAAGGGGGGAAAGAATGATGCTGGGAAAAATTGGAGCCCTGAATCAACTTGAAGAAAAAGTTGTTTTGCAGCTTTTAAAAGAATATTTCAACTGTTTTTATTATTCTACTTCTATGCTGAGAGCAGTGATTTTTCATTCTTTGTTAATCCCTAAATGACAGTACTAAAGGAAAAACTTCGAGCTCTCAAAACAAAAATAGAATATATTAACTGTCTTTGTTATATACACACACCTCTACTAAATTATCCCCCACTCAGTTATATTCTTTATTAAGTTATCAAATTCCTGCTCCACAACACTCATTCTATGGTGTCTAAGTTGTAAATTATAACTTGGAGTCAAATATAACTTAAGGGAAAAAAGGTACTTCTGTCGTGGTGACAAAAAAAAGTTATTAAGCTTGATGAAGTGAAAATCAAAGGAGAAAAGATTAAACAAGCAAAACATCAAACATGAAAAATGCACAATGAGCAATCATAACCATACATAGATGAGACACAAGATTTATGTGGAAAACCCTCCAATCAATTGAATGGTTTAAGTTGGAGATTCTTCCACTGTTTTGGTTCATTAATTAAATTGATAAATCTATGACATCTCCATTAAGTTATATCCTTCTAAGCTTAGAGCAATGATTTATTATTCCTTGTTATAGTCTGATTGATAGAAGGAGAGCCTCAGCACAATGGTATAGTTGTTGTCGTGTGTCCTTGAGGTCATAGGTTCGAGGCATGGAAACAGCCTCTTGCAAAATTTAAGGTAAGTCTGCTTACTATAGAACCTTGTAGTCCGACCCTTCCCCAGACCTTGCACACGCAGGAGTTTTATGCACTGGGCTGCCCTTTTTTGTTATAGTCTGAGGTATCATACTGTTGGTGCATGAAGCTCCTGCGTATGTGGGGTCCAGGGAAAGGGCGGACCACAGTGTCTATAGGATTTGGAAGATCACTAAGAGGACCAAATAATTACATTTGTGATTGAAGGGTGTGAAATGAAAAGCAGGATTGACTATGGAATTGGAAAAGAGCAGATTGTAAAATTACAAGTATTTGTAATATCTATAAACAATAAACAAGTAAAATGTTTGCCTAGAGAGAAATAGGGATCTCGAATTGTGTCATATGAGGATCTATCATTGCACATAGATCCTATTGTACTTCAATAATCATGTTCAGTTTAATTTTCCCAGTGGAGATTACTCAGTTATCCTACGGAAATTTTTTGAAAATTGTGAGCTGGAGTTTTGTTCTTTCTAATCTAGAACAAGTTGATGGTTCTATCTTCTTTTAACAACAGTTAACTATAAAGAAAAACTGAAATATCTTGTTAAAGATAGTCATTACTGATGCAAATAATGCTTTTTACTTCTTTTTTCTCCAAGAAGTATAAGATGCATTCTTTTGCTGGAAAAGACAGGCCTTTGCCCTTTTGCACAAGTATGATACTGTGAGAGTGGCTTCTTATATTCTTCACTGGTGCTTGAATTGTTTAGTAATTCAAAACACAGTTGTTTGCTATTTCATGAATCAACTACTTCTGTAGCTAATTATTGGTTGATTTATTTAGGTTTTTGGACTGAGGCACTTATTTATCTTGTTCGAAGATACTTCTGCATGATTTACTACCCTCCGAATAATAACTGGATCATCCTGTCCATTTTGTTTGTGATACTGCTCCCTTAACTGGTACTTTCTCGCTTGTGTTGAAGTCTTCTGTGCTGGTGGTATTTAAAGGTGCTGTGGAGTTGGCTTCAGCTGGCGTTTCAGTGTCAATCTTCAACATTATATCAAAGCTGTTCAATTTCCTCTTCTGAGCATCACAACTTCTTTCGTGGCCAAAGATATTTCAAAATGTGCCAGCAGAGAATCAATTTCAGATGAAGTTTTGACAGATGGAAACACTTGTCATGTGAACATTTGCCCGTGGAGTCATCTCTCTCTATTTGATTTATTCCACAGATCAAGATTTTCTTGAAGAGATCTACATGAGAAATCCGACTTCCAATGAGATGGCAGAAAGGAAGTAACTACCTCCGTTTCGACTGCCTTCCTATTAGCAACTGGAATTGGTATTTTTGAGGCTTTAGTTTTGTACTCAGGAGCTGGATTGTTTCTGAATTTGATGGGCATACCATCTGCAAGTTAAACGTCTTAAATGCTTTTGTGGGCGTGCAGGTATGTATTTTTCATTTGTAAAAGTTATTAACGAGAGAAGGGGAGCCTTGGCACAACAGTAAAAGTTGTCGTTGTGTGACCTTGAGGTCACAGGTTCAAGGCGTGAAAACAGCCTCTTGCAAAATGCAAGGTAAAGCTGTGTACTTTAGGCCCTTGTGGTCCTCCCCTTCCCCAGACCCCGCATAGGTGGGAGCTTGGTGCAATGGGGCTGCCCTTTTTAGTTATCCTTCTCTCATTCTATTATGATTTCCACTCTGACAGAATAGTCAATGCAGCATTTTTTATTTTATTTTATTCAAACTTTTCTATCCTCGTCCTTCCTCAGTTCTTACCCTCTAGGTTGACATTGTTTCATCTTTTCATATGTACATGTTTTCCATTTATAGGGAGGACTGTTTCCTAAAATTCACCCATGCATGATCCATCGGAATGATTTCTCTCCCTCCGAGCTCTTGGTGCTCCAGCAGTTGTAGTTTCTCTAGCTATTAAAGGTGTTCTCTGTGGTTTCAAGTACACAAAGGCACCTTTATTACGGGCAGGCAAGTGTCAGGATACTTACTCTAGTAAATTATGGACGAGGACCTGCAATTATATCCACAAGTTTATTCATGCAGCTTAATGTTTAGAATAATTTAGTGTATCTTGCAAAGATATTTTTCATTAGTTTTACTTTTTGCTTCTTTCGGATTTCATATATTAACAATTACTCTTAGTTTCATTTGAAATCTGAAGCCTGAGTGGAATTAAATCAATTTATGAAGGAAGAAAGGAGAAAGGAACAAGAGACGTCAAGTACATTTTGGGTCTAAACCCAAACTTGTTCATTCTTCATGATCCAGGGATAGATTATTTATAAACTAAAACTTAGACTTACTGAATCACATATTGCTGTTACATGTAAAGTGTTATCTATTGCTCCTCACTTTCAAGCTAGGTTGTTCCCTGTAATGTAGCTTGTTGTAGATGGAAATGGGCTCAAAGAGGCCCTATATACAGAGAAAAATCCTACCACCTCTCTTGGCTATTGCAACAGAAAGAATGAGCGACAGAAATCCAGCCAGTTCTTATGATAGTTTGCAATCAAGTATAATGATGACCCATATAAGGTCTTCTGCATCTCTGCTAATCTGTCGACATTCTGATTGATTCAAGACCTCATCAAGAGGCTTTGCCATTTCCATTTTTCTCTCTATCAAGGCAATGGCTCTCTCATTCTTTTGTGGAACTTATGGTCTTCTGATGACATTATGACATTCTATTTATCTCACTGGGAGATGAGTGACTGAATTCAACCCAAGTTCTTGGAGTTGGCTGACCTAACCATGTAAGTTTAGTTGTACCAAAATTCAAAGCTTTATATGTAGGGCCTGATTGGCAAGGCCTATATAATCAGGTTTACGCAATTATGTCGGATTATTCCTCACTGAGAACTGACAGTCTTCTGGTAATGTATGGCACTTTATTTATCACATCAAGAAAGGCAAGTGACTAAATGAAACCCAAGTTCTTGTAGTTGGTTGATGTAGCCATTTGAGTTATTTTTTGGTTTTACTATAATTCCAGGGTCTGATTAGCAAGGCTCATATAATTCAGTTTATGCTCTGATTTAGTAATGAACAATCCAGTATAGTCAGGTCATCAACTTTACCTCGCAGCTTCTTATTGTTTTTTACTGCACCATGAAAAGACAACACTTCCTTTCACAGAGAAGCAGACACAGCTCTTGAAAGAGTGCGTAATAGCTCACTGATCGAGCGCTCTTGCGGGGAAGACGAATGGGGCTAAGTGATCTGCCAAAGCTGTGGGGGGTAGTTATGTCACCTGCCCTGCCTGCATCTGATTATCTGCTTATACCGTTGGCCTCAGCTCCTTTTGTAGGACTAACATATCAAATTTGTCGGAGATGACTCTTAACCTTTTTGTTCTCCTAGCCGCTTGCTCTCTCATGATTTGTTTTATTACCCAGCTTATCTGCCAGCCTATTTGCAGAATTGGGCACATGATTGAAGGAAACCTCTTTTTCAAATGGCATATATGGTCTCATCAACAAAGCAATCTCCAAGTGGCATCCTGAGGTTCCGAGAGCCAGCTAATCATGTTTCCAGAATTACCTTGCACAATGACTGCATAGCTCATGAATCTATCCAGTAAAAATATTCCAGTTTCTGCAGCTATGGTTTCTACTTCTTTTGAATCTGCAATATCTGCAGGCTATGCAAATTCAGCAAGGGTAAAATTCCTCTGAGTCTTTGATAGACAGACCATTATCTGGTCTGCCTTGGTTGTCAAGGCTAAAAATGTTACGTTTTCGCCTTAAAACACTTGCTGGGATTTTTTCTTCAGCTGAGATGCATACTTTTTCACAAACATCACTGTCAAGAAAGTGTTTTCCATTGGGACGAGCTTGAATTCACAGGTTTTTAGCTGTTATAGTGTGTTTGCACTCCTTTTACTAACATGTTCAACTTACGGAAGCATTTTCCATTTAATGTAATTCATGTTTCTGTTCTCTTTCTAAATTAGGACATAACAATTGGCTGTTATGCATGTAAATGAATTTTTGCATCTGGGCATGACTATAGAGTGGGTTCAACTAATGTGCAGCCTTTTTCATGAAAAAGCCTGCATAGCTTAAGGATTTTTGTTCTTCACTTTTCAGGACTGGAGTGTAATACTTGTAGTTACACTAATATGATAGATAAATTTATACTTTTACAAAAATGGAAGAAATTTATTTTATTTTATTTTATTGATTTTAGAGTAGGTTTTAGAGATGAAAATGAAAAATAGAAAGAGCACATTGATAAATTTAGTTAGATTGAAGTGTGGAAAGTGATTGTTAGGTTAATACAAACAATTAGAAATGAAGATTTTAAGAAATAGATAGGAGATTTGATTATTTCTTTAAATTGACCTTGAGCTGGTTAGTAAAAGAAAATATACATATAAATTGATGTTAAATTAAAGAAATATTTAGACCATTGGTAAGGAGAGATATTAAGCTAAATTTCATTAAAATCCTAGAATAAAATTTCAACTAATTAGCTTGGAATTTTAAAAATGGATGAATTGTTGTTCATGGTACAATTGAGAAATTCCACCTTAATAGAATATAATTGTAAAAGAAGAAGTTAAATTCAAGGTTGTAATAAATAGAAAATTCAGTGGACCCAAATTTGGATTAGTGGATCTAGACCATTCACGTGAGAGCTCAACCAAGGACAGTTGGATCTCCCGTGTCATATTAACCACATATGCATAATATTTTAACATACCTAAGTATAAAATGAAATCAAACTCTGGCTGGAAATGTTTTCTACCATTAATTGTTGTGATTCTGATCCCCAAGGCTGCGGTTTAACATAATCAAACAATAACAATTGGCTAAAGCGAAGCTTATCTAGCCTTCTTTTTTAATATCACATCGGAAATATTAAGAGAGCTAAATGCTCTTTTCTTATGCAAGTCATGGTTTAGATAATATAAATTTCTCTTTTAACTGCTAAATTTTACTAAAATTTCAGCAGAGTCTCCCTTGTTTTTCATACTTACATATTTAACGCTTGCGATATGATTCACTTGATAGAGAGTATAATAGTTCTAAAATATCCATAGAAGACTCACACGCCACACAATTCATTACAGTAAATTACTAAAACTCCTACTTATTAACTCAAAGTTTAACTGAATCCCATACACACACTATCAACGTAAAATACATAAAATGCATAGGGCTACTCATCAGTTAATAGAACATAGCTCGTACTCATCATCAACATACATATATAATACAAAATATGACATCATCTGTTAGGCTTCATTCATTTCATTCAAGAGCATTCCCCTTATCAACATGACTGGTATCTGAAAAAAATAATAAGGTGAGCTGCGAAGCCCAATAAGGAAAAGAAATAAACCCATGCATATCCTACCATTCTTGTTGAGCTTAGTGCAATTGCATATTCCCATCCAACCATTGAACATTCAGAGCATGTAAATAAACCTATACAATACCAACTCCCCATTCATATCCAACCATAGGACATTTATTTTCCTTTCAACAGATAAGTAATAAAGTTATGAACTTTATTCCAAATTCAAACTATAAAACCATAAGCATAGCATTCAGGTAAAACCATACATGGATGTATTTGATTTGATTATTTCCTCAGCAATAATAGACAAGTATGATATCATCACATTGAGCAAGTAGTCATCTCCCTCAAGGTTTACCATCTTGGGCCGCACACTATGAGTATCATACATAAGCCAACCAGACTCTTAGGGCTTACAATCTTGAGCGGCTCCAATGTCAAGTTCCCTCATGATTTACTATCTTGGGCAACTCCACTATAGTCGCAATAAACTAGGCAACCCTTTCCCTCAAGGTTAACCATATTTGCGGGCTTCACTGTGATCCCAAAAAGACTAGGCAGTCATTTCCTCAGGGTTTACTATCTTAGGCTGCTCAATACCTAACAGTTCATCCTCAAGGTTTACCATCTTGGTTGGCTCCACCGTGATTCCAAAGAACTAGGTAGACCTTTTCTCTCAAGGTTTACCATCTTGAGTGGCTTCACCTTAGTTGCAATCAACCAGGTAGCCCTTTCTCTCAGGGTTTACCATTTTGAAAGGTGTCATCATAGCTTACTAGGTGGCCCTCAAGACTTACTATCTTGGCATTTATCATTTTATTATAATTTGCATCATCATAATAGTTAAGCATAGTTAATCAAAATATCATAAGACAATTTCAATAAGTAATTGCAATTTATATCATTCATTCAAGCAATATGATAACCTATTTATTATATACATTTATAGTATTAATTTCAAGTGAACATATTAATAAGAATTTAAGAATAAAGAAGGGTTTAGGATCTTTACCTAAGTTCTAAGTATAATTCACAAATCAAATATCAATACCGTCCAAACATCATTCAAAATCTGGGTTAAGAATATAAGTTCTAAGTAAATTTTAGAATTCCATTCAATTTACTACAATTACTTCAAGATTTCTATTTGTAATGTTATTAATCCAACCTCATATATCCAGATTGATGATCAGGACATCAATTGGTCACTATCTACTTAGTTCAGTACCATCAATCTTAAATTGACAATCCAGATCGAATGCGTACCCTAGAAGTTTCAACTCCTATCATTTAAGGTAAGTTATTTAGCAATTCAATAATTTTAACGATAATCCATGGTCTGGTTGCCTTTTCTAACCTTTGATCATCATTGATCAAATTTTGGACGATCAGATTGAATCTTCCATCAAATAATCCATAATTGGTTTGTCATTTTTATCACAATTCATTATTGATTGGTAATTGAAGTCATATTTTATACAAATCTACTTTCTAATTATATTTTTAAAGGTTGAATACTGATATCTCAGTTTTTTCTTATGCACTACCAAGCTTTTTGATAAAATTTTAAAGGATTAATTAATTCCTGATCAACAATCCGTCTTCACAGATAAAAATCTCAGGTGTGACTTATCCAAATCACAAAAATTACAAATTTTCACTTTTTTAGGGGTTCACCAGAAAAAGTTGCCATCGTCGGAGAAGGTGATCAGATTTTGGTCATCATCGATAACACATACATTACCATTTTTTCAAATGTTTCACATGGGAATGGTCAAAATTGGCTGAATTTTTGTTTTTTTATTAATTTTTCATTCCAATTTTTACTAAAACCATAGTTTTTGGCCAAAATTTTCAATGATTTTTTAAATTCGCTGGTGTCACTGTTTTTCTCAAATTCTGGCATTGTTACTTGGCGGATTTTCCTGAAACCAAAGGGGTTTCACTTACAATCATCTGAGGAATAAGATAAACAGTTTGGATTATCAATCCAACACCATTCCATCAACTGTACCCACTGAATCTAACGAATTTTTTTTTTTTGTTTCACTGTCCTAGGTTGTCGGAAAAATGAAAATGAACTGAGAAAAGAGTCGAAAAATAAAAGTAAATAGTGGGAAAGGAATGGGATGAAGAGGAGAAGGCTTATCTGTCTTCCCCATTCTTAGTAGGTAAAGGGGATAAGTCCAAAACCTCTAGCTTGATGGGAAGATCAGAAATTGGGGGAGAAATATCCACTCAAATCTGGAGAAAGAAGAACCCGTAAAGATTGCTTACAGCTCCGGCTTTAAATCCGTCACCTTTATGCTCATACCACACTAGTAAAGATTAACTGATCGCCCATGTGATGATCCTAGTGGCCAATTAAACTACAGGATCAGTTTACGGCTCAGGTTATTAAGTTAAATTAATTGTCTGATCATTTAATTAACTTTATCAACCAATATTAAATAATCTGGATGGTTAGAATTGAAGGGAAACATTCAAGAAAATTTATGAATGGATCATATGTTACTTCTCCCTGTTTAATTACAACTTCTAGATCAACTTACAAGCCTTAAATGGAGAGAAACCTTATACTCTGCTCTCTGTGTTGTGCTGTTCTCTTCTGAGGTTTTTGAGAAAGGAAAGAGCTAGAAGGCAATCTCACCTTGTCAAACCTTTGAAGAGTTGATCTAAAAGTAGCTCCGGCAAGATTTTCCTTGCTTTTTTTGTAAGTTATCACTAGTTTTCCTTTGTGTTTTGATCTATAAAGTTCATGTTTAGAGATTAGTATTTAAAAGAAAAAGTTTTAGGAGAAACTCCACCGGAGGCAATATCTATGTAATTCGATGATTGTAATTCAGTTTATTGACTGCTTTCTAATACTACTAAGTTGCAATAATTCTGTGTTTATTATTTCTCCTTTTTGCATGTACTGCCATCTGAAGCGTCTAAGGCCACAATACTAAGTCCGAACCCAGCTGCAATATCTAATATGAGTCCCAAATCCAATTAGATCTAACCAACTAAGATAAACCTTGATTAAGTGGGTTGGATCTATTAAATTTGTTTACTGTAAAGCAAATCTACCAATTATGAAAGCTGGGCTGAGCACTTGTTAAAGTTGGTTAATACGATTGTCTGGATGGAGCCCATCTTTGATGGGGCCAAGTAGATGAATGGTGCTGACCATCGAACAAGAAACCACTATTTTGTACTGTTGGCCACGCAGGAGTTTGTGTCCTAAAACTGGTGCCGATATCATATGACAGAAGCATCGGAAGACTTATTACTGACCGTCCATTCTTCTGGAAACTTGAAATTCGGTTTGATCCTCACCGAAGGATTGTGCTTGAAAACACAAATTTATTGACAGAGATGGAAGTAATATGTTTAGTACGCGTCATTGGTGCAAATCTGTGACATATGTTATTCTTCAATGAGTAATGTTAGGCTTTTGGCATGAACGTGGCCAACCTTTGGGTGATGGGACCGTTCATCTCAGCCTTGGGATCCATGATGAACAAAAATTGACGATGATTGGATGAATCCAACCGTTGTTTACATAAAATTTCTAGCCGTCCTCGTGCTGTCTCAAGTACTACTAAGTCAAAGCTGAAAGAATGAGATGAAGGGGTTGGATCATCCATCCTCCATCCTGCCAAATGTGGGGCACTTCTGTGGAAAACCTTACAGTGCCTTTGGCCCGGGCCGCATTCCTTATTTCTCCAATATTTAATGGAAAATATGTATCAATTTTCAGACGTCCAACACACTGAGATCAGAGAATCTGAACCACAAAGAGGACTTGTTACCCCCACATCTCAGCGTTAACTCTTTGGAGAAGTAGGTTACATAACTCTAATGTCTACCCTTAATTTCACATTTAAGAGATGGGGACAGCGAAATGATGCGGTTCAATGCATTTATCTTTGGATTTTCTAGAATATCTAGGTGATGGACCCCACCAAGTCATAGGTAACATGTTTCGCGCCATTCATCTTGTGGGTCCCAAAATGGAGATGCGGGATCACTCTACTGGCCTAAAATTTATTACTTAAACACAAATAAGCAACAGTCGACATTTATGTCCTCGTGAAATGTAGATGATTAAACAAAGGAGAAGTCATGCGTATGCCTGATTGCTTGTGGTACATCTGAACCGTTCGTTTGATAGTTGTCAACATCCGATGTCTAGGATCCTGAAACTGATGCCAATCGGACCCTCCTCCCTCCAAACAGATCTGATTGCGGTCGAAGAAAATGTGAATAATTGCGCTCATTTACATAATTGCCTGCTGTTAAAAATCATCCAGTTGGATGTTATATTTGTCCAAATTTTGTGATCTTTCACCTGCTAGGATCCAACGAGGGAGCTAACAAAAGAACGGTTCAGATCAACTTTAATTTAGCTGGGGCTCTTCATATAAAAATTCACTGCCTGGTTTACTATTCGAGCATTTCTCTATCTGCAAACAAAAATAAGTAACACAAGAACCAGGTCGCTTTGAGTCTGAGGTCTCCGATGGGGTTGGTATTAGTTGCTCAAAGGTCTTTCCTACGTACCAACGTAACAAATCAGTAAGGAAATAACATCATAAGTATCTCTTAGTAAATAACAATTCTAATGCAAAGAAATAGGGTGTTACATAAGGAAATGCTAATTGAGGTGATATATCCATCTTGACTTTGAATTACCTTTGCATCGTTCCTGCTACAAGCTAAACTAAAGGCAGACCGATGCACAAAGCTCTCGCGTATGCAAATCAGGAAAAGGGGCAGACCACAGGGATTTATTGTACACAGTCTTACTTTATATTTTGCAAAAGGTGGTTTCAACGCCTCGAACCTATGACTTCAAGATCACATGACGACAACTCTACCATTGTGCCTATGTTCTCCTTTTGCCACGAGCTAAACTACGGTAACTAATACAACACTACTCAACACAAACTAGGATAACATCAATCTACGGATCGATTTAGTTGTTCATGGAGTTATCAATTTATTCTTAGCTAATTGCAGCGTTGATATACATAAATTATTTAAGAACAACCTGCTCAAGATTTATCGTAGTTTTTGAATAATTTAGCCATCTTTTAGGATTGCGAATATATTTAGCAATGGATGATAAGCTAGCTTAACATACATGGCTGAACTTATTTCCGGTTTTGTTATTCCTATGTCAACCAGTCGGGGCGAAATGCGACGAAGAGATGCTATGAAGGAAACAGGCAACTCCTATTGCACATGGCAGCATTGAATCATCCTCTCACATAATGTAAGATTATGTGGAGACAATACCACATGTGTTCCTGCTGTGACTTGTTGCTACAGCAAGAATTCTTGTATCCATTCGATATAGACTTCTGTTCTAAAGTATATCAAGCTTTGATTACTGGGCCTTCTGAGATGCAGATTACAAATCATGGAGGATGTTATTAGAGGAAAAGTGCAGCCTCCGTGCATGTAGCTCCTGCCTATGCGGAGTACGGAGAAGGAGTAGACAACAAGGATCTATAATACACAGCCTTATCTTGAATCTTTACAAGAGGCTGTTTCCATGATTTGATCTCGTGATTTCAAGATCACATGACGACAACTTTACTGCTGCACCAAAGCTCGTCTATCCGGATTATGTTATTAGAGGACAGTCATCAAATTCCCCGCTATTTGGATGTTGCTAAAATAATTTAAATATAGATAAACCATGGGATGTTTGTTGTACAATGATTTTATCTATATTTAAAGTTGATAGTGGCAGGCATAGAATGAACATCCATGAATGGTTTTTGTGCAGTTTGTTATCCCCATGCCAAACAACTGCATTGATTTACCATTTGAGAATATCATACTCGAAGGTTACTACCAAGGAACTGATCGAGTCTGTGAGATGTCTTCTGCATGCAACAAATACTTTAGGCTTGTACCGAATATTGAATGATTTTCTTATTGGAAATGATACTACACTGAGCCGGTGAGAAACCTAAGCTAGTACTTACAAAAGGTGGCAGTCCGGTTGCACGAAGCTCCCGCATATGTTGGGTCCAGAAAAAGAGTGAACTACAATGGTCAATATTACACATTGTTACTTTGCATTTTGCAAGAGGTTGTTTCCACGCTTTGAACTTGTATCCTCAAAGTCACATAATAACAACTCTACTGTTACGCCAAGACTTTACGATATTAAGAGAGGTTAATGTACTTTGATTAAGCCCTTGAATCGGCGGAATTGGAAAAGTTGCTAGCTCGATCGTTAAGAAAATGTATAAGGATATGCAGCCAAATTCTTTGATCAATCGGTCAGAAATGTTCACAGAAATAGACATTTATATATTTATCTAAAAGTGCCTACAGAATGTATGAAGTTGGACCTTGGTGATGTCATACACGCAGCCCAAGCTTCCAATTCTCTATATAATAGTTAGAGCTTATAAGATAGTTTAATGAAACGCGCAAGTGAAAGCTTGACCAGACCGTCCTTGGCAAAGGGTTAAAGTAAATTGAAGTCTCGTATGCAGTCCACCAGCTTCCCACAACCTTCGGCTAATGTGGATGTTCCTTGTCGTTAACTTATATTGATTTGACAAACGAATCAACGGATCTAGACGACACTTTCGAAGTGTGAGAATGGTGGAAAATCGATGCGGTCTACCGATTTATAATGATCCAGTCAATTGGCTGTCAATTTCCCCAAAAAAGCTGAGCAGATCGAAGGCCCTACGATTACTAAAGAAATACTCTAGACCACTATATATATTACACGTCTATTGCAATATTAGAATAAGAAGTATTCTAGACCACCTTACCTTATTGTAACTTTTTCAAGGTCAAGTTTCTAGCACGTTCAGTCCTTGCTAAATATACTATAATACTAATAAAATAAAGGTTTTTTTTCTTTACCTTAATCTACTAAATGTCCCTTAATTACAATCAGATTCAAATTGTAATCTTATAGCACTTATGAACCGGCATACCTGATCATTGTGTGTGTCACTGGATCGATCTTGATTGGTAGATCTGTGAAATTTGCACAGCAGATACCAGACCTTGGATAAACTTATATGTGGATGGTAATCTTTTTGCCTCTTGAAGCCCTAGAGCAAGGTTAAGATTAAGCAAACATAGATAAGATAGCCTAAAGCCTAGAGCTGTTTGTTCTTGGACAGTTTAAGGCAGCTAAGCGTAGGAAAAAATAATCACGATACATGGGTAACTCAGTCCATGGTCTGATATCCCCTTGCCAACCAGCCGATTTGTGCTTGCCAAACATGGTATACAGCCACGAGTATGTTATGATGGGAAGCTATAATTTATTGCATTTCTAAGGAAGCAATTCATCCAATCCGTCATGTTGCCGGTGCATGTTTGCAATATTTAGGTCCTCCATGGTTGACAACAAGGAAATGGACAGAAGCTTCCTGCACCGACCTGCCCTTTTTACTCAGAAACTTTACATGGCATAAAACTTTTGGGTCTTTGAGAGAATCCAGGCTCTAAGGCCCCATTTAGCAGCACATAGTAACTACATGGGATTACTCCATACAATCATATGAGCAATAATCCGGCAGAAAGCATAAACCAGATTCAGCATAATCGCTTAAACCGGATTACTGTAAGTCCGTGAATCACCCCTTAAGTTGTCAATTCCGTCATGTTTGGGCCGGAATGATGAAAAGTCCGACCTTCATAGCGACCTTCATCGATAAGGAAATGTCCATGTTACAGATTCCTCATGATCTCATCTTGATGAACACATAACTTTCAAATTTTCCACATCTTCCAGAAATCGGGAATAAATAGTTTACAGACCGCTGTTTCGCAATATTCATAGTCAATGTTAAACATGAAAAGTCCAAAAATTTCACTTCTGGAAGAAATATTCTAGCGTTCCTCAATTTCTACACCAAAACTTTTAGTGGTGGAGGTTGCTTTACCTAATATCTTAGTTACCAGTTTTATTACAAGAAATTCTTATGAGAATCTAAGAAAAGAAAAGATGTGGGAGATCCAAGCCGTTAAACTCTGACACCACATCAAAAATAAATGCTACCCTTAGATTCTTCTCCCTAGAGTGCTGTTAACCTTTGATTGCTTGGATATTTCTAGCGTGGACTTTCGTCGAATGCTGATTAGAATAATCCAATGCAGAAGATTTTTGAGAGAAGATGAACGATTTGGATGACCAGCATCTGGGATGCATCAATTGCCTGGTTAAGGATGCATGGGTAGATCCACAAAGTCAGCAATCAAAGATGAAATTCCCCACTTTTAATAATCTCAAATGGGATGATGACGGGCACTGAAAATGATTTTCCCAGTCTTGTCAGGCTTTTGTTTTCTTTTAAATTGTGAGGTATTCTCCTTATTTATCCACGTAAAAGAGGGCAGCCAGGTGGGCCATCCTTGCAGGACTAAAGCAGATCGACAATTATTTCACGTTGACAAAAAACGCCCTGCCTTGTTCACATTTTTACCCATCTCCAATTTTCCAACCGGACTCCACCTTGCAACATTTCTGCAAGTTTACAGGTAAGTGAGATCAAACGCCCTTCAAGGGCTATTATTACACCTTGATTTGAATTAACTTATTAAAAACTACCAGGGAGGCCCACGTTTTTTATAATCTGAACCATTCATCTTAGTGATTTTTCCGTATTTGAGTCAGGTCTCAAAAAATCACAATTTAACAATTGATCCTAGCACTTTCTTTCAACTAAAGCAAATCGTCCGACTGAATTGTTACCAAAGAAAAACATGATTTCTAGTTCAATTTGGATAAGATTAGCTAGTTAGAGGCAAGTGGGGTTCATTAATTTAAATGATCCGAACAGTATATATGATAGACTATGCTACAGAAGAGCTATTCACCAGCTAATTATAAAATCAAATATAAAATGGCGTATCTTTGACGGAAACTTTCGATAGATCAAAGGCTCTGATTCATCTAACGGGAGAGATCATTGATACAGGGGCCCCATTTGCTTACTATCTTATCCACCTTATTTTTCATGAGACAACCAAGGTAGGACTTGTAATTCTATAAACTAAGTTGGGCAAGCTATAATGAAGTCGAAGATCATCCTTCCCGTGGCTCTTCGGTAATTAAAGAAGCAATCATGGCATTTACTTAAGCCCTTCCCGAACTGCACAATTTCTCCCTGGTTCTTCAGACAAATACATTCAGACATGTCCGGAGAGACTTCCCTTCGAAGAGAATGAAAACAACCAGAAGCGGTACTTTCTCTCTCTTCCTCTTCTTCACGTTTTTTTCTCTCTTCCCAGAGATTTCTCTTGCAGGTGATACCATCACATCATCGGATTCACTCACCGACGGCCAAGATCTTATCTCTTCAGGCGGAAACTTCAAACTGGGCTTCTTCAGTCCTGGTAATTCCAACAACCGATACTTAGGAATTTGGTACAACAAAGTCTCAATTCCAACATATGTTTGGGTGGCAAACAGAGAAACCCCACTTGCAGACACATCCGGGGTCTTCAAGATCGACGGTCAGGGACGTTTGGTGATTCTCAATGCATCAGAGAGAGTGACCTGGTCGTTCAATCTGACCCACGTGGAGAATCCAGTCATACGGCTTTTAGATAATGGCAATCTCGTCGTGAGAGAGGAAGGCAACGGTCAGGATTACTTATGGCAGAGTTTCGATTATCCGTCCGACACGTTGTTGCCGGGCATGAAACTCGGTTGGAATTTGAAAACCGGGTTGAATCGGTTCTTGACGTCGTGGAAAGCCGACGACGATCCTTCTCCGGGGGATTACACGTTCAAGATCGACCTTCACGGGTGGCCTCAAGCATTTCTACGGCGAGGATCGACGGTGCTGTACCGAAGTGGGCCATGGAATGGGATACAATTCAGTGGCGTCCCCGAGATGGGTCCAAATTACATCTTCAAATTCGATTTTGTATCAAATCAAGACGAGGTCTACTACACGTTTGGGTTAGTTAACAGCTCTCTCATCTCAAGATTACTGGTGAATTACACTGGAGTTCTTGAACGATATACGTGGATCAACGGTAGTGCAGATCGATTTTGGAACTTGTTCTGGTGGGCCCGGAAAGATCAATGCGACGATTACCTCGAATGTGGGGATTATGGGATCTGTAACACCGATGGGTCCCCCGTCTGTGAGTGTGTCAAGGGATTTGAGCCCATAAATCCACAGCAATGGTATCTGAGAGATGGAAGTGGTGGGTGTGAGAGGAAATTGCCTTTGGCTTGTGAAGAAGGAGATGGATTTTACAAGCTGACTGACATGAAGCTGCCTGATTCATCTTCAGCGTTTGTTGATGAGAGGATGAGTTTGAGGGAATGCCAGGAGGAATGCTTGAGGAATTGTTCTTGCACTGCTTACTCTAATGCTGATATCAGGGGAGAAGGGAGTGGGTGTGTGATTTGGAGCGGCAATTTGGTAGATCTTCGACAGTATTCGGACGGCGGGCAGGACCTTTACGTCCGACTGCCGGCGTCGGAACTAGGTATGTGATTCATCTTAAACGTTTGGAGATCGCCAGTGCTCAATCTCTACGATCCTTAAATATCCAATAATCAATTGCAGATAGAACTCAGATTTGCTCTACCTGAAGTAGCTTGACTCAGTGAGTCAACTCAGTTACCTTGTCGGATGCTAAGGTGAATGGGTTGGATTAATTTAGGCAGTCTTTTCTAATGACAACCTAAAACTCGCCAAAAAGTTTGATTTTTGAAAGTGGCTATTAGATGACTTTTGGCCTTTGATTTGGGAGCATTTTCTATGGCTGGGAATCATTACACGTCGTTTAGCTGTTTGTTTAAGGGCCAAAAATCAATAATTATTGTTGTTAGATGGGTTTAAATTTGCACATGCATGGCCTACTAGATAGATGGTTTGGATAATTAAAAATCTTAGGTCCCAAATTATTGACTACGCTTGACTTTAAGGAACTGATTGGAAATTATCTATAAATTAGTGCCTGATTGATAAAAATCTCAAGGAGAATAGAAACCTAAATCATGGGACGTCAGATCTAATACCGACATAGTTGACAGTCCGTGCCATGGCCCACCTCTATTATGTATTCTTCTGAAGCCACAGCCAATACATGACTTTTTTAGAGTCCTTTGAATCTAATTTTCAAATTGATCTTGTCCATTAGTACTTAGTAGTGGCTCGGTCAGGCGAATTGATCTTCTCATTATGATGAATTTTTAGATCTGTTCAGAGCCTTTGACATTTGGTGGCCCACCCAATAGTTGGCTAATTCATGTCTTTTTTAGTCCCTGCTTAGTTGGCAGGAAATGGATTAAAACTGATTTTCATAGAAAAAAGAATTCTTTGTCCAAAGTGCCCGCAACATGGCATATAATTCTTGGGTAAAAGGGCAGTTTCGGTGCACAAAGTGCAGGACTTATGAAAGAGACAGACCATAAAGGTCAACCTTATCTTATATTTGTAAAATATTGTTTTTACTTTTTTGAACCTTTAAGCTCAAGGTCACGCGTCCACAAATTTACCGTTCTCCTTTAATATGAAGGTTTAAAACAGTCGAAAATCAATTTCCATTCATTTCTTGCCAATCTTGCCTGCTAGGGGTGGCTCGCCGAGGCAAGTCGAATGGTTTTCTTGTTTATACGAAACTCAGACATTCCGAGTTGACTCGTTTAGCTGAGTTGAAGTCTGAACACATAAAAGAATGTTGGTTCTCATTTGCACCGTAACCGATGCAGAGAGAGGCTTTATTCATGTCCATTTCAGTCTAGTAAAGGTGGTTCAGAAAGGTCTCCCCGAACCACCGTTCGAAGACTTTTCACACACCTGTCCTAATCCTTGGTGGAAAACTGACAATTCTTTCCTTCGAAAGCCGTTCAACTAATCAGTGTGAACAAGCGGTCGATCGAGATTCATACCCGTGTTTCACAGCGGACCGTTCTCATCTCGGCTAGCCATGGTGGCTAGCTAATTATACCAAGACAAGCAATCGTCAAACCACTAAATGTGGTGACTGGAACCGCCCATGTGGCTAGTTGTTGAAGTCAATCTGTTCAGACGTTCGAAATTATTAATTCTACCTGCAAATGCGGAGTTCTTTAGCGATAAGTGACGGCCCACATCTCTTTATGAGGAAGGCTAGATCAGCTTAGGAGTGTATTTTGGTCAAGTAAGTACATGTGAGGTGCAGTTTTGATGATTTTAAACACCAATAGTCTGCAATGAAACATCGAAACAGCATTACGAGATGCTTAAGAAATGGTAGTAAAACTCCTTAGTATTTGGTCGTGTTCTAAGATAATGAACTATGTGATGTTCTCACTCAATGAATGAGATAGTGGCAGTAACTCATACTTTATTGAGTGGTTAACACCATCCAAGGGTGAGGATTTTGCTGTGTCGCCTACCAAGGGCGTGCTTGCAGAAATAAACTCTCTGGATCACCAGTCATCAAGCCAAAGATGTACTTCAACTTCACTTAATCTGCATGGGCGTGCACCAATCACCACATAACATCTCCCATGTGTAACCTTAGAGTATTCATTGCTTGCATCTTCGGTACAAAGTGATAGATTATGGTGAAAATGGCTATTCAGGTGATGAGGGTAAGAGGACGAGAGTTGCAGTCATAGTCAGTGCAACCTTGGTTGCTGCAATTCTATTGTCCGGATTGGTTGGCTATTTAGTATGGCGGAAGAAGAAGATGGGTCCGAAGCTGAAGAAAGGTAACACCACCAATTTGGCCTCTTAATTGAGCGTGAACCAGTGTTATAAATTCTGCCCTTCGTTCCAAAATGAGACCACCTGTTTGTATCTCTTAATGGCTATGTTTCTGTTATTGACCAGGCGAGAAATCAAGAGAGAAGAGCCAAGAAATGTTCTTAATTGATATGATTGGTTGTCAGTCAATGAACAAAGACAAGTCCGAAGAGAGGAAGGATGACAATGAGCTGTCCTTGTTTGATCTATGCACAATTGCCAGCGCCACCGATAATTTCTCTGATCAAAATAAGCTTGGAGAGGGTGGATTTGGCCCTGTCTACAAGGTATTCTTTTCATACATAAACCCCATCAATGTTAACTAATATTAATTAGGGAGTTATAAGATCGGTGAGCGGGGCGACGTACAAGTGAATCCTATTCGTTTAGATGATGCTAATCGTCTTCTACCTGGTAACCCGTGTTATGGATAAGCCATGCGCCAAATTTCGAATCCATCAGACAGTTTGAAGCTTGATTTCTGGCCTTCAATCAGATGTTAGAACATGAAAGAACAATGAGTTTACACTCGATCATCAACCAACTGGACCCACAACTCAAAGACCTAGAATTAAGATGGAGTAAACTTTTGTGTGTGACCACTTGATTCCTACCAATTTAGTCATTGGAAGAGTGGCTCGGGCTGTACTGTTGCTAGCGCATATAAAACCAACTGATATTTAGATTGGCTGAAATATGGCCTCGTCATTTTGAAGGCAGATGCGTGCTGCAACCGAAGCAGTCGGTCGCATTGCATGCTAGGCCTAGCAAGAGCAGTATTGCTTAATGTGCAGCAGTGCACGTTAAGAGCAATGGGTTACATGGAAAATATTTTCTGGCTTAGCTAACATGACCGCTTGCTTATAGCACAAAGTTTCCCGTAAAAAAGTCTAAAATACTTGGGCAGGCGTATTTAGATGCATAAAACTATATTTTTACTAAGAACAAGAGAAAACAGTGTATATTCCATGAATGATCAATGTTTATAAAGATACTTTCTCATATAAATCTCATATAAAATTATTCTTATTGCAAGTTGTATTCTTCTGTGTATTCTCATTAAAAATATATTGACCAAAACATGTACTATATTAATCTAATCTAGTCCTTAACTCCCTGCTCTTATAGTCAGTGGATAGAAGCCCACAAATTGGATGGGCATCTTTAGTGGGCCGTCTAAGCGTCACTAATTAAACAATTTTGACTACTGCATATTATTTTAATTTTGGTACTTAATCACTGTATGTTAATACGATATGCCTAATGTCTGATCCCTATGTCCCACAAATAATGGCAATTTCAATCCCAAAAATCTACTAACATTTATCTTTTTCTTTCTTCCCCCCCCCGTTTGAATGTGGATTACAAGTTGGAAATGCTTCAATTGAGTTGAACTTTTTGCTATTCGAGATTAAAAAGTGCTTATCAGATGAATAGTCCTAATTAAGTAAAGGAAAGTTGACTATAGTGTGCCTCATTAAGGGACCATAGGCTGTACCATTTTAATTGGACCAAGCCCCAAGGCACGCTGCATAATTGTGCCATATTATTATAATTGGTAAACATGAAAAATGAAGAATAAAAAATTTAAAAATTCTCTTGTATGATAATATTATGTATTTCCATTGGCATTTTCCAGGGCAAACTGCCAGACGGTCAAGAAATAGCAGTGAAGAGGCTTTCGAAAAAGTCAGTACAGGGCCTGGACGAGTTCAGGAATGAGGTCTTATTGATTGCAAAGCTGCAGCACAGGAATCTGGTTAGACTTTTTGGTTGCTGTATTCAGGGAGAAGACACCATGCTGATCTACGAGTACATGCAGAACAGAAGCTTAGACAACATTCTTTTCGGTACGAAAATCTCACGTTCACATCGAATTCTTTGATTCTTATTTGTCAATAGATGTCGGTAGACAAATGCAGTTGAAGAGATTCCTCACGATCAATTTCTTATGTGAAATCACTATGAGAGATGGGCTTAGTCAAGTCTTTCTGTGAGAAATTGTGACTTGGTCAGTATGATCAAACATTTCATGGTGGTGGGCCCATTTCGTTGGCAAACATCACAGTTGGATGATCCAGACCCCCGATCAGAGAAATTGAACTGTTGTGTGGTTTGGTTTGTCCAATTGGAGTGTTTAGAATTAAACATCCCCATGTGGGGCCTCTAGACACTGGAGTGAAATTAAGGTTATCATGTCAAATGTGCACTGGGTCCAAAGGAATGCACCTTAGAGGAAATCCATAAAAATGAGCCACCGTTGACCTTTTCTTTATCATGGCAATACCAAATAGGAAACTTAAAGCTAAATTTAGTGAGACGTTGATGCAGATGAAAATAAAAGAGGATTACTAGATTGGCGAAAGCGCTTCAACATTATAGTGGGCGTTGCTCGAGGGCTTTTGTATCTTCACCAAGATTCAAGGTTTAGAATCATTCACAGAGACCTCAAAGCCAGCAATGTCCTATTGGATAGCAAGATGGACCCTAAAATTTCAGATTTTGGCACAGCTCGAATTTTCGGAGGAGATCAGATGGAAGCAAGTACAAAGAGAGTGGTCGGAACATAGTAAGTACTAATTAAGATATAATATTAACAATTGGGAAATCAGTTTATGTGCTAATATTTCATTAATGGTTGATGCAGTGGATATATGTCCCCTGAGTATGCAATGGATGGGCTCTTTTCTGAAAAATCCGACGTCTTTAGCTTTGGAGTATTAGTGCTAGAGATACTAAGTGGGAAGAAGAACAGAGGATTTTTCCACGCCGAGGAACATCTTAATCTTCTGGGACATGTAAGTTTGGAAAAATAATTCGTTTCAATATGTACCCTATAAATAGTTTTACTAAAATAAGGCAAACTTTACCTCTTTCAGGCATGGAGACTGTGGAAAGAAGGAAAGAGCTTGGAAATGTTGGACACATCTATCAGTTTTTCATGTTCCATGACAGAAGTGTTAAGATGTATACAGGTTGGACTGTTATGCGTTCAAGAACGTGCAGAAGACAGGCCTTCAATGTCAACTGTTGTTTTGATGTTGGGAAGTGAAAATTCCACAATGCCGCAACCGAAACAGCCTGGATTTTGCGCCGGGAGAAGCCTCACAGATACAGATTCATCTTCATGTCAGCAAGATCTCTTTACGGTAAATGAAATAACTGTTACAACATTAGAAGCTAGATAGAGAATTGTACTCCCATGAGGATCCATGTATAATTTGAAACTTGTGTAGATTTCTGTTTTCAGTGAAATTTTTTAACTAGGTGTTTCAAACAGTATCTTTCGCTTTGATGGAGATACCAACCGTAAGAAAGGACATTGAGTTGTAGTATCAAATTTACAAACACAGACAACACTTCCGTGGCCCAGACGCATTGGTGCAACATTATCAAATAAGTTAGTCTACCAGGTGACTAAAAGTCTGTGCCATTGCGTCATGATCCGATGAACTTAAGAGTCCACACAGTCTAGATTAGGTTCTGCTCGTATAATGTAAACGTCAATTTTTGTTAGATTATCACAGTTCTGCATCACGCTATATGCAAAAGGCTATGATAACCAATCTCTGGGTCTCTTTCTATTTGAAAATCCATGATAAATTCTGATCTGAGAGTAACCAGTCGGCCAGAAATGACTGCAAAATGGGTAAATATCCAGAAAGATGCTGAGAAAAGTCTGAAAGAATAAGGAGAAAGATTAATGCGACTTGAATTCTTTACATTTGTTTCCCCACAATAATAATATGAGCATACTCCAACCTTCACCAAAACAAAGGTTTGGATCACTAATGTGGATTCCAGTTGAATATTTGTCCACCCACTATTTTACAAATCAAAATATGTGCATCTCTGCTATAAAACCAGCACCTCTATCATTACAATTTCACTTAGTAGGAAACTGAAATCCATTTCCATCTCACCTTAGAGTTTAGACTTTGTTTAGCAACTGTTTTTCTTATTTCTGTTTCTAGAACTTGGAAAGAGGAAAATTATAGAAAGAAAGGGTACTTTTATACATAGATGCCAAAAGTAATTTTGTTTCTATTTTGAGATGGAAACTTTTTTTTTTTTTTTTAATAGAAGGTGGTGATCTATGGATCAATAGAAAATACCAAGGTGGTTCGAGTACAAATATTGAGGGAATTACGTAATTACATATATAGTAAATGATTAACAGATAGAAAGCTCAGGGAGATGAACACCCTCTTTGGCCAACTGATCGGCTTTTTGAGTGGCTGATCTGAGGAAATAGTTAATAATTTAGATTTGATAGTAACTAGTCGGCTAGAAATGAGTCGAGAACACTCTCAAACAATTAGGAAAAAAGTTAGTCTGACTTGAATTCTTGAAGTTCTCTTTGCTTATAGAGAAGGATAAAATTTATCTATCAAAGTTGGCTCCAGGTTTACGTTTGTTCTCCCAACATAATAACATGAGCATACTCCAACCTTCATCAAATCAAAGGCTTGGATACATTTGCCCACCCACTATTTTACAAGTCAAACATATGCATATAAAACCAACCCTCTTTACAATTTCGCTTCGTGGGAAACTAAAATTCATTTCTCCCTGCAAGCAGCCTGCAAGCAGAGTTCAGACTCAGTTTGCCAACCATTTTTTTTTCCTGTTTCTGTTTCTGGAACTTAGAAGAGAAATAATAAGATTATAGAAATGATAATCTTAGAAACAATAAGAAATAAAACATATTTGAATACATAGTTGCCAAAAGTGGATATATTTCTGTTTTGAAATAAAAACTTGCTTTTGTTTTACTTTATTTTTTTATAAAAGGCGGTGATCTATTGATCAATAAAAAGGACCATGGTAGTCCGAGTACAATATTTTGACGCAATTACGTAATTACATAGATAGCAAATGATTAACAGCAGGAAGCCCGGGGAGACGGGCACCTATTTGGCTTGCTGATCGGCTTCTTGATTGGTTGATCTGAGGATGTGGTTAATAAATTTAGATTTGAGAGTAATCAGTCAGTTAAAAATGACTGTGAAGTTGGCACATATCTAGAAAGAGGAGGAGAAAAGTCTGAAAAAATAAGGAAAAAGATTGGGGTGACTTGAATTCTTTAAGTTCTACTTGCCTATTGAGAAGGATGAAATTATCTACTGAAGTTGGCTCCAATTGACGTTTGTTCTCCCGCTATAATAATATAAGCATACTCCAACCTTCACCAAATCAAAGGTTTGGGTCAATAATAACATGGATTCCAGTTGTACATTTGTTCACTCACTATTTTACAATTCAAAGTGTGCATTTAGGCAATAAATCAACCCTCTCTCTTTAAAATTTCAGTTGGTAGGAAACTGAAATTCATTTCCATTTAAACTTAGAGTTTAGATTCTATTTGATAATTGTTTTTTCTATTTCTATTTCTAAAACTTAAAAAGAGAAATTATAGCTTTAGAAACAGTAAGAAACAAAAATATATTTGAGTACACGGTTGCCTAAGTTGATTCCTTTTCTGTTTTGAAACAGAAACCCTTTTTTCTTATATAAGTTATTGTTGAGTGTTTTCCGCAAGTGCACGGCTGTTGTAGTCTAGCTAGTGCAAGTCCGGGTCGATTTCCACGGGGACTAGACTTAAATGTAGAGTTTACACAAATTTCAATTATAAATTAACAAACTAAAATTCAAGTTTATTAAGCATTTCATAAGTAAACAAAACTCTATATTTAAGTCAGCAAGAAATGACAATAAATTACAAATAAAGAAAACTTCCCTGTTTGACTGCTATGTCACGCAGCTAGTCACAACACGTTCTAATTAATAACAAAATAAATTAAGTGATATAATTGTCTTAGATTACACAATCCTCAACCTAACAAAATAGAAATAAAATAGAGTGAAGATAAGGCATGATACAACCGTAATTAAGCCAAGAACGGAATTTCTCCATTTTCCATTTCTTTAAGGGATGAAAAGAAGGCATGTGTGGTGCTTGTCCGGTGAGAAATGCATTGAAGAAAAAGTCAAGAAAAGGGAGAATAGAATAAGAAGAAAGAGACGATGGGAGAGAATAGAATAAGAAGAAAGAGATGATGGGAGAGGGATGGCTGCGATCGAGGAACCGATGCAGAGAGAGAAGATGGAAGAAAAAGAAGAAATGAGAGGAAGAAGATGGCGAGCAGAAGAAGACAAGGGAAAAGGGAGATCTGGGGATGCAATGCGGCAGGTGAAGGAGCGCCCAAGAGAGAGAAGACTGATTAGGGATGGGTGCGTGAGAAACAAAGAGTCCGAGATAGTAGGGAGAGCTTGAGAGAGAGATGGGAAAGAGAGGTGCGAGTTGATAGGAGCAGATGATAGAAGGTTCTAGAGAGACGTCATCTAGTGCTGGAGAAACAGATGAAGAAAAAGGTTATAAGAAGTGGAGTAGAGGCGACTGGTCCGGTGCAGTCGGGTGGTGAGATGAACAGGGAATGAAAGAGGATTGCCAGCCAATGTTGCCGGTGAATAGAGAGAGAGAGAGAGAGAGAGAGAGAGAGAGAGAGAGAGAGAGAGAGAGAGAGAGAGAGAGAGAGAGAGAGAGAGAGAGAGAGAGAGAGAGAGATGAGTGCGTGGTTGTGCGGTAAACAAGGAGACGAGGGAGATGAAAAAGATGGGGCTTGTGAGATAGAGGTGCAGTGAACTAATGGGGTTTATGGAGAAGGAGTAGAGAGAACAAGGGAGAATGGAAAAGGAGAAGAACAGGGGTAAGTGCGTGAAGATGGAAAGATAGAGGAAGAAGGGAAAAATGAGGACGGTAATGGGTTTGGTGAGAGAGAGAGAGAGAGAGAGAGAGAGAGAGAGAGAGAGAGAGAGAGAGAGAGAGAGAGAGAGAGAGAGAGAGAGAGAGAGAGATTGGAGAACGGATGAAGAGACGGAGAGGAACGATCCTTCCGTCTCTGTCCGTGAAGGGCAGATGCCCAGGGAGAAGAGGAGAGCACCAGAGAGAAAAGAGTGTCCAGGCTAAGCTGCTTGCTCCTCTCCTTGAAGGAAGCAAAGCCAGCCTGAATATATTATTTTTTTGTAAAACGTGCAGCTTGCCCATGCTTCGCCCATGCCTTGCGATGATGCCATATACATCATTGGTCAGCTTTGCCCAAATTTGTGGCATGGGACCCATTAAGCAAATCTGAACCGTTCAATGTATTCTGATTTACCTGCAAAAAAAAAAAATAATTAGAATTATTTTATGTGGATAATTAGCTATAATAATCATTCGATGGTTAACTTTTCAAATTAACAGTTGGATGATTAATTATAACTAAAATTGATTTAAAATCACAAAATTACCTCATTAAATGATCTAATAAAATAGTAATCTAAGGTTATTTTTGGCAAAATTAAAGACTCAATAGTTATCTATTGTGATGTATTGATAA
Source organism: Warburgia ugandensis (assembly GCA_035236585.1). Taxonomy (NCBI): domain Eukaryota; kingdom Viridiplantae; phylum Streptophyta; class Magnoliopsida; order Canellales; family Canellaceae; genus Warburgia; species Warburgia ugandensis. The sequence goes on from CP141137.1 coordinate 63,001,709, forward strand.
AAAAAAATGTGAGGTGGTCCGAGTACAAAATATTGAGGGAATTACTTAATTACATAGATTATAATGATGAACAGATAGAAAGCTCGGGGGAGATGAACATCCTCCCTGGCCAGCTGATAGGCTTCTTGATTGGCCGATCTAAGGACGTGGTGAAAATTGATGTCGCCCTTGCTTCTGAGAGAAGTGATTGAGTCAACAATATTGATAAATCTGTAGGGCACTTTCTGGGTGTTGCGTCCAAGAAATGACAATCTTGGTATGAACGTCCACCCAAAGATTTCTGAATTGCGAATGAGGCCAGTAGAGAAGTCCTTGTCAAAGAGACAGGATCTTTTCTTGGTTAGTCTTTAATTTCGAGAGGTCCTTTGCAATAGAGTGATGGGTCCATACCCATGAGATCTGAAAAATGAAAAGAAGACAAAAGTCAGAATTCGGTGCAGCCAAATCAGACTTCTGCACCGAAATATCAGTCAAAATCAACATTGGCTAGCAAGAAACAGAGATTGGTCAAGATCTGCTGCGCTGTAGATCTTGACAAATGTGATCATCTCACCTTATAAATAGGGGAGATTCGATCTCTGCAGAATACAGAACAGAGAGAGAGAGAAAGGGGTGTAGGGCTGTAAGTATCAGATCTATTGATATGAAGGTAGAAGGGTGTAGAGTAGAGTGAGGATATGATCCTCCTCCTCCTCCTTTGTATTCCTATTCTTGCTAGTGATTGATTTTCCCTTGTCCCGTGGATGTAGGCCAGATCAGGTTGAACCACGTAAATCCACTTGTGTTTATGTGTGTGTGTGATATCAGATCTACAGATCTGTAGTTTCCAACAGTAGTACACGCTACAGTTCCCAACAATGGTATCAGAGCCAGGCCAAATCCATACTGGCCCAACCCATTCCAGATCTAGCCCAGGCTGAGGAGACTGGAACAGGCCAGGCTAGGCCAGATCCAGATTAGGCCAAGTCCAACCTAGTCCAGATCCAGAGAAGGTAGAGGAGTGGCCCAGCCCAGTACAGCCTAGTCCAGATCTAGAGAAGGTGGAGGAGCGGCCCATCCCAGTCCAGCCTAGTCCAGATCCAGAGAAGGCGGAGGAGCGGCCCAGCCCAGTCCAGCCTAGTCCAGATCCAGAGAACGCCAAGGAGCGGCCCAATCCAATCCAGATCCAGAGCAGTCCGAGGAGTGGCCCAGAAAACCAGATCTAAGACCACCAGATCCTAGATCCCAGATCTGAAGAAGCCCTTGCTGCAATCTGAAGAAGTCTTGCAGCTACTACTCTGGAGAAGCCATTGCAGCGATCTAAAGAAGCCCTTGCTGCAATCTGAAGAAGTCCTTGCAGCTACTACTCTGGAGAAGCCATTGCAGCGATCTGAAGAAGCCCTTGCTGTAATCTGAAGAAGTCTTGCAGCTACTACTCTGGAGAAGCCATTGTTGGTTTTGCCGCCGTGAACTAATCCGGTGAAGCCGCATCAGGAGAAGACGCACACATGACAGAGTTCGGAGAAGATAAGCTGCAGCCACGGAGGGAAAAATCGCAGCTGCAGCTGTAAGAAGAAGGAAAAACAGGTTAGGGTTTTCCACTTATCCTTTTTATAGGAAAACCAAAATTAGTAGCCCATCAAACTGATAATGCCACCATATGAACAATACTGTGGTTCTACAGTGAGGTACTGTTTCAACTCATGAACAGTTCACAAGTATAACTGTATCAACTCACACAGAGACCGAGTGTGAACAGTTGACTCGTGAATAGTTATACTTGTGAACAGTAACCCCGGGCTGAACAGTGCCTGAACAGTACACAGTGAATAGTATCCTCCCAAACAGTACTACATATTTACAATTCTGTCCCTGAATAGTACCCCCTCTAAAATGACAATTATACCCCCATGTACATAAAAAATTCTTGGGCACCTCTAATCCACTCCCAAGGTTTTCTGATTGTTCCTGCCTCAACCGTGCACTTCATTTCTCACGGTTAGACTTAGAAAAGAATAGACTCCATGGAAGAGTCTAGTTCAGCAAATGTTGTAACTGGGGCTATGATAAAACTCAATGCCACCAATTACACCTTATGGAGACCCAGAATGAAGGATCTTTTACACTGCAAAGATCTTCATGACCCTCTAGATGATGAGGGAAAAAGACCTGAAGGTATTTCAGACAAGGAGTGGACAAAAATGAACCTGTAAACTATAGGTCAGATCAGACAATGGATCGACCATAGTGTCTTTCATCATGTAGCCCAGGAAGAAAATGCTCATGTTCTTTGGAAAAAGTTAGAAAATATATATCAGGCAAAGACTGTACGCAACAAAGCCTTGTTAATGAAAAGGCTAGTTAATTTGAAGCTGAAAAGTGGTACATCAATAGCTGAGCATATTAGTGAATTTCAAAACCTAGTGAACCAGCTCGTCTCAGCAGAATTTCCACTGGGGGATGAAGGTCAAGCATTGCTACTGCTAAGTTCCTTACCTGAAAGTTGGGAGACTCTGGTAATCTCCCTTAGTAACTCAGCTCCAGAAGGCAAACTGACCATGGTGATGGTCAAGGACGCCCTATTCAATGAAGAGGCTAGGAGGAAAGAATCCAGAATGGACCAAGCACATGCCCTGGTTATAGAAAACAAAGAAAACAGCAGCAGTAGAGGTCGAGGTCGAGGAAGAAGCAAAAGCAGAAGCAGGGGGAGATCACAGGATTCTGGCAGATCCAAAAGTCGACATAGGGGGCAATACAAGTGCTTCCACTGCGGCATTCCAGGACACATGAAGAAAGATTGCCGAAAGCTAAAGAAAGAAATGGGACAAAACAAGACAAAGGAAGGTAATGGTGAAACAAATGTTACCATTGCACAGGACATCTCAGTACTGACAACTGAAGAAGATGCATGCCTGCACGTGGCAAACAATGAAGCTGAGTGGGTGGTAGACACAGCTGCTTCCTACCATGCCACACCACATAAATAATTCTTTACCACCTATAGGGAAGGAGACTTTGGCATGGTAAAGATGGAAACAACAGTTCGTCTCAAATTCTTGGGATTGGAGATGTGCAGGTCAAGACAAACCTTGGCTGCACAGTGATACTAAAGGAAGTACGGCATATACAAGAACTTAGGCTGAACCTGATTTCAGTCCCAAAGACTTGACGTACAAGGCTACACAAACTATTTCAAAGAACAAAGACATGGAAACTGACAAAAGGTGCAATGATCGTGGCAAGAGGGCATATCTGCAACACCCTGTACAAGACTCACATGAAGATATGCGGAGATAGTCTTAATGCAGTGGAAGATGAAGCATCGCCAAATCTGTAGCACAAAAGACTTGGACACATGGGAGAGAAAGGGCTATTCACACTCGCCAAGAAGCAGTTCATCAAAATAGCCAAAGGTATAACTCTAAACCCTTACAATTACTGTTTGTTTGGTAAACAACATAGAGTTGTATTCTCTTCTCCTAGTAATAAAAGGAAGGAAATATTGAGTTTGGTGTACTCTGATGTATGTGGTCCTATAGAAGAGGAGTCCTTAGGAGGAAATAGATATTTTGTAACATTTATAGATGATGCATCTAGAAAGGTGTGGGTATATTTTGTAAGAACCAAGGACCAGGTATTTATGAACTTCAAGAAATTCCACGCGATGGTGGAGAGGCAAACAGGAAAGAAATTGAAGTGTCTTCGAACAGACAATGGAGGAGAATACACTTCCAGAGAATTCAAGGCATACTGCGCTGATCGTGGTATTCGACATGAGAAGACGGTCCCATATACCCCACAACACAATGGCATTGCTGAAAGGATGAATCGGACCATTATGGAACGAGTCAGAAGCATGCTCAGTATGGCTAAGCTGCCAAAGCCATTTTGGGGAGAAGTTGTACGAACTGCCTGCTACCTCATCAACAGATCACCATCAGCACCGTTGAATTTTGAAGTCCCAGAGAAGGTCTGGTTAGGTAAGAAAGCTTCTTACAAACACTTGAGGGTGTTTGGGTGTAAAGCTTTTGTACACATATCCAAGGAGTTAAGACAAAAGCTAGACCTCAAGTCAACTCAGTGTATCTTTATCGGCTATGGAGACGATGAATTTGGATACAGACTATGGGATCCAGTGGCTAAAAAGGTCATCAGAAGTAGAGACGTTGCATTCCAAGAGAACCAGTTCTCTATGGATTTTGAAAAACCCACAAACTCCAATGAAGGAAGTACAAGTGCTCCAGATATTGTTCCAGATCCTGTGCCGCTCAATCCACCACCGACAACATACGGGATGACCTTCCGTAAGCGAAGAAAATGAGGATGCGAGAGGGTGCCGAGGTGGGGAGCAACAACCTCCTCTACCAGAAGCTGCAGGATCATCACAAAATGAAGAAATTCTTCCACCAGAAGATCATGAGTTTCATTCAAAGACATCTTCAAGAGGTCGTGTACTGATTCCCTCAAAAAGATATCCGGAATCAGAGTATATCACGCTTACTAAAGAGGGGGAGCCAGAAAATTTCTAGGAAGCACAGAATCATGCAGACAAGAATAAGTGGATGCAAGCTATGCAAGAGGAAATTGACTCACTGCAAAAGAACAAGACTTACGAGTTAGTGAAGCTTCCTAAGGGCAAGAGAGCACTGAAGAATAAATGGGTGTTCAAGCTCAAGAAGGATGGCAGTGGAAAGCTAGTAAAACACAAGGCTCGATTGGTCGTCAAAGGCTTCAAACAAAAGAAAGGAATCGACTTTGACGAGATATTCTCACCGGTGGTGAAGATGACTTCAATTCGAACTATACTCGGATTGGTAGCTAGCTTAAATTTGGAGCTTGAACAGATGGATGTGAAAACTGCATTTCTTCATGGAGATTTAGAGGAAGATATCTACATGGAGCAACCTGAAGGTTTTGAAGTACCAGGGAAGAAGCACCTAGTCTGCAAACTAAAGAAGAGCCTCTATGGTCTCAAACAGGCACCGAGGCAATGGTACAAGAAGTTTGACTCGTTCATGATGAGTCATGGATACCAAAGAACAGCAGTAGATCATTGCGTATATGTGCAAAGATTCCCTGATGGGAAGTTTATAATACTTCTTCTCTATGTAGATGATATGTTGATTGCAGGACAAGATGCGACTATAATTAGCAAGCTAAAGAAGGAGTTATCTAAGTCTTTTGACATGAAAGACTTAGGCCAAGCTCAGCAGATTTTAGGCATGCAGATTACTCGCGACAAAAAGGGAAGAAAGTTGTGGCTGTCACAAGAGAAGTATGTTGAACGATTAATCAAGAGATTCAACATGGAGAATGCCAAGCCAGTCAACACTTCGCTTGGTAACCATTTCAAGCTGAGCAAGCAGACCTGTCCTTCTTCGAATCAAGAAAAAGAAAAGATGTCAGCGATACCATATTCGTCAGCAGTTGGAAGTCTGATGTACGCAATGGTGTGTACAAGACCAGATATTGCTCATGCAGTAGGAATAGTAAGCAGATTCCTATCCAACCCAAGAAGAGATCACTGGGAAGCAGTGAAGTGGATCTTGAGATATCTCAAGGGTACATCCAACTTGTGCTTGTGTTATGGAGAAACGGAACCTATCCTAGAAGGATACACAGATGCAGACATGGCAGGAGATCTTGATGGTAGAAAATCAACATCAGGATTTTTATTCACTTTTGCAGGGGGAGCTGTATCTTGGCAGTCCAAGTTGCAGAAGTATGTTGCTTTATCGACAACAGAAGCAGAATATATTGCCGTAGCTGAAGCTGGCAAGGAGATGTTGTGGATAAAGCGGTTTCTCCAGGAACTTGGTATTACACAAAAAGAATACAAGGTACATTGTGATAGTCAGAGTGCTATGGACTTAAGCAAGAATTCAATGTACCACTCACGCACCAAGCACATCGACATACGCTATCATTGGATATGTGAGATGATAGAACAAGAACTGCTGAAGATAGAGAAGATTCACACAGATGAGAATCCGGCTGACATGCTGACAAAAGTAGTGTCATTTGCGAAGCTGATGCTATGTAGAGACATAGCAGGGATGGACTCAAATTAAAGAACTGAAGGATGTTTTCCCCTTATGGGTATGGAGGGGGAGAATTGATGGGTCCATACCCATGAGATCTGAAAAATGAAAAGAAGACAAAAGTCAGAATTCGGTGCAGCCAAATCAGACTTCTGCACCGAAATATCAGTCAAAATCAACATTGGCTAGCAAGAAACAGAGATTGGTCAAGATCTGCTGCGCTATAGATCTTGACAAATGTGATCATCTCACCCTATAAATAGGGGAGATTCGATCTCTGCAGAATACAGAACAGAGAGAGAGAGAAAGGGGTGTAGGGCTGTAAGTATCAGATCTATTGATCTGAAGGTAGAAGGGTGTAGAGTAGAGTGAGGATCTGATCCTCCTCCTCCTCCTCCTCCTTTGTATTCCTATTCTTGCTAGTGATTGATTTTCCCTTGTCCCGTGGATGTAGGCCAGATCAGGCTGAACCATGTAAATCCACTTGTGTTTATGTGTGTGTGTGATATCAGATCTACAGATCTATAGTTTCCAATAGTGGTACACGCTACAGTTCCCAACAGAGAGAATGGTGGTACCCTGATTGTCAGTAACAGATCATGCACTCTAGCTGCCCCTAGGTTGCCGAAGAAGGATCCATCGAAATTAAGCTATATTGATTCTTTTTTTTCTTTTGGGTATTTTGGTGTTGATTATCGTGATCTAGAGACGATTGATTTCAAAGAAGAAATGCAGTTGCATTCTGATTACAGTGATCAGAGGCATAGAAGCAACATTCAGGAATGTGTGATTGTATCTCTCTTTCTGGAGTTACCAAGCAGTAATTTGGAAGAGTGATATTCCATAAGATTTTGGCTCGGACAGACTTGAATTTGAGAAACAACGATTCAGCAATAGAGAATGAGAATGACATACATCAATTAGCATTGATCCATGAAAGCATTTTCGTTCATAACTAGTATGAGGAGTGAATGATGAGGTGATTGATGTCTTGGTTACAGAAGCAAAGATTGCACCCGTTCATAAGCTGGGATACCTGTCCCAATGAGATAGATTATCAATAGTTAAGGCCCTGTCGAGATAAGTCGTCCACCAGATGACATTAAAGTCACCCATGAAACAGAATGGCACGTCAAAACAGCTACACAAACATGACAATTCGTTCCATAGGTCATTTCACCTGTGCTCATCACAAGGCCAAGAAAGGGCAGCCTAGGGCATGAGGATGCCGAGTGTGGGAAAGGGTAGGCCACAAAAGGGTAGATAATATGCAGTCTTACCTTGCATTTTTACAAAAGGCTGTTTCCACACCTCTAACCCATGAGTGACGACTCAACCATTGAGTCAAGGCTCCACTCAGAGCATCACAAAGACCATATTCAGATATAACAGCAAACGAGGAAGAAGTTCTCTTATCTTTGAGACGGACAGCAATGTGATAATTTCCTTTTCTGACATCTTCCATATTAAACAGGTCGGATCTCTAGCAGTAATGATACCACCTGCAGTTCCAATTGCCGTTAACTGTTTCCTTTGACAACCAAGCCCCCCCCCCCCCCCCCCCCATTAGATACCAATCTACCGCAGCTTGATAGTTGAGAAATCTTGACATTTGGTTTCTTGAAAAGTGAATATCTCCGGCTGGAATCAAGAATCTGTTGCTTAATCAGAAGTCGCTTGTCAAATGCACCAAGACCATACACATTCCATGATAGAAACTTCATAAAAACAGCGAAAAGTGATAAAATGAACGACCCCTACTCAAAGAGTCAGAATTATCTGAGATTTTTTACTTCTTTTGAAGCATAATTGATCTCAATTTTAAGCCTCTGCATCTCTTGCGCTGTTCTTCACAAGGATGATGTTGTTTTGAGCTGCTACTGATGCATCTTTTCTTCACTCTGTTCAAATTGTAATAGAAGTCTTGGTTCCTTTCCCAGTATCTCCATTTCAATTTTATACATGAAAGGCAGAAGTTCTCTAGAAATCCATTGGATTTCTCTGGATTTTTTATTCAGCAGTTTGAACAGGGGAGAACTTGAATCAGCCTTCAAGATGGAATGATTTTGCCGATTTAGGGGATTATGAGCAGTCGAGAGTGGATGTAGAGAAAGGAGTCCTCCACTCTGTGCTGTCTCCACTTCCATCCCATCACCGTCGCACCTCCCAGCCTCCACTGCCTTCACTGACCCAGACTTCATTTCCATCACGCCTGGGTTCTCTTCAACCCAACACGCCCAGCACCGGTCGACGTCAACCTAGGAGCAAGCTAGGCGAGTCCAGCCTGACCGTGCGACGCCCATATCACCGGATCCGACGGTTTTCTCTTCAGCAGATAGCCTGAAGAAGGAAACCCGAACTAGGTTTTCCTCCCGCATCCCGCGTCCCTCTCCTTCCCTTTTTCCTCTCTTCCCTTTTTTCCTTCTCTCTTCTCTCCTTCGTTTCTATCCTTCTCCGTCAGGTTCCTGGGTTTTTTTCTTAAAACTAAAATTTTACCAAAATTCCAATTTTACCCTTATTTATTTAAAGAAATCTCATTTATGTCATTTTCGTTTTAATTCCATATGTGTTCTTTTTTTAATTTCATTTGTGTCCTATTTTATTTTGATTTTGTTTTATCTGTATTTTTCTTATCTAGGAAGTGCATAATCTCTACGCTTAACCCATCAACAGGTTAGCCTTAATCAAACAAAAAGCTTCAATTTCTTTTTTGTTTATTCTCAGATTTCAAATTAATTTTACAAATTCATTTTGAGGACATCCATTGGTATGATTAGTATTTCTGATCTTTAATCTAAGCCCAGAAAGTGATCTAAATCGTCCAATGCCCAAAATTCTTATTTAGGCCAGATCTCTTAGAATTTCTCAAATTTGCCTAATCCATCTGGTGGATCATCAATCAGGAGTACCAAAAAGATGCTAATGGAGTTCGATCGAAGTATATGCTCAGATATGAAGAAATTGACAATAACCAATCTAGGGAAGTGAAATTTTCTTGTTTCTTTAGTTAATTTCCTTTATTCTTGTGTTGAACTTCTGTAATTCTCATTGATAAATTATATCTGAAGTTTGAATTTTTTTATTAAATTTTGTCAATTGAATTGAATTTTAAATAATTAAATTTTAGTAAAAACTCCAATTAAAGAGAGTTCCTATGGGATCGACTCGTATTTGCATAGCTATACTACAATAGCCCGTACACTTGCGGAAAACATTAATAGTGAAGATGTCCAATGAGCAGGCCATCGTGGGTAGGAAAAGATTTTCATTTTGGATAGAAATCTGAAGGCACCGTTCTCCCTTGAGCTTCCTACCTTGTGACGGTTCAAAAGTAAACGGATCACACGATCTACCACTCTAGGCCCAAAGTGCACGTCTTTTTGGATCTTTGCATAAACTCTGTTCCTTCGTAATTTTCACATTGTAATAATAGTTTGCCTAAGCTCATTGACTGTAGGCCTATATCTTTTTTCCATCTCATTTTGTCCTTTATTTCCAACTATAAATCCATTTACATGTCACTGCATATTTTTTTTGCTATGTCATCATCCTTGGTGGCAGATCTTATCGTAGCAACAGTGATCAATCACTGTTGACGGGGTGCCGTACTCAGGTTGGCTAGACCTTTGGATCCATTGCTTCCCATCATTGGATTTTCATTGATCCAATGGTCAATGATTGCGGTGATAATGATGGTCCGGATCATATCTTTCACAGTGAGAAGCCAAAAGCCAAGGTTAGCATCTTGAGTGGCAAAGAAGTCTTCTTCTCGTAAGGGTTCCTCTAGGTGCTAAAATTGGAGCATTGTTCTAGTGTCGCCTGCTACATTATTATACAACTCAAATTACGACCCTACAAGCTGAAAGCGTTCTAGAGCAGTTGCTTGCAGACAACAAGGCACCTCTTTACATGACTCTTGAATGGAGGTTTGAGGTGGCACTTTCATCCTTTTAGAAAGATTTCAAGTAGATTTAAGATTATGATGATAGTAAGTTGTTTGCTTCATAATCCTTCTCATGTAACAAAATAAAAATTAAGATCCCTCAAATACACGTTATGACATTATCTGAGACTTTTTCAAAGTCTACATTCCCCGGATGGCCTATTAGGAAATTCAGCCTTCATTTCAACGATAGACCAAAGGCTACCAGATCAAAGGTATTTGCTTCATGGCCTTGGCTACTCTATCTCCAGAGTCTTTAAACTAAAGACATTTCCAACTGTTTGATCTAGGCCGCGGAGAAAACCTCATTGGAGATTTAGATCATGCAGAGAGTTCCAAGTTCATTGAGAAGGAGAAATTCAGAACTGAGGAAGCGGCCCGATGGATGTAACTAGCCGCTGGAATCGCCTAACTCAAGCAAAATGGAAGTTAAATGGTGAGGAAAAATCCAATGAAGAGAGAGATGAGAGATAAAAAAAACTCTTCTTTCACTCAATGATCATCTCGTCATCTCCGAATTCTCTTCATTTGCAGATTACAGCGAGTCATTCAGAAAATTGTAGATTCGCAGAAAAAAATATTTCCATGAAGTTCCCAGCGTATATTAATTCAATTGCTACATTTTCAACCCTATTGGACAACTAACGGTAGTACAGACTGACACAAAACTTAAGACCAAACATTGGTATGGCTATGATCTACTAAAAGAGATTTATCATCCAGTAAAAACAACTTTCTTGCATGGTAATGTGACGAATTTTGGATGAGAATCTCCAGGGCAAGCTAGCAAATGGACAGGAAATAGCAGTGGGCTCTCTAAGCATTTCGGACAAGGCATGGCCGAATTCATGAATTAAGTTTTGTTGATTGCTAAGCTTCCGCATAGGAATCTAGTGAGGCCTTTGGGTTGTTCACACAGGGAGATGAAAAGACCTCGATTTATGAATACATGCAAAATGGAAGCCTACACACCATTCTTTTTGATAAGTGCCTTTCAACACTTATAAATTAACCTTCATTGAAGGGGAGTCTTGGTGCAACAGTAAAAGTTGTCGTCATGTGACCTTGAGGTCATAGGTTCAAGGCGTGGAAACAGCCTCTTGTAAAAATACAAGGTAAGGCTGCGCACCATAGGCCCTTGTGGTCCGCCCCTTCCCTCGACCCCGCATAAGTGGGAGCTTTGTGCACTGGGGCTGCCCTTTTGGACACCCTGCTGTTCTTCTGATTCCAATGTCTCAAAATGCATGACATAAGTGCAAATTCACTAACATTTCCTTCCTTTAAATTCAGTATACTATATTTTGAAATTGCAACAGATGAAAAGGAAAGTCCATCATTGAATTGGCCAATGCAGTTTAGCATTATAATGGGGATTTCTTGAGGTCTTCTCTACCTTCACCAGGATTCAAGACATCACAGGGATCTCAAAGGTAGCAACATATTGTTGGATGACAAGATGAACCCTAAAATTTGAGACTTCATTACTACAAGAATTTCTGGAGGTGATCAGACTGACGCAAAAACAAAGAATGTAATTGGGACATAGAAAGTATTGATTCAGTCATCATAATTTAGATTGAAAACTTACATGCTCCTCGCAATTCTGAAAATCCATTTCCATCAACCTATATGCTATTTTCATCAATGACGGTGTGCAGTGGATAGTATGAGATGAATGGGCACTTCTCTGACAAATCTGATGTCTTCAGCTTCAGAGTTTGTCTTACAGGTACTGCGTAGGGAGAGGAGCAAAGATGTTTTTAGGGCAGAGGATGATCATAGTCTTTTGAGACGTGGGCAGGGACATGTCAATTTTGACTTTACTCACATTAGTAATTCTTTCATTTACTGACCTACAAAACGAATTCGAAATCTTTCAGGCAGGGTGACTGGAATGAAGACATCAGTCTGAAATTGATGGATCCATCGTCTGTTGCTTCTTGTTACAACACTTCTGAAGTGTTAAGATGCATACATGTGGCTCTCTTATGCGTTCAAGAACGCGTAGAAGACAGACCAACAGTGTCAATGGTGGTCTTGATGTTCGGTATTGAAAATCCTCTTTCCCCCCAACCCAAACAACCAGGATTTTGTGCAGGCGGAAGTCTTACGGTGACAGGTTCATCTAAGCAAGATTCATCTACATTAAGCAGTGTAACTACTTACAACGTTAGAAGCTCGATGATGATGTATCAGAAAGATTGTATAGGTTGATTGTGATCATTCATGTCAAAAGTTTACATAAATATAGATAAAACGTTTCAAGACCATTTTAATTTTAGTATGACAATCACTATTTTAACCTCGACATCGAAACTAAATGGGTCCGGAATTGTGCATGCTTAGCTGATGTACATTTGCTGTCCTGTTGGTTTCTGATCCTTAGTGTTCTTGATGAGCGTTACCCATCAAATCATCTTCTCCATTAGATGATTTTAACCCTTTGATCGGGTAAAATTCTAGTATCATTGCTTTTGAACTTTTTCAGCAGTCTATTTTCCGCTCTTGGGCAATAGTGTTAGCATCAACTCATGGTGAATATTTTGGCTCATGGGCATATCTGAAACGTTGCCTAGAACATGAGCCATTTAGGCCATATATTATCCGTCTCGGCAGCTGGCATAGAACTTCTAGTTCTGTGCAAATACATGTGCTGATTTACAGGCACAAATATACTACATAGAAACTTTGACATAAAGGGTTCTATCGTTGACTGATCATTTCTCTGATTCTGGACATGTAGGAGGCCAAAAATAGTAAGAATGGATAGTTGTAGCATCTGAAAACGATTACATTTCATCATCCGAATAGGATACTTTGACTTTGTAAAAGCAAGGATTCATATTCAATAACTACTTTTCTTCCTTTTGGATGCTGGAATCTTCCAATCTTAGTGATTGAAGGGTTCTAGACATCCAGAGTCAGGAAAATCAGACCACTGGACCGGATAAACCAAAGGTGGGCCTCTTCATGTAAACTGCCATGACGTTACGCTTCTCAGGAGAATTCCTGGCTAGTTGTCTGTGGACTTCGAATTACAAACTTATGACAATAGTAAAAGAGTTTGACTGGGCCTGTAACTTCGGTATCATTTCTAATGATTAGCCCGTAAAGGAGGGGTTGATGGAGAAGGGTAGTCATATCAGCTAATCCAAATAAGAGTAAATCCTACATCAGCTTGCTCTTTGTTGCATTTGAAACTCATTTTACCTAACCAAGATGAACTCAAGTTTCTTTTTTGGAAGGCAAGTTGGGTTTTGTGGATTATCCATAACCTATGAGCACTGCAAACCTGGGACCTAAGCACAGGAGAGGCCCTTTTGGGCCACTACAGTAGAAGGCCTTTGATGAAACGTCAGTTTTATATCGTCGTGGCTTATGCTACACAGAGAAATTCTTTTCCCTAACTGAGACGAGTGCAATTTTCCCCACTTTTAGTAGGCAAGTTGGGTGCACCGGGGCTGCCCTCCCCCAGGCAGCTTGCATGAAAGACCGGATGGACCTTTAGCCTAGCTGGAAGTTGGACTCTCTGCTTGTCCACCTTTGTGGAAAGGCCAATCATACTTCCGTATAAGCCCAAGTTAGGTTTTCACAGATGACCCATGAGCACTTGTAGCCCATGGCCTACCTAAGCACAGAAGAGACCATTCTAGCAAAAGTACGGTAGATGGCCTTCGCACCATTGCTAGTTTTTTATCAGCTTGTTTTGTGTTAACTATGAGCTGCAGATGTCCGATCAAGTTGAAAAGCTTAGAAACCAAATTAACTAGCATTTCCCAGCCTGCTGCTAGTCAAAGAGGCAAGTCATTCAAGCTAGGGATATGAGATGATTAATGCGCGAATCTTATTTTGCAGGCTTATTCCAGCTTAGCAATGAAAAAGATCAAAGAGATTAAAAGACATTAAGCAGTTTTCTTTCACAGCGAGGAGCCAAAAGCCAAGATTAGTATCTTGAGTGGCAAGGAAGTCTTCTTCTAGTAAGGGTTCCTCTAGCTGCTAAATTGGAGAATTGCTTAGTGTCGCCTGCTATGATACGACTCAAATTAAAACGATAGAAGCTGAAAGCTGTCTAGAGCAGTTGGTCGCAGACAGTAAGCACCTCTCCTCGTTACTCTTGGATGGAGGTTTGAGGTGACATTTTCCCTCGTTAGTGGCACTTTTTCCTGTTGGGGATACTTCGAAGTAGTTTTAAGAATTAGAATAACAAATTGCTTCATATTTGTTTACTATGAGGAGATAATATAAACTAAAAACCCCACAAAAAACTGTTATCATATTGTATGAGACTTTTCAAAGTCTACTTTCCTGGGAGGTTTATTACAAAATTCAGGCTTCATTTCAACAGTTGACCAAAGACTACCAGATCAAAGTTCTTTGCTTTATCGCCTCGGCTACTCTAGCTCTCGTCTTTAAACTAACGACATCTCCAACTGCTTGTTCTACGCCTCTGAGAACAATGAGTAAAATCGCCCAAACATCGAATCTTCTAATTTTGTTCTTCACTCCATTCTTTTCCCTATTAAAAGTTTCCCTTGCAATTGATGCCATTAACACAACCCAATCCATCAGTGACGGCCAAACTCTGATTTCTGCAGGCGAATCCTTCGAGTTGGGCTTCTTCAGGCCCGGTGCTTCAAGGAACCGATACTTAGGGATGTGGTACAAGAAAGTCTCGCAACCGACATATGTATGGGTTGCCAATAGAGAGCACCCTCTTACTGATTCTTCAGGTGTGTTTAGGATTGATGACCAGGGAAGTCTTGTGATTCTCAATGGAACAGGGAGTGTTATCTGGTCATCCAACCAAACAAAGGCCGAAAATCCAGTGTTACAGCTGCTTGAGTCTGGTAATCTTGTTCTTAGAGAGGAAGGAAACACTGAAATTTTTTTGTGGCAGAGCTTTGATTATCCAAGTGATACTCTGCTTCCGGGCATGAAACTTGGGCTGGATTTTAGGACCGGCATAAATCGATTTCTGACATCATGGAGAAATAACGATGATCCTTCCCCCGGGGAGTATACTTTCAAGATTGATCCCCGTGGGGTTCCGCAAGCATTTGTGATGCACCGATCATCTCCGTGGCATCGAGGTGGACCTTGGAATGGGCTTCAATTTAGCGGTTGTCCTGAAATGGATGTAAACTTCATCTTCAACTTCGACTTTACATCTAATCCTGAAGAGGTATATTACAGCTACGAAATCACCAACAACAGTATTATTTCAAGGTTAGTGCTAAACCAAACTGGAGAGATTCAACGTCTCACTTGGAGCATTACAAGTGGCGGAACTGAATATTGGAACCAGTTCTGGCACGCTCCAAATGACCAGTGTGATGACTATAACAACTGCGGGCCTTTTGGTGTATGCAATACCGACGGCTCACAAGTCTGCACCTGTTTGGATGGATTCGAACCGAGATCGCCAGATGATTGGTACCTGAGAGTTTTTACTGGTGGCTGTGTCCGAAAAAAGCAATTGGATTGCCAAACAGACGAGTTTTCAAGATTGGAGAGGATGAAGTTGCCTGAAGCATCGAATGTGTTCGTTGACAAGAACATGATTCTCAGAGAATGTGAAGACAAGTGCTTGAAGGACTGTTCATGCACAGCTTACTCTAATGATCGTATTAATGGAGGAAGTGGGTGTATAATTTGGGTTACAGACTTGGTTGATCTTAGACAGTTTACGGACGGTGACAACGGTCAGGATCTTTTCGTGAGAATGGCTCATTCTGAACTAGGTATGTACCATTACTATGGCCGCTTTATTAGCTAACTTTGGAGAAAGGACTTTCTTTCAATGAATAACTGTTAATTAGGTTCTAGTTCTAACTTCTAAGCTAGAACAATTGGTGATTATATTCTAGTTCTTTATGAATTGGTGAATCAACCTGCTGAAATCGGCTATGATAGGATTGTGATCTGTCCTATCCTCTTGGACCCGCTTTTATTTTGACAACACATACAAATAGTGTATTAGAATCTAGGAATTCCGTAGTGCAATTTTCATTCTTCTAGGAAAATTATCATTAATTCATGGAATTTTATGACTTTCAAAACATGAGGACTTTTTCATAGAAAATCTTGTTATTCTATACCACTATGGTTGAGTTGACCAGGCTTGATCAAATAATCCATCAAACCACAACCCACACAGTTAACTTTTGCCTTAATCAAATTAACGGGGTTGCAGTCTCATTTTTTACGGGATTCTTGACCTAGTGGCTTTTGAAGTACGAAACCAGCTGGTTATCTAGATTGAGTCCATAAGCAAAGACTGGGTCATATTAGCCAATTATTAACCCTGTGTTATCAACATTGACTAGAATCTTTTTTTGACAAAAATTATCAATTTATCTTATTTCTGTCACTGACAGAGCAGGAACATGGATGAAATTATTAAAACATTGATGACATAGCCCTGATACCGTGTAGTCATTGCTCTCAACTCTTTTTATGTGTGTTTAATAACTAGCAATATCGAGAAAGGTGACTATCCGTAACAATTTTGTCTATGAAATATGTATTATCCCCGTGCCAAACTGCCCTTAGCTGCATATTCTGGCATCTTTTAGACTAATGGTCTCCCAAGAATTGGAGAATGACTATGGTTTCCCCTGCTTGGAATCTATAGGTCGCAGCAAGAAGTCGAACCAAGTGGCGATCATTGTCAGTGTAACCACAGTTTCAACCGTGCTTCTATTTGGATGCATTTTCTACTGTTTATGCCGGGTAAAGAGGAAGAGGAAGAATACGGCAAAAGGAATAGGTACCTTGTCAGTTTGCCTTCACAAATATACACTTTTCATGTTTATATAATTTATCATTTACCATTGATCTGCTAGAAATAGGTAACACAGAGAAAAGTCAAGAAAAACCTATCTGGGATATGATTAGTAGTCCATCATGGACCACAGACAAGCCAAGTGAGTATAGGAAGCAAGAATTTGAGCTACCCGTAATTGATTTGGCCACTGTAGCTGCTGCGACTGATAATCTGTCAATGGCAAATAAGCTCGGGGCAGGTGGGTTCGGCCCTGTCTACAAGGTAATTTCTCATATAACAACCCATTATCATAGCATTCTTACTGATGATGATGTATCACAGTGTACTAATATATGACTTGACTTCTATTATTAGTCATCCACGATCCAGAGTCTTCTTGTGTGATACCGATATGAATTTTGGATGACAATCTACAGGGGAAACTAGCAAATGGGCAGGAGATAGCAGTCAAGAGACTCTCTAAGAAGTCTGGACAGGGAATAGCCGAGTTCGTGAACGAGGTTTCATTGATTGCTAAATTACAGCATAGAAATCTTGTTAGACTATTGGGTTGCTGCATTGAAAGGGGTGAAAAGATATTGATTTACGAATATATGCCGAACGGAAGCTTAGACACCATTCTCTTTGGTTCGTAATTTTATGTACTTCTTGTGCTAAGCTTTCATTTGTCCGTCTATTCGTTAAGCTTGTACGCTTCTTAAATTTGGTATACTTAGTTTTGAAATTTTACCAGTTGAAGAGAAACGATCACTGTTGGATTGGGGAAGGCGCTTCCACATTATAATGGGGATCGCTCGAGGCATTGTCTACCTTCATCAAGATTCTAGACTTAGAATCATTCATAGAGATCTCAAAGCCAGCAACATTCTTTTGGATGAAAAAATGGACCCTAAAATTTCGGATTTCGGCACAGCGAGAATTTTTGGAGGAGATCAAATTGAAGGAAACACCAAAAGAGTGATTGGGACATGGTAAGTATTAGGTTGGATCAGTGTATTCTGCATTAACACATCGCACACTTGGACCACATTTTGAAAATCCACTTTGCTAATGCTTTTTCATGAATTCGACATACAGCGGCTATATGTCCCCCGAATATGCCATGGATGGGCTGTTTTCAGAAAAATCCGATGTCTTTAGCTTCGGCGTTTTAGTACTGGAGATAGTGAGCGGCAGGAGGAATCGAGGCTTCTTTCACGATGAGGATGATCACAACCTTTTGGGGCATGTAAGTATAGATAACAAGATGAAAATAAATTTTTCGGTTGGTGACCCTGTTGTAGTAGGATGAGGCATTCTCACTTTTATGCAAGCGAGGCTCATCTATGAATTGATGTAAATTGTTGATCGGATAAGATACGGTGTGGATAACGGGTTGAAAATCATGCACCGTTTGGACAATCTAATTTTTGCGTAATGGATTACTTTCTGTCAGATGCGATGTTTTCTTAGTATGAATATTCATATTCACGGACCAAAAAGCTCATTTATTGTAATATGATTAAGCTTGTGATACAAGATAGATTGGTCAAAATCAAAGCACAGATGGTGCCTAATAGAATGAGGCTACAACCAATGTTCTTTTTGAGCCAATCCAATGTCTAATCTGTGCCTTGCTAACTCAGAAGGAATTTGAATTGTTTCAGGTATGGAGGCTTTGGAAAGAAGGGAATACTTTGGAATTGATGGATCCATCCATTGCTGCTACGGATAAGATGACTGAAATGTTAAGATGTATACAGGTTGCACTTTTGTGTGTTCAAGAGAGGGCAGAAGATCGGCCAAAAATGTCATTGGTGGCTCTGATGTTGGCCAGTGAAGATACGCCTACGCCCCCACCCAAAGGGCCTGGATTTGGTGCAGGCAAAAGTCTCACTTTGACAGGCTCATCTAGTCCAGATTCTTGTACAGTAAATGAAATAACTCTTACAACTCTAGAGGGTCGATAGAATATGCTAATTAACATATTTATGCATAAAGCACATTGGTAACGTATTCTTTTGTTTGTTTTTGGATGGTGAGAAGGATACATTGTAAGCAAACACCTTCCAACTTGTATAAACGCTCAAGTCTGTATGAATAAATCGTGTTGGATCCTTAATTTGGCTTTCTCAACCAGTCAAAGAAAATACTTTCTAGTTTAGCTTAATGTGCCAATGAACTCTACCCTAATGTGCCTACACGCGCCTCTACAAGTACATCAGGAACCACGTCGTCGGTGATCAGCACAGTTCAATTTCTTCGCACCATTTTAGATTAGGTTGTAACCCCAAAAGTGATTTCTCTTGGATTATCTCAACCCGTTCGATTTCGCCATTAACTTTATACCACCCTTTTCAATCTTTCTGAGACATAACTAGAACCAAGGGGGGAACAGGGACTATGACCGCGCAAAGAATAGACAGCAGCGGGGAGGGGATTGAAAACAAGGAGGCCATGCAGATTAGTTATTAGAAGCAGGGAGAGGAATGGGCGAGGCAGAAAATAGGGATGGGGAGTGGGATGAGGAGTTCATAGTAGCTATCATGTGATGGAGAAGAAATTTTTCATGCATGTCAGGTCCGAATGTGGGCCCATAAGATGAGCAGTTTAAAGTATCAGTCATCTAAGCCGCAGATGGTGTTTAGACGCAATGCTATTTGAGACGTGTCACACTCTTTTCACTCTGATTTTTCTAACAGTATAGAAAGTGGGATGCATTCGACAGCAAATGTGAACAGAGGACTAATGAAAAATTAACGTATCAACTTGATTGTTTTCAATAAACAGAAACCTCGACAGCCATTAAATTAAGCAGCTCTGAGGGTTTTCCTGTCTCTATCGTAACTAGTTATTCAAATATGTATTTTTTATTTAATGGTTAAGTTTGATTGAGAAAAAGGATACCTCATGTAGTAAGACCGAGTTTTGAGTACATTTTGTACAAAGGACCATTAATTCAAAGTGTCATGTGCTTGTAATCACGCTATGATCAGTACCAATTCACAATTTCAATCGTGTGTGCAGAAAGCAGAAATTGTCTAGATACCCAACTCCTTGCCAACTGGTCTGCCTTGACATTTGCAGATGTTCTGGTGCGGACGAAGGTAACAGCAGCTCCTCTAGTCCACTCTTTGATGAGTTCCAGCATGTCCTCAAAACACCACGGTGCAGGTGCTTTATTATTCAGCCACGAAATGGTATTAGCAGAGTCGCCTTATTTATATATGTATTATAAGATGAGTCCAACGTCGATGCAAACCTCTGAGGTGGAAGATGAAGTTAAGACGGCAGAGTGGTCTGAAGCATAAACGGCACATTCAATTCTAACAAAGAAGCGTTACAGATTACACAGAGAAGTGTATGGGAAACTAAAAAAGGAAAGAAAAATATACAGCCATTCAAGGGAGTTACAGCCTCCGGTCACTTTTTTCACACACACCCACTCTTCTTTCTTGCTTAAGAAAAATATGCAGCCATTCAAGGGAGTTGCAGCCTCCGTTCACTTTTTTCACACTCACACTCACCCTCCTCTACTCTTCTTTCCAACTTTTATCATACTTTCCTTGTAACAGTCTAACTACCTACCTATTGGAAAACTAATCAAGATATGCCATGTGTAAGGATTAATCTTTCTCATGTGCACTATTGCTGACCTGCCAATTCTGTTATTGGTTGTTTCTTTTTTCTGGTATAGACCTTGTATGTTGGAGCCATATCAATACCCCCCTAATAATTTCACCTTGTCCTCGAGGTGAAAGTCTGGAAACCGAGAACTGATAATTGCTGCTTCCTCTGAAGTATTTTCAAATTCAGGTAATTCTTGCCATTTAAGCAAAACTTCTAAAGTCCCGTTAGGTGATCTGCAGATCTATCTTATTGCATCTGGTTGTATTTGAAGTGCCAATTCTTCAATAAGAAATGATAGAATTTCTTGGTAGGGAATAGATGTGTAAGCTGCACGTTTGAGTTGAGACATATGGAAAACAAGATGCATTTTAGTGGATGGGGATAACTTCAGGCGATAGGTAGCAGGGACAATTTGTTCTAATACCTGATAGGACCATAAGACATTGGCTAAGCTTTTCATTGAGTTTATGGGCTATGGATTTCCATCGGTATGGATGCACCTTGAGGAACACTAGTTCGCTAGGTTGTAGTTGCAACTCACATCTCTTTGAATAGGCATATTTTTTCATTCGTGACTTTGCTTTACAAAGATTTTCCTTTAGCTCCTATAGTATGGATTCATATGTTGAATCATGAGGTTAACATCTAGAACAATGGAAGGTTCTTTGGTCAAAAGAAATAACAGAGGGGGATCTCTGCCATAAAGTGCCTTGAATGGTGTCATTCTTGCTCCTCCTTGGAATGTGGTGTTAAACCAGTATTCAGGGCAAGCTATCCACTTAGGCAACGATTTGGGTTTTCTTGCAATGAAGCATTGTAAGTTTCAAGGCACCAATTTATTACCTCTAACTGGCCATCTATTTGAGGATAATATGTCGAACTCATCTTTAAGGTAGTTTAAGCCTGCTTGAAGAGTTCAATCCAAAAATTAGTTTTGAAAATTCTGTCCCGATTGGAGACAATTGAATGAGGGAACCATGGCTACGTACAATCTTCTTGATGAAGAGTATAGGTACTGCCTTGGTTGAGAAGGGATGACATTGTGAAATGAAATGATAAAACTTCGTAAGCCTATCAACCACTACTAAAATAGTGTCAAGGCCATGTGCCTTGAATAAAGTCCATGGAAATGTCTTCCCGAACTTGTTGGAGAATTGGCAATGGTCGTAACAAACCTACAAATGACATAACTAAATATTTGTTATGCTGACAGGTAGTACATGCCGTGACAAATGATTTGACATCCTTCGGTAAGCCCTCTAAAAAAAGCAACGCAGAAATCCGTTTGTAAGTTTTGTAAAAACCTGAGTGACCCCTAGTTGGAGTGAAGTGAAGCTCTTATACGAGTTTGGAAATCAACTTAGAATCCCTTGGCAGAACAAGGTGACCTTTGTGAGGCAACCCTGTTTCAAGTGGTACCCAGGGTGGCTGCTAGAGTCAATCATCAAGTCATGTATGAGGGTGCCTAGTGTTGGATTCTACTACACCTCTTGTTCTAATTCATCCCACCTTACGAACTGATTAATAGATATACTGAAAAATTGAAGGGACTAAGGTGTTTTGGACAATGCATCTGCCACTCAGTTATCGTGACCGGGTTGATATTATATTTCAAAGTCATAGCCAATCAATTTCATCACCCATTTTTGATGATTTTCCTCTAACAACCACTGTTCCATTAAGAATTTTAGGTTTTTTAGTCTATCTAAGTGACAAAATGGCCTCCCATCAAGTAATGCCTCCATTTTTGTACAACAAACACAATTGCCATGAGTTCCCTTTCATAGACTGACTTGAGTTGTGCTCATGTTGATAACCCATAGTTGAGGAATGCTATGGGCCAGCCTTCTTGCATGAGACTACGACAATTCCTATTCTAGATGCATCAGTCTCAAAAACAAATGTTTTTGTAAAAAAATCTGGCATTGCGAGGACATGAATCGTAGCCATGGTTGTTTTAAGAGCCTCAAATGCTGTCATAGCTCGCTCATTCCATTGAAAATAGTCTTTTTTGAGTAATTGGTTGAGAGGGTTAGCAATCACGCTGTATCCCTTCACGAACTTGTGGTAATAGCCGGTTAGTCTGAGGAAGCCTCACAATTCCTTAATATTTTGGGGAATGGGTCACTATAACATGTGCTCAATTTTTTAGGTGTCTAAAGCTACTCCTTGAGGAGAGATAATGTGGCCTAAGCAGGCAAGTTGAGATTACCCAAAAGAACATTTCTTTTGGTTTAATACTAGCTTATTGTCAGCTAAAATCTGAAGGGTGATCTCCAAGTGCTTTGGATGATTGGTTAAATCATAGCAATATACTAATATGTCATCAAAGAATACTAAAATAAATTTGTGCAGATGGGCGGGTAATATAGAATTCATAAGTGCCTGAAAAGTAGGAGCATTGGTTAACCCCGAACGACATTACCTTAAATTTGTAGTGTCCCTCCTGTGTTTGGAAGATGGTCTCATGGGTATCTTGCTCTCAAACTTTGATTCAGTGGTACCAAATTTTAGATCCAGGTTTGAAAAAATTGTGGCCTCCCCGTGTTCATCTAACAATTCATCTATGGCTAGAATTGGAATTCTATCTAGTACCGTAGCCTGATTCAGTGCACGATAATCAATGCACCTTTGCCAACTTCCATCATTTTTTATTTTTTTACTAGCATACCAGGACTTGAAAATGGGTTGACTCTAGGTTGGATGACCCTTGCTGTCAGCAATTCATTGATGATTTTCTCGATTTGGATTTCTGGTAACAAGGATATCAGTATGGGCGAATGTTGGTTGGTTGGGTCCCTTCTTTCAGAATAATCGCATGATCCTATAGGCATGAAGGGGGTAAACCCAATGGGGAGGTCAAAGATGCCAGGAAATTTTGCAGCACCGATGAAACCTCTGGAGTGACCGTAGTGGAAGGATTTTTTGAATAATCTCCAACAATAGATAGTTCCAAATAATATGCATTGTCTGTTGTTTGAAGCGTTTTCATTTGTTTGAGTGAAACTAAGGATTTGACTAAGGATTGTTCCCCTTTGTAAACAGTTCTGCTTTCCTTCGGAACTGAACTTCATAGTGAGTTGCTTCCAATTAGCGCACACATCACTGAGGGATTCCAACCAGACAACACCTAATATCACATATGCACTGCTAGACCGAAGGGAAAGAAACTCTGTACGATGGTGATTCCTTGGAATTTTAGAGTGATGTTCTTACAAAACCCCTTACTATGGATCTCGTGGCCGTCCCCTACCTGAACTGCGAAGGGTTCTGTGGGATGGACTAGCAATTGTAGATCCATGATCAATTCGTTTGAAATAAAATTATGGGTAGCCCTAGAATCGATCAAGATCAACATCTCACGGGAACCAGTAGCCCTTTTAGTTTCATTGCTTTGGTGGGTTTCATTCCTTGTAGAGAACTGAGAGAGAGTTAGATCAGATTACCTGCAACTGTTGGGTCGATCACTTGTTTTTCCTCTAGGTCGGCGTTGATTGCTTCATCTTCTTCGGTGGACACCATGAAGACTTGTAGAGTTTTCTTTCGGCAACAGTGACCAGCGTGGAATTTCTCATCACATGTAAAGCACAAATCCTTCTCTCGTTTGTACTGTATCTCCTCCTCCATCAACCTCTGAACTCTTGAATCTCTCTTCCTGGTTACTGGAAAGTTAAATTTCAGTTCCTTGCCTGGTCGGGCAATCGACAATGATCGTCCCTGCTCACAGTAGGGTTCCCACTGTTTCAATGGGCTAGGGTTTGTTGGGCCTCTAGTTGCATCACTGGTGGACACCCTTTAGTAGGTGGAGTCCACTGGATCGGCTTGTTCCATAACTTACTCTCTTGGGCCTGCTATAACACCCTGTTACGTGCCTCCAACCGGTGTGCCTCTCCATCTTTTCTGTTAGGGTTGTCAGGCGGTTCAGTTGCAGTTCCACTCTAATTTCTTCCTATAATTCATGAACAAATGGGCCGATGAGCAGCTCGGTGGAAGCCTCCACCATGGGTGTGGTGATCATCTCAAACTTTTCTTGGTATTCTGTCACTGAGCCTTGTTGGTAGAGATCCATCAACGATTAGTAAGAGTTTCCCTGCTGAGATGTTTTGAAACATTGGATGATAGCTGTTTTGAACTCCAACTAGTTTCCAATTAGTGCCCATGTTTCCATCCACTGGTACCACACCAAAGTGCTCTCTTCTAGCAGATTATTGCGGTAGCAACCTTCCCATCTTCCCACACACCAGTTGCCTGCAGGTAACGATCTAGTTTGAACACCTACCCGTAGGGATCTTCCCCACTGAAAATGGAAAGTTATAGTTTTCGCCCTTGAGTCTCCACCCTTTGAACTTCCTCACTCGAGTTTGAAAGTTCACCGTTCAGGTTGCTTGAAAGGCCTGCACTGGAAGTCCCACCCAAGGGAGTTTGCTCAGAAGGATCTGAGCACGATCTCTGATTCACCCTTCAGCCTCTCTAGTTTCCATCATTTCCTACATCTCTAATAAGTAGTCCTTCATCAATTGTAATCTTCCTCCTATTCATGTGCTGACCATGCCCCGGAGGTGAGGCTCTAATACCAAATTGATGAAAACCTCTGAGGTGGAAGATGAAGTTAACACAGCAAAGTAGTCTGAAATATAAATGGCAAATTCAATTCTAACAAAGAATTATTACAGATTACACAGGAAAGTGTATGAGAAACCAAAAGAAGAAAGAAAAACATCCAGCCATTCGAGGGAGCTGTAGCCTCCAATCACTTTTTCCACACACACACACTCTCCTCTCCTCTTCTTTCCTGCTTTTATCACTCTTTGTAAAAGTCTAACCAACTGCCTATTGGAAAACTAATAAGGATATACCATATATAAGGATTAATCTTCCTCACATGTTCTGTTGCTGACCTGTCAATTTTGTTACAGGTTGTTTCTTTTTTCTAGTATAGACCTTGTATGTTGTAGCCATAAAGTCCACTTTCTCGGCCAACATGAAAAGCTATGTATGATCTATATTGTTAAAATTGCAAGCTATAAAAAGCTAAACTACATGGGTTTTGTCCCGTGCCAAATAGATATTTCATTGGCAAGCTATAGTTTATCAAGAACCAATGATTCATGTTTTTCTGCCAAAATACTAAACAAGGCTCGTTGAATGATGGGTTTGGGAATATTGAAGCAAGATAAAATCAGTTTATATGGTTGGGCTCATATTAATTGTCTACTAGATTAACGAATTGGATCGTGCCCCAGATTGCACATGTGGGTCCCAAAAGATCTACTTCTTTCACTTTCTCGAAAGCTTTTTTCATTATAAGATCTGCATTTGTCTAAGGTTTTCCAAGGGCTCAATTGAGAACCCCACCAACATGACGCTGCCTTGATGTGAAGCCTTCATCAGAGAGTTCCATTGTCGTAGAGAGTCTCATCTATTGCTTGCTAATGCAGGTAGGCCCTCTCCAGTTATGGATGTCGTGACAATCATGGCATCGTTACCCTTGAGATATTTAAAAGGAAATTATATATATCTTCCTTACAAACAGTGGTGTTCAATGTTCAGTCTATTTGATTAGTAGTTCAAGTTTCAATTTTAAACAGATCATGTGGTAAGATCTTCTGGGTTGAATCCTAACAACATTCACATTGTAAGTTATATAAATGGAAGCTTTTATATGGTAGTTAACATAATGAAGTACGTTTCAAGACCCATTGTTGGTCATGGAAGCCACTCGTAATGCATCTTGTGGACTCACTGCGTGATGCTATCCACCATTACCTTGTACTGAAAATGGACAACTCGGGAAGTACAGAAAATATCTAATCAACATCTAACCGAGAAGGTATAGTCGTTGCATATATTATGTGGAACAGAATTAACGATTCGGATGATAATGAATATGGTAAATATGAGATTGAACAGTTTCAATCAATGTTTCTCTTGGGGACGATGCGCCCCACTAGCTGAGCCTTGCGACCTTATTGGGTAGGAGGCAGCTATACAAAATACAAAACTAGGCTGGTGATATTAACAGGATCATTAAGAACAATCGGCCCTTCGTTCCCACAATGGGATATGTACGTACAGTCTAGACAATTAATTAGCTTTGTAGATAATCTCATCAGTAGATTGAGGCTTCCAAATCAACAGTTAGGTTTTCCAGGCTAACACCAAAAACAGCTTGACGGATAATGATGAATCATGCGGCTGCAATCATCCGTTGATTTCGGGTCGAAATTCTGGATCTATTTGATTTGTACTCTCCAACAAAATCAATTTACAAGATGACATAAATATGACACTAATGGACCCCCAAGTGGCTGTTAGGAAAGACCCTCGCGCCCTAACAGCCTTTTTATCTTTATTGTCTCTATCACAGTATTGAATTGGATTAAGAATAGAATAAAAGTCATTAATGTTTGGACTAAAATTAAATATTATCTGGGTATCTTGTATTGAATTGGATTAAGAATAGAATAAAAGTCATTAACGTTTGGACTAAAATTAAATATTATCTGGGTATCTTGGGTTGCTGGCTCAATCCAACTTCGGTAGAAAAAAAAAGTCAGAAGAGTGGAAAACAGGAAGATATTTCTTTCGCATGAGAAAAGTCCTGAGTTGAGAAGACAAGTTACCGTGAGCCACTAAGGACATGATGGGATAGACCTACCGTTGATCTGGGCCGGAGGGTTCCTCCCGTTACTCTAACTCTGACATTTAGGGGTCCACCATCATCAGAATTGATAGACGAAGTACTTTTCGGATGCAAGAATCGTCCAATAGGAGGATCGGACAATAAGATGAACGAGCAGGATCAACCGGAGGTAGGGTCCATTACATGAAAGAGCCACAGCTTTGTATCTTGAATAGCACGGAAGACTTGCTTAAATGTTAAACTGCTCCATTATTATACTAAATCTTCACTTCAGTCTTTGCGCATAAAACAGTTTCAAACACCAAGGTGTAACATGTCAATGCCGTTTGCTTCTTCGGGGCATAATAAAAAGTTTCAGGGTCCCTAAACAGAACACATTCACCCACCGTTTGGATAGGCCTCTGAGAAGCATGAAAGAAGTCACTGTAAGGCCACGCTTTCTTAGTGCCTTCTTCACTCTATGCTTTTCATTATCAGAAGTTTCAATTGCAGGTGATACAATTTCAGCATCCGAACAGATCGGTGATGGTGAAAGTCTGATTTCAGTTGGCGCAGTCTTCGAATTAGGCTTCTTTAGCCCGGGTAATTCAACGAACCGATACGTAGGAATATGGTATAAGAAGGTCCCAGAACGAACATATGTATGGGTAGCAAATAGAGAGAATCAACTTACGGATTCTTCAGGTGTTCTTAAGATTGACGACCAAGGAAGTATTGTGATTCTCAATGGGAGAGGGAGAATTATCTGGTCATCTGAGCCCACGAATGCACGAAATCCGGTGTTACGGCTCTTAGACAATGGGAATCTTGTTTTGGGAGAGGAGGGGAACAAGGACTCTCAATATTATTTATGGCAGAGCTTTGATAATCCATCGGATACATTGCTTCCTGGTATGAAACTGGGATTTAATTGGAAGACTGGTCTAGACAGATTTCTAACATCTTGGAGAAACGCCGATGATCCTTCTGTTGGAGACTATACCTTCATGATTGACCACAATGGTTCTCGACAGTCATTTATTACAGACCAATCATCGCTAATTTATCGAGGTGGCCCCTGGAATGGGATTACGTTTAGTCCGGAAATGGAAACGAATTATCTTTTCGAGTTCCAATTTGTATCTGATCAGGATGAAGTTTATTACAGGTACGAACTTACTGACCGCTCTATTACTTCAAGGTTAGTGCTAAATCAAATGGGACAGCTTCAACGCAGTACATGGATCAATAGAAGTGGAGGAACTGGATATTGGAATCTTTTCTGGCAGACGCCGAACGAGGCATGTGATGGTTATAACAAATGTGGGCCGTATGGTATGTGCAAAACCGATCTGTCGCAAGTTTGCAGTTGCCTGAAGGGTTTTGAACCGAAATCGCCGGAGGATTGGTATTTGAGAGTTACGAGTGGTGGATGCCAGAGGAAAACCTTACTGGATTGCCAGAGAGGAGATGGATTTATCAAGTTAGAGAGAGTGAAGTTGCCTAACGCATCAAACTCCTCTGTTAACATGAGCATGAGTCTTAAAGAATGTGAAGAAGAGTGCTTGAAGAACTGTTCTTGTACGGCTTATTCTATCGCGGATGTTCGCGGAGGAGGCAGTGGTTGTATAATGTGGGTTGGCGATCTAATTGATCTTAGACGCTTCTCAGCCAACGGCCAGGACCTTTACGTGCGGATTGCCGGTTCGGAATTAGGTATGCACCACCATCGTAGGCTCTTTAATTGGTCTCATCATTAGGAAAGCGGAATCTTCCTAATGGAATTGCATTTCGTATGTCATAATTTGGCCATCTTTTTCTAAATATGAAAACATTGCATTCAGAAGAAAGAATTCTTAAACATATTTGGGGGACCTTTAGAAAATTGGGACTTTTTCAAGAAAACGTGGTTACCGAGGAGTACTTTTAAACCATGTTTAAATTGACCCGTTTTCATTAAATAATCCTCCCAAGCACGCCACTACTGTGCGAAGTCTTTCCTGCTTTAGCCCATGCCTCCTTCTAGTACTTCATTGACTACGTTATAACAAGACAAAAATCATAGGCCTCGAGATTTGTGGCCTCTCTAGAATATCACAAATCCCAAAACCCCACTCTCGTCGTGTTAAGGAAATGGATTCTTTGGTAAAAGCTAAACGATATTCTGCATTCATAACACCTGTACCATACTCCGGATCAGCTGGTTAATCAATATTTTTAGACTATGGCATACCTACTATACGAGATTGGTTCACTCTTTTTCTATTTTTACGTTTTACCAATGGCCCGAGACCGATTAGCAGGGCTTATCTAATCCGGTTTATGCAACTATGCCTGGAGTCTTCCTATGAATCCATATATTTAGATGGAATAATCAATGTAAAACGGATTACATTAGCCTTGCCAATCGAGCTCTGGTTAACAGAATCACAAAAATCGACAGAGAAATGGCAAAATGGCATTTTCCTCTGGATTTCAGCCTCAAATCTGATGGCGTCTTCTGGACAATGATTCTGTTTTTTTAGCAACTTTTTCTGGCTTTGAGTATGAGGTGATAGGTTTACTGACTATGATTGTGTAGGTGGTGGCAAGAGTAAGAAGCAAATGATAATCATAGTCAGTGTGAGCACAATTTCAGCTATGTTTCTATCTGGGTGGATTTTCTACTGCATATGTTGGAAGAAGAAGAATGCAGAAGGAAGAGGTAACGTCACCTTCACAAATGAGTATTTAAGATGCATAGTTTCCTATATGTAGCTTATGGATCCACTCTACACCAGGTGATTTGGAGGATAACCAAGAAATGCCTCTTTTTAGTATGGTTCCAGGTCTATCATTTGCAAAAGAGAAGTCTGGCGACAATAAGAGGCAAGATTTTGAATTACCGTTATTTGATTTGGCCACTGTAGCTTCTGCAACGGATAACTTATCTGCTGCAAATAAGCTTGGAGAGGGTGGATTTGGCCCTGTTTACAAGGTAATTTCCATCCTATTGGTCATCCATCCATTTTCTTCTCAATGAAGTCTCCTTGAGTAGCAAACCAGAACCGCAGAACTATTTGAACAGCAACATTCTGATTCTCTGGAAGACAATCTTTAGGGAAGACTAGCAAACGGGCAAGAAATAGCAGTGAAGAGGCTCTCTGTGGACTCCGAACAAGGCACGGCAGAGTTCATGAACGAGGTTTCATTGATTGCCAAACTTCAGCATAGGAATCTTGTTAGGCTTTTGGGTTGCTGTATTCAAGGAGAAGAAAAGATATTGATATATGAGTACATGAAGAACAGAAGCTTAGACTCCATTCTTTTTGGTTTGTTCCTCCCCATGCTTCATATATTCAACTTCCCTGAGTTCAATTATGTGCTTCTGATGTCTCCATTGATCATATATAATTGAATATATAAGTGCTTTTTCACAATCGTTTTCCCTTATCTTAAATCAGAATACTAAAACTTGAAGTATTCCTAGATGAAAAGAAACGAGTACTATTGGATTGGCGAACAAGGTTAAACATTATAATGGGGATTGCTCGAGGCCTTCTCTATCTTCATCAAGATTCTAGATTTAGAATCATCCATAGAGATCTAAAAGCTAGCAACATTCTATTGGATGACAAGCTGAACGCTAAAATTTCAGACTTTGGCACTGCAAGAATTTTTGGAAGAGATCAGGTCGAAGCAAAAACAAAGAGAGTGATCGGGACACAGTAAGTACTGATTGAATCACCACAATTCACATTGATAACTTGATTTAAACATGACCTGACATTCTAAAACATTCATTTTCATCAAGCGTTTCTGATCAATGATTATGTGCAGTGGATATATGCCACCGGAGTATGCCATGGATGGTCATTTCTCAGATAAAACCGATGTCTTTGGCTTTGGAGTTCTGGTATTGGAGATAGTGACAGGCAGGCGGAACAGAGGTTTCTTTCATGCCGATGATGATCATAACCTTTTAGGGCATGTAAGTAGAGAATTTCAAATCTATTTATAGCTCTACTCACCTCTAGTTTATTGTTTTACTAGCCTCATTGGAAGAACTTGATTTGTTACAGACATGGAGATTCTGGAAAGAAGCCCATAGTCTGGAGTTACTGGATCCATCATTGAATGCTTCCTGTGACATGTCTGAGGTCCTGCGATGTGTACAGTTGGGGCTCTTGTGTGTTCAAGAACGCGCAGATGATAGGCCAACAATGGAACTGGTCCTTTTGATGCTGGGTAGTGAAAATCCAATCATGCCCCAACCCAAATTGCCTGGATTCTTTGCAGCCAAAAGTCTCCATGTAACTAGTAATTCCAAAGAAGATCCTTGTACGATAAATGATGTTACTCTTACAACTCTAGAAGTTAGATAGTAATGTAAATTTCAGAATGCCATGCTTGAAAGTAGATACATGCATATAGAAAATACAGGCAAGTATCTGTAGCATATTGAAATCTTAGCTTCTCATGCTAATCAGCATTAGTTTATGGAGAAAGCAGGAAAAAGCCACCTGCTACTTTTGTGTGTGTGTGTGTGTGTGTGAGAGAGAGAGAGAGAGAGAGAGAGAGAGAGAGAGAGAGAGAGTTGAACCCAAAGCCTCTCAAACCAGAGTAAGATGTCCTAACCGAATCGCCTAGCCGTTGTTTTACATAGAAATGAAACGTAAAAATCTATGCACAAATAGAAGAAAAATTATTAAGTCTTGCTCCAGTTTTTTACATCACCAATGAGTGGCTTCGAGTATGCTTCCCTTGCCTCACTCAAGTGTCCGTATTTCTAAGTTCTGTTGAAAAGTTAAGGCTTCCGATTTTAAAGAACACCCTCAAAAGTATGAATGGTCACTATAGATACTGTAAATATGCCAGTGAAAAACTAAAACTGAATTTGTATAATAAAAACTATTTGAAAAAAGAAAAAGAAAAAATACACTAGGATCGCATAGTTTATCAAACTCTTTCCTGAGGCCATTTTTGGCCCGCCATGTACCGTCGGTGCCAATAGAGTCCAGCAGTAGTAATTGACCAATACTCCATCCTGTTGCAACTTGTTTTACCTTATTGGAAAATCCTTGATCCATAGATGCTTGTTTAGAATTCGGTGGCAGAATATGAACCTTAGGGCTTTTTTGGACCATATATTGCAGACGGAAATCCATTTAACATATTGCATTTGCTGAAACCTTTTTTTATTTAACGATGCCAGTCATCTTTTGATGTTCTATCTTTGATGGCCCTGGAAGGTTGAGCATCAACATAGATCTCTAGATAATTACATGATGTATGCAGCCATATTATATGAGCAACAAAATGTACATGCATGTGGGTTCGTGGTTCAAAACTAGACATTCATATTCAAGCCGAAATTGTGGATAAAAGGCAGTCTCGGCACACGAAGCTCCTGCTTATGCGGGGTCTAGGGAAGGGGCAGACCACAAGGGTCTATAATACGTAGTCTTACCTTGCATTTTTGTTAGGGGCTGTTTCTACGCCTTGAATCCGTGACCTTGAGGTCACATGACGACTACCTTTACCGTTGTACCAAGGCTCTCCTTCACTAGCCAAAATTGTGGATATGGAAACCAAATTCTGGATATTCATATTCTACGGGACGATCTTAACGGCTCAAATCCAAGTACCATTTCTTTGTACTTTTTAAGCCGTCCATTTCACTCAGAATAAGAGTGGTCAGGCTATCCAATGAAGAAGACTTTTGGTGCATATCCCATCTAACTTGTGGCCTAGACGGTGAGCTGTGTATCATCCCACTCTTAAACGAAGAAAAGCACAATATTTGATTGATTTCACCCATTCATCTGATGTTTGGTTCAGGATATCCGCACGGGTCCTTAGACCGTGATTGGATAACTCTAGCATTGGAAAAGATTTACTCTTAATCACATAAGATGTTTAGAAACTCGGTACAAACAACATACATTTCACACTCAATGATCAAAACCACAGTTTTCTGAAGCTTTTGGGTTTCTAGTGTAAAAACCCTGAATTTTATTTTTATTTTTAACATCCGTATCATTTTTCTTTCTTTTTTTTTAATTTGGACATATCCCGAATTTGTAAAGTAGTAACAATTGCACCAACTCGGTTAACTATCAGCAACTCCGTTAAGAAAATTCAGGGTTTTTTTTGGCTAAAAACCTTTTCTTAATTCTGGAATTGTACATTCATTGTGAGTTGAATAATCCGTGAATTTGAGTCCCAAGATACCAAAGTCGGAGATACCAGCTAAATAGATCAACCAATTCAACGCGAGGCGATCATATAAAAGTAGGTTGGCGCAAGCCGCATGACCACTATACTTGTGTAGCTTTCCCCTCCGTCATAGGAGTTTCCATGAGATGCAATGATGTCGTGCACCGACATGATGCTGATTACTTGCGTTGAAACCATATCTCAGTCAGAATGCTCTTTGTGACTCGATCACTGGGTTGCATCTTCCAGTCTGCTCACATTCAAAAAAGCTTAAAGGCAAAAAGAGAAAGATAAACATTAAGGCTGCTTCTATACTAGCTGAGATCCATCATGGAGATGTCAGTGCTTAAAGTCACTTTGTGCAACTAGGATGAGCTTTTTGGTGATCTGAACTGTTCACATTTTTTGCTGTCTTAAATTACACCCTAACTCTCTGTTTATGAAGATTCTTGCCCTATTTCAAACTTTCTGAGCCATCAATTTTTATAGTAAATGCCTAGAATCGTCTAACGTAAAGAGATGATTTTTCTTGACTTGACTATTCAGAAGGGCCAACAAATGAGTCATTTGCATCACCAAAGAGTTGCTCCCGCTTGTACTTCTTTATTACCGGGCAGACATGATCGACAACTCGATCTTTTTTGGACATGTCAAAGATATTTTGTCGGAGTGGGACTTTAACATTGGATAAACTACAGAAAGATTAGGAAAAACCCACTGGTAAAGCAGCCAGTATCGTGTGACTTCCAGGCTCGTAAGATAATATAGACTAACACATAGTCACCACGAGACCATTGTAATGAAATGAATATTTTATATCAGTATAAAACCCATGTTTGTGGTGATCCAAACTGTTCATATTCGTGGCCCATTCTTCAATAAATTGTATGCCTCCAAAAACTTTATATCATCTCATGGGCCTAACCTCATTAGTTTTCTGCTATGTAAACAAAAATGGAGCCTTTTAACCACATGTCATGGTGTCTGTGATCAGCTATGCTAGATGTTGTTGCCTATTATTGTTTAGATTTCCACTTTTCTCTGGCCAACTCCCTTGGGAATTGCCTTGTCAAAAGGGAGTGGACAGGTCATACTTGTATGTTACATTCTCCACATCCTTGTCCCGTCGTTATATTTCTTGGTCGTTCAAAAATGAAAAGAAAAACGATTCTTGAGGTATTGCTTATATAATCTGTGGTGCTTATATCTAATATGTAAGGATCTCCAGATCCTTATATAAGCTGTGGCTTATGTAAGCTGGAGTCCCCGACCTTTTATGTATTGATCAGCCTTGAACAGATTGGAACTCGTGACATATTGGAAAAGTTATTTCTTCGGTAGAAAATACATGTCTTGGCATGTTTGAACGGGGTCACAAACTCTCCGCAAGATTGAAGGTTATGATCATCTAATGTAAAAGCAATTTGGTCTACTGGCACATGCATTTGAGTAGGTTCAAACCATTTGACCTCTCCCGTTCCATGGCCCTTTTTTGTCCGTGGAAAGTTTTGTGACGTTGAAACTTCAAGTAGCGTTTGGAAAAACTCCCTCAGTTGCTCATCTTTTCATTTACTTCGGGTTAGCACTGCTAGCGCAGTGATTATAGAGGCTCCAATTAACCAGTCTGCATATTTGTCTGCGCTGCAAGGCAGGAGCAAAGAATGCTGCCTGTGATCAGCTTTCCCTGGACGTGTCTTATTTGTCTTCATCATTGAATTGAAAATAACAGAAAATCGCACCCTTAGTAGTTAGAATGATAGGGCCCTATGAAAGAAAGGCCAAATAGTACATATCGCACCCTTAGGAGTTAGAATGATGGGCCCCTTTATAAAGAAAGGCCAAATAGTACATATAGTATTAAAATGGATTTAGTCAAATAGATTGAAGTAATGTCTGGTTGCTTCATCATTCCCACGTAGCTTTAAAAGTGGTAGTGTACAAACTCTCCTGTGGACTCGACTTCCTAGCATATCTAGTTATCTCGTGTGTTGGATGGTAGATTCCAAAGTGCACAAATTAAATGTAAAGTTTGACCACGATACAGCAAATGACTCTCTGACTACCTCATCGACCTATCAGGTTCTTGAAGTTTACATATGTTACGAGTTATTCGGAGTCAACTTGACTCATTTCACCTTCTAGTCAAGTTTCAAGTTTTTAAATTATGGTAAAAACGAAGATTTAAAGCCTATGAATTTTGTATACAAATTTTTAGATGTTTGTTTTATAGAAAAAGCCCCGTTCCTTGATATCTTGATTGTTACATAGCTATATATGGATATGCACAGTACATCAGGTTTCTATAGGCAGGAGGAGACATATAGAGAACTGGACTCTAAAGTTAGAATTACTAGAAGTTCCTTATATGCAAACATGAAAAATGGTAGACTGAAGGCCCTGCAAGGCAATTCTCCGAAACCTCTCACACATTTGGATGAAGTGAACCATATGAATTTCCTAATTCTGGCATCTCAAATCTTTTGCTTATGAGCATAAGAAACCTGACGGCTAATTCAATGCCACGAAACATGATTTATGGGGTGTTATAAGCGTATAATCGTGATTTTTTGTTTGTGGAATCATTAGATGAACGGGTCTAATCACCCCAAGGTAGGCCTCGGATGCAAAATATAGTGGTGCTTCTAAAAAAGCGCCCTGCTGAGCCTTTGGCCTAACATTTCCACCAAACATCACACAAAAGAGAATTCTTCTAGTCGAATACTTAAAAGGCACGAACCAAGATAGGTCCAGATTCGAGTGATCTAAATAGTTCATCATATTGTACAATACGCGGTATGCCAATAATTATGCCCATCCGAGACTTTTTGATACTATCTTTTTAATTTAAAACTTTCAATAGACATTATTTAAAAGTAGAAAAGGGGTATAGCTTAAGTCATGTAATGGTTGAAATTTGATAAATAGCCGATTTAATGCAGGAAAAAATGATGAATGGATCCGATCACTAAAAAAAAGACCTTGTCCGCGTCTAAAAATCATTTTCCAAAAGAGAGACGTATGGAGCTTGTGGGCATCGGCTCGTGTAGGATTTCTGTCATGTGCAACTGAAGACACATAAGGGATGTCATTGCCAATAGTTTACCTGCCAGCGGCCTAAGAAAACGGGACAAGGAGAAAGAATTCCACGAAGATATGACCGGAAGATTATTCTTTGTAAGGGGTTTTTACTGGTGTTAATTTCTTTTCTCGTCAGCATGAGGGACGAATTGTAAACCGACTTTCACGATGAGACCGTTCACACCGTAAATTACCATTGAACGGTTTTGTCGTGATGGATTCCACCGCCCGTGGATGATCTGATCCATTGAAATGAATGTTCGTCGTGTATACAAAAACATCACATTAATTAGAGAATTTTAAGGATACAGAAATTGATGTTTTTGGGACTAGCCATGACAGATGTAAAGGCAAAGCGGGTCAATCCAAGTATAGTGGACTGCGCCACAAGCACGAGGAACGGCCTTCCACCAAGATTTGAGGCCTCGGCGAAACATGGAAGAAATCTTTGAAACCTCGTTTCTTCTCTTCTTGATTCTGTTACTTTCTCTACTGAAAATTTCCATTGCATCTGATACCATTACGCCGGCCCAATCAATCAGTGACGGCCAAACACTGGTTTCCGCCGGCGAAATCTTCGAAGCAGGCTTCTTTAAGCTCGGGAGTTCCACTAACCGATATTTAGGCGTCTGGTATAAGAAAGTACCCACAGCAACATATGTATGGGTTGCAAATAGAGAGAACCCACTTGTTGATTCTTCCGGTGTTATTAAGATTGATGATCGGGGAAGGCTTCTGATTCTCAATGGCACAGGGGGTGTTGTTTGGTCATCAAATCAAACGAAGGCCGAAAATCCAGTGTTACAGCTACTGGACTCCGGAAATCTTGTTCTACGAGAGGAAGACGATGGATCGGAAAATTACTTATGGGAGAGCTTCGATTATCCATCTGATACACTGCTTACAGGTATGAAACTTGGATTTAATTTGAAAACTGGTCGAGATTGGTCCCTAACAGCGTGGAAGGATAGTGATGATCCGTCTCCTGGGGACTATACTTTCAAGTTTGATTCCCTTGGATATCCGCAGGCATTTCTACGACACAATTCAACCCGAATAATGCGAGGTGGGCCTTGGAATGGGGTTCAATTTACAGGTTTTCCTGCTATGGATATTCATTTTATCTTCAAGTACGAATTTGTATTTAATAAGGACGAAACTTATTACAGGTGCACCGTCACCAACAGGACTATTTTGTCAAGGCTAGTTGTAGTTCCATCCGGAGAGGTTCAACGCCTTACATGGATTGATCAGGGGGGAGGAACCGGATATTGGAATGTCATCTGGTCAGCCCCACAAGATCACTGCGATAGATATGGTCAATGTGGGGCTTATGGTGTTTGTGACTTCAGTGCATCACGGCTATGCAGATGTGTGGATGGATTCGAACCCAAATCGACACAAGATTGGTATTTGAGAGTTTGGAATGATGGCTGTGTACGAAAAACACCACTGGATTGCCAAAGGGAAGATGGTTTTATAGTATTGAAGAGAGTGAAGTTGCCTGATACATCACGTTCATTTGTGGACAAGAACATGAGTGTGGAAGAATGTAGGGAGAAGTGCTTGAAGAACTGCACTTGTATGGCTTACTCTGCTGCTGATATTCGTGAAGGAGGAAGTGGGTGTATCACTTGGAGCGGTGATTTGGTTGATATTAGAGAATATGCGGGAACCGGGGGAGACCTTTATGTGCGATTGGCAGCTTCTGAAATAGGTAGGTCTTCCATCGACTGATCGTAGGTAGTGGATTTTGTTGAATATGCATAGGATCCAGTTGTAAACTGACAATAACTCGGTTCTCCACGACTTATTGACTAATTCACGGAAAACATGTGTGGATGTCTTTGTCACTGCGTCTAGTCAAAAGTAGAAAGAGAAAGGATACAGGAGTTGAAACGTGAATCTTCCATCAAATACCATTCCACTACCAAATGTGCAAATGATCTCAGTAGGTTGAAATTTGAGAATTCAAGCCGTTGTTTTTGAACCACTGAAAATTGAAATTCTATCAACCCAATAACTAAGTGGCAATCACGGTAAATTTGGTGTTTGTCAAACCGGATGGTCAAGTTCATTCAACAACAAAAACTCCTACATGTTTGGATTGGGCTTAATAGTCCTTAAATTTGTTTCAAATGTCATCTTCAAAGCGGCTGTTTGGACTATTCTGACATAGTTGTGTCTTCATATCGTCTAAGGATTACTATCGTAACTCCTGGACCTGCCAATCTAAGTGGTGCAGTTCCGCAAGGTATCTACTGGATTGTTAATTATTTTCTTGCCCTTTCCCTGTGCAGGTGACAATGCTAAGAAGAAGCCAGTGGTAATCATAGTTAGTTTAACAATATTTCCTACAATCTTTCTTTTTGGTGGAATCTGCTACTGCATATGGAGGAGAAGGATGATAAAGAAGCCCGAACAAGGTAAAAAGACAGGTTTCCTTCACAATTTAAGTTACAATTAGAGTTCGTAACTTAGACATTGTTGTTTTCTGCTGAAGCAGGTCACAAGGTGAAAAGCCAAGAACTGCGATTACCTGATATGGTTGGAAGTCT
The DNA here is from genome assembly GCA_035236585.1 of Warburgia ugandensis. Classification (NCBI taxonomy): domain Eukaryota; kingdom Viridiplantae; phylum Streptophyta; class Magnoliopsida; order Canellales; family Canellaceae; genus Warburgia; species Warburgia ugandensis. Next base: position 63,040,524 of record CP141137.1, read on the forward strand.
ATCAGGAGCCCCAGACAAGTCCCACCAAAGCAACAATGAAACGATTGACTTACCCTTATTTGATTTGGATACTGTAGCTGAAGCAACAGATAACTTTTCTGCTGAAAACAAGCTTGGAGAAGGTGGATTTGGTCCTGTTTACAAGGTACTCTTTCATCTCATCGACCACAGATCAGTATTATGAATTCTGGTACTATATATGCTCATAGTTTCCTATGGACAAACATGAGAGGCCTTGTGGATAATATGCCTTCTTTTTTAGTGACCCAAGATGTTTATCTGTTTGGCGATGTTATGAGTGCGTCACTGCCAAATGGAGTACAAACATCTCCACTTTTCATGAGCACAAGTGATCTAGGCCATGAACCCAACCATGTATGATACAATGCCCCAAATCAGAATCAATTACACAACCTACAGAGTCAGCTGCCAGAAATCCATTGTGAAACATAAGCATGAAGGGGCTGCTTAATGGCAGAGTGAGAACTGTGGGTACCCTTATCCTTGGGTGGTAACTCCGTACGACTCACTCGGTCGTCTATGTAAGTATTCCCTCCTTTAATACCATTACACCATTCAGAATAAAAAAAGAAGAAGAAAAAAAAAACTTATCCTTGAATGGTGATCCTATCCTTAACTACAGTCAGCTGTATAACTTGTTTAATATTATCAAAACATGGATAAACAGCCTTTACCCTGGACTTTTTGCTCATAAATAAAATTCTTAATGTTTTAAGGCTGCAAAGAACAGGCTGAAGTCTTTATTCATGGATAACTCAGCTCAATGATCATTGTTCCGATGCCAAACAGTTTTGGAGGGTATCCATTTAGAAAATGAAGTCTTTTAAGTAAACGTAATACAGTTCTATGACAACAGTGAAATAACCAGCTGAAAAAGTTGCAATTCATTAGACACTAACATCATGATTTTCAATAATTATTTTCAGGGTAAACTAGCAAATGGGCAAGAAATAGCAGTGAAAAGGCTTTCTATATATTCTGGACAGGGTATCAATGAGTTCACAAATGAGGTTGTATTGATTGCCAAACTTCAGCACAGAAATCTTGTTAGACTTCTGGGTTGTTGCATTCAGGGAGAAGAAAAGATGCTAATCTACGAGTACATGTACAATGGAAGCTTGGATTCTATTCTTTTTGGTTAGTTCCTATAATTGGACACTTTATAAGTTAATCTCATTATGTTGTGATATATTTAACTGATGTTCTTGTCACAGATCGATCTAAACAAGCACTTCTAGATTGGGGAAAGCGATTAAACATTATATTAGGGGTTGCACGAGGTCTTCTCTATCTTCACCAAGACTCTAGATTGAGAATCATCCACAGGGATCTCAAAGCTAGCAACATTCTGTTGGATAGCAAGATGAATCCCAAAATTTCAGACTTCGGCACAGCAAGAATTTTTGGAGGAGATCAGAGTGAAGCAGAAACCAAGAGAGTGATTGGGACATAGTAAGTATTCATCGAATCATCATTAAAAACACAAGGACATATGAACCCACTAAAATTTAGTTCATCAAGTAATACTTCCATTATGGCTTGCAGTGGATATATGTCCCCTGAGTATGCAATGGATGGGCACTTCTCAGAGAAATCTGATGTGTTTAGCTTAGGAGTCTTAGTATTAGAGATAGTGAGTGGAAGGAGGAACCAAGGTTTCTTTCGTGTTGATGATGATCATAACCTTCTAGGGCATGTAAGTATGCAATTACATTATGCTCGGCTTTTAGCCCCTCAAATCTCTTTTCGTTGTTTCACTGATTCATAATTGGAAATGTTTCAGGCATGGTGTCTCTGGAAAGAAGGAAATATTTATGAATTAACGGATCCATCCATGGCTAATTCATGTGCCATATCTGAAGTCATGAAATGTATACAAGTCGGACTCTTGTGCGTTCAAAAACGTGCAGAAGAGAGGCCTCCTATGTCAACAGTTGTTTTGATGCTATGTGGTGAAAATCCAGCAATGCCACAACCTAAACAGCCGGGATTCTGTCTAGGCAGAAGTGTCGCCACGAATGATTCATCTTCAATTAGGGAAGAGTATTGTACAGTAAATGAAATAACTGCTACATCGCTAGAAGCTCGATAGTGGTGAACATCTCAGCAGTGCAGGGGTTTGATTCTGTATGGCATTTTTTTGTAAGAATTCAATCTAAAGATCAAGATACAGCTACTGTGCCTTCAAGCCTTCCTTTTTTAGATGTTTCTATTTCAAACATATGCAAAGATATGACATCTGGAGGGTGATTGGAACCATAACTTTGGTGCCACTAATTAGGACCTCTAATGTGCTCGGTGCCAGAGTAAAATGCCAATCCTTGCTCTGATGATAAATAGCTTGATAACTGTTTGCCATGGGAGGCCACAAGCTGGCTGGGCCAGGTTAAACTTCGACAGGTCTAGTTTGGGCAATCCTAGTCCAAGCGGGATTAAGGGCATTCCTAGAGATGGAAATCACGCTCCCAGTTTCGAATTTGTAGCCGTATTAGTCCAATTGATGGTAATGAAGTAAAAGGTGCATGTGGTTAGCATGAGCATGAAGCTTGGAATGGTTTGCTTAATTGGCCTTTGATCATTCATAGGGCCGATTCAGGCAACGCCCAACCGATGGTTCTTGAATCCTAGCTCGACACCTGGAGATACGCCAAAGCCGTTGAAGAAGCGGCACGCACGCCTGCAGATGTTGGCAAAGATTAGCTATGCACCATCTTATTACTTTTGGAGGCAATAGCAACTGTTTTAACATTCAAATTTCATCATCTGCCCATTGACTAGAAGGACCTTTATTTATTTTGTTTGTTTTTCGTCACTGTTCTGCCCTCTGTTTCCTTCTTGTTTACGTTATGTTCTTAAGCCGTTTATGTTTTGTTATGTTCTTGTATGAAATGTCTCAGGAGCTTGTGTGCGGCTTAATTAAAATCATGCCGTGACGCTCCTTATGGAAATGCTCTCAAGGGACGGCCAATTTCATCACCTTGTTCAATGGAGGCTTCAGATGAGGGTAGAAGGGACTTAAATCCTTGCTCTGCCCCTTTTCCTATTTTATTATAAGGTACTTGATTTACTACTGATGGTTATATAGGTGATGCCAATCAGATTTGTTAGACTTGTGACCGATACTACTTGCGTACTTAATGAGACAATCCTAGATGCATGAAACGTCTATTAGGTTGGCTCCTAAAACAAATAAAAAGTGTAAACAATGATTATATTGGACCACATAGTGCAGATAAGATAGCCATTTAGAATGGGCACTGGTCTATAAATTCAACGGTCTTGATGAAAAATACACCTTCCATGCATGGACCTGGATTGTGGAGTTTAGCCATATTTCCCATTCGTATTGTCTACATGGTCGGACTCTAGACTGAGTAATTCGCGCTTCCGAACGCATAAACTTGCAGCTAAATTTTCATACCGAAGTTGCTCTGCCGTGCAAACAGTTCATACTCTAGAGATTAAAAAGGGCAGACTAGAGTAGAAACTTTTGCACAAGCAGGGTCCCGGAAGAGGCAGACCATAAAGAGTCTATAGTACGACCTCATAAATGCAAGTCACACAACAACAATTCTACTATCACGGCAAGTCAAACCTACGCATTTTCTTTAAGATTTGAAGCTTGCTTCGCCCTCTTGCTTGTATTCATGATGTCGAAGTTTTCGAATGATAAAATACCGTCGACCTAGTAGTACTTAACCTGAAATTGATTTTGTAGAGTTGAGACTTGAGACTAACAATGTTGATTTTCGACTACATAAAAGAGTTACTAGTCCGATTAGGCAACTGGTAATCATAGCAACTTGTTCATCTGTCACTTAGCTTTTCGTGTTTGGATGTTTAGCCCCAACTAGGATAATGAACCCATTCAAACACAAGCACAAGAACACTAGTTTAATGTGGTTCAGCTAAAAATACCTACATCATAGAAAGAACAATTTCACTATAAACTGAAACAATATAACAAAAGAATTACATGGGGTATTTACAAGAAGAGAAGACGGGGAATAGTTTGATGTTCTCGAATGCTCTTAATTGTATCCCTATTTATAGGGATTTTCAAAGCTGAATGTCAACAAAAAATATTTTAAAGTCTTGGGTGATGGCCGATTTTCTTTGACGTCGGCTGCCGAATTTGGTGCCGCGTTTGAAAGCTTCTGTCGGTGCAATAAAGTTTGATGGTGGCAGCTGAAAAAAATGGGATTTGACCAACAAATCTCCCTCTCCAGGCCTATTAACTAAGGAGGTTCTTCACGTATGGACTTCTAGCAGAAGCCCATCCTGGCCAATTCTTTGCAAATTTCAAACTTGTTCCGAGGTAATGCTTTTATCATCATATTTGAAATTTTTTTTCTTTTGAAATGATGGAGAAGATTTATTGAGAAAGAGATACTTACAGATTGACCGACGAGGTCAAAGCTAAGAAAAGAAAAGATTATTACATGTCCGTCCTAAGAGAACTTGATCCAAAGAGAACTTCTGTTGACCTGTACTTTTGCAAGGTAGAGTTTGCAAAGCAGAAAACATAACAAAATGCCATTTGTACTAAGTACTTAGGATTATCCAGTGGAGAAGATTATCGGCTAATGGAGAACATTGCTGTGGGCTCAATTTTGCTTGTATTCAAGTACCATTCCACCGCCAAAGGTAAAGAAAGATCTCAATGGGTTGAAACCTGAGAGTTTACTTTGTGAAAAGCTACCAAACCACTATCTCTTTTCACATTTCTAAGTGGGGATGGATGATAAGGTGCACACATTTGTTATTACAATGTGTTTCATTAGGTCAGTCCCAGTACGAAAATGTCATTGCTTGAAATCAAATCTAGCCTATAGCTAGAGAGTTTGTTTTGTTTTTCTTTTTGACATGGTTAGACGACTTAATGTAGTCTAACCAGCACTAAATGGCAGGCCAAACAAAGTGCTACGAAAGAAGGAAATTGCCTAACCAGTCAAGGACAACTAACATACCAACAACGTCGGGGCCGCAAACGCAATATAAAACAGAAGAAATAGAGATGGACATAGACATTCTACTGATCATCGATCAGAAGCGCCACCCTGTCACTTGCTAACCGAGCTAAGAAATCAGCCACGTAAAATGTGATACTGCACTAAACCTTTGATGTTCCAGAATCTGCACCAAGGATGCCTTTTATCAGGAGCGATCTAGTTAAAAAGACTTGTAGTCACCTCCTACCAGATACCTAAGATCAAAGCCACTAGTTTGGCCTGATTCGAGCATAAAATGCTGATTGGCAGATAAACATTTTATCTAATTTCTGCATGTTTTACAAAATTTTAGTAGTTTTAGCATTGAGCAAAGGCATTAAAGGCCTCTGGTGTGCTGGTGCAAGAACGGTCTCTCCTGTGGCAGGCCACGGGTTCGAGGTGGTCATGCGTGTGTATGTTCAGCATTCAAACAGTTAGTGTTATTATTATACCATAAGGTTATGGCATGACTGTTATTTTCTCAAAAGAAAACATAACAGACGGAACTAGTTAACTTCAAGGACCACCAATCTTGAAAGTTCCACAAGCAGCTCCTACATAATTAATTATTCTCTTGCCCCCTCTTTATGATTTTACCTAACGTGATTGATATGCATTATGATGATTTGGTAGTAGACCGCGATAAATGAATCTTCCGAAAGAAGAAGAAGAAGAAGTAGAAGAAGAAGAAGCCAGTGGCAATCGTAGTGTAACAGCCCGAAGGCCCACACCCTGCAATGATATTGTCCATGCCGGAGTGCCTATACACCCCGCATAGTTTTGTTCTTCCCCAGTTGCCCAGGAAAAAGGCCTCGTTGCAAGCGAAATCCTTAGCACTCTTATCAAGAGCACAGTAACTTTTCCCTTAGCGATGTGGGACTAACTCTCAGTCCCTCACTTTGCCTAGAAGCCTGCCAGCCCTCTTGGCCCACCCTTATTAGCCCGCCCTCATCGGCCAAGGCTTCACAACCTCTTCTCCTTAGGGGACATGCATCCCTGCGTATCTTACCACACGCGAGCGCCCGTGTGCGGCTAGCCACCCACACCGGGTCAGGGTCTGGCTCTGATACCACTTGTAATAGCCCAATGGCCCACACCCTGCAACGATATTATCCGTGCTGGAGTACCCATACACCCCGCACGGTTTTGTCTTCCCTAGTTGCCCAGGGAAAAGGCCTCGTTCCGTGTATCAGAGTGTACAACGGATATGATATTGTCCTCTTTGGGTCCCTCGCCACTCCAAGCTTCACCCCTCAAGGTTTTGTTCCCTTAAGTCCCTCGCCCCTCTTAGGCTTCACCCATCGGGAGGCCTCTCAGGACACGTTGTTCCATGGGCAAAGTGCACAGCATAACCAAGAGAAGGCTGGCAGGCTTCTAGGCTGGGGTGAGGGACAGAGAGTTAGTCTCACATTGCCTGGGGAGAGGAAACTGGGCTGTTTATAAGAGTTTGGAGAACTCTAATGGTCATGAGGCCTTTTCCTTGGGCAACTGGGGAAGAACAAAACTGTGCGGGGTGTATGAGCATTCCGGCACAGACAATATCGTTGCGGGGTATGGGCCATCGGGTTGTTACAAATGGCATCAGAGCCAGTTCCCCTCATGGTGTGGTGGCTAGCCACACGCGGGCTCCTGGTCGTGGCTATCACGCAGGGATGCGTGTTCCCTAAGGGGGAAGATATGAAGCCCTGGGCCGATGAGGGCGGGCCAAGAGAAGGTTGGCAGGCTTCTAGGCTGGGGTGAGGGATAGAGAGTTAGTCTCACATTGCTTGGGAAGAGGAAACTAAGCTGTTTATAAGAGTTTGGGGAACTCTAATGGTCACAATGTGTTTTTCCTAGGAAACTTGGGAAGAACAAAACCGTGAGGGGTGTATGGGCAACCCAAAGCAGACAATATTGTGATTGTTGGAGCCCAGGGTGTTACACATAGTCACAACAACTATAATTCCAATAATCTGTCTGTTGGGAAGGATCTACTGTTGCATATGGGGGAGAAGGAAAAGAAAGAAACTAGAACAAGGTACAAATGATGCATCTCCACACAGCTTGACAATGAAGGTAAACCTGCCTTTACAATGCCTTCACATGTTATTGTATTTCTTCCGAAGCAGTCACAAGTTGGACAACCCCGAGCTAGAACTACTTCATATGATTGGTGGTCAATCAAGGACCAAAGGCTAGTCCAACCAAAACAGGAATGAAACTATTGACTTACCCTTGTTCACTTTGGCCACTGCAACTATTAATTTCTCTTTTGAAAATAAACTTGGAAAAGGTGGATTTGGTCCTACTTACAATGTAGATGGTGCAATAGCCGCCTGAAAAACTAGATGGTTCACATGGCAATTAATTGCGCACTAATATGATGAATTTTGAATAGCATTTCTGGGGCAAAATTAGCAAATGACCTAGAAATAGCTGTGAAGAGGCTTTCTATCAATTCTGGACAAAGTGAGGATGAGTTCACAAATGAGGCATTATTAATGTAACAATCTGACATTTTGTTATAATTAAAAGAAGAGTTTGAGTGTAAAACTTGAAAATTTTCTTTTGAATTTGACTTTGAAACCTTAAAAATTAGAATGTACACGACAAGAGCTTTCCAACAACACTAATTTTTGTAAAACGGAGTATGATGAATTTTGAATAGCATTTTTGGGGCAAAATTAGCAAATGACCTAGAAATAGCTGTGAAGAGGCTTTCTATCAATTCTGGACAAAGTGAGGATGAGTTCACAAATGAGGCATTATTAATGTAACAATCTGACATTTTGTTATAATTAAAAGAAGAGTTTGAGTGTAAAACTTGAAAATTTTCTTTTGAATTTGACTTTGAAACCTTAAAAATTAGAATGTACACGACAAGAGCTTTCCAACAACACTAATTTTTGTAAAACGGAGTATGATGAATTTTGAATAGCATTTCTGGGGCAAAATTAGCAAATGACCTAGAAATAGCTGTGAAGAGGCTTTCTATCAATTCTGGACAAAGTGAGGATGAGTTCACAAATGAGGCATTATTAATGTAACAATCTGACATTTTGTTATAATTAAAAGAAGAGTTTGAGTGTAAAACTTGAAAATTTTCTTTTGAATTTGACTTTGAAACCTTAAAAATTAGAATGTACACGACAAGAGCTTTCCAACAACACTAATTTTTGTAAAACGGAGTTTGGAGGTGAGAGAACCACAAGTTTTATGAAATTACAGAGGGGGGCCAAATTGATAATGGCACCCCCTCACCATGGATGGACCCCACGCGACGACGAAGCAAAGGGAGCTTAGCATATGGAGCTCCACCCAGGCTACCTATCATGTAGGGATAGAGCTAGGGAACCCACCGCCTCTGTCTCTCCTGATTTATCCCTCCATCCCTCTTTCCACCTCATCGCATCCCTCTCCCTCTTCCGTTGCAGTTCCCTCTCTAGGCACATCCTTTCATGTAGGGTTTCCTCTCTAGGCAGTTCCCTTCCCTCTCCATCAACACCATTTCCTCTGTCACCAGACCGGTAAGGAAAACCTTGCCCAGCTACTTCTCTTCCTCTTCCCTCTCCTCTCTCACTCTATCTTTCCCTCCATAATTCCTCCCATTGCCAAAAAAAAAGAAGGAAAAACCAGCCGGGGTTTCCATCGATTTTTCCCTTATTTCCAGCACTAAATGGTGATAGAATCACCTCAAATTTCACCAAAGTTAAGGGGAAAACATGCTCTACAAAATCCATATTTTGATTTCGTGAAAAATGGCATTTTTTGACACTATTAGAGTTGCCTGCAACAACCGTTTTTTGGTCGTCTTCTTTGGTGTTCCCTCTCCATAAATGAGTAATTTGTTAGTAGATTTGATTATCTTAGGATCATGTTAGTGTAAATTAGGATTTAAACATGATTTCATTGTGATAAAAGATGTGTTTCATAACTTAGGATCATGTTAGTTTTATTTTACTAGCTTAAGTTACATTCATAGGAAGAATGTTAGTATATAGTTGTTAAACTTATATTTGATTTATGCTTTCAAGTTGATGATTTACTTATTGTAAAATTTAATTCAATTGTTAAGTAATTGTTAAGATATGAGGAGCATAAATCACCAAAAATGTAAACTAATGAAATATAGAAATTCATGGACAATTAAGATGAATGAATGATTTGACTTAATAAGGGCTATAGTTAGTAGGACAATATAAGGAATGATTTATCATTTCCTTGGCCCAAAGTAGGAAAATAATGAACATCCATGGATGACATTGTGCATATCCATGGAAATTAATTAAAATCAATTAGAGAAGGGACTTAAGGTAAAGAGCTCATAGGAACCTTGTCAAAGGTTGAGCTAGTACCACTCTAGTGGACTCTGAACATTGTGGTTATAGGGGGTATACAAGAGCCAAGTGCTTTTCCCGCACATCCCATTGACGTAAGAGAGGTCTAAACGCCTCCTTACATGAGGGTTGTATTAACCACTTTTTGAGCAGACTTTAACTGGTAAGTACTGGTCATCCTGAAATAAGGAGGAGTTGTCTAGTGATAGGAAGAAATAAATTATCTTCAACCAAGTAAGACACTAACTGGTTGAATAATAATAATAACATAAAAAGATAGCAAATTATCTAACCCTAATAAAAATAGTAAGTGAGATAAGGATGATCAAACAAGATGAGATCTTATATGATCAAAAACAATAAGGAAAAAGAAACATCAATGTAAATTAGATTGTTATGTATGATATAGATAGTATTTGTATAGATGATATTAAACCCATGGATATAGGATATTCAAGGAAGAAAGATTCAAATCATCCTACATAAGGATGATCAAAAGACTATGTAATATGTACCCTTGATTAGAAAAATGACATTATACATATGATTTGACAAATATATGTTGATCGAGACTATGACAGATTTCAAGGAGTAAGAATACCTTATTGAGGTAGGTGGATTATTAAGAATGCCTTTACACGAAGATACATGTCTAATACATGATCTTATGTTTTGAAGTATTGACATGTATGATACCAATATATTAAGGTAAATACCTCAAATTGAAATATAATCCAACCAAATGATGAGGAAAATAAGTATTAAATGGTCAAGTTGAGAATTGAGAACAACCCTAAGTGAATAGGAAAGTAGAAAATATTCCAGTCCTAGATAAACAGACAGATAGTCTGATATGTATAAGTATTATTTTACATACAAGCTTGGAGGCTTGTGGTTTTATTTTAAACAGGCATAGGCCTGGGGATGCTATGCTATGAGAGTTAACAGGGTTTGGCCACCCACTCTCTGAAACTTGATGATATTGAATACCAAGCCTAAGAAAGGCTAAAAGTCGAGTGGGGCATTTATGGGAAGGCCACCACTGTGACAGCCATGGTCCTCCCATATGGACATGGATATTGTAATTTTCATTGAGAATGGTATAAGTGGATTATTAAACAGTTATCCGGGCGCACTGTACGGATCAGACTGCAAGCATAGTAGTCCTTGATTATTTTGCATTATGATGCATATGAAATTGGCATAGTGAAATGCCTTAAGGGATGGCATGATGAAATGTCAGGTAATTGTATATTACCAATATTTTTCCCAAGAAGGGAAATTCCCTGTATAGTAACTGGCTGAGATACAAATATCTTATAATGAAAGGAGTTAATCAGCTTTGTGTAGAAATGATTCTTGATTGTTTTTACATTTTTAACGGATTTGTCCTTATACAATATGTATGCATAAAGGTGAACACAAATGACAAGGAAATGAGATGTCCTTATAACTAATAGTTATTAATGAATGTGTTTATGATAGACCGAATTATGGGATATTTGAATATTGAGATTATACTGTCAATAACTTACATTCTTATCCCCTACCAAGCATAGCTTGCTGAGATATTGTAAATGTTCGAATGTTTACAATATCTCAGATACAGAGAAGGAGACTTAGGAGCTCAAGACTTGAAGAACAATTGAAGAATAAGTAATCAGGGTATATCCCTTGAAACATTGTATTAGAACATGTATTGAATTTTGAACTTTGTAATTTGGATTGTATATTTGGACAAGTATTGTAAGAATACAATGGGCTGTGTACTGTGAACCACTGGATGGATCCTGAAGTTTAATAAAAGAATATTCCTTCAATGGAATTTTATCTTATACAAAATTCTACTTATGTTATGTATGAGGTGGTGACTTAGGTTTTACAAAACAAATTCTAAAGAAAAGAATTTCTGTTGCTTTGGTTTGCGAATTTTTATTTTTTTTTTTACTCTAAGGGCCCTATCTTTACAAAATGTATTATAAAATGTGTTATAAAAACCCAGGTAGCCACAGATGGACCCCACGCAATGGCAAACCAAAGGAAGCTCAACGCGTGGAGCTCTACTCAAGTTGCCTGTCACGCAGGGACAGAATCAGGGAAGCCACTACCTCTCTCTCTCTCTCTCTCTCTCTCTCTCTCTCTCTCTGTAATGACTCAAAATTTTAAGATATTCTTGTCAAATAATAGTAACAATCTTTCAATCACAATCAATCATAGTGTTTGTAATTTACGAAAATTTTATATCTTATCTATTTTGAAAAATAATTATATTGGATGGGTGAATACATATTCTATTTTATTTAAAATATGTAATGAGAGAATTTGCTAAAAATATCTCCAAAATTAGATTCTATTCAAGAAATGGAATTTAACGCTTCAAAGAATACTAAAAAAGGAGTTCGTATGAAAAAGTTATGAGCATTGGAAGATGAAGGGTATTTTGATAATTAAAAGTAAAAAAATGCACGGGGTTGTTTTGTTAACAGCATCCCCTTTCGACTCTATGTCATTTTCCTCAGCACCACATCAGCATGGCACCATCACAGAGTTGGTGCCGAAAATCACGTCGGCGACAGAACTGCGTTGGCACCGAAAACCGTGTTAGCATCGAAAAAGACGGTGGGCGCTGACCACTATTTGCAGCATCAGCACCACCCTATAAATCCCCCTCTCCTTCTCCATCGCACCTCAGATCCATCCTTGATCTTCTCCTCTTCCTCCAGCCACCTGTTGTAACACCCCGGATTTTTAAGACATTTTTTTTTATTTTTTTTATAATGGCATTTTAAATAAGAGCATTTGGGATCCCATGAGAAAAAGCTTTATTTTAATAATCCGCGTATAAATCAAAATAGCATACATGTAAATTAAATAATCCGCGTATAAATCAACGTCAAATAAATCGGCGCCTTTATTTTAAATCAAATAAATGTCCAAAACACAATAATGATATGATCCAGGGTCTATCCATCATACCATCCCATATAAGTGTCCAACATATGTCCAAACATCCAAATCACATCCAGATATAAAGTATGCAGTCCATAATAAAATCCAAATGATAATCCTGTTTAATGACTCACATCATTGTCTAACACTATAGAAAAATGGTCTTCAGCAGCTCTCACGGCTTCTCAACAGCCTTGCCTTTCCTGTTATCGGGCTCGAGATCTAAGGCATTGCAAAACAAAGCAATGCCTCAGCAAGCTATCGCTTGTGTAGGTACATAGACAATTAATGTAATAAATGAAAGAAATAATGAACAACTCTGATGAAAAGTCTAACATTATGAAAATAATGATATCATAATGCCATGTTCAAATAAATGCCAATTTATTCCATATGCTAAAACATGCAATTCATGGAGTTAAAACATGACATGAATCAATAAAATGGAGCATACAACAAGAATAAGGGCACCCTAAGGTAATGGGTCCCACCACCTCGCACTAACATCCCTGATCAAGAGTACACGTAGTCAACCTCTGAGTGTCGTCACACCCAAGCTGTAATATCCTTAATTTTAAAGATAAAAATAAAAAATTATTAAATAAATTAAAATAAAAAATTTATGGATGAAATTATTTCCTGAAAACATAATAATTAGAAAGTGCTCGTCGATACGAATCCAACGCCACCAAGAACGCGAAAAACGGAGCTCAAACAAGGGAGTTATGAGCCGTCAAAGTTGTAAGGGCAAAATGGTCTTTTGACAAAAACGTGTTACACAGGGGTCCAAATTGATAACGGCACCCCTGTCTACACACGTCTCTACCAGTGCCGGAGAAATCGCCGGAGAGACGTGGGAAGAGCCGTGTGGGGAAGAGTTTCTCTTCCCCAAGACTCTAAAACCCTATATCTATGCTCCTCTAGGAGCCAAAACGCTCCACTTTGAGTGTTTTCCATGAATGATACGCAAAACCCTAGACCTGCAAAAATCTGAAGTTTCCGGCGAGTGGAGCCCCGGAAACACGAGCAAACCCCGATCAGGCACAAGGTAAGCCTCAAATGCATGTTTTTCTGTATTTATTAATTAGAAAATTAATTAGGGAAAGTATTTAAAAATTAGGAAAAAAATCAGATTTTTAGGAACCTGTGTGCACGCTACTGTTGGAGTGTGATTTCACAGATCAAACCTTGTCCGTTTGAAAATCGCACCGTCCAACTAGTGCACAAGAGACCCAAGAGCATACCCTTTAAATTTGGGAGTGATCCAACGGTGGAATTTCCCAGAAAACTCAAAAACCAGTACCTAGGGAGGTTTTTAGGAACTTAGGAAAAATCGTTTAAAAACCATGGTTTTTGAGAAAATTAGTGAAAAAGGAGGGCATAAATGGATTCTAGAGAGAATTCTGAAGAAAATGGCGCAAAAATCACGCAAAACGGAGCTCTGTAGCTCCGCCGGAGGCGACCGGAATCCGGTCGTCTTCTCCGGCGTCGTCAACGGCGTCGGCGCCCTGCGCTGACGCCAGGACGCACACGGAGACGCACTGAGGACGACGTCATACGACGTCATCGTCGCACGCGTGCGGGACGGCCTCGGTGGGCTGTCGCGGTGGGACCGGGACGCGGCGCGTCCTGGCGACCGTGACGCACGCGTCACGGTGCCGAAGAAGCACGGCGCGCGTCCCATGCGGCGTCTGCGACGCCGTGCGTCTTCGTGCGCCAGTGTACGCCGGTGTAAACCGGCGGAAAAGAGGCGCCGCCGGTTTAAACCACCTTATGGTGGTCCGACAGGCCCCATTTGATGGTAGTTTTCACTAAAACTTGATTTTTGGGAGCTAGAGAGGTCCAAATCACGATCCGAAAGAGGCGTTGTGACCGTATTAACGACGCGGACCTAGTTTTAACTTAAAAACTTAGAAATGACCACTTTTTATTTAGAAAAATTTTAAAATAGTGATGTGACATGTACAGGTGCACTTGAATATACCAATTAAAGGGAGTTATTGGCAAGCTAGTGATCTCACACTGAGGTAGGTGACGACAACTAATGTTTTGCCTTGATTTTAAACCATGTTTAAACATAGCATCATGTGTGATTGTGTTTTAAATTGCGATTTTTATTTACCATGGATTTCATGCGACATTGCGTACAGGATGGTTATTCCAAATTAAATTCTTTTACTGAATAAAATTATTTAAAATGCTTTTACAAGCATGATGTTAATTAGTTATGCTTAATTAGATATTTATTTCTTATTATATATATAGAAAATGCATGGATTTACATGGAAATGAGTATAGAGGCTTAGTAGCTGGTCCTTTTATAGGCTAACCCCAGGATGAGGGGCATGTCTTGGGGATTTCAAGCTATAAGTGCTCTTGAGTTTTAGCATATACTTATGATTTCCGTGTTTTATATTTGATGACGGGTGCTCTCGCCCGGTGGGCGTCATGCTAGGAGGGATAGGGCCGGCCACCCACCTTCTGAGATTATGATGTGATGAGTTTGTGATATGATAGACACCTGCCCATAGATGGCATTCGGTAGGGGTTTGGTAACATGGATAGTCCACACTACCGGTCTGAGCCTTTCCATGGGGACAGACGTTAAGTCTCCCGTTATGGTGTCGACGGGGAGCGGCGGTGGTTGATACCCATGGAGGGTTGCCACTGCAGCATGATGGCCCATATTCTTGTTATGTGTGCATGTATGATGAGCATGGTTATAGATGGTATGCCTGGGTGTGACAACACTCAGAGGTTGACTAGGTGTACTCCTGATCAGGGATGTTAGTGCGATGTGGTGGGACCCATTACCTTAGGGTGCCCTTATTCTTGTTGTATGCTCCATGTTATTGATTCATGTCATGTTTTAACTCAGTGAACTTCATGCTTTAGCATTTGGAATAAATTGGCATTTATTTGAACATGGCATTATGATATCACTATCTTCATAAATGTTAGATTTTTCATCAGTATTGTTCATTATTTCTTGCATTTATTACATTAATTGTCTATGTACCTACACAAGCGATAGCTTGCTGAGGCATTGCTTTGTTTTGCAATGCCTTAGATCTCGAGCGCGATAACAGGAAAGGCAAGGCTGTTGAGAAGCCGTGAGAGCTGCTGAAGACCATTTTTCTATAGTATTAGACAGTGATGTGAGTCATTAAACAGGATTATCATTTGGATTTTTATTATGGACTGCATATTTTATATTGGGATGTGATTTAGATCTTTGGACATATGTTGGACATTTATGTGGGATGTTATGATGGATAGACCCTGGGCCATATTATTACTGTCTTTTGGACGTTTATTTGATTTAAAATAAAGGCGCCTATTTATTTGACGTTGATTTATACGCGGATCATTTATTTGTGTTTAAATTACATGTACGCCATTTTGAGAAAGGAAAAATTAACACCCGGAGTTTTAAGATAGGTTTAGTAAAATGTTAAATAAATCTTTTCTCATGGGATCCCAAATGCTCTTATTTAAAATGCCATTATTATAAAAATAAAAAAAATAAAAAATTGTCTTAAAAATCCGGGGTGTTACAACTTGTAATAGCCTGAGGGCCCATACCCTGCAACGATATTGTCCGTGCCGGAGTGCCCATACACCCCGCACAGTTTTGTTCTTCTCCAGTTGCCCAGGGAAAAGGCCTCGTTCCGTGTATCAGAGTGCACAGCGGATATGATATTGTCCTCTTTGGGTTCCTCACCACTCTGGGCTTCACCCCTCAAGGTTTTGTTCCCTTAGGTCCCTCACCCCTCTTGGGCTTCACCCATCGGGAGGCCTCGTTCCGTGTATCAGAGTGCACAGCAGACACGATATTGTCCTCTTTAGGTCCCTCACCACTCCGGGCTTCACCCCTCAAGGTTTTGTTCCCTTAGGTCCCTCACCCCTCTTGGGCTTCACCCTTCGGAAGGCCTCGTTCCGTGTATCAGAGTGCACAGCGGATATGATATTGTCCTCTTTGGGTTCCTCACCACTCTGATCAAGAGGATCGAGATGCCGATTTATTGAATCGGTTAATGTCAGGACTCGTACCACTTATACGGCGAAAGTTAGGACAAATTGTTGACGCAGCTAACCCTAGCCCTATTCCACCACCTAAAGTGGCACCCATGGTTTCGTCAGTTCAGTCCTCACAACCAATACAGGAACTATCAGTACCTAGAGCCACGGAGGGCGATGCTACGAGTGACTCTAAGAAGACTGACAAATTATTGGAAAGGTTTCAAAAGATGGTGAAACCCTTTTATGGCGATGGTAACACAGAGGAGGCTGAGCGATGGTTATTTGAGGCGGAGAGGACATTCGACGCTATGAAGATCTCACCAGATGATCAAGTTAGAGTAGCCTCCTACCTGCTGAAAGGTGAGGCCGGCTTCTGGTGGCAGACTTTCACACTCACTCGACCAGATCCGACTGAGACGATGACATGGGCAGCCTTTAAACAGGCTTTTGACACTCAGTATTTTCCACCTCATGCATTGCAGTCCATGAAGAAGGAGTTTGCCACCCTGGAGCAGAGAGATATGACGGTTCAGCAGTACCTGAACCGATTTACACGACTGAGGAGATTTGCACCTCACGCACTAGCCTCAGACACAGAGGCAACTGACAGATTTGTGGATGGGTTGACTCCTTGGCTGAGAGATCGAGTGATTTCTTCTCGACCCACTTCTGTGCGAGATGCTGCTGATATGGCGTCCATGCATGAGAAGAACTCTCTCAGGAATAGAGGGAGTGCGTTCCAGCCCTTTAAGGGCAAGCGGCCATTTGGTGCTATGCAGACACATGGGGCATCAGGTCATCCACCACAGGCAAAATTTAAGAGAGACACTGAGAGGAAGAGATGTGATAGGTGTAAGGGTTGGCACCCTGGGCGAGGGTGCAATAGATTCGACCGACCACAGCAGCAGAGGCAGCCCCAACCACAGAGACAGCCCTATACACCTTACCAGAGACAGCCATACAGGTGTTTCAACTGTGGAGACGTTGGCCATTTCATTAAGGACTGCCCTAAGGGGCAGAGGCGGTGAGATGGGAGCAGAGGCAACTAACGCGCCACGTAGCCAAGGACGAGTATTTGCCATCTCATCAGGACAGGCACAGGCATCACCCCAGGTCGTAGAAGGTACTCTTCTAGTCTCAGATAGACATGCCAAAGTTCTTTTTGACACAGGGTCTACACACTCTTTTATATCATGTATTTTTGCATCTTGCCTTGATGTATGTGTACACAAACTAGCATTTGGATTAGATATTATGACACCTGTGGGAGAGACAATAGAGACTACGAGAATATATTAGAGATATACCGTAGAGATATCGGGCGTGAGTATGGACACGGACTTCATCTTATTAGACATGGTAGACTATGATGTTATTCTTGGGATGGATTGGTTAGCCAACTATGGTGCTATGGTAGACTGCCGAAAGAAGCGAGTCACTTTTCTTATACCTGGGCAACCGAGAAATAGTGTTCCAGGTAGGAAAGATCGAGCGGTACATGCATCATTTCTGCTATGAAGGCGGCACGATTTTATGCACGAGGGTGTAACGCATTCCTCGCATATGTGACCGTTGAGGAAAAGGAGCAGCCACGGCTTGACGAGATTGATGTTGTCCGTGATTTTGCCGACGTATTTCTGAGGAATTACCGGGATTGCCGCCAAGTAGGGAGATTGACTTCACCATTGACTTGGTGCGGGTACATCGCCTATCTCTAAGGCACCATATAGGATGGCTCCAGCAGAGTTGAGAGAACTTCGGGTACAATTGCAAGAGTTATTGGATAAGGGCTTTATCGTGCCGAGTGGATCACCATGGGGAGCACCGGTCCTGTTCGTGAAGAAAAAGGATGGATCACTGAGACTATGCATTGACTATCGGTTGTTGAATGGTGTTACTATAAAGAACCGATACCCTTTGCCACGCATAGATGATTTATTTGATCAGCTCCAATCGGCACAAGTGTTCTCCAAGATTGATTTGAAGACATGGTATCATCAGCTGAGGGTTAGAGAAGAGGATATCTCGAAGACTGCCTTTAGGAGTCGTTATGGTCATTATGAGTTCCTAGTGATGCCGTTTGGATTGACGAACGCACTGCAAAGTGTTCATGGATCTAATGAACCGTGTTTTTCGAGCTTATTTGGATAAGTTCGTGATTGTATTTGTGGATGACATCTTGATTTATTCGCCTAGTCATGAGACACACAGAGAGCATCTCCACACGGTATTAGACACACTTCGTCGACATCAGTTGTATGCCAAGTTCAGTAAGTGTGATTTTTGGCTAGACCAGGTGCATTTCTTAGGCCACGTCATATCTAAAGATGGAGTGGCCGTGGATTCAACAAAGGTAGAGGCAGTACTACACTGGGAGAGGCCCAAGACAAGGATGGCGAGATACGCGGTTTTCTCGGTTTGGCAGGGTATTATCGTCGATTTATAGAGGGATTCTCTAAGATCGCATTACCATTGACCACCCTGACTAGGAAAGACACTCAATTTGTATGGACCGAGGCTTGCGAGGAGAGCTTCCAAGAGCTCAAGAGGAGACTTACTACTGCTCCGGTATTGACCTTACCATCTGGTGTAGGCGGTTATGTAGTTTATTGCGACGCCTCCGACAAGGGATTAGGAGCAGTGTTGATGCAACATGGGAAGGTAATTGCTTATGCGTCTAGACAGTTGAAGACACATGAGGTAAATTACCCAACACATGACTTGGAATTAGCTGCCGTGGTATTTGCGTTGAAGTCCTGGAGACATTATCTTTATGGTGAGAGATTTGAGGTATTCACTGATCATAAGAGCCTCAAGTACTTCTTTACTCAGAGTGAATTGAATATGAGGCAAATGAGATGGATGGAGTATCTCAAGGACTTCGACTTCACCATACGGCACCATCCTGGGAAGGCTAACGTCGTTGCGGATGCCCCGAGCAGAAGGCGGGTGTGATGATTGCCAATTTGACGACTCGGTCTAAGTTCTTTGACAGGATCTTAGAGGCACAGGGCAAAGACAAGGAAACACAGGATCTGACTGATAAGACAGATTTTTCGAGGGGACCAGATGGAGGAGTTAGATTTAAGGGGAGGTTGGTAGTACCAGCAGATGACGAATTGAAGCGCGAGTTACTTCAAGAAGCACACCAATCCCCTTATACAATTCATCCTGGGGGTACGAAAATGTATCAGGATCTCAAGAGGCATTTCTGGTGGAATGGTATGAAAAAGGATGTTGGAGAGTGCGTAGCACGATGTTTGACCTGTCAGCAGGTCAAGGCTGAGCATCAGCGTCCATCAGGACTACTTCAGACACTGGACCTTCCAGAGTGGAAGTGGGACCATATTACCATGGACTTCGTTCTAGGTCTTCCGAGGACCGCTAGCGGCCACGACATGATATGGGTCGTTGTGGACAGGTTGACCAAGTTTGCTCATTTCCTTCCTATCAGAAAAAATCAGACCGTGGATAGCTTAGCGAAATTATATGTTAAGGAGATCGTCAGTCTACATGGCGTTCCCTTGACAATTATATCGGATCGAGATACGCGATTTACCTCAAAATACTGGAAGAGCGTGCAAGAGGCATTAGGGTCGAGACTGAAAATTAGCACAGCATTTCATCCTCAGACAGACGGACAGAGCGAGAGGACCATCCAGACTATTGAGGATATGCTATGAGCCTGTGTTATGGATTGGAAGGGTAGCTGGGAAGATCATTTACCTTTGGTGGAATTTGCTTATAATAATAGTCATCACGCTAGTATTGGGATGGCTCCATATGAGGCACTTTATGGCGGACCTTGTCGGTCAGCTTTATGTTGGAGTGATGTAGGAGAAAGACGCGTGGTGAAATCTGAGTTAGTCGAAGAATGTGCGAGAGAAAGTTCAACTCATTCGGAAGAGGTTACCGATGTACTCACAATCGACGTAAAAGTTATGCGTACAAGAGGCGAAAGGACTTAGAGTTCTTTGAGGGCGAGCATGTATTCTTGAAAGTTTCTCCTATGAAAGGGGTGTTGAGGTTTGGAAATAAAGGAAAGCTTAGTCCCGTGTATATTGGACCTTTCGAGATCTTACGACGAGTTGGGTCAGTGGCATACCAGCTAGCCTTACCACCACAGCTAGCAAATGTGCATGACGTCTTTCACGTGTCTATGCTGAGGAAATACGTGCTAGATCCCTCACATGTATTGGAGCAGATCCCAGGAGAGCTACAGGCTGACATGACATTTGAGGAGAGACCAGTGCGCGTCTTAGATACAAGAGTCAAGGAGTTAAGGAATAAGACCATTGCCTTGGTCAAAGTCCTTTGGCAGCATCATTCACTACAAGAGGCTACCTGGGAGACTGAGGAGGAGATGCGAAAGATCCATCCAGAGTTATTTACATAGAGGTATGTAGCTAAATTTCGAGGACGAAATTTTTATAAGGAGGGAAGAATGTAATATCCTTAATTTTAAAGATAAAAATAGAAAATTATTAAATAAATTAAAATAAAAAATTTATGGATGAAATTATTTCCTGAAAATATAATAATTAGAAAGTGCTCGTCGATACGAATCCAACGCCACCAAGAACGCGAAAAACGGAGCTCAAACGAGGGAGTTATGAGCCGTCAAAGTTGTAAGGGCAAAATGGTCTTTTGACAGAAACGTGTTACACAGGGGTCCAAATTGATAACGGCACCCCTGTCTACACACGTCTCTACCAGTCCGGCGAAATCGCCGGATAGACGTGGGAAGAACCGTGTGGGGAAGAGTTTCTCTTCCCCAAGACTCTAAAACCCTATATCTATGCTCCTCTAGGAGCCAAAACGCTCCACTTTGAGCGTTTTCCATGAATGATACGCAAAACCCTAGACCTGCAAAAATCTGAAGTTTCCGGCGAGTGGAGCCCCGGCAACACGAGCAACTCCGGCCAGGTGCAAGGTAAGCCTCAAATCCATGTTTTTCTGTATTTATTAATTAGAAAATTAATTAGAAAACCATTTAAAAATTAGGAAAAAATCGGATTTTTGGGGGCTTTGTGCACGCCATGTTGGAGCGTGATTTCATAGACCAAACATTGTCCGTTTGGAAATCGCACCGTCCAACTAGTGCAAAAGACACCCAAGAGCAAACCCTTTAAATTTGGGAGTGATCCAACGGTGGAATTGCCCAGAAAACTCAAAAACCAGTACCTAGGGAGGTTTTTAGGAACTTGGGAAAAATCATTTAAAAACCATGGTTTTTGAGAAAATTAGTGAAAAAGGAGGGCATAAATGGATTCTAGAGAGAATTCTGAAGAAAATGGCGCAAAAATCACGCAAAACGGAGCTCAGAAGCTCCGCCGAGGCGACCTAATCCGGTCGTCTTCTCCGGCGTTGTCAACGGCGTGCCGCGCCCCCGCGCCGACGCCGCCAGGACGCACTCCATGACGCCCGAGGGACGACGTCATGTGACGTCGTCGTCGCATGCGTGCGCGGCGCCACGCGCGTGCGGGACGGCCTCGGTGGGCTGTCGCGGTGGGACCGGGACGCGGCGCGCGTCCCGTGTGGCGTCTGCGACGCCGTGCGCCAGAGTACGCCGGTGTAAACCGGCGGAAAAGAGGCGCCGCCGGTTTAAACCACCTTATGGTGGTCCGGCAGGCCCCATTTGAGGGTAGTTTTCACTAAAACTTAATTTTTGGGAGCTAGAGAGGTCCAAATCACGATCCGAAAGAGGCGTTGTGACCGTATTGACGACGCGGACCTAGTTTTAACTTAAAAACTTAGAAATGACCACTTTTTATTTAGAAAAATTTTAAAATAGTGATGTGACATGTACAGGTGCACTTGAATATACCAATTAAAGGGAGTTATTGGCAAGCTAGTGATCTCACACTGAGGTAGGTGACGACAACTAATGTTTTGCCTTGATTTTTAAACCATGTTTAAACATAGCATCATGTGTGATTGTGTTTTAAAATGCAATTATTATTTACCGTGGATTTCATGCTACATTGCGTACAGGATGGTTATTCCAAATTGAAATCTTTTACTGAATAAACTTATTTCAAATGCTTTTACAAGTATGACGTTAATTTGTTATGCTTACTTAGAGATTTATTTCTTATTATATATATAGAAAATGCATGGATTTACATGGAAATGAGAATAGAGGCTTATTAGCTGGTCCTTTGATAGGCTAACCCCAGGATGAAGGGCATGTCTTGGGGATTGCAAGCTATAAGTGCTCTTGAGTTTTAGCATATACATATGATTTCCGTGTTTTATATTTGATGACGGGTGCTCTCGCCTATGGGCGTCATGCTAGGAGGGATAGGGCCGGCCACCCACCTTCCGAGATTATGATGTGATGAGTTTGTGATATGATAGACACCTTCCCATAGATGGCATTCGGTAGGGGTTTGGTAACATGGATAGTCCACACTACCTGGGCCCGAGCCTTTCCATGGGGACGTACGCTAAGTCTCCCGTTATGGTGTCGACGGAGAGCGGCAGTGGTTGATACCCATGGAGGGTTGCCACTGCAGCATGATGGCCCATATTCTTGTTATGTGTGCATGTATGATGAGCATTGTTATAGATGGTATGCCTGGGGGTGACGACACTCGTAGGTTGACTATGTGTACTCCCGATCGGTGATGTTCGTGCGATGTGGTGGGACCCATTACCTTAGGGTGCCCTTATTCTTGTTGTATGCTCCATTTATTGATTCATGTCATGTTTTAACTCCGTGAATTTCATGTTTTAGCATATGGAATAAATTGGCATTTATTTGAACATGGCATTATGATATCACTATTTCCATAAATGTTAGACTTTTCATCAATGCTGTTCATTATTTCTGCATTTATTACATTAATTGTCTATGTACCTACACAAGCGATAGCTTCTTTGAGGCATTGCTTTGTTTTGCAATGCCTTAGATCTCGAGCGCGACACCAGAAAGGAAAAGCGGTTGATAAACCTTGAGAGCTGTCAAGACTAGTTTCCCTATAGTTTTAGAAAGTAATGTGAGTCATTAGAGTGGATTATTATTTGAATTTTATTATGGACTGCATACTTTATATTTGGATGTGATTTAGATCTTTGGACATATATTGGACATTTATATGGGATGTTATGATGGATAGACCCTGGGCCATATTATTACTGTCTTTTGGACGTTTATTTGATTTAAAATAAAGGCGCCTATTTATTTGACGTTGATTTATACGCGGATCATTTATTTGTGTTTAAATTACATGTACGCCATTTTGAGAAAGGAAAAATTAACACCCGGAGTTTTAAGATAGGTTTAGTAAAATGTTAAATAAATCTTTTCTCATGGGATCCCAAATGCTCTTATTTAAATTGTAAAAAAAAAAAAAAAAAAATTGTCTTAAAAATCCGGGGTGTTACAAAGTTGGTATCAGAGCCAGACCCCGACCCGGTGTGGGTGGCTAGCCGCACGTGGGCGCTCGTGTGTGGTAAGACACGCGGGGACGCGTGTCCCCTAAGGGGGAGAGGTTGTGAAGCCTTGGCCGATGAGGGCGGGCCAAGAGGGCTGACAGGCTTCTAGGCAAGGTGAAAGACTGAGAATTAGTCCCACATCGCTAGGGGGAAAGTTACTGGGCTCTTGATAAGAGTGATGAGGACTTTCCTTGCAACGAGGCCTTTTCCCTGAGCAACTGGGGAAGAACAAAAACCGTGCAGGGTGTATGGGCACTCCGGCACAGACAATATAGTTGCAGGGTGTGGGCCCTCGGGCTGTTACAAGTTGTGAAGCCTTGGCCGATGAGGGCGTGCCAAGAGGGTCATGGTGCTTCTGTGCAAGGTGAAAGACTGAGAGTTAGTCCCACATCGCTAGGGGGAAAGTTACTGGGCTCTTGATAAGAGTGATGAGAACTTCCCTTGCAACGAGGCCTTTTCCTTGGGCAACTGGGGAAGAACAAAACCGTGCGGGGTGTATGGGCACTCCGGCACGGACAATATCGTTGCAAGGGTGTGGGCCCTCGGGCTGTTACAAGTGGTATCAGAGCCAAACCCTGACCCGGTGTGGGTGGGTAGCCGCACGTGGGCGCTCGTGTGTGGTAAGACACGCGGGGACGCGTGTCCCCTAAGAGGGAGAGGTTGTGAAGCCTTGGCCGATGAGGGCGGGCCAAGAGGGCTGGCAGGCTTCTAGGCAAGGTGAAAGACTGAGAGTTAGTCCCACATCGCTAGGGGGAAAGTTACTGGGCTCTTGATAAGAGTGATGAGAACTTCCCTTGCAACGAGGCCTTTTCCTTGGGCAACTGGGGAAGAACAAAACCGTGCGGGGTGTATGGGCACTCCGGCACGGACAATATCGTTGCAAGGGTGTGGGCCCTCGGGCTGTTACACAAGCATACCATCCATAACCATGCTCATCATACATGCACACATAATAAGAATATGGGCCATCATGCTGCAGTGGCAACCCTCCATGGGTATCAACCACTGCCGCTCTCCGTCGACACCATAACGGGAGACTTAGCGTCTGTCCTCATGGAAAGGCTCAGACCGGTAGTGTGGACTATCCATGTTACCAAACTCCTACCGAATGCCATCTATGGGCAAGTATCTATCATATCACAAAATCATCACATCATAATCTCGGAAGGTGGGTCGCCGGCCCTATCCCTCCTAGCATGACGCCCACCGGGCGAGAGCACCCGTCATCAAATATAAAACACGGAAATCATAGGTATATGCTAAAACTCAAGAGCACTTATAGCTTGCAATCCCCAAGACATGCCCCTCATCCTGGGGTTAGCCTATCAAAGGACCAGCTAATAAGCCTCTATTCTCATTTTCATGTAAATTCATATATTTTCTTTACATATAATAAGAAATAAGTCTCTAATTAAGCATAACTAATTAACATCATGCTTGTAAAAGCATTTGAAATAAGTTTATTCAGTAAAAGATTTCAATTTGGAATAACCATCCTGTACTCAATGTCGCATGAAATCCACGGTAAATAATAATTGCAATTTAAAACACAATCACACATGATGCTATGTTTAAACATGGTTTAAAAATCAAGGCAAAACATTAGTTGTCGTCACCTACCTCAGTGTGAGACCACTAGCTTGCTAATAACTCCCTTTAACTGGTATATTCAAGTGCACCTGTACATGTCACATCACTATTTTAATATTTTTCTAAAGAAAAAGTGGTCATTTCTAAATTTTTAAGTTAAAACTAGGTCCGCGTCGTCAATACGGTCACAACGCCTCTTTCGGATTGTGATATAGACCTCTCTAGCTCCCAGAAATCAAGTTTTTGTGAAAACTACCCTCAAATGGGGCCTGCTGGACCACCATAAGGTGGTTTATACCGGCGGCACCCTTTTCCGCCGGTTTACACCGGCTTATACCGGCTCCACGAAGACGCACCAACACGCAGACGCCGCATGGGACGCGTGCCGTGCGTCACAGTCGCCAGGACGCACAGCGTCCCGGACCCACCGTGACTGCCAAGTGGCGCCTTCCCGCACGCGTGCGACGACGACGTCATGTGACGTCGTCCCTAAGTGCATCCTGGCGCTGACGTCGTTGACAACGCCGGAGAAGACGAGCAGATTCCAGTCGTCTCCGGCGGAGCTACAGAGCTCCGTTTTGCTTGATTTTTGCGCCATTTTCTTCAGAATTTTCTCTAGAATCCATTTATGCCCTCCTTTTGCACTGATTTTTCCAAAAACCATGGCTTTTAAATGATTTTTCCCAAGTTCCTAAAATCATCCCTAGGTACTGGTTTTTGAGTTTTCTAGAGAAATCCACCGTTGGATCACTCCCAAATTTAAAGGGTTTGCTCTTGGGTCTCTTGTGCACTAGTTGGACGGTGCGATTTCCAAACGGACAAGGTTTGATCCATGAAATCACGCTCCAACAGTAGCGTGCACACAGGTTCCCAGGAAATCCGATTTTTCCTAATTTTTTTTTCATGCTTTTCTAATTAGTTTTCCTATTTAATAAATACGAAAAAATAGAGTTTAAGGCTTACCTTGTGCCTGGCTGGGTTTGCTCGTGTTGTCGGGGTTCCGCTCGCTGGAAAAGTGCAATCTTTCCAGGCTAGGGTTCTGAGTAAAAACTCAGAGGAAATGCTCAAAGTGGAGCGTTTTGGCTCCTGGGAAGAATAGATATAGGGATTAGAGTCCTAGGGGAAGAGAAACTCTTCCCCACACGTCTTTTTCCACGTCTCTCCGGCGATTTCGCCTGACTGGTAAAGACGTGTGGAAGACAAGGGTGCCGTTATCAATTTGGACCCCTGTGTAACACGTCTTTGTCAAAAGACCAAAATGCCCTTACAACTTCGACAGCTCATAACTCCCTCGTTTGAGCTCCGTTTTTCGCGTTCTTGGTGGCATTGAACTCATATCAACGAGTACTTTCTAATTCTTATGTTTTCAGGAAAAAATTTCATCTATAAATTTTTATTTATTTAAAAATTTCCTATTTTATCCTAAAAATTAAGGATATTACACCTGTTCTCCATTTTTTCTGGTGACTGTAACTATGGTTACTGTTTGGCCCTATGACAATCATCTAAGCAGCGGTAGATTGAATATCAGACAGCGCGGTTGGATTCCTCATGAGAAGATGATCAAAACCCCTCTATCTATTTCACAATCAGAGCAGATTTTACCGGTGATCGGACAAAGATTCTAATGCGGCAACGTAGAGTATTCTGGTGACAATTGGATGGGAAAATCTATGTTTATCAGATCAAATGACCACGAAATGACGCCAAACTTAATAGGAGTGAAGGTAGGAGCTTAATCTATCAAACATCGCCGTTGGATTCCTCTTGAAAAATAAAAATAGCAATTAGTACCAAATTCAATAAATAGAGTGATTATGCACTAAGAAAAATAAAAATTTACCTAAAAATGCCTAGAATGTTAAAATAATGCAATTCTTAAAATGTTTTATTTTTTAGTTTAAAAAAATATTTTTTGATATTTTTGAATTTTAATTAAATTTTATAAAAACTCCTTTGTGAGTCCTCGACAATAGTGTAAAAAACTTGTTGATTATTTTACCATAAGTGCACAAGCTATTGTAGTATAGCTGATGCAAGTACAGGTTGATCTCATGGGGACTCAACTAGAAAAAATAGAGTTTGAATAAGATTTAATTATTGAAAAATTAAAGAAAACAACATAATTAAACTAATAGTAAAATAAGAATTCAAATTTATTTAAATGATAAAAATTACAGAATTTTCCAATTCCAAAAAGACATAAAATAAAACTAAATAAACAATCTTAGATTACATTGTCCTTAGATAGGTAGAACACAGATAAAATGGAACTAGAATAAGAAGAGGATATAAATGTAATTAAATTTGGGATGCAAATGTAATTATATTTAAAGGATAGAGGATGAAAACGAAAAATTTCAATTTTCTATTTTTAACTGAGAAACAAAGATGTAGCGAGAGGAAGACGGTAGTGAAGGGGGAAGGCTGGAGCAAAGAGATTTGGGCAGAGCATGTGCTGGTCGGATGGAGAGAGGAAGACAGGAGGACTGTGGGTGAAGGTGGGAGGCAGATGAAGGAGGGGGAAGCTGGAGATGGGGGAAGAAGAGAGGAAGTGGGGAAGCAAAAAACAAAGAAAACCTAAGTCAAGTTTTCTCCTCTGAGTTGATTGGAGTCGGTGGAGGAAAAGTAGAGGTAAGGAAGAGGGGAGAAAAGAGAAGCTGCTGGCTGGTGACTAGGCAGACGAAGGAGGGGGAAGCCAGAGATGACAAAGAGAGAATGAGAGGGAAGGAGGAGATGGTGGGTGTCTTGCGTTAGTCTAGCAGTAGAGAGAGAGAGAGAGAGAGAGAGAGAGAGAGAGATCCACCGACAGCCTCCTATTAAGTTCAATTAGAGCATCTAGGCCATCGATTTCAAGATTTTACATAAAATATTTTATTTTAACTTTAATTGGCCATCTAACCGTTGAATTGTAAAATTAACGGTCAGATGATCATGAGAGCTAATCAGAGGACTAATAAACGGTTCAGATGATTCTAATTGGGTCATGTGCATTGCAGATCAATTGACTCAAACGTGGACGATCCAGATCAAATCATGAAGATCAGATGAGAATGATGAAGATTCCTGGAAAGAGAAGATTGAAGACGCCTAGGATAGAACAAAATTAAAGACTTGCAGAGTTCTAGCAAGACTAGACTTCTAGTGGACCCCACCTCTCTCTCTCAACTTTCTCTCGTTCTCTCTCTGCTCTGCCCCAGCTTCCATCTTCCTTTGTTATTCGCTTTCACCATCTCCACCGCAATCACCGTCTAGCACATCTTCTGCTCAACCAATCAACGCTGGTGGCATAGCACCCAGACACCAACATTTTTCTCTTTCCACTCTCCCTAGCTATTGCCCAGAATTCCCGACATACACTCTAGCTCCAGCCCTTCCATAGTCATCCTCTGGCATTTTTCTCACGTCGGACGACTAGGAGACAAAAACCCGAAGTGGGTTTCCATCCTTCTTCCCTCTCTCCCTCTCCTTTCTTCTCCCTTTCTCTCTTTTCCCCATTCTCCTTCTTCTTCCCCATCTCTTCTTCATCTGGTTTTTTTCTTAAAACCAGATTTTTCACGAATTCTAGTTTTACCCCTGCTCATTTAAATGAAATCCCAATTCTGTCCTTTCTATTTAATACCATCTGTGTCCTCGTTTTATTTCCATCTGTGTCCTGAGTTATTCCAGTTCTGTTTTATCATTGTTTTCCTTATCCAGGAACTTCCTAATCCCAGACAAATCAATTAAGGACTAACTCAATTAATGGGTTAGCATTAATCAAAACAAAAACTCCTATTTCTCATTCATTTCTCATTTGATTTCAAATAAAATTCACAGAGTCATTCTTAGGATCTCCCTAGACATAATAAACGTTTCTGATCTTCGATATGAAATCTATAATTCAATCTAAGCTGTCAAAATCTTAAAATTACAAAATAGCCCAGATCTTGACCATGCTGATGAATATGAATGGTGGATCTCCAATAAAGGATGTGATGAAGACATATGTAAAGCCAGATTAACTTTTAGAAGATCATAATTGAAGATTTTGATAGAGATTGATCTAGGGAAGTAGTTTTTTCTTCTTATTTGATTTTGTTTGTTTTCTTTAAGAACTGGAAATTCTGTTAGATATAATCTCTGATTATAATTTCAATAATTTCATCATTTTTTAGTGATTTTATTTTTAATTTTAGAGAATTAAATTTTATTAAACTTCCTACTTTTTAAGTCAAGTCTCCGTGGGATCGACCCGTACTTGCATAAGCTACACTACAATAGCCCGTACACTTGCAGTTAAACATCAACACCTCCCAACCTCCGAACCTTTTTCTTCTTCAATTTTTTTCCCTTCTTATAAATCTTCTAGCTCTTCTTTTTTCTTATACATCTTTGTTTCTTGATTATCTTCAATTTCCTCTTTTTCTAAGAAGTTTCCTCATTTAGATCTAATCCATTCAACTTGATTTGGATTATCTAATATTGATTTGATTGATCTACAACACAAGACCAAATTAGAATCATCTAAACCGTTCATCACACCTCTAATTAGCTCTGTAATCATTTGACCGTTAAGTTTTGCAATTGAATGGTTGGATGGCCAATTAGAGTTAAAA
This sequence comes from Warburgia ugandensis, assembly GCA_035236585.1. Taxonomy (NCBI): domain Eukaryota; kingdom Viridiplantae; phylum Streptophyta; class Magnoliopsida; order Canellales; family Canellaceae; genus Warburgia; species Warburgia ugandensis. Next base: position 63,070,452 of record CP141137.1, read on the forward strand.
TGCAAAATTATATATAAAATTATAAAATTAATTGATTACATGATCTAATTAGATGCTAGGTTAAGGGTATTTTGGACAAAATTAAACACTTGCGAAAAATACTCAACAGATATGGCTAGAGATATTGATATTATAAAGAGTACTTTGGGTTACTAGATCACTTTTGTGGGGCGAGTCGTGTCATGACAATCAAGGTTAAAAAAGAGTGTTGCATTGTTTACAATGGAGGCAAAATACAATGCACTTATAGTAACTTGCAAAGAAATGTTATATATGAAGAGATTCTGTAACAGCTCGAGGGCCCACACCCTACAACGATATTGTCCGTGCCGGAGTGCCCATACACCCCGCACGGTTTTGTTCTTCCCCAGTTGCCCAGGGAAAAGGCCTCGTTGCAAGGAAAGTCCTCATCACTCTTATCAAGAGCCCAGTAACTTTCCCCCTAACGATGTGGGACTAACTCTCAGTCTTTCACCTTGCCTAGAAGCCTGCCAGCCCTCTTGGCCCGCCCTCATCGGCCAAGGCTTCACAACCTCTCCCCCTTAGGGGACACGCGTCCCCGCGTGTCTTACCACACACGAGCGCCCACGTGCGGCTAGCCACCCACACCGGGTCGGGGTTTGGCTCTGATACCACTTGTAACAGCTCGAGGGCCCACACCCTACAACGATATTGTCCGTGCCGGAGTGCCCATACACCCCGCACGGTTTTGTTCTTCCCCAGTTGCCCAGGGAAAAGGCCTCGTTGCAAGGAAAGTCCTCATCACTCTTATCAAGAGCCCAGTAACTTTCCCCCTAACGATGTGGGACTAACTCTCAGTCTTTCACCTTGCCTAGAAGCCTGCCAGCCCTCTTGGCCCGCCCTCATCGGCCAAGGCTTCACACCAAGTCCACTCCAAATCACTTGCACCTTTCATCGAGTCATCTTGCCACTATTCATGAAGTCATCCTACCACTATTCATCGAGTTATTCTACTACTGTTCCTCATTTATCTCACTATTGTTCTCGAGTTAGCCCCATTCATGGTCACCGAGTCCAGTCGCAGTAGTCACAACATCTACTTTCTGCATTTGTTTACAAAGTTCACTTACCAGCTATCACCGAGTTCACTCCCACTTGTTACCCAAGTCTATTGAATTCATGAGCTATCATCGAGTAATCCACTCATAGTTGTCATTGAATCATCTCCTAGTAGTCATTGAATTCACTCCTAATTGTCATCGAGTCTATTCAACAACATGGATTTTCCTGAACAGGGGTGTTTATAGTTCCTTAGGGAGTATCCTTATCAAAATTAAGGGTGTAAATATTTATCACATAGGAGTGCTCATATCAATTTATAGGATATAAAAAAAATTCCATTTTTCTTTCCTCCTCCTCCTCCTCCTCCTCTCTCTCTCTCTCTCTCTCTCTCTCTCTCTCTCTCTCTCTCTCTCTCTCTCTCTCTCTCTCTCTCTCTCTCTCACCCAGTGATCGACGGCTCGCGCTCAGCCACCTTCGTTCTCTGCACAGTCCAGCCAAGTCGGTTAGGTGTCTTCGCCACATCTGTTGATGGGTCAATCTCCTTCTGCCACCCATAATCAATGGGTTGACTAATCTCCCTCCCTCGTTTGTTTTTCCCCTTTCTCTTAAACTTCTCTGCCTGGATCAGCCGTTGTGATCTTTCCACCATAGATAGGTAGATTGCACGTGAAGTCACCTAGTCCTCTTTCCCCAATCCAGGGTGATGTGACTTTCTTTTTTCCATTGCTCCACCTTTGAAGGTCTACAAGTTGGAGGTGGGGAAGTCACATTGAAGGAAACAATAGCATCGTTCTTGCTCCATCCTTATCGATGGCGGGTGACACAACACTGTTCTTAGCCTCCACAGCTTACAACTTTCCTCTTTCACTTGGGGACAATGTTGAAGGATGTGACACTGCTAGCTGTCACTCCAATCTTATCCTTTTATTTAAATTTGTTTTAGATTTACTTATAATCAGTTTGTTAAGATAAATTGGATCTTATCCATTAAGTTAATTTGTTGAGATAGACTTAGGCATTGAGTTATCTTATCTTATTTGAAAATTTCTGAAGCTTGTATCCCTCTATAAGCATTGATAAGTACTAATGAATAAAGAATGAGTTTTTTTGTATGTTCTTTAGAACCTTCTGCCAATTCTTAGCTTTGTAATTCCAACAAATGGTATTAGAGCCTCATTGTTCTTAGAGGAATTGTGAGTGAGAGAGAGAAAAACTAGCAAGAAACCATAATGGCATCCAGCAGTATTCTTTTCCCTTTACTTCCAGTATTTGCTAGGGAAAAATATGTGACATGGGCTATTAAGATGAAAGCTTATATGAGAGCTTATAGACTGTGAAAGTGATGGAGTTCAGAAATGATCCAACTCCTTCGCCAAATAACCCAACAATGGCTTAGATAAAACAACATAGTGAAGAAGTTGCCAAAAAAGGAAAAGCTCTCACCATCTTACACCTAGTAGTAAAATGATAGTGTATTCATAAAATAATAGCTTGTGAGACTGCAAAGGAGGCTTAGGACAAGCTCAAGGAGGATTTCCAAGGCAGTGAAAGAACAAGATAGCTACAAGTCTTGAATTTGAGGAGAGAGTTCGAAGCCGTAAAGATGAAAGATGTTGAAATAGTTAAAGAGCTTGCTGATAGACTGATGAAAGTGGTGAATCAAATTAGATTGATGGGTAAGGAACTAAATGATAAAAGAATCATGGAGAAGGTTTTGATAAGTCTTCTTAAGAGGTTTGAGTAAAAAATTTCCTCTCTTGAAGATTCTAAAGATTTTTTGCAGATTTTAATTTTAGAGCTTGTGAATGCTTTACAAGCTACTGAACATAGAAGATCCTTGAGGATGGAGGAAAATATTGAAGGAGTTTTCTTGGCCAAAAACAAAGAGAAGGCTCAAGCAAGTTATGGAGAAAGAAAGTTTGTAGGTGAAACGGAGGATAAGAACAAAAGTGAAGTTGTTAGCGCCAAAGATTGGAGGAAGAAAGGAGGAAAATTTCCACCTTGTCCAAACTGCAAAAAGACATCATTTAGAGAAATTTTGCTGGTTTAGACTAGGCATACAATGCAAAAACTGTAAACATTTTGGACATGTATAAAAAGTTTGCAAAGTCAAGAAGGAACAAGGTCAACATGCCCAAGTTGTTGAAAATCAGTAACATGAAGAAACAGTTTTTGCTGCCACATGCTATACAACAACTTATAATTTAGAAGCTTGGCTATTAGAAAGCGGTTGCACTCATCACATGACTTCAGAAATCAGCATGTTCACAAATCTTGGCAAATCCTACACTTCAAGAGTAAAAGTTGAGAATGGAGACCTTGTTGAAGTCAAAGGTAAAGGAGTTGTTGCTATTGAAACTCCAACAGGTACTAAATTTATTACAAATGTTTTGTTTGTGCCACAAATAGATTAAAACCTATTGAGTGTATGACAAATGCTAGAGAGGAATTATACATTATTGTTCAAAGATATGACTTGCAAAATTCTAGACCTAAATGACCATGAATTAATGACTGTCAAGATGAAAGGTTGCAGCTTTCCTTTGGTTTGGAATTCTAAAAATATTAAAGCATATCCTAGGTCTATTGATGATTCATTTCTTTGGCATAAGAGATTTGGGCACTTTAATTTTTCAACATTGAAATATATGCATGCCAATGGTTTAGGTCATAATATGCCTATCATGCATGATTGTGATAATATATGTGTAAGTTTGTCAATTGGTTGCCATTTCCAGTAAATTATTCTTAGAGAGCTTCGAGGAAGCTGGAACTAGTACATACAGATGCCTGTGGACCCATGAAAATAGAATCTTTAAATGGTATTACGTATTTTATTTTGTTTGTTGATGATTTTTCCAAAATGTGTTGGGTGTATTTTCTCAAACAGAAATCTGAAGTAGCAGCTGTATTTCAAAGTTTTAAGGCTTTGGAATTAAGTATACTTGTGACAAGTTCAACAACTTTTGTGAAGAAGCAAGCATTCATCACCAATTGACCATGACTTATACACCACAACAGAATGGTGTGAGAGAGAGGAAGAACAGAACCGTTATAGAGATGGCTAGATGTCTTTTGTTTGAAAAGAAACTTCCGAAGAAGTTTTGGACAGAAGCTGTGAATACTGCAGTCTACTTGATGAATAGACTTCCTTCAAAGGCTTTAAAAATAAAAACTCCATTTGAAGCTTGGAGTGAAGTTAAGCCTTCTGTTGATCATCTCAGAATTTTTGGAAGCATCTATTATGCCTATGTTACAAAAATGAAAAGGGATAAGCTAGATCAAAAGGCTGAAGTTTGCATTCTTATTGGGTACAACAGCAATGCAAAAAGCTATAGAGTTTTCAATCCGGAAACTGGACAATTAATAGTTTGCAAAAATGTAAAGATTGACGAAGGAACATATTGGAATTGGGAAAGAAGCTGAGTCTTTGAATAACAACCAAAGTAGAAGAGATATACATCAAGATCATGATGGGGCAGCAGCATCGGTGTACGAAGCTCCCACCTATGCAGAGTTTGAGGAAGGGGCGGACCACAAGAGCCTATAGTAGGCAGCCTTACCTTGCATTTTGTAAGAGGCAGAAAAAGTTGAATTTGATGATGATCAAGACACTGCAGTTAGAGGCACTAAATCATTGAATGAAATCTACAGCAGATGCAATGTTGCATCAATGGAACTAGTGAGTTATGAAGAAGCAATAAAGTCATCAAATTGGAGAGCTGCAATGGAGGAGGAGCTAAAGATGATTAAAAAGAATGAGACTTGGCAACTGGTCAATAGGCCTACCAACAAAAAGGTGATTGGTGTAAAATGGATATATAGAACCAAGCTGAATCTAGATGGTTCTGTCAACAAATTTAAGGCAAGTCTGGTTGTTAAGGGTTATTCTTAGTAGTATGGAGTAAATTTTTTAGGTACCTTTGCTCCAATAGCAAGGTATGATACAATAAGGCTATTAATTGCCTTGGTAGCTCAGAAAAATTGAAAAATTCTTCAGCTTTATTTGAAGTCAGCTTTTCTTAATAGCTACTTGCAGGAGGAGATATTTGTGGAGCAGCCTCTAGGTTTTCAAGAAAGTGAAGACAAGATTTACTTGCTCAAGAAGGCCTTGTATGGCTTAAAACATGCTTCTAGAGCTTGGTATAGCAAAATAGATAAACATTTGCTATAGCTGGGCTTTAAGAGAAGGCCTAGTGAAACTACTCTTTATATACAACAAATTGGTGAAGATTTATTAATCATATCCTTGTGTGTGAATGACCTTCTTGTAATAGTGAGCAACAAAAACTTGGTAGAGAAGTTTAAAAAAAAAACTGAAAGAATTGTTTGAAATGAGTGACTTGGGTGAGACGTCTTATTTTCTTAGCATGGAGGTTCTCCAAATTGAGCATGGAATTTTTATAAGTCAAGAAAAGTATGCTAATGAAGTGTTGAGAAAATTCAGGATGGAAAACTGCAAAGATGTTGGCACTCCTCTAGTTTTGAATGAAAAGTTAAGCAAAGATGATGGGTATAATAAAGTTGATACTGGAATTTACAGGAGTTTGGTTGGTTGTTTGCTATATTTGACAACAACAAGGTTTGATATCATGGTTGTTGCAAGCCTATTATCCAGATTTATTCAAGCACCAAGTGAAATGCACTTTGGAGTTGCTAAAAGGGTGCTAAGATATGTGAAAGGAACAACAGATTTTGGAGTCTGGTTTAAACAAACAAACAATATTCAAATGGTTGGCTACGCAAATAATGACTGGGGTGGCCCAATTGATGACATGAGGAGTACCTCAGGATATGGTTTCATTATAAGGTAAGGGATGATAAGCTGGATTTTGAAGAAATAAGATGTAGTGACTCAATCTACAGCTGAAGTAGAATACATTTTTGCTGCAACTGCTGTCAATCAAGCCATTTGGCTTCGAAAAAATCTTGAAGACTTGCATCAAATACAAGAAAAAGCCACAACAATTTTCTATGATAACCAATTTGTAGTTGCTATGGCTAAAAATCCTATATTTCATGCAAGAACTAAGCACATAAAGATCAAGTATCATTTCATTAGGGAGGCAGGAAAAGATAAAGAAGAGAAGTTGTTTCATTGTAGTTCTGAAGACCAAGTAGCAGATATCTTGACCAAGGCTTTGTACAAAAAAAGAGAAAGGCAATTGAGAAAGAGTCTTGCAGTTTTCAGCAAGAGTGCCAAGGAGGAGTGTTGAAGGATGTGACACTGCTAGCTGTCACTCCAATCTTTTCCTTTTATTTAAATTTGTTTCAAATTTACTTATAATCAATTTGTTAAGATAAATTGGATCTTATCCATTAAGTTAATTTGTTGAGATAGACTTAGGTATTGAGTTATCTTATCTTATTTGAAAAATTCTAAAGCTTGTATCCCTCTATAAGTATTGATAAGTACTAACGAATAAAGAGTGAGTTTTTGCTGTATGTTCTTTACAACCTTCTCCCAATTCTTAGCTTTGAAATTCCATCAGACAATCATGTGTACTTGGGAGATCTCACCATTTTCAGTCAGTGTTTTTGCTCATCACAGTAATTAGGACTTGGTACTGCCACAGCTTCCAAATACGCTTGTAATTGGGGTTATCAATCAATGGGGCATGCCATTTTCCTTTGTAGGCTGGGTTTTTCTTCATCTGCTTTTTCCACAGAAATCTAAAGCATTTTTATCACCAGACACGTGACCTGAAACCATCTTCTACATCATACCTGAAGCATGTGACATCACCATCAATATCGTGATGTTGAAGTGAATGAATCATTTGATATCTGTCACCATGCCTCCTTCTATCATCATTACTTCCATCATGTTGAGGCCCTCTACTAACAACAAACTTTGGAATCTGATATTAGGGGCAACGATTGCTTCTCCTTATTGATGGGAAGGAACCCAGTTGTAAAGTGGGTCTGGATCTGGAATTCGTCACTTCCACTAATGGTTTATCCTCGTCCAATGCCATTACCAATTCGTTTGTCCATCAGGATTCTGTTGCGCTTTCCCAGATGGTATGCTTTCAATCGGTATGCAATCCCCTTGAATGCCGTTACTGGCTTTGATACCACTTTGTTGTCTAGATCTGTCATGAATTGACAGATTTGACAATCAGGATCTTAGGATCTGAAAAGACACAATTACATGCACAATAGAGACACAAAAAGTTACGTAGTTCATCCAAACTAGGCGTAACATTACAAAAACATGCACACATATATATGAAAAATGTAATATGGATGAAAGTGCCGCTATTGTAACAGGGGAGTATAAAAGCTAATAAATCACTTAGCGTTAACATCAAAATAAAGCAAATTCTATCAATGATGACTACTAGATATCAAATCCCATTCACAGTGCCAATTCAGTCACTGCAACGCTTCTTGATTTTCTACCGAGCTTCTAGTTTTGTCATGGTAACCTCATTTGAAGTGGTAAAATGTTGACTACTAGAGGATGAATCCTTCTCGATGGGACTTCTTGCAGCACAAAATCCGGGCTGTTTAGGTTGTGGAAGTGTTGAATTTTCACTACCCAACATCAAGACAACAGCTGACATTGTCGGCCTATCTTCTGGCCGTTCTTGAACACACAAGAGCCCAATCTGTACACTTCTCATGACTTCCGATAGAGGACCTAAAACAGTCATGGTGTAGTCCATCAATTCCGAGCTCTTCCCTTCTACAAATAGTTTCCATGTCTGAAAAGAAATTCAGTTTCATGTTGTAAGTTACTATAAGCAGCAAAGAAGTATGTTGATATAGCAGGAAAAGAAGGTTTTCATTTCTACACTTACATGTCCAAGAAGGTTAAGGTCCTCTGAATGAAAAAATCCTCTCGTCTTCTTGCCACTCACTATCTCTATCACCAAAACTCCAAAGCTAAAAACATCAGACTTCTCGGAAAATAGTCCATCCATTGCATACTCTGGAGACATGTATCCACTGAAGGGTAATCGATAAACAATGAATTTTCAGTAACAGAGTGAATTTGTATCTGTAAATAGTTGATTAGTTTTATGGTTCAAATTATGAAAAAGTCACTTGATACTTACTATGTTCCGACCACTTTCTTCGTATTTCCTTCCGTCTCATCTCCTCCAAAAATTCTTGCAGTGCCGAAATCTGAAATTTTTGGGTTCATCTTGCTATCCAGCAATATATTGCTAGCTTTAAGATCCCTGTGTATGATTCTAAATCTAGAATCTTGGTGCAAATAAACTAGGCCTCGAGCAATCCCCTTTATAATGTTATAACGCTTGTCCCAATCAAGTGTTGCTCTTTTTATTTGATCTGGAACAAATTTTGAATGGGTTAGATATTCTATAAAGCTAACAAGATAATGAGAGGGAAATCACAGTAAGAACAAAGGAATTCCCATAGAGGCAATAACTGGAGCTACCCTCATGAAATTAACATGGCATTCAAATTTCCTGCATCAAACATTTTATAGGCTTACAAGTTTCAAGTTGGCAGTCCACAGATTACATCTAACAAAGTGTAGCAGCTAAAGTCATGTTCTCTTATTGGAACGTTTAGATAATTTGATTAGTGATCTTTTCAGCATCTGAACGCTTCCGATTATACAAGGATTGCGATGTCCTATTCATTATGGCTAACTAATGTCTCAAAAATTAAAGCTGCTACATTAGAGGAAAATGATTGAGAAAACGTCTTTGTTTTACACTTTCTCATGGAAAACTCGGAAGAACGAGAATGAGTTAAAATGAAGGTTTCGTAAGAAGACATACTGAAGAGTATTGAGTCCAAGCTTCTGTTCTGCATATACTCATAGATCAATATCCTCTCTTCACCCTGGATACAGCAACCAAGAAGCCTAACAAGATTCCTGTGCTGAAGCTTAGCGATCAAAGAAACCTCATTCATGAACTCGACAGTCCCCTGTGACGAATGCTTAGAGAGCCTCTTCACTGCAATTTCTTGACCCTCGGCTAGTTTGCCCTGAAAAGTCAGTCAAACTTTCATCACAAAGTTCTTTTCTAGAAAAAACTTCATCATACAGTTACATAATTGGACACTGCTAAGCAATACTTATAATAGAAGTCAAATGTACCGAAAGATTATTATAACATCATAATCAATATTAGTTACCTTGTAAACAGGGCCAAATCCACCTTCTCCAAGCTTATTTTCATTGGAAAAGTTGCCGGTGGCACTTGCTATAGTACCCATATCATATGTGGGTAGCCCAAGATCTTCGTTTCTAGTATCATCAGATTTATCTCTAGCGCGACGTGGACTAGATACCATATCAAACAATGACAACTCTTGGCTTTTCTCACTCTTACCTGTTTGTTCACAAAACTGTGAGAAATATACAAAGGGAAAATGCATGTCCCTGCTAATTTGTGAGAGAAAAGCAATGATTCTAAACCTGTTCTTATTGTTGGCTTATTTCTCTTTTTCTTCCTCTCTCGCCACGACCAATAGCCAATAATCAAGGCCGATAGCACTGATGAGACTATGGTTGCACTGGCTATGGTGGCTGCACGCCTCCTCTTATCGCTATCATCTATACAATCAACATGATTTGAATCAGTCCTCTTATACTCTTCAATGACAAAATATCCAGATTCCCGCAAAATTATTCAATCATCTTCGAGTTTAGGTTCATGTTCTGAAACTAAATCTCAATTAGTGATTGCATTTTCTTTTAACGCTGATGGGGTTTGGACCCAACAATGCAGCTATGTTGAGGCCCCTAACTCTTCCGTTGAGGGCTCTGCCGATGGACTTTGGTTTGGACCTAACAAGCAGCTATTGTGAGGCCCACAACTCCTAGGAAATGGGCTCTGCCCATTGTTGATCAACACCGTTAATCTGATTTCTCCAACATAATATCTAGTAGCACAAAATCATGACAATTCTAGCATTGTAACAAATATGCTTTTGGTTGTTTAATTTGGATTAGTGGTTATAAAATGTTTTTAACTCTGTCCAATGACCCATAAGACATTTTCTTTAGCTGCTAGAACTGACCACTTCGCATGATTTATGGGGTACCAAGTATCTAATGTGAAAGCAACCAGCGCATGGTCTGGGTCAACCATGGGTGGGAATCATCATGTAAATCTTGGTCGCCAGACCAAAAGTACAATGAGCTTGCACCCAGCGGGCCATCTCTCTATTTTGATGCTAAGCAAGGCACTTTCCCCATCAAGGAAGAAGTACACTTTGTGGTCCACGCAGAAATTTATGCATGGAACTATAACAATAAACACAGCATCAACAGCAAACTAACATGGCTGTGGCCTTATCCCAAACGGATATTTTTGTCAGCACAAGATAATTCCAAAAGTCAATGGTTTAAGTTTTCCTGAGATGAAGGTCATAAGAATGTCCAATCAAACAAAATCAGTATCAATAGGATGCATTGTTGTGTCTTTCAGATTAGGATTGGATCCCGCAACCACAAACATGGCACATTCAAGTGGACTTCTCTCTCTCTCTCTCTCTCTCTCTCTCTCTCTCTCTCTCTAGGTGTGTTAATTTCAGCTGTTTTATGCATGTGCACAGAGCAGGTGACATTTGATTGGGTGAAAAAAAGTAAAAAATAGAAAAAGTTAGAAGAAATAATACTTAGAAACTTTTTTCCAACCTATCACATATCATCTATCATCTGTACTTTACACCTACAATTTGCTGAAATTATATATATAATTGGATTTGATTAGAGGAAGAAGAATTTAACTTAGAAAGGATCTGACTGAGGAAGGTGTTCTCTCCTCATGATTTTTCTTTGTTATAATGGGATAATTTTGCATCGAAGACATCACAAATCTTGTGACTGGACTTTTAGTTCAGCAATTTCCTGTTATTGTAATTGTTTAGTTGAATAAATGCATTACAATATCGGGTTTATATTTAACGCATCAACTAATCTTGTGCCGATCCAACCGAACCAGATTGGTCCTTGGAGGAAATAAATATGCCAGTCATATAAGCTACTTTACCACGCCACTATAAGAGACAATTCTAACCAATGGAATTCAAAGAAATTAATTCACAAGTCAAGGCAACACACTTGGCTTAGGAGTGGGAGATTATTAAATTAGAAAAATGAGCCAGCAAAAGTATAAATGGGGTCCACTGTTGGAATGAACCAAACCCTTTATCTAGTGGAACTTGCTTCAGGTTAGTGATAGATTAAATTTCAACTGTTGGATGATTCTAAGCTTGTAATTCTGACTTTCTTAGGACATCCTTTTGCATAATCAAACCATAACATTTTGGTTTTCCAATGGACCGCATAAAGGCAAGAAATGAGAGACTATTGCAGACCGGTTCAAATTTGGTACACGGTTCATCCATAGACTTACTACCAGCCGACGATTCTTCCCCAGAAAAATACTCCGTTGCGCGCAATTTCTTCCCTAAGCTAACAGCTAAAATGACAAATGCAGAAATATAAACAATTTAAGCTTCTGAAACGATTAATCTGAGGCAAGTACATACCTAGTTCAGAAGCTGCAATACGCACATAAAGATCCTGACCGTTCTCCGAATACTGTCTAAGATCAAGCAATTCGGAATCCCAAATTATGCACCCACTTCCTCCTCCACGAATATCAGCAGCAGAATAAGCCATACACGAACAATTCCTCAAGCACTTATCCTCACATTGTTTGACTGTCATGTTCATATCAACTAAAGATTTTGATGTATCGGGCAATTTCATCCTGTCCAATTTTAGAAATCCATCTCCCTTCGTGCAATTCATTGGCCTTTTCCTTATGCACCCACCAGTTGCAACTCTCAAATACCAATCTTCGGGCGATTTTGGTTCGAATCCTCTCATACAGTTGCAGACTGTTGATCTTGAGAAGTCACAAATTCCATAAGGCCCACATCCATTGTATTCGTCACACCGATCATTTGGAATCGACCAAAAAGAGTTCCAAAATCTAGTTCCCTCGGTTCCATTAATCCAGGTAAGGCGTTCAATCTGTCCGGTCGAAGTCACAGTTAACCTTGAAAGAAGAGAATGGTCGGTAAGTTCGTACTTGTAATAAATCTCATCCTGATTAAACACAAATTCATATTTGAAGATGTATTCGGGCCTCATTTCAGGAATCCCACTAAATTGAATCCCATTCCACGGCCCGCTACGGGTGTATTTGGTTGACTGGCGCCATGAGAAGACTTGCGGAAATCCATTAGGATCCATTTTGAAAGAGTAGTCACCTGGTGAAGGATCATCAGGGCTTTTCCACGACGACAAGTACCGATTTAAACCTGTTCTCAAATTCAGTCCAAGTTTCATACCGGGTAACAAGGTGTCGGATGGATAATCGAAGCTCTGCCACAGATAATCCGAATCACCATCACCCACGTCTCGTAGTACAAGATTTCCTGTATCTAATAGCTGTACTACCGGATCAACCGCCTCCGTTCGGTTTGATGACCAGATGGCACTGTTCATTGTTCCATTAACAATGACGAGATTTCCTTGATCACCGATCTTGAAAATGCCAGTGGAATTCATAAGTGGAGCCTCACGGTTTGCAACCCATACAATTGTTGGAACTGGAACATTCTTGTACCATATACCTAAGTATCTGTACCTGGAATTACCAGGGCTGAAGAAACCTAATTGGAAGGTTCCGCCTACCGAAATCAGAGTGCTCCCATTGCTGATCGATTGGTTTGCTGTCAGGGTGTCACCTGCGAATGAAAACTTCGACAAACAAGATAAGACAATGAAGAACAGACACAGAGACGCAGGCTTTCTCATGGTTCTAGGAGCCTATCCAAACACTCGGTGGAATACTTTTTAGAGAGATGGAGCGGGAGATGGAATCTTGCGGTAAAAGTAGGCCTAAAATCACAAAACAAACAAGATGATTACTATGAAGACCTGAATGGGGAAGGCCTAACTTGGTGCACTTGCAAGCGTCTGGCAAACGATGTCGTAATGGTCCAACTTCTCGATATCTTATTATCTTTGACCTCCTTAGTTTGCTTATAGAAACAGAAAGTCTGCCATTTAAAATAAACAAATGATAGCATATAAGCTGATGTTGAATTATTCATCGTCTCTCTCTTTCGTGCCTTGAAAACTTGCTTCTTTTCGTCATGGTAGATGATCACAATCAAGCATGGTAGAAGCGAATCTTACTTGCTTATTCTATATTGGCCTGAACTTTCTATAAAAGGTCAAGCCTAATTTGATCTCCATGGTCAATTGGCTAGGTAGGGAAAAGGGCATATGTGGGATCAAGTTGTTTGGTCAAACTATCTGTTCTTCTGAAACTGCAGCTTGGATTGCCCATCGGCCAAAATTTTCCGGGGGATGACCCTTCAAGTACTCTTGATCATGAAACATGTGTGGCTCATAAAGCTAGGGACTAAAATGTAGCCAATAAGGGTTAAGATCATCAGGTGAATAAGCTAGAGTTCCGGACTATTGCTTATGTGAAGTAGACAATAATCAGACTAGATCAACTCGTGAGTCCCACAGAGAGAGAGAGAGAGAGAGAGAGAGAGAGAGAGAGAGAGAGAGAGAGAGAGAGAGAGAGAGAGAGAGAGAGAGAGAGAGAGAGAGAGAGAGAGAGAGAGAGAGAGTACAATCTCTTTCAATTTCACCAAATCCTTTCAGGCATTTGATTGGGAAGGAGATCTTCTGTCTTGATATCAACAAATCAACTTCCTTTACTTTCGATTCACAGTTCCTTAACGAAACAGTCGTGCCCATGATCCACGTCCCTTACTGGATTTACACCTAATTTGCTTATGGATTTCGGCGTTTATCCACTCCCAAAATCGTCATAAGATAGTTGTTGACTCCATTGTTAAATTAGTAGATGCAAGGACTAACAGGGTAGCCCAGTGCACTAAGCTCCCGCTAATGAGAGTTCCGAAAAGGGGTGGGACCACAAGGATCTATAGTACATGTCAGGGACTGATGTGCTTTAACACAACGAAGTGCCTACTGTCCATTATCTATTCAATTGGGTTTTGATACGGTGAATAAGTCCGATGACTAATGTTAGGCGCAGCCAGGTCCCAAAAGCTTTCTTCACTGGCCAGTACTTCCTACTGCAATGTAGGTGATACTACAATATATGACCATTTGAGCAAGTGCTGCTTCTACCGGAGTGGTGCTAGAAGGGCCTCTAACGTTGTACCAACTCAGGTCATGGGATCAAGCGGCTCATGGATGTGTCTGTTGAGCATTTAAAGAAAAAAGACCAATTGGACTTGTATATAGGATTGTCAATTATTGGAGGTTTTGGGATACGGCCTATCTCTCAAGTCGAGGAGTTGCAGGCTTGCAGTAGAACAAGAATTTGATCACCTAATAATAGACGACTCTAAAGGAGTATATAATTCATTTTATTGGATTAAATTGGATTTGAAAGTAAACCAGATTACTTACACATCTAGCTATTATAGTTTACAAGAGCAGACCTCATAATGTCTCCAATGGCTCCTTTAGTTTAGCCACTTCACTGATTAAACAATTTTGCCATTTTATAATTTCCATATCTATTCATTTCTTTATCTGTGACTGATGAAGCCTTTGGATGGATCAAACCATCACTGTTTTTCCGCCTCTGATCATATGGCATGTTTAATGTTCTACAATGGAGAGGGTCCAGCCTCTTTTGCGGACTAAACCTTATTAAGTGACTAGGTAATAGTGAACAAACTAGAGCTGCTAAGGAGACGCTCCATACGGGAAGGGTCATACATGCATTTATAGGATGGGAGTGCCAGACTTCGAACTGGCATTATATTGTGATGTATTTAGCTGGTGCATTGCTCAGTCAGAGCATGGTCTAGGAGATAGACAGCTCAGATTATTGGAACTCACTCGTATTTTGGCATTCTCGTACCTTCCATTTTCGTTTGCGGATCAACAATGCATGAACTCCAGCCCTTTTTCTCTCATTATAACTGTAAGAGCTGTTAATGCTAGTTTGATAAGGTCCAATACTGAGGCAGATACATTTCTTGATGGCTTGCCTATAATCTTCTAGGAACTGCAATAATCAATTTGAAAATTGTATAATATGGATACAAGTGCCGTTGTTTGAATAGATGACTACATATGATAACATCCCCTAGAGTTTACATCAAAAGAATGCAAATATAACCAAAATGTACAAAGTTATATGAAAATGCAAACATATGCTTGTTGGTTATCTACCAAGCTTCTACTGTGTCATGGTAACCCCATTTGCAATGGGAAAATATTGATAACTAAGAGGATGAATCTTTCTTAACGTGACTTCTTGTTGTAAGAAATACAGGCTATTTAGGTTCTGGCGGTGTTGAATTTTCACTGCCCAACATCAAAACCACAGCTGACATTGTTGGCCTATATTTATGTCATTCTTGAATACACAAAATCCCAATATGAACACATCTCATGACTCTAGATATACGACATGAAACACCCATCGTCCTATCCATTGATTCCAAGCTCTTCCCTTGTACAAACAGTTTACATGCCTAAAACAAGTTCAGTGTCATTTAATGAGTTCTTTTTTGTATAAAGCTTCATTTTATGAGTTACCGTAAGTAGCAAAGAAGTATGATAGTGTACCGAGGAAGGTCCTTTTTGTTGGAAAAAACCTACACCTATTCACTCTTTTGAGCTAACCAAGGAACAACAACTAACAAACTTCTATACACTCAAAGTGATAAAGCCTCTACACCTCAATAATGTATGATAAAAAAATAAGCGCACTCACAGGGCAAAATCACCTAAAGGGAATTACATCAAATACATAAAAGTGACAAATTTTAACGTGGTTCACCACGAAGGAAGCGGCTACATCCACGGGGCCTAAAAAGCAAATCTACTATCAACTTTGGAATACACTTTACCTTGTAGAAATTACAAGAATCCAAAGGCAACAACCCTCTTTACATTTAATAGAGAAATCTCACCCAATGGTGGATAAATAAAGAAGAGATGAAGAGGATAATCAAACACAAACCAACTTGATTTAACTTCTCTTTGCCAAGAGGATCCATTTGAGCTTCAAATGCCCTTTCCTTTCCTTCTCTTTCTTCCTCTTAGAATACTCTTTTATTTTTTTCTCCAAAGCTCACTCTCCAAAAAAGCTGTAGATTATATTCACTTACACTCAATATACGCTTTCTTAAAAGAAAAAAACTCTCAAAGATTTAAGCCTTTGACATAAAAAGCCCTCCACTTAATCCAAAGTGGGCTAAGCCATGGGTCTCTCCAAATGAGAGGAAGGCTCAACAATAAGTGTTATATGAGATGAAAAAAGAACAATAATTCTTTCCCGTCGTACTCATGCGAGAGCTTCCCCATACTACACATGAGGGTCAAACCAATCATACCAGTCCAACCTATACAAAGCTCATGCTTCACCTTAGAGATGGTCTTGGTCATCATATCTGATGGGTTTTTATTGGCAGGGATCTTCCTCAACTCCAAGAGTTTCTCTTGTAACACATATCTTATCCAATGATATCTCACATCAATCTGTTTGCCCCTAAAGTGAAAAATTGCATTCTTACTTAAATAGATGACACTTTAACTATCACAATGCACAATATAGTTGTCTTGCTTAAGGCATAACTCTCTTGTGAATCTGTAACAGCTCGAGGGCCCACACCCTACAACGATATTGTCCGTGCCGGAGTGCCCATACACCCCGCACGGTTTTGTTCTTCCCCAGTTGCCCAGGGAAAAGGCCTCGTTGCAAGGAAAGTCCTCATCACTCTTATCAAGAGCCCAGTAACTTTCCCCCTAGCGATGTGGGACTAACTCTCAGTCTTTCACCTTGCCTAGAAGCCTGCCAGCCCTCTTGGCCCGCCCTCATCAGCCAAGGCTTTACAACCTCTCCCCCTTAGGGGACACGCGTCCCCGCGTGTCTTACCACACACGAGCACCCACGTGCGGCTAGCCACCCACACCGGGTCGGGGTATGGCTCTGATACCACTTGTAACAGCTCGAGGGCCCACACCCTACAACGATATTGTCCGTGCCGGAGTGCCCATACACCCCGCACGGTTTTGTTCTTCCCCAGTTGCCCAGGGAAAAGGCCTCGTTGCAAGGAAAGTCCTCATCACTCTTATCAAGAGCCCAGTAACTTTCCCCCTAGCGATGTGGGACTAACTCTCAGTCTTTCACCTTGCCTAGAAGCCTGCCAGCCCTCTTGGCCCGCCCTCATCAGCCAAGGCTTTACAGCCGGCCACCCACCCTCCGAGATTTGTGATGTGATATGATTTTGATATGATAGACACCTGCCCGTAGATGGCATTCGGTAGGGGTTTGGTAACATGGATAGTCCACACTACCGGTCTGGGCCTTTCCATGGGGACAGACGCTAAGTCTCCCGTTATGGTGTCGACGGAGAGCGACGATGGTTGAGACCCATGGAGGGTTGCCACTGCGGCATGACGATCCATACTCTTATTTGGTATGCTTGCATGATGAGCATGAAGATGTGATGGTATGCCTGGGTGTGACGACACTCAGAGGTTTGATATGAGTACTCATGATCTGTGATACGAGTGTATGGGACACTCGTGGGACCCATATACCTTAGGGTGCCTTGTTGTTATTGTATGCTCATTTACATGAGATTATATCATGTTTTAAATCCATGAGATGCATGTTTTATCGTATATGATGTTTTGAGATTTTATTAGCATTGCTTAAAATAATTATATTCTCTAAAAATTACTTTACTCACTGTATCAATACAATTATTCGATTTTGTTCCATTGATATACATTAAATGTCTATGTACCTACCAAGCCTTGCTTGCTGAGGCATTGCTTTTGTTGCAATGCCTCAGATATTAAAGAAAGACAGGACACATGAGGAGTTAGAAGAATAGTGATCGAGAAGTCTCATTTAGAGGTATGTTCTAATTTCACATGGACTGTGTATGTATATATGTTATTGGACTTGATTATACCGTTATGGGAATGTGGCTGATGACTGGATGATCCTGGAATAGCAAATCTATTTTAAACATGTTTACTTGGAAAATAAAATCTTGTTTTGTGTCAATGGCTGACCTCGGGATTTTTCTGAAAATGAAATTCGATTTAAATTATTTTTCACTGTTTTAGGTTTTTGAAAAAAAATTGGGGCCCCACCTTTCGAAAAGATTTAAATATATTGAGTTGAAAAACCCCGGGTCGTCACAGTTGGTATCAAAACCTATGTTTTTCTGTATTTATTAATTAGAAAATTAATTAGAAAACCATTTAAAAATTAGGAAAAAAATTGGATTTTTGGGGGCTTTGTGCACGCTACTGTTGGAGCGTGATTTCATAGACCAAACATTGTCCGTTTGGAAATCGCACCGTCCAACTAGTGCAAAAGACACCCAAGAGCAAACCCTTTAAATTTGGGAGTGATCCAACGGTGGAATTGCCCAGAAAACTCAAAAACCAGTACCTATGGAGGTTTTTAGGAACTTGGGAAAAATCGTTTAAAAACCATGGTTTTTGAGAAAATTAGTGCAAAAGGAGGGCATAAATGGATTCTAGAGAGAATTCTGAAGAAAATGGCGCAAAAATCACGCAAAACGGAGCTCTGTAGCTCCGCCGGAGGCGACCGGAATCCGGTCGTCTTCTCCGGCGTCGTCACGGCGTCGGCGCCCTGCGCTGACGCCAAGACGCACTCCGTGACGCACGAGGGACGACGTCACATGACGTCGTCGCCGCACGCGCGCGGCGCGCGTGCGTGCGGAACGTGCGTGGTTGGCTGCCGCGGTGGGACCGGGACGCGGCGCGCGTGCGTCACGGTGCCGAAGACGCGCGGCGCGCGTCCCGTGCGGCGTCTGCGACGCCGTGCGTCTTCGTGCGCCCGTATACGTCGGTATAAACCGGCGGAAAAGGGCGCCGCCGGTTTAAACCACCTTATGGTGGTCCCAAGCAGCCCCATTTGAGGGTAGTTTTCACTAAAACTTGATTTTTGGGAGCTAGAGAGGTCCAAATCACGATCCGGAAGAGGCGTTGTGACCGTATTGACGACGCGGACCTAGTTTTAACTTAAAAACTTAGAAATGACCACTTTTTATTTAGAAAAATTTTAAAATAGTGATGTGACATGTACAGGTGCACTTGAATATACCAATTAAAGGGAGTTATTAGCAAGCTAGTGATCTCACACTGAGGTAGGTGACGACAACTAATGTTTTGACTTGATTTTAAACCATGTTTAAACATAGCATCATGTGTGATTGTGTTTTAAATTGCGATTTTTATTTACCATGGATTTCATGCGACATTGCGTACAGGATGGTTATTCCAAATTGAAATCTTTTCGTGAATAAACTTATTTCAAATGCTTTTACAAGCATGATGTTAATTTGTTATGCTTACTTAGAGACTTATTTCTTATTATATATATAGAAAATGCATGGATTTACATGGAAATGAGAATAGAGGCTTATTAGTAGGTCCTTTGATAGGCTAACCCCAGGATGAGGGGCATGTCTTGGGGATTGCAAGCTATAAGTGCTCTTGAGTTTTAGCATATACATATGATTTCCGTGTTTTATATTTGATGACGGGTGCTCTCGCCCGGTGGGCGTCATGCTAAGAGGGATAGAGTAGGCCACCCACCTTCCGAGATTATGATGTGATGAGTTTGTGATATGATAGACACCTGCCCATAGATGGCATTCGGTAGGGGTTTGGTAACATGGATAGTCCACACTACCGGTCTGAGCCTTTCCATGGGGACAGACGCTAAGTCTCCCGTTATGGTGTCGACGGGGAGCGGCGGTGGTTGATACCCATGGAGGGTTGCCACTGCAGCATGATGGCCCATATTCTTGTTATGTGTGCATGTATGATGAGCATGGTTATAGATGGTATGCCTGGGTGTGACGACACTCAGAGGTTGACTATGTGTACTCCTGATCAGGGATGTTCGTGCGATGTGGTGGGACCCATTACCTTAGGGTGCCCTTATTCTTGTTGTATGCTCCATTTATTGATTCATGTCATGTTTTAACTCAGTGAACTTCATGTTTTAGCATTTGGAATAAATTGGCATTTATTTGAACATGGCATTATGATATCACTATTTCCATAAATGTTAGACTTTTCATCAATGTTGTTCATTATTTCTTGCATTTATTACATTAATTGTCTATGTACCTACACAAGCGATAGCTTGCTGAGGCATTGCTTTGTTTTGCAATGCCTTAGATCTCGAGCGCGATAACAGGAAAAGCAAGGCTGTTGAGAAGCCGTGAGAGCTGCTGAAGACCATTTTTCTATAGTATTAGACAGTGATGTGAGTCATTAAACAGATTATCATTTGGATTTTTATTATGAATTTGCATACTTTATATTTGGATGTGATTTAGATCTTTGGACATATATTGGACATTTATATGGGATGTTATGATGGATAGACCCTGGGCCATATTATTATTGTCTTTTGGATGTTTATTTGATTTAAAATAAAGGCGCCTATTTATTTGACGTTGATTTATACGCGGATCATTTATTTATGTTTAAATTACATATACGTCATTTTGAGAAAGGAAAAATTAACACCCGGAGTTTTAAGATAGGTTTAGTAAAATGTTAAATAAATCTTTTCTCATGGGATCCCAAATGTTCTTATTTAAATTGCAAAAAAAAAAAAAAAATTGTCTTAAAAATCAGGTGTTACAAAGTTGCCCGGATTTTTAAGACAATTTTTTTTTTTTTTTTTTTTGCAATTTAAATAAGAACATTTGGGATCCCATGAGAAAAGATTTATTTAACATTTTACTAAACCTATCTTAAAACTCCGGTGTTAATTTTTCCTTTCTCAAAATGACGATAATGTAATTTAAACATAAATAAATGATCCGCGTATAAATCAACGTCAAATAAATAGGCGCCTTTATTTTAAATCAAATAAACATCCAAAAGACAGTAATAATATGGCCCAGGGTCTATCCATCATAACATCCCATATAAATGTCCAATATATGTCCAAAGATCTAAATCACATCCAAATATAAAGTATGCAAATCCATAATAAAATCCAATTTCGAGCCTATATAACTCCGCTTGACAAGCCAAAAGGACCGTTGCGTCCGTAATTTTGACACGGACCCAATTATACAATAAAATGCAGGACATTCTTAGATAAAGATCAACCTAAAAATATCAGAGAGTAACCCCTAGAAACCAACAAACCATATAGGATGGCTCCAGCAGAGTTGAGAGAACTTCGTGTACAATTGCAAGAGTTATTGGATAAGGGCTTTATCGTGCCGAGTGGATCACCATGGGGAGCACCGGTCACATTCGTGAAGAAAAAGGATGGATCACTGAGACTATGCATTGACTATCGGTTGTTGAATGGTGTTACTATAAAGAACCGATACCCTTTGCCACGCATAGATGATTTATTTGATCGGCTCCAATCGGCACAAGTGTTCTCCAAGATTGATTTGAGGTCGTGGTATCATCGGTGAGGGTTAGAGAAGAGGATATCTCGAAGACCGCCTTTAGGAGTCGTTATGGTCATTATGAGTTCCTAGTGATGCCGTTTGGATTGACGAACGCACTGCGGTGTTCATGGATCTAATGAACCGTGTTTTTCGAGCTTATTTGGATAAGTTCGTGATTGTATTTGTGGATGACATCTTGATTTATTCGCCTAGTCATGAGACACACAGAGAGCATCTCCACACGGTATTAGACACACTTCGTCGACATCAGTTGTATGCCAAGTTCAGTAAGTGTGATTTTTGGCTAGACCAGTGCATTTCTTAGGCCACGTCATATCTAAAGATGGAGTGGCCGTGGATTCAACAAAGGTAGAGGCGTACTACACCGGGAGAGGCCCAAGACAAGGATCGAGATACGCGGTTTTCTCGGTTTGGCGGGGGTATTATCGTAGATTTATAGAGGGATTCTCTAAGATCGCATTACCATTGACCACCCTGACTAGGAAAGACACTCAATTTGTATGGACCGAGGCTTGCGAAGAGAGCTTCCAAGAGCTCAAGAGGAGACTTACTCGCTCCGGTATTGACCTTACCATCCGGGGCGGCGGTTATGTAGTTTATTGTGACGCCTGCGGCAAGGGATTAGGAGCAAGTGTTGATGCAACATGGGAAGGTAATTGCCTATCCGTGTAGGCAGTTGAAGACACATGAGGTAAATTACCCAACACATGACCTGGAATTAGCAGCCGTGGTATTTGCGTTGAAGTCCTGGAGACATTATCTTTATGGTGAGAGATTTGAGGTATTCACTGATCACAAGAGCCTCAAGTACTTCTTTACTCAGAGTGAATTGAATATGAGGCAGCGCGGATGGATGGAGTATCTCAAGGACTTCGACTTCACCATACGGTACCATCCTGGGAAGGCTAACGTCGTTGCGGATGCCCCGAGCAGAAGGCGGGTGTGATGATTGCCAATTTGACGACTCGGTCTAAGTTCTTTGACAGATCTTAGAGGCACGGGGCAAAGACAAGGAAACACAGGATCGGACCGATAAGACGGATTTTTCGAGGGGACCGGATGGAGGAGTTAGATTTAAAGGAAGGTTGGTAGTACCGGCGGATGACGAATTGAAGCGCGAGTTACTTCAAGAAGCACACCAATCCCCTTATACAATTCATCCCGGGGTACGAAGATGTATCAGATCTCAAGAGGCATTTACGGTGGAATGGTATGAAAAAGGATGTTGGAGAGTGCGTAGCACAATGTTTGACCTGTCAGCAGGTCAAGGCTGAGCATCAGCGTCCATCAGGACTACTTCGTACACCGGACCTTCCAGAGTGGAAGTGGGACCATATTACCATGGACTTCGTTCTAGGTCTTCCGAGGACCGCTAGCGGCCACGACATGATATGGGTCGTTGTGGACGGAGTTGACCAAGTCTGCTCATTTCCTTCCCATCAGACAAAATCAGACCGTGGATAGCTTAGCGAAATTATATGTTAAGGAGATCGTCAGTCTACATGGCGTTCCCTTGACAATTATATCGGATCGAGATACGCGATTTACCTCAAAATACTGGAAGAGCGTGCAAGAGGCATTAGGGTCGAGATCGAAATTTAGCACGGATTCCATCCTCGTACGAGACGGACGGAGCGAGAGGACCATCCGGACTATTGAGGATATGCTACGAGCCTGTGTTATGGATTGGAAGGGTAGCTGGGAAGATCATTTACCTTTGGTGGAATTTGCTTATAATAATAGTCATCACGCTAGTATTGGGATGGCTCCATATGAGGCACTTTATGGCGGACCTTGTCGGTCACCTTTATGTTGGAGTGATGTAGGAGAAAGACGCGTGGTGAAATCTCGAGTTAGTGGAAGAATGTGCGAGAGAAAGTCCAACTCATTCGGAAGAGGTTACCGACGACTCACGGTCGACGAGAGAAAAGTTATGCAGACAAGAGGCGAAAGGACTTAGAGTTCTTTGAGGGCGAGCATGTATTCTTGAAAGTTTCTCCTATGAAAGGGGTGTTGAGGTTTGGAAATAAAGGAAAGCTTAGTCCCAGGTATATTGGACCTTTCGAGATCTTACGACGAGTTGGGTCAGTGGCATACCAACTAGCCTTACCACCACAGCTAGCAAATGTGCATGACGTCTTTCACGTGTCTATGCTGAGGAAATACGTGCCAGATCCCTCACATGTATTGGAGCAGATCCCAGGAGATCTACAGGCTGACATGACATTTGAGGAGAGACCAGTGCGCGTCTTAGATACAAAAGTCAAGGAGTTAAGGAATAAGACCATTGCCTTGGTCAAAGTCCTTTGGCAGCATCATTCACTACAGGAGGCTACTTGGGAGACTGAGGAGGAGATGCGAAAGATACAGCCAGAGTTATTTACATAGAGGTATGTAGCTAAATTTCGAGGACGAAATTTTTATAAGGAGGGAAGAATGTAATATCCTTAATTTTAAAGATAAAAATAGGAAATTATTAAATAAATTAAAATAAAATTTTATGGATGAAATTCTTTCCTGAAAACATAATAATTAGAAAGTGCTCGTCGATACGAATCCAACGCCACCAAGAACGCGAGAAACGGAGCTCAAACGAGGGAGTTATGAGCCGTCAAAGTTGGAAGGGCAAATTAGTCATTTGATAGAGACGTATTAGACAGGGGTCCAAATTGATACTGGCACCCCCGTCTTCCACACGTCTGTACCCAGATCCGGCAAAATCGCCGGAGAAGCCATGGGAAGAGGCGTGAATGGAAGAGGTTCTCCTTCCCTGGGACTCTAGGCCTATATCTACCCTCCCCAGGTTGCCAAAACGCTCCACTTGGAGCGTTTTCTCTGAGTATTTACGCAACACCCTAGCCCTGTAAAAACTTGGATTTTCCGGCGAGTGGAGCCCCGGCAACACGAGCAACTCCGGGCAGGTGCAAGGTAAGCCTCAAAACCTATGTTTTTCTGTATTTATTAATTAGAAAATTAATTAGAAAACCATTTAAAAATTAGGAAAAAAATCGGATTTTTGGGGGCTTTGTGCACGCTACTGTTGGAGCGTGATTTCATAGACCAAACATTGTCCGTTTGGAAATCGCACCGTCCAACTAGTGCAAAAGACACCCAAGAGCAAACCCTTTAAATTTGGGAGTGATCCAACGGTGGAATTGCCCAGAAAACTCAAAAACCAGTACCTAGGGAGGTTTTTAGGAACTTGGGAAAAATCGTTTAAAAACCATGGTTTTTGAGAAAATTAGTGCAAAAGGAGGGCATAAATGGATTCTAGAGAGAATTCTGAAGAAAATGGCGCAAAAATCACGCAAAACGGAGCTGCAGAGCTCGCCGAGGCGACCTAATCCTGGCCGTCTCCTCCGGCGTTGTCAACGGCGTCGGCGCCTTGGCGCTGACGCCATGACGCACAGCGGGACGCACAGCAGGACGACGTCGGCGTCGCACGCGTGCGCGGCGACGCGCGCGTGCGGACGCCCTGCCGTTGGCTGTCGCGGTGGGACCGGGACGCGGCGCGTCTGGCGGCCGTGACGCACGCGCGCGTGCGTCACGGTGCAGCCGAAGACGCGCGGCGCGCGTCCCGTGCGGCGTCTGCGACGCCGTGCGTCTTCGTGCGCCAGAGTACGTCGGTATAAACCGGCGGAAAAGGGTGCCGCCGGTTTAAACCACCTTATGGTGGTCCCAAGCAGCCCCTTTTGCGTAGTTTTCATTAAAACTTGATTTTTGGGAGCTAGAGAGGTCCAAATCACGATCCTAAGAGGCGTTGTGACCGTATTGGACGACGCGGACCTAGTTTTAACTTAAAAACTTAGAAATGACCACTTTTTATTTAGAAAAATTTTAAAATAGTGATGTGACATGTACAGGTGCACTTGAATATACCAATTAAAGGGAGTTATTAGCAAGCTAGTGATCTCACACTGAGGTAGGTGACGACAACTAATGTTTTGCCTTGATTTTAAACCATGTTTTAAACATAGCATCATGTGTGATTGTGTTTTAAAGTGCGATTTTTATTTACCATGGATTTCATGCGACATTTCGTACAGGATGGTTATTCCAAATTGAATTCTTTTACTGAATAAACTTATTTAAACTGCTTTTACAAGCATGATGTTAATTAGTTATGCTTAATTAGAGATTTATTTCTTATTATACATATAGAAAATGCATGGATTTACATGGATGGATCACTGAGACTATGCATTGATTATCGGTTGTTGAATGGTGTTACTATAAAGAACCGATACCCTTTGCCACGCATAGATGATTTATTTGATCAACTCCAATCGGCACAAGTGTTCTCCAAGATTGATTTGAGGTCAGGGTATCATCAGCTGAGGGTTAGAGAAGAGGATATCTCGAAGACTGCCTTTAGGAGTCGTTATGGTCATTATGAGTTCCTAGTGATGCCGTTTGGATTGACGAACGCACCTGCAGTGTTCATGGATCTAATGAACCGTGTTTTTCGAGCTTATTTGGATAAGTTCGTGATTGTATTTGTGGATGACATCTTGATTTATTCGCCTAGTCATGAGACACACAGAGAGCATCTCCACACGGTATTAGACACACTTCGTCGACATCAGTTGTATGCCAAGTTCAGTAAGTGTGATTTTTGGCTAGACCAGTTGCATTTCTTAGGCCACGTCATATCTAAAGATGGAGTGGCCGTGGATTCAACAAAGGTAGAGGCGTACTACACTGGGAGAGGCCCAAGACAATGACTGAGATACGCAGTTTTCTCGGTTTGGCAGGGTATTATCGTCGATTTATAGAGGGATTCTCTAAGATCGCATTACCATTGACCACCCTGACTAGGAAAGACACTCAATTTGTATGGACCGAGGCTTGCGAAGAGAGCTTCCAAGAGCTCAAGAGGAGACTTACTACTGCTCCGGTATTGACCTTACCATCTGGGGCAGGCGGTTATGTAGTTTATTGTGACGCCTCTGGCAAGGGATTAGGAGCAGTGTTGATGCAACATGGGAAGGTAATTGCCTATGCGTCTAGACAGTTGAAGACACATGAGGTAAATTACCCAACACATGACCTGCAATTAGCAGCCGTGGTATTTGCGTTGAAGTCCTGGAGACATTATCTTTATGGTGAGAGATTTGAGGTATTCACTGATCACAAGAGCCTCAAGTACTTCTTTACTCAGAGTGAATTGAATATGAGGCAGCGCAGATGGATGGAGTATCTCAAGGACTTCGACTTCACCATACAGTACCATCCTGGGAAGGCTAATGTCGTTGCAGATGCCCTGACCGGCACGGACAATATCATTGCAGGGTGTGGGCCCTCGGGCTGTTACAAGTGGTATCAGAGCCAGACCCCGACCCGGTGTGGGTGGCTAGCCGCACGTGGGCGCTCGTGTGTGGTAAGACACGCGGGGACGCGTGTCCCCTAAGGGGGAGAGGTTGTGAAGCCTTGGCCGATGAGGGCGGGCCAAGAGGGCCAAGTGCTTCTAAGCAAGGTGAAAGACTGAGAGTTAGTCCCACATCGCTAGGGGGAAAGTTACTGGGCTCTTGATAAGAGTGATGAGGACTTTCCTTGCAACGAGGCCTCCTTATGGGTGAAGCCCAAGAGGGGTGAGGGACCTAAGGGAACAAAACCTTGAGGGGTGAAGCTCAGAGTGGCGAGGGACCCAAAGAGGACAATATCGTATCCGCTGTGCACTCTGATACACGGAACGAGGCCTTTTCCCTGAGCAACTAGGGAAGAACAAAACCGTGCGGGGTGTATGGGCACTCCGGCACGGACAATATCATTGCAGGGTGTGGGCCCTCGGGCTGTTACAAGTGGTATCAGAGCCAGACCCCGACCCGGTGTGGGTGGCTAGCCGCACGTGGGCGCTCGTGTGTGGTAAGACACGCGGGGACGCGTGTCCCCTAAGGGGGAGAGGTTGTGAAGCCTTGGCCGATGAGGGCGGGCCAAGAGGGCTGGCAGGCTTCTAAGCAAGGTGAAAGACTGAGAGTTAGTCCCACATCGCTAGGGGGAACGCCATGTAGACTGACGATCTCCTTAACATATAATTTCGCTAAGCTATCCACGGTCTGATTTTGTCTGATGGGAAGGAAATGAGCAGACTTGGTCAACCTGTCCACAACGACCCATATCATGTCGTGGCCGCTAGCGGTCCTCGGAAGACCTAGAACGAAGTCCATGGTAATATGGTCCCACTTCCACTCTGGAAGGTCCAGTGTCTGAAGTAGTCCTGATGGACGCTGATGCTCAGCCTTGACCTGCTGACAGGTCAAACATCGTGCAACACACTCTCCAACATCCTTTTTCATACCATTCCACCAGAAATGCCTCTTGAGATCCTGATACATCTTCGTACCCCCCAGTGATGAATTGTATAAGGGGATTGGTGTGCTTCTTGAAGTAACTCGCGCTTCAATTCGTCATCCGCCGGTACTACCAACCTCCCCTTAAATCTAACTCCTCCATCTCGGTCCCCTCGAAAAATCTGTCTTATCGCCGATCCTGTGTTTCCTTGTCTTTGCCCCCGTGCCACTAAGATCCTGTCAAAGAACTTAGACCGAGTCGTCAAATTGGCAATCATCACACCCGCCTTCCTACTCAGGGCATCTGCAACGCCGTTAGCCTTCCCAGGATGGTACTGTATGGTGAAGTCGAAGTCCTTGAGATACTCCATCCATCTGCGCTGCCTCATATTCAATTCACTCTGAGTAAAGAAGTACTTGAGGCTCTTATGATCAGTGAATACCTCAAATCTCTCACCATAAAGATAATGTCTCCAGGACTTCAACGCAAATACCACGGCTGCTAATTCCAGGTCATGTGTTGGGTAATTTACCTCATGTGTCTTCAACCTGCCTAGACGCATAGGCAATTACCTTCCCATGTTGCATCAACACTTGCTCCTAATCCCTTGCCGGAGGCGTCACAATAAACTACATAACCGCACGCCCCAGATGGTAAGGTCAATACGGGAGCAGTAGTAAGTCTCCTCTTGAGCTCTTGGAAGCTCTCTTCGCAAGCCTCGGTCCATACAAATTGAGTGTCTTTCCTAGTCGTGGTGGTCAATGGTAATGCGATCTTAGAGAATCCCTCTATAAATCGACGATAATACCCCTCGCCAAACCGAGAAAACCGCGTATCTCGATCCTTGTCTTGGGCCTCTCCCAGTGTAGTACTGCCTCTACCTTTGTTGAATCCACGGCCACTCCATCTTTAGATATGACGTGGCCTAAGAAATGCACCCGGTCTAGCCAAAAATCACACTTTCGGAACTTGGCATACAACTGATGTCGACGAAGTGTGTCTAATACCGTGTGGAGATGCTCTCTGTGTGTCTCATGACTAGGCGAATAAATCAAGATGTCATCCACAAATACAATCACGAACTTATCCAAATAAGCTCGAAAAATACGGTTCATTAGATCCATGAACACTTTGCCGAGTGCGTTCGTCAATCCAAACGGCATCACTAGGAACTCATAATGACCATAACGACTCCTAAAGGCAGTCTTCGAGATATCCTCTTCTCTAACCCTCAGCTGATGATACCCTGACCTCAAATCAATCTTGGAGAACACTTGTGCCGATTGGAGCTGATCAAATAAATCATCTATGCGTGGCAAAGGGTATCGGTTCTTTATAGTAACACCATTCAACAACCGATAGTCAATGCATAGTCTCAGTGATCCATCCTTTTTCTTCACGAACAGGACTGGTGCTCCCCATGGTGATCCACTTGGCCTGATGAAGCCCTTATCCAGTAACTCTTGCAATTGTACCTGAAGTTCTCTCAACTCTGCTGGAGCCATCCTATATGGTGCCTTAGAGATAGGCGATGTACCCGGCACCAAGTCAATGGTGAAGTCAATCTCCCTACTTGGCGGCAATCCTGGTAATTCCTCAGGAAATACATCAGCAAAATCACGCTCCAACAGTAGCGTGCACAAAGCCCCCAAAAATCCGATTTTTTTCCTAATTTTTAAATGGTTTTCTAATTAATTTCCTAATTAATAAATACAGAAAAACATAGGTTTTGAGGCTTACCTTGCACCTGGCCGGAGTTGCTCGTGTTGCCGGGGCTCCACTCGCCGGAAAAGTCAAGTTTTTACAGATCTAGGGTTTTGCGTAGCATTCATGGAAAACGCTCAAAGTGGAGCGTTTTGGCAACCTGGGGAGGGTAGATATAGGCCTAGAGTCCCAGGGAAGGAGAACCTCTTCCATTCACGCCTCTTCCCATGGCTTCTCCGGCGATTTTGCCGGATCTGGGTACAGACGTGTGGAAGACGGGGGTGCCAGTATCAATTTGGACCCCTGTCTAATACGTCTCTATCAAATGACTAATTTGCCCTTCCAACTTTGACGGCTCATAACTCCCTCGTTTGAGCTCCGTTTCTCGTGTTCTTGGTGGCGTTGGATTCGTATCGACGAGCACTTTCTAATTATTATGTTTTCAGGAAAGAATTTCATCCATAAATTTTTATTTTAATTTATTTAATAATTTCCTATTTTTATCTTAAAAATTAAGGATATTACATTCTTCCCTCCTTATAAAAATTTCGTCCTCGAAATTTAGCTACATACCTCTATGTAAATAACTCTGGATGTATCTTTCGCATCTCCTCCTCAGTCTCCCAAGTAGCCTCCTGTAGTGAATGATGCTGCCAAAGGACTTTGACCAAGGCAATGGTCTTATTCCTTAACTCCTTGACTTTTGTATCTAAGACGCGCACTGGTCTCTCCTCAAATGTCATGTCAGCCTGTAGCTCTCACGGGATCTGCTCCAATACATGTGAGGGATCTGGCACGTATTTCCTTAGCATAGACACGTGAAAGACGCCATGCACATTTGCTAGCTGTGGTGGTAAGGCTACCGGTATGCCACTGACCCAACTCGTGGTAAGATCTCGAAAGGTCCAATATACCCGGGACTAAGCTTTCCTTTATTTCCAAACCTCAACACCCCTTTCATAGGAGAAACTTTCAAGAATACATGCTCGCCCTCAAAGAACTCTAAGTCCTTTCGCCTCTTGTCTGCATAACTTTTCTGTCGACTGTGAGCTGTCAGTAACCTCTTCCGAATGAGTTGTACTTTTTCTGCACATTCTTCCACTAACTCAGATTTCACCACGCGTCTTTCTCCTACATCACTCCAACATAAAGGTGACCGACAAGGTCTGCCATAAAGTGCCTCATATGGAGCCATCCCAATACTAGCATGATGACTATTATTATAAGCAAATTCCACCAAAGGTAAATGATCTTCCCGGCCTACCCTTCCAATCCATAACACAGGCTCGTAGCATATCCTCAATAGTCTGGATGGTCCTCTCGCTCTGTCCGTCTGTCTGAGGATGGAATGCTGTGCTAAATTTCAGTCTCGACCCTAATGCCTCTTGCACGCTCTTCCAGTATTTTGAGGTAAATCGCGTATCTCGATCCGATATAATTGTCAAGGGAACGCCATGTAGACTGACGATCTCCTTAACATATAATTTCGCTAAGCTATCCACGGTCTGATTTTGTCTGATGGGAAGGAAATGAGCAGACTTGGTCAACCTGTCCACAACGACCCATATCATGTCGTGGCCGCTAGCGGTCCTCGGAAGACCTAGAACGAAGTCCATGGTAATATGGTCCCACTTCCACTCTGGAAGGTCCAGTGTCTGAAGTAGTCCTGATGGACGCTGATGCTCAGCCTTGACCTGCTGACAGGTCAAACATCGTGCAACACACTCTCCAACATCCTTTTTCATACCATTCCACCAGAAATGCCTCTTGAGATCCTGATACATCTTCGTACCCCCAGGATGAATTGTATAAGGGGATTGGTGTGCTTCTTGAAGTAACTCGCGCTTCAATTCGTCATCCGCCGGTACTACCAACCTCCCCTTAAATCTAACTCCTCCATCCGTCCCCTCGAAAAATCTGTCTTATCGGTCGGATCCTGTGTTTCCTTGTCTTTGCCCCGTGCCTCTAAGATCCCGTCAAAGAACTTAGACCGAGTCGTCAAATTGGCAATCATCACACCCGCCTTCCTACTCGGGGCATCCGCAACGCCGTTAGCCTTCCCCAGATGGTACCGTATGGTGAAGTCGAAGTCCTTGAGATACTCCATCCATCTGCGCCGCCTCATATTCAATTCACTCGAGTAAAGAAGTACTTGAGGCTCTTATGATCGATGAATACCTCAAATCTCTCACCATAAAGATAATGTCTCCTGGACTTCAACGCAAATACCACGGCTGCTAATTCCAGGTCATGTGTTGGGTAATTTACCTCATGTGTCTTCAACTGTCTAGACGCATAGGCAATTACCTTCCCATGTTGCATCAACACCGCTCCTAATCCCTTGCCGAGGCGTCACAATAAACTACATAACCGCCGCCCCGGATGGTAAGGTCAATACCGGAGCAGGAGTAAGTCTCCTCTTGAGCTCTTGGAAGCTCTCTTCGCAAGCCTCGGTCCATACAAATTGAGTGTCTTTCCTAGTCAGGGTGGTCAATGGTAATGCGATCTTAGAGAATCCCTCTATAAATCGACGATAATACCCCGCCAAACCGAGAAAATCGCGTATCTCGATCCACCGTCTTGGGCCTCTCCCAAGTGTAGTACCGCTCTACCTTTGTTGAATCCACGGCCACTCCATCTTTAGATATGACGTGGCCTAAGAAATGCACCTGGTCTAGCCAAAAATCACACTTACTGAACTTGGCATACAACTGATGTCGACGAAGTGTGTCTAATACCGTGTGGAGATGCTCTCTGTGTGTCTCATGACTAGGCGAATAAATCAAGATGTCATCCACAAATACAATCACGAACTTATCCAAATAAGCTCGAAAAATACGGTTCATTAGATCCATGAACACTGCAGGTGCGTTCGTCAATCCAAACGGCATCACTAGGAACTCATAATGACCATAACGACTCCTAAAGGCAGTCTTCGAGATATCCTCTTCTCTAACCCTCAGCTGATGATACCCTGACCTCAAATCAATCTTGGAGAACACTTGTGCCGATTGGAGCTGATCAAATAAATCATCTATGCGTGGCAAAGGGTATCGGTTCTTTATAGTAACACCATTCAACAACCGATAGTCAATGCATAGTCTCAATGATCCATCCTTTTTCTTCACGAACAGGACTGGTGCTCCCCATGGTGATCCACTTGGCCTGATGAAGCCCTTATCCAGTAACTCTTGCAATTGTACCTGAAGTTCTCTCAACTCTGCTGGAGCCATCCTATATGGTGCCTTAGAGATAGGCGATGTACCCGCCACCAAGTCAATGGTGAAGTCAATCTCCCTACTTGGCGGCAATCCCGGTAATTCCTCAGAAATACATCAAAGCAAAATCACGGACAACATCAATCTCGTCAAGCTGTGGCTGCTCCTTTTCCTCAACAGTCACATATGCGAGGAATGCGTTACACCCTCGTGCATAAAATCGTGCCGCCTTCATAGCAGAAATGATGCATGTACCGCTCGATCTTTCCTACCCTGGAACACTATTTCTGGTTGCCTGTATAAGAAAAGTGACTCGCTTCTTTCGGCGGTCTACCATAGCACCATAGTTGGCTAACCAATCCATCCCAAGAATAACATCATAGTCTACCATGTCTAATAAGATGAAGTCTGTGTCCATACTCACGCCTGATATCTCTACAGGTATATCTCTAATATATTCTGTAGTCTCTACTGTCTCTCCCACAGGTGTCATAATATCTAATCCAAATGCTAGTTTGTGTACACATACATCAAGGCAAGATGCAAAAATACATGATATAAAAGAATGTGTAGACCCTGTGTCAAAAAGAACTTTGGCATGTCTATCTGAGACTAGAAGAGTACCTTCTACGACCTGGTGTGATGCCTGTGCCTGTCCTGATGAGATGGCAAATACTCGTCCCTCGGCTACGTGGCGCGTTAGTTGCCTCTCGCTCCCATCTCGTTCGCCTACGCCCCTTAGGGCGTCCCAATGAAATGGCCAACGTCTCCACAGTTGAAACACCGGTATGGCTGTCTCTGGTAAGGTGTATAGGGCTGTCTCTGTGGTTGGGGCTGCCTCTGCTGCTGTGGTCGGTCGAATCTATTACACCCTCGCCCAGGTGCCAACCCTTGCACCTATCACATCTCTTCCTCTCGCCGTCTCTCTTAAATTTGGCCTGTGGTGGATGACCTGATGCCCCATGTGTCTGCATAGCACCAAATGGCCGCTTGCCCTTAAAGGGCTGGAACGCACTCCCTCTATTCCTGAGAGAGTTCTTCTCATGCATGGACGCCATATCAGCAGCATCTCGCACAGAAGTGGGTCGAGAAGAAATCACGCGATCTCTCGCCCAAGGAGTCAACCCATCCACAAATCCGCTCGGTTGCCTCTCGTGTCTCGAGGCCAGTGCGTGAGGTGCAAATCTCCTCAGTCGTGTAAATCGGTTCGTGCACCGCCGAACCGTCATATCTCTCTCGCTCCAGGGTGGCAAACTCCTTCTTCATGGACTGCAATGCATGGGGTGGAAAATACTGAGTGTCAAAAGCCTGTTTAAAGGCTGCCCATGTCATCGTCTCAGTCGGATCTGGTCGGGTGAGTGTGAAAGTCTGCCACCGTGCCGGCCTCACCTTTCGGCAGTAGGAGGCTACTCTAACTTGATCATCTGGTGAGATCTTCATAGCGTCGAATGTCCTCTCCGCCTCAAATAACCATCGCTCAGCCTCCCCTGTGTTACCATCGTCATAAAAGGGTTTCACCATGTTTTGAAACCTTTCCAATAATTTGTCGATCTTCTTAGAGTCACTCGTAGCATCGCCCTCCGTGGCTCTACAGAGTGCGATGGTTCCTGTATTGGTTGTGAGGACTGAACTGACGAAACCATGGGTGCCACTTTAGGTGGTGGAATAGGGCTAGGGTTAGCTGCGTCAGCAATTTGTCCTAACCTCTTCTTTGTATAAGTGGTACGAGTCCTGACATTAACCGATTCAATAACTCGGCATCTCGATCTCCTTGATCAGAGGACTCTGCAGGTGGAGCCACGGGTGTAGCAGGGGTAGACCTTGTCCTTCTCCGAGGAGCCATCTATCAAAATTTTACATGTCACTAAGTGTAAGTTCCTCTCTCATCGTTTCTCTCTCTACAACTATTATGGACTGTTATTCACATATAAATGGACATTCACAAGGATTATGATGGACTAGACTGGGCTCTGATACCAACTTTTAACAGCTCGAGGGCCCACACCCTACAACGATATTGTCCGTGCCGGAGTGCCCATACACCCCGCACGGTTTTGTTCTTCCCCAGTTGCCCAGGGAAAAGGCCTCGTTGCAAGGAAAGTCCTCATCACTCTTATCAAGAGCCCAGTAACTTTCCCCCTAACGATGTGGGACTAACTCTCAGTCTTTCACCTTGCCTAGAAGCCTGCCAGCCCTCTTGGCCCGCCCTCATCGGCCAAGGCTTCACAACAACTTTGTAACACCCCGGATTTTTAAGACAAATTTTTTTTTTTTTTTTTTTTTTTATAATTTAAATAAGAGCATTTGGGATCCCATGAGAAAAGATTTATTTAACATTTTACTAAACCTATCTTAAAACTCCGGGTGTTAATTTTCCTTTCTCAAAATAGCGTACATGAAATTTAAACACCAATAAATGATCCGCATATAAATCAACGTCAAATAAATAGGCGCCTTTATTTTAAATCAAATAAACGTCCAAAAGACAATAATAATATGGCCCAGGGTCTATCCATCATAACATCCCATATAAATGTCCAATATATGTCCAAAGATCTAAATCACAGCCAAATATAAAGTATGCAGTCCATAATAAAATTCAAATGATAATCCACTCTAATGACTCACATTACTGTCTAAAACTATAAGGAAACTAGTCTTCAGCAGCTCTCTCAAGGTTTATCAACCGCTTTTCCTTTCTGGTGTCGCGCTCGAGATCTAAGGCATTGCAAAACAAAGCAATGCCTCAAAGAAGCTATCGCTTGTGTAGGTACATAGACAATTAATGTAATAAATGCAAGAAATAATGAACAAAGATTGATGAAAAGTCTAACATTTATGGAAATAGTAATATCATAATGCCATGTTCAAATAAATGCCAATTTATTCCAAATGCTAAAACATGAAGTTCACTGAGTTAAAACATGACATGAATCAATAAAATGGAGCATACAACAAGAATAAGGGCACCCTAAGGTAATGGGTCCCACCACATCGCACTAACATCCCTGATCAGGAGTACACATAGTCAACCTCTCGAGTGTCGTCACACCCGGGCATACCATCTATAACCATGCTCATCATACATGCACACATAACAAGAATATGGGCCATCATGCTGCAGTGGCAACCCTCCATGGGTATCAACCACCGCCGCTCCCCGTCGACACCATAACGGGAGACTTAACGTCTGTCCCCATGGAAAGGCTCGGGACCGTAGTGTGGACTATCCATGTTACCAAACCCCTACCGAATGCCATCTATGGGCGGTGTCTATCATATCACAAACTCATCACATCATAATCTCGGAAGGTGGGTGGCGGCCCTATCCCTCCTAGCATGACGCCCACCGGCGAGAGCACCCGTCATCAAATATAAAACACGGAAATCATATGTATATGCTAAAACTCAAGAGCACTTATAGCTTGAAATCCCCAAGACATGCCCCTCATCCTGGGTTAGCCTATAAAAGGACCAGCTACTAAGCCTCTATACTCATTTCCATGTAAATCCATGCATTTTCTATATATATAATAAGAAATAAATCTCTAATTAAGCATAACTAATTAACATCATGCTTGTAAAAGCATTTTAAATAAGTTTATTCAGTAGAAGAATTTAATTTGGAATAACCATCCTGTACGCAATGTCGCATGAAATCCATGGTAAATAAAAATCGCAATTTAAAACACAATCACACATGATGCTATGTTTAAAACATGGTTTAAAATCAAGGCAAAACATTAGTTGTCGTCACCTACCTCAGTGTGAGATCACTAGCTTGCTAATAACTCCCTTTAATTGGTATATTTAAGTGCACCTGTACATGTCACATCACTATTTTAAAATTTTTCTAAATAAAAAGTGGTCATTTCTAAGCTTTTAAGTTAAAACTAGGTCCGCGTCGTCAATACGGTCACAACGCCTCTTTCGGATCGTGATTTGGACCTCTCTAGCTCCCAAAAATCAAGTTTTAGTGAAAACTACCCTCAAATGGGGCCTGCCGGACCACCATAAGGTGGTTTAAACCGGCGGCGCCCTTTTCCGCCGGTTTATACCGACGTATACGGGCGCACGAAGACGCACGGCGTCGCAGACGCCGCACGGGACGCGCGCCGCGCGTCTTCGGCACCGTGACGCACGCGCGCGTGCGTCACGGTCGCCAGGACGCGCCGCGTCCCGGTCCCACCGCGGCAGCCAACCACGCACGTTCTGCACGCGCGCGGCGCCGCGCACGCGTGCGGCGACGACGTCATGTGACGTCGTCCCTCGGGCGTCAGGGTGTGCGTCTTGGCGTCAGCGCAGGGCGCCGACGCCGTTGACGACGCCGGAGAAGACGACGCGATTGCCCTCGTGTCCTCGGGAGCTACAGAGCTCCGTTTTGCGTGATTTTTGCGCCATTTTCTTCAGAATTCTCTCTAGAATCCATTTATGCCCTCCTTTTGCACTAATTTTCTCAAAAACCATGGTTTTTAAACGATTTTTCCCAAGTTCCTAAAAACCTCCCTAGGTACTGGTTTTTGAGTTTTCTGGGCAATTCCACCGTTGGATCACTCCCAAATTTAAAGGGTATGCTCTTGGGTCTCTTGTGCACTAGTTGGACGGTGCGATTTTCAAACGGACAAGGTTTGATCCGTGAAATCACGCTCCAACAGTAGCGTGCACAAAGCCCCCAAAAATCCGATTTTTTTCCTAATTTTTAAATGGTTTTCTAATTAATTTTCCTAATTAATAAATACAGAAAAACATAGGTTTTGAGGCTTACCTTGCACTTGGCCGGAGTTGCTCGTGTTGCCGGGGCTCCACTCGCCGGAAAAGTCAAGTTTTTACAGATCTAGGGTTTTGCGTAGCATTCATGGAAAACGCTCAAAGTGGAGCGTTTTGGCTCCTAGAGGAGCATAGATATAGGGTTTTAGAGTCTTGGGGAAGAGAAACTCTTCCCCACACGTCTCTTCCCACGTCTCTCCGGCGATTTCGCCGGACTGGTAGAGACGTGTGTAGACAGGGGTGCCGTTATCAATTTGGACCCCTGTGTAACACGTTTCTGTCAAAAGACCATTTTGCCCTTACAACTTTGACGGCTCATAACTCCCTCGTTTGAGCTCCGTTTCTCGCGTTCTTGGTGGCGTTGGATTCGTATCGACGAGCACTTTCTAATTATTATGTTTTCAGGAAATAATTTCATCCATAAATTTTTATTTTAATTTATTTAATAATTTCCTATTTTTATCTTAAAAATTAATGTAATGACCCCAATTTTTGTAATATTAAAAGCCCATGAAAAGTTCAATTTTGAAGATAAGGGCATTTTGGTCATTTCACTAGTTGCCTTAACTAAACCCAGAAACTTGGTCCTAAAAATGGTACCATTAGATGCGTCTCGGAAAAAGGAATCCAACGAGACCAAAATCACCCAAAACGGAGTCCGTATGAAGAAGTTACTACTGCTTAAAGATAGGGGTATTTACGTAATTTAAATTAAAAACGAAAAAGACAGAAAACGCAAGGGGCCGTTTTGATAACGGCACCCCGTCTTCTTCTTCCTCACGATTTCTCCGGAAACCCTAGTTTCCAGAGATTTCTGCCACCGACAATGGCGGCACCGCCATTGGCAAGCACCGCCATGGCAGGGCTATAAAAACCCCATCTTCCCTCTCCAAAAACACGATTTCCTGGCCGTTTTGAGACTGGGGTTCCGGCAAAAAAAAATCAGAAAACCCTCACTCGGTTTTCCCTGCAAATTCCGGCCAGGCCCGAGTCGTCCCTACAGGCTGGCCACTCCCATCTCTTCACCTCCCCTCTTCTCCCTTTGACCTCATCGGAGTCGGAGTTTTCTCCCATTTTCGAGTTTTCCGGCGACAGGGAGTTTCAGAGCGGGAAAGGGCGCACCCACTAGCGATGGGCATCGCTCCAAACCACCCAGGTAAGCCCCTCAACCCTTCCTATTTAGTTGCCATTCTTCCCTGCCCAGATCCACGCCGGATCTGGGTGTTTTCCGGCTGGGGGAAATGCCGTGGAAACCCGGAGAACACGGGTTCCCTTCCAAAACTCGCCGACCAGGGCGCCGTTCCAGGCTGCCCAAACTAGACCTTCGTTCCCCTTTCCTTCCCAGCCCAGATCCACGCCGGATCTGGGTGCTCTTCCGACCGGAAATCACCAGTCCTTGGGGAGGAAAACCAGACGGGTGAAAACCCGTCAAGAGAGAGAGAGAGAGAGAGAGAGAGAGAGAGAGAGCGCCTCCCGTGGGGCGCACGAGCGTCCTGTGGGTGCGGACGTCCTCGTGTGCATGGCGCGGTCCAAGGGGCGCCAGCTTGACACACACATACGTACCAAGCCCCCTGGGGGCTGTCCTTGCGCACGTGTCGCGTGCGAATAGTTTTCTTGGCTCGATCATGACTCATGGGATGTCCTAGGAGCCAAAGCACGCCGTAGCTACGCCTAAGATGCGTCCACGCAATGCTGTCCAGAGTGCACACCTTAGCACACCATTCGGACGTGCGTACATGACCCAACTGGTTGCGGTGCAACCAGGGTGCACGCGTATACTAGAAACCGTAGAGCGCGCACTCTAGAACCGTGGCGCGCAGGACCCTAGGCACTACAATTGGGTCGCCCATTAAGGCGCGACCTTGAAAAATCCAATTTCGGAGCCTATATAACTCCGCTTGACAAGCCAAAAGGACCGTTGCGTCCGTAATTTTGACACAGACCCAATTATACAATAAAATGCAGGACATTCTTAGATAAAGATCAACCTAAAAATATCAGAGAGTAACCCCTAGAAACTAACAAATCATATAGATCTAACCTTACCATGTGAACCTAGAAATAACGTCTAGCTCTTATGTTTGAACATCATTCAGGACTTTACCAAGGTATTCTCGGACTCGACTGAAGGAGGGACACGAGCTAAGTAACGACAATTGAGGTAGGTGACGACATTTAATGTTTCGTTTTGATTTTAAAACCTTGTATTATCATGGCATTATGATTGATGGTGATTTAAATTATACTGATTATTAATCAATGATTTTATGAGATTTAGAGTTTTGTGCTATGATTGCTGTTTGATTTCAATCATATATTGAATGGACTATGATCGATGGTTTCATGAGATTATCTACTTATACACAATTAGAAAATTATCTTTCCTTATTGCATCATTGAAATTGATGAGTTTTTATGAGAAAGAAAAGTAGAGGCTTGGTGGCTGGTCTTTTTAGAGGCTAACTCCAGGATGAGGAGCGTGCCTTGGGGATTGCGAGCCACAAGTGCTCTTGGTTTTGACATACATGATTTTCCTATTTTGAGTTTTATGACGGGTGCTCTCACCCTGGGCGTCATGCTAGGAGGGAGAGGGCCGGCCACCCACCCTCCGAGATTTGTGATGTGATATGATTTTGATATGATAGACACCTGCCCGTAGATGGCATTCGGTAGGGGTTTGGTAACATGGATAGTCCACACTACCGGGCCGGGCCTTTCCTTGGGGACGAGACGCTAAGTCTCCGTTATGGTGTCGACGGGGAGCGGCGATGGTTGAGACCCATGGAGGGTTGCCACCGCGGCATGACGATCCATACTCTTATTTGGTATGCTTGCATGATGAGCATGAAGATGTGATGGTATGCACAGGTGTGACGACACTCGAGGTTTGATATGAGTACTCATGATCCGTGATACGAGTGTATGGGACACTCGTGGGACCCATATACCTTAGGGTGCCTTGTTGTTATTGTATGCTCATTTACATGAGATTATATCATGTTTTAAATCCATGAGATGCATGTTTTATCGTATATGATGTTTTGAGATTTTATTAGCATTGCTTAAAATAATTATATTCGTAAAAATTACTTTACTCAACGTATCAATACAATTATTCGATTTTGTTCCATTGATATACATTAAATGTCTATGTACCTACCAAGCCTTGCTTGTCGAGGCATTGCTTTTTGTTGCAATGCCTCGTATATTAAAGAAAGACAGGACACATGAGGAGTTAGAAGAATAGTGATCGAGAAGTCTCATTTAGAGGTATGTTCTAATTTCACATGGTGTGTATGTATATATGTTATTGGACTTGATTATACCGTTATGGGAATGTGGCTGATGACTGGATGATCCTGGAATAGCAAATCTATTTTAAACATGTTTACTTGGAAAATAAAATCTTGTTTTGTGTCAATGGCTGACCTCGGGATTTTTCTGAAAATGAAATTCGATTTAAATTATTTTTCACTGTTTTAGGTTTTTGAAAAAAAATTGGGGCCCCACCTTTCGAAAAGATTTAAATATATTGAGTTGAAAAACCCCGGGTCGTCACAGTTGGTATCAGAGCAGGTTCATCCACTCACAGCCAATCCCAAAAGTCCATGTGAAAGATGACAGTTCAAGGTGAGAATTAGAACTAGTAAGAGCTAAATGAGTAAATCAATTAGTAAATTACGAAACTAGAATAAACACCATTTAATGATGCTAGGAGTTGAACTAGTAAGTGGAAGGATAGAGTGAAAATCATATATAGAGTTGAATCATATCATTAATAGACAATGATTCAAGTGGGAGACATGAATAGTCATGGAAAAAGAAAAACGATCAACTAGAGGAAAAGTAAATTCTTATGAGAATAATGAAGCTCCTAAGGGTAAGAAATCGCTACATGGCATGCGTGAGTTAGTGTCTCTAGCTGAGAATATTCATGTTAATAGATGATTGCTAATGGAGAAACCGTACTGTGAATATAACATCTAATGTGAGAACAAGAGGTATGACGCTTTAGAGGGTACAATGGTTAATGGTGAGTAAAGATTCGAATAAAGATTGTGAATCAGTTCTGTGGGTGAAAACTTTACTATATGATAGAAGATATGTGTATATAAATTACTTTTAAGAAATCAAGTTATAACTTGGACTATGCTTATAAATTTTGAAAAGTATAAAGGCTAGTATAACTGCAATTGAGCAAGATCGTTGATGGTTACAACAAATGAGAACTTGAGAATTTTAAGGAAGTATTATATTCATCTAAACGTGAAGTGGATTTAGTTGAGGAATAAATTATAGTATAAATAGAAGTAGTAGAGATGACTAGAACACGAATAATATCAAATCACAAAGAGGCACACCATCAATAAATAAGTGAAACACAACTTGGTTTAACAAATAATTAGATAGAGGATAGTGCAACCCTTGTCCAAAAATCTAGTCTAAGACGACTTAAGGATTAAGGTGCAAACAGGGAAACTCATATATGGATTAGATTATGATGAGAATGATGAATGAAGATGTTAGTAAACTTATTAGTAGATAGTTCTGTCCTGTAATAGATTGATCTCATCAAAGGTGAGAAAATGGAAGAACCCAGATGGCTATCTGACCTGTAATATGAGTATATTATCAAAAGGGATATAACATGTGTATCATAGGGGATGTAAAAGGCAGACTTTGAGAAGAGTGACAAAGAATTTGAACACAAGAGAGTCATTAGAAGATTTTGATGATAGTCTAATAGGGATAAGAATACAAGATGATACTAGGAGATAAGCAGAACTCGTACTAGATCACAATGGTATGGATCCTGAAGGACTTAGAGCAATTTTGGATAACTTAATTGGAGTATTATGAAGAGTAAAGTGTTATCTAATAATGATAATTTGAGTAGAAGTATAGCATGACCAAAAGATCAATGACATTATTAAGACATTGTATGAATTTTCTTGAGGCTATAGGCAATTAAGGATTTCGATGATATTAGAAAACTTCAACATTTCCTGGAAGTATTAAGTTTTCCTGTCTGACAAGAAGATCGAGTATATGCAATCACTCAAATGGAGACATTGATTTTGACCAATTAAGAAAAAAAAAAAAAAAAAAAGAAGAAAAAAAGAGAGGAGAGAACGAGATAGAGATACAACTATAAGTAATGGGTGAATAGAAAAAGGTCATGACTTTATTGAGGAAAGAATAGATCCATACAAATCTTTCATCTTGAATCATCTGGGAAGATAAACCAATCAAATTCGAAGGAATAATAATAGTTGAGTTGGTGATGATTTTAGTGTAATAGAGATAAAGCATATGGGATTTAAGACTTTGAGTAGAGTATCAAAATTACGGACATTATGTGCAAGAAATTTTCGAAGAAGAAGGGTGACCAGCTAGAGATGAAAGTAGTTTGATGTCTATATCAATTGTTGCAAGTAGAATCTTATCGGGTCCATTAGCTTCTGAGAAACACCAGTGGATGTAATCCATAAAAGGGAAAGTTGATGATATCCTACTTTGCAGCTATCTGCTTAACTAAAGTTCTATTGAAAAAGGAAACAAGATAGGACAACGACTAGTCCATTTTGTTTTTCAGCAACTCGGGTGTGATCAAGGATCAATATGATGTTTTAGAAGGAGATGTGGATGATGAAGAGATCATTAGACGGAAGACGAGGAAAAAAAAAAAAAAAAAAAAAAGAAAAGAAAAAGAAAAAGAGATTATCCTATGATATTCGAAATGAAATAGGAGAAGTAAGATAATATGATCTTGAAAAAAGTAATTTATACATGAATAAAGAAGCATGATCCTACAAGGAGATTATCCTATACACAATGAGAAAAGTATAAGCATCTGAGGATTTTGAGATAAATGCATTACAGCTAGAGACCGGTATTGTTAAACTGGCACGTATGAGAGTAAGCATCAGAGTACGCAGCGAAAACGGCCCTTATAGGTGAGGCCTTATAGGAGGAACAATAAAAATGAGAAATTGAGGATGACCCTAGACTTGATTCCTAAGGGGGAAGGCATTCACCAAGAAACCATCTAAGAGACAAATACCTGGAAGATAATAAGTTATGGAATTTCGAGGACGAAATTCTTTTAAGGGGGTAATAATGTAATGACCCCAATTTTTGTAATATTAAAAGCCCATGAAAAGTTCAATTTTGAAGATAAGGGCATTTTGGTCATTTCACTAGTTGCCTTAACTAAACCCAGAAACTTGGTCCTAAAAATGGTACCATTAGATGCGTCTCGGAAAAAGGAATCCAACGAGACCAAAATCACCCAAAACGGAGTCCGTATGAAGAAGTTACGGCCGTTTAAAGATAGGGGTATTTCTGTAATTTAAATTAAAAACGAAAAAGACAGAAAACGCAGGGGGCCGTTTTGATAACGGCACCCCGTCTTCTTCTTCCTCACGATTTCTCCGGAAACCCTAGTTTCCA
The DNA here is from genome assembly GCA_035236585.1 of Warburgia ugandensis. NCBI lineage: Eukaryota > Viridiplantae > Streptophyta > Magnoliopsida > Canellales > Canellaceae > Warburgia > Warburgia ugandensis. Next base: position 63,114,365 of record CP141137.1, read on the forward strand.
GAGATTTCTGCCACCGACAATGGCGGCACCGCCATTGGCAAGCACCGCCATGGCAGGGCTATAAAAACCCCATCTTCCCTCTCCAAAAACACGATTTCCTGGCCGTTTTGAGACTGGGGTTCCGGCAAAAAAAAAAAATCAGAAAACCCTCACTCGGTTTTCCCTGCAAATTCCGGCCAGGCCCGAGTCGTCCCTACAGGCTGGCCACTCCCATCTCTTCACCTCCCCTCTTCTCCCTTTGACCTCATCGGAGTCGGAGTTTTCTCCCATTTTCGAGTTTTCCGGCGACAGGGAGTTTCAGAGCGGGAAAGGGCGCACCCACTAGCGATGGGCATCGCTCCAAACCACCCAAGTAAGCCCCTCAACCCTTCCTATTTAGTTTCCATTCTTCCTCGCCCGGATCCACGCCGGATGCGGGTGTTTTCCTACCGGGGAAATGCCGTGGAAACCCGGGAGAACACGGGTTCCCTTCCAAAACTCGCCGACCAGGGCGCCGTTCCAGGCTGCCCAAACTAGACCTTCGTTCCCCTTTCCTTCCCAGCCCAGATCCACGCCGGATCTGGGTGCTCTTCCGACCGGAAATCACCAGTCCTTGGGGAGGAAAACCAGACGGGTGAAAACCCGTCAAGAGAGAGAGAGAGAGAGAGAGAGAGAGAGAGAGAGAGAGAGAGAGAGAGCGCCTCCCAGGGGCGCACGAGCGTCCCAGGGGTGCGGACGTCCTCGTGTGCATGGCGCGGTCCAAGGGGCGCCTAGCTTGACACACACATCTGTACCAAGCCCCCTGGGGGCTGTCCTTGCGCACGTGTCGCGTGCGAATAGTTTTCTTGGCTCGATCATGACTCATGGGATGTCCTAGGAGCCAAAGCACGCCGTAGCTACGCCTAAGATGCGTCCACGCAATGCTGTCCAAAGTGCACACCTTAGCACACCATTCGGACGTGCGTACATGACCCAACCTGGTTGCAGTGCAACCAGGGTGCACGCGTATACTAGAAACCGTAGAGCGCGCACTCTAGAACCGTGGCGCGCAGGACCCTAGGCACTACAATTGGGTCGCCCATTAAGGCGCGACCTTGAAAAATCCAATTTCGGAGCCTATATAACTCCGCTTGACAAGCCAAAAGGACCGTTGCGTCCGTAATTTTGACATGCACCCAATTATACAATAAAATGCAGGACATTCTTAGATAAAGATCAACCTAAAAATATCAGAGAGTAACCCCTAGAAACTAACAAATCATATAGATCTAACCTTACCATGTGAACCTAGAAATAACGTCTAGCTCTTATGTTTGAACATCATTCAGGACTTTACCAAGGTATTCTCGGACTCGACTGAAGGAGGGACACGAGCTAAGTAACGACAATTGAGGTAGGTGACGACATTTAATGTTTCGTTTTGATTTTAAAACCTTGTATTATCATGGCATTATGATTGATGGTGATTTAAATTATACTGATTATTAATCAATGATTTTATGAGATTTAGAGTTTTGTGCTATGATTGCTGTTTGATTTCAATCATATATTGAATGGACTATGATCGATGGTTTCATGAGATTATCTACTTATACACAATTAGAAAATTATCTTTCCTTATTGCATCATTGAAATTGATGAGTTTTTATGAGAAAGAAAAGTAGAGGCTTGGTGGCTGGTCTTTTTAGAGGCTAACTCCAGGATGAGGAGCGTGCCTTGGGGATTGCGAGCCACAAGTGCTCTTGGTTTTGACATACATGATTTTCCTATTTTGAGTTTTATGACGGGTGCTCTCACCCGGTGGGCGTCATGCTAGGAGGGAGAGGGCCCGCCACCCACCCTCCGAGATTTGTGATGTGATATGATTTTGATATGATAGACACCTGCCCGTAGATGGCATTCGGTAGGGGTTTGGTAACATGGATAGTCCACACTACCGGTCCGGGCCTTTCCATGGGGACGGGCGCTAAGTCTCCCGTTATGGTGTCGACGGGGAGCGGCGGTGGTTGAGACCCATGGAGGGTTGCCACTGCGGCATGACGATCCATACTCTTATTTGGTATGCTTGCATGATGAGCATGAAGATGTGATGGTATGCCTGGGTGTGACGACACTCAGAGGTTTGATATGAGTACTCATGATTTGTGATACGAGTGTATGGGACACTCGTGGGACCCATATACCTTAGGGTGCCTTGTTGTTATTGTATGCTCATTTACATGAGATTATATCATGTTTTAAATCCATGAGATGCATGTTTTATCGTATATGATGTTTTGAGATTTTATTAGCATTGCTTAAAATAATTATATTCTGTAAAAATTACTTTACTCACTGTATCAATACAATTATTCGATTTTGTTCCATTGATATACATTAAATGTCTATGTACCTACCAAGCCTTGCTTGCTGAGGCATTGCTTTTTTGTTGCAATGCCTCAGATATTAAAGAAAGACAGGACACATGAGGAGTTAGAAGAATAGTGATCGAGAAGTCTCATTTAGAGGTATGTTCTAATTTCACATGGACTGTGTATGTATATATGTTATTGGACTTGATTATACCGTTATGGGAATGTGGCTGATGACTGGATGATCCTGGAATAGCAAATCTATTTTAAACATGTTTACTTGGAAAAAAAAAATCTTGTTTTGTGTCAATGGCTGACCTCGGGATTTTTCTGAAAATGAAATTCGATTTAAATTATTTTTCACTGTTTTAGGTTTTTGAAAAAAAAATTGGGGCCCCACCTTTCGAAAAGATTTAAATATATTGAGTTGAAAAACCCCGGGTCGTCACAGTCATACCTGTTGTGAAGCCTTGGCCGATGAGGGCGGGCCAAGAGGGCTGGCAGGCTTCTAGGCAAGGTGAAAGACTGAGAGTTAGTCCCACATCGTTAGGGGGAAAGTTACTGGGCTCTTGATAAGAGTGATGAGGACTTTCCTTGCAACGAGGCCTTTTCCCTGGGCAACTGGGGAAGAACAAAACCGTGCGGGGTGTATGGGCACTCCGGCACGGACAATATCGTTGTAGGGTGTGGGCCCTCGAGCTGTTACAAGTGGTATCAGAGCCAAACCCCGACCCGGTGTGGGTGGCTAGCCGCACGTGGGCGCTCGTGTGTGGTAAGACACGCGGGGACGCGTGTCCCCTAAGGGGGAGAGGTTGTGAAGCCTTGGCCGATGAGGGCGGGCCAAGAGGGCTGGCAGGCTTCTAGGCAAGGTGAAAGACTGAGAGTTAGTCCCACATCGTTAGGGGGAAAGTTACTGGGCTCTTGATAAGAGTGATGAGGACTTTCCTTGCAACGAGGCCTTTTCCCTGGGCAACTGGGGAAGAACAAAACCGTGCGGGGTGTATGGGCACTCCGGCACGGACAATATCGTTGTAGGGTGTGGGCCCTCGAGCTGTTACAGTTGGTATCAGAGCAGGTTCATCCACTCACAGCCAATCCCAAAAGTCCATGTGAAAGATGACAGTCCAAGGTGAGAATTAGAACTAGTAAGAGCTAAATGAGTAAATCAATTAGTAAATTACGAAACTAGAATAAACACCATTTAATGATGCTAGGAGTTGAACTAGTAAGTGGAAGGATAGAGTGAAAATCATATATAGAGTTGAATCATATCATTAATAGACAATGATTCAAGTGGGAGACATGAATAGTCATGGAAAAAGAAAAACGATCAACTAGAGGAAAAGTAAATTCTTATGAGAATAATGAAGCTCCTAAGGGTAAGAAATCGCTACATGGCATGCGTGAGTTAGTATCTCTAGCTGAGAATATTCATGTTAATAGATGATTGCTAATGGAGAAACCGTCTTGTGAATATAACATCTAATGTGAGAACAAGAGGGTATGACGCTTTAGAGGGTACAATGGTTAATGGTGAGTAAAGATTGGGAATAAACATTGTGAATCAGTTCTCTGGGTGAAAACTTTACTATATGATAGAAGATATGTGTATATAAATTACTTTTAAGAAATCAAGTTATAACTTGGACTATGCTTATAAATTTTGAAAAGTATAAAGGCTAGTATAACTGCAATTGAGCAAGATCAGTGATGGTTACAACAAATGAGAACTTGAGAATTTTAAGGAAGTATTATATTCATCTAAACGTGAAGTGGATTTAGTTGAGGAATAAATTATAGTATAAATAGAAGTAGTAGAGATGACTAGAACACGAATAATATCAAATCACAAAGAGGCACACCATCAATAAATAAGTGAAACACAACTTGGTTTAACAAATAATTAGGTAGAGGATAGTGCAACCCTTGTCCAAAAATCTAGTCTAAGACGACTTAAGGATTAAGGTGCAAACAGGGAAACTCATATATGGATTAGATTATGATGAGAATGATGAATGAAGATGTTAGTAAACTTATTAGTAGATAGTTCTGACCTGTAATAGATTGATCTCATCAAAGGTGAGAAAATGGAAGAACCCAGATGGCTATCTGACTGTAATATGAGTATATTATCAAAAGGGATATAACATGTGTATCATAGGGGATGTAAAAGGCAGACTTTGAGAAGAGTGACAAAGAATTTGAACACAAAAGAGTCATTAGAAGATTTTGATGATAGTCTAATAGGGATAAGAATACAAGATGATACTAGGAGATAACTGTAACTCGTACTAGATCACAATGATATGGATCCTGAAGGACTTAGAGCAATTTTGGATAACTTAATTGGAGTATTATGAAGAGTAAAGTGTTATCTAATAATGATAATTTGAGTAGAAGTATAGCATGACCAAAAGATCAATGACATTATTAAGACATTGTATGAATTTTCTTGAGGCTATAGGCAATTAAGGATTTCGATGATATTAGAAAACTTCAACATTTCCTGGAAGTATTAAGTTTCTCCTGTCTGACAAGAAGATCGAGTATATGCAATCACTCAAATGGAGACATTGATTTTGACCAATTAAGAAAAAAAAAAGAAAAAAAAGAAAAAAAAGAAAAAAAGAGAGAGAACGAGATAGAGATACAACTATAAGTAATGGGTGAATAGAAAAAGGTCATGACTTTATTGAGGAAAGAATAGATCCATACAAATCTTTCATCTTGAATCATCTGGGAAGATAAACCAATCAAATTCGAAGGAATAATAATAGTTGAGTTGGTGATGATTTTAGTGTAATAGAGATAAAGCATATGGGATTTAAGACTTTGAGTAAAGTATCAAAATTACGGACATTATGTGCAAGAAATTTTCGAAGAAGAAGGGTGACCAGCTAGAGATGAAAGTAGTTTGATGTCTATATCAATTGTTGCAAGTAGAATCTTATCGGGTCCATTAGCTTCTGAGAAACACCAGTGGATGTAATCCATAAAAGGGAAAGTTGATGATATCCTACTTTGCAGCTATCTGCTTAACTAAAGTTCTATTGAAAAAGGAAACAAGATAGGACAACGACTAGTCCATTTTGTTTTTCAGCAACTCGGGTGTGATCAAGGATCAATATGATGTTTTAGAAGGAGATGTGGATGATGAAGAGATCATTAGACGGAAGACGAGGAAAAAAAAAAAAGAAAAAAAGAAAAAGAAAAAGAGATTATCCTATGATATTCGAAATGAAATAGGAGAAGTAAGATAATATGATCTTGAAAAAAGTAATTTATACATGAATAAAGAAGCATGATCCTACAAGGAGATTATCCTATACACAATGAGAAAAGTATAAGCATCTGAGGATTTTGAGATAAATGCATTACAGCTAGAGACCGGTATTGTTAAACTGGCACGTATGAGAGTAAGCATCAGAGTACGCAGCGAAATCGGCCCTTATAGGTGAGGCCTTATAGGAGGAACAATAAAAATGAGAAATTGAGGATGACCCTAGACTTGATTCCTAAGGGGGAAGGCATTCACCAAGAAACCATCTAAGAGACAAATACCTGGAAGATAATAAGTTATGGAATTTCGAGGACGAAATTCTTTTAAGGGGGTAATAATGTAATGACCCCAATTTTTGTAATATTAAAAGCCCATGAAAAGTTCAATTTTGAAGATAAGGGCATTTTGGTCATTTCACTAGTCGCCTTAACTAAACCCAGAAACTTGGTCCTGAAAATGGTACCATTAGATGCGTCTCGGAAAAAGGAATCCAACGAGATCAAAATCACCCAAAACGGAGTCCGTATGAAGAAGTTACGGCCGTTTAAAGATAGGGGTATTTCTGTAATTTAAATTAAAAACGAAAAAGACAGAAAACGCAGGGGGCCGTTTTGATAACGGCACCCCGTCTTCTTCTTCCTCACGATTTCTCCGGAAACCCTAGTTTCCAGAGATTTCTGCCACCGACAATGGCGGCACCGCCATTGGCAAGCACCGCCATGGCAGGCTATAAAAACCCCATCTTCCCTCTCCAAAAACCCCGTTTTCCGGCGTCTTTTCCAGTCGTTTGAGACTGGGGTTTCCGGCAAAAAACCGGAAACCCATCTCTCTGCAATCTCCGGCGACGGCCAGGCTAAGTCAGGCCGGCCATCCCCGTCTCCCCATTCCCCTCTCCCCTCTTGTTCCTGGGTCGACATTGGGGTTTTTTCCCCTTCGTGGGTGGTTCGGACAAACACGTAAATCCGGCGACACGGGGTTTCGGACGGAAATGGGGTTCCATCACCGGCAATGGGCGTCCCCGTGCTACGGGTAAGCCACTTCTCTTTCCCTTTTCGTTTTGCTTTCCCCGTGCCAAGATCCATGCCGGATCTGGTCCTAGCCCAACCGGTTTTCCACCGGAGAAGACGGGTTCCTTTCCAAAACCCGTCGACCGGGCGCCGTTCCCGGGCTGCCCAAACTAGACCTTCGTTCCCCTTTCCTTCCCAGCCCGGATCCTCGCGGGACCTGGTTGCTCTTCCGACCGGAAATCACCGGTCCTTGGGGAGGAAAACCAGACGGGTGAAAACCCGTCAAGAGAGAGAGAGAGAGAGAGAGAGAGAGAGAGCGCGCCTCCCAGGGGCGCACGAGCGTCCCAGGGGTGCGGACGTCCTCGTGTGCATGGCGCGGTCCAAGGGGCGCCTAGCTTGACACACACATCTGTACCAAGCCCCACAGGGGGGCTGTCCTTGCGCACGCGTCGCGTGCGAATAGTTTTCTTGGCTCGATCATGACTCATGGGATGTCCTAGAGCCAAAGCACGCCGTAGCTACGCCTAAGATGCGTCCACGCAATGCCGTCCGAGTGCACACCTTAGCACACCATTCGGACGTGCGTACATGACCCAACCTGGTTGCGGTGCAACCAGTGGTGCACGCGTATACTAGAAACCGTAGAGCGCGCACTCTAGAACCGTGGCGCGCAGACCCTAGGCACTACAATTGGGTCGCCCATTAAGGCGCGACCTTGAAAAATCCAATTTCGGAGCCTATATAACTCCGCTTGACAAGCCAAAAGGACCGTTGCGTCCGTAATTTTGACACAGACCCAATTATACAATAAAATGCAGGACATTCTTAGATAAAGATCAACCTAAAAATATCAGAGAGTAACCCCTAGAAACTAACAAATCATACAGATCTAACCTTACCATGTGAACCTAGAAATAACGTCTAGCTCTTATGTTTGAACATCATTCAGGACTTTACCAAGGTATTCTCGGACTCGACTGAAGGAGGGACACGAGCTAAGTAACGACAATTGAGGTAGGTGACGACATTTAATGTTTCGTTTTGATTTTAAAACCTTGTATTATCATGGCATTATGATTGATGGTGATTTAAATTATACTGATTATTAATCAATGATTTTATGAGATTTAGAGTTTTGTGCTATGATTGCTGTTTGATTTCAATCATATATTGAATGGACTATGATCGATGGTTTCATGAGATTATCTACTTATACACAATTAGAAAATTATCTTTCCTTATTGCATCATTGAAATTGATGAGTTTTTATGAGAAAGAAAAGTAGAGGCTTGGTGGCTGGTCTTTTTAGAGGCTAACTCCAGGATGAGGAGCATGCCTTGGGGATTGCGAGCCACGAGTGCTCTTGGTTTTGACATACATGATTTTCCTATTTTGAGTTTTATGACGGGTGCTCTCACCCGGTGGGCGTCATGCTAGGAGGGAGAGGGCCGGCCACCCACCCTCCGAGATTTGTGATGTGATATGATTTTGATATGATAGACACCTGCCCGTAGATGGCATTCGGTAGGGGTTTGGTAACATGGATAGTCCACACTACCGGCCTGGGCCTTTCCATGGGGACAGACGCTAAGTCACCCGTTATGGTGTCGACGGGGAGCGGCAGTGGTTGAGACCCATGGAGGGTTGCCACCGCGCATGACGATCCATACTCTTATTTGGTATGCTTGCATGATGAGCATGAAGATGTGATGGTATGCCCAGGTGTGACGACACTCAGAGGTTTGATATGAGTACTCATGATCTGTGATACGAGTGTATGGGACACTCGTGGGACCCATATACCTTAGGGTGCCTTGTTGTTATTGTATGCTCATTTACATGAGATTATATCATGTTTTAAATCCATGAGATGCATGTTTTATCGTATATGATGTTTTGAGATTTTATTAGCATTGCTTAAAATAATTATATTCTGTAAAAATTACTTTACTCACTGTATCAATACAATTATTCGATTTTGTTCCATTGATATACATTAAATGTCTATGTACCTACCAAGCCTTGCTTGCTGAGGCATTGCTTTTGTTGCAATGCCTCAGATATTAAAGAAAGACAGGACACATGAGGAGTTAGAAGAATAGTGATCGAGAAGTCTCATTTAGAGGTATGTTCTAATTTCACATGGACTGTGTATGTATATATGTTATTGGACTTGATTATACCGTTATGGGAATGTGGCTGATGACTGGATGATCCTGGAATAGCAAATCTATTTTAAACATGTTTACTTGGAAAATAAAATCTTGTTTTGTGTCAATGGCTGACCTCGGGATTTTTCTGAAAATGAAATTCGATTTAAATTATTTTTCACTGTTTTAGGTTTTTGAAAAAAAAATTGGGGCCCCACCTTTCGAAAAGATTTAAATATATTGAGTTGAAAAACCCCGGGTCGTCACACCGGCCCTCTCCCTCCTAGCATGACGCCCACCGGGTGAGAGCACCCGTCATAAAACTCAAAATAGGAAAATCATGTATGTCAAAACCAAGAGCACTCGTGGCTCGCAATCCCCAAGGCATGCTCCTCATCCTGGAGTTAGCCTCTAAAAAGACCAGCCACCAAGCCTCTACTTTTCTTTCTCATAAAAACTCATCAATTTCAATGATGCAATAAGGAAAGATAATTTTCTAATTGTGTATAAGTAGATAATCTCATGAAACCATCGATCATAGTCCATTCAATATATGATTGAAATCAAACAGCAATCATAGCACAAAACTCTAAATCTCATAAAATCATTGATTAATAATCAGTATAATTTAAATCACCATCAATCATAATGCCATGATAATACAAGGTTTTAAAATCAAAACGAAACATTAAATGTCGTCACCTACCTCAATTGTCGTTACTTAGCTCGTGTCCCTCCTTCAGCCGAGTCCGAGAATACCTTGGTAAAGTCCTGAATGATGTTCAAACATAAGAGCTAGACGTTATTTCTAGGTTCACATGGTAAGGTTAGATCTGTATGATTTGTTAGTTTCTAGGGGTTACTCTCTGATATTTTTAGGTTGATCTTTATCTAAGAATGTCCCGCATTTTATTGTATAATTGGGTGCAGTGTCAAAATTACGGACGCAACGGTCCTTTTGGCTTGTCAAGCGGAGTTATATAGGCTCCGAAATTGGATTTTTCAAGGTCGCGCCTTAATGGGCGACCCAATTGTAGTGCCTAGGGACCTGCGCGCCACGGTTCTAGAGTGCGCGCTCTACGGTTTCTAGTATACGCGTGCACCCTGGTTGCACTGCAACCAGGTTGGGTCATGTACGCACGTCCGAATGGTGTGCTAAGGTGTGCACTCTGGACAGCATTGCGTGGACGCATCTTAGGCGTAGCTACGGCGTGCTTTGGCTCCTAGGACATCCCATGAGTCATGATCGAGCCAAGAAAACTATTCGCACGCGACACGTGCGCAAGGACAGCCCCCAGGGGGCTTGGTACAGATGTGTGTGTCAAGCTAGGCGCCCCTTGGACCGCGCCATGCACTCGAGGACGTCCGCACCCCTGGGACGCTCGTGCGCCCCTGGGAGGCGCGCTCTCTCTCTCTCTCTCTCTCTCTCTCTCTCTCTCTTGACGGGTTTTCACCCGTCTGGTTTTCCTCCCCAAGGACCGGTGATTTCCGGTCGGAAGAGCACCCGCATCCGGCGTGGATCCGGGCCGGGAAGGTAAGGGGAACGAAGGTCTAGTTTGGGCAGCCTGGAACGGCGCCCTGGTCGACGGGTTTTGGAAAGGAACCCGTCTTCTCCGGGTGGAAAAACCGGTTGGGCTAGGACCAGATCCGGCATGGATCTTGGCCTGGGGAAAGCAAAACGAAAAGGGAAAGAGAAGTGGCTTACCTGTAGCCTGGGGACGCCCATTGCCGGTGATGGAACCCCATTTCCGTCTGAAACCCTGTGTCGCCGGATTTCTGTGTTTGTCCGAACCACCCACGAAGGGGAAAAAAACCCCAATGTCAGACCGGAACAAGAGGGGAGAGGGGAATGGGGAGACGGGGATGGCCGGCCTGACTTAGCCTGGCCGTCGCCGGAGATTGCAGAGAGATGGGTTTCCGGTTTTTTGCCGGAAACCCCAGTCTCAAACGACTGGAAAAGACGCCGGAAAACGGGGTTTTTGGAGAGGGAAGATGGGGTTTTTATAGCCCTGCCATGGCGGTGCTTGCCAATGGCGGTGCCGCCATTGTCGGTGGCAGAAATCTCTGGAAACTAGGGTTTCCGGAGAAATCGTGAGGAAGAAGAAGACGGGGTGCCGTTATCAAAACGGCCCCCTGCGTTTTCTGTCTTTTTCGTTTTTAATTTAAATTACAGAAATACCCCTATCTTTAAACGGCCGTAACTTCTTCATACGGACTCCGTTTTGGGTGATTTTGATCTCGTTGGATTCCTTTTTCCGAGACGCATCTAATGGTACCATTTTCAGGACCAAGTTTCTGGGTTTAGTTAAGGCGACTAGTGAAATGACCAAAATGCCCTTATCTTCAAAATTGAACTTTTCATGGGCTTTTAATATTACAAAAATTGGGGTCATTACACTTGGTGACCATTCTGAGTGGACTCGATGACCATTCCGAGTGGATGTGACTATTTGGAGTGATTTATGAGTAGCTAACAAGGGTAGCCTACAAGGACGGTTGATGAGACCAGCTACGAAAGGCACTAGTAGGCTTCTAGATACTTATGGTACACTTAATGACTGATTAGCACTTAAACTCAACAAAGCGTTGAGCAGGAGAAGCATTAACTCTTCTAGGAGAAATTGCATATATGTGTAAACTGTTGATGGAGCCACTAGAAACCGCAGATGACTATTGGAGGGAGAGCTAGCTCAAAGATATACTTGTAATTTGGGGGAACTGAATCAAGTTTAAAGGATTTAGTGCATCCTCTTCCCATGGGCATAGGGGGAAATTGTTAGGGTGGACCTGCATGTGGCCTATACTCATATGAGTAAGAGTCCTCTATGTATGTGAGTAATCTTAGGATTTGTGTGACAGAGAGATTGAATGTAGAGAGGGTTGGATAAGGCTTTGAGCCTCCTCCTCCTCCTTCCTCATGTAATCTGACAGGATAATGAAACCTCCTCTCCTGTGAACGTAGGTTGAGTTTAGCTGAACCACATAACTCTTTGTGCTTCCATTGTATATGTGATTGTGTCCTTTCAGATCTTACTATCCTAATTGTCAGATCTACCAATCCATGACAGATCTGGCACAACAAGAAGGTTATTAGCATCATATACTAAGTGATTAGCATCATCCATTAGAGAAGATTTTTGAGGTATTGTCTATTCTGATGAGGTAGAGAAAATGAATGGTATCCGTCTCCAACCATTGGTGCCCTATATAATGTAGAAATAATGAAGAACATATCCTCTAATCTACAAATGTTTGATGTTCGCATTTAGGGTCAAATGTCAAATGGACAGGAGATTGCCGTGAAAAGCTTTCTAGGAATTCCTGTTAAGGGACAGAAGAATTCAGAAATGAGGTTAAGCTGCTTTCCAAGGTCATTGCATTCAAGGGGAAGAAAAGATGTAGGTCTATGAGTACATGCGAACAAAATCTTGGACTCTTACATTTTCAGTTTTGGATCCTTACTTTATCCCTTCACATTTATTCATTACTTTCATTGTTTATGTCATGATAGAAGGGTTATAATCCTATCTTGAACATATACATGAAACTAGATATGCCACTCAATGGACCATGGCAGAGATACACCACCAAACTGCAAGCGCTTTTGCATTAAACATGGTTATGGATTATTTGTACACTGAAACATCATTTCATTCTCTACCATGAAACTGAAATGGGCCTTTGCATACACTGTATTTGTATGAACTTATCAACCAAAAGACTACTCATTAGATTCATATAATAATCAGACATCAGGTAGACGTGTGATGTAATTGATTGACAGAAATTCATAACACAAATGAAAGCAAAAAGATATTATTGGGTGCAGGAAGGCGGTTTGAAATTATTATTGGCACGGCACAGGGCATTCCTTATCTTCACCAAGATTCAAGATTCATAATTATTCATAGAGATATCAAAGCTAGAAATATTCTACTAGACAATGAGATGAATCCAAAAAATTTATATTTTGGTACATAATGGATTTTTGGTGGAAACCAAACTCAAGCTATATGGAATGATTGTACACATACACCCATGACATCCACCAACACAATTGACATTTACATTCACATAGATTAACTTCTATCGCCACTAACAGTTATGTCCGACAATTACCTGCAGTGGTTATTGTTAGACATTTTGGTGGTCCATAACATTTGATTCAAAATCTAACGCATTTGCTACACATTTAACATGTGTTAACTGCCCATGGCATTTATCCTTGATGGAAGGATAACTGCCACTAACCAGTTATTTAAGGGTCGCTAATCCTACAGTTCAAGTGATTGTCTTTACAGTTTGGTTCTCCATCATCGTGAATTGAAAAGGATTAGAAGATCACTTAAACTGCCTTGGATCTTTATTGCTATGGCTGGAGGTATGTTTCTAATCATTAATTTATGCTTCCGCTTATATTTTCAGGTTGATTGTAAACATTCATGTTTGGTTTACATGTGCTTCTGCTATATGTTTCTGATTTGTGTAAACATTGTAGAGATTAGTTTACATGTGGTATCAGAGCATGCTATTCCTCTGCCTAAGAATTCTGTAATTTTCTATTTAGTAGATGATTGTAATCAATGAAACTAAAGTTTGTAAATATGGAGATAAAGAGGCAAACTTACCTTGTCTTTACTATTCAGCTCCCCTGAATCTCTAGCAAGGTTTACATGAAGTAAACTGGCGTACTGTCAAATACATTGCTACGAGAACCTATTGCAGGTATTTCACTTGCAATAGAACAATGAATGTCTATCCATGTTCCATGGAAAATCGAATGAATTTGCTACAACTGCCGGACCTCTATCTAAAAATGGCAGATCTCTGTCTGGAAAGGCTGATCTACATCACCAAAGGTCGTCCATTACGAGATTGGGTACCAAATCTAAGGGATGATTGGGCATAACCTACTCAAAGTTTGGAATTGATTCCTGTAGTTCAAGTTAAGGCCTGTCGGAGACCCATCTCTCTTATTGCCAATGCAGTGTCCAATCTAAACAAACAGCACCGGCATACACGATTTGGTGTGCCTGTTCGAGATTCTCTTCTCCCAATCGCACTTGATCTTCTTCCATGACCGCTCAAGCTCAATAAGGAGGTGGCTACTGTGGTGTATTTGCCAGGGCCGAAGTGAACTACATTTGGCAGGAGGTATAGAGATGGCAGAAGATGTGGTCCGTTTAGTAAGGGGGTCGGTGGTTCTCCATCAAAGGGCATCAGTTCACGGACAACCAAAGGCTTCCTTTATAGATGACTAGCTCACAAGGCTCCATATCATGCCAGATCTTCACCCTTACCATTTTTTTTCTTTGCCTAATCGGTGATACCCTTTTCTCTGTTTTCTCCTAGTGAATCGGCCAGCCACACCGCAGTGCCGCATTCCCACGTCTATTTTTCTTCTTCTTCTCCGGCAGCGGCGACCTGGCATGATAGCCTGAACAGGGGTTGCTCGGACGCCTTGTTTTCATTGCCTGATAGGCACAACCGCAACATCAGCCCCGCTTTCCTCTGTCTATTTTTCTCTCCCACTATCATGTTGCATTTTATCTCGAAGCAGCCGGCCTGACTCATTAGTGCAGATATGCTGGCAACATTAGGGTCTGCTTAAAATGGCAGCCCCAGTGCACGAAGCTCCCGCCTATGCAGGGTCCAGGGAAGGGGCAGGCCACAGTGGCTTAAAGTAGACAGTCTTACCTTGTATTTATGCAAGAAGCTAATTCCACGCCTTGAACCCGTGACCTCAAGGTCACATGACGACAACTTTTACCGTTGCGCCAAGGCTCCCCTTCTAGCAACATTAGGGTCTGCTCCTTGCTAGTAAAACCGACCGTCAAGGTCATTAGTTCAAGCCAATCAAAACTTGCCGATATAACTAAAATTTGCTTGATGTTTTTCTTTTTCTTTTTTTCTTGCTGCCCTGACTTGTCGGATTATTTCAATAAGAGTTTTTGGAAAGGGGCTTGGATTTGCAAGAAAAGGGGGAGAGAGATGGAATGGGAAGAAGAGGGAAATGTTAGTGGCGGTAAATAGATTAGGGTTCATTGGTTGGCTAGGATAAATTGTGGAAGAGAAAGAGATCAGTGAGAGAAATGGGAATTAGGGTTAGGTAACAACACATGCTACACTCCTTATAAAGTTTTCATGCATGAATACATGAATAAATGACCAGAATTAATTGTTCATTGAATATTTAAATTAATTGATTATTAATTTAGAATTTTTTTCTAAATTAGTCAATAATTATAGTTTAACTTTAAGACATTGTTAGCATGATAAATTATTCATTTTTAATATATGGTATGCTAATATACAAGTGTCTTGATATGAAAATTATTTTATGGATGTCATGTGATCAATATATATTTATTATTTGAGGAATAGTCACAGCATTCTTAAATATGTATATATATATTAAGTATAAAATTAAAATTATTGATCACATTAAAATTTTAAATAACATCAAATTCTAATTAACATATTGATATAGTAATTTCATCCCACAGAAAATTATTATATTGTTATAATTAATTAGGATGAAATAGTAATGATATACCGATTCATATTTATTTGATTTGACTTACATTGGTAAGCTTATCAATATATATGATAGATTATGCCTCACAATTATTAGTAAGTATGTTTATTTACAATTATTCAATCTTTAATATTATCTGATGAAAATTCTGAAATTCTCTATTTGAGTAGTGACAACTATAAAGTCTGGAATGAGAAAATTCTTCTTCATTTAGGGTACATGGATCTTGACTATGCTCTTAGAAAGGAAGAGGCTTCTGAAATTATAGATACTAGCACAAATGCTAAGATCACAGTGTATGAACGATGAGAGTGATCTAATCACCTAAGTATAATGTTCATTAAATCTCAGATTAGTATTAGCATCCGTGGGTCGATACCTAAATGTGAGAATGTCAAAGATCTTATGAAAGCTGTTGATGAACAATTTGAGTCATCTGATAAGGCACTGGCTAGCATCTTAATGAACAAGTTGTTATCAATGAAACTCACTATCAACAGAGGAGTACATGAGTACATGATGAGGATGAGGGACATAACTGCTCAACTGAAATCACTACAGATTGAGATTTTTAAGTCCTTTTAAGTGCACTTTATCTTAAACTCTCTCCCTTTTCATTATGAATCATTCAAAATTTCATACAACACATATAAGGAGAAATGGTCAATTAATGAACTTTTGACTATTGTGCTCAAGAAGAAGAGAGATTAGTTCAAGAGATGGGTGAGAGTGCACATATTGTAATGACCTTGAATTTTTGTAACTTATTAAGGCAAATTAATAAAGTTTGAATTTTTAGAAATTCTGGGCTAGAATATTAGGTTATTGAAAATTCTCTTTTTATGGAGATTATATCATGAATTAAAATATAGAAATTATGAATGTACTTGGAAAACTGATAGAAACAACATTATGAGTTAAAATGAAAATTCCTTAATTTTCTCCATTTAAAATGGTAATTTTACCCATATTCCATATCCAAGAAATAAGACCTCAATATTCATGAAGTACTTAGAAATACGATTTTAACGCCACTAAGTACGCTCCATTCTGAGTTCAGACAAATATTGCCTATTATTCTCCAATTTTGGAGTTCAAAGGGCAAAAACGTCTTTTTACATAAAAGTGGGGCCCACAAAGTAGGCCAATGTTCTAGAAGCAACAATAATTTCTCAGTGCATTATTTCTGGTAGTGGAGAATGGAGAATGCACTTGTAATAAAAAAATTCTAAAGTAATAAAATATCTTATCAAAAGAAATAATAAAAAATTCAAATTTGGCTATAAATATGTCCCAAAAATTTCCAAAAATTTTCAAAACCTTTCCCATGAAATTTTCAAATCTTCCCTGGAGTTTCAGCCCCAAATTCTCATTCATACCTCCCCAATTTCTATTTTTCTTATTTCTCTCTCCTCTTTATAAGTGGAATAAGAGACCGAAATTCAATTAGGCACTCTGTTCCAGGTAGAATCTGATAAATTTCACCATCCATAACTTCCTATACTACAGTATATACAAAATCCCCAAATTAATTTCAAGATTCAACGGTTCCAACAATAGAAAATCACAAAAACGGGGACAATCGGGTTATATTATCATCAATCGGTAATTCTCTCAAATTGGGCATCAAATATATGTTTTTTCTCCAATCAGGTACTTATAACTACTTCCTATACATATTTATTATGGTTTAGTATAGTTTTTATTTTTCTGTAATTTAATTTGGATGAAAAAATGTAAAAATAAAGTAAATACTAGAGCCTTCAATTCATGGTGATAGAGAGCTCAGATGGAAATTCTGAGCTTTCCAATCAATCCATAAGGGTCAAAAACCCCTAGGATACAATTTTTAAGAAAATTTAACAAGGTTTAGACTCTCAATTGAGAGAGATTAGTTCTGTTGGGCCTAGATCAAATCTGGACCCTAGGAACGGCTGTAAACTTGAAATTTAAATTGTGGAGTCATATGAACTCCAAATTGAGATTGGAAAGAAGCTATGGAAAGCTTGTAATGTCTAGTTTCTAATGAAAGCATAATATATCTAAAAATTATTCCTGAATTATTTTGTATTTTGGAAATAAGTGTCCAATTTCTAAGTTCTTCAAGATCTGAGGTGATCAGATCTTGAAAATTTATTTTAAAGATGATATAATACTATAATAAAGTAATATCTATGTTTAATTTGGATAGAACTAGGATAAATTAGGGGATTTACCCTTTATGGTAGAAAAACCCTAAAAAATACAAAGGGACCCACTTGATCAATGAGATCAAGTTTGATTAGATCCTTGGGATGGATTAAATGGATAATATTATGATGAAATCCAGTTAGATCATGGATGAAATGTGACAAAATCAAGTGGATATGATTTTTGGATTTTAATGGATTAAAAGCCCTAAAGGTAATTAAAACCCTTGACCTAAAGGAAAACACCTAAGATCTAATGGTTGAATCATATTTAAATGTTTATAATAATATTAATATAATTACTTTAATTATCTTTTATTGGATATAGAAGTGTAAATGTGATTTATGTTCTAAGTTTTAATTGTCTTTTATTGGATATAAAAGTGTAAATGTGATTTATGTTCTAAGATAGAAAGCATGATAGTGTAAGCTTTAAATTTTAGTATGATATGCCCTAAATGAGTAATTTGTTAGTAGATTTGATTATCTTAGGATCATGTTAGTGTGAATTAGGATTTAAAAATAATTTTATTATGATAGAAGATGTGTTTCATAACTTAGGATCATGTTAGTTTTATTTCACTAGCTTAAGTTACATTCATAGGAAATGAGATGTTCATATCAATAATAGTGGTCTATGAATGTGTTTATGATAGAATGAATTATGGGGTAAGTAAATTTTGAGATTTTACTGTCAATAACTTACATTCTTATCCCCTACCAAGCATAACTTGCTGAGATATTGTAAATGTTCGAATGTTTACAATATCTCAGATACAAAAAAGGAGACTTAGGAGCTCAAGACTTGAAGAACTATTGAAGAATAAGTAATAAGGGTATATCCCTTGAAACATTGTATAGAGAGCATGTATTGTATTTAGAACTTTGTAATTTGAATTGTGTATTTGGACAAGTATTGTAAGGATACAATGGGTTGTGTACTGTGAACCACTTGATGGATCCTGGAAGTTTAATAAAATCATATTCCTTCAATGGAATTTTATTTTGTATACAAATTGTACTTATGTTATGTATGAAGTGGTGACTTGGGTTTTTAAAACAAGTTTTAAAATAAAAGAATTTTTGTTGCTTTGTTTTGTGAAATTTTTTTACTAAGGGGACACCCTTGCCTTTGAAAAATATATTATAAAATGTGTTTCAAAAACCCGGGTCGTCACACATATGGCAATCCATAAAAAGGAGAAGAGGCAAACTATTGATGAGAAAGCAAAAGGCAAAGTTGTAGCCCATACTAACAAGAAGGAGGCTATGAGGTGTCTCTTTGGAAAAATGAAGGGGCACATGAGAAAAGATTGTCCTAAAAGGAATGCTTGGCTAAAAAAGAAAGGTAATCTCAATTCTTTTGTATGTTATGAATATAATATGGTTGATGTTCAATATACCACATGATGGATTAATTCTGGTTTTACAATCCATATTTATAATACCATGCAAGGTTTTCTAAACCAAAGGAGACCAATGGAAAGTGAACGGAGCATCTATTCAGGAAACATGATGCGTTCACTTATTAAAGCTATGAGGACATATAGACTAATTTTGAAAATTGATTTTGTATTGGATTTAAAAAGAACCTTCTATATTCCTAGCTTTTTTAGGAATTTGATTTATGTATCTAAACTTGTGACACTTAGATTTTCCTTCTACTTTCATGAATATTACTTCAATTTATATAAAAATTCAATAGTTATTGGAAATGGCACAATGGATGATGGTTTGTTCAAAATTCATTTAAACAATAATGTCTCTAATTGAGTCATGCTGTGCATGGTAACACTAGTATTAAGTGTAACATCATGGATGAGAAATCCTCTGTGTTGTGGCACCAGAGATTAGGACATATGTCCATTGATAAAATCAAAATGTTAGTTAAAGGTGGAGTTCTTGAGACTCTAGATTTTATAAACTTTGATTCATGTGTGGACTGCATTAAAGGTAAGGAAACCAATAAGTCAAAAAAGGGTGCTAAGAAGAGTTTTGATATATTAGAGATTATACATACTGACATTTGTTGTCTTACCATGAACTTGGATGGTCAAAAATATTTCATTACCTTTATAATAAGAGCGAAATGTTAAATGCTTTTAAAATATATAAAGCAGATGTAGAGAAACAATTGGTAAACAAATCAAAATCATGAGATCTGATAGAGGTGGTGAATATTATGGTACGTACACAGAGACTGAACAAGTACTTGGTCCATTTGCTAAGTTTCTTTAAAAGTAAGGTATTGTAGCTCAAACACCTTGCCTAGCTCACCAGACCAAAATGGTGTAGCAAAAAGAAGAAATAGAACTTTAATAGATATGGTGAGGAGTATGCTCAGCAACTCCAATCTTCCTTTGTAATTATAGAGTGAAACTTTAAAAACAGTAGCATATATATTAAATCAAGTTCCAACTAAGGTTGTTTTTAAAAAGCCATTTGAATTATGAAAATGTTGGAAACCGAGTTTGAGACATATACATGTTTAAGGTTGTCCAATTGAAGTTGGAGTTTACAATCCATATGAAAAGAAATTGGACCCAAGGACTATTAGTGCATATTTTATTGGATATGCTGAAAAGTCTAAGGAATACATATTTTATTATCCATCCCATAGTAGTAGAATTGTTGAATCAAGAAATGCTAAATTTCTTGAGAATGACGTAGTTAGTGGGAGTTATCGATCTCAAAACTTATTTTTTGAGGAAAATCCTATTTCTAATCTAACTCCCACATCAAGCAACAGACTAATTATTATTAATGACATCCATCAAAATATAATGGATATTAAACAACTAGTTGTTGAAAATCTAGGTCAGGTTGATCGTGTTTTAATAGATCCTATTGAGCATCAACCACAATAAGTTGATGATCAGGAGCCTCCACAAGAGGCTAATGATGTACCTTTGAGGAGATCTAATAGAGTACGAAAATCAACAATTTCTACTGATTACATAGTCTACTACAAGAATCTGACTATGATGTTGGTGTCAAAAATGACGTTAAGATGTTTTCACAAACTATGAATAGTATTAAATCTAAATTATGGCATGATGCTATGAAAAATAAAAGTGAATTTATGATAGATAATCAAGTCTGGGATCTTGTAGAGTTACCTAATGGGGCAAAGACCATTAGTTGCAAATAGGTTTTTAAAACCAAGAAAGACTCATTAGGTAACATTGAGCGATACAAGGCTAGACTTGTTGCAAAAAAATTCACACAAAAAGGAAGGAATCGATTATTGAGAAACATTTTCTCCTATTTCTAAAAAGGATTCTTTCCATCTCATCATGGTACTGATTGCTCATTTTGACTTAGATTTACATTAGATAAATGTGAAAAAGGCATTCCTTAATGGTGATTTAGAGGAAGATGTTTATATGAAACAACTTGAGGGTTTTGTCTCAAGTGATGGTCATCATTTAGTTTGCAAGCTTAAAAAGTCTATATATGGACTAAAACAAGCCTCCCGTCAGTGGTATTTAAAATTTCATAATGTTATCTCTTCATTTAGTTTCATAGATAACATTATGGATGAATGTATATATCATAAGGTTAGTGGGAGCAAGATCATTTTTCTAGTCCTGTATATGGATAACATTTTGCTTACAACTAACGATATGTGATTGTTATATGAGGTGAAACAATTTCACTCTCAAAACTTTGATATGAAGGATATGGGTGAGGCATCTTATGTCATTAGCATTAAGATTGATAGAGACAGTTCTTAAGGTATCTTGGGCTTGTTTCAGGAAGCTTACATCAATAAAATTCTTGAGAGATTCTTAATAAAAGATTGTTGACCTAGTGTAGCTCCTATTGTTAAGGGTGACAGATTCAATTTGAATCAATGTTCCAAAAATGACCTTGAAAGGGAACAGATTAAAAACATTCCTTATGCTTCAATTGTTGGAAGCTTAATGTATGCTCAAGTCTATACTAGACCAGACATTGTATTTGCAGTTGAAATGTTAGGAAAATATCAAAGTAACCCTGGTTTGGACAACTGGAGAGCTGCAAAGAATGTCATGAGATACCTTCAAGGGACTAAGGATGTCATTGGAGAAGTACAAAGCAATCTTTGATTGCTACTTCTACTATGTAAGCTGAGTTTGTTTCTTGCTTTGAGGCAACAAAATAGGATATTTGGTTGAAGAGTTTCATCTCTGGGCTTCGAGTTGTTGATTCCATCTCTAGGCCACTAAAGATTTATTGTGACGATTCGGCTGTTGTGTTCTTTGCTAAGAATAATAAGAGTGGGAGTCAAAGTAAACACATTGACATTAAGTTCTTAGCAGTCAAAGAGCATGTTAAAAGGAATGAAGTGCTCATTGAACATATTTGTATTGAGCTAATGATTGCAGATCTTTTGACAAAAAGTATGCCATCAAAGTCGTTTAAGAATCATATAACGCGAATGAAACTTTTTTCTCATTTGTCACTTTCTTTTTGAACTATGATGCTATATTTATGTTTATAGTTATATGTCTACAAAGTATGTCATGAATGAGCTTTTCTCAATAAAAATCTGATTCTTTAGCTTTGAAGTCATACTACTGGAAATCATTAACGGGAAGAGGAATAGACATTTCTTCCATGATTCCTTGAATTTGAATGGACATGAAAGAACTTTCTCTGTGTTCATTTGTCTTGCTTTCACATTTTGCGTGCCAAGGCTTCCGAATTGTGGTTCTAAAGTGGTGTCTGGCCAACTTCAGGCATGAAAGCTATGGAGAGAAGGCAGAAGTCTGGAGGCAGTCCATCCATCACTGAGTAATTCATTCCCTAAAGATGAAGTTTTGAGATGCATCCACGTTGGGCTGTTATGTGTGCAGGAAAGTAGAACAAACAAGCCAGCCATGACTGCAGTTGTTTTCGTGCTGAGTAATGAAACAATTAGTCCTCCAGCAGAATAACTAGTATTTTTGCCAAATAGTTCCGATGAAACAGACTCATCTACCAGTGGAACAGGATCCTGCTCCATAAATGACCCCACAGTTACAGCTGTAGAAGCCCGATAGAGAGAAGAAGATCTTTCAACAAGTTGTCTATTGCAAGGAACCTTGAGATTTAAGATGAATAAAATGTCAAAAGAAGCAGAACATTTAGAAAACATACCAGAAACAACGCATTTCACTTCAGCTTAGCAATGTGTTCTGCTTTCTATTTCAAAGCACAAATATAGTTCTCAAGGTTAAATTTTGAATCAAAGACAAACCATTCAGCCAATACTCTGTTTTCCTACATATGAAGAGTATGGAGTCAGCACATGATCTGGTTAAGACCCTCAAGCATCATCCTAACTATCACCGGTTAAAAATCAACGTAAAATCACACTAATGCATAGATTCTCCTGCATTTTTATCCATTCCTCGTTCTTCCTTACAACCCTGAACCTTAACAAGAGTCTAGGTGTCTGACTTCTTGCATTTCTTATTGTTTCGTGCTGGAATTTTCCACCATTACTCACATTTATTAGTCTGGTTGCATTGACTCAGATTTAAATGAGATGGGGCTCTGATCTAGCTAAGAAAAACATGATTCAATTTCTCTTAATGAAAGAGAGGTGTACATACTGGGCTCTTGTGCATTCATCTGTGGTTTGATGTAGGATAGTGAAAGCCACCGCAACTCCAGAGCTCGGTACGGCCAGTGGAGGAGCTTCTACATGTCAGTTACAATCCAAATGTATAAAATTAGATAAGCTGCTGTAAATGCAAGTAGGTCTTAGATTTTGGTGATTTAAACTGTTGACCTTCTAACCCCAAATTGATTATTATCAGTTACCCGAGGGAATTGATAGGAACGTCCATTTCAAATAGTATTAACACCATTTGATGCCTTTTTGACATTTCTGAAAGCATCAAATGACGCCTATATGGGTCTGCATGCTAATTGAAATAGGTGCTCCGATCATTCTCTCATCCTATTGCTTTTTGCAAGTTTTCTAGCTGTCCATTTCACAACTAGGAACAGGGAAGTCGATAAAGGGTCAAACTGATGATCTACCGAGGCAACGTTCACAGCCAAAAGATTCGTAATGTCCGATTCAACAGTTCAATAGAAGGTGAGGAATGTTTGATAAGACAAACAAGACCGATCATTCTAATTAATGGGATCCAATAAGAACTTCTGGTGGGGGCCTAGGCTTTCTGTTAAAATTTAAGTTATACCCCATAAATAACAATTAGTGCCCTATATTGTCCAATAGATTGATTGATCAGTGTGGTACAACGGAGGCAATTCTCGGGTGCACCAAGCATAAACATAGGCTGGTGCATGGTAAACTCCAAACAAAATAATTTATAAGCAAATATTAAAGCTTAACAATAATAATTACTGTGCTAGACCAACAAATGAAGAAATAATGAGAAGCATACTTGTTCTGATCTACCTACTGTAAAATTGATTTTCAGTCGACCCTGCCCCCTCCCGGGGGAGGACTGCTTTTACAAATATTATACAGAATATCAGACATGGATTCTCCTGCATTTTCCTTTCTTCCCTGATACTCTTCAATCAAAGCGCAGGGTTTTGCTGCATTTCTTCTCGTCTCTGGTTGGACTTTGGACCAGTGCTTGCATCCATTATCCTGGATGCTTGGCTTTTGCTTTTAATGTGGACTTTGAGCCCTAATGTAGATAAGACAAAAGCCAAGCTAAGGCCTCTATCTAAACAAGACACGCCTCCAGCTTCACAAGTCTGACACAACAACACAGCGGAAGCATTGCACCTCTCAAGCCAGTCTTTTCGTCTAGCAGGTTCAACGATTGTCCAAGACCGCACACTCAAAAAATTATATCACTCCCAGTGGTTTGGCGAAAAAAGGTACCTCTCCCTTTAGGTTGCAGGCTCCCAGATCTACAAGAGTATGTGGAGACATATTTGCACTTTCATTAAAAGGGAAGCCGCAGTGGGGGAAGCGGCAGACCACAAGGGTCTATGTATGCAGTTTTACTTTGCATTTTTGTGAGAGATTGTTTCTGCGCCTTGAACCTATGACCTCAAGGTCCCACAACAACTTAACCGCTCTGCTAAAGCTACTTTCAAAGGTTGACTTTCATTACAGACATTAAAACGGACAATGAGAACTGGACTTGCGTGTTCCTTTGCCTTTACGCAAGTTCCTTTGCTAGTCAAGAGTGGAACCTACAATAGAAAATCAATAATCAATACGCGGACCAATTACCTCCTCTTTCTTGCCTTTAACTGGAAGGAAGGAAGAAAAAGAGACCCAGACTCCCTTGGCTTTTATTGCATTTTAGTCTTCACGGTGTTCCGATAAGTTGTGTCCGTAGACTTCTTATGCAGTATGGATTAATTTTCAAAATTATGAGCAATAGATTGGAGAAAATTCAATTGTGAGAACTAACCGTTGGAAAAAATTCAATTGAGAGACCAAACCGTCTGATCAAGGTAATTATGTAATCATCAGCTACATCTCACCATAAGTTGATGGCCACTTTCACCTCGTTTCCCTAATCATTCTTCTTTTCCTTTGTCTTCCTACTAACATGCACATTTATTTGTAATTTATAACTCCACTTTAAGAGTTCACATCACCTCTACAAAACACGCGTAGAAACCCTCAAAATCCCGTCTCTTCCCTTCGTATATAGCACAGATAAGCGCGAATCGTAAACTTTTGCAGCTTTATATGATGAGCAATGGCTTTTGAGCTTCAATTTTTTTATCTGTTGCTAGCTTCCGTCTGTCTCTTCCCATTTTCCACTCCAATTGATACCATAACTCGAGCACAGTTCATCAAAGATGGAGAAACTCTGATCTCAAGTAACAGAAAGTTTGTATTTGGATTCTTCAGCCCGAGAGATACGAGTAATCGCTACGTGGGGATATGGTTCAACGTGCCTGACAGAATAATCGTATGGGTTGCCAACAGGGAGAGCCCAGAGAAGGATTCTGCTGGAGTTCTTAAAATCGGCAACGATGGGAATCTTGTGATTTTGGATAAGAAGTTGAAGGCTCTTTGGTCGACTAACATTTCAACTGTCACGAACAATACAAGTGCTAAGCTCTTGGGTTCAGGGAATCTGGTTCTAAGCAATGAAAATTATGATAATCAAAAGGCAACATTATGGGAAAGCTTCGATCATCCGACCCACGTGGCACTTCCAGGGATGAAGCTAGGATTGAACTGGAGAAATGGAAAGAATTGGTCACTTACATCATGGAAATCACAAAACGATCCAGCCCGTGGGGAGTTCTCCTATCAGCTAAACATAGAAGGTCTGCCTCAGCTCTTTCTATGGGAAGGATGGGAGAGGAAATGGAGAAGCGGGCCTTGGAATGGTCAAAGACTAAGCGGCGTGCCCGAAATGACTATCAATTGTATATTTGATGGTAATTACACTTCTAATGACGACGAGATCTACTCCACATACAATCTCAAAAATCAGTCATTCATGACAACGATGATTTTAGAAGAATCAGGCATCCTGAGAAGGTTGACATGGATCGAGGATGACCATAGATGGAAACAATTCTGGTCGGCATTGCAGGACCCATGTGACAATTATGGAGAATGTGGGGCTTATGGCAGCTGCAGTGTGAATCGCTCACCGGCTTGTGAATGTTTGCGAGGTTTCAAACCGCGGTCACCTCAAGATTGGTTTTTGAGGGACAGCTCAGACGGTTGCGTTAGGAAAATGGCGTTAGAGTGTGGAAATGGAGATAAATTCTTGAAATTGGAACATGTGAAGCTGCCAGATACTAGAAAGGCTCGAGTATATGCCAGTTTGAATCTGAAAGAATGTGAGAAAGAGTGCTTGAAAAGCTGTTCTTGTACTGGCTATTCTAATGCTAATATCAATGGAGGGGGGAGTGGATGTGTGATTTGGGTTGGGGACTTGATTGATCTTAAATTGTTTGCAGATGGAGGCCAAGACATGTATGTGCGAGTGGCTGCTTCGGAGCTAGGTAATGTCTGTTATAGGTTTCCCTTCTTAATCTTCTTCTACACTGCCATAACGATACTGTTCATATACTGGTCGCATACTAGGACTTCATTTTCATTAATGGCTATATGACTGCTTCATTCCTACGATTATGTATCCAACTATTTTCATAGAAGCCAACTCAACCAGACAATCAAAGAGTTCTATTCACAAGAAGCAGGTGTTCTTAATACCAACTGTCACTGTTGTTTCGATGCTGCTTCCCTTGGTGTCCTGTGGCTATTATTACTGGTGGAGATGGAGAACAAGAAGAAAAGGTGAAACTAGATGTATCTGTTAACAGAAAAGCAAAAAAAAAAAAGAAGAGGAAGAAGAAGAAGAAAAATTACATGCTAATACTCCGCATTTTGTGATTGCTCCTTGTTTAGGTCCCAAGCATATAGACTCCAGCGAAAGTTTTTCGCGGGCACATGACATTGAAAACAGTAGGTTAAGCACAGAATTGTCAGTATTTGATCTGGGTACTGTAGTAGCTGCTACGGCGAACTTCTCAGATTCAAAAGTGCTTGGAAAGGGTGGATTTGGTCCTGTTTACAAGGTAACACGGCTAATGATTCATTTAATAGAGCTCTTATATGGTGATCCTTCTGTCAAATGTTCAACAACCTATATGCTCAGACCAGTACATCCAGGGCCAATATTTTGGTGATCCTTAGCACAATCTTTTTAGAAAACCGGGTACCAAATGTCCTCTACATTTACTGAAAATGGGTGGAGCAGAAGGCATATAAGAACAGTAAATCAATTACTCATCCAATGGTGTAAGATTTTAGGCACCAACCATCAGGGGGGCCATGCAACTTCTCTGTTTAATAAAGTACATGAAAAACTGAAATGCTGAATGTGCACTAGTTTCTGTTGTATTTAATGGAAGGAGATATTTGATGTCAACTTTCAGGGTCAGTTGTCAAACGGACAAGAGATAGCAGTGAAAAGGCTCTCCAAGAATTCTGGACAGGGAGCAGAAGAATTCAGAAATGAGGTTAAGCTGATATCCAAACTTCAACACAGGAACCTTGTTAGGATTCTGGGTTATTGCATTGAAGGAGAAGAAAAAATGTTGATCTATGAGTACATGCACAACAAAAGCTTGGACTCGTATATTTTTGGTATGGCTCTTTACTTTATCCCCTAACCTTCGTTCATTATTGTCATTGGTTATGAAAGATAAAGGGGCTGTTACCCTATCTGTAACACATACATGAAGCTCAATGTACAAATCATGCTCTCCTATGGACCATTGTAGAACAAGAACTTGAAACTGCAAATTGTACTTGGCAGAAACCATGAAAAGCGACTCGTTATACATGAAACATCACCTGATTTTGCATCAACACACTCATTTATGAGAGAAAATATTGGATTTACATAATCCATTATGTACGGGCGTTGTCATTAATTGATGGAATTTCATGAGGTTTACAGATGAAGAAAAGCGGATGATGCTGGATTGGGCAAAACTCTTCGGCATTATCATCGGCATTGCAAGGGGAGTTCTTTATCTTCATCAAGATTCTAGATTGAGAATTATTCATAGAGATCTCAAAACAAGCAACATTCTGCTAGACAATGAGATGAACCCAAAAATTTCAGATTTTGGTATAGCGAGGATTTTTGGTGGAAATCAAACTCAAGCTAATACTAGCCGGGTGGTTGGAACATAGTAAGTGCTACATGCCTTGCATGCACAAAGACCCATCCACTCAAATTGCACAATTTATATTCATGCATGTCAAATTTTTATGATCACTAATCATTACGTCCAACAACTGCCTTCAGTGGTTACATGTCTCCAGAGTATGCCATGAATGGGCTATTCTCAGTAAAATCAGATGTCTTTAGCTTTGGAGTCATGCTACTAGAGATCATTTGCGGAAAGAGGAATAGCTATATTTTTGGCAATTCATTGACTCTGATTAGACATGTAAGTACTTTTCTTTCTGCTCCTTATTCTCACTTTTGATTTTTTGCTTACGGACGCAATGTATGATCATAATGTGATGTTGGAACTCCATCAGGCATGGGAGCTGTGGAGAGAAGGCAGAAGTCTACAAATAGTGGACCCATCAATGACTAATTCATGTCCTGAAAATGAACTTCTGAGACGCATACATGTTGGGCTCCTATGCGTGCAAGAAAGTCCAATTGACAGGCCAGTCATGTCGACAGTTGTTTACATGCTAGACAATGAAACAACTATGCCTCCGCCAAAGAAACCAGCATTTTCATTGCCCAACGGTTTCAAGGAACCAGAATGTTCTACAAGTGAGACAGGAGCAGGACCCTGTTCCGTAAATGATGTAACGGTTACTATGTTAGAACCGCGATAAAAATGTTATCAACAAGCTATATTTAGCTTGTATTACCATTTTAGAGAAATGCATTTCACATAGTGCATCAAATGTTATTCATGCGCTACTTCTATTCAAGAGCACAAACATGGTTCTCCTGCCACTATAGGTCTTAATTCAAGCAACGCATCATTCACCTAGATTACTTTATTTCCTGCGTATAAAAAGTTGGTACCTTTCAATTAAAAAAATGAATCCAATTCAAAAGGAAAGTTGATAGATTCTGCATAAAATCTGCTTGATTCCTCGAGCATCACCCAAACTCCACCCGTTAAAAAGCAATAGGAAACCAAACTACAATACAAATTCTCCAGCATTTTTATGTTGTGCCAGATCTACCGCAGTTTGTCAGGCAATCAAGATAGTAGATTTATAACAAATAAGTATACACACAATGAGAGGAGTCATTATTTGATCAGATTACATGGAAGAGGAAGAGACTCAAAAGCCTCCTCCAACCCTCCTCTGCTTCTCTATCTTCAATCTCTCACTCACTCACACACAACCCTCATATGTGTATGGACCACATTCGAGTCCGCCTCAACAATCTCCCCCTCCATGCCCATGAGAGGAGGATGCACTAAATCCTTTCAGCTTGATTCAAGTCCCATAAATTGCAAGCATATCTTTAACCCAGCTCCCCCTCCAATAATCATATCATCTACGCATATCTGCATCTTTTCTTGAAAGGATTGTTGCTCCTACTCAACAATCTTGACTAAGTCAAAGTGCTAATATGTCATCAAGTATATC
The DNA here is from genome assembly GCA_035236585.1 of Warburgia ugandensis. Lineage (NCBI taxonomy): Eukaryota > Viridiplantae > Streptophyta > Magnoliopsida > Canellales > Canellaceae > Warburgia > Warburgia ugandensis. Next base: position 63,143,944 of record CP141137.1, read on the forward strand.
GCAAGTATTTAGAAGCTTGCCACCTAGAAGCTTGCCACTTACAAGGCCATCAGTGCCTCTCCCACTTACCCTTATTGGCCACCCTTATTAGCTGCTTACAAATATTACTTAGAATTGCCACATCCATTGGGAATGGTCATTGATTCTGCTTAAAATCGTTCACACCTTTGATCCAGTCATTTCACCACTATTCATCAAGCCATCCTACCACTATTTACCGAGTCATCATGTTACTATTCATGAGTCTGCTTGCTTGTGGTGGTCATCGAGTCCGCTTGTAGTAATCACTGTGTCTACTTTCTACATTGTTCATCGAGTCTACTTATCAGCTATCACCAAATTCACTCTTGGCTGTCACTGAGTTTACTCCCAACTGCCACTGAGTCCACTCGCAAATATTAGTTTTCCTAGACAGGGTTTGTTATCAGGTTCCTGTGGTGCTGATTTTGTTCCTAGGGGTGTCCTTATCAAAATTGAGGGTTGCAAATTCTCACCCTTAGAGGTGCAGCTATTAATTTAGTTGGGTGCCAAAAATGGTTTTTGTTTTCACATGTCTTTACCGATACCTCCCCATCTTGACTTCTTTTTTTTCCTCTCTCTTTCTCACTCTCCTTTCCGTTTCTGTAGGCTTTCCTTCTTTAGTAAGCTACTTTGTCTCCCCATCGATGCTCTGCTCCATGCCTTCTCTCTAGAGCCTGCCAATTTCTCTTTGATCACTTGCTAGTCAATTCTTTTCCAATCATGGTCTACCAAATCAAACGCCGCCTATACATACCTCTTCGATGATCTTTCTTTGCGCTTGATTCTTTTCACCAATGAAAAAAAATAAAAAAAACACCTTTTCCATCTAACCTTTGATCTAAGATTTCAAATTTCACCATCCAGATCTATTCTAGATTGCATCATTGAAAGAACCTGGAGCCTCTATAAGTTAATAGACAGATTGAGTACCAATCGCCTTCCTTTGTGAGCTCGAACGAGGTGGTCACTAATCTTTAATTCAGCAGTCATGGCTGTCTCACTAGTGGCAATACTCTACGTCCTTCACTTCAGGCACAATTTCAATGGGATTTTCATTGGCTGGAGATTTCCAAGTCTTGTGCCTTCTCATTGCCCTCATCACTCAAGATAATAGCATGAACAGCGGCACGATACACGACGATCTCATCAAGGTTGGTGCTCTTACAAAGCTCCTTCCCATTTAAGAAGTGCTACAACAACTGCTAGTGTGAAGCCCTAGGTTTTCAAAAACAGTTTTTGGAAATTTATTTGACATGATCCTTAGTAAAAAAATTTAAAACATTTTAAAACATATTATATATAATAATTTCTAAAACAGCCCTACTAAGCCTAGGTGTCTTATGAAAACTCTACGTATAACCAAAATAAGTACATAAGAACAGCACTACCAAGACCATTGGTCACAACCCAAACAACTATAAGGAAACTATAACTATATGCCAAATTCTAATATTCATAATAAAATTTATCTTCTTATTATATTACTCTTCTCAATATTAAATAGTAGTCTAAAACAAAGTAAGATAACTTATTTAATCTCGTACTTTCTCTCTTATTGTTCCTAAGGCTCCTGTAATACCTTAATTCTCACTTCTAACCAGAAGCTTGGCATGAAATTGTGTTGGGGGTGAGTACGACCACTCAATGAAAATTTTTAAGCCAAATCAAGACATGTAGAAAACACATGAATGCAAAGAGATAATAAGATGCTATCCATTAATTGCAATCGGTATCAAACCTCGGTAATAATTTAAACCTCAAAATCCATGATAAATTACATATAATATTATAAATCTCAATCCAAAAGTACACAACATTAGAAGTTGTACCCAATATCTAAAACATGTTACATAGTATCAACTTATCAAACAGTAGTGTCTTGCTAAGGCCATAAAGTTGAATGATCTAGATCCCTCGAGGTTGACCGACATAACTATATATGTCAATATCATATGTCATCTGCTATATATGCACGTAAAGAGAACCAGCGTCTCCTACCTACATTAGATCGTTAATACTACACGACCTACACTGATCCTCTTGGGGGAGAACATATCACACTAAATGGAAGGTCCCATGACCCTTCTAAACCCACAAAAGCCTTTACCTCTAAAAAAATATCAGATTTTCTTTTCAGAGTGTTAGTGGCCAATGCACTCCTAGCATAGCAAACTATTAGAATCTCATCAATTACCCCTTACACACAACTACAAAGAGTCTCATCATAGTTTTGATCCCCTATTCATGGCATAGTCACATAAACACTCTTTAGAGTGAAATCTTAAAATCTTAGTTAACATGATCAAATTCAATAATGTACAAAGCATTTCAATCCTCATATCTTATACATACGCATACACATGCTCTTAAACAAAATATTTGGCTGATCAAGCATATGATGAAATATAATCTTTTCCATAATCATCACACATAATGTCATAGAGTTTTCTTTTATTTTTCAAAAATGTCATCAAAGAGGGCCCTCATGCATATAGTATTAACGTAGCACATGGTGCTTAGAATTTGAAATCAATGGTGCCCCTATTCTAAATCAAGGGGTCAATAGTACACAAAGTAATTTGATCATTTACTAAATAATGGGTAAACTACCTAGATCAACACCTCAAGAGTATGCAAGTAATTGGATCAATTGCTCAATGATGAACATAATATGGGGGATGTGCATGACGTTCTTAGATCATCATTCAATGGATGCATGATATATGTGCGGCATCATAATTCTAATCATTCAATATATAATTGATCATTATGTGTGTAATTTTGGATTAAACATCTAAATGTGTGTGCATGCTATTAGGTCAACAATAATATAGTTCGCACGAATGATTAGGCAAGGATCAATGGGTCACGGAAAGTACCCGTACACATGGGTTAAAGAGGCTTTAAATTAAACGTGTGCATGTATCCAAGTAAAGCGGTCATACAATAAATTTGTGTGCATATAACAAGTGATATTGAATGGATCATGATGTTAATAGATGAATCATGAGACATATAAAGTAGCACACATATAATAAGTGATCAATGAAAACAATTAAGATTGGTGCACATCTAACATGGACATCAATGGTGTGATCCAAAAACCAAAAACTCTATATGAGTGAGCTTAAATCAAAGATGAGTCAGATTAATAGCATGAAAATGATCTAACATGTGCGCTTATATCAATATGGATTAACAAATGGGGTTTAATCAATTCATACATCTATGTTCAATCAAACCATGTGCCCACATCAAATGGGTTCATGTGCTTGTAATCCGTGAGGCTGTATTAAACCAATCCATGCTCCTATAATCCATATCTTAAGAGTGTGCATGGTACCTAGATTAGGGAATCAACAGTGAGCACTTTACTAAATCAAACAGTCACCGGTGTGTCTGTATTAGGATTGCGAATCAATGGTGTATATACACCTAGATCACAAGACAACAATTGTGCATGGACTTGGAATGTAAATCAGAAGTGGATCAATGGTGCACATGTGTCCATGACCTTGGACTAAAATCAATTGGTAGTATGATATAGTATCTCTATGCACATGCATTGGGACACAAGATCGACTCATGTGCACATAAATTTGCATGCAAATCAATTGGCATATCACCTGCAAGACATAGAATTATTGGCATGCATTTTCAAGTGGAATTAAATGATAAAATACTGTAAGTTATATAAATGAATATGTGCATACTAGGAATTGGGTCAATCATTAAAAGCTGTGAATGGATTAAACTTAAAATGATCATATGGTTTACATGGCCCATGAGCACGGGGCATGAGTTAAACTTTACAATTTAGAAAACTATATGTGCATGTTCTTATAAATTAGATATATGGCACATCGGTCTTAAGATTTAGAAAAACTATTTGCGCATGCACTAATAAGTTAGATCCAGGACCTAATGTTAGAATAAAAAGGAAAACTATGTAGCGTATATAAATTAGAACATATTAAATAATGTGTACATGAGCATTAAAAATTTAATCAAATAAGAGTGCATGTCATGAAATTTCAAGGATCAACGATGCTCATAGATAGATCATGGGAATAGTAGGTACGCATGCTCAAAACATGAGATTAATCAATCAAATTAATAACCATTCAAGGACTAAGATTGCATATCCTATCAATGAATAAAATAGATCAAATCATGTAATTTGAAAACCAATCTAAATTAGAATATCCCATGCCCCCTTCCTCTTTGACAACTTTCTTCTACCGTCTTCTTGTCCAAAAGCGCAAAGAGATCCTTAGTGCAGCCTCATTCCTCTCTCTCTCTCTCTCTCTCTCTCTCTCTCTCTCTCTCTCTCTCTCTCTCTCTCTCTCTCTCTCTCTCTCTCTCTCTCTCTCCTAATTTACATGGGGATTCATTGCACTTGGAATCCTTTAGCTTTAGGTAAGGAATTTTCTCCAAAAGGTCTATCTTATGGATTATTTAAATACTTGAAATCTAGTTCTAAAGTATTCATACCCAACCTATAACTAGTAAAGCTAACTAGCTTTTTTATTGTCAATTCTATGCAAAATAAATATTTATATTATAAAAACTCGAGTTATTACAACTAGACCTTCAGAATCCTAACCAATACAACATCATGGATAGAGCTCTTGTCCATCTTGACAACCCGCAAACACTTCCTAATACCCTCGGACAAAGAATCAATCTCAATGGTAGTTTGGGTAGTGGATGTGAGAGTCCTCTTCACCCTATAACAAGTTGTTTCTCAGCCTCCTAAGAGCCCTAGAGATGGCCATCCCGTGGCTATGAATATCCATTCCGAGGAGATAGATTTCAATTGTAAACACTAGTAGGTAGTGCTTTCTTGATCTCCAATGGCCCCTTTTGTCGAGTTCTCTTGGGCTGCAGTCTATGATAGAGAGTACAGGTGTTTTTAGTTCTTTCTCCCATTGGTCAATGGCTCCAAAAGGATAATACTATCACAGATTAATTGATCTAGCTCTAATACCGGTTTCTTGTTCCAGATCTGTCGCAGTTTACGGATCTGGCAATCAGAATTGTGGATTTGTAATAAATAAGCATACACGCAATGAGAGATAAGGATTTATGTGGTTCAGCTACCATGCCTACATTCATAAGAAAGGAGAAATCACTATGTGATTAGATTATATGGAAGAGGAGGAGGACAAGACTCAAAGACTCCTCAACCCTCCTTTACTTCTCTACATTCATTCTTTACTCACTCACAACAACCCTAATATATATATAGAATTTCCTTCTCATATGGGTATGGACCACATGCAAGTCCAACCCAACATTTCATTCTTATCTAATAACCTTGAACCTCAAAGACTCTTCCACTTTTTACTATTATGAAGATGCAAGCTAAAAAACCAGAGATGAAAAACACAAAACACCTATTTATGTGGTTCCCTCCAAATTGAGGTATGTCCACAAGCTTACACTAGCTTCACTATCTCCATAGCCAGAAACTAAACAAAAAATTTCTCTACCCCTATAAAAACCTAGGGTCATGTATATACATCTTGAAAGAATAGAAAACCTTTTTACCCATATTACAAAATAGGAAACTTGCACTCGAACCTCAATTCATAGCGCAACATAGTTTGGTACAGGCACAATAGGATCAAGCCAATCATGTTCTAAACTCACAACACTTACTGTTTCATAGCGGGATCTTTCATTTATCAAAAAACAAAACAATGCATACCTCCGCCCACAACAAAACAGGGAACGAGAGAATTGATCAAGGCTAATTCAGCCAATACCTACTCATAGATTCATGACTAGATTTACTAACAATGTTTGAGAACTTCACAAATTATTAATGAAACTTGTCCTTAATTTGGTAAATGTGTGTTTACATAAGTTTCGATTAAATTTCAAGAATGTGAGAATTTTAATGATTTGGCACAAATTCGGAAGATAAGAAGTTAGGACTTCTTCATAAAAATGACAAATATTTGGAGACTTTTGTAACTATAATCTGTACATTACCAGTTAACCCAAGAACCATAAAGATCTAGAGAATGAGAATGCCAAAGAAATATTTGAAGCTTCTTCTGGATTAAGGGCACAGATCAAATGAAAGGTTGTTAACGACCAACACGTTAAAATTTTAGAGAATGTAACACAGGATTAGAAATTATCTCACCGTCATAGGACTGCTACTAAGCTGCAGTGATAAAGGCGCAGCCGGGGCCACATTTCAAGTTTTTGCCAAACCACTTCAGTGCCTGTCTTAGTGTAATGACCCCGAATTTTCTAAATTATTAAAGGAAAATTAATAAAGTTTGAATTTTTAGAAATTCTATGCTAGAATATTAGGTTATTGAAAATTCTATTTTTATAAAGATTATATTATGAATTAAAACATAGAAATTATGGATGTACTTGGAAAACTAATCGAAACAACATTAAGTACGTTCAATTCTGAGTTAAAATGAAAATTCCTTAATTTTTCCATTTGGGGGTAAAATGGTAATTTTACCCATATCCCATATCCAAGAAATAATACATCAATATTCATGAAGCACTTAGAAATATGATTCCAACGCCACTAAGTACACTCGATTCTGAGTTCGGACAAATATTGCCTATTATTCTTCAATTTTAGAGTTAAAAGCGCAAAAAGGTCTTTTCACATAAAAGTAGAGCCCACATAGTGGGCCAATATTCTAGAAGCACCAATAATTGCTCAGTGCATTATTGCTGATAGTGGAGATTGTAGTGGGAATGGAGAATACATTAGTAATTAAAAATTCTAAAGTAATAAAATATCTTATCAAAAGAAATAATAAAAAATTCAAATTTGGCTATAAATATGTCCCAAAAATTTCCAAAAGTTTTCACAACCTTAACCACGAAATTTCAAAATCTTCCCTAGAATTTCAGCTCCAAATTCTCCTTCATCCCTCCCCAAACTCTCTTTTCCTTATTTCTCTCTCTTCTTTCTAATTGGAACAAGAGATCTAAATTCAATTAGGCACTCCGTTCCAGGTAGAATCTCATCAATTCCACCATCCATAACATCCTATACTACAGTATATACAAGAACCCCAAATCAATTTCAAGATCCAACGGTTCCAACAACAGAAAATCACAAAAAGGTGGACAATCGGGCTATATTATCATCAATCGGTAATTCTCTCAAATTGGGCATCAATTATATTGTTTTTCTCCAATCAGGTACATGGAAATACTTCCCATACACATTTATTATGGTTTAGTGTAATTTTTATTTTTCTATAATTTAATTTGAATGAAAAAATGTAAAAATAAAGTAAATATTAGAGCCTTCAATTCATGGTGATAGAGAGCTCAGATGGAAATTCTGAGCTTTCCAATCAATCCATAAGGGTCAAAAACCCCTAAGATACAATTTTCAAGAAAATATAACGAGGTTTGGATCCTCAATTGAGAGAGATTAGTTCTGCTGGGCCTAGATTAAATCTGGACCCTAGAAACGGCTGTAAACTTGAAATTTAAATTGTGGAGTCATATGAACTCCAAATTGATATAAGAAAGAAGCTATGGAAAGCTTGTAATGTCTAGTTTCTAATGAAAGCATAATATGTCTAAAAATTATTCCTGAATTATTTTGTATTTTGGAAATAAGTGTCCAATTTCTAGGTTCTTCAAGATCTGAGGTGATCAGATCTTGGAAATTTATTTTAATGATGATATAATATTATAATAAAGTAATATCTATGGTTAATTTGGACATATCTTGGATAAATTAGGGGATCTATCCTTTATGGTAGAAAACCCCTAAAAAAATACAAAGGGACCCACTTGATCAATGAGATCAAGTATGATCAGATCCTTGGGATGGATTAAAGGGATGATATTATGATGGAATCCAGTTAGATCATGGATGAAATGTGACAAAATCAAGTGGATATGATTTTTGGATCTTAATGGATTAAAAGCCCTAAAGGTAATTAAAACCCTTAATTTAAAGGAAAACACCTAAGATCTAATGGTTGGATTATATTTAAAGGTTTATAATAATCTTAATAAAATTAGTTTAATTGTCTTTTATTAGATACAGAAGTGTAAATGTGATTTATGTTCTAAGTTTTAATTGTCTTTTATTATATATAGAAGTGCAAATGTGATTTATGTTCTAAGTTAGAAAGCATGATAGTGTAATCTTTAAATTTTAGTATGATATGCCCTAAATGAGTAATTTGTTAGTAGATTTGATTATCTTAAGATCATGTTAGTGTAAATTAGGATTTAAACATGATTTCATTATGATAGAAGATGTGTTTCATAACTTAGGATCATGTTAGTTTTATTTCACTAGCTTAAGTTACATTCATAGGAAGAATGTTAGTATATAGTTGTTAAACTTATATTTGATTTATGCTTTCAAGTTGATGATTTACTTATTGTCAAATTTTATTCAATTATTAAGTAATTGTTAAGATATAAGGAGCATAAATTACAAAAAAAGTAAACTAATGAAATATAGAAATTCATGGACAACTAAGATTAATGAATGATTTTGACTTAATAAGGGCTATAGTTAGTAGGACAATATAAGGAATGATTTATCATTTCCTTGGCCCAAAGTAGGAAAATAATGAACATCCATGGATGACATTGGGCATATTCATGGAAATTAATTAAAATCAATTAGAGAAGGGACTTAAGGTAAAGAGCTCATAGGAACCTTGTCAAAGGTTGAGAAAGTACTACTCCAGTGGACTCTAAACATTGTGGTTATAGGGGGTATACAAGAGCCAAGTGCTTTTCCCTCACCTCCCATTGATGTAACAGAGGTCTAAACGCCTCCTTACATGAGGGTTGTATTAACCACTTTTTGAGCAGACTTTAACTAGTAAGTCCTAGTCATCTTGAAATAAGGAGGAGTTGTCTAGTGATAGGAAGAAATAAATTATCTTCAACCAAGTAAAACACTAATTGGTTAAATAATAATAAGAACATAAAAAGATAGCAAATTATCTAACCCTAATAAAAATAGTAAGTGAGATAAAGATGATCAAACAAGATGAGATTTTGTATGATAAAAAACAATAAGGAAAAAGAAACATCAATGTAAATTAGATTGTTATGTATGATATAGATAGTATTTGTATAGATGATATTAAACCCATGGATATATGATATTTAAGGAAGAAAGATTCAGATCATCCTACATAAGGATGATCAAAAGACCATGTAGTATATACCCTTGATTAGAAAAATGACATTATACATATGATTTGACAGATATATGTTGATCGAGACTATGACAGATTTCAAGGAGTAAGAATACCTTATTAAGGTAGGTGGATTATTAAGAATGCCTTTACACGAAGATACATGTTTAATACATGATCTTATGTTTTGAAGTATTGACATGTATGATACCAATATATTAAGGTAAATACCTCAAATTAAAATTTGATCAAACCAAATGATGAGGAAAATAAGTATTAAATGGTTAAGTTGAGAATTGAGAACAACCCTAAGTGAATAAGAAAGTAGAAAATATTCCAATCCTAGATAAACAGATAGATAGTCTGATATGTATAAGTATTATTTTACATACAAGCTTGGAGGCTTGTGGTTTTGTTTTAAACAGGTATATGCTTGGGGATGCTATGCTAGGAGAGTTAAGAGGGTTTAACCACCCACTCTCTGAAACTTGATGATATTGAATACCAAGCCTAAGAAAGGCTAAAAGTCGGGTGGGGCATTTATGGGAAGGCCACCATTGTGACAGCCATGGTCCTCCCATATGGACATGGATATTATAATTTCCACTGAGAATGGTTTAAGTAGATTATTGAACAGTTATCTGGGCGCGTCTTTGTCTGGATCGAGGCTAAGCATAGTAGTCCTTGATTATTTTGCATTATGATGCATATGAAATTGGCATAGTGAAATGCCTTAAGGGATAACATGATGAAATGCCAGGTAATTGTATATTACCAATATTTTTTCTAAGAAGGGAAATTCCCTATATAGTAACTAGCCGAGATACAAATCTCTTATAATGAAAAGAGTTGATCAGCTTTGTATAGAAATGATTCTTGATTATTTTTACATTTTTAACAGATTTGTCCTTATACAATTTGTATGTATAAAGGTGAACACAAATGACAAGGAAATGAGATGTCTTTATAACTAATAGTTATTAATGAATGTGTTTATGATAGAACGAATTATGGGATATTTAAATATTGAAATTATACTGTCAATAACTTACATTTTTATCCCCTACCAAGCATAGCTTGCTGAGATATTGTAAATGTTCGAATGTTTACAATATCTCAGATACAGAGAAGGAGACTTAGGAGCTCAATACTTGAAGAACAATTGAAGAATAAGTAATCAGGGTATATCCCTTGAAATATTGTATTAGAACATGTATTGAATTTTGAACTTTACAATTTGGACAAGTATTGTAAGGATACAATGGGTTATGTACCGTGAACCACTGGATGGATCCCGAAGTTTAATAAAAGAATATTCCTTCAATGAAATTTTATCTTATACAAAATTCTACTTATGTTATATATGAGGTGGTGACTTAGGTTTTACAAAACAAATTTTAAAGAAAAGAATTTCCTCTATTTTGGTTTGTGAAATTTTTTTACTTTAAGGGCCCTATCTTTACAAAATGTATTATAAAATGTGTTATAAAAACCCAGGTCGCCACACTTAGAGAAGTCATGCACTGGAAATTCAATCCATTGGATGATCCTAACCTTTGTAAAATAAACAGCACCAATCTCATTGGTGTAATGTACGCTTGTTCCTACGAACAACATATGAGAAGAATGAAGTGCAAAAGATCCTAGCTCCTGTTATTTTCTTCAATCGTAAAACAGGCAACCAACCTCACCATATTTTGCAAAGCCGTTGATATTTTCTCCCTGACTTGACAGGCCAAGCCTCAAAAAATTATTACCATTGAATGGTCTTCGCTCTTTTGTTTCTAAGCATTTATTAATTGTAAAATGACAGACTTCCACAAATCAAAGTTTATCAAAACCATTCATCTTCTTCTTCCTATCTTGTATGGGCCGTGCCCCAAAAATCTTTCCCACTGAATAGTCCTAGCTTTTTTCATTCTGTACCGTTCATTTTGGCCTGATTGCCAAGGCTTATGCAATCAGGTTTACGGGACTATACTGGATTATTCCATAACTGATTTAGGGTTTGATTATTAGGAAGCTTACACAATCAAGTCTATTGGATTGTGCCGGATTATGCAGTAACCCCAGTGTGGGGCTACCAATGCTTAATAATGTTCTTCAGACAGCGCTTTTCATAAGAGAAACCGGTCCTGCTTGCCATTGTGTAGCAGGCTGAATTCTTAAAAGAATACTTCTTGGTGCAAAGATCGTTGCGTTTTTGCATCATCGCGGTCAAGCTATTAGTAGACATGAGTACTGATTGTATTTGTTTTGTCACCAAGGTTGCCTCGGTAAGTGTGTCCTTCCTGAAGGAAGGGTGCAGCAGTACATGACATCATTGTAAGTTGCCCTGTGGTGCCCCCATCCGCCCGAAGGTCCCACCTTTGACTGATCAATCCCATTGATTTGATCTTCTCCAACTTTTGCTGTACAGATTTGACAGGAAATGACGGTTAGAAACCTCAAATATACAATAGACCACATTCAACGATCACAAACGGGCTCATTCTTACCCGAGGTCATTTTTCCGTCGATATTTTTGGCCTGCATGACATCCAAGTCCATGTTCAACAGTCGCAGTCATGTATTGTAAGAAACTGAGATTGTCTGCTCGTCTTTATTTTCGGTCTAAATCTATTCGAAACCTCCCTAATGAGGAGAGGTGCTTCTTTTTTGTTGTGATGAAAGGTCAGCACTAAGTAATGGATGAATTCATCGTTATACACTCCACCTTTCAGAAAGGTCAAGAGTTCCTTTTGTCTTGTGGAACCACAATTGTCTATGAACACGCTCATAACAAGGATCTTCATTGATTGATATGGCAATCTCTAATGAGACATAAGAGAGCCATCTTGCTTTAATTTGTTCGATTACTAGAGAGAAAAAAGAGAGCCATCTTTCAACTAATAAATTTGGTCATCGCGAACAGGAAAAAAAAACAAAACAGAAAAAAAGACTTAGTCATCGCAGACAAAGTTCAAAAGTCATCACAACCAAAGTTCGATAGAAGTATTAGCCAACATGAACGTGAACGAGAAATATCTTTAAGAGGCAAATATTTCAAGGAGATGCTCCTAAAAGCTAAGAGAAATGCTATATATCCGGACTTTGCTTTGAATGATCTGACCCAGCTATCCTGTTTGTCCTCTCGTAGATTGGCTAGGCACCCAATTCATGACCCTTGGATGATTTTAGGCTATGCCATGAGTTTCTAAAAGTGACTATTAGACTTTTAAACCAAGATAACTAATAGCTAGAAGTATTCAATGGGCGTGATTTTTTGTAGATAACCTAAATGGAAGAGGCTAAACAAGATGGTTAGGTCAGGTCATTCAAAGATGGGGCTTAGCCGGATGGATTCCTGAGTAATCCCAAAAATCGGTCACGATAGCATTTCTCAAAAATTAAATGACAAAAATACCTATAATTTGCAAGTAAAGATTCATAAATCAATTCGTAAGACTAGAAACTAGACGTAAAGTCATTTATAGCGACCAATACGTCCCCTTTCAGGATGCCGTTTTCCAAGCCTCGAATATATTATTATTTATCTTTTGCTCAAGTCTCCTATTTCTTGATACTGTTGCCCTCTCTCAAGCCTTCTCATCAGGAGGAAAAAAGAAAAGAAAAGGAGGTTTTCATTATCTTCATTGTCAATGGATTGTATGATCTAGATTTGGACTAGAGTTTCTCCTCTTGGCATTTTAGTCATCACGCCATTTTATTAAGATTCTCTACAACTTGTCAAATCTTAGGCGGGCCTTAAGATGTGCTGTATAACTTTTCAATATTAGCCATTTCCATGCTAACTACGCATTGCAGTGGGTTCCCAACGAAAAAGGTTAACGACCCACTAAATTTTGGGGGCGACAATCTGGGCATTAGATGGTTAAAGATCGATCAGAAGTCTAGCTAGATAAAAAATAGCCATCTCAATGTCATTTTAGACACGGCGTGTCCGGAGGGATCGATCACCGACATCTTGACCATATTTGGATGTGTTAAATGAATTCAAATAATAAGGTCGTTTTCAACTTCCTTAGACCAGAAAGTACAGCATTTCATAGTTATAAGAGAGAGAACAGGGAGTACTACTGACTTTTCTTTTCTTCATAAATACATCATCGGTGCATTAGCAGGGGAGTAACTCTAGGTAAGCCAAGACTATGAAAATCTGAATCATTTAAAATATTGCCCTTGACATAGTTGATTATGAACTATAATTCTTATAAATTGGATGATTCTAGTCATTCCTGCTTTTAGTCATAAAATGGAGGGTGAAACTCTTGACAGTTCATTTTACAAAATAAGGAAATAGTGGCTAAGATGAGAATTTGAGAGCATGGATCATCCAAGTCATGGGCAACATTATGAACGATTTGAATTTTCATACCACCTAAAATCATAACATTTGTAAGAGGCTCTTTTCTGAATACACATAGCCTCTTTTCTGTTTACCACAAGCATACTTATTAATGTATATCCTTCTTGGATCAGAATGGGGAATCAAATTTCATTTTCCTTAGGGAGATTTTTATTTATTTATTTTGGTAACGAGACTTTAAATAACATATGAGAACTCGACTATTAATCATGAAATTCGAGATAATTAAAAAGGGCAGCCCCAATGCAAGAAGCTCCCGCCTATGCGGGGTCCGGGGAAGGGCCGGACCACAAGGGCCTATAGTAGGCAGCCTTACCTTGCATTTTGCAAGAGGCTGATTTCACGCCTTAAACCCGTGACCTTAAGGTCACATGACGACAAATTTGAGCTAATTAATTTTCTAAATCATGACTCTGGTTTTTTAATTCCCACTAACATGTGACATGCCAGAATTTTTTCCCATTATTCACTTCAAGTTTTCAGTGGGACATCAAGAGATTCAAGATTAGTTAATGGAGTCTAAGCTAGTCGGGGAATCTAGTTACTTGTGCGGCATGTGTGCTGTCCAAGGAAAAACATAAATTCCTGCACTTAATGGAGTTATTTTTCCTTAGTGTGCGTGGCTATGAGACTCTTCTTTTGCTATGAAACTCTTCTTTTTCTTCCATGATGGTATATCTAGCTAATTTTCATTAGGTGAAAACTCAAGCTTCTTTCACAAGAAGTGGATGTTAGCCATACACATTGGCGTTTTTGTTTCAACGGTTCTTCTCTTGGGGTCATGCGGCTATTACAAGTTGAGGTGGAGGGTGAGACGAGAAGGTGAAAATCAATTTTCTTTCTTAATATCAGTATAAGATTACCAAATTACATGCTGATATATGCATTCTGTCATATTGCGCTTTTGTTTAGATACCTTGAAGATGGAATCCAGCAAAGGAATTTCCTTTGATGCAAATGAGCTCCAAAATAATCAGCTGGCTGCAGAATTGCCATTATTTGATATGAGTACTGTAGCAGCTGCTACAGAGAACTTCTCAGATGCGAAAAAGCTTGGAGAGGGTGGATTTGGTCCTGTTTACAAGGTAATATCTCATTGATACATGGTCAGTGAAAATTGGATTAGGCCACAGAGTTTAGCGGTTTTAAAAGTTCATGCATCTTCTCACATGGGACATATTACCAAAAGTCATCTCGAGGGGATAATCTTAACCACCATCTTCCACTATACATAAATTAATAGTGGTTGAGATAAAATGAAGAAGATTTTGAGGTAACGTCTGTTAAGTGTTCAAATTTGGTCAAAATACCCCTAATTTAGTATTTGATTGGAGCATCTAGACCATTAATTTTAAGATTTTAAATCAAATATTTCATTTTAGCTTTAATTGGTCATCCAACCGTTGAATTGTAAAATTTAGTGGTTAAATGACTATTAAAGCTAATGGACGGTTTAGATTTCGCTAATTGAGTCTTGTGCATTACAGATCAGTCAACTCAGGCATGGACGATCCAGATTGAATCATGGAAAGAGACTGAAGACTTTGAAGACTTGCAGAGTTCTAGCAAAACTAGGAAAGCTAGTGGACCCCACCTATCTCCTCTTCCTTCTCTTTTTCCTCTCTTCTCTCTTTTTCTCTTATCCCTCTCCTTTCTTTTCTCTCTCTCTTCTATCTCTTTATCTCTCTTTTTCTCCTTCTCTTTCACACGTCTCTCTCTCTTTTTAAAGTCCCCTCTCTCTCTCTAAAGGTTATGTTTTTTTTTTCCTCTTGTAAAAGGCTGGGCAGGCTGATATCTCTCTCTCTCTCTCTCTCTCCCGGTTACCTCCACTGCTCCATCGCTCACCGACCCAGTGCATCTCCATCACGCCTGGGTTCTCTTCAACCCCTTCCCTGGACTGTACAAGGCAAGACCGGTGCCTTTATTCCCCCTGTTCCTTCTGTTTCACCGCACCGCACTAACCACCTTCTCTCTCCATACGCTCTCTCGATCACCACATGACGCACCACTATCCTCTCCTTGCTCCCTTCCCCCTCCCCTTCCTAAGTCCATAAACCATCACCACTCCACCTCTCTCTCTCTCTCTCTGTCTCTGTCTCTCTCTCTCTCTCTCTCTCTCTCTCGCACACGCACGCGTTCCCTCTCTTTCTCTTGTTCTTTCCCCTGCATTGCCCACCTTACTCTTTTCTTTCTGTCTTCCCATCATCACAAAAGCTGTAGGTGAGAACCTTTCCCCCTTCTAGCTGCTCTTTCACGCCCCCGTCTCCTATCTCCATCTCTACCACCTTGTTTCTCGCGTCAACCCAAACCAACACTGGCCAAACTGCCATCTTCTCTCACCCTCGTTCTCTTCGGCTAGCTGACCTAGCTAGCCCTACCGCCCACCTAAGAATCCCATTGGCGTCTGCTGAGCTAGTATGATCCCGGCATCCCTCTTCCTCTTATCTGCTCCACCGTTCAAATTGCAGCTGACACAAACCACCAAACCCGGATCACCGGTCGGCCCGGCTCAAGTTTCCCATCGTCTTCACTAAACCCGGCACTTACGCGGTCAGGTCCATCCAGCATTGTCTGAATTTTTTCACTCGGCCACCATCAAACCCAAGCAAGGCCAAGCTTTCTCCTCTGCCAAACCGGTACGCACTGCCCGGACCCATTCGGACGGTCTGGGGAAGAAAACCCGAAACAGGTTTTCCCCGGATCCTTCTTCTTCCTCCTTTCTTCTCTTTCCCCTCTTCTTCTCGACCAATTTCTCTCCTTCGCTTCCCACTGCCAAGCATCGGACGTCTAGGAGAGGAAACCCAAGTTGGGTTTCCACTCCCGCGTTCCTTCTTCTTCTCCTTCCTCTTTTCCTCCCTCCTTCTTCCTTCTTCCCCTTCTCAGGTTTTCATCGTTTTTTCCTGGTTTTTTCGTGAAAAACCAGAACCTGAAGAATTTCAAAATTGCACCTGAAGATCTCAGGAATTACAAATCTGCACCTGAAGATCTCGGAAATTACAAATCTGCACCTGAAGATCTCGGAAATTACAAATCTGGACAGTGCAATCCAGATGACTATTCAAGGACAGACTAATCCAGAGACAGTGCAATCCAAGGACAAGCTTATCCAAGAAGCATTTTATTTTTATTTTCTATCTTCCTTGGAATAAATATTTGTGAACATTGGAACATTTGAATAAATCTGGATTTTATTTTTTAGTTGAATTTTATTTAAAACTCCATAATTTTAAATCAAGTCCTCGTGGGATCGACCCGTATTTGCATAGCTATACTACAATAGCCCGTGCACTTGCGGTTAAACAATCAACAAGTTTTTGGCGCTGGACTTGAAATGGAGTTTTTTATAAAATTTAATTAAAAATTCAAAAAATTTAAAAAAAAAAATTTAAAAAAAATACAAAAAATACAAAAAATTAGGAATTGCATTTTAGGCATTCTTAGGTGCATCTTTAGGCATTTTTAGTGCATAATCACTTTATTTCCTGAATTTGGTACTAATTGTTATTTTTCTTTTTCAGGAAATTGGAGTGGAACTTCATCAATTGATAGATTTTTCTTGCTTTCCTAGATTAGAAATTTTATTTTTGAGTGAATCTTGTAGTGAGGCCCCTTGTAATTTGCATTTTCAATTTCAATTTTTAAAGGGTTGTAATAATACAGGGCAAGTGTGGGACACGGTGGCCCACACTTGATCTTCATCAGAAACCTCACTGTAAGTCTTCTCACTCATTTATTTTCTAGATTAGGGTTTGCATTTAGAATAATTTGCATTGTTTGGTACTTAATTGCATATAGAAAGCATATGTTATAATTGTTGCATCTTAGGGTTTTGCATTAGTTTATTGCTTTCAATTGCATTTTAGGACACGTCTAACGCTTTAAGGTGGATTATATGTTGATCGAATTGCCATGGTGTGTGAAATTTAATTAGTAAGGGCACCCTACCCCACAAGATCAAGGGTGGATTTCATCACCACTCCTTGGCCCACCTAGGATAATCATCTCAAGCGCGCAACCTCTCCTTTCACATTAATTTAAAATCAATCGAAGAGACCTATAGGGTTATCACATGCTCGTAGGACCCTCTTAATAGGACACGACCATCATACTGCGGTTGCTTTTGATCACTGTGGTTATTGGGGGTTGTCTAATAGAGCCTCGCTCTTCCCCTACCTCCTGTCGACGTTTGTTGAGGTCTAAACGCCTCCTTACACGAGGGTTGTATTAACCACTTTGGTTAGAACCTAACTGGTAAGCAGTAGTCAACTCCTAAAGAGAGCAGGAGCGTTAGAGTAGACTAATTAAAAGCGTTGTCCCCACAGAAAATCAAGAAAATCAAAATATCTATGCTTGCTAGCCTAAGGGGATTGCTTGATTGTGTCCTGTTTTGTGCATCATTTTAGGCATTTAGGTTGCATCATTTAGGATAGAAAAAAAAAAATCAAAAAAATCAAAAAATCAAAAAGATCTTTCATTGTATGCCCTTTTGGATACGCGACGAAACCGATAGGTTAGTCTCGTACGACCAAAAAGACAGACCAACAATGGCTGATCAACGATCAAGGGGTAACTCACCCCATGGTAGAATTAGAGGTGATCAAGCTCCACTCATCATGAATGAGGACCCACCACCTCTAATTGATGATGAATATCAACCTCCACCAAGGAGGAATAATCATCAACAAAGAAATTGGAGAAGGAATGAAAATAGGGAATGGGACCAACAGAGTGACCATGGAGAAAATGATGTTTATCAAAATCCTCATGGACGAACCTTAAGAGACTACCTTCAACCTACACGCACCAGTACACCCTCTTGTGTCATTCTTCCTCAAAATCTTTGATGCGTTAGAATTAAAAACGGGAGTAATTCAATTACTTCCCAAATTTCATGGGCTAGATAGTGAGAGTCCTTATTTGCACCTTAAAGAATTTGATGAGGTATGTAGTACCCAAAGAACCCAAAATATAGGTCTAGACAAGTCGCTTAAGCTATTTCCTTTCTCTTTAAAGGAAAAAGCAAAAATGTGGTTTAATGCACGCCACCAGGTTCCATAAGGACTTGGAATGAAATGACTAGGGAATTCTTGAAAAAGTTTTTCCCTACACATAAAACAAATACACTCCGCCGTAAGATAATGAACTTTACCCAAAAAGATAAAGAATCATTCTACCAATGTTGGGAAAGGTTCAAAGATCTATTGCTTACTTGCCCACATCATGGCTATGAACCATGGCGCATTATCAGCTTCTTTTATGAAGGACTTAATTCTGACATGCGCCAGGTTGTAGAGATGATGTGCATTGGTAACTTTTTGAATAAACAACCGGATGAGGCGGAGGAGTATTTGGAATGGCTAGCTGAAAGTGCACAGACCTGGGCTGACTCAGAAAGAGTAGAACATTCTGATAGACCCAAGGCCACTACCACATCTACTAGGGGAGGCATGTATGCCATGACTGAAAAAAATGAAATCAGTGCCAAGGTAGCAACCCTAGCTAGAAAAGTAGAAGCCATGGAAATGGGAACGAAAACCTTAACTAATGATGAACAAGTGTGTAGCATTTGTGAAAGTACATCACATCTTACTCAGGAATGTCCTACCATCCCTGCATTTCAAGATGTACTTCATGATCAGGCTAATGCACTCAATAATTATAAAAGACCTTTCTCCCCATATTCTGAGACATATAATCCCAACTGGAGAAACCATCCAAATTTCAATTGGAGAAATGGACCTAATGCAAATGTCTCACAATCAGGCCCATACCAGAGTCATCAACAACCAAACCAAGGACTACTTGCTCCACCACCATACCAAACTCATCAACCTCATTCTCCTGGACTTTACTTGCCCCCACCTAAAAGGCATGTAGAGGATAATCAAGTTAATCAAAATCAGGAAAGGAAAATTTCTCAATTAGAAAAGTCTGTGAATGAACTAAAAAACATGATGAGTCAAATGATGCAAAATATGGAAAAAGGAAAATTCCCAGCTCAACCTCAAGCAAACCCTAAGGGAGTGCATGCGGTTAGCATTAATGCATCTGATGAAACATCTAGCTCTACCATTGAACAAACTAAAGCTGTTACTATTCTTAGGAGTGGTAAAATAATTGAGAAAGATGAGCCTAAAAAGATTGAAAAGGTAGAAAAACCTAAAGAAAAATCTAAAGAAAAGGACCATGTTTCACTGTTGAGCCATGTCCGGTCCACGCTCCATTCCCTCAAAGGTTGCGTCAAGCCCCAAAGTACGCATCTAATGATGAGATTTTAGAGATTTTCAAGCAAGTCAAGATCAACATACCGATCTTAGACGCTATAAAACAAATCCCATCATATGCCAAATTCTTAAAAGACTTATGCACCATCAAGAGAAAATTAAATGTCCAAAAGAAGGCATTTTTGGTGAACGAGGTTAGTTCTATTCTTCAACACCATACACCACCAAAGTACAAGGATCCTGGTTGCCCCACTCTTACTTGCATTATTGGCAACTACCGGATAAATCAAGCTCTTCTTGATTTAGGATCTAGTGTAAACTTATTACCATACTCGGTATACGAACAGTTAGGTGCAGGTGAATTGAAACCTACATCTACTACGCTCCAGCTAGGCGATCGTTACGTAAAAATACCGAGAGGGGTAATAGAGGATGTGTTAGTCCGGGTAGAACAATTTTGCTTCCCTGTCGATTTTACGGTTCTAGATACACACCGGTGGTGAATGAGAAGAATGAAATACCGGTCATCCCTGGGACGACCATTTTTGGCTACGTCCAATGCCTTAATCAAGCTGTAGAAATGGTGTGATGAAATTGTCCTTTGGCAATATGACAATAGAACTTAACATTTTCAATATACGTAAGCAACCTGGTGAAACTACGATGATTTGCACTTTGTGTTAACATGATCAATTCGGTTGTGCAAGATCGGTTTCAATCATCTTCCTTATCGGACCCACTTGAGGCTGTTTGGCTCATTTTAATGAGTGTAATGAGGATGCATTAATAGAGGAAGTTAATGCCCTCCTTGATTACTTCCTATCATGGAAACAGAAAAATGGAAACCTCCTTTCGAGGACCTTCCACCGAGGGAGTCCACTCCCTTCCATCATTCATAGAACCTCCTAAGCTTGAATTGAAATCTCTACCATCGGATTTAAAATATGCCTTTTTAGGAGACAAAGAGACTTTTCTGTAATAATTTCCTCCCAATTAGAAACATCTCGGGAGGACAAATTAATAGACACTTTAAAAGAACACAAAGGTGCTATAGGATGGACCATAGCTGATATAAAGGGCATTAACCCTTTAATGCGCACCCATAGGATCTATCTAGAGGATGAAGCTAAACCATGTCGTCAAATGCAAAGAAGGTTAAATCCTAATATGAAAGATGTGGTTAGAGCGAAGTCCTAAAGTTGCTTGATGTGGGAATCATCTATCCCATAAGTGATAGCAAATGGGTAAGTCCTACTCAGGTGGTTCCAAAGAAGTACGGGTGACAGTAATAACTAACGCCAACAATGAATTAATCCCTACCGGGTTACTACTTGGTTGGCGTATGTGTATCGACTATCGAAAGTTGAATGCTTTGTTACAAGGAAGGACCATTTTCCTTTGCCCTTCGTTGATCAAATGTTAGAAAGGGTTGCGGGACACACGATACTATTGTTTCTTAGATGGTTATTCGGGGTATAACCAAATAGAAATTGCACCCAGAGGATCAAGAAAAGACCACATTTACATGTCCTTTTGGCACTTTTGCTTACAAAAGAATGCCATTTGGATTATGTAATGCTCCTGCCACATTTCAACGTTGCATGTTAAGCATTTTCAGTGATATGGTGGAGAGAATTTTAGAGGTTTTCATGGACGACTTTTCTGTTTTCGGTAATTCATTTGAAACATGTCTTGAAAATCTAAGAAAAGTCTTAACTCGTTGTAAAGAAAAGAACCTAGTGCTTAATTGGGAAAAATGTCATTTCATGGTTCCTAAGGGAATTGTCTTAGGTCACATTGTGTCATCTAAAGGTATAGAGGTAGATAGAGCTAAAGTTGATCTAATTTCCAATCTACCCATTCCAAAATCTATTAGGGACATTCGATCTTTCCTAGGTCATGCGGGATTCTATCGGAGGTTCATTAAGGATTTTAGTGCAATATCTAGATCACTATGTCACCTCCTCACAAAGGATACTCCTTTTGAGTGGACTAAGGATTGTCAAGAAGCATTTATAAAGTTGAAAGACAAGTTGACCACTTTGCACCTATCATGCAGCCCGATTGGAGTCTACCCTTTGAAATCATGTGTGATGCCGGTGACTATCTTTGTAGGAGCCGTACTAGGACGAGAGAAAAGAAAAGAAGCCATACGTCATCTACTATGCCAGTAGGACCTTAAATAGCACCCAAATGAACTATTCTACTACGGAGAAAGAACTCTTATGAGTTGTCTTCGCATTGGATAAATTCAGGTCTTACTTGGTAGGATCTAAAATAGTCATATTCAACGACCATTCGGCCCTCAAGTATCTTCTTTCTAAAAAAGATGCTAAGCCTAGACTAATTAGATGGATTCTCCTACTCCAAGAGTTTGACATTGAAATAAAAGATAAAAAGGGAGTAGAGAATGTGGTAGCTGACCATTTGTCTCGCTTAGTCCTAACAGAGCCTTTAAATGAGTTGCCAATTAAAGACACTTTCCCACGATGAGCAACTTTTTCATGTTTCCCATCCTCCCTGGTTTGCGATATTGCAAATTATTTAGTCACAGTGGAAAATTCGGAACATTGGAATAAACAAGAAAGAAAAAATTCTTTTCCAATGTTAAGCATTATTTACGGGATGATCCATACCTGTTTAAATACGCCCAGATCAAATCATTAGGAGATGTGTCTGACTTAGAACAACATAGTGTTATCTCCTTTTGTCATTCGAAGCATGTGGTGGACATTTTTCTACCCAGAAAACAGCGGCAAAGATTTTGCAGTGTGGTTTTTATTGGCCGTCGTTGTTCAAAGACACACATGTGTTTTGTAAATTATGTGAGCAATGTCAAAAGTTAGGAGGATTAACCCGTAGGAATATGATGCCTCTAAATCCTATTCTTATCATAGAAATTTTTGATTGTTGGGGTATAGATTTCATGGGTCCATTTCCACCTTCTTTTGGCTACATTTATATCTTATTGGCCGTAGACTATGTTTCAAAATGGATTGAGGCTATCCCATGCGAGCATAATGATCACAAAATAGTTCTTAAATTTTTAAAAGAAAACATTTTTCTAGATTTGGGACTCCTCGAGCCATTATAAGTGATAACGGTACGCATTTTTGCAACAAACCATTTGAAGCACTAATGAAAAAATATAATATTACACATAAAGTTGCAACAAGTATCACCCACAAACAAGTGGACAAGTAGAAGTATCAAATCGGGCCATCAAACAAATCCTTCAAAAGACTGTTAATCCAGATCGTAAAGATTGGTCTCTTAGACCGATGCGCTACGGGCTTACAGGATCGCACATCGCACCCCGATTGGTATGTCTCCCTATCGTATTGTATACGGTAAGGCTTGTCATTTGCTGTGGAATTGGAACATAAAGCCTATTGGGCAATAAAGACATTCAATTTCAATATGGATAAAGCAGGCTCACATCGCAAGCTCCAACTTAATGAGTTGGAAGAGATCAAGCAAGAAGCTTATGAGAGTAATAGGATATATAAAGAAAAGATGAAAGTTTTTCATGATAAGAACATAATGAGAAAATCCTTTACTCCAAGCCAAAAGGTTCTACTTTACAATTCTAAGCTCCACCTATTTCCGGAGTAAGCTTAGATCTCGATGGACTGGTCCATACATAGTAAAAGACGTTGTCCATATGGGACTGTCGAGATTGAGAATACTAGGACTGGTCATTCTTTTAAAGTGAATGGTCAACGTTTAAAGCCTTTCCTAGATTATGAGAATCCAGAAGTTGAGTCCACAACTCTGGAGGATCCTGTTTATCAGGATTGAGTGAATTTGATCTCTTTGTACCATATTTTGTATTTTGTTGTTTTCTATATCACCCATATTCATTTTAGGTCCTACTTTTTAAACATTGAGGACAATGTTTCTGTCAGGTTGGGGGGTGTAGAATTCTAGCAAATTCTAGTTGTCTTTTAGTTTTTAGGTGTTTTCCTTGGTTTTGTTCAAAAAAAAAAAAAAAAAAAATAGGAAGAAAAAAATTTAGGTCATTTCCTATACCATGATGAGAATTTGATTGTCTAAAGTATAATCTGGATAACTTTAGCTTATTAATAGAATTGAATATGATTAATTCATCATTTTACCCATTTTCTAAAGTATTCCATAAAAGCAAAGTCTCATATCACAATTGTACACGCAGTTGCATATAGATAATCTAGATTGATAAGTGGCTATAACTTAGAAATTCTGAAGAAATTCAGTGGAGATCTATAACACAAGTGAGTTTTAGAGCCATTCATCCTTTTTGAGAGGTTATAAATGTTCAAAATTTTCTTCAGCGTGCTTAAAGAAAATTGATCCCAAACTCTTAAATTTGGCTAATTACCTGAATAATTAGAATACTACCTTTAAAATTCTGAAAGTTCATTGAATTTGATAGATTATATGAAACCTAGAAAATGATTTAGGCCATCCTTGTTGTTAACCTAAAGACATAAAGCCTACCCAGAAGTATTTTTACCACTAGTTAGCCAAGTTGAGCCTTGAATATAAGCCATTTTCTTTTGTCACCCAAATTACCATTTACCCATATTAACCCAGTATAAATTATCCATTACCCATTTTTCTTTGAAAAATAAGTTAGAGAAGAAGGAAAAAAAAAAAAAAAAAAATATCTTTTAGTTGCAACAAAAGTAGAAAAGTGGATATCAAGAAAAGAAATATTCTTCAAAGTGAGTCAAAAATATGAAAAGAAAGAAAAGTGAAAAAAAAAAAAAAAAGAGTTTGAAGAATACAAAGAAAAATGGAAAAAGAATATTCACTTCAGCAAAGAAAAGAAGCATTGTCAATTTTAGTAGAAGACCTCTACTTATTTTTTTGAAGAAACTTTGAATTCCCTTATACCCTTTCTTTGGTACCCTGTCCTAAGCCTATGTTTCGTCCCAATTAAAGACCTATTGATTCTAGGATGAATATAGTCTTGATGAGGAAATGAATGGATAGGATTAAAAGAGTGGTATTTCTAAATATGCAAAGGTAATGGCATCTATTCCAAAGGGATCAATACAAGTAAATTCCTTAGTAACTCCCGTTCTTCATGAGTATATGTGAGCTAAATTTGTTTTTATTGACTCTGCTCACATAATTACAAGAGAGATATGATTTGAACCCTCTATCAGAGAGATTTTATTTCTGAGCGTATGCCATTAGTAAGGATTGAGGTCAAAACATATTTCAGATGGAGTTCAAAAGTTAAAAGTCTACTTATACATAAAGATTATTCTATGTGTAAACTGTACGCACACACTCACTCTGAGATCTGAGCTTAAGTGGAATATTTTTAGCATATGGGTAAGGTTTTTTTGAATTATTTAGTCATCTTTATTAGTTTGCTAAAGTTAATAGATTTATTGAAGATAATTATCTGAGAACAAAATGGAGATGACCTGAAAAAAAAATATAAAAAATAAAAAATAAAAAATAAAAAAAATTTTGATTTGATTTCTTCGCATCTTTTGCTAGGGACTAGCAAAATCTTTGATTGGGGTGTGTTAAGTGTTCAAATTTGGTCAAAATACCCCTAATTTAGTATTTGATTGGAGCATCTAGACCATTAATTTTAAGATTTTAAATCAAATATTTCATTTTAGCTTTAATTGGTCATCCAACCGTTGAATTGTAAAATTTAGTGGTTAAATGACTATTAAAGCTAATGGACGGTTTAGATTTCGCTAATTGAGTCTTGTGCATTACGGTCAGTCAACTCGAGGCATGGACGATCCAGTTGAATCATGGAAAGAGACTGAAGACTTTGAAGACTTGCAGAGTTCTAGCAAAACTAGGAAAGCTAGTGGACCCCACCTATCTCCTCTTCCTTCTCTTTCTCCTCTCTTCTCTCTTTTTCTCTTATCCCTCTCCTTTCTTTTCTCTCTCTCTTCTATCTCTTTATCTCTCTTTTTCTCCTTCTCTTTCACACGTCTCTCTCTCTTTTTAAAGTCCCCCTCTCTCTCTAAAGGTTATTTTTTTTTTTTCCTCTTGTAAAAGGTCAAGTGTGCGGTGATATCTCTCTCTCTCTCTCTCTCTCTCTCCCGGTTACCTCCACCGCTCCACCGCTCCACCGACCCAGGCTGCATCTCCATCACGCACGGGTTCTCTTCAACCCCTTCCACCTGGACCGTACAAGGCAAGACCAGGTGCCTTTATTCCCCCCTGTTCCTTCGTTTCACCGCACCGCACTAACCACCTTCTCTCTCCATACGCTCTCTGATCACCACATGACGCACCACTATCCTCTCCTTGCTCCCTTCCCCTCCCCTTCCTAAGTCCATAAACCATCACCACTCCACCTCTCTCTCTCTCTCTCTCTCTCTCTCTCTCTCTCTCTCTCTCTCTCTCTCTCTCTCTCTCTCTCTCTCTCTCTCTCTCTCTCTCTCTCTCTCTCTGTCTCTCTCTCTCTCTGTCTCTCTCTCTCTCTCTCGCACACGCACGCGTTCCCTCTCTTTCTCTTGTTCTTTCCCCTGCATTGCCCACCTTACTCTTTTCTTTCTGTCTTCCCATCATCACAAAAGCTGTAGGTGAGAACCTTTCCCCCTTCTACCGCTCTTTCACGCCCCGTCTCCTATCTCCATCTCTTCCTCCTTGTTTCTCGCGTCAACCCAAACCAACACTGGCCAAACTGCCATCTTCTCTCACCCTCGTTCTCTTCGGCTAGCTGACCTAGCTAGCCCTACCGCCCACCTAAGAATCCCATTGGCGTCTGCCCAGGCTAGTATGATCCCGGCATCCCTCTTCCTCTTATCTGCTCCCACCGTTCAAATTGCAGGTGACACAAACCACCAAACCCGGATCACCGGTCGGCCCAGCTCAAGTTTCCCATCGTCTTCACTAAACCGGCACTTCGCCCCGGTCAGGTCCATCCAAAGATTGTCCGAATTTTTTCACTCGGCCACCATCAAACCCAAGCAAGGCCAAGCTTTCTCCTGCCAAACCAAGACGCACTGCCCAGACCCATTCGGACGGTCTGGGGAAGAAAACCCGTAACAGGTTTTTCCCCAGATCCTTCTTCTTCCTCCTTTCTTCTCTTTCCCCTCTTCTTCTCGACCAATTTCTCTCCTTGCTTCCTCGCTAAGCATCGGACGTCCTAGGAGAGGAAACCCAAGTTGGGTTTCCACTCCCGCGTTCCTTCTTCTTCTCCTTCCTCTTTTCCTCCCTCCTTCTTCCTTCTTCCCCTTCTCAGGTTTTCATCGTTTTTTCCTGGTTTTTTCGTGAAAAACCAGAACCTGAAGAATTTCAAAATTGCACCTGAAGATCTCAGGAATTACAAATCTGCACCTGAAGATCTCGGAAATTACAAATCTGCACCTGAAGATCTCGGAAATTACAAATCTGGACAGTGCAATCCAGGACAGACTATTCAAGGACAGACTAATCCAGAGACAGTGCAATCCAAGGACAAGCTTATCCAAGAAGCATTTTATTTTTATTTTCTATCTTCCTTGGAATAAATATTTGTGAACATTGGAACATTTGAATAAATCTGGATTTTATTTTTTAGTTGAATTTTATTTAAAACTCCATAATTTTAAATCAAGTCCTCGTGGGATCGACCCGTATTTGCATAGCTATACTACAATAGCCCGTGCACTTGCGGTTAAACAATCAACAACGTCTATCTCGGATTGGGCTCAGAAGATGAAAGGTGTAAGTCACCAGCCATATGTGACGCATATAATTGCTCTATTGTGCAAATTATAAAATAATGTAAAATTGGTAATCATAAATTATTTGATCCATAAACATTTGATGGCAATGTTCAGGGTCAGTTATCAAACGGACAGGAGATAGCGGTGAGAAGGCTTTCCAGGAATTCTGGTCAAGGGGCAGAAGAATTCAGAAATGAGGTTAAGCTGATATTCAAGCTTGAACATAGGAATCTTGTAAGAATTCTTGGTTATTGCATTGAAGGAGAAGAAAAGTTGGGGGTCTATGAGTACGTGCAGAACAAAAGCTTGGACCCCTACATTTTCGGTTTGACTCTTGACACCTTACCATTTTCAACACTGCTTCTATATAGAGCGTTAAGTAAGTTGAAGGGCTATAAACCTAGTCCTATAGAAGGTAAATGGCTAAGAAAAAGAAATCGTCGCACTTTTAAACGTGTCACAATGAAAATATTGATTAGTTATACAATTGTAAACATCCAAGAAGAAGATTGTTTTTGTTAGCGATCTCTTAGCTTTCCTCTGTTCTTCAAAAAGAATGCCTTGGAAGCAGTTGCTAGTTACAGCTAATCGATGCCATTTGAAATATTGTTAACTTCTCCAATAAAATGCCTGTGTTGATTTGCCTAGATATGCTATTTGAGAATACCAGTGGATTTAGCAGGATTACTACGTTTTCCGTTTCTGTTGCAACTCTCTCTCTCTCTCTCTCTCTCTCTCTCTCTCTCTCTCTCTCTCTCTCTCTCTCTCTCTCTCTCTCTCTCTCTCTCTCTCTCTCTCTCTCTCTCTCTCTCTCTTCTAGTGTGGAAGATGCATTTTACACAGACAGAGAGTTCTGGGCCGAGGAAATGTATCTTGACTTTTGGGTGCTCGACTTTAGTCTGAAGTTTTATGTTGTGCATGATCATATTCATTTATGGTAAACTTTTCTCATTTGAGTTCATATGGAGGGAGTAAAAATATTACATGAATACATAAGCATGTTTATTGATAATTATCAAATCACATAATTCTCTCTTTCACTATTTCAAAGTATACAAATCCCCATCTATGTAAAAGACACATGTAAAATGTCCTAACTAATTGGTGGAAGTTCATGGCACAGATCAAAGCATGAAGATGGTGTTAGATTGGAAAAATCGTTTTGACATTATAAATGGCATTGCAAGAGGAGTTCTTTATCTTCATCAAGATTCTAGATTGAGAATTATTCACAGAGACCTCAAGGCGAGCAACATTTTGCGAGATAAGGAAATGAATCCTAAAATTTCAGACTTCGGTATGGCAAGGATTGTTGGTGGAGATCAAACTCATGCTAATACCATCAGAGTGGTTGGAACATAGTAAGTGAGACATGGGCTTGCATATACAGCATGCATACACATTCAGCATTCACAAACACATCAGACAATTGCTCATATATATAGAATACGTATGTACGTATGTATAAGCTCCTATGAGCACTGATATATTTATATCAAATAACGGCATGCAGTGGTTACATGGCTCCTGAGTATGTCATGGATGGGGTCTTTTCAGTAAAATCAGATGTCTTTAGCTTTGGCGTGTTGCTATTGGAGATTATTAGTGGAAAGAAGAATCGGTATTACGACAATGATTCCTTGAATCTAATTGGACATGTAAGTACTACTTTTATTCCTTTTTCTTGCTTTTGACGTTTGTCTACCAAATTAAATGTTGCCATTTACAATTTGTAATGTGATCCTTGGAACTAATTTAGACATGGAAGCTCTGGAAGGAAGGAAGAAGTATGGAAGTAGTCGATCCATCAATAAGCAATTCATGCGCTGAAAGTGAAGTTTCGAGATGCATACATGTGGGTCTCTTATGCGTGCAGGAAAGTCCAAAGGCCAGGCCAACCATGTCCACTGTCGTTTTTATGCTGGGCAATGAAACGTCTATGCTTGAACCGAAGGAACCTGCATTTTCTTTGCGGAAAGCTTTAAACAATCCTGATGTATCTACAACTGGGACATGTTCCATTAATGATGTAACTGTGACCGTGCTAGAAGCTCGGTAGAGATCTAAAAGTTACTTGAAAACAATAATATAGAACTCCTCCACAAAGAGAACGTTAAAGAAATTCATGAAGATTTCTTCCGCTGATTATGTTCCGTCCATGTTAATAAAGCTTAGCCGCCACTGGAATTCACCGAGAGAGAGAGAGAGAGAGAGAGAGAGAGAGAGAGAGAGAGAGAGAGAGAGAGAGAGAGAGAGAGAGATGAAGATTCCTTGACTCACAGAGGTAATTCATGTAACAGTATTGCATGCGTAAAAAATGTTATGTTAGTTGTTGGAGTCCTAGTTCAAAGACTTAAAAGCTTGACTTGGACATTAGGCAAGTTAACTCAAAGTAACTCGAGAATACTTGAGAGAGAATTTTAATAATATTTTTATTTATTTCTAGTCATATTTAAAATTTTATCTTACAATCACTAGGCAAGTAGGTTAGAGCAAAGTATGGTTGGTTTGAGTTCTTATGTTCAAATCCTGATTAAAACAAAAGATTTTTTGCCAAGCATTGAGTTAACTCGTCTAGAGTGGTGAGTCGATTTGTGATTGTTGATATAGGGTCAAAATTGGGTCATTTGTTTTCTTATATTTTTTTTATCTCTACTAATTCCTTTCACTCCAGCTAGGACAATAAAGGGGATTCTAGCAAACACTACAAAATGGCTTCAAACTCCAAACTCAGCGCGATTGAGAATTGAAAATCTTATTGCAGAGACTATCTATTGCCTCTAAACGAAACTATTTTCAAATTTTTTGTTCTTTTTCTTGATAGAGCAATGAATTTCTATACAAACTTTCAAAAACCTATAATTATCACCTAGAAAATTTGACCAAGCATATAGAGGAGAGGTGCCTTGTTGTTGAGACCAACGACACTCAACGGCTTTTGGCAAAATTATTTCCAATTTAATAATGGTGTAAGGCCTTTCTTTTTTCCTTTTTTGTGTTGTAATATTATGACCATGTTGTTACATGTTCAATAAAATAATTAAATAAAAAGAAACAATCATACTCTAATATCATATAATGGCAATGTCACTGCCCACTCCCTTGCCAAGGAGGGAGGTCAGCTAAATTTGTATATATATATTTTTTTTGTGGGAGCTAATATTCCCACATCGCTTTGATATAATATTCCCACACCCCTTTGGTACTAATACCGCATGCTCTTTTGAAGTTTTATCATACTATTATTTAAGGGGTCCACTTTCATAACAATCTTAACTGTACTTTGTTGTTTTGAGGTAGATAAGGTTTGATAAAAAAATCATATTCATTGCATAATTTAACTATTGCATTTTTTAGTTCTAAAATCAATGGTAAAAAATTAATGATATTAAAAACAGCTAAAAAAATCAATGTTCAAATAGTAAAATATGTGATTTTTCAGGCACAGTCCATGCATAGCAAGATGCTGAAGATGAATGGTTTCATTACTCAAAAAAGTAAATCACACATGGACTTTGACCATAAAACTTCAAAAGAGTGACATTAATACCAAAGAGGTATGAGAATATCAATTTCCCTTTTTCTAACTAAAAAAAATATTATAATAAGATTTACCATTATACAACCACAATGAGTTAAAGACTGCATGATTTCGAATAAAAATTGAAGAAAAGAAACACCCATTAGTTAAATTAGGAAATGAGCAAGCAGAACAACAAGATGGGCTACCCATATTAATGGTCCCACCACCAACTTGAAGATTTTTCTACCAATTCTAGGAGGGCGTGCACAAGAACTGTACATGAAAGAAAATCGCACTAGAGGGTCTCCTTCACTAAGAAGGTCATCCTCTAATCACTTTGACTAACGAGGCCTTAATAATTATAAATGAAATAATTTCCCCATTGTGGTTAGAAAGTTGACTCTATAATTCCACGAGGACCTTGACTATTGAACAAGTCACCATCAACGTTCAATTTAAGTAAGCCTAGTGTCACGGGGTCGCACTTTCACCTTTGCTAAACCTGTGCGGCACTTGTGCCCAACTCCCTTTCTTGGCTCAAGTCAGCCTTCAACCCCCCCAAACTCTCACTTGCTAGGGCTACACTCACTCACCCTGAGAAGTAATGAAAGGAACTCAGATGGAAACTCTCTCACTCTATTGAGTTTAACCAAAATTGAGATTATCTGAGCTGATTACAAGTGAGGAGCTTACACCTATTTGTACTTGCTCTCCCCCATCCACCTCCTCAATAGATAGTCCGGATTGTTACAAATGTCTACAATCCAACAGTTGAGGATTAATCTAGAATTCACTCTAGAAAACTCTACACAATTCTCTAACTTTCTACCTTTCTACATATTTGCAAAGAATACTCTAGAAATTGGGCCTTCTAGATTCAGGCCAAGTTCCATGGACCTTCCCAGGTAGGCATGAGTCCCTAAAGTCAGATCCACATCCCAAGTGAGCCTTCCTTAAAGGCTGCAAGCCCTGGTCACGGGCCTTGCAATGCAAGCCCGTGACACTAGGCTGCGGTTCACTAGATCTGTTTGACTATTAAGGCCATTATAGACCAAATCATCTCGCTATTGTGCTAGGTACCAACATGACCTAGGCTACCAATTAAGTGAAGCACTATCAATATTTAGTTTAAATAGATTTTGACTAATGAGGCCTCAATATGCCAAATAATTGACCCTTGTGGCAAGGAATTTGTCCTCCATATGCATCGGACCTAGATTATCAAAGGTAGCATCGTCAAAGTAAAGTTTGGGATTGCGGTCAGCTCTAGGAGATGACTTACCATTCCACATAGGGTACTAGTACCGACATCTCTAGGGGGAGTTTATTTAACTACGTTTATGAGATATCATGGCATATTTCAAATGTGTAGGTTATTTAACGATGGGCGTATGTAAGATATCAGATTTATTTAACTGCAATATCTTGAGTATATATTAGATATTAAGTTTATTTAACTACATATCTTGGGCATACGTGAGATATCAAGTTTATTTAACTGTAATATCTTAGACATATGTGAGAGATCAGATTTATTCAACATTATCATAGTTGATATGTTTAGTATTATCAGAGATATACCAACCCCTCTTTATAGTATAAATTCTCATTATTTCTAGAGAAAAATGAACTTCAAACATGTATGTTTAGAGAGAAAAAAAATAATGGGTGTCTTCACGTTGAAGAAGAGAATAATGCTTGCAGTCCTACAGATGGATGTTTATGCATGGTACCATATCCTATAGTCAAGAGAGAAATGGAAGTTTCTACTATCGATGAATGTAATCTTTTTTCCATAATGTGGTCCCAGTTTTTCTAGGAACTTTGAACCATTGATTTGCTCTGGAATATATCTTGATAGGATATGAGTTCAATGGAGATGGTTCTATCGTCACCATTGGCTGATCTTCATCATCCATCAGGTTAATCAAGGTCTTCTCCATCTAGTTGACATTTCAACGCCGTTGATTGTTCACTAAGTCAGGATCATGTTCATCAATGGAGCAGATTTTGCTGCACGACAAATCTAAATCTACCCAACATTATTACCGTTTTGGCCACCAACCTACCGCTCCTCCTGTACTCGCAATCATTCACCACCCAATCCAAGTCAATGATTTGGACATAGTAGAATGGAGAGCCATGAAAACCTACAACTAATTCAGGCTGGAGTGGAAGACCCTCACCAGTGGATCATGACCACTTGATCAAATGTATTTTAGTATAGTTCCGCATCTGGTAACAATTTAGATCATCATGATTTCAGACCCATCAATACTCAAGAGTTGCAGATCAACTTAGATTATAGTTAGTTATGCTTAACATTCATGTTGTTAATAAAGAAAATTTGACGGCCATCAAATTTCCTATCAAAGTACATAAAAAGACTCAAATTGCTCACAATTGGTCCCACCCAAAGTAAATTTGAAAAGTAGTTGCTTAAGCCCACCTAAAAAATATGAATGGTTAGTGCAGATTTACATCTTGTGTAGGGTGTTCATTTGAGGTTGATGAGAATCTGATGATTCTCAATCCATATCAACGGCTCTAATTTACCCATACTTTGAGGGTCATTGCTTTGTAATTGGTCGATTCATTATTTTTATTATAAAATATCTCTCATAATATATTTTAGATATCACTAAAAATATCACGAGAGATATCACAGAACATATGATACATATTTCAGATATCACAAAAGATATTACAAGAGACATCATAGAAGATATGTCAACAAAAATGCCCAAAATATGCAATTAAATAAGCCCCCTAAATCTCTTGCATGAAAAATTCTCTACCTAAGTCCAAAGAAGTCACCACCAATTTGAAAAGTAACTAGCTAAATATTAAGAAGTAGCTTCCTCCATATCAAATAGAATATGACACCGACTTATGAAGAATGCTATCCTAGAATGCCACATGCATATGGCAAGTTGTTGTGTAGTGCCCCAATTTTGGATGAAGGGTCCACCTTTTGATGATTCAATCCGTGCTCATCTGCGTGAACCAGTTTTGTATCTCATACGCACGCGCGTGTATGTATGAATAAGATTCTGTCTGATTGCAGCATGGAATCAAACGTAAATTTTCTCGTTAGCTTGAATTATCAATCTGCACACTTTTTAGACTAAACATACAAAGCCTGAGTAACTAGAGGACCGATCAGATTATCCTAATGTAAGCCCTTTCAAGCGAAAGTGTCTGCTTGTACTTTTCATCACGGGATATTTAAGTGAAAGTATAATCATCCTTCTTATAATTTACCTCCTAATTTAATATGTTACGATGAGCAGTGAAAAGTAGGAGCAGACCCACTCCGGTCTTGCAATGATACAAACCATTAATCTGGTAAGTCATAGGTAAAAGTTATGAGCTGCCGGATGATTCTAAAGTCTTTGGTTTTCCAGAGGCTCTTTTGGAGAACATAATTCATCCTTTCGTTTTCATGTCCTGCTTTTAAATGCTAGAAAAACAAGCGATCAGATTGTCAAATGGTTATCAATTTCTTCTACGGTTCATCAATTGCGACATCTAACTGTTCCCCTCTAGCCATCAGTATTGGGCCCAGGGAACCCAAGAAACAGGCCGAACGGACAATTCTAACTTCCAAATAACTATGGTTTTGGTTCTACCCAAAGAACACCATGATTTCGGTCGTCTGACCCGCTGCTTATACTTTTTCTGCTAAAATGTACATTAGAACTGTGCAAACGACGGAGTTTTTTTTTTTTTCTCCCTTATTTATTTATTTATTTATTCATTTTGAATGTTACACACGTATGCACAGCCTCCAACCTTGATCGTCCAAGTAAGAGACTCCTTGCACTGTTAATATGCCGAGACATGACTTGAACTCATTGCCCAAGCTATCAGTCAATGTGGGCTCAGAGTGTCAAGGATAAAGGTGTTTGGAATATTGAATTACCATTCGACTTGAAAGCTTAAACTCAACAATATAATATGTTTAACATATTCTCTCACATCAAAAGCTCCTTTTTAAACCTTTCATGTGGACGGAAGTGCAAGTTCTTCTTACCTTTCGTTGGAAATTAATATAAAGAGTCTCACTCATGACCTTCCTGTTAGTGAAGATGATTAATGTTCAACCTAAAACTTGAATTGATAGGAAGTGAGATAATAATATTTATATTTATAAGATGGAAAAGCTAACTAGTTGCGGGCTTCTATCTAATTGCTGAAATAGTTGCGGGCTCCTAATTTATATTGAATTGTTAGAACTTCTACCTGAAATTGTTGGCTGTAAGAAGGGTGAGTACGACGACTCACAATGGAAATTTACAAGGTTAGATAAAACCATGTCAATCAAAATCCATATCTATTCAGTATAGTTTATACGACATAAGTTTTTCATATTAATTCCATTAGTATCCATACACATCAAATCACCTAGAATAGAATTGTGAAGTATAACTTAATACATCCCAAGACGTTGTTCATAAAATTCAATAAATCTGTAATGACATAGAGATTTTAATAAAACAATTCAACATCATTAATCACAATCTATCGAAATATCAACTATCAAAGTTTATCAATAATATTACAGGATATCCTAACATGTGTGAACATGTCTCACATAAAATAAATAAATTTAAAACATAATATCCACTGGCAAGCTGCGGCTTTGCTATGTATTAGAATCGTGCCCGGATACCATGGCTACTACACCGCCTCCATGGGAAGGAACGGATCAATATAGGATAGAGTCTATCCCATGTCCTCTACCCTTAAATCATATATTGGTATCTATATCAAAAGGAACTAGGGGCCAAGTTGGTCCTATGTCATACCTAGCTAGCATGAGTGTCTAACCAACCACTCACCCGGTGCAAAACAATTCTCAAGAGTCTAATTGACAACTCGAGTTATTTCTAATATTTATATGTATGCCTAACTGCTTATTCCATAGATCTATTTACATATTAAACATAACAATAAAATTCTAATATATAGTTAAAACGTTTTCGAATACAACACACTTTCTCAAGAAATCATTTGCATAATAATTTTTCTTTTACAAAATCAAAATTATAAGGTTCAATCAAAATCTTTTATTTCTTTAAAACCATTACTACATTATATCTGAAATTCAAAGATTCTCATCATTGAATTACAAATAAACTGAGATATGATATATATATATATATGTAATAAATTTTATTGTTAACATTTTCAACTAATGTATACTGTCACTTTCTGTACCCTTGTTCTCTTATCTATTTAGTATTCATACTTAAGATGGTTATATATAATAACATTGAGAGTAATAGACTATATTTTAAATTAACAATTTCATAAGGATCATAAGTTCTAGTTTTATAAATTTTTGTGTTATGTAAATTTGTAGTATCGATGACGTATATTCTTCAAGATAAACAGTTTATAGTTAATAAAAGTAAACTAATATAGTTACTAGTTTGATCCTTTAGCTTAAGGTTTAGTAGTCAAGATCCAAACTTTGTGCCATATCTTTTTAGGAAATTTTTACTCTATACTAGTTTAGTACTTGTACGGAGTCATTAAATGTTGAGAAGACACTAGTGAATAGTATATCTACTCTTAAATAAAATTTATGCAAGTTTAATGATTGAATTAAAAAGTCTAACAACAATTTTGTTTGTTCTGTGATTGATCTTTCCAATGCATTACTAAATGCTAAGAAAGATGTCCAATAACAAACCTTAGTAATAGCCTCCATCATATGGAGTTACTTTTCTTGGACAATTTGATAAAATAGTCTCATCAGCTAGTTAGTATAGAAAGTTTCTAACTTTCTATATATCAATATAGGATTTTATTTGAAGACTACTAGTATATCAATGCCATATATTAACTACTGCTGTCAGAAATCTAGTGATTCTTATTAATTAATTTAATTAAATCACATCATAGTTTACAGATTTAAATTATCATAATTCAATGCATAAAACTATGTATATACACATTCTAAAGTTTATTAATTTAGAACTACAGTAGAAGAAGCCGATTGCTTCAAAAATTTACATTCTTTACAAGACTAGATCATATAATAAAAAGAAAACAAGGACTAATACATAAATTGTTGTCCAATTCAATAGATGAATACAAGTTTCATTTATACAGGATTTTGCTAGTTAATTTCTTATACAATATCAAAGTTATAGCAGATCGCGTACTATAATACTAAATCAATCCTTAGCTTTGAAATATTTATAGATTTTTGTACTAAAATCAGTAAAACCTATGCTTAAAATAGATTTGGAATCATCAATTTCTATTAGCTAAACATCAAACTTAAAAAGTATAAATCTAATAAACTATTATCATATAATAGAGAACAATAAAATATAGACAATTATTAAATAATTCTCTCAACATTACAATTTTTCATTAAAGGTTTCAAGCCTGATTCAGTAAATAAATCTGAAGTGAATTAATTTTAGAATCAAATTAGTTTATATATGTATATGTATAAATCAATTTATCATAGTCTAAAGTACACAACTATTCATATATGTGTAGTTTACTAACTAAGATTTTTTATTTTTTTTTTCTCGATTGTTATTTGGAAGTTCCATGATAAAAGGTTGCTAAACACACAAAGTTCCATGATAACAGGTTGCTAAAACACAAAATATAATTCAGAAATTTTAAACTAATCATTCCAGTAAAAGAAACTTTGTAATTTATTTTAATCATATGGTTTATGTTAGAAATTTCTCTATATCAGATCTACATTATTCTAAAATCTAAGTTACTACTTCTACTAAAATTCAGAATATATTTCAACTACAAAATCACTGTTTGCAAACTTCAGAATAACAAATGGTTAGCATACAAAACATTATTTACAGATTTAAACCTACTGATTTTTAGCAAAAAATTGAAATTAATTTCAATTACATAGTTTTTTATATTTAAAGTTTAGAATAACAGATTATTATTATCCAAAACATGATTTAGAGATTTAAACTAACGATTTTCAATAACAAATGAAGTTAAATGTAACAATATGGTTACCAATTCTAAAATAAAAAAATAAAATAAACAAGAGGGTTAAACCTAAACAAGTAAAATCCCACTTTTCCCCTTACTTGTCAACGCTATTTTCTTTTTCCCTCTTCAGGTTTCTTTTCTAGGGCTTCCATGCAAAAGACCGAGTTCTCCTTCTCTTCTTATGCCATCTGTTTTCTTCTTCTTCTTTGGTTCTTCATGAAGAAAACCCAAAATCTCCCCTCTCTTCCCTGCATTTTCGGTAGAAAAGAAAACCCTTCTTTATCTGCTGTTTTTCTCTTCTAGGCTTTCATGCAAAAAGCTCTAAAATCTTCTTCTTCTTCTTCTTCTTCTCTTCTGCATTTTCTATTTTCTTTCAGGTGTTTAACATAGAAATGAAATAAGAAAAACTTCTTTATTTCATTTCAATTTTTAACCCTTTTCTTTTACACATTTGTAACTTATTATTTATTACTTAGTTTAATGAGTTTTCTAATCTCAATCGTCAGATTGTTTTCAGTTTCAACATCTTTTATTTTGAGTCATTGGATCACTAAAGGCTCAAATTTATAACTGTTTATTTATTACCCCCTTTGTCTATAACTGTCAAATTATCATCTAATGTTAGTTATTTGTAATAGTTTTCTAATTAATTTACCCTGCCATTTCCCTCACATGGGATGTGTATGGTATCATGTGGTTTCCATATTTAGATGTCCACATGGCAAAAATTCGTAATAACCAAATAATTAATTAATAAAATAAAATAAACTAACATAAAAATGTAATTTCTTCTTAAAAATGGTCAAAGAGGTGACTTGAAGTCTAAACCTCACTTTGACAAGCTGTACTTAGGACCGCTTAGCTACACTTAGGTTAGGTCATCAACTCTTGCTAGATTAAATTTTTTTATTAGTAATATTCTAACTATACATAATTTATTTAATGAGTTAAAATTAAGAAATTTGTTTAGGTTTATTTCAACTCACTTTTATGCCACAATAATAAATAATTGACTTTAAAAATTTGCATAATTTATAATTATAATGTTTCTTTATTTCTAAAAAATGTGGGCCATTACATAAGATACTGGTGGAAGCTTTCTAGCCATTTGGGATCTCAAATTGGAACTCGTTATTTTGGGTGGTGCACCTAAGAGGGAGGGCAATCTTGGATGAGATTGAGATGAAATTAGGATTGAGGCCAGAGAAGCTTGGTTCAGTAAGACACGTATTGAAAAAGTATGGTAATTTGTCAAAGTGCTTGTGTGTTATTCGTGATGGATGCAATGAGATAAAGATTGGTCATGCAAGGGCTTGAAACGGTAGGGGTGGGATTCGAATGGGGTGTCCTCTTAGCTTTTGGGCCTAGGTTTATAGTCAAAACAATTGTGCTTCGATGCCCACAACGACCAAAGGCATGAAAAGCTATAGAGAAGCTTATTTTATCTGTCCAATAAAGTTATAAACTAAGTCTTTGTTGCTGCTAATGATCAGAATAGGTATATAGCAGTTACGAAGGTTCTACTTGATAGGAATTTATACTATTTAACTTTCAGTTAGTATGTATTAGCAATAATGCAGTGAGTGGAGTTCTCGTATGAAGAATGCCAAAGTTTCAACTAGAATCAATATAAGCAGACACAAGCGTAAGTGAACCAACATGCTACATGACTCCAATTGTCATCTAATTGGCCATATTGGATATGAATGATGCACCAATGTCTAATCTCATCTTTCAATTCTAGAAATAAGAACA
Source organism: Warburgia ugandensis (assembly GCA_035236585.1). Lineage (NCBI taxonomy): Eukaryota > Viridiplantae > Streptophyta > Magnoliopsida > Canellales > Canellaceae > Warburgia > Warburgia ugandensis. The sequence continues at coordinate 63,183,681 of CP141137.1, forward strand.
ACAAGACGGAGAATTTTGGAAGAAAGCCTCCCTGTTCTCATATTAATATCTTTTGCAAGTGAAGAATTACAAAGTAAAGCATTTAGATGGACTTATAAATATAATCTATTGCCTAAGGGGAAAGAGGTGACTCAAATATGCAATCAATCGTATTTCAGAGTAGATGTTAAGTTGTTTGCAACCAATTGTGCTAGACAAAACTAATAAAATTAGGGATGTTAAAGATGGAAAAAAGAAGATAGTTTTTAGTCAATCATCTTCATGAAAACAATTCAAGATAGTTTCAAAAAAAATGTCTCAAAAAATCATACTTAAGAAGATGGTTCGGTGCTAACTGTCTTCTTTATTTTAGCAAAAAGCATTTTTTTTTTTTTTTTGCAGGAAGACTTTTAAAGATGTTTAGGAACAACTTTCTTTAAAAGTGCAACTTTTTAAAGGCAGTTTCGTCTAATCATCTTTAAAAGTAATCTTTTATATTAAGTCCTACAAACTATCTTTTATTTCATGTCTTCGATCTTCATCTATATAGCTGCATATCATACTACTATACAGCCTAAACCTCATTTTAATGTATTTTCACACTAGAATGCTTCAACTAAAACACCATGGTTGAATAAAAAATACATATTATATATATTCGTGGCCAATATTGATTAGATTGTACATTGGTAAGCATCTTTCTTGTTTTTGTTTCATGTTTTATATATTTACATGATTATGATTAGAAATATTCCTTTTTTAAAGTTAATTTTCCTTTCTTGTATATGAATCTTTCATATTTCATTGTATGAATTTTTTTTGATAATTAAAATGCCTAACCAAGTTCGCATAATCTTTTCATATCTGAATAGTCTCGACACACATTTAACCTTCAATTGTCTAAAAACATAAACAAATATGCTTGGATGACCGTGATAAGAATATCAAGAGAATATGAGGAGGAAAAAGAAAAGTTTATAGAGTTCATACTTAGGGTAGGAGTGATTGTAATTGTATATGTTGTACATGCTCGATACATGAAAAAGTAAAAAAGATAATTATATGCTAATTCAGAGAATATTTGTGCTTTAGTGGAGTCGATGAAAGCTATCTCCCATTGATCTAGCATGGAGAAGAGCTTTCTCATGGGCTCTCTATAAGGGCGAGCTGTGATCAATATGAAGACATTATAGGAAGTGTTGTAGATAGTACAACTGCACTGATGTTTTGAGATGTATACGGTGACTTTCAGGATGACCTTGAACAATTTTAGACTACATTAGAGAAAGTCAATGAGTCGTTATACATTGGCTGTACAGATTATACCAAGTCATTTGTATTGGTAGAACTTTATAATATGAAATCAAGATTTGATTTTTTAGATTAATGTTTTACAGAAGTATTGAAAGTGGTAGGTAAAATGCTATCAATAGAGAATAAATTAGTGAAGTCCACTTGGGAGGTAAAGAAAACCCTATAAAAGAATGTTTTGTATTGCAAAAAACTGAAGAATTAATATGGCATGCCAAGAAAAGTGTAATTGATAGTTATGTACACCATCTAGTAGATAGCCATGTGGCCTAATTTTGAAGATGAACTTGGAAACTTGTGGCTTATAATATCTGCAAACCAGATTAATCCTCATGATTCTTTGAGGAGTAGGTATAGTTATGGGTTTATTATAATAGTTTGTTGTTACAACTTCCCACCCTTCTATCCATAAAGATGAAGTTCATGATGTTAACTATATTGATATTGGGTCCTAAGCAACCAAAGAATACCATTGATGTATACTCGATTCCCTTGATTGATGATCTTAAGATATTATGGGATGTAGATATTAAAGCTTATGATGTAAACAAGAAATAATCATTTACCTCAATGTTTGTATTATTGTGGACAATAAGCGACTTTCTTGTATATGGTAATTAATCTAGATGCACCATAAAGGGATATAATGCTTTATCTTATCTTGTAGTTACTAAATATATGTCATATGACTTAAACATGATAAGAAAATGATATTCCTTAGCTACAGAAGATGGTTGTATAGAGACCATCTATACCATTTTAAGAAGGAGGAATTTAATGGTGGTGTAGAGAGAAACACACCTCAAAAGATGTTGACAAGAAGATAAGTATTGGAATAGGTTAAAAACCTTAATGTCTTATGAGAAAAGAAGAAAGCAACTAAATATGTTGTAAAAATAACTCTAAAAGTTGTTGGAAAAAGAAGTCAATATTCTTTCAACTTTCGTACTAGAAATCTTTGCATCTGCCCCATGTGCATGATGTCATGCACATTGAGACAAATGTGTGAAAAAGTATGATTGATACCTTACTTGACATGCCCAAAAAACAAAGAATTGAATTGCAGCTTGAATAGATCTTATAAATATGGGTTTGAAGAGAAGGTTGCATTCACAAAATAGGGGTAGTCGAGGAACATACTTGCCTAAAACAAATTATATGGTCAATAGAGAGGGGAGAAGAATAGTGTGAAAAACCTTGTCGGAGCTCAAAGTCCTAAATGACTACTCTGCAAACTAGTATGGATGAAGCACAATTGTCATGCACTATTGCAATAACTCCTACCTATAGCAATATGTTTGGATATGCTAGAAAAATTTAGAGGATCTATTACAAAATTCTACTACTTCTCCAATACTTTTGTGCAAGAAGGTGATGAATGTTTTAAAATCACAAAAATGCAAGAACATCTAATAACAACTTCATGTGAGCTTGAGACAATCTGTCCACCATCTTTCTTTAATATTATGGTACACTTAACAACGTACTTCATTGATGAGGTTAGACTATATGAGCTAGTTTACTTGCAATGCATATGCACATTTAAGAGATACATGAAAATTTTAAAAGAGTATGACAAAATCACAATCAACTAGAGTTGTGTATAGCCAAATGTTACATTGTAGATGAAGTTGTGCACATAGTATTTATTAGGAGTTGATGCTATTGAAATCCCTAAAAAGAAACGATTAGTTGGATTTCATGATCCCAAAGTTGGTGAACATCTTTTAAGTGATAGCATATTGACCATTGACCATAAAGAACAAGACTAGGCATACCTTTATGTCTTGCGAAACAATGTTGATGAAGTCTAGCCATATGCTGATTTAGTTGATCACGCTTGACTCTCTCTCTCTCTCTCTCTCTCTCTCTCTCTCTCTCTCTCTCTCTCTCTCTCTCTCTCTCTCTCTCTCTCTCTCTCTCTCATTGTATGCTTTGACATTTTCCTCTATTGTATATATGTGTAAGCATTAACTAATGGTTACATTTTCTTTGATAGTGAGCATAGAGAATTCTTAAAAGCGAAGTATCCAAGTTACACAAAGAAATAGAAGTGGCTGCAATATGCTATCTCACTTTCAAAACTTAGCTCTATCATAAGGTAAAACGAATTAATTTGACTTATTATAAATTGCATACTACACACACACACACACACGCACGCACGCACACTTAATTAAGACAATCATATCCCACCTAATATACATTTGTAGGTTCAAGATCAACAAGATGCTCCAGTAGATGATATATCTAAATCCATGGGCTACATGATGATGAGACCATAAGTAGAAGTAATAAAGTATGCTGGATAAATCATCAATGGTATCACTTTTATACAAAGGACCATGATAACTCAAGAATGTAACAAAATAACGGGGTCAGCTTAGTTGCCAATAATACTTCTTTTCCTATTCAAAGAATAATAGGCCAATAGTGGCAAATGATACTTATTACATGATTATACGAGAGATATGTGCCTTGGATTATACTTGTAGAATTGTGGTTATATTTAAGTGTGATTAGGTGGAAGACAACAAAGACAGTATCAAAATTGATGCCCTTGGATTGACATTGGTTGGCCTCAACAAGATTGGTTATAAAAATGATTAGTTTATTTTAGCATCTCAAGCAAATATAAGGTATTTTATGTGTAAGATGGATGTGATAAGAGATTGTCAACTATTGTATCATCTTGTAAGAGGGATTTTCATAATGAATACAACATACGCGATAATGCAATAGATTACCCTTGTATTACCAAAACAATGTCATCAATTGAAGTACTTTGTGAGAATGAGGATTATATGTAACTAGGCTGCTTGGGTTATCAACAATATGTGGCATCTTAAGTTTTCGTAAAATAGTTCCAGATTAGCTCTTTCATCTTGTGCTAACTTGTATTAGTGAGATAGAATATTATTTAACATTTAATATATATGCACGTGTGTGTAATAAAAGGATGATAAATGAGTTATCTGAAAAATACTTGATTGGCATGTTCTTATGTTTGTTTGTATACAGGCCTCTAATTATACTTGTGGAATTGTGGTTGTGCTTAAGTATGAATGGTAGAACACAATAAAGACAAGATCAAAACCAACACCCTTGGATTGATATAACTCAACCTTACTAAGATCGGGTATAAAAATGATCAATTTATTTTAGCATCTCAAGTTAAACATGTATTTTATGTACAAGAAAAACTGCTAAGAGTCCACTATTGTATAAATTACCCTCATATCACATGAATTTTGATATGTTTTTAAGATATTATTTAGAATTTTATATAAAAAAATATATCATTTGAAAATTTTATAATTTAACCTTAATTTGGTATTCAAGCTTAGATAATGATCCGAGGTAACTATGTGTAAAATCGAATATTGTATAATACTAATTAGGTTATTTTCTTCGTTTTGTAGGTGGTAGATCAAGATTCACGCAATTAGATTAAACTAATCAACATCCTAGATCTCTGATGAAGCTTAGATTAAAATAGACAACTTAGATCAATTCAGATTATCTAGATCAAAATCAAGAAGCAAAGACTCTAGTTCAATCCTCAAGCATTAATTCTAAACCATGACCACAAGAGAATTGAGAATACTATAGGAATTTATGTTCAATGATTGAAGGTGAAAAGAATGAAGAAAGGGAATAGTTTCCTAATAGGAAACTAAGTCAAAAATAAGGAAATTTAATTGATTTAGAATTCTTTGGAGAAAAAGAAAGAGAATGGATAAGGAAATTACCAAAAATTGAATCAAATTGACTTCCATCATCTATAAATACCAGATTGAACATGGAGTGAAAAAAATCTTGAAAATTAGGAGAAAAATAGAGGTTGAAGAAGATCAACAATGTACACATAGGTTGGTGAATAGGAGTACTTTACACATCAGTCTATGCTTCAATACTTGACAAAAAATCTCTAAAATTTGGTTCATTGCATAGAAGGCATCAAGGATAAGAAGACGTAGATGTTTGATTTTCAATTTTCATTCCAAATATTATAAATTGAATTGATTAAAATTAGTTACTTACTACTATTTGATGAATAGTAATAGTGAGTTACTTAAAGTTTTGCACCTTTGGTTTGGTTTATTTGATAAATTTTTAAATGATCTAATCCTTTGCTCATATTTTAATTTGAGTTAGAAAAAGTTTTATACATTTTTTTTTGGAAGTTACTACTGTGCAGGTTGGTGAGAAACCTGTGTTTGTGATTGAATATCTTAATTTATATCATCATCATCATCATCATCATCATCATCGTCGTCGTTGTCGTCATCATCATCATCATCATCAAGACCTTATCCTAATTAGGGGTCGGCCACATGAATCTTATTCCTCCATTCCTCTCTATTAAGTACTATGGCTTCATTTAGTCGCATAGTTTTTAAATCTTTCCTCACCACTTCTATCCACGTTCTTTTGGGCCTTCCCCTTGCCCTTTTGGAACCTTTTACTTGTAATACCTCACTCCTAACCTATAATATCCTTAATTTTTAGGATAAAATAGGAAATTATTAAATAAATTAAAATAAAAAATTTATGGATGAAATTTTTTCCTGAAAACATAAGAATTAGAAAGTGCTTGTCGATACGAATCCAACACCACCAAGAACGCAAAAAACGGAACTCAAACGAAGGAGTTATGAGCCGTCAAAGTTTTAAGGGCAAATTGGTCATTTGATAGAGACGTGTTAGACAGGGGTCCAAATTGATAATGGCACCCTCGTCTTCCACACGTCTCTACCAGTGCCGGAAAAATCGCCGGAGAGACTTGGAAAGAGACGTGTGGGGAAGAGAAACTCTTCCCCAAGACTCTAAAATCCTATATCTATGCTCCTTTAGGAGCCAAAACGCTCCACTTTGAGCGTTTTCTCTGAGTTTTTACGCAAAACCCTAGCCCTGCAAAACTTGGATTTTCTGGTGAGTGGAACCCCGGCAACACGAAAAACAATTAGGAAAACATTTAAAAATAAAAATAAAAATCAGATTTTTAGGAACCTGTGTGCACGCTATTGTTGGAGCGTGATTTTACGGATCAAACCTCTTCCGTTTAAAAATCGCATCGTCCAACTAGTGCACAAGAGACCCAAGAGCACACCCTTTAAATTTGGGAGTGATCTAACGGTAGATTTCTCCAGAAAACGCAAAAACCAGTACATAGGGATGATTTTAGGAACTTGGGAAAAATCATTTAAAAACCATGGTTTTTGGAAAAATCAGTGAAAAAGGAGGACATAAATGGATTCTAGAGAGAATTCTGAAGAAAATTGCGCAAAAATCGCTCAAAACAGAGCTCTGTAGCACCACCGGAGGCGACCAGAATCCGGTCGTCTTCTCTTGCGTCGTCAACGGCGTTGGCGCCCTGGCGCTGACGCCAGGATGCACTCGGAGACGCACCCAGGACGACGTCACACGACGTCGTCGTCGCACGCGTGCAGGGAGTGTGCTGGTTGACAGTTGCGGTGGGGCCGGGACGCGGCGCGTCCTGGTGACTGTGACGCACGGCGCGTTCCCGTGCGTGTGTCACCGTCTTCGTGCGCCGGTATACGCCGGTGTAAACCGGCAGAAAAGGCGCGCCGCCGGTATAAACCACCTTATGGTGGTCCGGCAGGCCCCATTTAAGGGTAGTTTTCACAAAAACTTGATTTTTGGGAGCTAAAGAGGTCCAAATCACGATCCGAAAGAGGCGTTGTGATCGTATCGACGATGCGGACCTAGTTTTAACTTAAAAACTTAGAAATGACCACTTTTTATTTAGAAAATTTTTAAAATAGTGATGTGACATGTACAGGTGCACTTGAATATACTAGTTAAAGGGAGTTATTAGCCAGCTAGTGGTCTCACACTGAGGTAGGTGACGACAACTAATGTTTTGCCTTGATTTTTAAACCATGTTTAAACATAGCATCATGTGTGATTGTGTTTTAAATTGCAATTTTTATTTACCGTGGATTTCATGCGACATTAAGTACAGGATGGTTATTCCAAATTGAAATCTTTTACTGAATAAACTTATTGCAAATGCTTTTACAAGCATGATGTAAATTAGTTATGCTTAATTAGAGACTTATTTCTTATGATATATATAGAAAATGCATGGATTTACATGGAAATGAGAATAGAGGCTTATTAGATGGTCCTTTTATAGGCTAACCCCAGGATGAGGGGCATGTCTTGGGGATTGCAAGCTATAAGTGCTCTTGAGTTTTAGCATATACATATGATTTCCGTGTTTTATATTTGATGACGGGTGCTCTCGCCCGATAGGTGTCATGCTAGGAGGGATAGGGTCGGCCACCCACCTTCCGAGATTATGATATGATGATTTTGTGATATGATAGACACCTGCCCATAGATGGCATTCGGTAGGGGTTTGATAACATGGATAGTCTACACTACCAGTCTGAGCCTTTCCATGGGGACAGACGCTAAGCCTCCCGTTATGGTGTCGACGGAGAGCAGCGGTGATTGATACCCATGGAGGGTTGCCATTGCAGCATGATGGCCCATATTCTTATTATGTGTGCATGTATGATGAGCATGGTTATGGATGATATGCCTGGATGTGATGACACTCAGAGGTTGATTACGTGTACTCCTGATCAGGGATGTTAGTGCGATGTGGTGGGACCCATTACCTTAGGGTGCCCTTATTCTTGTTGTATGCTCCATTTTATTGATTCATGTCATGTTTTAACTCTATGATTGCATGTTTTAGCATATGGAATAAATTGGCATTTAATTGAACATGGCATTATGATATCATTATTTTCATAAGTGTTAGACTTTTTTATCAGTGCTGTTCATTATTTCTTTCATTTATTACATTAATTGTCTATGTACCTACACAAGCGATAGCTTGCTGAGACATTGCTTTGTTTTGCAATACCTTAGATCTTGAGCGCGATAACAGGAAAGGCAAGGCTGTTGAGAAGCCGTGAGAGCTGCTAAAGACCATTTTTCTATAGTGTTAGACAGTGATGTGAGTCATTAAACAGGATTATCATTTGGATTTTATTATGGATTGCATATTTTATATTTGGATGTGATATAGATGTTTGGACCTATGTTGGACATTTATATGGGATGTTATGATGGATAGACCCTGGGCCATATTATTATTGTCTTTTGGACGTTTATTTGATTTAAAATAAAGGCACCTATTTATTTGACGTTGATTTATACGCGGATTATTTATTTATGTTTAAATTACATGTACGCCATTTTGAGAAAGGAAAACTAACACCCGGAGTTTTTAAGATAGGTTTAGTAAAATGTTAAATAAATCTTTTCTCATGGGATCCCAAATGCTCTTATTTAAAATGCCCAAAAAAAAAAATGTCTTAAAAATCTAGGGTGTTACATAACCGGTGTTGTTGTTGGTCTCCTTTAAACATGTCTAAACCATCTAAGTCTAATCTCCCTCATCTTGTTACATATTGGTGCTACCCCTAAATTTTCTCTAATATTTTCATTTCTAATTCTATCCTTTCTTGTCTTACCACTCATCTATCTTAACATCCTCATTTTTGTGACCCTCATCCAATGAGCATGATGTTCTTTAACTGCCCAACACTCTGATCCATAGAGCTTGGCCGGGCTTATGGCCATCCTATAAAATTTTCTTTTAGTTTGAGTGGCACTCGCTAATCACACAAAACTCCAGATGCACATCTCCATTTGTTCTAACCCACTTGGATTCTCTAGGTAACCTCCCTCTTAATCTCTCCACTCTCATGAATCATTGATCCTAAGTACCGAAAGTAGTCTTTTAAGGGGACTTCTTAGTTATCAATCTTGACTGGTGTTCCACTCCTACTCCTCTCCTTGCTAAAATTGCATTCCATATATTTGTCTTAATTTGACTAATTTTAAATCCTTTAGATTCTAATGCTTCTCTCCATAACTTTAGCTTTATGTTTACACCCTCCCTTGTCTCATCAAGTAAGACTATATCATCTGCAAATAGCATGCACCAGGGAATCTCCTTGTGCAGATATTTTGTTAACCCATCCATAACCAATGTGAAAAGGTATGGGCTCAATGCCAATCCTTGGTGTAATCCTACAATGACAGAAAAATCATCAGTCTCGCCACTAGTGGTCCTAACATTTGTTACCGCTCCCTCTTACTTATCTTTAATTATGTCTATATACCCCTGCGAAACCCCTTTATCGCCCAACACCCTCCACATTAACTCTCTAAGGACTCTATCATAAGTTTTCTTTAAGTAGATAAAGACCATATGGAGGTCTTTCCTCCTCTCCCTATATTTCTCTACTAAATGTCTTAGTAAGAAAATAACTTTCATGGTAGACCTCCCAGGCATGAAACCAAACTGATTCTCTAATACACTTGTTTCATGTCAAAGCCTCTTTTCAATCTCTCTTTCAAAAAGTTTCATAATGTGGCTCATAAGTTTGATTCCTCAATAACTAGTGCAGCTCTATATGTCTCCTTTATTCTTATAAATTGGTACAATAGAGCTTTTCCTCCACTCATCAAGCATTTTTTTTAATTTTATAATCTTGTTAAACAACTTGGTCAACCAAACTACCTCAATTTCTTTTTCAAGGCCTCTTTCACTTCAGGTATTCTAATCCTATGTTCATATCTATAATATCCAATGTTATTTAGATTTATAGTATTTTCAATCTCTTTATTCTCAGATCCATTGTCATTTAACAATTTTTGAAAGTATGTTTTCCACCTTTGTTTTATCTCATCATCTTTGACTAATACCTTTTGATCATCACTTATAATGCACTTAATATGATCTAAGTCCTTACCCTTCTGTTCTCTTACTTTTGAAAGTTTAAACACATCTTTCTCACATTCTCTTATTCTTAGTCTATTATATAGCTCATCATATGCTTTAAGTTTGGCCTCACTTACTATTCTCTTAGCCACCTTTTAACATTCTTATCTTGTTCATAGTTTTCATTATTTCTAGTTTTCTGTCATGCTTTAAAATACATCCATTTTTCTTTAATAACTTTTTGCACTGTTTCACTCTACCGCTATGTTTCCTTTACTATTTGCCTTTTACTTTTAGATATGCCTAAGACATCTTTTGCCACTTTCTTAATGAACTCGGCAATATTAATCCACATGGTATTTACTTCTGTTTCATAGTTCCAATTTCTTACTACCATCAATTTATTTGAGAATGAGGTTATTTTCTCTCCTTTTAAGTTCCACCACTTAATTTTTGGATGCCTATTAAGTTTATTTCTTTTCTTCCATCTTTTGATATGGATATCCATAACCATTAACCTATGTTGTGAGGTTAAACTGTCACTAGGTATCACCTTACAATCCTTACACATAGATCATTTATTATTCCTAAGTAGAAAAAAGTCTATTTGGCTTTTATGAAGTCTACTTTTAAAGGTTATTAAGTGTTCATCCCTCTTCTTAAAGAGTGTATTTGAAATGGCCAAGTTATATGACAAAGAAAAATCGAGGATATTCTTCCCCATCTCATTTCATTTATCTATAATATACCCTTCATGTATTCTATCATATCCTTCCTTTCCTTTTCCTACATGGCTATTTAAGTATGCTCCTATAAATATACCCTCAGTGTTGGGAATTTCTTGCATGACTCCCTCCATATCTTTCCAAAATTGTCTCTTGATTATATCTTGTAACCATACTTATGGTGCGTATGCACTTATAACATTTATAATCGTTCTCCTAGAACCAGTTTTATTATTATAATTCTATCACTGATTCTTTTAACTTCCACAAATTTATCCTTTAATTTCTTATCCACTATTATTCCTACACCATTTCTGTTATTATCCTTTTCTACATACGATAATTTATACCCATCTATTTCGCTAGCTTTAGCCCCTTGCCACTTCGTTTTTTGGATACAAGCGATGTTGACTCTCCTATGTTTCATCTTGTCTACTAACTCCAAACTCTTACCTGTCAATGTCCCTATATTCCATGCGAAGATACAAATCTTATATTCTGGAGATATCCTATTTGCTATCACCTTTCTCGACCTCCATGGCATGAACCCATGTCCACTTTTCACTATGCCTGGGTTCTGATGTAGTGCATCGCTTCTGAGGGGATGCTCTAGCAACCCTTGGCCATTTTTGACTACACCCGGGATCCAATGTAGCGCCACGCTGCTAGGAGAATGCTCTAGCAACCCTTGCCTATTTTTCACTGCACCCAAGATCCGATGCAGCGCATCGCTTATGGGAAACACCCTAGCTCGAGGGAATGTCAGTTTTTGGTTCTTGTCTTGCCATAGTTTTAAGAAGCTGAAGATGTTTTTTATTTCTTCCTTATATACTAATATACAAATGCATATTCATTTGGAAGCAGAAAAGAAATAACAAAATCATCTTCAGCTTCACCCTTGTTGGCTGGCACCTAATGTAAGGGTCGCCATATTTTAAGAAGCTGGAGATGATTTTCATTTCTTCCTCACAAACTAATATACAAATGCATATTCATTTGTAAGAAAGAAATACCAAAATCATCTTCAACTTCTCTCTTGCTGGCTAGCACCTGATGCAAGACCCTCATCCTTTTTCATCCAAGCTTGGGATCGGCATTGGTGAAGTTATCTTAATTTATATTATCTTTATTTAAAATCTAATCGTACAATTAAATTTATTGATATCAAATTATTTTACATACCGAGTTTCATTGAAAAATTCTATTAGAAAGTAGAAGAAATTAGTGGCCAAAGTTAGTGAAATTTGCATGGATTCTTACCATTTGTGGATTATAAACAGAGATTGAATTAATCTTGGATTATGAATAGGGATAGTATAACTACTTAGCTAGTGTCACTTGCGCATGACCATGCATAATTGTCTCAGTTACCTTCTACTTTTCTAGTAACACTCTTTCTTGCAGACACTGTATGAGGTGTTGCTATGGTATTTTAATTTGAAAAAATTAAGAAAATCCATGAACAAGATCTGATATGTGACACATCAGAGAATGTTATGGGTGATCTTAATTTTTGGTCAATTAAATTTTATTTAAACTCCAAAATTTTAAGTCGAGTCTTAGTGGAATTGATCCATACTTGCATCAGCTATACTATAATAACTCATGCACTTGCGATAAACAATCAATAAGTTTTTGGTGCCATTGTTGAGGACCAACAATAGAGTAGAGGCTAAAAAGGAGCAAAAAATTAAAATTTATTTGCTTTCTTAGATTAGGATTTTTAATTTTTGAGTGAAACTTGTAGTGAGGCCCCATTATAATTTTCAATTATTTTAATTTTAATTTTAAATGGGTTGTATTAAAATAGGGTAAGTGTGAGGTATGGTCCCCCATATATGATCTTCATCAGAAATCTCACTATAAGTATTCCTTCTTTTTTTTTTTTTTTAATAACTTTTTTATACAGTTGCATTTAGCATAAACTTGTATTATTTGATAGTATAATTGCATATAGAAAGCACGTTTTATATATGTTGCATTTTAGGGTTTGCATTAATTTATTATTTTAATTGCATTTTAGGGCACGTTTATTACTTTAAGGTAATTTATATGTTGATCGAACTATCATAGAGTGTAAAAATTAAATACTAAGGGCACCCGACTGCACAAGATCAAGGGTGAATTTAATTCCTACCTCTTGGCCCACCTAGGATAATCACCACAAGTGTGGAACTCAACCTTCCAAAATAATTTAAAATTAATTAGAAGAGACCTATAGAGGCCATCACTTGCTTGTAGGATTCTTTGGAAGATGACCCATTGCCACTTTAGTGGCCCCTATAGGGTGTGAAGTGGTTGGTTAGGTTAGAATCTAATTGGTAAGCAGTGGGACAAGTCTGGAAGAGAGGAGGAGTATTAAATTAGACTAATCAAGCTTCTCCCCCACATAAAGTTATGACAATCAAATTGTCTATTTGCTAGCCTTAGGGTTGTTTGAATTTTGTACTCTATCATTTTCCATCATTAGCAGTTAGGTTGCATTAGTTAGGGTAGTTTTTCTCATTCTAAAAAAAAAGAAGTACTCATTCGTTGCATACAAAGATTTATTTTTTTGTATATAAAGATTGATTACAATGTTCTATTAAGAAGGGGATGACTAGTGCATTTGATAGGTTATTTGCTTCAAAGCAAGACACTTAGTAATATCTAAAAACTTAATACAATAATTAATATGCCTATTATGAATCATAATATCTCACTTCTACATAGCCATCAAGCTCCACATATAATAAATATTATTAGGAGCCAGTAGATGCACCTCATGCATTCACAGAATCTAGTAATAACTATTATCATGAGACAAATTACTAAGACTATAATGGATGAGCCAAGCATCATGAATAACCATGATTTAACAATTATAAATAATATCAGGCAAAACTAGCATGGTCCTACACTAATCAACCCTACTAGAATTATCAAGAAAATTAGGGACAATGATCATGGTTCCAACCTGATCAATTCTTTCCTAGCACTCCAATGACACAGTAGTATGTGCCTTTTGAGTTAATGCCTTCAGCATAGAAGGAACTAACATTTGACAAGACACTTAGGTTATTTATGAAATCAACTAAACAATGTCGTAAAGAGATGGGTTGACTTTGTGCTACATTTATGTAAAGGGTTGGAGAATTTGAACCAAATGGAGATAATGAGGAGCCATTTATTATTTATGACAAGATGAAATCATTCTAAGTTACAAAGTCCCCTCAACCATCCATACAAACCTCCAATATAGATGTACTTAAGGTAGATCTAAGTCATTATTATGATTCTGATAAAGAGACATCCATTGAGGAAAAGAATGAATCCTTAGAAACCTCCAACCTAGATCCACTCAATTCATGTCTTGCTTATTTTTATGAATTTGATGAAGGCACATTCATTGAGGAGGTGAAAGAATTGTTAGAGATTGTGTCATTAATGAACACTTTTTAATGGCAAGACAGAGTAGAACACCCCCATAAAGATTGATATTCTAGTTAAGCTTTGTAATATAGAAGATGTACTTGATTAAGACCTACAAACCCTATTTGAAAAACCATTAGATAGTAATTTAAGACCACTTGAACTCTTACTTGTATTTGTAGAATAGAAAGAGAAAGATTCCATTGATGTACTAGCCCTACATTAACCAACTCTAAGGCACATTAGAAGATAATCAAGGATTAAGCCAAACCATGTTTCTGCCTCTAGAAAAACACGAATAACCTTTTAAGGAATTGCAAAGTCAGCTTATACCCCAATTTTAGAAAAATGCAAGGGAAAAGGAGGAAAAAGACACACTAAGTATAATGGTCAATATTATTCCTAAATTTGGTCAAGAAAAGGACCATTCATCTCCATATGGTCCAACAAAATTTAAATTCACTGTAGTTCACATTGTTATGGTAATATCACTACTTAAATTTTCAAGGTGGAGGAATTATATTGATTACTGTGAAATTTTGAAGATGGGGGATCATCATAGTGGTCCCACTCAATTTATAGTCATGGTGGACTACTGTGTCATAATGCTACCATCACCAAAAAATTTATGGTGGAGGAAATATATTGACTAACATGAAATTCTAAAGTGACATGAGAAATCTTGCCATTTCATTGATAGGATTAGAAAAACTTAGGTAGCCAACTCGATCTAAATTAGGGTATATTAGGATAAGTTTAGCTGAAGACGTTAAACTTAACACTCAATAGAAAGCAACGTAGAACTTTTTTTAGAAAGTCTCAATCACCCATATTCATTTTAGGTCCTTCTTTTTTAAACATTGGACACAATGTTTCTTTTAGGTCAAGGGGTATAGAATTCTAGTTTTTGCTAGTTTTTATTTTCTTGGCCTTTTTAAAAAATTAATTTTTTTGTAAAAATTTGCCAAAAAAATGTATAGGTCAATTCCTACACAAAGATGAGAATTGGATTTTCTGAAGTATAGTTTATCTAAATTTGACTTATTAATAGAGTTGCACATGAGTAATTATTATTTTACTCATTTTCTAAAGTCTTCCATGAAAGCAAAACCCATATCACATCTGTACACATAGTTACATATATATTACCTATTTTCTTCAAAAGATAAGTTAGAGATGAATGAACACATACTTTTTATTTGCAATAAAAGTAGATAAGTGAATATCAATAAAAGAAATATTCTTCAAATAGATTCAAAAGTGTTGAAAAGAATGAAAAAAATTTAAAGAATGCAAAAAAATACAAAAACAATGTTCACTTTAGTGCAAAGTAAAGAAGAATTGTCAACTTTAATAGAAGACCTCTACTTATTTTTGAAGAATTTTGAATACCCTTTCTTTTGTACCTTGTCCTAAGCTTATATTTCGTTCTAGCTGAAGACCTATTGATTCTATAAGGAATATAGTCTTAATGAGGATATGAAAGCATAGGATTTAAAGAGTTGTATTTTTAAAAGTTCAAAGGTAATGACATCTTATCCTTTTTACAGGGATTAAAACTAAATTCCTTAGTAACTCTTGTTCCTTCATGAGTATATGTACGATAAATTTGTTCTTATTGACTTTGCTCACATATTTAAAAGAGAGATATTATTAAAATCTTTTTTTGAGAGTTTTATTTTTGAGTGTATGATATTAGTGAAGACTGAGGTCAAAACATATTTTGGATAGACTTCAAAAGGTAGAAGTCTACTTAGATATAATGATTGTAGCATATATAAATTGTACACATACTCACATTAAGATTTGAGCTTAATTAGCATCTATTTAGCATAGGGGTAGATTTTTGAATTATTTATTTATTTATAATAGTTTGCTAAAGTTGATACATTTATTAAAGATAATTCTCTAAGAAAAAAGTGAAAATTGACTTAAAAATAATTTTTAGAATTTTCTAAGCATATTCACTCCAAATCCTCACGAGACTTAATTCATCCACTAGGGGTAACCTAGGATTTTAAGGGCTTGTTGTAAAGCTAAATGCAATCAAGAGTACCTAAGAAAGTGGCAATTTATTTTAATTTTGTAATTTAGTTTTTCATATGTTTTGCTTAGAACTAGCAAAATGCTAGTTGGGTGTGTTAAGAGTCCATTATTGTATAAATTATCCTCTTTTGCATGACTTTTGATATATTTTTAAGATATGATTTAAAAATTTATATAAAAATTATATCACTTGAAAATTTTATAATCTAACCTTAATTTTGTAAATTTTAAAGGTTAGATGATGATTCAAGGTAAGTATGTGTAAAATTAAATGTTGTATAATACTAATTAGGTTATTTTCTTTACTATGTAGGTGGTAGATTAAGACCTATGTAGTTAGATCAAGTCAATCAACATCCTAGATCTTCGATCAAGCTTAGATTAAAATGGATATATTAGATTAACCTTGATTATCTAGATCGAAATCAAGAAGTAAGAACTCCATTTCAATCCTCTAGCATCAATTCCAAACCATGAGCATAAGAGAATTTCGAATGCTAAAGGATTTTATATTTAATGATGAAAGTGAAATGGATGAAGAGAGAGGAAATAGTTTCCTAATAGGAAACTAAGTTAAAATTAAGAAATTCAATTAATAAGAAACTAAGTTAAAATTAGGAAATTCAATTAATTTAAAAATCTTAGGAGAAAGGGAAAGAGAATGGAGAAGAAAATTATCAAAAATTGAATTCAAACCAATTTCCCATCATTCATAAATATCAGATTGAAGATGGAGTAAAAAAAAAAACTTGAAAATTCAGAGAAAATTGAAGGTTGAAGAAGATGAATAGTGCATGCGCAGGTTGGTGAATAAGGGTACTTTGTACATCTGTTCATGCTTCGATACATGACAAAAATCTCTAAAATTTGGTTCATTGGATAGAAGGCATCAAGGATAAGAAGACCCAAGTGTTTGATTTTCAATTTTCATTTCAAATATTATAACTTTAATTGATCAAATTTAGTTACTTGCTATTGTTTGCATGAACAATAACAGAGAGTTACTTAAAGTTTTGCATCTTTAATTTGGTTTATTTGATGAGTTTTTTAATGATCTAGTCCTTTGCTTACATTTTAATTTGAGTTAGAAAGAGTTTTATAAAAATATTTTTAAAATTTAATGGTTGAATTTGCTTAATTTTATGAAATAATCTTGAAAGGTATTGTTGTCCATGTTGGTGAGCAGCCTATGTTTGTGATTGAATATCTTAATTTATGTCATCTTGATTTGAAATCTAATTGTACGATTGAAGTTATGATATCAAATTGTTTTAGGTACCAAGTTTCATTGAAAAATTCTATAAGAAAGTAGGAGAAAGTAGTGGCCAAAGTTAGTAAAATCCCTATGAATTCAAATTTTTGGGGATTGTAAACATTGATAAGATAACTACTTAGCTAGTGTCACACACAAGCGACCATGCATAACTGTCTCAGTTATCTTATACTTTTCTAGTAACACTCTTACTTGCAAAATTGTCGATCATGAAAAGCTATATCACAAACTTGTCGATCATGAAACTTACATCAAAAGAGATGAATTTAGACAGCCTACATACACCTCCATCAATGCCCCATCCAATCAAAAGTCAATAAATAGAGGACGTGGCAAACAATCAAGTGGCTACAATAATAGAGGTTAGTCAGTGTACAATACAAAGAAATAACAATAAGCAGAGTTATTTTCGACCTTCACAATGAAACATATTCCTCAGTCAACCAAAATAGTCCTATCCAAATAGCGTCTACTTCCAACATTAATGGTAACCTCACTCTGACGAGACAAAATAGAAAATTATTTGTCAATTTTGTGATGAACTAAGTCATTCAGCCAATAATTGCATATCTCATCTTAAGCAAAATTACACCAATTGGTCATAAGCAAATTTCATGACTAATAATCCTACTGCAAGCAACAACTAGGTCATGGATTATGGTGTCTCTCATCATATGATGTTAGATCTTCAAAAGTTATTCATTCACACGGATTATGGTGGTAATGAAGACATCATGGTTGGTCATAGTAACAACATCCTAATATCTCATTCATGTTCTACCTCGCTCCATTCACCCACTGTCACTTTAAGCTTAATATGTTTTGTTGTCCACCCAAGCTAAAGAAAAATCTCCCCTTTGTATCTCAAATTTGTAATAAAATAAGACTTCCATAGAATTTTTCCCAAACATGTTTCTTGTGAAGGATTTGAAAACGAGAGCATCCTTGGTCCAAGGCCAGAGTAGAGGGAACATTTATGAATTGTCGTTGTTGTCGGCACTCCATCATCAATCACCAACCATACTCTTTGTCTTTACAATAACCTCTTTAGACATCTACTACCAATGACTTGGTCATTCTTCCTCTTCAATTCAGCATAAAATTATCACTTACTTTAATTTGCCCATTTCTAAGTCTTGATCCATCAACACATATTGTAAATCCTATCTAAGCAATAAAAGTCATATACTCTCCTTCCATAATTCCACACTAGTATGTACCAAACCTCTAGAAGTAATCTACACTGATGTTTTGGGACCAGCTCCCATCACTTCTCTTGATCAATTTTGCTATTACATCATCTTTGTGGAGTATTTCACTGAATGCACATGGTTCTACCCTCTTGAATCCAAATTGGATGTACCTTTAATTTTTGAACAATTCAAAAAGTTGGTGGAGAATTTTTTCAAATATAAAATTCAAATAATTTATTCAGATGGTCGTGGAGGATATATAAGTTTATCTCATTCTCTTTCTCAACTCGGTATCCAACATTTCACTTCCATATACTCTTCAACATGTTGGATCAGCAAAAAGTAAACATAGACATTGTTGAAGCAAGACTCAACTTACTTCATCGTCTCTTTACCTCTTTGATTATGGATAGTTTCTTTTCAAACTACCACTTATCTAATAAATTGAATGATCACTCTTTTATTACACTCCCAATCACCCTTTGAAAAAATATTTCACTAAAATCTAAATTTTCAAAAATTAAAGGTCTCAAGATGCTTGTGTTGTCCTTGGTTATGACCATACTAATCAAATTACAAACTAGAATCTCATTCACAGTCGTGTATTTTTCTTAAATACTCTATACAACATCATGCATTCAAATGCTATGATGCTCAGTCATGAAAAGTCTTTGTATCAAGACATGTTCAATTCATTGAGTCAAAATTTTCATTCAAACATCTTTCTTAAAATGACTCACGTGTTGACAAAAACACCCTTCATGAATGGAATAAATTAAATTCTACATCTCCATCAATAACTAAATTTGATTCACATATATCTCTCCACAACTCAAACACTCTTCTCATTTAATAATTCTCTCACACATCATTTCTCATTCTACCTCTCATATATCTAACAATGATAAGTCTCATCACACATCTGATTTCTCAAGTGGGCAACAACTATCCAATATTGACAAAGACTATGATCAATCCAACCAAGCTTCCTCCACTCCTACTACAGCAAAGGAGACCACTAGTGAAGATCCCTTACATGCATGTGTTTCACCTCCCTCCATACCTCTTCATCACCATCACCTACCAAGTCACCCTCTGTAATCTAAAAAATTGTCACCCGCTCAATAAATAACATTTTCAAACCTTGCAAAATGATAAATCTCCCTTCAAATAAAGTCCACCTCTCATGAACCTACCAGTGTATCTCAAGTATAAAAATATCTACATTGGTGTAAAGCCATGTGTGAAGAATATGATACACTCATTTAGAATAAGACATGGACCCTTAGTCCACCCGATGGCACACAAAATGTTATTGACTATAAACGGATCTTCTGCATTAAAGGAAAACTAGATGGAACCATCGCATGTCACAAAGCATGTCTTGTTGCAAAATAATTTCCTTAGAGACTAGGTGTGGACTTCACTGAAACTTTCAGCCCAGTTGTAAAGTTGACAACAATTCAATTAGTTACTCTTGCCGTCAACTTAGAATGGCCTCTTCGACAATAGTGCTTTTTATAGGGCTCTCTCACTGACAATATTTTTATGCACTAGCCTATAGGTTTCGCTCATCCTCAATTTTCAATTACATGTGCAAACTGAACAAAGCCATTTATGGCCTTCAACAAGCACCACAAGTATGTAATCATGAACTATGAACATTTCTCCTATCCATCAATTTTTGGAACTCACATTCAAACAATTCTCACTTTATCCAAACAAAAATGGGCATACCACCTACCTCCTTATCTATGTGATGATATCATTATCACATGAAACAAGACTTCTGCCACACAAGCCTTTATAGCCAACTTGCCAACAGATTTTCCTTAAAAGACCTAGGCAACTTACACTATTTCTTAGGGGTTCAAGCTACACAAACCCTAACTGACCTCTTTCTCTCTTAAAGAAAATACATTTCAAATCTCCTAATCAAGATGAATATGATGGATGCCAAAGAAGTAACCACACCACTATCATCTATTGAAAAACTCCAGCTTCATGATGGTAGCCCTTCCACCATTGTCACATCGTGTTGTTCCAAGTCGTTGGTTCCAGGCAATATTTATCATTGACAAGGCCTTTTATCTCCTTTGCAATAAACAAACTATCCCAATTAATGCATAAACCTTCGACTAATCATTGGGTATCAATCAAATGAGTTTTCTGTTATCTCAAAGGAACTCACAATCATGGCATCTTCATTCGTAAAAGCTCACCCATGACCATTCACGCCTTTTTTAATGTGGATGGGCCAGAAATCCTAATGATTGCACTTCAACTACAATATATGTAGTCCTCATTGGAGCCAATCATATCAATTGGTCATCAAAGAAATAGAAAAATAGTAGAAAGATCATCCACTAAGTATGAATACTAGGCTATAACATCCACTACAGCTGAAATGAATTGAATCACCAATTTAATACAAGAACTTAGTATAACACAATCAACCATTTCAACCATATACTGTGTCAATATTGAACTCACCTATGTGATACCCCTGGTTTTTTATAAACCTATTTCCCCATAATAATAAAAATAATAATATGTTTTAAGAAAAATAAACAGGATCCCTAAAATGAAAATTTATAGTATAAAATTTTTGCGCGCAGCTTTAATAAGATTGACTGATAGCGAAAACTTCAAGGGTCAACCACATTCAAAAACTGTAATCATAAATAAAATTAAATCCATGATACTTTGAGCATGCTCAATTCAAAACCACAATAAATACACTTGTTAATTAAAGACGATAATAAATTAAGTCAAATGTCACCAAGTTTCATCCATGATCACTACAAGATTTACATCTAAGATTTAACATTTTCCATTCCATAATATGGGTCCAATCTATTCAAATATATCAACCTCTAAGTAAAATTTCAAAAGTCTAATACCAATCCAAGAGACATACTCTAATCTATGTCCGAATATGGAAATAAAATGGATGGTCTTCATGTTGTCTTCCCAATTACCACTACTCCGCCCGCTTTCCTTTTCGATTATCACGTTTTAAATCTGAGGCATTGCAAAACAAAGCAATGCCTCAGCAAGCTATGCTTGTGTAGGTGATTACACTCAAATAAAGTTTAACAAAATTTACAATATGATTCTCATGAAGGAAACATACCTAAGACATGTCAAATAATCAAATGCCCATAATTATAAACTTTCACAAAACAGTTATCAAGTTAAATCAGGATGGCATGCAAGGCATAATCAAAATACAAAGGTATGTACATCCAGACCATATTAGTCTATGTTCATAGGATAGTATGCATGCAATCATGATTAACAAAACACTGTATCAAAACAATACCAAAATGCTCCAAGATACTCAATCACCGGTGATGTGTACCCATACTAACTTTGGGTTCCTCCCGTACAGCCCGCATTAGCCCCTGGAGTCCCTCACGGCCTAGGCCCGACTTACCTCGGTTCACCCCACATATAAATCCATATGAACATGTAGAATAATTATATGGGCTACTATGCTGCAGTGGCAATCCCATATGGATCTGAACCACTACCACTCCTCGTTGACACCCAAACGGGAGACTTTCTCTACCCCTATAGGAAGGAACGAACCCGTAGGGAGGACTACCCATGATACCGTCACCTACGTACTTGGCCATGTATCACTCAAGGGCGGTGTCTAATTATCATCATCACAAAGTTAGAGGGCTAGTGGCCAACCCTACAACCCTCCTAGCATAGTACCCATCGGGTGGAAGCACCTGTCATAAATCATCGAGAAGGTATAAATCGTGTAAATCATGTAAAAGCTCTATAACTAATCTCAATAAATACGATCAAAGCCCATGTCAAAATAGTGCATCACATGTAAACATAGTTATTAACAAAATGAAATGTTATGCTAGAACATGAAAATAGGGATCTATTTATGTGCCATGAGAAGACATAAAACGCATGCCTCAAAAACTTTAGAGATCCAATCATGGTTACTAAAATCATGTAGTAATTGAATGAAATTACCTACCTCAATAAATATAGTGCTCCAATCAAGCGTGTAGAAGTATCATGTTGTGCACTCTAACGTACCTGTTACATTATAAATCCTCCATCATTTGGCAATTCAATGATGTTTATCCTTCTAATCCCCTAGATAATCTCACATTTGATGTATACCGTCAAGATCTAAGGCCTAATTACCCATTGATCAACCCGATTTAGATTATCTCACAATATTCAGTAGTTTATCCCTTAAAAAGGAATTTATATCTAGATTTTTAAGTCAAATCTAGGTCCACGTCGTCGATACGATCACAACATCTCTTTTGGATCGTTATTTGGACCTCTGTAGCTCCTAAAAATCAAGTTTTTGTGAATGGACAGGTCAGAGGACCCCAAAAATCCAGAAAAACCGTGCACCCACATGTGCGCGACAGTGTGTCGTTGACTAGTGCACAGGCGCCCGTCACCAATGTGCGTGCGTGCGTCATTCGCTGGCTCATGTACCTCTCGCGCGTGCTCGTGTAGTGCTTGCGCGTGCACTGTTGGCGTGCTGCGCGTGTGCGTTGTCTTTGCTCACACGCGTGTAGGCTAGCGCACTGCATGCGTGCATCATCCAAATGCGCTGGTTGTGCTACGTAGTGCGAGCGCGGCGCTGCTGGTGTGTGTGTGTGCACTGTGCATGTGGTGCCTGCATGGCGTGTGCTAGTTGTGACACGTGTCGCTGCTAGGTGCCATCGCCGGAGACAATGACCAAACTCCGGTGGCTGCTGGCGACCCACAGACATTCAAATGGTGCGATTTTTGCATTGTTTCACTCAGTTTTTCTCGTAAATCTCATTTTAAAGCACCATTTCAACAAACTCTATCATGATCTAGTGTTTTTACATGATTTTTATTACGTTTCTAAAATTTCTCCTTCTACTATTTTTTTAAAATTTTTTTTACGGCATCCCTAGTCATCCGATCATCATGAAAATTCATGAGTTTGTTCTTCTTGTTACTATGCACAAGATGAACGGTTCATATCACAATCTGATCTTGTTTCATCGGTTTCCGTTGAAGAGAACAATAATACATAATAGTTCATCAAAAAACGACAATCCGCGCCGTTTTTTGGCGTTATAAACGATGAAAACTTTAAGAGGAAAAAAAAGAAGAGAAATCGTAGAGGGTGGCCTACCGTAGTCAGATCGGCCAAAATTAGTCTTCCCTTCACCAGGTGTGCCTAATTTCACGTCGTAGTAGGCGCCATCAACATGGAAACCGAGAGAGATAGTTTGGCTGTACAACAAGACAGGGCAGGCTTTTATAGCCATATTGTGGGTCCCACACCTTGTAGGCCCCTGTGTATTTACCATTTTACAACCTACCTCTCAACTAAGATAGTATTTCTCTCGTGAATGAAATATATTGTAATTGATTTTCACTTTGTCCATGATCAAGTCACCAAAGGTCAACTTCGGGTATCTCATTTTCATAGGATCAACTTGTAGACTCGTTGACAAAAGCAATCAATCACAAGCAATTCACCGCTTATTGGTCTAAGATTGGCATCTTTGACGGAAGTCAATCTTAATTGTGCTTCATTCAAGGAATAACATCAGCACACGTTACATCAACTATAATATAACTATTACACTCATTCAAAGAGCAAAGTCAGCACACATGAATATTCACAATAATTATAGACACTTACCTTCATTGCAATTCGATAAAATCTATATAAGTCCACTCAATTGTAAACATCAAAATAACAAAAAGAAGAATAATATCATACATTACTCTATTCTTTACGGTTGACCTAGATTTCTAAAGATTTGAATCATAACAATGTTGCGCTTGACTTAGATGTTCTATGGTTCAAAATTCTCATCCATTGAATAATTCTAGCCACTGTTCTCATTGTACAATGAACGGCCAAAAGTTTTGCCATCCATTTTATTACTAATGATAGCAATGGCTAGGATCATCCAGTGGCTGACAATTTGGAAAAAGTCTAAGGCAACAGTACAAATGATTAGGATCTTCTCAAATTTGAGCCCCTAATGTTATACCCGTGACTCTCATTTAGTAAGGGGCTAATGAGTAAACAATTGGAGACAAATATACCATACAGACCAGAAAAAAGATGAGATTTAGATAGTGAAAAATCAAAGAATTACCTAGTGTAGAGACATCAGATTTCCAAATCCCCATAATTGGATAATCAAATATAGTTATTTAAGGTTTATGATCACCTGATCATTCTTGGTTTCAGCAATATTCACTAATTCATCATTAAATATGAATAATATGTAAGACAGTAGTCGATTGCCATTCCTTAATACCAACCCCATTAACTATCCCATAACTGCACAAGTTATTCATGGACCCTGTTAGAATCAAGAATCTTGAATGTCTATTAGTGCATGCAAAATATGTGGTCCGATGCAAACGGTATTGGTAACCTGGCCTGATTTTCCACAATTTCATCTTTGACAATTGAGAGCTCCATTGACGTTTAGCCTTCCAACCTGCCAAAAAGCTTAGTATTAGAGTGGTTTGGTGAAAAGAAGCAACTCTCTCTTTCACTCAAGGTCTAGCAAGGGGGGTGGATATAGAATTTTTTTGAATGATTAAAACGTTATAATCGAATTTTAAACGTGAAATCAACAAAGTGCTAAGCTAAGATTCGGAGTTGTTTCAAAGTTTTAAGTAGAAACCCATAAAATTAGGTAATTCGGAGTTGTCACAACATCCTCATCTCCAGGGATGTTCATGGGCAATATGTGATTGACAGCGTCAGGAGGGATCAATATCATTTTACCCCCAGTTTCATGGTGGGATCTTCATCTGAACCATCCATCTGATAGCACACAACTTTGGATTTTTAGTGACATGTGACATGGCAAGTTGGCAGCTCTTTGAAATAACTGAATTTTGGTCGATGAATAAGGCTGGTAAAATATTACTTATAAGAAAGACCTGCATTTGACGATAAAAAACACACTTAATCAGAAATACAAAGAGCCGATTGGCACGATTAGGCATTGGATCGACCGTCAAGATCCTGCATAAGATGGACCCACTACGTACATATCAGTGGAACTATATCATTGAATTTTTGTAGGATAGGGATTCCAAATCTAAAGTGAGCTCTATCAAATTGTACAAGATCGTGCGTAATACAGCTCCAGTATATCAAACCTACATCATAGCATTGCTATCACATGGCGGTCTGCTGAGGCATTGTTTTGATGAGATGTCCCTGTTAACAGCAGTGGAAGTGGTGCACTATATAATGGCGTGCATGGCATAATGTTAGAGTAAGGTCCATCAATTCAAAGCATAATCTTCAACCCACAGTAAGGGCTTGTGATGTGGCTGACCTGCCATTTCTACCAAATTGGACCATACACGTTGTTTGAATGTATAGGACTCAGGCCAACAATGGTAACTTAAGGTATTATGATGGAAATTATAACTTGGCGGTTCAATATATTTCGAACTTTTAATGCGATTGATGGGGGAAAGCCATCTAGTTCCCTCCACCGCTAACGCATGATATCTCACGTCTGCCGCCCGAATATCTGGATAGAACCAAAAAAAATAAAAAAAATAAAATCACTGCTTACAGGCCTTGGCACAACCATCTTACTGACAAAAGCTGGTCCTATTACTTAACCAGCAGACAAAAATAATTTTATTGGCGCAATGGTTGAAACAGCCTCTTGTAAAATGCAAGGTAAGTCTGAGTACTATTGATCGTTATGGTTTGCCCCTTTTCCGAATCTTGCATATGTGAGAGCTTCGTGCATTTGAGCTTCCCTTTTAATTAATTCCGAATAATAAAGTGCCTTTCCTTGTTATATTTGGTCAAGGTTAGATGACATTTCTCATTTTTAAAGAGATTTTAAGTAGATTTAAAAATTAAGATAATAAATTCTAAGTAATTTGCTTCTGCCTAACAAAAAGTCATTGCCACCTAACCTTTTTTTCTAATCTTATAGTCATTTCTTTGGAATCAACATGCAAGTAGTCTAAACGCCTCCTTGTGATATTGTAGTGAGCCCATGACCGATGTAAGCATTCCTCCTTCCGGATAAGTAATCAAGGGGTTTTCCCATGGTAGACCCAACAAGTATGCATTCGTAGGTTTGGGCCCAACCATAGGAGCTTCTAGACATCAATCAATATAAAAGCATTTTAAAAGCGTGGAAGTCATCTTACTAACTCCCACTATTGACTAGCAATCCCTCTTGACGATTGCTTGAGACTTCGGTTGTCTTGACCTCAGTGAAACAAGCTTGACATCAGTGGAACAACCTGCGGGATACATTTCAACCTCTAATTAATTTACTGGATTTTTTTTATTTTTTATTTTCGGTTTGAGAGGTGATTATTGGTTAAAGAAATCAGATTAGATTAGTCAAGAATATACAATAAAGAACGGACAATAATAGAAGTCGACTAAAATTGAAGTCTGGACACTACAGATGAGTCCTAGATTCAAGCTATCTGAGCTATTCATCTTCATTTGGGTTGCATAGTTCCCTGATCTGAGCCGTCATCTTGTTTGTATAACCTTAGATGGGCTACACCTTGGAATCATTTTCATTGGATGATCGTAATCCTTGTATTTCTGTGAGTTGCAGTTGTAACTTGAAGACCAGAAAAACACAAGTGGGTCCAACTGTTCTTCATTTAGATCGTCGCCTAGATATTATGATTGAAATCTAACACCAACTGAGCTTATTTCCCGGATGCGCAATAACTTTGTGGGTCAACATCTTTCAAAAAATTTAATGAGATTTATGAAATCCACCCAAATTTCTCTAACTACCAGCAGATAATATCTCGCTACCTACTAAATGCCAGTTCAGAAGCCATGGCAACCAAATTACATAACAGTGCTGACTCTCAGACTAAATTACAAGAATCCCAATCCTCACAAATCTGCAAGGAGACAGCAAGCTTTTCCGCTACTAAAGAAGAATGCCCCAAACCTTTATTTCTTTGCATAACAAAGAGGTAAAGTGTCAAATAAGTACACCACCCAGTGACTCCCGCTTATTTATATGCGTAAGAATCCTCAGAATACCATTTTCTTAATTTGTGCTATGAAGTCATGGCTTTTGAGCTTCCAATTACGGGTTCTCTGTTTGTTTCTATTTTTCTCCTCCAATTTTGTGCTGCAATTGACACCATCACTCCAACACAATACATCAGAGACGGCGAAACCTTGACTTCAGCGGCCGGAAACTTTGAATTAGGCTTCTTCAGCCCTGGCAATACCAGTAATCGCTACGTCGGAATATGGTATAAGATTCCTGAGAAGACAGTTGTATGGGTCGCCAACAGAGAAAATCCAGTCAGAAGTTCCAATGGAGTTCTTACAATAGATAACGACGGAAATCTAGTCATCTTGGATGGGAAACTCAAGGCTCTTTGGTCGACTAATGTTTCAAACCTAGCCAAAAATGCAAGTGTTAGGCTCCTTGCTTCGGGTAATCTAATCCTGAGAAATGGAGAGAGCGAAACATTATGGCAAAGCTTCGATCATCCGACCCACGCAATGCTTTCAGGAATGAAGCTCGGATTGAACCGGAGAAATGGAGCGAATTGGTCTCTAACATCATGGAAATCGCCAAGTGATCCAGCACCTGGGAAGTTCTCTTTCAAGCTGGATCCACAAGGTCTGCCTCAGTTCTTTATATCCGAAGGATCTGATAGGAAATGGAGGAGTGGACCATGGAATGGTCAAAGATTAAGTGGGGTGCCAGATATGAATCTCAACTTCATATTCAGTTTCCATTACGTTTCTACTGAGGATGAGGTCTATTTCACATACAAACTCAAAAACGAGTCCCTGGTGACCATGATGGCGTTAGATGAATCGGGCATCCTAAAACGAGTGACATGGTTCGGCGCCAACCGTCGATGGAAGCAATTCTGGTCTGCAATGCAGGATCAATGCGACAATTATGCGGCCTGTGGTGCCTATGGGAGTTGCAGTTCTAACCTCTCGCCAATGTGTAAGTGCTTGCAGGGTTTCGATCCCAAATCGCCTCAGGAGTGGTATTTGAGGGACAATTCGGATGGTTGTGTGAGGAGAAAGGCCTTGGAGTGTGGGAATGGAGATGGATTTTTGAGGTTGGAACATGTGAAATTGCCTGATACACACAGCGCTCTAATGGATGCACGTTTGAGTCTAAAAGAGTGTGAGAAAGCGTGTTTGAAGAATTGTTCTTGCACTGGCTATTCAAGTGCTGATATAAACGGTCAGGGCAGTGGATGTGTGATCTGGGCAGGGGACTTGATTGATCTTAAATTGTATGCTGATGGTGGGCAGGAAATTTACGTCCGTGTGGCTGCTTCCGAGCTAAGTATGGTTTCTTGTTTAATTATCTTTGTTTTTCTTCAAATTGCAGGTAAAGGGCCATGATATATACACCCCTTTTTCTACTTGCACCATCATGTTCTCTCTCTCTCTCTCTCTCTCTCTCTCTCTCTCTCTCTCTCTCTCTCTCTCACACACACACACACACACACACACACACACAAAAAGGGGGTTCCCATGTAAGAAAAAGGGGGTGTCTATAGCATCACCACTGGATAAATTGTGCATGACATGTTTTGACAAGCCGAGTTAGGAAAAGAACAAAAAAGAAAATGATTGAGAAGTTAATTCAAATTTAGATTTCCACCAAATGTTATGAATTACACGAGTCTGAAATCCACCTAGCCGAGTTGGATTCAAGCACTTACAGAAGTTGTTACATGCTCTATCTCACAACCAAGATGTTATGGGTTCGAATACAGTCACCGGCTACAAAAATTATGAACTCAAATTATTTATGAAATCTGTATTTAATCAGGTGAATCTGCATTTTATCCTGTAATTTTGCTTTTAACTTCAAAACCATGAGAATTTTAAATCATTTGTCGCCTTTCCATGTCTACTAACTTTCTGTCCAAATGTTTCTTTACACATTAATGTTAATAATGTTTTATCAGATGCAAACTCTATCGGACACTCGAAAAGTTTGTTTCATAGGAAGTGGATGTTAGCACTTACAGTCATCCTTGTTTCGTTGGTGCTCTTCTTGGTATGTTGGTGCTGTTACAGATGGAGGAAGACGAGAGGAAAAGGTAAAAATTAATGACTTTGCTAACGGAAGCAAGCATATGTAGTTACTTAAACACTGACATCTTGCAATTATTCTGTTGATCTCTGTCAGTTCCCCACAAGATGGAATTTGGCCACGAAATTTTCGCCGGTGCATATGAGCTCGAAAATAGTAGAAAAGGGACAGAATTGCCATTATTTGATCTGAGTATTATAGCAACTGCTACCGATAACTTTTCAGATGCCAAAAAGCTTGGAGAAGGTGGATTTGGTCCTGTTTATAGGGTATGTCTCATCTCATAGAGCACCTAAAGAGCCCAGAATTGTCAATTATGTGCTTTTCTATTGTCTAAAATCTAGAAGAAAATGATTGGTTGCAACTTTCAGGGTAAGTTGTTTAACGAACGGGAGATAGCGGTGAAAAGGCTTTCCAAGAATTCTGGGCAGGGGGTAGAAGAATTCAGAAATGAAGTTAAGCTGATATCCAACCTTCAACATCGGAATCTTGTTAGGATTCTTGGTTATTGCATTCAAGGAGAAGAGAAGATGTTGGTCTATGAGTACATGCCCAACAAGAGCTTGGACTCCTATATTTTCGGTTCGGCTCTTTACTTAGCATTCATATTTGCCCTTCATTTTTATTATGTTATGTAAAATAAAGGGACTACACTATCATCTCTGAACTATACATAAAACCCAATGTGTGGACGACACAGTCCAAAGAATAGCACCTGCCCAATGATCTGAATTACCCAATTAATGGTAGTTATCACTTGGCAAAATGAAAATGATTGAACAGATCTATGCATCATACCCAAAATGCTTCTCATTGGGGTTCAGCGGTGCATCAGTTATGTGTGCATTTTAGTATGTGGCTGATGCAATTCTTCGCACAGATAAAACCAGGAAGATGCAGTTGGATTGGGGAAAGCGCTTCAACATCATTTTAGGGATCGCACGAGGAGTTCTTTATCTTCATCAAGATTCCAGATTGAGGATTATTCACAGGGACCTTAAAGCCAGCAATGTTCTGCTAGACGATAAGATGAACCCAAAAATTTCAGATTTTGGTATGGCGAGGATTTTTTGCGGAGATCAAATCCAAGCAAATACTAGCAAAGTAGTTGGAACATAGTAAGTGAAAAACTTGAGCATGCATGAATATCGTACACTTTCCACAGTCACAAACACATCACACATTTGCATTTATACAGATGAAGCTTCCATGAGTACGGATAATTATATCAAATTATTGCATGCAGTGGTTATATGTCCCCAGAGTACGCAATGGACGGGCTTTTCTCAGTGAAATCAGATGTCTTCAGCTTCGGCGTCTTACTACTAGAGATAATTAGTGGAAAGAGAAATAACTATTATAGCGATGATCCTTCCACAAATTTGATTGGAGCTGTAAGTGGTAGTTTATTCATCCCCGTTTCTTCAGTTTATCAAATTTCCTCCTTTGTGATTCTGACTTGATAATTGAAACAATTTCAGGCATGGGATCTGTGGAAAGAAGGAAGAAGTCTAGAAGTTGTAGATTCATCAATGAGTATTTATAGTGCTGAAAATGAAGTATTGAGATGCATACAAGTGGGCCTCTTATGCGTGCAAGAAAGTCCTATAGACAGGCCGAGCATGTCAACGGTGGTTTTCATGCTGGGCAATGAAACCGCCATGCCTACACCAAAGCAACCTGCATTTTCGTTGCGGAATCGTTTCAATGACCCGGACTCATCTAAAAGTGGGACTGGGTCATATTCTGCAAATGATATGACAGTTACTATAATGGAAGCTCGATAGAGATGAAATTTTTAATGACAAATATCAAAATATGAGTTTTATACCAGTTATTCCAGGAATCATAAGATTTAAACAATGTAAATGTCAAAGGAGAATGTGCAGGATTGTTTTTATCTATGGCAAGGGTTCCTGAAGCAAATATGTTGTAGCTAGAAAAGAGTATAATGATTTCAGTACAGAATTCCTTTTAGATTTTCATGTATACACATACTGGGCCTACTTTGATTGATTGTAAGGTTATTGATGGAGGAATAACTTACAGAATCGACCCATCTGGTCAATAGAAGCTAGAACCATCCTAGGAACTACAAACAAAGATAAATTAAGGAGAAACAGCCATGGTTTTCTTCTGTGCAGAGCATCTACCTGAGGCTGATGGAGGTTCTATACTCTGTTTGCCTTTTGTTGTGGTTAGTGCCTCCGTTAAACGTTTTCAATGTAAGTATTTTTAGGGATATTTGTCTGTCTGAAAATCTTATCCATGTTTGTCCGAGGTTTGTTATCCCCTTGTCAAACAACAAACTGAGACAAGAAAGATCAATTGAGGAAGAGTTCATCTCCTCCCATTAATGCAACATAGTCCCACCAGTGAAACCGTGCAATCCCACAAAAGCAATACGTTACTTATTTAGAGAAAGATCAATCTATTTTCAATCAGATTATATTTAAGAATCCTAATTGTTTTTAGGGATTTTTGCTTAAAAGCCCCTATTCTACATTAGATGGGCTCATAAGTTCTTGAGAAAAGGATAATATCTCAAATTTTAAGGCGGACAAGAAAGCTTTACCAGACCATCCTCACATTTAACCTCGTTAACAGTAACTGGTTGACAGTATAGTCAAAGTAACTATTTTACCCCTAAAATTAAAATGCTAGTTACATTATTTGGTAACTTGAATTGGCTTGAACCTCCTCTCACTAATATTTCTCTAGAAAAATAAGTCGTTCATGCCTTTTGTTTCGAGGCAAAACTACGGCATATATGCTCCAACTTCTCATATCTCGTGTAAAAAGAAAAAAAAAAAACAATTCTAGCATTCTAATAACTATGATCTTATTCATCATGGCTATCTTTGAAGAGTTTCTAACCGTCTCTTCCCTATGATAAAAAAGATAATAAAGTCATCTAATCCACATACTTTTTGGAGTGGTATACATCCAATGTCAAAGCAATCAAATGAACGATTATGATCACCTAAAAAGGGTCCCTCAATGATAAAAGTTTTCAGTTGCTAGAGTCATCTAATCCATAGAGTTTTTGGAATGGTAGACATCTAAAGTCGAAGCAATCTAATGAATGGGATAGATCATCTAAAGTGAGGCCCTTAATTATACAACATTTTAGATACTAGAGTCATTTGATGAATGCAATTTTTAGAGTGATAAAATTCAAAGTAGAAGCAATCAAATTAATGGGATCAAATCATCTTAAGTTGGCCGCTTCATGCAAGGGATCATCTAGAGTGAACCATCTAATGTTTCAATCTTTACGATGCTCAAATCATTTAATCCATGGGGTTTTGAAGTGGCAGATACCAAAGTCTAAGCAATCAAATGATTTGGTTAGCTAATCTTAAGTGGGCTTCTTAATACAAAAGTTTGTGTTGCAAGGACTTGCTAGTGTTATAATACAATAGCATTTCTTTCTTAGTTCTAAAATCTTCTGAATTTTAGGAGATAATGTTATTACTTGTAGGGCTGCAAATAGTAGGGATACATAAACATGTAAGACCTGGGATTCTTCTCTCCTACTTCATTTTAGAATTGTGTCTTACCCTTATCAAATCAAGGGTAAAAATTGTCATTTTAAGGATGTTCTCGTGGATATAATGAGAGAAGATAAAATTTTAGGTCTTTTGGTAACATTATTCTCACACACAAATTTTCTGGTATATTTGTCTTAGGGTTATGAGTTAACATAATTGGTGCAAGACCGTAAATTATCCTGGGTTACAGCCGTGGAGCTCCTTCTTGCCCAAATTTGTGTTAGGGGCGCCATGCAATGATATTGGCACCCATCACTGCTCGCAACTTACCCTCAATCTCGTCCTAAGCCCCTCCGCTATTTCTCTCCTCTCACAGTAGCCAAAACACTCACTCTTTGTTGAAGATAATTTCTTTATCTCCTCACTGTCAAACATCTCAATTTCGGATGGTTTTAGAGGATCCTTGTGCAAGAACTTCAAAGAAAATGATAATCGGACAGGAAGGAGCTGATTCACAAACTTGGAAAGAAGAGGGTATGAATTATTAGATTTTATTAGATTTAGATTTTCTTAAGATGTTTTGAAAATGGATTTCCTCTAGGTTTTGAGATAGATTGAAAATGAGTGATTTCATTTTAGATGTGTTTGATTTTGGATAGGTCTAACGTGAGTCTTGGATTAATTTCATTCCTGGTGATTTATGTTAGAGAAATCATACTATATGACATGGGCACCTGTTTGATCCTTGCTATTTTTCCTTGCTTTTGTCTTCTCTGTTTCAAAAGAGTATAATGATAGATAAAAATTGGAAAATAAATTGGGGAAATCTGTTGTTGGATGGAGAATTTCACTGAAATTTTTTTTGCATATAGGCTGGACCTTTTAGTGGAGATCTTAGATTCAGACCTGTTGAAAGTGGCCGCTGATCGTGGGTTATTTGGTAGAAGCTGGGTACTGTTTGGTTTGGATTTAAATTCACGGCATAAGGCAACCAGCAGCAGGGCGTAAAAGTTGTGGTTCTATAGTTGCCGGTTTTATTTTACTTTTGAGAATGGTTTGCTGCAGGAAAATGACTGACCAAGGAAAAACTAGTGCTGGTGTGCTAGAAATAACTGATTAGAGGAAATTTTTTTGCAAGACTTCCACTTTTCTTAAGAAATGATACAGACTTGTGATTGTGAAAGAAGAAAGTACATATAGGCTAGAATTACACAGTCAATTTAGTGATTTTTTCTTCTATTCGAGTTGCTGGTAACGTGATTGCATATGAACAAAATGACAGAACTGGAGTTCTTCTTTAGTAGATAGTTGGGTTGTGACATCTGCTGCTGGTTTGACTGATCTGTAACAGAAACTTTGGATTTTTGGATGGCTAATGTGCAAGAAGTGACTGATCTGTAAGTGCGAATACTGAAAATATTTGAAGAAGTGATGGTAAAAATCAGTTCCACTCACTTCCTCAGAGATTTGTTTGAATCCATGACTGTCCCCGTTATCTCTTGTGAAGTCGGGAACTATCATTACTTCTCAGCTAATGAATTGAGATGTGCCTGTAGAAATATTTGTAATTTCCTAAGAATTTAGGTGGAGATTGAGTTTCGGTGAATGGCTTATTTATCCCTGTCCAGATCATCAAGAAGAGTGAATGATTATCCAAACATGACCCCTTGATTTGTTGTTCAAAAGGTGAGGAAAGTGACATTGCACTTCAATTTTAGAGATAGCTATGATTTGTATGAATTTCTAATCCAATAGTAAAACCTTGTGGAGTCATGTCAATGTTTTTAATCTATTGCAGGCGGTTTTTTCTTGAGAACTGAAGTTGTATAGCTTCAAAACTTTGTTTGAAGCCTTCAAGGTTTAAGATGTTTGTAGAGGATTTTGTAAGTTTTAAAGTTATATTCCCTTATTTATATTCTTTCTTTGGTCTTAAAAGTTCTCTTATAGATGACTTTGATCATATCCATGATTTGGTTTTTAGATTTTAAGATTATAGGACGTACATCTGTGTCATTAGTCAAGTGGGGCATCATTTTGGTTTATTTGGGTAGTCAAAGACTCGTAGGAGTACTCTCTCTCTCTCTCTCTCTGAAAAGAGGGACAACCTGAGAAGGCTGTAGCTGTTGTAAACCCTGAGAAGGAGAGAACGACGCTTCAGTTGAGAGAGTGACCAAGGCGAGGCGACAACTGAAGACCTTAGTCAGGAGGGAGGTGAGAGAATGACACTTCCATTGAAAATTGGCTACAATTTGCTTTAATTTGAAGAAAATTGTTTTTTAATCCCATCTTTAATGGCAACCCTTAAATGTCTCTGTACTCCGAATAATTTCAGATTTTTTATTTATTTCGAACTAATGGGAGAGCAGCTGCTCTTCGTGATGCATGAATTTACCCATTTATCTGTGTGTGTCTATATATACATATTATATTCTTTATGATAGGTCAGCAAAATTATGAAAATTCTGGGAAATTTGAGAATTTGGAGTTGAGGCAATCACATGATTGGATCACATCTAATGCATGCCTTTGGTAGATTTATTCTTTCCGTTTTCTTTTTTGGAAAATTATATACACGCGCCATGAATAGCCTTGAACCTCAGTCACCCGAGTGAGAGACTCTTACGACTAAGATTGTAAAATGAATGGCTCTTGGTGAAAGATAACAATTTTGTTTTACCCATCCAGACACTGGCCCATTTTGCAACCACTAGAGGCCCCAGAGGTATTCACTAGACGTGACCTTTGAAAACGAGGTCATTTGATTGAGATGGAATCAGACGAACGCCGTGCAGCTCTTCTTTACGCCATTTGGTGCCTGCCGACATAGGTGGGTGAGACAAATGCAATAGTTTAAGGCAGGACCAGGTCAATGAGTTAGCAGCACGCTGCCAATTGGCTAAACGGGAGGTACTACATAAGAACATCCATGGACCACAAATGAAGGAGCCAATTGGCTGATCTGGTTTACTTATTTGATTGTTCTGGATTTCCTGTAGTTCAAAATTTGTAGTTAATTATCACAGGGAACGAGAGTTTGGAGACTCCACACAAAAAGATCTGAAATCGACTCTCAAAAACACAGTTTTAGGATCTTATAGTTCTCCAACCATCATGAATTTTCACATACAAGACAAGACATGTAATCCAATGCCCTATGATCAGATAAATTAGGTGGGATCATCTGAAGGTATCATGCAAAAGTTATTTGAAAGTGATTGGCGGTCCATGGACGCTCTTGTATCGACCATCGGCTTAGCATTTCTCACATATCAAAGGTTTTAAGGGACGCTACAACGCTGTGTTACTTCTCCGGCTACAAACTTGTGATTTGTCTCACCGCCCAGACTCATTGCCAGTCAACGCAAGTTGCAAACAAAGTTATAACACGCCAGTGTAAACATCTAATGGAAGATATCTAGAAATCAACATCTTACAAAAATGCCCCTTCGTTCTAATCTCCTCACACTAAATGACAAAAATACTATTGCTTTCAGCATTTACTTTTCTTGCCCTACTGGGGGAGGGCAGTTGCAAGATAAATGGGGCCACACGTTATCTTTCCTTTCAACGCGTTATATGGTCTAGGCTTGGAACTGGGATGGAAATTTTCTAGCATTTTGGTCAATCACGGCGTCGTCATTAGTTGATCTCTACCATATGGCTACCTCTCTGTTACTTGAGGGTCAAGGTCGCAGGGTGTGTTATAGTGACATCTGGGTCGATTTCGAGGATTGGCACCCCCTCTCTTCTTCTCACAGACCATGGAATTTGAGCTTCAATTTCCTTATCTGTTAATAATTTCCGTCTTTCTCTTCCGACTTTGCACTGCAATTGATACCATAACTCCAACACAATCCATCGAAGATGGGAAAACTCTAGTATCGACTGACGGGAAGTTCGAATTAGGATTCTTCAGTCCTGGTAATACGAGCAATCGCTACATCGGTATATGGTACAATGTGCAAAGCAAAATCGTTGCATGGGTCGCCAACAGAGACAACCCAGTTACAGATAACTCGGGAGTTCTTACAATCGCCGGTGATGGAAATCTTGTGATTTTGGACGGAAAATTGAAGGTTCTTTGGTCAACTAACATTTCAATAGCCACGAACGGTACAAGAGCTACACTTTTAGGTTCGGGGAATCTGGTTCTAAGCAGTAGAAATCACAACACAACAATATGGGAAAGCTTTGATCATCCAACGAATGTATTGCTTGCAGGGATGAAGCTGGGATTTGACTGGAAAAATGGAAAGAATTGGTCGCTCACATCTTGGAAATCACTAAATGATCCGGCAAATGGGAACTTCTCCTATGGAATGGACCCGCGAGGTGTACCGCAGACCTTTCTACGGGAAGGACAGATGCTCAAATGGAGAAGCGGGCCTTGGAACGGTCAGGGTCTAACCGGGGTTCATGGAGTAATTTTCAACAATAACTTCATTGAACTACATTATGTTCTTAACAACAGTGGGGTGTACGAGTTTTATCAACTCAAAAACCAGTCCTTGAGGTCGATGATGGTATTAGATGAACGGGGCACCTTCAAACGATTGACTTGGCTCGACGAGAGCGGCACATGGAAAGAATTTTGGGCTGCCGTGAATGGTCCGTGTGACGATTATGCCGAGTGTGGCCCGTATGGAAGGTGCAGTATGAATCAGTCACCTCCTTGTGAATGTTTCCAAGGGTTTGACCCCAAATCGCCTGAGAATTGGTACTTAACGGACAGCTCTGAAGGTTGTGTTAGGAGAAGAGCGTTGGAGTGTGAAAAGCGAGATGGGTTCTTGAGATTGGAACATGTGAAGTTGCCGGATACTCGGTGGGCTTTGCGAGATGCCAGTATGAGTCTGAAAGAGTGTGAGAACCAGTGCTTGAGAAACTGTTCTTGCACTGGTTATTCTAGTGCTAATGTTACTGGACAGGGGAGTGGATGTATTACTTGGTTTGGAGACTTGATTGATCTTCAATTGTATGCAGATGGGGGCCAAGACATGTACGTTCGTGTCGCTGCTGCCGAGCTAGGTAAATGTGGTTTCTGATTGAATTACCTTTGTTCTGCTGCATTATAACTACAATGTTATAATTCGTTAATGCTTTGGTATATGGCATAATATTCTCGGAAATCTGAAGCCATTCGAGAAAGTTTGGAAATTTCCAGAAATAAGTGCATATTTTTTATTTACGAGTAGACTCTCTTTTTTTTTTTTTCTTTTTTTCTTTTTGTGCATTAGTGAAGATTATGAAGCAAACTATGCCTAAATATAATTGAAATCTCCCAGACAAGGGAAATTTACCAGCTTGAACCTCCATAAGGGTGTGGTGTCTGCGACCAAATCTTATTTAAAAGTATGTATTGTGCATGTATTTACAATTTTAAATACCAAATATGCCTAAAAAAGCATGTTCATATCCTTTGTGGTTAAGTTAAACAGGTATAACCTTTTTTTTTCTGATACAAGCAAAAAGTTACAAAGAAAACTGCTCACACGGTCATTTAAATATAGCATGTCTTATAAGAGATGCCAAGTTATTTGTGATCAATTTTCTAGATATCAATTTGTTTCTTTGTCCTTTTCTCTTTTTTCAAAAGTATACACACTGATACATGTTAGCCTTCTCTGGAGAGACATTTTTGTTTTTGGAATGGGAAGATAGGTGAGAGACTCCTCGTGTCACTCCACTAGAAAACTTTGGCGCTAGATTACTAGTGTACTTGGCTGTAAATTTATAACGTTATTAATTCAAATTTAATTGCAATACTTTAACCAAAATGGGAAAAAGTTGCTAGTTAATTAGGAAGTACAATACCAACAATAGATAAGAATCAAATTAGTTATTAAATTTATATTTAATTTGGTAAATCTGTATCCAATTTGTTTAAGAAGGCCGAATCAATCCTTTCTGTTTTTTTATGGTTGTAGATTTATTGAAGCTAAGAGAACTTACAATGACTGATGTAGTCAATTACATAGCTAAGGATTTGTAACTCGGAAATGTATAAGGTGTGTCTGAGACCACCTTCTTTTGCTATTATGTTTGCATCCGTGTTGGCGTTCCATTAATGTGAGACACCATAAAAGAACAATCCATGAGCAATGACGTTATTATCTTGAACTTGTTGAGAAATCTCCCAACCCTGGAAGTTAATTGTCTAGGGTTTGGCTTTAAGAATGCTCATTCAGTTGGAATTAAGCTTTTCCAGTTCAATGGTACAAGAAGGACCTCCTTCCGTGGTGGGTCAGGTCTGAGGTTTCTCATGGGTGTATTGTCCAACATCCGGGAAAAAAAGTAAGAAAAAAAAATCTCTTCTCTAGTTTCCTCCTCCATGATATTTCATCTTTTTTGACAGGTGCGAACTCAAGTAAACAATCAGAAGGCTTTTTTCGCAAGAAGCGCACTTTAGTTTTGCCCATTGTGATTGTGATCTCCTTGCTTCTCCTGGTCTCATGCGGGTACTATGCGTGGAGGTGCAAGACGAGAAGAAAAGGTGAAAGCAAGTGAATGTGTTATTTCAATAGTAAACACACCTAAGCAAATGTTTATGCCTAGCAATTTTTATTTTTCATGTTGCTCCATGTTTAGGTTCCCAGCAGATGGACACTGTTAATGAAATATTCTCCAATGCATATGAGCACGAACATAGTAAGGTAGACAGAGAATTGCCATTATTTGATCTGGGTACCATCGTAGCTGCAACAGAGAATTTCTCTTATACAAAAATACTTGGAAAGGGTGGATTTGGTCCGGTTTACAAGGTAATATTTTTTTATTCATAGGCACCAAAGTGTTCGATGCCGACATCAGTAGTTCAAATGGCTTTATATATATGCACATACAGGGCTTTGGTCTACACGCCCTTTTTCTTTCCTGCCCTTTGAGATATACGTACTTGCCTTTTGTAACAGGGTCAGCTGTGTAATGGACAAGAGATAGCAGTGAAAAGGCTTTCTAGGAACTCTGGACAGGGGGCAGAAGAATTCAGAAACGAGGTTGAGCTAATATCCAAGCTTCAACACAGAAATCTTGTTAGGATCCTTGGTTATTGCATTCAAGGAGAGGAAAAGATGTTGGTGTATGAGTACATGCAAAACCAAAGCTTGGACTCCTATATTTTTGGTTTGGCTCGTTACTGCATCCCTTCCATTCTGTTCGTTATTTTGGTTCTTTTGTGTAAGATAGAGAGAGTATATTCCTATACTTAAGCTGCACATAAAACTGAATGAGAATATTATACACTGTATACAAATTTCACGCCCATTAGATTAAGTTGCAAATCAGTGCAAGAACTACAGTTTGTCAAATAAAATAGAATAGACATCATATAGAAATGTAGTCCTAGTGCAATGATACAACTACTTAAATCCAAGATTAATCATCCTCTTTTGTTTTGTTAACTCACCAAAACAAGATTAATGGACCAAAAGGCTAGATAATGTATAAAGTTAGCCAATGAACCAGAGTTCAACCTTTACAACTGTTTGTTCCCATAATGGTATCTAAATAGACCATATAAACAGTTAATATATCAATATATTGTTATGTTGTACTTATATAATAGTTATTTACTTGTCAAAGACATCAACAGATATAACGAGAAGAGTTTTAGTTGGAGTTTACTTATTATGAAGAGTTTTATCTTGTATTTGATTGATGGAAATTCATGGCACAGATCAAAGTAGGAAAAAGCTATTGGACTGGAGAAAGCGCTTTGACATTATCATTGGCATCGCACGAGGAGTTCTTTATCTCCATCAAGATTCCCGATTGAGAATTATTCATAGGGATCTCAAAGCCAGCAATATTCTGCTAGACGATGAGATGAACCCAAAAATTTCAGATTTTGGCATGGCCAGGATTTTTGGTGGAAATCAGACTCAAGCTAATACTAACAGAGTGGTTGGAACATAGTAAGTGCCAGACGATCATACATACATTTACCTTTCTCATATAACATGCACATGCACATTTAAGTGCATAATGGAGCTCATACAACTACTAACGCTATTGTCCAACAATGGCCTACAGTGGCTATATGTCTCCAGAGTACGCCATGGATGGACTTTTCTCAGTAAAATCAGATGTCTTTAGCTTCGGGGTCTTAATACTAGAGATTGTCAGTGGAAAGAGGAATAGCCATTATAGTGATGATTCCTTAAATTTGATTGGACTTGTAAGTACCTTTTTCCTCTATTTGTTTTTTTGTACCTTTGAATTGTTTCTACCGAATGCCAAATGTAGGCATTTATGATTCTAAGCTTATCTTTTGGAACTATTTCAGACATGGAAGCTATGGACAGAAGGAAGATGTTTGGAGACAGTGGATCAATCATTGAGTTATTTATGTGATGAAAATGAAGTTTTGAGATGCATACATGTGGGGCTCTTATGTGTGCAAGAAAGTCCGAGAGACAGGCCAACCATGTCTACAGTTCTTTTTATGCTAGGTAACGAAACGACTATGCCTCCACCAGAGCATCCCGGATATTCTTTGAGGAATGGTCTCAAGGAGCAAGGCTCATCTACAAGAGGGACAAGCTCAGGTTATGCAAATGACATGACAGTCACTGTGCTAGAAGCTCGGTAGATAAAGATGAGAATTTTCTGTGTGTATTACTAG
Source organism: Warburgia ugandensis (assembly GCA_035236585.1). Classification (NCBI taxonomy): domain Eukaryota; kingdom Viridiplantae; phylum Streptophyta; class Magnoliopsida; order Canellales; family Canellaceae; genus Warburgia; species Warburgia ugandensis. Next base: position 63,225,611 of record CP141137.1, read on the forward strand.
CTGGAATCATATATATCTGTGTATGTACATTACTAGCTGGAATCATAAGATGTTTTTCATTTTCTTCTTCTTTTCTTTGTATGGTGTAAATTCAGTCCGCAGCGTCTTGCTGGTGAGACGAGACACATAAACAACATGGCTAAGTGGCATAGGGAATGAGAAAGAGTTTTTTTCACCATGGCAATGTAACATAAAATGGATACTTTTCAAGTATAAGAGCAATAGTACTGATCTTAGAATTTGTACAATAAGTTCATATATATAGACACCTTTCGGCATGTTGAGAATGGGGATAACAAATCATTGATACTTTCTATCGTGCTATCGTTACCCGGAAATTGTGCATGTCCAGATCAACAGCCAACAGTTTTCTTCCATGTAGAGATTGTCAAGTGGGAGAAATGGGAACATTCCACCTCTCAAAGGTAGCACCGTAGACATAGCGCCTATTCATTGACTGGTTCCAACTATCGACTGTTATATAGATGACAATCTAGCACCAGCGAGGGCATTAAGTTAGCACTAACTTGGTTAGTTGGTGGACCAAAATATCAAACTTGTTAGTGAGAGTCAGTGCCGGCTTGCTTCTCTCCAACTACCAAGGCAGTATTCTTTCATCGCACAAACTGTTCAAAGTCATTCCAGGTCACTGCCAGCAGCAAACAGAGTATCACGAAAGAACAGGCTTTGGCGAACATCAAAGAGAACATATTCTCCCAGGCAACATCAAATGAACGTAACCCACGTTACGTTTAATTTTCCTATTAAGAAAGAATGTCATATTTCCTTGGCCCAGCGGTGATGGCGGATGAAAAAGAATGAATCCGCACAATGTATTTCTTTTCAACACATTATATGGGTCCTACAGGAACAAAACTTTAAAGCAGGCTCATCTTTTAATTTTTATACACTTTGACCCTAATTTTCATTGCGTTCAAGGTGTGGAATCAGTTTCTTGCAAAATGCATGGTAAGGCTGTCTACTATAGACCCTTGTGGTCTGCCCCTTCTCCAAACACCGCATTGGCAGGAGTTTCGTGCACCGAGACTGCCCCTTTTTGCCCTAATTTTCATTCCCAGTAACCCCATTTTACCGGCAGGCACCGTAGCCGTTAATACCGGAGCTAAAATGGAAAGTTCAACAGCTCTTTCCTCCTAAAGTTTGAAATTTATAGGTTTTCATTTTGGTTTGAAGAGGGTAAAACAGATTTGAAACAGCTGCTGCTCAGGTTCAATTCAAAGCCCGATATACTAAAATTTTGTAGGAATTGAGTAGGGCATTCCACCTCATTGTACTATTGGAGAAATTTTCAAGAGCATTTCCAGTTTTCCTTGCAGCATTTCCAATTTTGGGGTTTCTCTATTTGGTGGAAGATAAGCATCAACAGTACACGCCGTAAGACTACCCGTAGAATTGAAACACTGACACCCTTTCTCTACTTGGTTCTTAGTTCTTCCAGGAAGATGCCAAGAGGAGTTAGAAAGGGACGCATCTCCCCTAGGTCCAACGCTATGATTAGACATATTCATCTTATTCACTATGCTCTAATTAGGTTATCTAGAAAAGAATCATTGATGCATCTAGCTAATAGTTTTATTAGTGAAAAAATCCCATTCTGCTATAAGCTGAAAGTAAAAAGAAAAAAAAGACAGCCCGATGCATGAAGCTCTTGAGTATGCAGGGTCCAGGAAAGGAGCGAACCACAAAGAGCCTACAATATGCAGCATTTTACAAGAGTCTTTATTACACAACCTTACCTCACATGTCTGATCATAATGCTACAAGCTGAAAGGGCACCGACAACTGTAACTCCATTTGGTTTCAGGCCACCATCTAACATTTTTTCAAACGAATCTATTATTTCCTTGGGCTTTGCTTAATTGACCATGTCCAGAAAAAAATGCAGTCCATGAGACTTGATCCCTTATCTCCATTTCACTGAATAACCTATGCGAGTCTTCAGTGCTTCCACATTTTCCATACAAAGTAACAATCGCGTGAGATACAGTGATAAAATGCAATCAGCCCTAAAACTAAAGTCCAAAGATGAAAGCTAATCACAGTGGTGAACTCATCGGGCTCGATGTCATTTCTCTGCATTTCGCAAAAGACTAACCCACAAGCAATGCACATATTATTTTGTGTCACTCGCTTAGAAAACGTCAACAAGAGCACTACCACAAAAATATGTTATCCTTATTACCTGTCCTAATATAATAAGCATGGATATGATTGCCATGTTCCAGTGTCAAAATACTAGCACAAGGCGTCAGCAATCTTCCAAACGCAGACTGATCCACCGAACAACCTTGTAATCTCATTATCTTTGAACGCATTAGCTGATTCTTTCTCCAGCCCATTTGAGTTAACCATTTTTATCATTATTGTTCATGAAATGGAATATCTTTCACGCATTTTAGTAAACAAATACTTTGAATCCTCAATCATCCACACCGAAACAAACCGGTGATCATGGTATTATAAAACACCAAGTTCCTGTCATCCATTTCTTGGAAAAACTATTTAGCTTCATCAATAAACCCGTCTTTTGAGTACATGTCAACTAAAGGACTATCCACAGAGGTGTACAAATGAAATCCAAACTTCATTATCTAACAATGAATTTAATCAACTGCGGAATTACCCGATGAGAGAATCGGCGTTGTTGAGAATGTCATTCTATTGGGAGTCACGTTTCCTCAATGACACCCTCATTGGAGGTTTCTTACCACAGTGAGATGGTCAAGGACTGGATAGAGAACAAAGAAATTATGATCAAGTATGTTCCAAGATCGGCAAATGAGGTTGCCGATAGATTGGTTAAAGAGGGGGTGGTAATGAATGAGCTAAGAGTGACACAGTTTTTAATTTTCCAAGACAATGGACAGTAATTCATGGTATGGATGACGAGGCCTTTAGGGAGCTGAGTTTCTACGAATTGTTATGTCCTGTGGCAGCTATGTCACTGCAGTGCTACTGCTGTAGTGCTGATTTTTAATCTGTGCTACTCCACATCCTCTCATAAGAGATGATCATTTACTAGCCAACGTCTTTGGGCGTTAGGACTGGGTTCTGGTATTGATGATTGATTTTTTAGTACTTTTCTTTGTTTTGGGGATTCAGTCTCTGTACTATTGTTGGTTTCGAGCTTGAATATGGCGATAATGTAATGCGGTATCTTCTGGATCACCATTTTGTTCCTTTCATCTTAATACGTTCCACACTATTCAAAGAATACAACTATTTATAAGCATTCTCCGAATGATTTTTAAGCCCGCAATTTCCGTAGCTTGAAATAATAAAATTCCTTGAAAACCATCTTTCTCCAGCATTTGGATGAAGATTTCTTGCATATCAGATAGTCTACCCGATTTGAAGTAGGCAGAAGGATACTGTTCCATGAGAAACTGTTTGGTCGTTGGAAAATTCAATCAAACATGCTATGTGCATAAGTGAATTGTTTCAATTTAGCCTTTTGAAAACAAACTGAAAATCTAGTGTTCGATTCTACTTTACCGTCTTGAAAACAAACTGAAAATCCAACTGTTTCGATAATTTGGAGAAAGGGGTAGTTGAAATCTTCATTTTATAGTACTAACAGTGCCAACAATTTAAAAAGTGTTGGGATAAAAGTTAAGGGCCAGCTTGATAAAGATTAATAGATGGGACTACTTAAAAAGTTTCTTGTAACACCCCGGATTTTTAGGACATTTTTTTTTAATAATAATGGCATTTTAAATAAGAGCATTTGGGATCCCATGAGAAAAGTTTTAATTATCATTTTACTAAAACAATTCTTAAAAACTCCAGGTGTTATTTTCCTTTCTCAAACCAACATACATTAAATAAAATAATACGCGTATCAACCAATGTCAAATAAATCGGCACCTTTATTTTAAATCAAATAAATGTCCAAAACACAATAATAATATGGCTTAGGGTCTATCCATCATAACATCCCATATAAATGTCCAACATATGTCCAAACATCTAAATCAAATCCAAATATAAAGTATGCAGTCCATAATTAAATTCAAATTATAATCCTCTCTAATGACTCACATCACTATCTAAAACTATAAGGAAAAGTAGTCTTCAACAGCTCTTATGGTTTCTCAACAGCTTTTCCTTTTCTGGTGTTGCGCTTAAGATCTAAAGCATTGCAAAACAAAGAAATGCCTCAGCAAGCTATCGCTTGTGTAGGTACATAGACAATTAATGTAATAAATGAAAGAAATAGTTAACAGTACTGATAAAAAGTCTATCATTTATGGAAATAGCAGTTTCATAAGTCATGTCCAAATAAATGCCAATTTATTCTCCATGCTAAAACATGCAATTCACAGAGTTAAAACATGACATGAATCAATATAAATGAGCATACAACAAGAATAAGGGCACCATAAGGTAATGGGTCCCACCATGGCACTAATATCACTGATCAGGAGTACTCATAGTCAACCTTTGAATGTCGTCACACCCAGGCATACCATCCATAACCATGCTCATCATACATGCACACATAATAAGAATATGGGCCATCATGCTGCAATGGCAACCCTCCATGGGTATAAACCACCGTCGCTCTCCGTTGACACCATAACGGGAGACTTAGTGTCTGTCCCCATGGAAAGGCTCAGACCGGTAGTGTGGACTATCCATGTTACCAAACCCCTACCGAATGCCATCTATGGGCAAGTGTCTATCATATCACAAAATCATCACATCATAATCTTGGAAGGTGGGTGGCCGGCCCTATCCCTCCTAGCATGACGCCCACCGAAATATAAAACACGGAAATCATATATATATGCTAAAACTCAAGAGCACTTATAGCTCGCAATCCCCAAGACATGCCCCTCATCCTAGGGTTAGCCTATAAAAGAACCAACTAATAAGCCTCTATTCTCATTTCCATGTAAATCCATGCATTTCCTATATATATAATAAGAAATAAGTCTCTATTTAAGCATAACTAATTAACATCATGCTTGTAAAAGCATTTGAAATAAGTTTATTCAGTAAAAGATTTCAATTTGGAATAACCATATTGTACTCAATGTCGCATGAAATCCATGACAAATAATAATTGTAATTTAAAACACAATCACACATGATGCTATGTTTAAACATGGTTTAAAAATCAAGGCAAAGCATTAATTGTCGTCACCTACCTGAATGTGAGCCCACTAGCTTGTTAATAACTCCCTTTAACTGGTATATTCAAGTGCACTTGTACATGTCCCACCACTATTTTAACATTTTTCTAAAGAAAAAGTGGTCATTTATAAGTTTTTAAGTTAAAACTAGGTCCGTGTCGTCAATATGGTCACAACGCCTCTTTCGGATCGTGATTTGGACCTCTCTAGCTCCCAGAAATAAAGTTTTAGTGAAAACTATACTCAAATGGGGCCTGCCAGACCATCATAAGGTGGTTTATACCAGTGGCTCGGTTTTTCGTCGGTTTACACCGGCATACACCGACGCGTGCGTCATGGTCGCCAGGACGCAGCGCGTCCCAACCCCACCAAGATCGCGAATTGCAGCTCTTCCACGCACACGCGACGTCGACGTCGACGTCGTTCGACGTCATCTATTGTGCGTCCCGAAGTGCGTCCTGGAGTTAGTGTCAGGGCGCCAATGCCGGAGAAGACAACCGGATTCTGGTCGTCTCCGGCAGAGCTACAGAGCTCCGTTTTGTGCAATTTTGCGCCGTTTTCTTCAAAATTCTCTCTAGAATCCATTTATACCCTCCTTTTGCACTAAAATTTCCAAAAACTATGGTTTTTAAATAATTTTTTTCCCAAGTTTCTAAAATCATCCATAGATACTCGTTTTTACGTTTTCTGAAGAAACCCACTGTTGGATTACTCCCAAATTTAAAAGGTTTGCTCTTGGGTCTCTTGTGCACTAGTTGGACGGTGGGATTTCCAAACGGACGAGGTTTGATCCGTGAAATCACACTCCAATAGTAGCGTGCACAAAGTTCCCAAAAAAATCTAATTTTTTTCCAAAATTTTAAATGATTTCCTATTTATTTTTCTATTTAATAAATACGTAGAAACAAAGTTTTGAGGCTTACCTTGCACCTGGCCGGGGTTGCTCGTGTTGCCGGGGTTCCACTTGCCGAAAAACTCAGACCTTGCAAGGCTAGGGTTCTGAGTTAAAAAATCCCAGAGGAACACTCAAAGTGGAGCGTTTTGGCTCCTGAGGATGGTTAGATATAGGGTTTAGAGTCTTGGAGAAGAGTTTTTCTTCCCCACACGTCTCTTCCCACATCTCTCTGGCGATTTTTCCTGTACTGGTAGAGACGTGTGGAAGACAGAGATGCCGTTATCAATTTGGACCCCTGTGTAACACGTCTCTGTCCAAAAGACCAAGATGCCCTTACAATTTTGACGGCTCATAACTCCCTTGTTTGAGCTTCGTTTTTTGCGTTCTTTGTGGCGTTAGACTCATATCAACGAGCATTTTCTAATTCTTATGTTTTCAAGAAAAATTTTCATCTATACATTTTTATTTTAATTTATTTAATAATTTCCTATTTTATACTAAAAATTAAATTAAGGACATTACATTTCTTCCCTAAAGTTCCGGGCTTATAATGGATATGACCCCATTATATGCTCTAGACTTGAACAACTGTGGAATATTCTTGCACTTTAATCTACCAAATACCAACAGTTCACATTTTCTTACCAAAATCTCAAGAAAAGGCATTTTGAATGAAGGGTCTAGGAAAATCCACTTAAGAAAAATAAAATAAAATAGTATTCAAGGATGAGCTTACATTATCTGATAGATTAAAGGATTAAAGCATTGCCAACATAGCACATGTGGCGCTAAAAGTATACAATTTACTAGAGCAATTAAGTACGCTTCTCGAAAGCATTTAAAGAAAAATGATATTCAGATCATAAACAAGAAAATAAACCTATGCCATTTTTTGAGTGGCAAACATGACATTCATGAACAATAAACAAGTGTCTCATTTAAGACTGGCCTTGTTCCAAGATTCTTCGCTCTCTCCTAGGTGCTAATTACGTGTTCTTCTATAGAATGTTAGCAGATGGATACCAATGCAAACATAAAAGGGAAATACGAGTAGGATTTCAATTCTTGAAGAGGGCGTGGCTGGGAAGAAAATGGAGCTTTTAGTAAGTGAAACTACGGACGAAAACGAGCATTAAGGTTAAGGACTGGGACTACCTCGTACTCTCAATCTTCTCATAATAATGCTTCTCTGATTGGTATTGTCCGTGCACATAAGCTTACAGCCAAACCACGTGAGTGTTGTGCCTCTTTCCACGCATATGGTTAATTTGATCATCTTATTTCTCAGTTTTTAAACCCCAATTATGTGTTTTTTTATAACAATAACAATTTATAAAAAATCTGACTAGCATGTACGTTAGTTCTTGCGATTGTATGAAGTCGCCTGTGTGGGGCGAAAAGGCTCACTTCCCCACCATCTTTCACCTTCGTAAGGAAAGGTGCTCCAAGTGAGGGCACTCTGAAGGTGCTGCAGGAGAGATGCTTCCACAGAGATGCCTCCAAAAGGGCTTCAAGGAGGGTACTTCAAGACAGGTGATCCAAGGGTGCTCAAACAAGGGCTACCGAGGTTATATTATTTCCTTTGACGTTGACTCATAGCCCAAAAATAGGGAGCACTATCTCTGCTGCGTGAAATTGAGAGCTAGCTGGTACTGAGATAGATGACATTTTTCATGTTTCATTTTCTACCCGTTATCAGTTGATAGCAACTACCACGGGAATAACAATCAATGGATCAAGATACCCTGAGAAGTAAGTTGTTTTTTCCCAGCTAAATTGTTATATATTGCAGCCTTATTACGTAGGTCACATTGGGTACACAAGAAGCTTAATGTGGTTGTTCTTAAATAGATTTATGTATATGTTTGAAGGCTGACAGAGCATGGGAAAACTCTCGTCATCATCCACGAGTACTTAACCATAGATTGTTATATCTATAGCAGCAAGCAGCTTTGAGAGACGAGTGATCAAATCACCTTAAGAATTTTAGATAGATGGGGTGCTAATCTCAAATCACATCTCTGTTTTCAAGTGAATGATCGTAGACCCTCCACTGCAGATGTTTGTCATGTGGGTCCATGAAAATCGAGTGAGTGTTACGCTAAAGCTGGACATCTGACAGTCAAGCTCGATCAACCTTTGAGTCAACCTTGAACAATCTCACTCGTTCATCTTGGTTCTCCATCTTTTGATGTGTTATATATAAAAAAACATGTGGTTAGGATGATTCTATGATCTAAAAAGCAACTGAAAAGTTGTGCTTACAAAGGTGCAATTTATAAAGTTTGATCAAGTACACTTCTTTGGAGCTAGAAACATTTAAACCATATGGGTTTTCACCTGTATATAAGAAATCTGAAGTTAGAGGAATGAGATCAAAGAGTTAGAAACATCCAAACCATATGGGTTTTTCATCTATATATGAGCAATGAGAGGAAAAAGTCAGATCATAGTGGTTATCAGAAGACCTTACAAAAGAATTGCTTTATTATAAGACCTAGATGGAGGGCAAACTGGTTAGTTAAAATCATATTGCAAATCAAGCATTGTATTTTAATTTAGGAAGTCTTCATCCTATCCTCATTAAGAAATTGTTGTTGACTTAACCAATATGTCAAAGGCCTCATGGTTGATGGAATGCATCAAATCAAATCCTTAAAAGTAATGCACCATATCCTATACCACTCGGGGGTCCTCTTGCATCCCATACCACAAGTTGGCCTCCTCTGGACATTATATAGTGACAAATGAACGTACTGAGATTCTCCTTTAAAGTCTGCCTGATTCGTATGATCAACTCATTATCAACTTGACAAATAATATTCTCACGGATTATCTAGTCTTCATCGAAGTTGCAGTTGCTGTTCTAGAAGAGAAATCTAGCAGCAAAAACAAGGAAATACAGATTGTCCAGTTCACAATAGGCAGAAGCTTTAACAATGACGAGGAGAAGATCAATAGAACGTGGCTTTAGTGGGAGTTACAACCATAGTAGATCAAAGTCAAGAAGTAAGAAAAGTGTTAAGTGTAACCATTGTGGCAAGAGAGGGCACGTCAAAAGAGATTGTTGGCATTTTAAGAAGAGTACAAAAAGGGCTCCTGAGGTAACAATTTCTCAAGGATGTGTTGCAAGTACCTTTGATGGTGGAGAATTTTATTCGCTAAGCAGAAACAGATTCTAATGACAAAAGACAACTCACTGATGTCTGGATAATGGATTCAAGTACCTTTGATGGTGGAGAATTTTAGTCGCGAAGCAGAAACAGATTCTAATGACAAAAGACAACTCACTGATGTCTGGATAATGGATTCATGAGCAACATGGCACATGACCTCTCATCGCGATTGGTTTCAAACATATAAACTTGTCTCCAGTGGATCTGTGTTCATGGGTAATGATTATACCTTAGAAATTGTAGGTATTGGTACTATTAAGATAAAATTATTTGATGGTACAATTCGTACTATCCAAGGAGTACGACATGTAAAGGGCTTAAAGAAAAATCTATTGTCTCTTGCAAAATTAGATGACCTAGGTTGCAAGACCCATATACAAGATGGGATCGTGAAGATTATCAAAGGCATGCTTTAGTAATAAAAGCAAAAAGACCTCAGCAAATCTATACATGCTTTTGGGGGAGATGTTACAGGAGCCAGATGCTTCAATAACATCAACTAGTGAAGAAGAATCAAGGGCAACGTGGCATCGCAGACTTGGCCACATGGTGGAACATGGTTTGAAAATTCTCATTGAACGTAATCTCATACAGAGGCTCAAATCTATAAATTTTACCTTTCTATGAGCAATGTATAACAAGTAAGCAACATAAACTAAAATTCAGCAGATATACTGCTGGAAGCAAACACAATCTGGAATTGATTCATTCTAATGTGTGGGAGTCACCGAATATATCACTAGGAGGAGAAAAATATTTTGTATCATTTATTAATGATTTCTCCATGAGATTGTGGGTGTACCCCAATCAAGAAGAAGTCAGATGCATTCCTTATATTCAAAGACTTTAAAGCGGGGATGGAACTTGAGTCTGGGAAAAGGATCAAGTGCCTGAGAACTGATAATGGAGAAGAATATACCGACAGCAAGCAAGAGGGTATTCAAAGGCATTTTACTGTTGCACATACTCCTCAACAAAATAGTATAGCAGAGTGGATGAACAGAACTCTACTTGAAAGAACTAGAGCTATGTTGTTTCTACGGAGGAAACAACATCTTCATATTCAGTTTCCATTACGTTTCTACTGAGGATGAGCTCTTTTCACATACAAACTCAAAAACGAGTCCCTGGTCACCATGATGGTGTTAGATGAATCGGGCGTCCTAAAACGAGTGACATGGTCCGGCTCCAACCGTCGATGGAAGCAATTCTGGTCTGCAATGGAGGATCAATGCGACAATTATGCGGCCTGGGGTGCCTGTGGGAGATGCAGTTCTAACCGCTCGCCAGTGTGTAAGTGCTTGCAAGGTTTCGATCCCAAATCGCCTCAGGAGTGGTATTTGAGGGACAATTAGGATGGTTGTGTGAGGAGAAAGGCCTTGGAGTGTGGGAATGGAGATGGATCTTTGAGATTGGAACATGTGAAATTGCCTGATGCACAGAGCGCTCTAATGGATGCACGTATGAGTCTAAAAGAGTGTGAGAAAGAGTGTTTGAAGAATTGTTCTTGCACTGGCTATTCAAGTGCTGATATAAACTGTCAGGGCAGTGGATGTGATCTGGGCAGGGGACTTGATTGATCTTAAATTGTATGCTGATGGTGGGCAGGAAATTTACGTCCGTGTGGCTGCTTCTGAGCTAAGTATGGTTTCTTGTTTAATTATCTTTGCTTTTCTTCAAATTCCAGGTAAATGGCGGTGATGCCATCATTTTCTCTTTCTTTCTGTCTCTCTCTCTCACAAAAAGGGGGTTCCCATGTAAGAAAAAAGGGGTGCATATAGCATCAGCCCCGGATAAATTGTGCATGACATGTTTTGACAAGCCGAGTTACTAAAAGAACAAAACAAGAAAATGATTGAGAAATTAGTTCAAATTTAGATTTCATCCAAATGTTATGAATTACACGAGTCTGAAATCGACCTAGCCGAGTTGGATTCAAGCACTTACAAAAAACCAAGATGTTATGGGTTCGAATACAGTCACGTGCTACAAAATTTATGCTATCAAATTACTCATGAAATCTGTATTTAATTAGGTGAATCTGCATTTTATCCTGTTATTTTGCGTTTAACTTCAAAACCATGAGAATTTTAAATCATTTGTCGCCTTTCCATGTCTACTTAGTTTATGTGTCCAAATGTTTCTTTACTACATTAATTTAATGATATTTTCTAAGATGCAAACTCTATCCGACACTCTAGAGGTTTATTTCATGGGAAGTGGATGTTAACACTTACAGTCATTCTTGTTTCGTTGGTGCTAGGGGTGGCAAAATATGACACGACACGATAACACGACACGAATCCGACACGAATTTAGCGGGTTTGTGTCAAGTCTTATCGTGTTTGTGTCATTTTCGGGTCAACTCGAAAACGACACGCCAAAAATCGTGTCGTGTTCGGGTCAATCAACGTGACCCATCGTGTTGACCTATTTGACACGCGACCTATTTATTTATCATGAACTAACAGTCTTACAGGACGGTTCATCTGGAACTGTCCTATATGTTACATGTAATAGAGGACGTCCTCCTATACAAGTACATCGTAACATGTAATATAAGACGGTTCCTTTGGAACCGTCCTATATTGTAGTGTCATAAGTAATACCTTTTATTATCTTATATGAGTATATGTTATATTACAATATAGAACCGTCCTATATTATAGTGTCATAACTCTTAATACCTCCTATTATCTCATATACGTTACATTACAATATAGGACGGTTCCAAAGGAACCTTCCTATATTGTAACATGTAATATATATTACAACCATCTTGATTGACGGTGATTGGACGGGCTTGGAGCTTTTGCGCAGCCAACGAGATCTTCCAGTTCCTGTGATACTCTAGTTGCATTATGAACCTTTCCAGCTGATAGCAGTAATACAGCAATTAGTAGTACAGGTGGTGCACCAAAAAGAACAAAGGGGCAGTCAAATTCGCTGATATGATAGCAGTAGTACAGGCGGTGCTCCAACTACATTATGAACCTTTTCATATCCAAACAGCTACTGAATAGCAAAGGTTTTGGGTTGTTTAAGCGAGGTGACGGCGATTGGACGGGCTTGGGGCCTTTGCGCAGCCAACAAGATCTTCCGATTCCTTCTCAATATCTTCTATATAAAGTCAGTATACCTCCGCCTAATCAAGTGTCCCTGCAATAATAGACCTGTGTTGTTTGAATTTATCTTTTGTCGCACCATAATTTTTATATTAGAGCAGTAATATAGGACGGTTCTTCTGAAACTTTCCTATATTACTATATTATTTATTTAATCGTGTTATACGAGTCGTATCGTGTAACTCGTTTAATAATCGTGTCGTGTTCGAGTTATGGATTTTTGACACGATTATTATGCGGGTCGTGTTAGTGTCGACCTAAACTCGAAGCATGTCGTGTTCGTGTGGACACAAACATGACCCGCCAACCTGAATTGCCAGGCCTAGTTGGTGCTCCTCTTGGTATGTTGGTGCAGTTACAGATGGAGGAAGACGAGAGGAAAAGGTAAAAATTAATGACTTTGCTAACGGAAGCAAGCATATTTAGTTACTTAAACACTGATATCTTGCACTTATTCTGTTGATCTCTGTCAGTTCCCCACAAGATGGAATTTGGCCACGAAATTTTCTCCGGTGCATATGAGCTCGAAAATAGTAGAAAAGGAACAGAATTGCCACTATTTGATCTGAGTATTATATCAACTGCTACCGATAACTTTTCAGATGCCAAAAAGCTTGGAGAAGGTGGATATGGTCCTGTTTATATGGTATGTCTCATCTCATAGAGCACCTAAAGTGCCTAGAATTGTCAATTATGTGCTTTCCTATTGTCTCAAATCTGGAAGAAAATGATTGGTTGCAACTTTCAGGGTAAGTTGTTTAACGAACAGGAGATGGAGGTGAAAAGGCTTTCCAAGATTTCTGGGCAGGGGTAGAAGAATTCAGAAATGAAGTTAAGCTGATATCCAACCTTCAACATCAGAATCTTGTTAGGATTATTGGTTATTGAATTCAAGGAGGAGAAGATGTTGGTCTATGAGTACATGCCCAACAAGAGCCTGGACTCCTAATTTTCGGTTCGCCCCTTTACTTAGGATTCATATTTGCCCATCATTTTTATTATGTTTTGTAAAATAAAGGGACTGTACTACCATCTCTGAATTATACATAAAACCCAATGTGTAGACGACATAGTCCAGAGAATAGCACCTGCCCAATGATCTGAATTACACAATAAATGGTGATTATCACTTAGCAAAAAGAAAATGTTTGAACAGATCTATGCATCATACCCAAAATGCTTCTCATTGGAGTTCAGCGGTGCATCAGTTATGTGTGCATTTTAGTATGTAGCTGATGGAATTCTTGGGCACAGATCAAACCAGGAAGATACAGTTGGATTGGGGAAAGCGCTTCAACATCATTTTGGGGATCGCACGAGGAGTTCTTTGTCTTCATCAAGATTCCAGAGTGAGGATTATTCACAGGGATCTTAAAGCCAGCAATGTTCTGCTAGACAAGAAGATGAACCCAAAAATTTCAGATTTTGGTATGGCAAGGATTTTTGGCGGAGATCAAATTCAAGCAAATACTAACAAAGTTGTTGGAACATAGTAACTGAAAAACGTGTGCATGTATGAATATCATACACTTTCCACAGTCACAAACACATCACACATTTGCATTTATACAGTTAAGCTTCCATGAGTAAAAGGGCAGCCCTGGTGCACGAAGCTTCCGCCGATGCAGGGGTCGGGAGAAGGGGCGGGCCACAATGGCCTAAAGTAGGCAGCTTTACCTTGCATTTTTGCAAGTACAGATAATTATATCAAATTATTGCTTGCGGTGGTTATATGTCCCCAGTGTATACAATGGACGGGCTTTTCTCAGTGAAATCAGATGTCTTCATTTCGGATTCTCACTACTAGATATAATTAGTGGAAAGAGAAACAGCTATTATAGCGATGATCCTTCCACCAATTTGATTGGAGCTGTAAGTGGTAGTTTATTCATCCCCGTTTCTTCAGTCTCTCAAATTTCCTTCTTTGTGATTATAACTTGATAATTGAAACAATTTCAGGCATGGGATTTGTGGAAAGAAGGAAGAAGTCTAGAAGTTGTAGATTCATCAATGAGTATTTATAGTGCTGAAAATGAAGTATTGAGATGCATACAAGTGGGCCTCTTATGCGTGCAAGAAAGTCCTATAGACAGGCCGAGCATGTCAACGGTGGTCTTCATGCTGGGCAATGAAACCGCCATGCCTACACCAAAGCAACCTGCATTTTCGTTGCGGAATCGTTTCAATGACCCGGACTCATCTAAAAGTGGGACTGGGTCATATTCTGCAAATGATATGACAGTTACTATAATGGAAGCTCGATAGAGATGAAATTTTTTAATGACAAATATCAAAATATGAGTTTTATACCAGTTATTCCAGGAATCATAAGATTTAAACAATGTAAATGTCAAAGGAGAATGTGCAGGATTGTTTTTATCTATGGCAAGGGTTCCTGAAGCAAATATGTTGTAGCTAGAAAAAAGTACAATAATTTCAGCACAGAATTCTTTTTAGAGTTCATGTATACATATACAGGGCCTATTTTGATTGATTGTAAGCTTATTGATGGAGAATTATTTACAGAATTGACCCATCTGGTCAATAGAAGCTAGAACCATCCTAGGAACTAGAAACAAAGATAAAATTAAGGAGAACAGCCATGGTCTTCTTCTGTGCAGAGCATCTACCTAAGGCTGAGGGAGGTTCAGTACTCTGTTTTTCTTTTGCTGTGGTTAGTGCCTTTGTTAAACCTTTTCAATGTAAGTATTTTTAGGGATATTTATCTGTGTCTAAGAAATCTTATCCATGTTTGTCCAAGGTCACTTGTCCCCCCCGTCAAACAACAAACTGGGATAAGAAAGATCAATTGAGGAAGACTTCGTCTACTCCCATTAATGCAACATAGTCCCACCAGTGAAACCGTGCAATCCCACGAAAGCAATATGTTACTTATTTAGAGAAAGATCAACCTATTTTCAAGCAGATTATGTTTAAGAATCCTAATTGTTTTTAGGGATTTTTGCTTAAAGCCCCTATTCTAGATTAGATGGGCTGATAAGTTCTTGAGAAAAGGATAATATCACAAATTTTAAGGTGTACAAGAAAGCTTACCAAAGCATCCTCATATTTAACCTCCCTCATTAACTGTAACTGGTTGACCTTATAGTTAAAGTGACTATTTTACCCCTTAAATTAAAATGCTAATTACTTTATTTAGTAACTTGAATTGGCCTCAACCTCCTCTCCTTATGATTTCTCTAGAAAAATAAGGCATTTATGCTTTTTGTTTTGAGGAAAAACTATGGCATATTGCTACACCTTTGCATGAAGGGATCCACCTTGATTGGGATGATTTTCCCATTCATCCATCTAATGCTCCAACTTCTCATATCGTTAAAAAAAACAAATGAAAACAATTCTAGCATTCTAATAACTATGATCTTAGTCATCATGGTTATCTTTGAAGAGTTTATATTAACCCCTTCCCTATTATAAAAAAGATAATAAAGTTATCTAATCTACATACTTTTTGGACTGGTATACATCCAATGTCAAAGCAATCAAATGAAAGAGTATGATCACCTAAAAAGGGTTCCTCAATGATGCAAGTTTTCAATTGCTAGAGTCATCTAATCCACATGATTTTTGGAAAGGTAGACATCCCAAGTCAAAGCAATCTAATAAATGGGATGGATCAGCTAAAGTGAGGCCCTTAATAATACAACTTTTTAGATTCTAGAGTCATCTAATGAATGCAATTTTTAGAGTGGTAAAATTCAAAGTAGAGGCAATCAAATGAATGGAGTTAGATCATCTTAAGTTGGCTACTTCATGCAAGGGATCATCTAAAGTGAACCATCTAATGGTTCAATACCTATGATGCTGAAATCATTTAATCCATGTGGTTTTGAAGAGGTAGATACCAAAGTCCAAGCAATCAAATGTTAATCCAAAAGTTTGCACTGCAAGGACTTGATAGTGTTATTATACAATAGCATTTCTTTCTTAGGTCTAAAATCCCCTAAATTTTAGGAGATAATCTAATTCCTTGTAGGGCTACAAATAGTAGGAATACATAAACATGTAAGACTTGGGACTTCTTAGATTCCTCTCTCTTACTTCATTTTAGAATTGTGTCTTACCCTTATAAAATCAAGGGTAAATTTATCATTTCAAAGATGTTCTCATTGATATAAGGATAGAAGATAAATTTTTAGGTGTTTTGGTAACAATATTCTCACATCTAAATTTTTTGGTATATTTGTCTTATTTAAAGGGTTATGAGTTAATATAATTGGTGCACTACAAGATAGTAAAGTATAAATATTATTATTGGGGAGCCTAGACCTCGGGCGTTACAGTGGTATTAGAGCGGGACCTCGACCCCGAGGGTGGCAGGCTAACCCCACGAGAGGTCGCGTGGCCCCTAAGGAGGGGAGAGGGCTAGCCTTGGCTGATGAGGGTGGGCTGATGAGGGCAGGCCTGGAGGGTTAGCAGGATTCTAGGCAAGGTGAGGCTTGAGAGTTTAGTCCCACATCGACTAGGGAAAAGGTTCCTGGGCATTGATAAGGGTTTGGGAGAGCTTTAGCAATAACAACGCGTTTTACCCCGTCATGGGTAAGAACAAAGTCGTGCGGTCCCAGGGCCCAAAGCGGACAATATTGTTATTGGGGAGCCCAGACTCAGGGCGTTATAGTGGTATCAGAGCAGGACCCTAACCTTGAGGGTGGCAGGCTAACCCCACGCGAGGTCACGTGGCCCCTAAGGAGGGGAGAGGGCTAGCCTTGGCCGATAAGGGCGGGCTGATGAGGGAGGGCCTGGAGGGCTGGCAGGCTTCTAAGCAAGGTGAGGCTTGAGAGTTTAGTCCCACATCGGCTAGGGAGAAGGTTCCTGGGCATTGATAAGGGTCTTGGAGGGCTTTACCAATAACAACGCATCCTGAGGGGTGAAGCCCAAGAGGGGTGAGGGACCTAAGGGAACAAAACCTTGAGGGGTGAAGCCCAAGAGGGTGAGGGACCCAAAGAGGACAATATTGTATCCGCTGTGCACTCTGCCGACGGAAGAACGCGTTTTACCCCGTCGTGGGTAAGAACAAAGCCGTGCAGGCCCAAGGCCTAAAGCGGACAATATTGTCATTGGGGAGCCCAGACCCGGGGTGTTACAATACCCATTTACATCCAATCGTCTTCTCTCCTTCAGGTAATGGAACTACTTCCCAAGTAAAATTCCTTTGTAGAGCCTCCTTTTCTTCATTCATTGCCTTTGTCCATTTGGGATCTGCCAAAGCATCCTGCACACTATTAGGAATAGATACATTGGATAATTGATTAACAGTGAGTGCATTTGATTTAGATAATCTATGAAGGGACACATAGTTGCTAACCGAGTATTTGGCCTTGGCTCTAAGATCAGGTTCATATTGTTTTTTCAGAATCCCTTTATTTGGTCTTTGTGGATACTTAGAGGCCATATTGTCAACATATGGTTCACAAGATTCATTAGACATGGGATTTAAGATTACTTGAGTAGGAGAAACATTCTGAGTTGACTCTTCAGTTAATGGTGTAAGCATGGCCAACTCGGAGGTCCTTGATGACTCTGGTGCTTCTGAAACATTTCCT
Source organism: Warburgia ugandensis (assembly GCA_035236585.1). Taxonomy (NCBI): domain Eukaryota; kingdom Viridiplantae; phylum Streptophyta; class Magnoliopsida; order Canellales; family Canellaceae; genus Warburgia; species Warburgia ugandensis. The sequence goes on from CP141137.1 coordinate 63,243,530, forward strand.
GGGGAAACTATCAAATCACTTTCCATTTTGCAAGTACTATTACTATTTTGCTTCCCAAGATGCTCATGAATTTCTTCTAGGTCCATGAACTCATATCCGTGTCCATCATTGTATAACCCATTCTCTTCCCCATAACTCTCCCCTTGAAGAGAATGTCAAGAAACTCCCCCAGAATAGTAAGGTTCTAATTCACGAAAAGAGGCATCTAAGGTCACATGTAGCTTTCGAGTTTCAGGGTCATAACATCGATAGCCCTTTTGAAGGTCAAAATAGCCAACAAAGATGCAATGCTTTGCACAAGGATCAAGTTTGCTCCGTAAAGGTTTGGGAATATGGACATATATAATACAACCAAAGATTCGTGGTTCAAGGTTAGGAAGATGGGGAACAAAAAGTAAGGATTGCATTTTTTGTAGGGGGTTTGAAAATTGAGAATGCGAGAGGGTATTCAGTTAATGAGATAAGCAACAGATTTCACAGCTTCTCTCCAATAGAATTTGGGCATGTTCATGCCAAAGAGAGAAGCATGAACCACCTCCATTAATTGTCGATTCTTCCTTTTTGCCAATCCATTTTGTTCTGGAGTGTACGTGCAAGTGGTTTGATGTCGAATCTCGTGTTAGCTTAAAAAACTACTGAAGGAGGCATCAAGATACTCAGTCCCATTGTCATATTGCAGAACACGGACTTGCCTTTGATATTGAGTGCTCACCATTTTGTAAAATTCCTGAAAAGCTAGACTGACATCGCTTTTATTGCGAAGTAGTGATACCCAAGTCATACGAGTGCATTCATCAATAAAGGTAACAAAGTAACGAGCTTTAGAAAGAGATGGAATTTTTGCAGGACCCCAAACATCAGAGTGAATAACCGCAAAAGGCTCAAAACTTTTATTTAAACTTGATAAATAGGAAACTTTGTGACTTTTTGCCAGTTCACAAATGTCACAATGAAAATCCATATCATTCATAACAGAAGAAAATTGCGGTCATAATTTTCAAAGATAACCAAAGGAAAGGTGACCTAGTCGTCGATGCTGTAACCAAATAGTTGCATGAGCTTTGGCTTCACTACTGGTCTGATTTGTCTAATGGAGTCTTGGTGCCCCACTTTTTGTTAATTCAAGGTAGTAGAGTTTGCCCCGCGCTAACACCATAACCAAGAATCTTCTTGGTCAGAATGTCCTAAAAAACACAAAACGATGGCCAGAAGATAACAGTACAAGAAAGGTTAGAGGTTATTTGGCTAATAGATAGGAGATTATACTCAAGAGATGAAACAACAAGTACTGTGTCTAGTGTAAGCGTATCAGATAAAATGATAGTGCCTTGTCCAATAATTGGAGAGGTACTACCATTAGCTGTTGAAATCACGGATTGGGGTGATGGATGAATGGATTTTAGCTGACCATAGTCCCTAATTATATGATCAGATGCACCTTTATCAATTATCCAAGTATTATTCGTAGAAGACACAGAAAAAATAGTGGCCTTACCAACAATGCCTAGATGGGCAACATTAGCAGTGGGTGGTGGTTGTTCGTCCATTGTTGTCATTGTCATAGCCTTTTCAGCAACCTTCTTCCTTGGCTTCTTTGAAAAATCCCACCACTCAGGATAGCCAATGATTTCATAGCATTGCTGTTTCGAATGGCCTATTACACCACAATGGGAACACAACAAACTGCTAGATTTCCTTCTCGTGCTGTTATTCAGATTCTTTGATGAAGCATGCAATGGTCCTTGCTGAAAATGATTAGTCAGCATCAATGTGCTCTCAGAGATCATATGAGAGCTGCTCATTGTTCATCGTTGTTGGTGTTCCCTATGGATATGTGCATATGTGCTCTCCAAATCCAATTTTGGGTCTTTCCGTAAAATCTCCCAACGAACTTGATCAAATTCAGCATCAAGTCCACTCAAAAAAATATGAACTCGAAGTCAAGCCATTGCTGAATGTAGCTGGATCACCCCTTCTATAGTACCTTCCTGAGACCTAGTCCTGTGATCAATTTCCTAAAAAATGGAGACAAGTTCATTATAGTACGTAGATAACGATCGACCATTTTGTTTGGTGGAAAAAGATCGCTGGTTCAATTTGAAAAGGCACGTTTCATCTAAACCATTATAAAAGGTTTTTGATACAGCCTCCCATATCTCCTTGGCCGTGGTTAGATGAATAAATCGTTGCATTAATGTCGGGCACATTGAGTCAATTAGCCAACTCTTAACTCTATTATTTTTAATAATTCATGTTCCAAGATTAGGATTTCCAGGTGCTGGTTTTGCCACTTCTCCAGTTAGATACCCAGCCTTGTTGTGAGCATTAATATGCATCTCCATGAGTTGAGACCATAACGAATAATTAATCTCATCTAAAATAACACTTGTTGGGAAGGTAGAGTTGTCTTGGTGCACAATAATTTGTGAATTTTGTATTGGAACAATAGAATTAGAAATGGCCATTATAAAGTCATTGCATGGAAGGAATAATTAAGAAAACTCTATTATCGTGAATCACAGCGTTTGGGTGTGTCTGGGATTGATCAGATCATCACAGTGAAGGAAAAAAAGGAACTCGAAAGACAAACAAGAGTCTGAAAGATGGCTTCTCATTTGTCACTATGTGTATCTGCCTGCCTCCTATTTATGCTTGTTACTGAAGTCTCCAATGCAGAAGCCAATGCCAGCTTCTACTATTGGTCGCAAGGAAGGAAGTGATGGCCGCGGTAGAGAAAAAAAACTGCAGAAGAACTTCGCAAGGAAATCAAAGAACTCCACAGACAACAATGGGAGATTACAAAACGCCTTCAAGATCCAAGCGGCCTCCATCTCCAATGGCCCAAAAACTCACCGCCCAAACGGTGGATCCGTTACAAGAGAAGAATTTCTCGCAAAGCATTCGTACAGATGCTCTGATACCATGTCAAACAGGAATTTTTTTTATAATTCATTTTTCACTCTGTTTCTTCATCTTTCAATCGTACATATACACATACAAGCTAACACATAAAATAGGAAATGAGTTATTCTAAGAAACTAAAATATTCCTATAGTTATACATGGAAGAGTCAAATATCCTAGAATTGATCATATTGATTTACATAATCAATTCTAAAGATTATGCCAAAAATAGCTTGTGCTGACACTTATTTATCCATGTCCCAGATCATCAAACATGACCCCTTGATTTGTTGTTCAAAAGGTGAAGAAAGTGACATTGCACTTCAATTTTAGAGATAGCTATGATTTGTATGAATTTCTAATCCAATAGTATAACCTTGTGGAGTCATATCAATGTTTTTAATCTATTGCGGGCGGTTTTTTCTTGAGAACTGAAGTTGTATAGCTTCAAAACTTTGTTTGAAGCCTTCAAGGTTTAAGATGTTTGTAGAGGATTTTGTAAGTTTTAAAGTTATATTCCCTTATTTATATTCTTTCTTTGGTCTTAAAAGTTCTCTTATAGATGACTTTGATCATATCCATGATTTGGTTTTTAGATTTTAAGATTATAGGATGTACATCTTTGTCATTAGTCAACTCTCTCTCTCTCTCTCTCTCTCTCTCTCTCTCTCTCTCTCTCTCTCTCTCTCTCTCTCTCTCTCTCTCTGAAAAGAGGGACAACCTGAGAAGGCTGTAGCTGTTGTAAACCCTGAGAAGGAGAGAACGACGCTTCAGTTGAGAGAGAGAACAAGGCGAGGCGACAACTGAAGACCTTAGTCAGAAGGGAGGTGAGAGAATGACACTTCCAATGAAAATTGGCTACAATTTGCTTTAATTTGAAGAAATTTGTTTTTTAATCCTATCTTTAATGGAAACCCTTAAATGTCTCTGTACTCCGAATAATTTCAGATTTTTTATTTATTTCGGACTAATGGGAGAGCAGCTGCTCTTCGTGATGCATGAATCTCTCTCTCTCTCTCTCTCTCTCTCTCTCTCTCTCTCTCTCTCTCTCTCTCTATATATATATATATATATATCTATATATATATATATATTCTTTCTTTATGATGGGTCAGCAAAATTATGAAAATTCTGGGAAATTTGAGAATTTGGAGTTGAGGCAATCACATGATTGGATCACATCTAATGCATGCCTTTGGTAGATTTATTCTTACCGTTTTCTTTTTTGGGAAATTATATACATGCACCATGAATAGCCTTGAACCTCAGTCACGTGAGTGAGAGACTCTTACGACTAAGATTGTAAAACGAATGGCTCTTGGTGAAAGATAACAATTTTGTTTTACCGATCCAGACACTGGCCCATTTTGCAACCACTAGAGGCCCCAGAGGTATTCACTAGACGTGACCCTTGAAAACGAGGTTATTTGATTGAGATGGAATCAGACGAACGCCGTGCAGCTCTTCTTTTCGCCATTTGGTGCCTGCCGACATAGGTTGGTGAGACAAATGCAATAATTTGAGGCAGGACCAGGTCGATGAGTTAGCAGCACGCTGCCCAGCTTTTGCATGAAAGCCTTATCTGCGCTTCACTCAAACTGGTGTTTCTAATTTCTCCAAGAACGAGGAAACCCGAGAATCACGCCTCCTAAATGATTTTGTGAGAGAAATTTTATTGTTGTTTGTTGATGTTTTTCGCAAGTGTACGAGTTATTGTAGTATAGTTAGGCAAATACGGGTCGATCCCACAAGAGCTTTAAGTGGAGTTTTTAATAAAATTTAATTATTTAAAACTTAAAAAAAATAACAAAACTAACGTAACTATTCAGATTTATTCAAATGATGCACTTTACATAACTTTCAATTCCAGAAAATATAAAATAAAACTAAACAAAACATCCCTAAATCACATTGTCTGTTGATAGCATTGTCCTTGAATAACACCGTCAAAAGATGGATAAAATAAAGCTTAAATGGAACAGGGACACAGATGTAAATAAAATAGGGATACAGATATAAATAAACAGAAGATGCAGATGTAATTAACTAAAAAGTCCAAAAGTGTAATTGCACTTAAAGATGAAAGGCAAAAATGGGATTTTATTAAAAATATGGTTTTTAACAAAAACCAGACTAAACCCAACAAAGAAGAATGCTGGTGAATGGAGGAGATGGAGTCAAAAAGGGACAGGGAAAGGGAAAGAGAGGAAAGGAGGGAAAAGAGGGAAAGGGAGAGGAGAAGAGAGTGGGGAAAACCCAATCTGGGTTTTTCTGCCGAACTGGTCTATCTGGCCATCACACGGTCAACAGGTGTCTGGCAAGACCAGTGGAAGAGATGAGCCGACGTGAATGAAAAAACGACGCCTTTTTTGGGCGTTGTCTGATTCAGGGGCGGGGAAGATGATGCTATCAGAGAAGATGCGTCTGCCAGAGAGGATACCTGTAGAGGTGCAGCTTGTGATGAGGAAGGGGGTTTGGCTGTGTGGTCCTGGCTGACCGGTGTGGCGTCGCCTGGATTGGGCAGATAATGAAATGGGGAGAGGAGGAGAGCATAGATGAAACCAAGTAGGTGGAAAGGAAGCAGGGTCTGGACAAGGAACATGGAGAACAAGGGAACAAAACGGTACTTGGGTAGAGGAGTTTGGGTAGAAGTCGATTGGTGCATTGAAGTGGAATGATCGAGTGGAGCAGATAGCAGAGAGGTATGGTGAGAACGACAAAGATGGGAGTGGGTTGAAGGTGGTAGAGAGGCCGGTGAGAGATAGGAGAAGTTGTGAACGTGGTGTGTGAGAAAAGAAGAAAGCACCTTATGCTGGAAAAGGAAAACCAAAGAAGAAAAAAAAACAAAGAGGCAAGTGGTATTGAACGAGAATGTACTTAAGGAAGCCAATGGTTGAAAGGAACAAAGTGAAAAAATATAAGGAAAGCTAAGAACAACTAAAAAAAACCTTTTTCCCTCTCATACGACTCCCCCTTTTGTAATTTTTTTCCTTCCTTATTTTTCTCCTTCCTTTGGCTTTAGTTTCCTATTATGAAACCTTCTTCTCCCCATTTAGGACTCTTCTTCCTTAGGAAACCTCTTCCATTAGGAAACTTCTTTGAATAGGAAACCTTCTTGATCTTCAACTAATCTGCACTGTTGATCCTTGATGTGAGCCATCCAACCCTCCTTTAGTTGATTTGTAAAATAAAAGACTAAATTAGAATAATCAAAATGTACATTAATTCTATAATAAGCTCTAATGATCATCTGACCGTTGATTTTGAACAATTAAAGTTTGGATGGTCAATTTGAGCTAAGTTTAAAATCAAGCTAAATTTTGCAAATTTGAACATAGTGGACGAGTTAGGCCTCGTGAGGGTTTGCATTGACTATACCTACAAAATTCAATAAAAATCAAGTCCCCTATTTTAACTCAGAGAATTCTCATTCATTAGCAATTTTACTAGTTTTTCACAACTTAATAAAGAGGATTTGACAATTTTATACACCATACACATATTAAAGACTTTTTTGAGCTATTTCTCAGAGTGCATATGTGTGTACAGCCTCATAAATCTTGACTTCTAATTGGATATGCTTACGTTCCATTGGAAATATGCCTTAATCTCAAATCCTTACAGGTATATGCTCAGAAATAAAACTCTCAGATAAGGAGTTAAGCATATTTCTCTCATTATGTGATCGAATATAACCAGCTGATGGTTCACATAATTCTTTTCAACGCTTATGAGACAAAGGAAAGTGATCCATAAGAGTGGATGTTATCACCAAGAATATTAGGGGTCTATTACCTTAATTCTTTCTTTTTATCCCCTCTTTAAGGTTATGTCCTCCTAAAATCAATAGGTCTTTACTTATGACGAAATGTAGGCTTAGGGCAGGTTTAGAAAAGAAAGGTATCAAGATTTCAAAGTTTCAAAATTGAGTAGATGTCTTTAATGAATATCTGTTATAACAACTTTTCTTTTTGGTTTGTACTTGAAGTGAATTTCTCTTTCAAACTTTGGTCTCTTTTTTTCCTTTCTTTTTTCACATTTCTTTTTCTTCTTTGGAAGAAAGACAACTAATTTTTCTCACTTCTTTGACTTTTTGTCCTCTTTTTGAACTTTTTTCTACTCGACTCATTTTGAAAATGGGTAATGGTTATTTATTTTACTGGGTAATTCTAGGTTAAGGTGAATGGGATTAAGAAAGAAAAGGCTTACTTACAGGCTCAAAAGGCTAACTAGTGGTATATTATATTGGGTAAGCTTTCTGTCTGTGGGCTAAGCAAGGATGTCCTATATCATTTCCTAGGTTTCCTAAAGCCTATCAGATTCAATAAATTTATGGAATTAAAGCTATTACTCTACTTGATTCTTGATGTTTGACCAAAACAAAGATAACATGATCACACTAATGTATGAATGCTGAAGAAATTATGGAATTACTTATAACCCTCTAAAAGAAGATAGTCTTAAACTCTCACTAGGTTATAGGTCTCCATTGATTTTTCTCAGGGTCTCTAAGTCATACCTCTATATTAGTCTTGATTATGTGTTGTGTGTACTTGGTTTTCAAGAATTAACTTTCATATAATGCTTCAACACATGCATGAAATACAAAACTAATTATATGCATTCCCATTAAGAGGTAAAAACAGTATATTTACTAAATTCTGAACATCCAGTTCTCATCACAGTAAGAGAACTCTACTTTAAAAGCTTCTTGTTTTTCTTTTTTCAAATTTTTTCATTGTTTTTCTCAAGAAAATTCAAAATCTCTAGTGCATCTACACCCCCAACCTAAATGAAACATTGTCCCTAATGTTTGAAGACATAGGATTCTATATGAAAGTTGAGTAATGTAGACTCTAAACCCTTGAGTTACCTCCTAATAAACGTTAAGTTTAACGTCTTCAGCCAGACATTTCCTAACCTAACTTTCTAAACCTAGAGCTAATTGGGTTAGCTTTATTTGTCATAATCCTAACCCTAAGATGAAATTGTGAGAATTCTCACACCACTTCAGAATTTCGCGGTAATCTATATGTGGCCTCCACCTTGAAATTTTATGTGGTGATATGAATATAATACAGTAGATCACCGCAAATGTAAAAGTAGTGGGACCATAATGCAATATTTCACTATAGTCAATATAATTGCTCCATCTCAAAAATTGAGGTGAGGGTAACACAATGATTGCATAAACTACCTTGTATTGTCTTAGACCATATGGTGACAAACAGTCCTTTTCGTGACCAAATTGAGGGATAATAATGATCATTCTATTCAGTTTATCATTTTCTTCCGTGTCCCTATCATTGTCCTGAATTAGGGCAATAACCTGACTCTGCCCTTCTTTAATAGGTTGTTCTTATATTACTAGAGGCGGGGACAAGGTTTGGCTTAAACCCTAGTTATCTTCTGATGTGTACCCTATAGTAGGTTGATGCATATCAACTGACTTTGCTTCTTTCTATTTGATAAGCACAGGTACGGTAGCAATTGGGCTTATATTATCATCTAATGTTTGTTCAAATAAGGCTGCTAGGTCCCAATTAGGTACATCTGTTACATTAAAAGGCGCAATCTAAATTTCATGCTTAGGATGATCTACTCTAGCTTGCAATTTAGAAGTGTCCATTTGTAACACCCCGGATTTTTAAGACAATTTTTTTTTTTTTTTTTTATATAATAATGGCAATTTAAATAAGAACATTTGGGATCCCATGAGAAAAGATTTATTTAACATTTTACTAAACCTATCTCAAAAACTCCGGGTGTTAATTTTCCTTTCACAAAATGGCGTACATGTAATTTAAACATAAATAAATAATCCACGTATAAATCAACGTCAAATAAATAGGCGCCTTTATTTTAAATCAAATAAACATCCAAAAGAACTGAATAATATGGCCCAGGGTCTATCCATCATAACATCCCACATAAATGTCCAAAGATCTAAATCACATCCCATTATAAAATATGCAGTCCATAATAAAAATCCAAATGATAATCCTGTTTAATGACTCACATCTTTGTCTAATACTTATAGAAAAATGGTCTTCGACAGCTCTCACGGCTTCTCAACAGCCTTGCCTTTCTGTTATCGCGCTGAGATCTAAGGCATTGCAAAACAAAGCAATGCCTCAGAAAGCTATCGCTTGTGTAGGTACATAGACAATTAATGTAATAAATGAAAGAAATAATGAACGACATTTATGAAAAGTATAACATTTATGGAAATAGTGATATCATAATGCCATGTTCAAATAAATGCCAATTTATTCCATATGCTAAAACATGAAATTCACGGAGTTAAAACATGACATGAATCAATAAATGGAGCATACAACAAGAATAAGGGCACCCTAAGGTAATGGGTCCCACCACATCGCACGAACATCCCCGATCGGGAGTACACATAGTCAACCTCTCGAGTGTCGTCACACCCGGGCATACCATCTATAACAATGCTCATCATACATGCACACATAACAAGAATATGGGCCATCATCTTTGCGGTGGCAACCCTCCATGGGTATCGACCACCGCCGCTCCCCGTCGACACCATAACGGGAGACTTAGCGTACTGTCCCCATGGAAAGGCTCGACCGGTAGTGTGGACTATCCATGTTACCAAACCCTACCGAATGCCATCTATGGGCAGGTGTCTATCATATCACAAACTCATCACATCATAATCTCGAGGTGGGTGGCCTAGGCCCCATCCCTCAGCATGAGCGCCCACCTTAGGGCGAGAGCACCGTCATCAAATATAAAACACGGAAATCATATGTATATCTTAAAACTCAAGAGCACTTATAGCTTGCAATCCCCAAGACATGCCCCTCATCCCGGGGTTAGCGCCTATCAAAGGACCACTAATAAGCCTCTATTCTCATTTCCATGTAAATCCATGCATTTTCTATATATATAATAAGAAATAAATCTCTAATTAAGCATAACTAATTAACATCATGCTTGTAAAAGCCGAGTTTAAATAAGTTTATTCGGTAAAAGAATTCAATTTGGAATAACCATCACTGCGAAATGTCGCATGAAATCCATGGTAAATAAAAATCGCACTTTAAAACACAATCACACATGATGCTATGTTTAAAACATGGTTTAAAATCAAGGCAAAACATTAGTTGTCATCACCTACCTCAAGTGTGAGATCACTAAATTGCTAATAACTCCCTTTAATTGGTATATTCAAGTGCACTTGTACATGTCACATCACTATTTTAAAATTTTCTAAATAAAAAGTGGTCATTTCTAAGTTTTTAAGTTAAAACTAGGTCCGCGTCGTCAATACGGTCACAACGCCTCTTAGGATCGTGATTTGGACCTCTGCTAGCTCCCAAAATCAAGTTTTAGTGAAAACTACCCTCAAATGGGGCTGCCGGACCACCATAAGGTGGTTTAAACCGGCGGCGCCCTTTTCCGCCCGGTTTATACCGACGTACTCTGGCGCACGAAGACGCACGGCGTCGCGGACGCGCACGGACGCGCGCCGCGCGTCGCCGGCTGCCGTGGCCGCACGCGCGCGTGCGTCACGGTCGCCGGAACGCGCGCGTCCCGGTCCCACCGCGGCAGCCAACCACGCACGTTCCGCACGCGCGCGGCGCGCGGCGTCATGTGGACGTCGTCCTGGCTGCGTCTCGAGCGCGTCTTGGCGTCGGCGCCGGCGCCGACGCCGTTGGCGACGCCTGGGAGAAGACGACCGGATTAGGTCGCCTCGGCGGAGCTACGAACTCCGTTTGCGTGATTTTTGCGCCATTTTCTTGAGAATTCTCTCTAGAATCCATTTATGCCCTCCTTTTTCACTAATTTTCTCAAAAACCATGGTTTTTAAACGATTTTTCCCAAGTTCCTAAAAACCTCCATGAGTCTTGGTTTTTGAGTTTTAAGGCAATTCCACCGTTGGATCACTCCCAAATTTAAAGGGTTTGCTCTTGGGTGTCTTTTGCACTAGTTGGACGGTGCGATTTCCAAACGGACAACGTTTGGTCTATGAAATCACGCTCCAACAGTAGCGTGCACAAAGCCCCCAAAAATCCGATTTTTTTCCTAATTTTTAAATGGTTTTCTAATTAATTTCCTAATTAATAAATACGAGAAAAACATAGGTTTTGAGGCTTACCTTGCACCTGGCCGGAGTTGCTCGTGTTGCCGGGGCTCCACTCGCCGGAAAAGTCAAGTTTTCTACGGATCTAGGGTTTTGCGTAGCATTCATGGAAAACGCTCAAAGTGGAGCGTTTTGGCTCCTAGAGGAGCATAGATATAGGGTTTTAGAGTCTTGGGGAAGAGAAACTCTTCCCCACACGTCTCTTCCCACGTCTCTCCGGCGATTTCGCCGGACTGGTAGAGACGTGTGTAGACAGGGGTGCCGTTATCAATTTGGACCCCTGTGTAACACGTTTCTGTCAAAAGACCATTTTGCCCTTACAACTTTGACGGCTCATAACTCCCTCGTTTGAGCTCCGTTTCTCGCGTTCTTGGTGGCGTTGGATTCGTATCGACGAGCACTTTCTAATTATTATGTTTTCAGGAAATAATTTCATCCATAAATTTTTATTTTAATTTATTTAATAATTTCCTATTTTTATCTTAAAAATTAAGGATATTACACCATTAGAGGCACAATATCCAACAACATAGGCATCTCCTCAATAGATGTATCTTCATCAGAGTCATACAAATAGGTGGGACACGCATCTATAGGATTAGGATTAGATTTTTCTAAAGTGTTATGCTTTTCATCAATGGAAGTCTCTTCATAATTAGAATCAGGACATGACTCAAGTATATCGAAGTTCGAGATTTCTAAGTATGGTTGTAGACGTTGTGGCTTATAAGGATTATAGGAAATTTCCATCCTAGTGTCAAGAATAAATGGCTCTATATTCCCCTTAATTTGTTTCAATTTTTCCTCAAATTCCTTCCTCCCTCGATTTATTTCCTCATTGAACTCTTCCATCATTTGTTTTAATTTTGTATTCCGAGCAACCATTTCTTGTTCTATTATTTCACACCTTTGCATATTTTCTTCTAATAGTGGTTCTTCACATAGAGGAAATGATTCATAAGGTTGGTAGTGTTGTGGCATTGGGGTACTGAAAAAAGACTGAGTAGGCTAAACACATGATGGTGCACCCTAATATTCTGTATAATCATGGTAGTACTAACCAGAGTGAGACTATTGTGGTTCTTCTTGATATTGGTAATCCTGAGACCATGGTTGTTCATGATGCCTAGCCCATATATTAGAATTTTGATAATTTGTCTCAAAATAAAAATTACTAGGGTATGCGAATGCATCAGGTGCATCCACTAGCTCCTGATAGTATTCATTGTATGTGGAGCTTGATGGAGGCTAGGAAGGAGTGGAATATGAATGCTCAGAATAGGTATAGTCATTAAAGTATTGAGGTTGTGGTGTAACTTGCCTATAAGCTATTAGCCTAAGCAATTGACTTTCCATAAGATCGAATCGATCCATCTAGGCATCTAATCTATGAAATCTATCCCCTTCTTGATAGCCTCCCTTTTTTTCTTTTTCTTTTTTAAATGAAAACTAACCTACATGATGCAACCTAAATTTCTAGAAAGATGAACAAACAAAGGACACAATATAATTCTTGAGGCTAATAAGCAACATATTGATTTTCTTAAATTTGTGTGAGGACAATGCTTTTAATTAGCCTAATCTAGTTCTCCTCCTCTCCTTTAGACTTGATTATTGCTTACCAGTTAGGTTCTTTGCAAGGTGGTTAATACAACCCTCGTGTAAGGAGGCGTTTAGACCTACAAATGTCAACAGGAGGTGAGGGACGAGCAAGGCTCTATCAGACAACCCTCAATAACCACAGTGCTTAAAAGTCACTAGAGTGACAATAAATCGAGTCTTAGTAAGAGGGTCCTACGAGCATGTGATGGCCCTATAGGTCTCTTCTGATTGATTTTAATTTGATTTGAAGGCTAGGGTAGTACACTTGAGGTAATTATCCTAAGTGGGCCAAGGAGTGGTGATGAAATTCACCCTTGATCTTATGAGGGAGGGTGCTCTTACTAATGAATTCCACACTCCATGGTAGTTCGATCAACATATATATTACTTTAAAGCAATAACCGTGTCCTAAGATGCAAGTAAAAGCGATAAACTAATGCAAAAACCTAAAAATACAACAATTATAAGAGGATGTTTGCTATATGAATTATACTACCAAACAATGCAAATTTACCCTAAATGAAAACCCTAATCTAGGAACTTAAATGAGTGAAGAAACTTATAGTGGAGTTTCTGATGAAGATCAAGTGTGGGCCACCTTATCCCACACTTGCCCTGTATTATTACAACCCTTTAAAATGAAAATTGAAATTGAAATTTACAAGGATCCTCACTATAAGCTTCACTCAAAAGGCAAAAAAATCCTAATATAGGAAAGTACGGAAATTTCCATGTTGATGAATATTTTCTTGCAAATTTCTCCACTTTCTTATTTCCCTGAAAAAGAAAATTTAGAAATAAGTACCAATTTTAGGAAATTAGGTGGTTATGTACTAAACAAATTAAAAAATGCACCTAAAATTACCTAAAATGCAATTCCTAATTTTTTTTTATTTTTTTTTGGATTTTTAAAATTTTTTGGATTTTTTAATTAAACTTTATAAAAATTCCTTTGTAAGTCCCTCGCAATGGCGCAAAAAACTTGTCGATGTTTTCCACAAGTACATGGGCTATTATAATATAGTTATGCAAATACGGGTCGAACTCACAGAGACTCGCTTTAAGTGGAGTTTTTAATAAAATTTAATTATTTAAAACTTAAAGAAAATAACAAAGTTAACCTAACTATTCAAATTTATTCAAATGATGTACTTTACATAACTTTTAATTCCAGAAAATATAAAATAGAACTAATCAAAACATCCCTGAATCACATTGTCCATTGATAGCATTGTCCTTGGATAGCACTATCAAAAGATGGATAAAATAAAGCCTAAATGGAACAGGGACACAGATGTAAATAAAACATGGATACATATGTAAATAAACAAAGGATGTATATGTAATTAACTAAAAAGTTTAGAAATGTAATTGCATTTAAAGATGAAAGGCAAAAATGGGATTTTATTAAAATTTTGGTTTTTAACAAAAACCAGACTAAACCCAACGGAGAAGAATGCTGGTGAATAGAGGAGATGGAGTCGGAGGGGAAGGGGAAAGGGAAAGAGGGGAAAGGAGGGAAAAGAGGGAAAGGGAGAGGAGAAGAGAGTGGGAAAAACCCAATCCTCCCTGGGTCAGCCGGACTGGTTTATCTGGCCGTCGCATGGTCAACAGGCATCTGGCAAGACCATTGGAAGAGATGAGCCGACGTGAACGAAAAAACGACGCCTTTTTTAGGCATCGTCTGATTCAGGGGCAGGGCAGATGATGTCGCTGGAGAAGATGCGTCTGCCAGAGAAGATACCTGTAGAGGTGTGGCTTGTGAAGAGGAAGGAGGTTTGGCAATGCGGTCCCGGTTGGCCAATGTGGTGTCACCTGGACTGGGTAGACGGTGAACTGGGGAGAGGAGGAGAGCAGAGATAAAACCAAGCAGGTGGAAAGGAAGCATGGTCTGGACAAGGAATGTGGAGAACAAGGGAACAAAACGGTACTTGGGTAGAGGAGTCTGGGTAGAAGTCGACTGGTGCGTTGAAGTGGAATGATTGAGTGGAGCAGATAGCAGAGAGGTATGGTGAGAACGACAAAGATGGTAGTGGGTTGAAGGTGGTAGAGAGGCCGGTGAGAGATAGGAGAAGTTGTAAACGTAGTGTGTGAGGAAAGAAGAAAGCACCTTATGCTGGAAAAGGAACACTAAAGAAGAAAAAAAAACAAAGAGGCAAGTGGTATTAAACGAGAAAGGTATGTACTTAAGAAAGCCAATGGTTAAATGGAACAAAGCGAAAAAATACAAGGAAAGCTAAGAAAAACCTTTTCCCCCCTCATATGGCTCCCCCCTTTATAATTTTTTTCCTTCCTTATTTTTCTCCTTCCTTTTGGCTTTAGTTTCCTGTTAGGGAACCTTCTTCTTCCCATTTAGGACTCTTCTTCCTTAGGAAACCTCTTCCATTAGGAAACTTCTTTGAATAGAAACCTTCTTGATCTTCAACTAATCTGCACTGTTGATCCTCGATGTGAGCCATCCAACTCTCCTTTAGTTGATTTGCAAAATAAAAGACTAAATTAGAATAATCAAAACCGTACATTAATCCTTTAACAAGCTCTAATGATCATCTGACCGTTGATTTTAAAATTTTAAAAGTTTGGATGGTTAATTTGAGTTAAGTTTAAAATCAAGCTAATTTTTGCAAGTTTGAAAGGTTAGATGATCTAATTGAATGCTAAACTAGGGGTCTTTTAGCCAAAATTAAACACTTAACATTGTCCACCAGACATGAAATGTCAGGAACTTTAGAAAAGTGCTAAAGTAACGGTGCACATTAGAACGACTAAAAACACAGTATCCTTAATTGGGTCGTGATTTCCAGTCTAGCTTGGGATCAGTGAGACAAATGGACTCGTCAACCACAGCTTGGTCCATTCATGCGACAGAAGGCTCCACATTGCGACTTACCACTTGCAGTGTGCCCTGCTTAGCACCTCGTCTGGTCGAAGGTAATGTAAAAACGCCTTTGAACTTGTTGACGACAAAACCAGACTAGAAAGTATACATTTCCATCAAAGTATTGCCAAATCTTTCATCTTTTTGACAAAGTTTCGATCTCTGGAACATGAGGCCGCGGTTTTTAATCTTCTATTTTGTAGTCCTCTGCTAACTTTTTTTTTTTCATTTTGACTTCATTTCACTCCAGCACAACCCATCGAAGATGGCCAAACTTTCATCGCTACATCCGGATATGGTATAATATTTATGACAAAATAGTTGTAGCACCGGCCAATAGATTCTTCAGGGTTTCTTACTATCGCTAACGATGCAAGTCTTGTGATTTTTATGGAAAACTGCTCTCTTTGGTTCAGTAGAATTTCAAACGTCAGAAATGGTACAAGTGCTAAGCGGTCACGTTTACCGAATATAATCATTAGCTTTTTTTTAGTATTTGGTTTGGGTCGTTGAACATAGTTTAAACTTAAAACATACTGGTAATTAATCAAGCATTTTACTTTAACTTAGCAAGGGTCTGTTGATTTTTGCTTTCTATCCCGATCAAGAAAAACCTTCCCTTCAGCCAGATTACTCTGTTTTCATGCACAAGAAGCTGACTCTGTTATGCATAAGATCTACTTCAGCCGCTCAAGACTCCCTGAACTCTTACCTATTCAAAAACCTACAGCAAATCAAACTACGAAAGAGATTTTCCTGCATTTTCATCTATTTTCAATTCTTTATGATGTCCTTCAAAACCTTTTAAGTCAGGGTGCACGAGCAAGATTTTTGACATCGATTAGCCTGGAAGCTTGGCTTTTACACTTGATTGGGTTTTTGACTCTCATGTGGCTAAGCTAACTGTTTTCACAGCTCCCCTTTCCAGGGCTTCTTGGGCAAATGATCTCCTGGACAACGGAAGCATTAGCCTGGAAGATTGGCTTTTACACTTGATTGGGTTTTTTACTCTCCCGTGGCTGAGCTAAATGTTTTCACAACTCCCCTTTCCAGGGCCTCTTGGCAAGTGACCTCATGGACAACGGAAGCATTCGACGTCTCAAAGAAGTCAATAGCCTTTCATCTAGCTGACCAGACACTTGGCAGTGATTACATGGTGGACATGGCACCCATTCATTCGCCCGGGGTCCAACTATCCCATTAATATAGATGATCAATCTGGGACCAGTGGGCGTTATCACATTAGCACCAACCTTTTTTCTCCTTTTTCTTTTTCTTTTACAAGGAAAGAATTTGCAAAGTTGCGTAAGTAATAACTAAAAGGACAGTCTCCGTGCATAAGCTTCTGCCTATGTGGGATCTAGGAAAGGGGCAGACCACAAGGACATAAAGCACATAGTCTTATCTTGTATTTAGCAAAAGTCTATTTCTACTCTTTAAACCTGTGACCTCAAGGTCACATGACGACAACTTTTACCTTTACGTCAAGGCTCCCTTTCTTTATGTAAGCAATAACTGAGGGGACAAAAATATTAAGAGGAATACTAAACGAGAGGCACTACGTAAGAACATCCATGGACCACAAATGAAGGAGCGAATTGGCTGATATGATTTATTTATTTGATTGTTCTGGCTTTTGATTTCAGTAGTTCAAAAGTTTTAGTTAATTATCAGCACAAAAAGATCTGAAATCGACTTTCAAAACACAGTTTTAGGGTCTTAGAATTCTCTAACCATCATGAATTTTCGCATACAAGACAAGACATGTAATCCAATGCCCTATAATCAGATAAATTAGGTGGGATCATCTGAAGGTATCATGAAAAAGTTATTTGAAAGTGATTGGCGTTCCATGGACGCTCTTGTATCAACCATCGACTTAACATTTCTCACATATCAAAGGATTTAGGGACATTACATCTCCGTGTTACTTCTCCGGCTACAAACTCGTGATTTGTCTCACAGCCCAGACTCATTGCTATCCAATGCAAGTTGCAAACAAAGTTATATCACGCCAGTGTAAACATCTAATGGAAAAAAAAAAAAAAGATAGCCCTTGTGCATGAAGCTCCCACTTATGTGGAATCTGAAAAAGGAATGGACTACAAGGGCTTAAAGTATATAGCCTTATTTTGTATTTTGTAAGAAGGTATTTTCATACTTTAAACCTGTTATCCACGACAACAACAACTTTTACAGTTGTGCCAAACTCCCCTTCTTGTAAACATCTAATGAAAGATATCTAGAAATCAACATCTTACAAAAGTGCCCCCTCGTTCTAATCTCCTGACACTAAATGACAAAAATACTATTGCTTTCCGTGTTTACTTTTCTTGTCATAACGGTGAGGGCAGTTCAAAGATAAATGCTGATCCTTCCTTTTCAGCGCATTATATCATTATATGGTCTAGAAACTGGGATGGAAATTTCCTAGCATTTCGGTCAGTCATCAGCGTCGTCATTAGTTGATCCATACCATATGGCTACCTCTCTGTTACTTGAGGGTCAAGGTCGCAGGGTGTGTTATAGTGACATCTGGGTCTTGATTTCAAGGATTGGCACTCCCTCCCTTCTTCTCACAGACCATGGAATTTGAGCTTAAATTTCCTTCTCTGTTAATAATTTCCGTCTCTCTCTTCCGACTTTGCACTGCAATTGATACCATAACTCCAACACAATCCATCGAAGATGGGGCAACTCTAGTATCGACGGACGGGAAGTTCGAATTAGGATTCTTCAGTGCTGGAAATACGAGCAATCGCTACATCGGTATATGGTACAATGTGCCAAGCAAAATCGTTGCATGGGTCGCCAACAGAGACAACCCAGTTACAGATAACTCGGGAGTTCTTACAATCGCCGGTGATGGAAATCTTGTGATTTTGGACGGAAAATTGAAGGTTCTTTGGTCAACTAACATTTCAACAGCCTCGGACGGTACAAGAGCTACACTTTTAGGTTCGGGGAATCTGGTTCTAAGCAGTAGAAATCACAACACAACAATATGGGAAAGCTTTGATCATCCAACGAATGTATTGCTTGCAGGGATGAAGCTGGGATTTGACTGGAAAAATGGAAAGAATTGGTCGCTCACATCTTGGAAATCACTAAAGGATCCGGCAAATGGGAACTTCTCCTATGGAATGGACCCGCGAGGTGTACCGCAGACCTTTCTACGGGAAGGACAGAAGCTCAAATGGAGAAGCGGGCCTTGGAACGGTCAGAGTCTAACCGGGGTTCATGGAGTAATTTTCAACAATAACTTCATTGAACTACATTATGTTCTTAACAACAATGGGGTCTACGAGTTTTATCAACTCAAAAACCAGTCCTTGAGGTCGATGATGGTATTAGATGAACGGGGCACCTTCAAACGATTGACTTGGCTCGAGGAGAGCGGCACATGGAAAGAATTTTGGGCTGCCGTGAATGGTCCGTGTGACGATTATGCCGAGTGTGGCCCGTATGGAAGCTGCAGTGTGAATCGGTCACCACTTTGTGAATGTTTGCAAGGGTTTGAACCCAAATCGCCTGTGAATTGGTACTTAACGGACAGGTCTGATGGTTGTGTTAGGAGAAGAGCTTTGGAGTGTGAAAAGCGAGATGGGTTCTTGAGATTGGAACATGTGAAGTTGCCGGATACTCGGTGGGCTTTGCGAGATGCCAGTATGAGTCTGAAAGAGTGTGAGAACCAGTGCTTGAGAAACTGTTCTTGCACTGGTTATTCTAGTGCTAATGTTACTGGACAGGGGAGTGGATGTATTACTTGGTTTGGAGACTTGATTGATCTTCAATTGTATGCAGACGGGGGCCAAGACATTCGCGTTCGTGTCGCTGCTGCCGAGCTAGGTAAATGTGGTTTCTGATTGAATTACCTTTGTTCTGCTGCATTATAACTATAACGTTATAATTCGTTAATGCTTTGGTATATGGCATAATTTTCTCGGAAATCTGAAGCCATTCGAGAAAGTTTGGAAATTTCCAGAAATAAGCACATATTTTTTATTTACGTGTAGACTCTTTTGTGTGTGTGTGTGCATAAGTGAAGATTATGAAGCAAACTATGCCTAAATATAATTGAAATCTCCCAAACAAGGGAAAATTACCACCTTGAACCTCCGTAAGGGTGTGGTGTCTGCGACCAAATCTTATTTAAAAGTATGTATTGTGCATGTATTTACAATTTTAAATACCAAATATGCCTAAAAAAGCATGTTCATATCCTTTGTGGTTAAGTTAAACAGGTATAACCTTTTTCTTTTTCTGATACAAGCAAAAAGTTACAAAGAAAACTGCTCACACGGTCATCTAAATACAGCATGTCTTATAAGAGATGCCAAGTTATTCGTGATCAATTTTCTCGATATCAATTTGTTTCTTTGTCTTTTTCTCTTATTTCAAAAGTATACACACTGACACATGTTAGCCTTCTCTGGAGAGACATTTTTGTTTTTGGAATGGGAAGATAGGTGAGAGACTCCTCGTGTCACTCCACTAGAAAACTTTGGCCCTAGATTACTAGTGTACTTGGCTGTAAACTCAATTTAGAACGTTATTAATTCAAATTTAATTGCAATACATTAAACAAAATGGGAAGAAGTTGCTAGTTAATTAGGAAGTACAATGCGAATAATAGATAAGAATCAAATTAGTCCTTAAATTTATATTTAATTTGGTAAATCTGTATCTAATTTGTTTAAGAAGACCGAATCACTCTCTTTTCTTTTATGGTTGTAGATTTATTGAAGCTAAGAGAACTTACAATGACTGATGTAGTCAATTACATAGCTAAGGATTTGTAGCTCGGAAATGTATAAGGTGTGTCTGAGACCACCTTCTTTTGCTATTATGGTTGCATCCGTGTTGGCGTTCCATTAATGTGAGACACCATAAAAGAACAATCCTTGAGTAATGACGTTATTATCTTGAACTTGTTGGGAAATCTCCCAACCATGGAAGTTAATTGTCTAGGGTTTGGCTTTAAGAATCTTCATTCAGTTGGAATTAAGCTTTTCCAGTTTAATGGTACAAGAAGGACCTCCTTCCGTGGTGGGTCAGGTCTGAGGCTTCTCATGGGTGAATCGTCCAACATCCGGGTAAAAAAACGTATGAAAAAAAAAAATGTCTTCTCTAGTTTCCTCCTCCATGACATTTCATCTTTTTTGACAGGTGCGAACTCAAGTAAACAATCAGAAGGCTTTTTTCACAAGAAGCGCACTTTAGTTTTGCCCATTGTGATTGTTATCTCCTTGCTTCTCCTGGTCTCATGCGGGTACTATGCGTGGAGGTGCAAGACGAGAAGAAAAGGTGAAAGCAAGTGAATGTGTTATTTCAATAGTAAACACACCTAAGTAAATGCTTATACCTAGCAATTTTTATTTTTCATGTTGCTCCATGTTTAGGTTCCCAGCAGATGGACACTGTTAATGAAATATTCTCCAATGCATATGAGCACGAACATAGTAGGGTAGACAGAGAATTGCCATTATTTGATCTGGGTACCATCGTAGCTGCAACAGAGAATTTCTCTCATACAAAAATACTTGGAAAGGGTGGATTTGGTCCGGTTTACAAGGTATATTTTTTTATTCATAGGCACCGAAGTGTTCGAAGCCGACATCAGTAGTTCAAATGGCTTTATATATATGCACATACAGGGCTGTGGCCTACACGCCCTTTTTCTTTCCTGGGCATTGAGATATATATATATATATATATAGACACAGAGAGAGAGAGAGAGAGAGAGAGAGAGAGAGAGAGAGAGAGAGAGAGAGAGAGAGAGAGAGAGAGAGAGAGAGAGAGAGAGAGAGAGAGAGAGAGATGTCAGGTGTGGATAACGTACTTGCCTTTTGTAACAGGGTCAGCTGTGTAATGGACAAGAGATAGCAGTGAAAAGGCTTTCTAGGAACTCTGGACAGGGGGCAGAAGAATTCAGAAACGAGGTTGAGCTAATATCCAAGCTTCAACACAGAAATCTTGTTAGGATCCTTGGTTATTGCATGCAAGGAGAGGAAAAGATGTTGGTGTATGAGTACATGCAAAACCAAAGCTTGGACTCCTATATTTTTGGTTTGGCTCGTTACTGCATCCCTTCCCTTCTGTTCGTTATTTTGGTTCTTTTGTGTAAGATAGAGAGAGTATATTCCTATACTTAAGCTGCACATAAAACTGAATGAGAATATTATACACTGTATACAAATTTCACGCCCATTAGATTAAGTTGCAAATCAGTGCGAGAACTACAGTTTGTCAAATAAAATAGAATAGACATCATATAGAAATGTAGTCCTAGTGCAATGATACAACTACTTAAATCCAAGATTAATCATCCTCTTTTGTTTTGTTAACTCACCAAAAAAAGATTAATGGTCCAAAAGGCTAGATAATGTATAAAATTAGCCAATGAACCAGAGTTCAACCTTATACAACTGTTTGTTCCCATAATGGCATTTAAATAGAACATATAAACAGTTAATATATATCAATATACTGTAATGTTGTACTTAGATAATAGTTATTTACACGTCAAAGACATCAACAGATATAACGAGAAGAGTTTTGGTTGGAGTTTACTTATTATGAAGAGTTTTATCTTGTATTTGATTGATGGAAATTCATGGCACAGATCAAAGTAGGAAAAAGCTATTGGACTGGAGAAAGCGCTTTGACATTATCATTGGCATCGCACGAGGAGTTCTTTATCTCCATCAAGATTCCCGATTGAGAATTATTCATAGGGATCTCAAAGCCAGCAATATTCTGCTAGACGATGAGATGAACCCAAAAATTTCAGATTTTGGCATGGCCAGGATTTTTGGTGGAAATCAGACTCAAGCTAATACTAACAGAGTGGTTGGAACATAGTAAGTGCCAGACGATCATACATACATTTACCTTTCTCATATAACAAGCACATGCACATTTAAGTGCATAATGGAGCTCATACAACTACTAACGCTATTGTCCAACAATGGCCTACAGTGGCTATATGTCTCCAGAGTACGCCATGGATGGACTTTTCTCAGTAAAATCAGATGTCTTTAGCTTCGGGGTCTTAATACTAGAGATTGTCAGTGGAAAGAGGAATAGCCATTATAGTGATGATTCCTTAAATTTGATTGGACTTGTAAGTACCTTTTTCCTCTATTTGTTTTTTTGTACCTTTGAATTGTTTCTACCGAATGCCAAATGTAGGCATTTATGATTCTAAGCTTATCTTTTGGAACTATTTCAGACATGGAAGCTATGGACAGAAGGAAGATGTTTGGAGACAGTGGATCAATCATTGAGTGATTTATGTGATGAAAATGAAGTTTTGAGATGCATACATGTGGGGCTCTTATGTGTGCAAGAAAGTCCGAGAGACAGGCCAACCATGTCTACAGTTCTTTTTATGCTAGGTAACGAAACGACTATGCCTCCACCAGATTATCCCGGATATTCTTTGAGGCATGGTCTCAAGGAGCAAGGCTCATCTACAAGAGGGGCAAGCTCAGGTTATGCAAATGACATGACAGTCACTGTGCTAGAAGCTCGATAGATAAAGATGAGAATTTTCTGTGTGTATTACTAGCTGGAATCATATATATATCTGTGTATGTACATTACTAGCTGGAATCAGAAGATGTTTTTCATTTTCTTCTTCTTTTCTTTGTATGGTGTAAATTCAATCCGCAGCGTCTTGCTGGCGAGACGAGACACATAAACAACATGGCTAAGTGGTCATAGGGAATGAGAAAGAGTTTTTTTCACCATGGCAATGTAACATAAAATGGATACTTTTCAAGTATAAGAGCAATAGTACTGATCTTAGAATTTGTACAATATGTTCATACATATAGACACCTTTCGGCATGTTGAGAATGGGGATAACAAATCATTGATACTTTCTATCGTGCTATCGTTACCCGGAAATTGTGCATGTCCAGATCAACAGCCAACAGTTTTCTTCCACGTAGAGATTGTCAAGTGGGAGAAATGGGAACATTCCACCTCTCAAAGGTAGCACCGTAGACATAGCGCCTATTCATTGACTGGGCCCAACTATCGACTGTTATATAGATGACAATCTAGCACCAGCTAACTTGGTTAGTTGGTGGACCAAAATATCAAACTTGTTAGTGAGAGTCAGTGCCGTCTTGCTTCTCTCCAACTACGACGGCAGTATTCTTTCATCGCACAAACTGTTCAAAGTCATTCCAGGTCACTGCCAGCAGCAAACTGAGTATCACCAAAGAACAGGCTGCGGCGAACATCAAAGAGAACATATTCTCCTAGGCAACATCATGTTAAGATTTAGTTATTTAAAAGATAGTGGTTTGAGTATCTTTGAAAGTTGGTTAGTGGTAGTTTTATAGGTTTTAGTGGTAAAAGTTAGTGGCAACTTTATAGGAGCTAGTGGTAAAAGTGGTGGTTGTTTTATGGGAGTTAGTGGCAGAAGTTAGTAGTTATTTTATAAGAGTTAGTGGTAAAAGTGGTAGTTGTTTTATGGGAAGTTAGTGGTTGTTTTATGGAAGTTAGTGGAGTTAGTGGATAAAATTAGTTTGTTGTAATGTCTATTTATAGACTTTTACCAATTAATGGAAATGTGCTTCATGGTTTGCTTTTCATTTTGTTATTTTGCCTTCTATTATTCCTTTTGTTTTGCAACACATCAAATGAACGTAACCCACGTTACGTTTAATTTCCCTATTAAGAAAAAATGTTATATTTCCTTGCCCCAGCGGTGATGGCGGATGAAAAAGAAATGAATCGCCCCAGTGTATTTCTTTTCAACACATTATATGGGTCCTAACCTCCGTAAGATAAGCCCCCAACTTCAGGAACAAAACTTTAAAGCAGGCTCATCTTTTAATTTTTATACACTTAGACCCTAATTTTCATTCCGTAACCTCAGGATACCGGCAGGCACCGCAGCCGTTAATACCGGAGCTAAAATGGAAATTTCAACAGCTCTTTCCTCCTAAAGTTTCAAATTTATAGGTTTTCATTTTGTTTTGAAGAGGGTAAAACAGATTTGAAATAGCTGCTTCTCAGGTTCAATTCAAAGCCCGATATACTAAAATTTTGTAGGAATTGAGTAGGGCATCCCACGTCATTGTACTATTGGAGAAATTTTCAAGAGCACTTCCAGTTTTCCTTGCAGCATTTCCAATTTTGGGGTTTCTCTATTTGGTGGAAGATAAGCATCAACAGTACACGCCGTAAGACTACCCATAGAATTGAAATACTGACATCCTTTCTCTACTTGGTTCTTAGTTCTTCCAGGAAGAGGCCAAGAGGAGTTAGAAAGGGACGCATCTCCCCTAGGTCCAACACTATGATTAGACATATTCATCTTATTCACTATGCTCTAATTAGGTTATCTAAAAAAGAATCTTTGATGCATCTAGCTAATAGTTTTATTAGTGAAAAAATTCCATTCTGCTATAAGCTGAAAGTAAAAAAAAAGAAAAAAAAAAGACAGCCCGATGCACGGAGCTCTTGATCATGCAGGGGTCCAGAAAAAGAGCGAACCACAAAGAGCCTACAATATGCAGCATTTTCCAAGAGTCTTTATTACACAACCTTACCTCACATGTCTGATCATAATGCTACAAGCTGAAAGGGCACCGACGAATGTAACTCCATTTGGTTTCAGGCCACCATCTAACATTTTTTCAAACGAATCTATTATTTCCTTGGCTTTTGGTTAACTGAGCATGTCCAGAAAAAAATGCAGTCCATGACACTTGATCCCTTATCTCCATTTCACTGCATAACCTATGCGAGTCTTCATCGCGTGAGATACAGTGATAAAATGCAATCAGCCCTAAAACTAAAGTCCAAAGATGAAAGCTAATCACAGTGGTGAACTCATCGGGCTCGAGGTCATTTCTCTGCATTTCGCAAAAGACTAACCCACAAGCAATGCACATATCATTTTGTGTCACTCGCTTAGAAAACGTTTTGCATATTTTACGTTTCTACATTTCGAATACTTATCAACAAGAGCACTACCACAAAAATGTGTTATCCTTATTACTTGTCCTAATATAATAAGCATGAATATGATTGCCATGTTCCAGTGTCAAAATACTAGCACAAGGCGTCAGCAATCTTCTAAACGCAGACTGATCCACCGAACAACCTTGTAATCTCATATCTTTGAACGCATTAGCTGATTCTTTCTCCAGCCCATTTGAGTTAACCATTTTTATCATTATTGTCCATGAAATGGAATTTCTTTCACGCATTTTAGTAAACAAATACCTTGAATCCTCAATCATCCACACCGAAACAAACCGGGGGTCATGGTATTATAAAACACCAAGTTCCTGTCATCCATTTCTTGGAAAAACTATTTAGCTTCATCAATAAACCCGTCTTTTGACTACAAGTCAACTAAAGGACTATCCACAGAGGTGTACAAATGAAATCCAAACTTCATTATCTAACAATGAATTTAATCAACTGCGGAATTACCCCATGAGAGAATCAGCGTTGTTGAGAATGTCATTCTATTGGGGGTCACGTTTCCTCAATGGCACCCTCATTGGAGGTTTCTTACCACAGTGAGATGGTCAAGGACTGGATAGAGAACAAAGAAATTATGATCAAGTATGTTCCAAGATCAACAAATGAGGTTGCTGATAGATTGGTTAAAGAGGGGATGGGAATGAAATGAGCTAAGAGTGACACAGTTTTTTATTTTCCAAGACAATGGACAGTAATTCATGGTATGGATGACGAGGCCTTTAGGGAGCTGAGTTTCTACGAATTGTTATGTCCTTTGGCAGCTATGTCACTGCAGTGCTACTGCTGTAGTGCTGATTTTTAATCTGTGCTACTCCACATCCTCTCATAAGAGATGATCATTTACTAGCCAACTTCTTTGGTCGTTAGGACTGGGTTCTGGTATTGAGGAATGATTTTTTAGTACTCTTCTTTGTCGTGGGGATTCAGTCTCTGTACTATTGTTGGTTTCAAGCTTGAATATGGCGATAATGTAATGCGGTATCTTCTGGATCACCATTTTGTTCCTTTCATCATAATACGTCCCACACCATTCAAAGAACACAACTATTTATAAGCATTCTCCGAATCATTTTTAAGCCCGCAGTTTCCGTAGCTTGAAATAATAAAATTCCATGAAACCCATCTTTCTCCCGCATTTGGATGAAGATTTCTTGCATATCAGATAGTCTACCCGATTTGAAGTAGGCAGAAGGATACTGTTCCATGAGAAACTGTTTGGTCGTTGGAAAATTCAATCAAACATGCTATGTTCATAAGTGAATTGTTTCAATTTAGCCTTTTGAAAACAAACTGAAAATCTAGTGTTCGAGTCTACTTTACCGTCTTGAAAACAAACTGAAAATCCAACAGTTTCAATAATTTGGAGAAAGGGGTAGTTGAAATCTTCATTTTATAGTACTAACCGTGCCAACTACTTAAAAAGTGTTGGGATAAAAGTTAAGGGCCAGCTTGATAAAAATTAATAGATGTGACCACTTAAAAAGTCTCTTCCCTAAAGTTCCGGGATTATAAAGGATATGACCCCATTATATGCTCTAGACTTGAACAACTGTGGAATTTTCTTGCACTTTAATCTACCAAATACCAACAGTTCACATTTTCTTACCAAAATCTCAAGAAAAGGCATTTTGAATGAAGGGCCTAGGAAAGTCCACTTAAGAAAAATAAAATAAACTAGTATTAAGGCATGAGCTTACATTAGCTGATAGATTAAAGGATTAAACATTGCCAACATAGCACATGTGGCCCTAAGAGTATACAATTTACTAGAGCAATTAACTACGCTTCTCGAAAGCATTTAAAGAAAAATGATATTCAGATCATTTACAAGAAAATAAACCTATGCCATTTTTTGAGTGGCAACATGACATTCATGAACAATAAACAAGTGTCCCATTTAAGACTGGCCTTGTTCCAAGATTCTTCGCTCTCTCCTAGGTGCTAATTACGTGTTCTTCTATAGAATGTTAGCAGATGGATACCAATGCAAACATAAAAGGGAAATACGAGTAGGATTCAATTCTTGAAGAGGGCGTGGCTAGGAAGAAAATGGAGCATTTAGTAAGTGAAACTACGGACGAAAACGAGCATTAAGGTTAAGGACTGGGACTACCTCCTACTCTCAATCTTCTCATAATAATGCTTATCTGATTGGTGTTGTCCGTGCACATAGGCTTACAGCCAAACCACGCGAGTGTTGTGCCTCTTTCCACGCGTATGGTTAATTTGATCATCTTATTTCTCAGTTTTTAAACCCCAATTATGTGTTTTTTTTATAACAAGAACAATTTATAAAAAATCTGACTAGCATGTACGTTAATTCTTGCGATTGTATGAAGTCGCCTGTGTGGGGGGCGAAAGGGCACACTTCCCCACCATCATTCACCTTCGTAAGGAAAGGTGCTCCAAGGGAGGCACTCTGAAGGTGCTGCAGGAGAGATGCTTCCACAGAGATGCCTCCAAAAGGGAGCTTCAAGGAGGGTGCTTCAAGACAGGTGATCCAAGCGTGCTTAAAGAAGGGCTACCGAGGTTATATTATTTCCTTTGACGTTGACTCATAGCCCAAAAATAGGGAGCACTATCTCTGCTGCGTGAAACTGAGAGTTAGCTGGTACTGAGACAGATGACATTTTTCATGTTTCATTTTCTACCCGTTATCAGTTGATAGCAACTACCACGGGAATAACAATCTATGGATCAAGATACCTTGAGAAGTAAGTTGTTTTTTCCCAGCTAAATTGTTATATATTGCAGCCTTATTACGTAGGTCACATTGGCTACACTAGAAGCTTAATGTGGTTGCTCTTAAATAGATTTATGTATATGTTTGAAGGCTGACAGAGCATGGGAAAACTCTCGTCATCATCCATGAGTACTTAACCATATACTGTTATATCTATAGCAGCAAGCAGCCTTGAGAGACGAGTAATCAAATCACATCTCTGTTCTCAAGTGAATGATCGTAGACCCTCCCCTGCGGATGTTTGTCATGTGGGTCCATGAAAATCGAGTGAGTGTTACCCTAAAGCTGGACATCTGACAGTCAAGCTCGATCAACCTTGAACAATCTCACTCATTCATCTTGGTTCTCCATCTTTTGATGTGTTATATATCAAAAAACATGTGGTTAGGATGATTCTATGATCTAAAAAGAAACTGAAAAGGTGAGCTTACAAAGGTGCAATTTATAAAGTTTGATAAAGAACACTTCTTTGGAGCTAGAAACATTTAAACATATGGGTTTTCACCTGTACATAAGAAATCTGAAAAAAGGGTTAGAAACATCCAAACCATATGGTTTTTCATCTATATATGAAATCTGAAATTAGAGCAATGAGATGAAAAAGTCAGATCATGGTGGTTATTAGAAGACCTTAAAAAAGAATTGCTTTATTATAAGACCTAGATGGAGGGCGAACTGGTTAGTTAAAATCATATTGCAAATCAAGCATTTTATTTTAATTTAGGAAGTCTTCATTGATTTCTTCTTCCTATCCTCATCAAGAAATTGTTGATGACTTAACCAATATGTCAAAGGCCTCATGGTTGCTGGAATGCATCAAATCAAATCCTTAAAAGTAATGCACCATTCGGGGGTCCTCTTGCATCCCATACCACAAGTTGGCCTCCTCTGGATATCATATAGTGACAAATGAACGTACTGAGATTCTCCCTTCAAAGTCTACCTGATTCGTATGATCAACTCATTATCAACTTGACAAATAATATTCTCACGAATTATCTAGTCTTCATCGAAGTTGCAGTTGCTATTCTAGAAGAGAAATCTAGCTGCAAAAGCAAGGAAATACAGATTGTCCAGTTCGCAATAAGCAGAAGCATTAACAATGACGAGGAGAAGATCAATAGAACGTGGCTTTAGTGGGAGTTACAACCATGGTAGATGAAAGTCAAGAAGTACGAAAAGTGTTAAGTGTAACCATTGTGGCAAGAGAGGCCATATCAAAAGAGATTGTTGGCATTTTAAGAAGAGTACAAAAAGGGCTCCTGAGGTAACAATTTCTCAAGGATGTGTTGCAAGTACCTTTGATGGTGAAGAATTTTATTCGCGAAGCAGAAACTGATTCTGATGGTAAAAGACAACTCACTGATGTTTGGATAATGGATTCATGAACAACATGGTACATGACCTCTCATCGCGACTGGTTTCAAATGTTATGGGTTCGAATATAGTCACCGGCTACAAAAATTATGCTATCAAATTATTCATGAAATCTGTATTTAATTAGGTGAATCTGCACTTTATCCTGTTATTTTGCTTTTAACTTCAAAACCGTAGGAATTTTAAATCATTTGTCGCCTTTCCATGTCTACTAACTTTGTGTCCAAATGTTTCTTTACTACATTAATTTAATGATATTTTCTAATATGCAAACTCTATCCGACACTCGAAAGGTTTATTTCATAGGAAGTGGATGTTAACACTTAACAGTCATCCTTGTTTCGTTGGTGCTCCTCTTGGTATGTTGGTGCAGCTACAGATGGAGGAAGACGCGAGGAAAAGGTAAAAATTAATGACTTTGCTAACGGAAGCAAGCATATTTAGTTACTTAAACACTGATATCTTGCACTTATTCTGTTGATCTCTGTCAGTTCCCCACAAGATGGAATTTCGCCGCGAAATTTTCGCCGGTGCATATGAGCTCGAAAATAGTAGAAAAGGAACAGAATTGCCATTATTTGATCTGAGTATTATAGCAACTGCTACCGATAACTTTTCAGATGCCAAAAAGCTTGGAGGTGGATTTGGTCCTGTTTATAGGGTATGTCTCATCTCATAGAGCACCTAAAGAGCCTAGAATTGTCAATTATGTGCTTTTCTATTGTCTCAAATCTGGAAGAAAATGATTGGTTGCAACTTTCAGGGTAAGTTGTTTAACGAACAGGAGATAGCGGTGAAAAGGTTTTCCAAGAATTCTGGGCAGGGGGTAGAAGAATTCAGAAATGAAGTTAAGCTGACATCCAACCCTCAGCATCGGAATCTTGTTAGGATTATTGGTTATTGAATTCAAGGAGAAGAGAAGATGTTGGTCTATGAGTACATGCCCAACAAGAGCCTGGACTCCTATATTTTCGGTTCGCCTCTTTACTTAGCATTCATATTTGCCCATCATTTTTATTATGTTATGTAAAATAAAGGGACTGTACTACCATCTCTGAATTATACATAAAACCCAATGTGTAGACGACATAGTGCAAAGAATAGCACTGCCCAATGATCTGAATTACACAATAAATGGTGATTATCACTTAGCAAAAAGAAAATTTTTGAACAGATCTATGCATCATACCCAAAATGCTTCTCATTGGAGTTCAGCGGTGCATCAGTTATGTGTGCATTTTAGTATGTAGCTGATGGAATTCTTGGCACAGATCAAACCAGGAAGATGCAGTTGGATTGGGGAAAGCGCTTCAACATCATTTTGGGGATCGCACGAGGAGTTCTTTATCTTCATCAAGATTCCAGAGTAAGGATTATTCCCAGGGATCTTAAAGCCAGCAATGTTCTGCTAGACAAGAAGATGAACCCAAAATTTTCAGATTTTGGCATGGCAAGGATTCTTGGCGGAGATCAAATTGAAGCAAATACTAACAAAGTAGTTGGAACATAGTAAGTGAAAAACGTGTGCATGTATGAATATCATACACTTTACACAGTCACAAGCACATCACACATTTGCATTTATACAGATGAAGCTTCCATGAGTACGGATAATTATATCAAATTATTGCTTGCAGTGGTTATATGTCCCCAGAGTACGCAATGGACGGGCTTTTCTCAGTGAAATCAGATGTCCTCAGTTCGGATTCTTATTACTAGAGATAATTAGTGGAAAGAGAAACAGCTATTATAGCGACGATCCTTCCACCAATTTGATTGGAGCTGTAAGTGGTAGTTTATTCATGCCTGTTTCTTCAGTCTCTCAAATTTCCTCCTTTGTGATTATAACTTGATAATTGAAACAATTTCAGGCATGGGATTTGTGGAAAGAAGGAAGTGAAGAAACAACAATAGGAATGAAATGCATTGTATTGTTTTATGAGTGTTTTTACGATTAAGCAGCCTTATATAGAGTTTGCAAGGCTGCAAAGAAGGCAATGCTTACAAGTTTGGATATTACAATAATGGTAAGATCGTAGGCTGATTCTGGTCCTGTGATTATGCATTGCAACAATGGTAAGAACGCGTGCTGAATTTTCTCCTTCAGTTACGCTTTATGGTCGTGTGCTGAATTGACTCCTTCAATTATGCTTTATCATGCCCCTACAAGATTGAGCTTCCATCAAGGATGCCAATCTTGAACCTATGAGAAATAAATTGCTTACGAGCAAGGGCTTTTGTGAGAGCACCTGCAAGTTGATTTGTTGTATGTACATGAGACACCCGAAGTTGACGTTAAGTGACTTGATCTCGCACAAAGTGAAAATCAATTGCAATATGTTTTATTCGTGAGTGAAAGACTAGATTTGCAGAGAGGTAGGTGGCACCAATGTTATCATAGTATATAGTTGGAACCATTGACAGTGTTATACCAAGTTCTCGCTGTAGGTTGGTAATCCAGTTCAATTCAGCTGCAGTGGATGCTATAGCCCAATATTCAGCCTCAGTGGATGATCTTGCTATTGTTTTTTGCTTCTTTGACAACCAACTAATAGGATTTACTCCAATGAAGATCACATATGCTGTAGTTGAGGTATAATCATCAGGGTTTCCAACCCAATCAGCATCAGAAAAGGCATGAATGGTCATTGGTGAGTTTTTACGGATGAAGATGCCATGATTTTGAGATCCTTTGAGATAGCGAAGAACTCGTTTAACTGCTGTCCAATGGTTTGCTATTAGTTTATGCATAAATTGAGATAGTTTGTTTACTGCAAAAGAGATGTCGGGCCTCGTCAATGATAGATATTGCATGGAACCAAGAACTTGGTAGTAAGTTGTGGCATTGGTGGAGGGGCTACCATCATGAAGTTGTAGTTTTTCAGAAGAGGACACTTGTGTAATTACTTCTTTAGCATCCATCATCTTCGTCTTAAGTAATGCATTTGCGATGTATTTGCTTTGAGAAAGAAAGAGGCCATTTGGAGTTTGTGTAGCTTCAACACCCAAAAAATAATGCAAGTTACCCAGATCTTTTAAGGATACTCGACTGGCAAGTAGATATATGAAAGTTTGTGTGATAGAGTTGTTGTTGCCAATGACGATGATATCATCAACATATACAAGTAGGTAAGTGATTTGTTTGTCTTCTATTTTGATGAAGAGAGAGTTGTCTGAATGTGAATTCCTAAAATTGTTTGATAGGAGAAATGTTTGAGATTCTTGATACCATGCTCGTGGTGCTTGTCGAAGGCCGTAAATGGCTTTGTTCAATTTACACACATAGTTGGAAATTTGAGAATGAGTGAAACCTATAGGCTGATGCATAAAAACATTATCAGTGAGAGAGCCTTGTAAAAATGCATTATGGATGTTTAGCTGTTGAAGAGACCATCCTGAAGTGACTACAATAGTCAGGACTAATCGAATTGTTGCTGGCTTTACAACTGGATTGAAGGTTTCAGTGAAGTCCACACCCAGTCTTTGGTGAAATCCTTTTGCAATAAGACGTACTTTGTACTGTGCAATGGTTCCATTTGGGTTTTGTTTAACCTGAAAGACCCACTTACAGCCAATAATATTTTGTGTGCGATCGGGTGGAACAAGGATCCAGGTTTTGTTATGAATGAGAACATCATATTCTTCACACATAACTTTGCACTAGTGTGGATATTTTTGGGCTTGAGATACACTAGTTGGTTCATAAGAGGAGGTCTCTGTTTGAAAGGTGGTATTGAGCTTGAGCATTTTGCAAGATTTTGAAAATGTTATTTGTTGAATGGCTAACAATTTTTCTAATGGGGGAACGTGATGGGGATGTAAGAGATGGAGGTGAAGGACATACCTGTGAAGAATTATTAACGGTAGTTTCCTTTGTCGCAATAGAAGTAGAGGATGCTTGGTTGAACTAATTATTATCATCGGCAATATTGGAGAGTGATTGTGCACTTAAAGAGCCAGATGTGGGACAAGAGTTCTCATGATTAGATAATTGAGGAGAAGGATAAGAAATAATGTGTGAGGGTCTTGTGGAATGAGGAGGTTGCTAAAGGTTAGTAGGAATTGGTGTGTTGGAGATAGTAATAGAGTTAGGGGGAACATTTTTAGATGAATCAAATTCAGTTATGGATGGGGATGTAGAAGTTAACTTGTTCTATTGATGAAGTGTAGTTTTGTTGAGATGTGACTCATGTGGAGAAAGATGTTTAACTCAAAAGATTGACTCAATAAATTGAACATGCCTAGAGAAAAAGACCTTTTGTGATTGAGGGTAAGACCTTTTGTGATTGAGGGTCAAAACATTTGAATGCATAATGTTGTCCAGAATATCCTAGAAAAGTACAAGGGCATGAGCCAGGTTTCAGTTTATGATTTGAGTAAGGTCGTAACCAAGGAAAGCATAAACATCCAAATACCTTTAATTTTTGAAATTTTGGTTTTTGGTGAAATATTTTTTCAAAGGGTGATTGAGAATGTAGTATGGGAGTGATCACTTGATTTATTAAATAAGTTGTAGTTTGAAAGGCTGTTGTCCAAAATCGAAGAGGTAGAGAGGCTTGATGGAGTAAGGTAAGTCATGTTTCAACAACATGTCTGTGTTTACGTTTAGCTAATCCTACATGTTCAGGAGTATATGGGGGTGATTGTAGGTGTTGAATACCATGTTTAGAAAGAGAATGAGATAAACTCATGTATTCTCCACCACCATCTAAATAAACTATTTGATTTTTGATTTTGAAAAAGTTTTCCACCAATTTTTTAAATTGTTCAAAAATTAAAGGTACATCAGAGTTGGCTTTGAGAGGGTATAACCATGTGTATTTGGTGAAATGGTCTACAAAAATGGTGTAAAAGTGAAAGTGATCAAAAGAGGAAATGGGTGATGGTCCCCAAACATCAGTGTAAATGACTTCAAGAGGTTTAGTACATACTAGTGTAGAATTATTGAAGGGAAGTTTGTGACTTTTATTACATAGGCATGACTCATAGTATGAATTGAATGACTGAGACTTTGAAATGGGTAAATTAAAGCGAGTAATAGTTTTATTCTGAATTGAAGATGAAGGATGACCAAGTCATTGATTCCAGATGTTTGTAGTGGCAGCAGTAGAGACAGAGAGTGCAGGTGGTGAGTGATGATGGAATTTTAGTGATGATGCCCATTCATAAATGTTTCCTCTACTCCGACCTTGAACCAAGGATGCCCCCGTATTCAAATCCTTCGCAAGAAATATGTTAGGAAAAAATTCCATAGATGTATTATTCTGTTTACAAAATTGAGAGACAGAGAGAAGATTGGTTTTTAATTTGGGTGCACACAAAACATTATTAAGCATGAAAGTGGCAGTAGGTGAATGAAGTGAAGTGGAACCCGTATGAGATATTGGAATGTTATTACCATTGCCAATCATGATGTCTTCATTGCCACCGTATTCAGAGTGAATTGATAAATTTTGAAGATCAAATGTCATATGATGTGAGGCACCGGAATCCATAACCTAGTTGTTGTTGTATGTTGCAGGATTGCTAGCCATGAAATTTGCTTGTGGCGTAGGATGAGATCTACAATTCTTGGCTGAATGTCCTAGTTTGTCACAAAGTTGGCATACAAATTTGGATTTACCTTGGCCAGAATTGGATCTCCATGATTTTTCTGGTTGATTAAAGAGACTGTTACCTTGTCGTAGTCGAAAATAACAGTGCTGATTGTTATGTCATTGGAAATTTTCACGTGTAATACTGTCGCTACTTTGACCTTTGTAGCCACTTGATTGTTTGTCGTGTCCTATGTTGTTTGTCATCTGATTGTATTGAGTAGTGATGGAAGCGCCGACAAGTTGCCTATATTCTTCTCTTTCAATATAAGTTTCATGATCAACAAGTTTGTCATACAGTTCTTCAAATGTCAGCAGATTGTCTCGAGCTCTAATAGCAGCAGTTAATTCTTTAAAGTCACCGCTTAAACCATTCAAAACATGAGCGACTACTTCATCATTGAGAGGGTGCCCAATTGTTATTAAAACATCAATGATGCTTTTCATCGTTTGCATGTAGTTAGAAACAGAAGTTCCCTCCTGTTTAGTTTTCATTGAGGTAGCCAAAAGAGTGAGCATTCGAGTACTAGACTTACTTGCAAATGACGTCTGTAGTTTCATCCATGCCTTCGCAAAGGTGTTGCATGAGGTGATGAGATGAGTCATAGAGCTTTTCACGAGATTTGAATCCCTAAAATAGCAGTCTTGAAGCATCCGTAGTCGATATTGTGGATTGTCAATTTCATTGCCTTCGAAATCTCTGATTTTTTTTTGTTGGAGATGGAAGAGAACCCATCTACATAGCCTAGAAGGTCATATCCTAATAAAAAGTTTGTAAACTGCAACTTTCATGAAGCAAAATTACTCTCTTTTGATAGTTTGAATGAGATTTGAATTGCTGCATTGAGTGAGATGAGAGATGCTGTTTGTGTTTGATTATTATTTCCAGTGAAAATAATAACTGGGATTTCTATGGATGAAGAAGTGTTTGAAGGAGAGGAAGACATAGTGATGTGATTAAGATGGGTAGGATAAATGCAGAGAGTGTCGAAAGAAGATAATAGAGTGGTCAGTTATAACACAGGGGGTGTCAGTAGTAAAATGTAGGGATATTGAAGAACAGACCTAATATATGAGGAAGGGTCTGTTAGCCCTAATTTTCCTATCAAGGCGCCAACTGGGGAAGAAGACAGGAGCTAGATGGATAGTGCATCTGGTGCTCAAGCAGGCGTGTTAGATCGGCGGAGGGGGGTGGATGGCAGATCACCGGAGGTTGGGGGAGGGGTTTGATGGGCTGGTCAGGTGAAACCTTTGGGCGGCACGCAAAGTTGCTGGGCGTTGTGCTATCACTAACTTCGAATGGAGTAGGAAAGATAGGAAAAACAATGGGAGAGAGAAACCGAAGAATGGTTGACCAATAGGTGACTGGCAATCTGGCTAGTTGTGTTTATCACAACGCTGTCGGAGGGAAAGACTAAGAATCTGTCTCTATCGCTGTTCAAAAAATTGGGGGATCTGCAGTTTTCCTTTGGTGGTCTATGGTGACTTGCCACAGAAGTGATGACTGAGGGGAAGAGAGAAGGGAAAGGGTTACAGGGGGAATTAGAGGGATTCGATTTGGATCTTTGTTGGTAGTTTGAAGAGGGCTTCACCAGTGAGATGCCAGTTTTCTGTTGGTCGGAAGTGTAGAGGCAGTTGTGCTGGAGAAGACCCTGCTTGATTACAGTTTGGCCTAAGCGATCGAGGCTTCTTCTTTTCTTTTCTTTTTCTGTTGCAAATTACTGGAGGGGATGGGGTTTTTGGTGGGCTGAGGTTTTACAATAGGAAGTCGAGAGGGTGGTGCAGATTGCCGAAGGTTGTTGCAAGGTCTTTGACAACGAGCCCAATTTTTTTTTTTGGGCAACTGAGGGTGGAGGTTTTCTGTTACAATGGGGGAACAAATGAGATGGAGAAAAAGATCGTGAGAGAGAAGGAAAATCAAAGAGAGAAATCAGAAGAGTAGGGAAGATTACTTAGAAGGGGGGAAAATGATGTAGTAGATGGTCTGCAAGGTGGGAAGATGGCCAGAGAAGAAAAAATGAAGGAGAGATGATGAGAGGGACGATTAGAGGAAATGGTGGTCGGAGAATGGAACGGGGATTTGGGATTTGGCCATGGTGGGATGGATGGACGGTGATTACTAGTTGGCACTGAGGAGAGGTTGATGGTTGTGAGTTATATTGGGACATATGTTTGCTGAAATGCACCAAAAGGAAGACAGACTTTTGGAGCTTTGTCTCAAAGGAGAAAAAAAAAGTTGCTGATAAGTTCTCGACAAGGAAATCGAGACTATAAGGAAATCAGAATCCTATAAGAAGTTCTGATACCCTATTGAAGAAGATATGAAGGGATCAGGGAGGTGATACTGATAAGAAGAGGGTAGGGGATGTTGAGAGAAGAAAACAAGTTCATTTGGATCCTCAAGAACCAAAGAATGGATCTGACATAGAGTTACAGATAGAAAGTTTTGCAAAGAGAAGACTACCTATCAGAGGATCATCTGCTCTGATACCATGAAGAAGCAACAATAGGAATGAAATGTATTGTTTTCTGAGTGTTCTGGTACATACGATTGAGCATCATTATATAGAGTTTGCAAGGCTGCAAAGAAGGCAATGCTTACAAGTTTGGATATTACAATAATGGTAAGATCGTAGGCTGATCCTAGTCTTGTGATTATGCATTGCAACAATGTTAAGAACGTGTGCTGAATTTTCTCCTTCAGTTACGCTTTATCATCGTGTGCTAAATTGACTCCTTCAATTATGCTTTATCAGGCAGAAGTATCAATTATGCTTTATCAGGCAGAAGTTTAGAAGTTGTAGATTCATCAATGTGTATTTATAGTGCTAAAAATGAAGTATTGAGATGCATACAAGTGGGCCTCTTATGTGTGTAAGAAAGTCTGTAGATAGGCCAGCATGTAACAATGGTTTTCATGCTGGGCAATGAAACAACCATGCCTACACCAAAGCAACCTGCATTTTCGTTGTGGAATCATTTCAAAGACTCAGATTCATCTAAAAGTGGGACTGGGTAATGTTCTGTAAATAATGTGACAGTTACTATAATAGAAGCTCGATAGAGATGAAAAATTTTCACTACAAATTTCAAAATATGAGTTTTATACCAGTTATTCTAGGAATCATAAGATTTAAACAATGTAAATGTCAAAGGAGAATGTGCAAGATTGTTTGTATCATGGCAAGAGTTCCTGAAGCAAATATGTTGTAGCTAGAAAAATGTACAATGATTTCAGTACAGAATTCTTTTTAGATTTTCATGTATACATATGTAGGGCCTATTTTAATTGGTAGTAAGCTTATTGATGGAGAATTACTTACAGAATTGACCCATCTAGTCAATAGAAGCTAGAACCATCCTAGGAACTAGAAACAAAGATAAAATTAAGGAGAAACATCCATGGTCTTCTTCTGTGCAGAGCATCTACCTGAGGCTGAGGGAGGTTCTGCACTCTGTTTTTCTTTTGTTGTGGTTAGTGCCTCCGTTAAACCTTTTCAATGTAAGTATTTTTAGGAATATTTATCTGTGTCTGAGAAATCTTATCCATGTTTGTCCAAGATTTCTTATCCCCCAGTCAAACAACAAACTAGGATAAGAAAGATCAATTGAGGAAGAGTTCGTCTACTCCCATTAATGCAACATAGTCACACTAGTGAAACCGTGCAATCCCACAAAAGCAATACGTTACTTATTTAGAGAAATATCAACCTATTTTCAAGTAGATTATGTTGAAGAATCCTAATTGTTTTTAGGGATTTTTGCTTAAAGCCCCTATTCTAGAATAGATGGGCTAATGAGTTCTTGAGAAAAGGATAACATCACAAATTTTAAGGTCTACAAGAAAGCTTACCAAAACATCCTCACATTTAACCTCCCTCATTAATTGTAACTGGTTGACCTTATAATTAAAGTGACTATTCTACCCCTAAAATTAAAATGCTAATTACTTTATTTGGTAACTTGAATTGGCCTCAACCTCCTCTCCTTACGGTTTCTCTAGAAAAATAAGGCATTTATGTTTTTTGTTTTGAGGCAAAACTATGGCATATTGCTACACGTTTGCATGAAAGGATCCACCTTGATTGGGATGATTTACCCATTCATTTAATGCTCTAACTTCTCATATCTCGTGAAAACAAATGACAACAATTCTAGCATTCTAATAACTATGATCTTAGTCATGATGGTTATCTTTGAAGAGTTTTTATCAGCCCTGTCCCTATTATAAAAAAGATAATAAAGTCATCTAATCCACATACTTTTTGGAGTGGTATACATCCAATGTCAAAGCAATCAAATGAAAGAGTATGATCACCTAAAAAGGGTCCTTCAATGATACAAGTTTTCAATTGCTAGAGTCATCTAATCCACATGATTTTTGGAAAGGTAGACATCCCAAGTCGAAGCAATCTAATGAATGGGATGGATCATCTAAAGTGAGGCCCTTAATAATACAACTTTTTAGATTCTAGAGTCATCTAATGAATGCGGTTTTTAGAGTGGTAAAATTCAAAGTAGAAGCAATCAAATGAATGGAGTTAGATCATCTTAAGTTGGCCGCTTCATGCAAGGGATCATCTAAAGTGAACCATCTAATGGTTCAATCTTTATGCTGTTGAAATCATTTAATCCATGTGGTTTTGAAGTGGTAGATACCAAAGTCCAAGCCATCAAATGCTAATGCAAAAGTTTGCATTGCAAGGACTTGATAGTGTTATAATACAATAGCATTTCTTTCTTAGGTCTAAAATCCTCTAAATTTTAAGAGATAATCTTATTCCTTGTGGGGCTACAAATAGTAGGAATACATAAACATGTAAGACTTGGGACTCCTTAGATTCCTCTCTCTTACTTCATTTTAGAATTGTGTCTTACCCCTATAAAATCAAGGGTAAAATTATCATTTCAAAGATGTTCTCATGGATATGAGGATAGAAGATAAAATTTTGGCTGTTTTGGTAACAATATTCTCACATGTAAATTTTCTGGTATATTTGTCTTATTTAAAGGGTTATGAGTTAACATAATTGGTGCACTACAAGACAGCAAATTATCCTGGGTTATAGTTGTGGAGGTCCTTCTTGCCAAACTTTGTGTTTGGGGCACACTTGAAATGATATTGGCACCCATCACTGCTTGCAAATTACCCCCAATCTCATCCTAAGCCCCTCCCATAATTCTCTCCTCTCACAGTTGCCAAAACACTCTCTCTTTATTGAGGATAATTTCTTTATCTCCTTAATAGAGTTGTCAAACATCTCAGGTTTTAGAGGATCCTTGGAGCAAGAACTTCGAAGAAGAAGATAATTGGAGAAGAAGCAACTAATTCACAAACTTGAGAAGAAGAGGGTAAGAATTATTTGATTTTATTAGATTTAGATTTTCTTAATATGTTTTGAAAATGGATTTCCTCTGAGTTTTGAGATAGATTGAAAATGAGTGATTTCATTTGAGATTTGTTTACTTTTTGATAGGTCTAACGTGAGTCTTGGATTAATTTTATTCCTGCTAATTTATGTTAGAGAAATCATACTATATGTCATGGGCACCTATTTGATCCTTGCTATGTTTTCTTGCTTTTGTCTTCTCTGTTTCAAAAGAGTATGATGGTGGATAGAAATTGGAAAATAAATCGAGGAGAAATCTGTTGTTGGGTGGAGAATTTCATTGAATTTTTTTTTTGCATATGGGCTGGATTTTTTAGTGGAGATCTTAGATTCAGACCCATTGAAAGTAGCTACTAGTCGTGGGTAATTTGGGAGAAGCTGGGTATTGTTTAGTTTGGATTTAATATGGGTTTGAAAGATAAAAGGTATGAGTTCAAACATGAGAGAAATCAGCATCATCATCATCAAGACCTTATCCTAATTAGGGATCGACCACATGAATCTTATTCCTCTCTATTAAGTACCATGGCTTCATTTAGTCCCAAAGTTTTTAAATCTTTCTTCACCACTTCACTTTCTTTTGAGCCTTCCCCTTGCCCTTTTAAAACCTTCTACTTGCATTGTCTCACTCCTTCTAACTAGAGCTATTTTTGGCCTCCTTTAGACATGTCTAAGCCATCTAAGTTTAATCTCCCTCATCTTGTTATCTATTGGTGTTATCCCTTGATTTTCTCTAATATTTCATTCCTCTTATGATGTGTATCATGCTTTTGACTCGAGCTTATTGAGATTTATTGCACATGAAAGTTTTCATGGTTTATATCATGTTTTGCTGTTTTATAACGGGTGTTGTTGCTTGATTGGTATTATGTTAGGAGGGTTGTAGGGTTGGCCAACCACCCTCTAACTTTATGATATTATGATTAGATACTAG
Source organism: Warburgia ugandensis (assembly GCA_035236585.1). Lineage (NCBI taxonomy): Eukaryota > Viridiplantae > Streptophyta > Magnoliopsida > Canellales > Canellaceae > Warburgia > Warburgia ugandensis. Next base: position 63,285,087 of record CP141137.1, read on the forward strand.
CCCCAAAAGGGGGCAATGTGCATAGGTGGTGCTATCATGGGTAATCCCCACTACGAGTTCGTCCCCTCATGTGAGACGGAGAAAGTCTCCCATTTCAAGGTTGAGGGGAGCGGCATTGGTTGAGACCCTAGAGTGGTTGCCATTGCAGTATAGTAGTCATACTCTTATTCTATATGATCATATGTGGTATTGATATATTGGGTGAAACCTATGTGGGCTGCTAGATCTAAGCGCGCCTAAGGGTTGAGTGAGCTACCTGGTGTGTGGGCTATAGGTGAGGAACCCTGGGATCTCATGTGGTATTGATATATTGGGTGAAGCCTATGTGGGCGACCAAATGCCGGCGGGCCTATGGACTAAGCATGCTATAGGTGAGGAACCTTGGAATTTGAATGAGTACTCATTGCCAATGATATGAGTGTAATGGACACTCTTATGGCTTGATTATGCACGGTGCCCTGTTCATTATGACATGCATTTATATTATGATGTGGACATGGATTCTTATTTACTTTTGACATATGCATATCCATGTATTACTCATGCTTTGCATGCCTTGGTGATTAGATATGATATTGTTTTATTCAGGCGAAAAGCATGCTTTGATTATTATCATTTCCTTTAGGCTTATGAGTTTTCATGTGTTATCTGTTATGATTGCCTGATGATTTGGTGTGCCTTGTAAATGATTTACTCTATGAGACTGGCCATGATGTTGATATCCTTTGCAAACTATCTTATCACATGCTTTATTACTTGTAATCACCTACACAAGTAATAGCTTGCTGAGGCATTGCTTTATTTACAATGCCTCAGATACAGAGACTAGCAACAAGTTTGATGCACTGATAGAGCAAGAAAAAGTGATGACAGTTCCTAGTGAAGTATTAAGGATATTTCAAAAATGATAAGGTTTGTTCAGGACCTCACTTTGACTATTGTTTATGGACTGCACATTAATATAAATTGCAATGTGACCTAGATGGAAGGATAAATATTTATGTGGGATGTGATGGCTGTGTATGGACGAACCTGAGTAATCTCATTGCATCTTGATTTCTTATCCACTATTGGAGTATACTTTTTTATTAAAAATAGTATTTGATTTGAATGAATGGGCGTGAAGACTAAGTCTCCCAAGTGTCGTGTCATGTATTGTATTTATCAGGTGGTTTTGTATTGCACATGTGATGTGCAATTGTCCAAAATACAAAGGAGACTCTATTGTATTTTCGGTAGAAATGGGATATCATTTCACCATTAAATCTATGATTTTTTGAGTTGTATGTCTCCCGAGATTTTGAAATAAATGCTTTTTATTCGAGTTTTTGTTTTTGGTTGATTTAAGAATCAAAGTTTTAAAACAGGGATCTCGGCACATTTTATAAATTGTCATTTTATTGTTAGTAAGACCTGAGGTGTCACACTAGTGGTCTTAACATTTGTTATTGCTCCCTCATATATATATTTAATTATATTTATATACTTCAGGAAAACCCCTTTCTTGCCCAACACCCTCCATATTAACTCTCTAGGGACTCTATCATAAGCTTTCTTTAAGTCAATAAAGACCATGTGGATGTCTTTTCTCCTCTCCTTATATTTCTCCACCAATTGTCTTTGTAAGAAAATAACTTCTATGGTAGACCTCCCAGGCATGAAACCAAACTAAATCTCTGATATACTTGTCTCATGTTATAGCCTCTTCTTTATCTCTCTTTCAAAAAGTTTCATAGTGTGGCTCATAAGTTTGATCCCTCGATAATTAGTGCAGCTCTATGTGTCTCTTTTATTCTCATAAGTTAGTATAATAGAGCTTTTCCTCCACTTATCAGCCATTTTATTTGATTTTATAATCTTGTTAAACAACTTGGTCAACTAAACTACCCTAATATCTCCTGTATGCTTTCAAACCTCTATTGGTATACCATCGGGCTCCATGGCCTTTTCTGATTTCATCTTTTTCAAGGCATCTTTTACTTCAGGTATTCTAATCCTATGTTCATATCTATAATATCCAATGTTATTTAGATTTATAGTATTTTTAATTTCTATATTCTCAGAGCACGTTTCCCACCTTTGTTTGATCTCATCATCTTTCACTAATGTCTTTGATCATTACTTCTAATGCACCTAACATTATCTAAGTCCTTATCTTTCTGTTCTCTTACTTTTGCAAGTTTAAATACATCTTTCTTACCTTCTTTTGTTCCTAATCTATTATAAAGCTCATAATATGCCTTAAGTTTAGCCTCACGTACTATACTCTTATCAACCATTTTAGCATTCTTATATTGTTCATAATTTTCATAATTTCTAGTTTTCTGCCATGCTTTAAAATACATCTATTTTTCTTTAATAACTTTTTGACGGTTTTACTCTACCACCATGTTTGCTTTACTAATTGCCTTTTAATTTTGAATATTCTTAAGACATTTTTTGCCACTTTCTTAATGGACTCATCAATATTAATCCACATGGTGTTTACTTCTGTGTCATAGTTCCAGTTTCCTTTTGCCATGAACTTATTTGTGAATGAGGTTATTTTCTCTCTTTTTAAGTTCCACCACTTATTTTTTGGATAACTATTAAGTTCATTTCCTTTCTTCTATCTTTTGATATGCATATGCATAACCATTAACCTATGATGTGAGGTTAAACTCTCATCGAGTATTACCTTACAATCCATCTATATTGATCGTTCAGTATTCCTGAGTAGAAAAAAATTTATTTGGATTTTATGAAGTCCACTTTTAAAGATTATTAAGTATTCATCTCTCTTCTTAAAGAGTGTATTTGCAATGGTCAGGTTATATGACAAAGCAAAATCGAGAATAGTTTCCCCCCCTTATGGGGAACGCCCTGGCTTGAGGGAATGTCAATTTTTTATTCATGTCATGTTAGGGTTGCCATACTTTTAAGAAGTTTGAGATGATTTTCATTTCTTTCTTACAAACTAATAGACAAATGCATATTCATTTGCAAGTAAGAAGAAATAACAAAATTATCTTCAACTTCTCCCTTGTCGGTTGACACTTGACGCAAGGGTTGCCATACTATTAAGAAGCTGGAAATAATTTTTATTTTTTCCTTACAAATGAATATACAAATGCATATTCATTTGCAAGAAGGAAAGAAATAACAAAGTTATTTTCAACTTCTCCCTTACTGGCTGGCACCTGACACAAGACCATCCTCCTTTTTCATCCAGGCTTGACTGGCATTGGTGAGTTAAGCATGAGAGAAAGCACGAGGAAATTATATGGAGTTTTGTCATTTAGGCGTGAATTCATAAATTCATACCATAGGGAACTAGCAGCAGGGTGTAAAAGTTGTGGTTCTATAGTTGTCGGTTTTATTTTACTTTTAAGTCTAGTAATTGGAATGAGTACAATCTAAATCCCTTAACGAGGATCCATTGGAGGGCAAGTCCAGTGCCAGCAGCCGCGGTAATTCTAGCTCCAATAGCGTATATTTAAGTTGTTGCAATTAAAAAGCTCTTAGTTGGACCTTGGGATGTGACGATCGGTCCACCTCTGGGTGTGCACCTTTTTCCTTGTCCCTTCTACCGGCGATGCGCTCCTGGCCTTAATTGGCCAGGTCGTGCCTCCGGTGCTATTACTTTGAAGAAATTAGAGTGCTCAAAGAAAGCCCAAGCTCTGGATACATTAGCATGGGATAACATCACAAGATTTCGATCCTATTGTGTTGGCCTTCGGGATCGGAGTAATAATTAATAGGGACAGTTGGGGGCATTTGTATTTCATAGTTAGAGGTGCAATTCTTGGATTTATGAAAGACGAACAACTGCAAAAGCATTTGCCAAGGATGTTTTCATTAATCAAGAACGAAAGTTGGGGGCTCGAAGACGATCAGATACCGTCCTAGTCTCAACCATAAATGATCTCGACCAGGGATCAGCAGATGTTGCTTTTAGGACTCTGCTGGTACCTTATGAGAAATCAAAGTTTTTGGGTTCCGAGGGGAGTATGGTCGCAAGGCTGAAACTTAAAGGAATTGACGGAAGGGCACCACTAGGAATTGAGCCTGCGGCTTAATTTGACTCAACACGGGGAAACTTACCAGGTCCAGACATAGTAAGGATTGACAGATTGAGAGCTCTTTCTTGATTCTATGGGTGGTGGTGCATGGCCGTTCTTAGTTGGTAGAACGATTTGTCTGGTTAATTCCGTTAATGAACAAGACCTCAGCCTGCTAACTAGCTATGTGGAGGTGACCCTCCACGGCCAGCTTCTTAGAGGGACTATGGCCATTTAGGCCATGGAAGTTTGATGCAATAACAGGTCTGTGATGCCCTTAGATGTTTTGGGCCACACGCGCGCTACACTGATGTATTCAACGAGTCTATAGCCTTGGCTGACAGGCCCACGTAATCTTTGAAACTTTCATCGTGATGGGGATAGATCATTGCAATTGTTGGTCTTCAACAAGGAATTCCTAGTAAGCGCGAGTCATCAGCTCACGTTAACTACGTCCCTACCCTTTGTACACACCGCCCATCACTCCTACCGATTGAATGGTCCGGTGAAGTGTTCGGATCGTGGCGACGTGGGCGGTTCACTGCCAACAATGTCATGAGAAGTCCACTGAACCTTATCATTTAGAGGAAGGAGAAGTCGTAACAAGGTTTCCGTAGGTGAACCTACGAAAGGATCATTGTCAAGACCTCTCTGCTAAAGCAGAATGACCCGCGAATCAGTGAAAACCATTGCGTTCCTAGTGGGCAGAATGC